>CM020977.1:3600148-5080666 GCA_010134655.1 Fragaria nilgerrensis
ACAAATTCATAATGCAGAAAGATACTCTAAGTGAATCATATTAGGACTGACTGCATAAGCAAACAATTAAGTCTAACACAAATTTTTACCATAAAACTCATCATTATGTGCAAACACATGCATTGTGCCAAGAAAATTAATGGAAATTCGAATGCAGAAAGCCTTTCTTAATATTGATGCTCAAATTGACATAGCCTCATATGCAACAGTCCTGCTGTCTCTCTCTCAGTACCAAGTCAAAAAATGATTGCTCACACTCGCAAATTCGCAATAGGCAATCCTACAATATAAGAAAATCTTTTCGTCGTTCAAAAGGTTTGAATGAATTTAGTACTAAATTTACATCTTCGATGAAGCTGGTCACATGGAATAGAGAGGGAGATAGGCAGACACTCCATAGTCCATAGTCCATATGGCTTGTTTGTTAGCAAGAAACTATGCAGTACTCAAATATATGCTTCATGTGCGTCTTTGTAATTGTAACCAACTTGTACCAAGAAAGGAGTGTACATTGATGAAAACACAAGCTACAGGTTAAGAAGGATTCTTGGTTCCAAAGCTCCCAAGTTCATGTGGTGCCAAAATCAAGGCCAATATAGGTTAGGAAAACATCATAGACTAAGAGTTTGTTCAATTTCAATGGTCGAAACTCGAACGCTATGCGCACAACACAAAGGGTGTAACAGAGTTTGTTTAGAGTACTGGATTTGATCCTTGTCACAGAAAATTTTCCTTCTGCATTTGCATTTACAGCACAGACATAAAGATGAATTCATTAGTTTACTATGCGGAAACTAGAAACATCGATACTGAGTTATTCATTCTTGCCTAATTCGAGATAGAGATGTTCATCGTTGGGCCAGTGCTAGATCGTATAGGCATATATATGGAATCAGCTGATGACATTGATCTCTGAAGGACCATATATCAGTACTGATTCTGGACACTTCTAGAGTCATAGGGCAAACAGATATGTTAAACAAGTTAATGATAAGTGGAAACCATAATGAAGGCTATAAGTACTATTCCCCTTATGCTAAGGTAAATAACACTGCACCAATCAAATTGATTCTACTTTGTTTCAATATCTTCATTGTTCTTGGAGTTTAGATTTATAAGAAATTAAATAGATTAAACACAAAGAATTAACATAACAAAAACTTCGTCCAGAACTAACTAAGTTGATTCTCACCACCAAAATCGAACCCTTCTGAATTTGCATTTTCTGTACAGCAAGTTAAGAGGAAACTGTGCATGAGTGCATCAATTCATAATGTGAAATTCAGAAGAAGATCAATATTGAGATTTTTCTTCCCTAAAACAAGAAACCTAGAGACATCACCCTTGGATGTCACTTAAAATAGCTAGATCTCATAGGCATAGAGACTCGAATGACACTACCGATCTGTGAGAAACCGTCAAATTTAAGGCTGGCCGTCACCACTTACTACAGTCATAGAGGAGAACCGAATTAAAGAAGGTAATAATGAGTACTACAGCACATATTAAGGCCCTAGATAACATTCCCTATTCACTGGGTACTTAAAATGCAGAAAACTTTCCTGGAAGTCATCACTCGTCACAACCATTCGACTCATCTACAATTCTACATTGAAGGTTGATCAATACTTGTATGTGTGTGCAAACAGTTTCATATTCCGGTCACTTCGTTTTGAATTTACTGCGATTAAGTCGGCCGGAAATAGAACCAATTCCCACAGCAGAAGCAGGGCAAACTTTGGTATCAAGGAATGCATGAATGAGCTTCCTACTGTAATTAGAAACATGCATGCTAACTACTACTAACTACTTCAACGGCCCTCCCTTAGAGTCATGTCCTGTATTTTGTTTTTCTACATGTCTATTTCTGCAATTAAGAAACTCAGCCTACATGAAGCTATAACTGAACAAGACAAGTGTTTGAAGCATTAAGCAATCCAACTCATATGTTCTAGTCTTCTAGAAGCAACTTAAATAACATAATAATGAAAAGCTATGCAATAGAAGAACTACATGGACATAGAAATACTTGGTATTTTAACCTGAAGATCCAATATTTTAACACCAAGTGGTGTTCACCACTACATATTTCCATGTTAAGATAACAGACCTAAGGGAGTTAAATGTTATGTTGTTCACCTGAATATCCTGACTTGTTCAAATCAGCAAAACTAATTATGGCTGTGTCTGCCAATATAGGTAGTCCTATACATCCTGTTTGTCGTCGTTGTCACAATCGTTCACCTTTTTGTTTCTTTCTCTTTCTTCGCTTTGCAACGAGGAAATATGCATCTGTAATAAGCTCTCTTGTACTTGAATCCTTTAATTTCTTTTATCCCATGGCTCTTTTATCCCATGGCTCTCCCACCATAACCATCATTGATCTGCACAAAAACATGATACGCATTTAATCAAATTTGCAACAGTGTAAGATTTAAACACTTTCAGGGTAAGATTTACCATCTCCATTTCTGATTGAATAATAGAAACTCCAGCCTTAGCCTCAACTTGTGTTCCCCTTTTCCTTTTTTGGAGATCCTGATCAGCCAATGGGACACATTCAACCTCCTCCTCCAAAACAGCCAAGGGAAAGTGTCATCAACCACCTCCTCCTCCACAACACCCAAGGGGAAAGTGTCATCAACCACCTCCTCCTCACCCCCATCCAATGCACAGCGTCAAACCCTCTCAAAAAATCATCCAGCTTACTGAAAATTAAAACAAATTCATTGACTAGTTTACAGACAAACAAATTCATATAACAAAATTCATAAATTCATATTGCGACTCATAATTCTACTAGCTGTTGACTTAGTAACACATGTGATAGGCCCAACATTATCTTTCATTCTCTCCACTGGACCATCACAGTTTACATGACAAGAAAACTAGTATAAGCTGAGCAAGCTTACCTGGTCGTTTACATATTCCTCATGGAATGAAATTGTCCAACATGATAGACCTCCGATAACATTCGGATGTACTTCTCGAGGCACTCTTCCAAAGGCAATGAGCCAACTCCACCGGTGTTTCCCTGAAGAATTCATGAATAGATGAAAAGGATTCCGATCGGTAACCAGTCAAATCAACCGCTAAAAGTAATCAACTCACCACCACTCCGGCGCCGAGCTCAACTGCTCCACGACGCCGACGTCGTCGACGGTCGAATCGGGGCCGGTTTTGGCACTAATCACACGAGTAGGTAGAAACGAGCCCGACGGTTACCGACCGAGCCAAGAAACCAGTCGGTGGCAGCCTTCCATGTGATACAGAACAAGAGCGAAGCGAAGAACCAACACGAGGAGAGAAAGAGAGAGAGAGAGAGATTGTGAGGAGAGAGACAAGAGCGAAGCGAAGAAACAACACAGAGAGAGAGAGAAAGTGAAAACAATCCGAGGATGGCGGGAGGCTATGCGTGTGTGTCTATGTTCTCTCGGTATTTCTTTAAGGACAGTAATGCCCTTTTAGCTTCTCGGTCATTTCCAATAGAGGGGCAAACAGAACACGTAATTTGATACGTGACAGAGGGGTGAATGGTCATTCTTTCACCTGCCAAGCCGTACTGTGTTGTTACAACTTGGGTAAGAAGAATTTGAAACGCGTGACAAAGCCTCCTCTTAATTACGCTCACGGTGCCCGAGGGTCCCCTGCCTCCTCGGTAATTTTCTATGTTTTACCCTCCTCTTTCTCTCCACATTGTTGTGTTACAAATTTATTTTATTTTTTTAACCTAAAATTCCATGTTAAAAGATGCAACATAAGAGGGTAACTGTACACAGAGAGCTAGTATTTTTACAAGGTAAATGCAAACATGAATTTTGAATAGTTGCTGAAATGATTTTCAGGATCATAAACCAAATATGGCAGCATTGAACTGTCTTGTATTCAGGTCACTCCCATCCAGAGCAGAACCGAAGCTTGGACTGTAACTCTCCTCCACCCACTCGGAAGTCATGTCAATGCATGTCATCAAACAGAATAGGATCAGCTTCCAAACTCTTGTTCCTCGTCTGCTTTGATAACATGAGATTGTAGTTTTTGTAGACAAGGTCATTCAGTGATTCTCAGTCGATCTTATTGCGCTTCTCGGAGTGAATTCGCTGGAATGCACTCCAATGCTTCTCGAATGTGGAAGTGCTGCGAACTTGACTGAGAATTCTGATGGCAACTCCTTGTAACACCGGGTGCAGAATGGTCATATTGTTCCCACTAAAGCCCAGGTGAAACTACATCTCTAGGCTACAACCAAACATCCCAGTTGCCTTTGTACATGTAGATATTTGATTGGTGATGTCGCGTTGCATTTCAGGCAAAGGCAGTAGAGTCTCCAAACTTTAAGGATGTCCTCCTAGATGCTGGGGTTAAAAACACTGCTGCTGCATGTAGAGGAGAATGGAGCTGATCCCGCCATTTTCTATCAACTATATCTAAAAATACCTTACACTTTGTGCTCATCCATAATGTAGTATGTTCTTATGGATTCCTTATTAGCCCGGGTCATTAGCTCATATATAGAACCCACAGCAGGTTTCCGGCCCTCCAGATACTTCCCTCAAAACTTTGAGGAATGGCTCCGAGATGGCCACACTCTCTTCTGCTGCCCTCCAGAAATCATTGTCCTCAATAATGGAAATACATGAAATGCTCTGTGTTTTATTTGCATAAGAGTTAGTGCAGAACTTGGGGCTATTGAACATCTACTTCAGCCTAGATCTTTTGCTTCAAGATGGTTTGCAATGACAGGAAGCTGGATGCCTGTTCTACTGAGGTCCTGTCTTCCAGTGATGAACCTTTTAATCAGATCGAGCATTGAGGCATTTTGTATATGACCTTCGAGTTGGTTTGTGCTTGTAGGAAGCATCTGTCACCAATCTACCTTCGAGAACTCCTCTAAAATAAGATTCAATCACTGAGGCACAAGGTGACACGAAAATGGTTGTGTAGATAAGTGTCATCCAACCTTTTCTCAAGTTTATAAATGTACTTTTACATTATCCATGAAAGATTGAAAGTAATTTTCTACTCTCTTGCTCATCAAACCACAAAACACATTACACAATTCCTTACAGCTACAGAAGAGAAACACACAAGACACCCAGACCAAAACGGCAAGATTGGAATCAACGTGAATTGCTAACATTACTGTACAAGGCACTATTTTTGGCCAAAAACTTCATAGCTATAATTTTGCATCAAAACACTAAGCAAATGAGGTACATCAAACTAATGCATATCGTGCTTCAAACAGGACACAAGACCTCCAGCACAAAATAGTCAAACATCTAGCCAACCAGGGCCACAATTCTCACCTCAAAAGCAACCTAAGCATGATAGAAAGTCACCAACATGCTATACTATACTAGAACCAAAGTTCAGAATCCACCAATAAATCCTTTTGACCATCACTTGATATTGAATCTCAGTAAACATCCTACACCAACATATCTTAATAACGCAAAGGGCAAGACAAGGTTCATATAAAATAGTTCCCTTGTTCTACATTACTACCAATACACTCTCCTCGGATATCTATATACCATCCACAAACAGTTGCTACGATTAAAAACACTACCGTACTTGCAGACAATGGGAATCATGTAGCAAGCACCGCTAAACTATATTACTCTTTCGCTCAAAGAGACTATAACGAACAGAACAAATCAACAAGTAAATCATCGAATTGCATAGACATGATGAGCTCACAATCATTCAAAAGAGGGTTCAACCCATTACTCAAAATACAAATTAAACTACAATCCATCACCTAAGTGTTCCCGATTGATCAAACATAGAAGATTACCAAGTCTATCTCTCGAATTAAAATCATAAAACAGCGAAAAAGCCTAGTTCCAAAGCAACACCCATATCCAGCTTAGAATCCGAGCTTGGTGCGGCGCCAGTGCCTGCGCTTAGCGTTGTACCTGAAAACACACAAAAAACGACACCGTATTACAACCTAGTAGGAATCCCAATTCTTAAAAACAAAACGCAGAAATACGACGCCGTATTGGATTGCTTACCTGATGGTGTTGTCGGTCCTCATGCGGATCCAGTGAGGGATGGGCCTGTTCTGCCTCATCTTCTTCCCCAGCTTCTTCTTGATGATGAAGGTCTTGTGCGACGGCTGCGAAATCAAACGGCGGAGATTAGAGAAGCGAAAACGAAATCAAGGGATGGAAGATCGAGATGAGAAAACAGAGAGATGAAGAGAGGTGGCGGAGATTTACCATTTTCGCAGAGGGAGGAGCTCTCTCGGCGACTTGGAGCAGCGCGGCTTGCAGACAAAACCCTAGCGAGATAGAAAACCCTAAACGCTATAGGATGAGGTATTTATACTGTAGGCCAATTGGTTTCTAGTAGCACTTGGGCCTGTGAGAGGCTGTTGCGGTTTTGGTGTTAATTTCAACACCCTGGCCCAATTGGTATTTGGATCAAAACATTTATGCGTCGATTATCTTTAATTGCCACGTTTACTTACTACTAATACGGAAAATTAATTTTGAATCAGAGACAAATGAAATGGGAGAGGAAATAGATCGGCATTTTGATTTCATTCCAAGTAAGTGCAGGTAAACAATCTGACTCAATGATTGAAAACAAATAAATTCATATCTAGTTGATTAGTGTCCAATGATCAAGTACAATGAACGATTGAAATGTACGTGGACACATGATTCATTCAACATGACTAGTGTCGTATTTATGATAATTCATGTTGTTGATTCATATGACGCGTCTAGTCACTAAATTAACTAGTAAAGTCTTGGCTTGATGCTATTAGATCTAAATTTAAGGGTAAGAAAAAGATATCAAGTTAAACCTGTCAGTAAATTCTTTCACTATTAGAATAAAATTTCTCTAAATTTCTAACTACCAACACGTAGTACAAAAAGATATAATAATATCATAAATTTAAGAAGCACTGGGGGAATTGGACAAAAGAAAGCGAAAATAAAATTACCAATATTTTAATAGTTCAAGTGTTGCGAACACTATAATGGTGTGCAAACGCCGTAACGGAACCGTTACAAACACTGTAACGCACCGCCCAAACCGCGCACGTATAACTAACCCCCGCCAACCCGATTATCTACCCACATTCCAATATTAACCCCGAACCCCTTAAAGATCTCCGCCACGCACCAATCAGCGCGTGCAACCAATCTCCCTCCCGCTTCCTCAACCTCCCTCTCCATCAATCCAACACTATAAAACAAAACCCCTCTCATCTCTCGCCGTCTGTTCAGCGATTCGAAAATTCCCCAAAACCCTCGCGCTTTTGTCACTCACTCTCCTCCGACGTCGTTTCGAATCGGCGCTCTTCCGATAATCGCCCAATCCACGTCATCATCGGCTCCACTTCACCGCCGTACCATGCCTCGCGCCACTTCGAAAAGAAAAGCGCCGCCGCGTCCACCTCCGCCTCCGTCACATCCTCCGACGTCGTTTCGACGCGTCCAGGTATCTCTCTCTCTCTCCCTCGCATTCCGATTCTGATTCCGAAAATCTAGAACTCGTAGGCTTAATGGAGCCAAGATATGATTCTTGTTTCTTTTGAATGAGCTGAGCTAAGTTGCGGTAGTAGCACATCATAGATTGCTTCTTTTGATGTTTCTTGATCGTATTTCAATCGGTTTAGAGTGATTCGATTGCAATGGCTTGGATTTTATGTACTGATTGTGAAGTTTGAATTGTCAAATCACTGTTTCGCCATGAACTTGTTGAGTGATAGGTTGTGAAGTAGATTCTTTGTGTTCATTGTATTGATGATGTACTTAGTGATGATCAGAATAATCTCGCATTCGTTTTCGAAAGTTTTTCTTTCAGTCTTGATGTGATGATTTGAGTAGTTATAATTCTTGATTGGAATCATGTTATAATGTGCATTTTGACATAGTTGGAATAGATTTCTGTTATGTTGCGTAGTTTCGGAAGTTCTAATGTTAGTCAGCCGCAGGTAAAAGAGGCAAAAAGGATGTAGACAAGATAGGGGACCTATTTGATGTGTACGTCAACAAGAGCCTGGACATGATTGAGTAAGTCAGCGTACATGAAATTGATGCAGATTCAATATGAAAAAGGAAATGTATGCATTGGCAAAATGCTGACTGTCTTATGTTCGATTGAACAGCCCAGAAGGAATTGTGTCTCTTTGTTCGCATTTGGGAGTGGACCATACTGATGTCAGAATCCTGATGCTTGCTTGGTGAGTCGCTATCTGTGTTGATATGAAGCTATACTCCGATTTTATTTGTCTATATCCTCATTGACATTGATGATTTTATGTCTCAGGAAAATGAAAGCGGAAAAGCAAGGATACTTTTCCAGGGTAAGACAATGCTGTGTAATTTAACCATTGTCTTGTTTCCAGGGTGTACATGTTTGCTTGTAGCATATTGACTGTTCGTATTTGTGGGACATTGTCTTGTTAGTGGAATGTAATCAAATGAACTATTCTGCGTACACAAACCACAGGATATACACCATACATATATGTATTTGTGGAATATGCTTTAATATGTTGAATACATTTGAAGTTGAACTGTATGTGTATACAGACCATTATCTTTAAGCATTTATACATAAGTACATACATATATATACTGATGTGGGATAGGAAAAAATGTAGGTAGTCTGATGAACAAAAGAGATCTGCTTCAGGCTCGGTTGCATAAAATGTAACATAGCTTTTGAAAGGTCTCTCTCATGGCCTACCTCTACTCTGAATACTTGGAAAGGCCAGTATCTATATGATGAGTAAGGAAATGTTTGAGTGTACTAAGCTAGGTCCAAAAGTTGCTTTTCTAAAACTCAATAGAGTGAGAATGTGAATGCTCCCTGTCATTAAACCTTTTTGCTTAATGAAATTATGACCACTGCATTACCCTTGTACCCTTGAACTAGATTATGCTGTACATTTTTTATCATTACTGCATGTCAGGTCAACTTTTGGTTTTTCTGGTCTTTTTTTCTTCTTCTTTTGAATTTTAGTTTTGGCTAATTCCTAATCAATATTCCTCTTCGAACCAGGAAGAATGGCGAAGAGGCTTGAAAGATTTGAACGCTGACACCATAGCTAAATTGAAGAAAGCACTCCCAGGTCTGGAAAAAGAGGTATTCAAAGTTTTTGGTTTATTTCAATAGGTTCACCTGTGCTGTTATTGTGGTGATTTTTGGTACCTACTACTTACTTTTGTTAATGGTACTGATCTTTCGTTTTGTGCCTTTGAAAAGTTGATGGCCACACCCAAATTTGAAGATTTCTATGCTTTTGCATTTCAATACTGCTTGACAGGTGAGCTTACTTTTTAAGTAGACACGCCCTGTAGTTTTAGTAAAACTGAACAACTTCTTTCCGGAGAAGTTCCTCTCTCACTCACACTTTCCTGAAATTTGTTAAACACTTGCAGAAGACAGACAAAGAGTGTTGATATCGAGACTGTGTGTGAATTACTGAATCTTGTGCTGGGTCCCAAATACCATTCCCAGGTTGATATATTAACCAAGTATCTGAAGGTAGGTAGATGCCAATGGCCCATTATCTATTATTTTCTAGTAATTTGAGGACTAAATCATTTATTTCTACAACAGTGATCCATAATCTGTCTTGTGATCGTTGGATTCAAATTTTTTTGCAGGTCCAAAGTGAGTACAGGGCATTAAATGCTGATCAGTGGAGACATTTTTACCGTTTTTGCAAGGAGGTAAGCCATTATATTTCATACATTCCTTTACGCTCTTAAAAGGCATCATTTTATTTGGTTGGTGTAGGGCCTGGACATTGGTCCTGATTTAAAACTATGCAATCAGATGATGTATTTCTTTTCTTACAATCCTCTTCATGATTTTGGGAGGCTACACATGCATCTCTTGACTGCAAAGTTACAACACTGTGTTCATGTAAATAATCTGTGTGAAAGATGCACTTAAGAACAATATCTGATTAGGACCATAAGGAAATATAATAGGGAAATCCACCTGCATCGTTCATGGTATATAAGGTTATTAGCTATCCCTGTACCTTGAGATTTTTCATTTGGAAGGGCGCATCTCTCAATTTGCATTTGCTGAATCTAACACTTTGACTTGACACCATCAGTCTTATTCTAATGATTCTTTCCTTTTGACAGATAAGTTTCCCAGACCTCGAAGACTATGATTCTGATCAAGCATGGCCTGTGATAATTGATAATTTTGTTGAATGGATGAAAGAAAATAAGCAAAGCTAATTTGAGCATCTTTGGGGACAATGTGATCCCTTTTGTGAGAATACAATGCTAACTATAAGAAGGTAACAGATTCTTTTATTCCTTTCCTTCCCATTTATGCCTTGTACTAGATCACAGCTATTGAGTTATCAAACTAGTATAATGTTTTATGCATGTCCTGCAGTTGTAATTGACTTTCTTCTGTTTGATCTATCTGCAGGGCTTGCGAAGAATTCGACCTTTTGATTTTACTAACAAATCATTCATGCTTGTCGTTGTCTTTGTTTGGGACTTGTGGAGCTGCCTTTGCCTCTTATGAGAAATGCTACATTTTTCGCAATGAGGAAATTTTCAGTTTTAATCGTAATTGTATCATTGAATGGGGTTCTCTGCTATGTTTTTGGCAATTAATGAATCGATACAAGACCTTTCTTGCAACTAATGAATTGATAAAGTCTAAACATGTTCTGAAAATTTTGAAATTTGACAGACTTGAAATCCTTCTTATTGTTCATAAACTGATATACTTGGGTGAGTTTGTAGCCCGCTCACGCCGGAATCTTGAGCACCAAGGAAGCCGCCCCCTTCTTCATTCATCAAAGGATCCATGACTTTGAAGCTGTAGTTTCAGAACAAATACACATAAGGAAACACTAATCAAGATTGAAAGAATACAAGTCTTGGATGGTAATTAGGTGAGGTTACATTACCTTGGGCCGAGATCTTCCAATTGCTATCATGAACGATGGCCCAAAAGAAGTACCCACGAAGCCCAAGAGCTTGAGCGAACCCTATCTTCGAGGTAGTTGTACAAGCATCATCAAATGCAATCCAACTTGACCCGTTAAAAAGAATACACCGATACGGTGTCGGCGTCATATACCACGGTGGCGCTCGACTCTTTGTTTAGGATCTCCAACTCGTTGAAGCCAAGTGCCCCGCCTCCCGGCCTGGGCCAATAGCAATGGATCCAATACCATTCTCTTTAGGGTCTTTGAGCTCCCATGTCCGGCCGTAGAGCGGCAAGCCCATTACGAGCTTACTCGGGCTCATGCCACCGTTAATCCATGACCTAAGCCCGTAAACAGAGTTCACATTACTATTTGGGTCGAATAATGGTGCATTGGGCCCAGTAATATTGCTCCAAGCCCCGTGATAGTCGAAGCACATTACATTGGCCCAATCCAAGTACTTCTCCATGTACTTAATCGGATATGTGCGGATGACGGGTCCAAGAAGAACTCGGCGGAGAAGTAGACGGCGGCGGTGAGCAGTAGAGGAGGGCGATTTGTGGCCTGGGCCTCTTTCTTGATCTCGCGGCGCCATTGTTTTAGCAAGTGGCCCAAGGCCTTCATTTCTTTGGGCTTTCAGGGTATTCCCAGTCCAGGTCCAGTCCATCAAACCCAAACTTACGTGCAACTTCTATAGCCGAGTCAATGAAGTTGACCGTGAGGACGGGTTTGAGACCATGCTAGCAAAGATGTCTGACAGTGCTTGTCTCCGCCACCGCCACCTATGGACAGAAGGGTCTTCACTGGCGGAGTTTTGTGGCGGAGGGCGGTGGTGAAGTTGGAGAGGAGCAGAGTCGTTTCATTTGAAAGCTCGAATTTAAATGTAACATTGCTAGGCACTAGAAAGGCATAGTAGACGTGAGTAAAGAAGGAAGTGTTTATGGCTGAAGGTGGGAAATCATCTGTAGGTGGATAATAGCCTGATTTCACCGCCGGAGGGTTCTCCGATGAGGACTCTGCTGCACTTTGGGTAGTGATCATCACTAAGCAACATAGAAGAAAAGGTAAAAGATGCACAAAGCTGTTGAGGTTTGGCATTTCTTGCACAAGAAACGTGGATTATTAGAGCTCAATCATGGCTATGAAGAGCTAAAGGCTATTTATCTTTTCAAAGTTTTGAAGTCTTTTCGCTGCATACAATAGGAGGTTCATCAAAAAGTTAAAAATAGTGATTACAAAGAGAAAAGTATAAGAATATTAAGCCGTCCGTTATGATTTATTTATGCACAAGCAGCAGTTCTAAACTTTTAATTATGGGAGTAAACAAATCATCGACTCTGTCTTCCTTATTTGGCAATGGAATCTGATAGGTCAAGTTGAACGACTTATGATTATGATCTGTTCTGGTCTGGTCTGGGAAATATGCTTATGCTATGTTTTCTTAACTTTCTTATGGTATTAACACTACTATATAGTATGATGTGTGTTAACTTTTAGTTTGGTGGACTATTTGGTTGTCCTGCATTTGATGTCTGGTTGTGAAGATGCACGCTATAACGATGAAGACAGGAGTTTAGGGAGTTGAGGAAGCTCCAAACGGTAACACAGAAGGGCTTCACAAGCAAATGTTGTCGTAGTCAAACTTAATGTATAGTTCATGCCCTAATGTAAAGACAGAAGAATCAAAATTATCATACAGTGATACATCTCTTAAATGTAATGTTTCAGAAAGAACTGTCATCGGGGCACAATTTCGGACATTGTTGCATCATTGACTGAATAGATTTCTTCCCTGAATGTGTATATATGATCCTCATCTTCATCGTTCTGAACTGAGAAAGCAGGCTTTTTAGGACTAATGATGGCTGCACTTTCGCTCTTGAGCATTGCAGAAACCTCCAGCATGGATGGTCTATCTACTGGATTTTCTTGGACACATAACAAGGCTACCCCCATGCATCTTAAGAGCTTGCAAGACGATGTCGAATCATCTAGGGTAGGATCTAAAAATCCATGCCTTGGCCTTCTTTCCACAACTCGTATGCCTGAAATGTCCGAGTTAATGTTATACAATTCTAAATTCTTGCCCATATATATTATGCAAAACATAGAAGCCTTTGTACTTATCGACTTACGTGATCTAGAAGGTTTTGATTTCCATCTATGCCATAAAAGCATGAACTTCTCTTGCCACTTGTGATTTGCAGAAGCAGAACACCGAAGCTGTAAACATCAGATTTCATGGAATAAATGCCTCTTCTTACATATCAGGGGACATAGCCACTGCATTTCACATAAGAACGGTGAGTCTGTGGATCGGTATGATATATGAAGCATGTCTACTGAAAATGTAAAGTGCAATTCACTTACTATGTTCCTACAATGCGACCAGTGTTTGCTCAAGTTCATTCTTTCTGAAAGCTCTGGCTAGACCAAAATCTGATATTTCGGGTTCATCTTATCATCTAACAAAATGTTGCTAGATTTCAGATCACGGTGAATTTGTAGAGTTTGAGTATTCTTGGAGATATAGAAGCCCTTGAATTACCCCTTCAATGATGTGACACGTTGCTCCCAATGCAAAAGATCGCGTCTACTTGGATCTGTATGAAAGTAAACTACCAACCATCAGATGATCAAATGAGCTTAAATTGGTCTTGGCAGGCTTCTTTCAATCTTATGTGAGCGTCACTTCACCTTTGGACCTTCTGTAAGTGCTTGTTATGCATTTTAAGCTATAGAAATAATTAATGTGATTCAAATTTTCAAAGCAAAGGAGAATGGAGATACCAAAGAGGTAGAGATCCAAGCTTTTGTTTGGCATGTACTCATATATCAGCATCTTTTCTTCCCTCTTGGTGCAGTATCCAGAACTCTAACTAGATTCACATGGGCAGTGTTGCAGTAAGTGTGAATTAGTTGGAAGCAACTGAAGGATCGAGGATGTATTAGATACGTTCAATACGTGGTTGTATATTGCTGTAGATATATACGTTTGTCAATTTCATGATTCAAAATCTGGATTTCAACTGTCGTAGACTTTGTGCATGCGGTCCATTGAGGACCAAATTAGAAACTGGGTGGAAATGGCCCTCTTGTTGGATATTAGAGTGTGATATGGCCCTCTTGACCAAATTAGAAACTGGGTGGAAATGGCCCTCTTGACAACTTTTATACCCATGGGATTAGAGTGTGACACGGTTCCGCAATTCCGGAGAGACTATTCTGGTCCAAAATGTCGGCTTGAAATTATCCACAAGTATTAGGATGACTAATTTATGTATGTAATATTTGAGACGTAATATAACAGCGACTTTATCAGATTCTTTATTTTAGTTTTTAGTTATTTTAGAGAGTGTGTTTAGCTTTTTTTGGATATTTTAGGAGCTCCAACAGACTAGCCAAACTTAAATTATTATAACTTTTAGCTATTTCGCTAGTTATATTTAGCTAGTGAGATAACTCAAATGAGACTAGTCTAATTTATTACATTCCTTGTAAGATATTTTATATGATATAAATATATTTAAACTATTTAATTTCTTTTGAAGAATAATGTTAATGTAATGCTAGCTAAATAGAGAGCATTGATGCAGCCACATTTCTAAAGTGGCCAGCTAAAATGACATTTTAACTAATTGACTTAAATTTAACTTTAAAAATAGCTAGCATTGTTAAAGATGCTCTAATTCTCCAGAAGTAGCTAAAACTATGTATGTGCATATGCTATAATATACATACTTACTAGAAATTAGGCTCGCGCTTTGCTGCGGGTTTTGAATTTTATGCTTAAAGTTAATATAAAAAATGCTGATTATTTACAATAAAAAATAACCGTATATGGTGCATCAAGCAGAATTTAGAATTGTTTAAGACAGAGGGATTAGGTAGCTAGGGTTCGGAAAGGAACAAAGAAAGTAGCTAAGCTGATAAAACAGTTGTAAACGATATATCGTCATATTTGTTGTAGAGAAATTTGCTTGCTTCAGCTCTTGTTATATTGCAACCTAAAAAGGAAAAAAATTGGATTGTATGAGACATATATAGAGAAAGAAAAATATGCAAGAAGAGTTTGTACGTACCATATTTTTTTTGCATTCAGCTATACATCATAGCCATTATTATAAACATAAAGTAAAACAAAAATGAATTAGTACTAAATGAGCATTTTCCCTTATTCAAAGCCTATGCACCACAATAACTCAGAATGAAGAAGCATAATTCTAAAGGAAACACTAGTAGAAATAAAGTCTTAAGCGACGGGAAAAACTCGTCGCCTAAGTACCAATTTTTGTCCCCTTCGGACTTAAGCGACAAAACCGGCGTCGCTTAAGATTTGTTGCATATGACGCGTCTCATAAGTACTTAAGCGACGAAAATATAAAATCTGTCGCTTAAGAAAACGAAACAAGCGACGGGAGTTATTTTTGTCGCCACATACCTAGGCGACGAATAATTAACTTAAGCGACAAAAAATTTCGTCGCTTAAGTCGTTAAACGACGTATGTTTTTCTGTCGTTTTATTGTTAAGCGACGAAACTTTTTGGTTTAGCGACGAGTCTATTTTCATCGCTTAAGTTAATTAATTAAATTTCATTTTTATTTTTTAGTTTCAATTTCTTTGCTTTTTCTTTTTATTTATTTTCCTTTCAATTTTTTTTTATCTGAAACCCACCGCCCTTTCCACCACCGCCCAAAATTCCACCACAGAACTCAGTCCCACCTAGAATTAATTTGCTCTGGGCACCCAACTTACCCAAATTCCACCACACCAAATCCGGCAAGCTTACCCAGTTTGCACGCACAAAACCGTCCACCAACCCAACGCCTCCAACCTTGAGCGCTGCCCCGAGCACGCCCCGACGACCCGGTTCTCTTTGGATCCCAAAGCCATCGGCAGCGAACTCGACTGGCGCGTCTCCACCTACATAGCCATTCTCTCCTCGATCCGGCGCGTCTCCACCTTCGTCCACCTTCGATCCAGCAGCGGTGCTCCAACTCTGCGCCTCTGATCCAGCGCTGTCGACCCCATGCTAACCCTCCACCCTGATCCACTCTGATCTGCTCCTATTTGGTCTAATCCGGCAGCCCAACCCCGCCTCCACTGAACAAGCGCCGAAAACATCTCCAACCACCACCGACCTTGCTCGCCACTCCTGCCCAGACCTGACCCGGCTTCTTTGTCCCCAAGCTGCGTCACCCTAGCTTCCGTGCCCACTGTCCAGCCCGGAGCTTCGACGGCTTCTCTGCGTTTTCTGTGGTGATGGTGGTGGTGGGTGGTGATAGAGATGGTTTGATGAAAGGGAGAGGAGGAGATGGGTTGTGTCTGCGTGCTCGACCCGCGTGGTCATCTTGGGACGAAGACCAAAGGGAGAGTGAAGAAGAAGGAAAGGCAGAGGGAGAGCTAGAGGAGAGAGAGAAGAGAGGGAAAGCAGAGAGTGAAGAAGAGAGAACATAGAGTTCAAAGAAAAAAAATAGAGAACTGAAAGGTGAGGCAGAGAACAAAAAGAAGATAAAAGGAAACTTTTAAAATTTGGTTTGAATTGTTCTGAAATTTTGGCGGAAAATTTTGGCGCTAAAAATTTTACACGACGAGAAGTTATCTTTTCGTCCTCTAACTCTAAGTAATTAATATTTTTAATAGAATTATATAATTACAGTACTAAATTAGTTTAGGTAGTTAATCAATCAATAATGATATTTGTATATGCTAAATTAATTTGGAAATGAAAAAGATTATAGAAGTTTAGAAGACGTTTATATAGATTAAAATAGTATAACATTAGTAGGCACGTTGTGGTTCTGAAGGTTAAATTTTACAAAATGAAAATTCAACCGTATGATATGATCAGTATACTTAAATACGTACGGCTATGAAAAAAAATTCATCTATTTTTGATAAGATTTGGGGCTCGATCCACACAGTCAAACCTAAACCAACGTCATTTATTACGTGAAAACGCTCTTACATACCCTTATATGGCCTAGTTTGGTTGAGTCTTCCACACACAAAACTCTCACATTGATGAGATCTAAGCACCTATGTAAAAATTTAGGGACGTTCACCTCCCGATGATAAGGCTCCCCATAGGGAGGCATAAGCGTAAATAGGGTTGACCGCTTCTATCGGGGACCAAACGTTACCGGAAATATGTGATTTTTCAACCATAGCCGTATTTCATCATACCGATCACATCCTATTTCACATGATTTTTGAAAATATTACTTCCTATATATAGTTGGTTCACAAAGATGTACACTTGCAGAGGATAAAATAGAGGCTGGCACACGGTTGGCACAGGGTAACTCGGTACAGGCGATTTCCTTCCGTCAGTAGACTGGTTCAGCAATAAAAACAGAATTTGGTAGCATTTTCAACAGATTTGTGTATATATATATAGGAGGGGGTGGGGAGGATTATTAATTAAATGGTCTATTTCCGTCTATAGGGTTTTCAATTATTTATGTAATTCCGGAGAAATTGATTCTGGTCCAAAATGTCAGCTTAGAACATTTGAGACGTAAGATTAAAATATATAATTTTCCAGAAGTAGATAAAACTACGAATGTGCATATGCTATAAATACATAGTTGTGTGATTTAGCAACTTCTCCATGCATGATTGCCACCTGGTTTATGGGAGTAATTTAGATTAATTTAGCTCACTGTAGTTTGAAACCATCAAGGGAACAGACAGGGGCGGAGCTTTGATGAGGCCTGAAGGGTCTAAACCCCTCTTGGGTTTTGAAAAGTTTGAAGTTTAGGTGTTTAATTAGCTAATTATCATTAAAATCTGTTTAAAAAAATTTGATTATTCTCTTAGACAATAACATAGACTGTCGCATTTTTTTAGCATTTTTCTCCAAATATTCTCCTATGCATGTTTTTTAGGGTGACGAGCAACTAGTTGACAGCAGCAGGTGGGTTTAGGCTGGCCGTAGAGCGGCAAGCCCATTATAAGCTTATTTCGGCTCATGCCACCGTTAATCCATGACCTAAGCCCGTAAATAGAGTTCACATTACTATTTGGGTCGAATGATGGTGCATTGGGCCCAGTAATATTGCTCCAAGCCCCGTGATAGTCAAAGCACATCACATTGGCCCAATCCAAGTACTTCTCCATGTACTTAATCGGATATGACCGGATGACGGTGTCCAAGAAGAACTCGGCGGAGAAGTAGACGGCGACGGTGAGCAGTAGAGGAGGGCGATTTGTGGCCTGGGCCTCTTTCTTGATCACTCGGCGCCATTGTTTTAGCAAGTGGCCCAAGGCCTTCATTAATTTTGGGCTTTCAGGGTATTCCCAGTCCAGGTCCAACCCATCAAACCCAAACTTACGTGCAACTTCTATAGCCAAGTCAATGAAGTTTGACCGTGAGGACGGGTTTGAGACCATGCTAGCAAAGATGTCCGACAGTGCTTTGTCTCCGCCACCGCTGATAACATAGCATCCATGGTTGATCTAACCTCAAAATGTCAAGCTCAAGGAAGAAGAAGATGAACTTACATAAAGAAGCTTGAGAAAATATCTCATATGATTTCAATAAAAGCCAACATAAAAGATATTACATCCCAAGAGAATTTATAGCAGAAGAAAGTAAAACAGTAAATGATAAAAAAAACAGTAAAAGATAAAACTTGATGTAAAAGACTACACAAGTAAAACACACTTCCGCACAGCTGCTACCACATGACTAATTCACCTTCATTGTTAACAACTGCCACCTATGGATAGAAGGGTCTTCACCGGCGGAGTTTTGTGGCGGAGGGCGGTGGTGAAGTTCGAGAGGAGCAGAGTCGTTTCATTTGAAAGCTCGAATTTAAATGTAACATTGCTAGGCACTAGAAAGGCCTAGTAGACGTGAGTAAAGAAGGAAGTGTTTATGGCTGAAGGTGGGAAATCATCCCTAGGAGGATAATAGCCTGATTTCACCCACGCTGAGGTCTCTGCCGCACTTTCGGTACTGATCATCACAAACATAGAAAAAAAGGAATAAGATGCACAAAGCTGTTGAGGGTTGGCATTTCTTAAACAAGAATGAATGAAATGTAGATTATTAGAGCTCAATCATGGCTATGAAGAGCTAAAGGCTATGGGAGTAAACAAATCATCGACTCTGTCTTGCTTATTTGGAAATGGAATCTGAGAGGTCCAGTTGAACGACTTATGAATATGATCTGTTCTGGTCTGATCTGGAAAAATGTAGCTTATATATGCTATGTTTTCTTAATTTTCTTATGGTATTAACACTACTGTATTACAATGTGTGTTATCTTTTAGTTTGGTGGACTATTTGGTTGTCCTGCATTTGATGTCTGGTTGTGCAGATGCGCGCTAAAACGATGAAGACAGGAGTTTAGGGAGTTGAGGAAGCTCCAAACGGTAACAGAAGAGCTTCACCAGCAAATGTTGTCTTAATTAAACTTAATTAATGTATAGTTAATTTCATGCCAAAATGTTATGACAGAAGAATCAAAATTGTTATACAGATCTCTTACATGTTATGTTTCAGAAAGAATTGTCATCGGGGCACAATTTCAGACATTGTTGCGTCATTGACTGAATAGATTTCTTCCCTGTATGTGTATACATGATCCTCATCTTCATCCTTCTGAACTGAGAAAGCAGGCTTTTTAGGACTAATGATGGCTGCACTTTCGCTCTTGAGCATTGAAGAAACCTCCAGCATGGATGGTCTATCTACTGGATTTTCTTGGACACATAACAAGGCCACCCCCATGCATCTTAAGAGCTTGCAAGACGATGTCAAATCATCTAGGGTAGGATCTACAAAATCCATGCCTTGGCCTTCTTTCCACAACTCGTATGCCTGAAATGTCCGAGTTAATGTTATACAATTCTAAATTCTTGCCCATATATATTATGCAAAACATAGAAAGCCTTTGTACTTGTCGACTTACGTGTTCTAGAATGTTTAGATTTCCATCTATGCCATAAAAGCATGAACTTCTCTTGCCACTTATGATATGCAGAAGCAGAACACCGAAGCTGTAAACATCGGATTTCATGGAATAAATGCCTCTTCTTACATATTCAGGGGGAACATAGCCACTGCATTTCACATAAGAACTGTGAGTCTGTGATCAGTATGATATATGAAGCATGTCTACTGAAAATGTAAAGTGCAATTCACTTACTATGTTCCTACAATGCGACCAGTGTTTGCCTCAAGTTCATTCTTTCTGAATGCTCTGGCTAGACCAAAATCTGATATTTTCGGGTTCATCTTATCATCTAACAAAATGTTGCTAGATTTCAGATCACGGTGAATTATTGTAGAGTTTGAGTACTCTTGGAGATATAGAAGGCCTTGAATTACCCCTTCAATGATGTGGACACATTGCTCCCAATGCAAAAGATCGCATCTACTTGGATCTGTATGAAAGTAAACTACCAACCATCAGATTGATAAAATGAGCTTAAATTGGTCTTGGCAGGCTTCTTTCAATCTTATGTGAGCGTCACTTCACCTTTGGACCTTCTGTAAGTGCTTGTTATGCATTTTAAGCTATAGAAATAATTCAATGTGATTCAAATTTTCAAAGCAAAGGAGAATGGAGATACCAAAGAGGTAGAGATCCAAGCTTTTGTTTGGCATGTACTCATATATCAGCATCTTTTCTTCCCTCTTGGTGCAGTATCCCAGAACTCTAACTAGATTCACATGGTGCAGTGTTGCAGTAAGTGTGACCTCATTTTCGAACTCTTCAAGGCCTTGGTGTGAAGTTTTCGAAAGTCTTTTCACTGCTATTTGCTGGCCCTTCCTTAACGTACCCTAAAAAAAACAACACCAAGTTATTAGCATATTCCTGCAGAACACTGACTTTCGACAGTAATATGAAGTAAAGATTCTGCATTGGATTTCAGATATTATATAATGATCGTCGATTCCTCATGGATGCTACCTTATATACAGGTCCAAAGCCACCCTCTCCAATCTTATTCTTACTCGAAAAGTTATTTGTAGCTGCTTTGATGGTTGCATAACTAAAAACTTGCAGATTAGGAGCATTGCTGTCAAAACTGTCTGTACTTGGAACTATATCTAATAGCCTATAAACTGATCTTTTGATGTTGCCTACAATCCCTAAGCAAAATCAGAACAAAGAACAAATTAGAAAACTTCTTTCCAAAATGCTTAGCCGGAGAACTAACATTGAAAATAACAGTGATTCAACATATATATATTCACACGCAGTTTAAGAAGATTACCAATTGACTTAAGTACTCTCCTTTGCATGTAACACATTATAGTTCCCAGTAGGATAATAAACATAGCAATCGTGACCAGAACAATCACCAATAACTGTTTCTTGTTCTGTCGACCTCCTTCCTGTTCAGCTGTTAAGGAAACATGGTGGTGAGTCTGGTGACCTATATATTTTCTTATCAAAATGAAACATGCCGAATACCTGGAAGCTAATATCAAGTAATCAACCTACCTGCAGCCCATGTACTGAAAGCTGCAAAACAATACAAATATGGAGCTCGATCAGACAACATATAATAGTTACTTAGTTAGCAAGGGTAAATAAACCACGCTAGCTCTTGTATGACATAGTACTATATGAGGATGTGAATGTTACCAATACCAATAATTACCTGTTTGAGAGAGAGTCCAGATAGTTGTGTCAGCACCAGTATCCAAAGCAATGTAACCAAGAAGAGACTTTCCTTTAGCATACGAAACCTTGGCGACAATACTCTGCGTATCATCGTAACCAATCCAAGTCGTCCCATTGTAACAGTAGTTACTAATTAACCACCGTCTTATTGTACACCGTCTGATACCCTTGGCTGATCAAATCCCTTATCTGTTTGTAAACCTGGCCTCCGTTAGCTACGATAGCCGAGCCATTAGCCGGAGCGAAAAATCCATGATTATTAGGGTTTAACAATCCCCAAGCGTACCCGTAAAACGGAAGACTAATGACTATCTTCTTGGTTGAGATTCCGGCGTTGTTGATCCACGACACAATTCCGGCGTCTCCGTTGAAGAGACTGGTAGATCCACCGGAGTATAATGCAGCTGGCGGGTAAGTGTTTTTTATACCTTCGGCCCAACTAGAACCGTAGTAATCGCGCGTCATGACGTTGATCCAGTCCAGGCTGCTAGAAACAGCCTGGAACGGATAGTTTATGCTGTAGTAATCCGCCTTTCGGAAGACTGCAGCGGTCAACAGCAACGCCGTCTTGCCGGAGGTGCTTGACTCGTTGGCCACCGCGGAGCGCCATTCCGTGAGGAGGCTGCCAAAGTTGGTCATCTCGGTGGTGGAGTTAGGGTATTCCCAATCTAGTTCAAGGCCGTAGAAGGAGTAGTTTCTCGCTAATTTGATGGATGAGTCTATAAATGCTTTGCGACGAGTGGCCTGGCTGGCCATGGCTGCGAAGGTGGAGGATCTGAAGTCTCCTACGCCAATGGAGAGGAGGGTTTTGACGTTAGGGTTTTTCTGTCGGACTGTTTGAGTGAAAGTTGAGAACTGAGGTGAGTTTGCGGAGGAAATGGCGACTTGGTAAGTGGTGGGGTTGAACTGTGTGATTTGTAGATCCCCTGCCGGCTAATTGGGTATGCCACGTGCAAGGCACGTGAAGAGAAATTCGGAGGATAACCGATTGTCTCCGGCTAAGGGGCTTCTACACCTTTTTAGGTTTCTTTGTGTATTTTGACTTTTTAACTTGGGCTTCTGTTTTAAGTATAGGATTAAAATTATATTTATGACTAATACTGCAATTAGTATATATGAGAAGGCAAAAGCTAGAAAACGTCAGCGGTATACATACGTCTTAGATGGATTGTTAACAGAAGGGTGTAGATGTAATTCATCTGATATTGTGAACCAGTCTTTACTTAGACTGATTTGAGGGCAACGATGTAACTTCAATTAATTGGGTAAAACCATTATGTAGTGCCGGGTTAAGGATAACCATGACTTGACAAAAAATGTGTATTGTATTCCAAGACTTCGTGTCTATTATGGTTTCAGGAAATCAAAAAGAAAGGATAACCATGGTCATCAAATGGAGACGAAAACAAACAAAAAAGGTGGGGAAAGGGTGAAGGACAAATCGGTGGCGTTGAGTTGGAGGATGAAAGGGAGCTTTCACCAGACGGTTTGAGCTGGGCCGACCAAAGTGATGGCGGCGACGGTGGAGGAGGATGAAGAACTTGAAGACATGCTTCCTTGTTTTCAGACTTTTCACTGAAGTACTGAACAAGGACAACTACCACAAGAGTGACAAGACTATCGAAAAGCATATCGTCTTTGATAAAGACCTTCAACGACGGGGTGTGCGTCCTCTGCCTCGTCACCAAAATTGACCAAGAAGTCGTGGGACAAGATAAATCGTCTCTGATGAATTACTACTGCTCCTTCATTGTCAAAAAATACAACCCATTGGTCTACAATCTCAATCTTCTCAATCCAACAGTTTGATTCAACCCCAGATTCAACTGATTTCAAACACTGATTAAACCATCAGTGGAAAGAAATGAACAAGATTTCAAACACAAATTACACAGGTACGGGTCCGACGACGCGTCTCAATCGGAATCGATATGGACTAAGTTCATCTGCCACGTGTAGACCCGCACATCATCTTCCTCGACCAGCCGACCTCTAACTGTACCTCTGTCGTCGGCTAGAAGCCTGAGAGAGAGACTTATGGTATTTGACACAAAAGCACTCAAGGTTTGTAGTTTAACGAGTATTTTACTGCTGACAGACGTTAAATAGAAAATATACGTAAATGTCCTTCAAACTCGAATATATGTAGCCACGTGGTCAAGCCCACTACGGCGTACAATACTGTTGGCGTAGTCCAACGCTTTCCATATGAGAAACTGCAATTCGGTTTTTGAAAAAGGAAGAGAATCAGTTTTAAAAGAGGAGGAAGGGTAACTGTCCATAGATTACTTTTTTGCCCATGGTTTATGTATTTAGCGTTTATTGTAGATTGATATAAGTTTGGGTGTTTTAGGAACTTCAAAAATTTAACTATCTTCATTCCTTTTTGGCTTTATTAATAGTAGATCAAAAGGACGGCCATGATTAAATGAAAGTAAAGATCAATGCCCCATATCTTTTAGCTATTTTCTCATTTTCAAAAATCATTTTCTTTTTCCAAATTTCATAGAGAATAGCTCGATGCACCAAAAAATATTTCAAATATCTTATGAAGTCGTGTCAACGCATATTTTATAAATCAGGGCCTTAAACGAATAATCGTTACTTCAATAAAATCGTAAAAATAAACCTGAGCACTTCTTTTGATATTTCCGATTGGGGTTACAAATTTTCAGTAACCCGACGAAAGATTGATAAATTTTTACAGGGCCTTACAAGAAGCAAAAGCGTAATTAGGGTTGACTGATTTTATCGGGACCCAAAATTTATCGAAAATATGTGATTTTTCTACCATAATCGTATTTCACTATACTAATCACATCCTATTTCACAAGATTTTTGAAAATTTTGCTTCCTAGGTATAGTTGGTTCACAAAGATACACACTTAGATAAACCTATTAAACAAGTTATACCACGTTAGTAGGCACATTGTGATTCCAATGACTAAATTTCACAAAATCAAAATTCGACCGTCCGATGTGATCAGTGTAGTAAAATACATATATGGTAGAAAATTCAATTGTATTTGGTAACATAAAGGGCTCGATCAAACGATCAAACGATCAAACCTATCACACGAAAATGTGCTTACCTACCCCTATGTGAATTATTTTGGTCGAATCTTCAACACACACACACTCACATATATGAGATGTAGCCACACATGTAAAAATTTAGAGAATTTTACCTCTGACGATGTGGCTCCCCATAGAGAAGCAAAAACGTAATTAGGGTTGACTGATTTTATCGGGGCCCAAAATTTATTGGAAATATGTGATTTTTCTACCATAGTTGTATTTCACTATACTAATCACATCCTATTTCACAAGATTTTTGAAAATTTTGCTTCCTAGGTATAGTTGGTTCACAAAGATACACACTTAGATAAACTTATTAAACAAATTATACCACATTAGTAGACACGTTAGGATTCCAATGACTAAATTTCACAAAATCAAAATTCGACTGTCTGATGTGATCAATGTAGTAAAATACATATATGGTAGAAAATGCAACTGTATTCAGTAACATAAAGGGCTTGATCAAAATGGTCAACCCTAAATGGTCAACCATAATTCAAGGTCATTTATCAAATGAAAACGTTTTTACCTACCCCTCTGTGAATTATTTTGGTCGAATATTCCACACACACACTCTCACATATATGAGATGTAGCCAAACATGTAAAAATTTAGGGACTTTCACCTCTGACGATGTGGCTCCCCATAGAGAAGCAAAAACGTAATTAGGGTTGACTGATTTTATCGGGGCTTAAAATTTACCGGAAATATGTGATTTTTCTACCATAGCCGTATTTCACTATGCCGATCACATCCTATTTCACAAGATTTTTGAAAATTTTGTTTCCTAGGTATAGTTGGTTCACAAAGATGCACACTTAGTGACATAAATTTAGTGTTGACCAAGTCGATCGATACCCAAACGTTATCGAAGATAGGTGAATTTTTATTCATTGACATATTGAAGTGTACTGATCACATCAGACGGTCGAATTTTCATTTTTTAGAATTTTAGTCATTAAAACCACAACGTGTCTACTAATGTGGTATAACTTGTTTAGTGGGTTATATGGAAGTATACATTTATGTGAACCAACTGTATCTAGCAAATAAAATTTTGAAAACTCAACTGTTGGATGTGATTAGCATGTTGAAATACGGCTACGGTAGAAAAATAACATATTTTCGATAATGTTTAGATACCGATCGACGCGGTCAACCTCATATATTGCTTTACCGTCTTAAGGGTAGCCTTGTCAAGCGGGGATGAATATCTCAAAATTTTTACGTAGATAGACATAGCCCATTACCGTGAAGGTGTATGAGTTTCCGAAAAATTTTCCTGGCACCCGAGCTATTTTAAAATTTATGAAATTCAAGAAAATGTCAAAATTTTATTCAAAAGAATTTAAAAATAATGTCAATAAATAGTTAGGAAATTTTTAGGAAAATATGGTTTTAGGAAATTTTGTTGGTATTGATGATGACAAAATAAAAATAGTTGTATGTTTTTGTAAGTAAAAAATATAGTTGTATGTTTTGAATTTTATAGGTAATAAGGTTAATAATCACCCTTTCTCAAAAAAGCATGGATAAAAAAGGGAACAGAATAATCTCAGAAAAAAAAAAGGATAAACCCAATAAAAAGAACATAGACGCACTTGCAGGGATATAATTCTTTTGAAAACCAGCAGATCTCCTCTCTTCTCATACCATTCTTCAAGATCTCATACCTTTCTTCTTCTCTCTTCTCTACGCCCACCTCTTCAACGCCACCACCCTCGTTGCCCTCGACCTCTCCCCTCTAGCCTTGGTTTTCCCGATTGCCGTACGTAGGAGGAAGAGTCGAAGTTGCTAAGATTTTCCATTTCTGGTGAAACCCGACGTATTCCGGCGGCGACGAGGGCAACGAATGGTATATTCAGACTTTCTCGATTCCCCTCCTTCTTTCTATGTTAGTTTTCCCCTTGATCGTATCCTATTTCGAAGATTCATACTTCTGCCTTTTCTTTTCCGGCATATTTTACTGGGTCCGTCGGCGGGTGTTTTTCATTTAGGCAAATTTGAGGTGTGGTTGTCTTCGCGTCGACGTTTTGGATAGAAAGGAGAAGATCGAACCCAGACCGGAATCTCTATCTGCATGTCATCGTTCTAGTGAGCTTCGAGATGGTAACTATTGTTTTCTTGTTGTCATCATCCACCGATTGAACTTTTTGCTTCAATGTTTAATTAAGATCCTTTGTTGTTTGCACACAGACACATCAATTTGGACGTGTCCTCCCAGAAGATAGTTTGCCATGCAATCATCATTCACCAATTTGATTAAAGCATGTCCATGTTCTTGTGCAATTCCATCGCTTGGTGTCTTTGCCGTGTTAAAACTTTAAAGTGAGTTTATGGCCTTTCTCTCTTTAATTGTGGTTTATGGCCTTGCAGATGCTAGTTGCAGAGAGTTGTGTGCACGCAGGGACGTAACTACAGCAAAGGCTGTATGGGCTACAGCCCAACCGAAAATTGGGCCAAAAAATCCCTAGGTATATATATATATCATAGCCCAGCCCAGCCCAGCCCAATGAAAAAAAATAATAATAATGTCTTGTTTACCTGGGTACATATTCTCGCCGCTTCCGTACTTCATCTCTGGATACCTTTTCAACTCAGCAACACAGAGAATATTGTTGCTATGAGGATTATATAATGATGACAATCCTTAACCTTAAAAATGCAACGAAGCCAAATTGGCTGTCCAAGATTCTAATAGTTACTACTGCCATACCATATATGACATATCCACAACAAAGTTCTTGTGATTTCCTTGTTGATTCAACTGGGGACATGTTTTCCATCTCTGCATCGTTCTTGTGCTATCGGCTATATTCGCATCATTCTTGCTAGCATGTAGGTTATTCCAAGAATAGTTTCGTATTCTTTTGATTTCCTGCTTCAAAAGTCAAAACTGATCATATCCTTTATATATACATGCAGTCTTCTTAGCTTCTTTGCTTAATACAGATTTTCTATCCGCAATGTCTCTTAAACTCAGCTGTAGGCAGGCAACCTTTTGTCTCTTCATTTTCATCGACTTTCTTTCTCTCTCTGCTAATCCAACTTCATTTAGAATACCTCAAAAAATATTTTGTAAGTGTGCTGTGTGAAAATTAGCCCAACCCACTTTCGATACCTGGTTCCGTCCCTGTGTGCACGCATTGACATTTGTTGCGGCAGTAGCTTCGATGGGTACCGAACCTTTTCTTCCCTGCTTTAATCTGATATGCACGACTTGAGCCACTTCTTTATTACATGGTTGTGATGTCGTAATTGATGCAGGTATAGCTCGGCTGCTTCTAAACAGTGTGTGAGGAGCCTTCAGCACGGCATGGAGAACTCAGTGACACTTTGGAGCAGGCCAGAAGACGAGCTACACTACCGCCCCCTGATACGCTGGACGCACCGCGTATAGGTATCGGTAGCGAGCTAGAGAGCACAGGTGAGCCTCCTTCATTTTTTTGCCATCAGAAGGTTTGTTGAAATTCCTTCCCATGCCTCTGTGAACGTGCCTTTGTATAACCTGCACCTTTTTGTTAACAGAAAAAAGGTGAGCCTCCTTCATTTTTTTGCCATCAGAATGCTTGCTGCCATAATTCTTTTACTGCTGCCATTATCTCCTTTTTACGTCCGCAAGATTTTTATTTTATTTTTTTGGTTCAACAGACGGAAGAATCAAAATTGTTATACAGATCTCTTACATGTTATGTTTCAGAAAGAACTGTCATCGGGCCACAATTTCAGACATTGTTGCATCATTGGCTGAATAGATTTCTTCCCTGTTTGAGCATATATGATCCTCATCTTCATCCTCCTGAACTGAGAAAGCAGGCTTTTTAGGACTAATGATGGCTGCACTTTCGCTCTTGAGCATTGAAGAAACCTCCAGCATGGATGGTCTATCTACTGGATTTTCTTGGACACATAACAAGGCTACCCCCATGCATCTTAAGAGCTTGCAAGACGATGTCGAATCATCTAGGGTAGAATCTACAAAATCCATGCCTTGGCCTTTTTTCCACAACTCGTATGCCTGAAATGTCCGAGTTAATGTCGTACAATTCTAAATTCTTGCCCATATATATTATGCAAAACATAGAAAGCCTTTGTACATATCGACTTACGTGATCTAGAAGGTTTAGATTTCCATCTATGCCATAAAAGCATGAACTTCTCTTGCCACTTATGATATGCAGAAGCAGAACACCGAAGCTGTAAACATCAGATTTCATGGAATAAATGCCTCTTCTTACATATTCAGGGGGAACGTAGCCACTGCATTTCACATAAGAACGGTGAGTCTGTGATCGGTATGATATATGAAGCATGTCTACTGAAAATGTAAAGGGCAATTCACTTACTATGTTCCTACAATGCGACCAGTTTTTGCCTCATGTTCATTCTTTCCGAAAGCTCTGGCTAGACCAAAATCTGATATTTTCGGGTTCATGTTATCATCTAACAAAATGTTGCTAGATTTCAGATCACGGTGAATTATTGTAGAGTTTGAGTATTCTTGGAGATATAGAAGCCCTTGAATTACCCCTTCAATGATGTGGACACGTTGCTCCCAATGCAAAAGATCGCATCTACTTGGATCTGTATGCAAGTAAACTACCCACCATCAGAATGATAAAATGAGCTTAAATTGGTCTTGGCAGGCTTCTTTCAATCTTATGTGAGCGTCACTTCACCTTTGGACCTTCTGTAAGTGCTTGTTATGCATTTTAAGCTATAGAAATAATTCAATGTGATTCAAATTTTCAAAGCAAAGGAGAATGGAGATACCAAAGAGGTAGTGATACAAGCTTTTGTTTGGCATGTACTCATATATCAGCATCTTTTCTTCTCTCTTGGTGCAATATCCCAGAACTCTAACTAGATTCACATGGTGCAGTGTTGCAGTAAGTGTGACCTCATTTTGAAACTCTTCAAGGCCTTGGTGTGAAGTTTTCGAAAGTCTTTTCACTGCTATTTGCTGGCCCTTCCTTAACGTACCCTAAAAAAACCACACCAAATCATTAGCATATTCCTGCAGAACACTGACTTTCGACAGTAATATGAAGTAAAGATTCTGCATTGGATTTCAACTTTTATATAATGATCGTCGATTCGTTATGGATGCTACCTTGTATACAGGTCCAAAGCCACCCTCTCCAAGCTTATTCTTACTCGAAAAGTTATTTGTAGCTGCTTTGATGGTTGCAAAACTAAAAACTTGCAGATTAGGAGCATTGCTGTCAAAACTGTCTGTACTTGGAACTATATCTAATAGCCTATAAACTGATCTTTTGATGTTGCCTACAATCCCTAAGCAAAATCAGAACAAAGAACAAATTAGAAAACTTCTTTCCAAAATGCTTAGCCGGAGAACTAACATTGAAAATAACAGTGATTCAACATATATATTCACACGCAGTTTAAGAAGATTACCAATTGACTTAAGTACTCTCCTTTGCATGTAACACATTATAGTTCCCAGTAGGATAATAAACATAGCAATCGTGACCAGAACAATCACCAATAACTGTTTCTTGTTCTGTCGACCTCCTTCCTGTTCAGCTGTTAAGGAAACATGGTGGTGAGTCTGGTGACCTATATATTTTCTTATCAAAATGAAACATGCCGAATACCTGGAAGTTAATATCAAGTTATCAACCTACCTGCTGCCCTAGAGAGCACCCAATTGTCATCATTGCCAACTTGAAACGCACTGTAGCCAAGAAGCCCCATCTCTTTAGCATACGAAACTTTCGCGCTGATAGCCTCCACATCATCAAAATCAAACCAACTTGACCGAATTGTGCAGTAGTTCATTACATAAGTGTCATTGTACATGGGAACTCCACCATATGTCTTAATGAACCATTTGATGTGCTTATAGGACATGGACCCGTCTATGGTAACCGCAGGACCTAACGCCGGTGCACCAACATTATTAACATAGTTACTGGGATTCTGAACAGTCCAACCATAACCATGGTAAGGCAAGCCTAAAACCAACTTGCTAGCAGGTAGTCCTCTGTTTATCAAGTCCTTAACATGACTGTTCGTGTTAGTCCCATTTGATATTGGGTCATATAAAGCGGCATGAGGGTGTGTGTAGTTTTCCTTTTTAGGAAGATAGTAATCATATGCCAGAAGACGAACCCAATTCAAGTTCTTCCTAACAGAGTCGATCGGATAAGTTACAGTATCCACAACCTGCATATGAAGTGCCATTGTCAAGAGCAAACCTGGCTTTCCTGACTTGCTTGCTTCAGAATCCACCGCAGCGCGCCACTCATCTAGAAATGTTCCCAAAGATGTAGTGTGCATGACTGTTCTTGGTACAGCCCCTGTAAGGTCTAAGCCACCAAACTCATAAAGTCTAGCCGTTCTAATTGAGGATTCAATGAAAGATTTCCGGTGAGAAGACTGGTTCAGCATTGAAAATAAGACTGAATAGTCTTCTCTGCCACCCCAGATGGAGAGTAAGGTTGTGATTTTGGAGTTTTTGAGCTTGACAACATTTGTGAAAGTGGAGAATGTCTGTTGGGTGGAGGAGTTGATTGAGAGCTGGTAAGAGCTAGAGTTTATATACGCAAAAGCACATATAAGGTGAGTGAACAATGTGGAATCTATGTCAGAGACAAGGAAAAATTCACCGGTGTAATGGTAACCGGCTTTGATCCATGTCTGAGTGTATGAACAATTGAAGTTCAAAGAAAAGAGGAGGAGGAGGAGGAGAAGTTTTGATAGATGGTATTGCATTTTCGACAACATCTAGCTTGTTTCAGAAACACAAGAATGAGAACCTTCACCATAAATCTGATGAAGAAATTTCGTAGGAAAGTGATGACAATTATAATAAAAAAACTGAAGTTGGTAATGTGCACACGGAAAAATACCAGAGTTCATGCGGTGTATGAGACAACAAGAAAGCTAAGTTGCCATTTCTGGGGCTGCTGCCCCTCTTCCCTTCAAAAAAAAAGAAAGAAAGCTAAAAAAGAAAGAAAGCTAAGTTGCCATTTCTGGGGCTGCTGCCCCTCTTCCCTTCAAAAAAAAAGAAAGAAAGCTAAGTAAAAGAAAGAAAGCCAAGTTGCCATTTCTGGGGCTGCTGCCCCTCTTCCCTTCAAAAAAAAAGAAAGAAAGCTAAGTTGCCATTTCTGGGGCTGCGTTGCCCCATGAAAATGATGGACAGAGACACCATCAGCACTTGTACAAATTAACTAATCAAGTCCTTTGATTTGTTTCTACAAAAGAGAAATGAAAATCTTATATTCATAGAAGACTTGTATTCATAGAGACTCGTGTCTTGACCTTGCTGATCGAAAACCCCTCTTTTTTCCGGTTAAATTAACTAATTAGCTAGTACTGTTCCTGTTTTTATTGTGGGCGGCTAACATATTTATAAGATCTTATATTACATATCAACAATGACCGCTCATCCCCATGCACTGAAAGCTGCAAAACAATACAAATATAGAGCTCGATCAGACAACATATAATAGTTACTTAGTTAGCAAGGGTAAATAAACCACGCTAGCTCTTGTATAACATAGTATTATATGAATGTTTCTTTCTTTTCCTTTCTCAATCTTCACTCTTCCCTTCATTGTTTTTTTGTTGCCCAGATTCAGAACCAGTAGTGGACACGAGCTCGACGCTTCTGCCAAGTCAAAATTGGAGACGGGTCTCAACCACTGAAGGTGGGTAATTTGCTATTTGAAATTCGTTGTTCCGTGGCCACCAATTGACATGAATCTCAGATGCTTGATTTCTGACATGTTCTAGAGAGCTTCGAGATGGTAACTATTGTTATCTTTGTTGTCATCATCCACCAATTGAACTTTTGCTTCAATGTTTAATTAAGATCCTTTGTTGTTTGCACACAGACACATCAATTTGGACGTGTCCTCCCAGAAGATAGTTTGCCATGCAATCATCATTCACCAATTTGATTAAAGCATGTCCATATTCTTGTGCAATTCCATCGCTTGGTCTCTTTGCCGTGTTAAAAGTGAGTTTATGGCCTTTCTCTCTTTAATTGTGGTTTATAGCCTTGCAGGTGCTAGTTGCAGAGGGTTGTGTGCACGCATTGACATTTGTTGCGGCAGTAGCTTCGATGGGTACCGGACCTTTTCTTCCCTGCTTTAATTTGATATACACGACTTGAGCCACTTCTTTATTACATGGATGCAAAAGTAGATAGTCTACACGTGAATAAGCTGCTGCGCTCAGTGGGTTGTGTCCAAAGCATTTGGGTGTTTGGGTGAGGTAAGTTCCATTTTCAGCTTTGGGTTGAATACGTGGGACCTCATTTGCTAGCTATATATTAGTACAACCGCGTTCAGCTGGTCAGTCACCGTTCGATTTGAAAAAAACCGGTCGGGTCCTATCAGATCGGACGGTGACTGACCAGGCACTCACCAGATGATCGGGACTGTATATTAGTATTATCTATTGTGTACAATTATCTTTTGTTCTTTATTATATTTGTACTTCTTTATTGGAAGCTTTGTGTTTTTTGTGGTTTTGGTCCACAATTCTCCATTGCTTGTTGTAAAATAATTTGTTTTTGTTATTATTGTTTATTTGGTAAAAAAAAAAATTATATTGATTTATAACATTTTTAGTTCTTTTACGACCAATTGATCTTTTTTTTTTATGACCGTTAGAGGGCAACATTTCTAAAACTCGCTCAAGTCTTGAAATCCCAGATACAGCGCTGCTTGTCTTTGGTGTATTTGGCTTGGGGGCTTTTGATGGTGGTGGCAGAGAGAGTTTGTTTATGGTGTTGTTTGGAGCCACGTTTTTGATGCTTGAAAGCACTTACTGCACTCATGGAGACATCAGCATCGATAAAGAAAAAGTACCAAAGCAGAGATCATGGAGAGATGATCAACGTACTACCTGACTTTGAACTTCCTTTGTCGTCGGTGTTGTCTCCAGGTATACTCTTCTTGCTGCTCTGTTTTCTCTCCTTTGGTGCAGGGATTGGACTCTACTTTTCCTCGCTGTTTCTATCTATTCTCTCCTCCTTCTCACTGTTTTCTTCTTTTCTGTCCTCTTCTTCAATGCAGATATGCGCACCTCTTTATATAGAGGAATGTGAACCGGCTGGATAGGAGCATATTTGAAATTCGTATTCTTCTGAAGGTCACGAAGCTTAACTGTTTGAGATTTGAATTTTGGATGCATCATCTCCAACTTGAATTTGAAAGCTTCTTTCTTTGCCTTGTGAAGAATCGGTCAACAGTGAGACTCTTTTGTGTTTGAATGAGAAAATTTGTAATTGCTGCGATTATCTTCTTCTTTCTTTTTACTGCTGCCATTATCTCCTTTTACGTCCGCAAGATTTTTTTTATTTTTTTGGTTCAACAGACAGAAGAATCAAAATTGTTATACAGATCTCTTACATGTTATGTTTCAGAAAAAACTGTCATCGGGCCACAATTTCAGACATTGTTGCATCATTGGCTGAATAGATTTCTTCCCGGTATGTGCATATATGATCCTCATCTTCATCCTTCTGAACTGAGAAAGCAGGCTTTTTAGGACTAATGATGGCTGCACTTTCGCTCTTGAGCATTGAAGAAACCTCCAGCATGGATGGTCTATCTACTGGATTTTCTTGGACACATAACAAGGCTACCCCCATGCATCTTAAGAGCTTGCAAGACGATGTCGAATCATCTAGTGTAGGATCTACAAAATCCATGCCTTGGCCTTCTTTCCACAACTTATATGCCTGAAATGTCCGAGTTAATGTTATACAATTCTAAATTCTTGCCCATATATATTATGCAAAACATAGAAAGCCTTTGTACGTATCGACTTACGTGATCTAGAAGGTTTAGATTTCCATCTATGCCATAAAAGCATGAACTTCTCTTGCCACTTATGATATGCAGAAGCAGAACACCGAAGCTGTAAACATCGAATTTCATGGAATAAATGCCTCTTCTTACATATTCAGGGGGAACATAGCCACTGCATTTCACATAAGAACTGTGAGTCTGTGATCAGTATGATATATGAAGCATGTCTACTGAAAATGTAAAGTGCAATTCACTTACTATGTTCCTACAATGCGACCAGTGTTTGCCTCTAGTTCATTATTTCTGAATGCTCTGGCTAGACCAAAATCTGATATTTTCGGGTTCATGTTATCATCTAACAAAATGTTGCTAGATTTCAGATCACGGTGAATTATTGTAGAGTTTGAGTATTCTTGGAGATATAGAAGGCCTTGGATTACCCCTTCAATGATGTGGACACGTTGCTCCCAATGCAAAAGATCGCATCTACTTGGATCTGTATGAAAGTAAACTACCAACCATCAGATTGATCAAATGAGCTTAAATTGGTCTTGGCAGGCTTCTTTCAATCTTATGTGAGCGTCACTTCACCTTTGGACCTTCTGTAAGTGCTTGTTATGCATTTTAAGCTATAGAAATAATTCAATGTGATTCAAATTTTCAAAGCAAAGGAGAATGGAGATACCAAAGAGGTAGAGATCCAAGCTTTTGTTTGGCATGTACTCATATATCAGCATCTTTTCTTCCCTCTTGGTGCAGTATCCCAGAACTCTAACTAGATTCACATGGTGCAGTGTTGCAGTAAGTGTTACCTCATTTTCGAACTCTTCAAGGCCTTGGTGTGAAGTTTTCGAAAGTCTTTTCACTGCTATTTGCTGGCCCTTCCTTAACGTACCCTAAAAAAAACAACACCAAGTTATTAGCATATTCCTGCAGAACACTGACTTTCGACAGTAATATGAAGTAAAGATTCTGCATTGGATTTCAGATATTATATAATGATCGTCGATTCCTCATGGATGCTACCTTATATACAGGTCCAAAGCCACCCTCTCCAATCTTATTCTTACTCAAAAAGTTATTTGTAGCTGCTTTGATGGTTGCATAACTAAAAACTTGCAGATTAGGAGCATTGCTGTCAAAACTGTCTGTACTTGGAACTATATCTAATAGCCTATAAACTGATCTTTTGATGTTGCCTACAATCCCTAAACAAAATCAGAACAAAGAACAAATTAGAAAATTTCTCTCCAAAATGCTTAGCCGGAGAACTAACATTGAAAATAACAGTGATTCAACATATATATATTCACACGCAGTTTAAGAAGATTACCAATTGACTTAAGTACTCTCCTTTGCATGTAACACATTATAGTTCCCAGTAGGATAATAAACATAGCAATCGTGACCAGAACAATCACCAATAACTGTTTCTTGTTCTGTCGACCTCCTTCCTCTTCAGCTGTTAAGGAAACTTGGTGGTGAGTCTGGTGACCTATATATTTTCTTATCAAAATGAAACATGCCGAATACCTGGAAGCTAATATCAAGTCATCAACCTACCTGCTGCCCTGGAGAGCACCCAATTGTCATCATTGCCAACTTGAAACACATTGTAGCCAAGAAGCCCCATCTCTTTAGCATACGAAACTTTCGTTTTGATAGCCTCCACATCATCAAAATCAATCCAATTTGACCCAATTATGCAGAAGTTCACTACATAAGTGTCATTGTACATGAGAACTGCACCAGATTCATATGCCTTAATGAGCCATTTGATGTACTTATAGGACAGGGACCCGTCTGTGGTTCCCGCCGCAGTTCCCGCCGCAGGACCTAATGCCGGTGCACCAACATTACTAACATGGTTACTGGGATTCCGAACAGTCCAACCATAACCATGGTAAGGTAAGCCTAAAACCAACTTGCTAGCAGGTAGTCCTCTGCTTATCAAGTCCTTAACAAAACTATTTGTGTTAGCCCCATTTGATATTGGGCCATATAAAGCAGCATGAAGGTGTGTGTAGTTTTCCTTTGTAGGAAGATAGTAATCATATGCCACAAGATGAACCCAATTCAAGTTCTTTTTAATAGAGTCAATGGGATAAGTTACATTATTCACAACCGGCATATGATGATAAACTGCCATTGTCAAGAGCAAACCTGGCTTTCCTGACTTGCTTGCTTCAGAATCCACCGCAGCGCGCCACTCATCCAGAAAGGTTCCTAAAGATGTAGTGTGCTTGACTGTTCTTGGTACAGCCCCACAAAGGTCTAAGCCATCAAAATCATAAAGTCTAGCCGTTCTAATTGAGGATTCAATGAATGATTTCCGGTGATCAGAAGATTGGTTCAGCAATGAAAACAAGACTGAATAGTCTTCTCTGCCACCCCAGATGGACAGCAAGGTTTTGACTTTTGAGTTTTTGAGCTTGACAACATTTGTGAAAGTGGAGAATTCGTGTTGGGTGGAGGAGTTGATTGAGAGCTGGTAAGAGGAAGAGTTTATATAGCCAAAAGCACATAGAAGGTGAGTGAACAATGCGGTATGTATGGTAGAGGCAGGGACTTCATCACCGGTGTAATGGTAACCGGCTTTGATCCATGTCTGAGTGTATGAACAATTGAAGTTCAAAGAAAAGAGGAGGAGGAGGAGAACTTTTGATAGATGGTATTGCATTTTCGACAACATCTAGCTAAGTTGATAAATCTGATCGATGACAAACACCTAACGTTGAAGTTGATAATGTGGACAAGGAAAAATACCAGACTTCATGTGATGAAGTGTATGAGACAACAAGAACTGAAAGTCTTATATTCATAGAGACTCGTGTCTTGACCTTTTTTCCGTGAGTATTTTCTTCATCCTGAGCTGTCGTTATATATATTGAAGATTCAGTGAAAGAATTCAGGTGATCAGTAGAGGAAGCACATCACCTGTGCCCAATTTCTCTATGCCAATTATGTGCCATCAATAAAGTTCGACACATGGAATTCCACTCAAGAACACCTAACGAAGTCTAACTCTGTTATGTTTTATTAAATTTAACTTTATGCTCCAAAAAACCAGAAATAAACTCGCAAAAAGGGGTTTCAGAATTGGGAAAATCTGGGTGGCCGGAGTTGATTTTTTGGATGTTGGGTAGTGATGATTGGAGATTAGCTTAAGGATGAATTGTATGATTCTGAAGTGTCTGGGTAGAGATTAGAAGTGATGCAGTCTCAAGAGGTGAAAGCAAAATCCCCCCCCCCCCCCAAATTCTAGCCTTTCTAGGGTTTTCAAAGAAAATAGTGATGAAGGATGGTCGGAACCTGGGAGATTAGAAGCTTCTGGTTTAGCAGACTAGAGTGAAGGGATGAAAAATCTGACTTTGTTCTAGGATATTCTGTATCTTTCTAGAAATTTTTTATGTGTGCCTTGGCCTTATATCAATAGGATATATAGTTAGACTAGATCTATGTATTCATATCCTTATCATATTGGTATTGTGTAATTCCCTATATAAAGGGCACCTATCAATGAATAAGATGATGATTCTCTTGCTATCTCTTTGTCTCTACACTTTATCCTTCATCAGACTTCAAATTTTTCAATTAAGTTTTTGAAACATAATTTTGCGGTAAGATTACAAAAAAAGATAAATAAAAATTGGGTATATGTTTGTATCAGATTGGAAATCCAAACCGGGTTCATAAGATTTTTGCGGTGATGTTGAGTTTGCAGAGGTTTTAAAGGGGAAAGAGTTGACAAAGTTAATTATCAGTTAAGTGAAGGGAAATGTGTCAATCAAATGGAGGCTGGCACACGGTTGGCACAGGGTAACTCGGTACAGGCGATTTCCTTCCGTCAGTAGACTGGTTCAGCAATAAAAACATAATTTGGTAGCATTTTCAACAGATTTGTGTATATATATATAGGAGCGGGTGGGGAGGATTATTAATTAAATGGTCTATTTCCGTCTATAGGGTTTTCAATTATTTCTGTAATTCCGGAGAAACTGATTCTGGTCCAAAATGTCAGCTGGCAACATTTGAGACGTAAGATTAAAATATATAATTTTTCAGAAGTAGCTAAAACTACGAATGTGCATATGCTATATATACATAGTTGTGTGATTTATCAACTTCTCCATGCATGATTGCCACTTGGTTTATGGGAGTAATTTAGATTAATTTAGCTCACCGTAGTTTGAAACCACCAAGGAAACAGACAGGGGCGGAGCTTCGATGAGGCCTGAAGGGCCTAAACCCTCTTGGGTTTTGAAAAGTTTGAAGTTTAGGTGTTTAATTAGCTAATTATCATTAAAACCCCCTTAAACTTTCTACCTATCAATTAATCTTGAATGACAAATCAATTATATTAAGAAATGTATCTATAGAATTGATTGGTATTGTGGCGGAGGGCGGTGGTGAAGTTCGAGAGGAGCAGAGTCGTTTCATTTGAAAGCTCGAATTTAAATGTAACATTGCTAGGCACTAGAAAGGCACAGTAGACGTGAGTAAAGAAGCAAGTGTGTTTATGGCTGAAGGTGGGAAATCATCCGTAGGAGGATAATAGCCTGATTCACCGCCGGAGGGTTCCCCGCTGAGGTCTCTGCCGCACTTTCGGTACTGATCATCACAAAGCAACATCGAAAAAAAGGAATAAGATGCACAAAGCTGTTGAGAGTTGGCATTTCTTACACGAGAATGAATGAAATGTGGATTATTAGAGCTCAATCATGGCTATGAAGAGCTAAAGGCTATGGGAGTAAACAAATCATCGACTCTGTCTTGCTTATTTGGAAATGGAATCTGAGAGGTCCAGTTGAACGACTTATGAATATGATCTGTTCTGGTCTGATTTGGAAAATGTAGCTTATATATGCTATGTTTTCTTAATTTTCTTATGGTATTAACACTACTGTATTATGATGTGTGTTATCTTTTAGTTTGCTGGACTATTTGGTTGTCCTGCATTTGATGTCTGGTTGTGCAGATGCGCGCTAAAACGATGAAGACAGGAGTTTAGGGAGTTGAGGAAGCTCCAAACGGTAACAGAAGAGCTTCACCAGCAAATGTTGTCTTAATTAAACTTAATTAATGTATAGTTAATTTCATGCCAAAATGTTATGACAGAAGAATCAAAATTGTTATACAGATCTCTTACATGTTATGTTTCAGAAAGAACTGTCATCGGGCCACAATTTCGGACATTGTTGCGTCATTGACTGAATAGATTTCTTCCCTGTATGTGTATACATGATCCTCATCTTCATCCTTCTGAACTGAGAAAGCAGGCTTTTTAGGACTAATGATGGCTGCACTTTCGCTCCTGAGCATTGAAGAAACCTCCAGCATGGATGGTCTATCTACTGGATTTTCTTGGACACATAACAAGGCCACCCCCATGCATCTTAAGAGCTTGCAAGACGATGTCAAATCATCTAGGGTAGGATCTACAAAATCCATGCCTTGGCCTTTTTTCCACAACTCGTATGCCTGAAATGTCCGAGTTAATGTTATACAATTCTAAATTCTTGCCCATATATACTATGCAAAACATAGAAAGCCTTTGTACTTCTCGACTTACGTGATCTAGAAGGTTTAGATTTCCATCTATGCCATAAAAGCATGAACTTCTCTTGCCACTTATGATTTGCAGAAGCAGAACACCGAAGCTGTAAACATCAGATTTCATGGAATAAATGCCTCTTCTTACATATTCAGGGGGACATAGCCACTGCATTTCACATAAGAACGGTGAGTCTGTGATCGGTATGATATATGAAGCATGTCTACTGAAAATGTAAAGTGCAATTCACTTACTGTGTTCCTACAATGCGACCAGTGTTTGCCTCAAGTTCATTCTTTCTGAATGCTCTGGCTAGACCAAAATCTGATATTTTCGGGTTCATCTTATCATCTAACAAAATGTTGCTAGATTTCAGATCACGGTGAATTATTGTAGAGTTTGAGTATTCTTGGAGATATAGAAGCCCTTGAATTACCCCTTCAATGATGTGGACACGTTTCTCCCAATGCAAAAGATCGCGTCTACTTGGATCTGTATGAAAGTAAACTACCAACCATCAGATTGATCAAATGAGCTTAAATTGGTCTTGGCAGGCTTCTTTCAATCTTATGTGAGCGTCACTTCACCTTTGGACCTTCTATAAGTGCTTGTTATGCATTTTAAGCTATAGAAATAATTCAATGTGATTCAAATTTTCAAAGCAAAGGAGAATGGAGATACCAAAGAGGTAGAGATCCAAGCTTTTGTTTGGCATGTACTCATATATCAGCATCTTTTCTTCCCTCTTGGTGCAATATCCCAGAACTCTAACTAGATTCACATGGTGCAGTGTTGCAGTAAGTGTGACCTCATTTTCGAACTCTTCAAGGCCTTGGTGTGAAGTTTTCGAAAGTCTTTTCACTGCTATTTGCTGGCCCTTCCTTAACGTACCCTAAAAAAAACAACACCAAATTATTAGCATATTCCTGCAGAACACTGACTTTCGACAGTAATATGAAGTAAAGATTCTGCATTGGATTTCAGATATTATATAATGATCGGCGATTCCTCATGGATGCTACCTTATATACAGGTCCAAAGCCACCCTCTCCAATCTTATTCTTACTCAAAAAGTTATTTGTAGCTGCTTTGATGGTTGCATAACTAAAAACTTGCAGATTAGGAGCATTGCTGTCAAAACTGTCTGTACTTGGAACTATATCTAATAGCCTATAAACTGATCTTTTGATGTTGCCTACAATCCCTAAACAAAATCAGAACAAAGAACAAATTAGAAAACTTCTCTCCAAAATGCTTAGCCGGAGAACTAACATTGAAAATAACAGTGATTCAACATATATATATTCACACGCAGTTTAAGAAGATTACCAATTGACTTAAGTACTCTCCTTTGCATGTAACACATTATAGTTCCCAGTAGGATAATAAACATAGCAATCGTGACCAGAACAATCACCAATAACTGTTTCTTGTTCTGTCGACCTCCTTCCTCTTCAGCTGTTAAGGAAACATGGTGGTGAGTCCGGTGACCTATATATTTTCTTATCAAAATGAAACATGCCGAATACCTGGAAGCTAATATCAAGTAATCAACCTACCTGCAGCCCATGTACTGAAAGCTGCAAAACAATACAAATATGGAGCTCGATCAGACAACATATAATAGTTACTTAGTTAGCAAGGGTAAATAAACCACGCTAGCTCTTGTATGACATAGTACTATATGAGGATGTGAATGTTACCAATAGCAATAATTACCTGTTTGAGAGAGAGTCCAGGTAGTTGTGTCAGCACCAGTATGCAAAGCAATGTAACCAAGAAGAGACTTTCCTTTAGCATACGAAACCTTGGCGACAATACTCTGCGTATCATCGTAACCAATCCAAGTCGTCCCATCGTAACAGTAGTTACTAACCACCGTCGCATTGTACACCGTCTGAAACCCTCGGCTGATCAAAACCCTTATCTGGTTATAACCCTGGCCGTTAGCTCCGAAAGCCGAGCCATTAGCCGGAGCGAAAAATCCATGATTATTAGGGTTTAACAATCTCCAAGCGTACCCGTAAAACGGAAGACTAATGACTATCTTCTTGGTTGAGATTCCGGCGGTGTTGATCCACGACACAATTCCGGCGTCTCCGTTGAAGAGACTGGTAGATCCGTCTCCGTTGAAGAGACTGGTAGATCCATCGGAGTATAATGCAGCTGGCGGGTAAGTGTTTTTTAGACCTTCGGCCCAACTAGAACCGTAGTAATCGCGCGTCATGACGTTGATCCAGTCCAGGCTGCTAGAAACAGCCTGGAACGGATAGTTTATGCTGTAGTAATCCGCCTTGCGGAATACTGCAGCGGTCAACAGCAACGCCGTCTTGCCGGAGGTGCTTGACTCGTTGGCCACCGCGGAGCGCCATTCCGTGAGGAGGCTGCCGAAGTTGGTCATCTCGGTGGTGGAGTTAGGGTGTTCCCAATCTAGTTCAAGGCCGTAGAAGGAGTAGTTTCTCGCTAATTTGATGGATGAGTCTATAAATGCTTTGCGACGAGTGGCCTGGCTGGCCATGGCGGCGAAGGTGGAGGAGCTGGAGTTTCTTCCGCCGATGGAGAGGAGGGTTTTGACGTTAGGGTTGTTCTGTTGGACTGTTTGAGTGAAAGTTGAGAACTGATCAGACGAGTTTGCGGAGGAAATGGCGACTTGGTAAGTGGTGGGGTTGAGATCTGCAAAACCACAGAAGAGGTGGGTGAAGAGGGTGGAGTTTATGGCGGAGACTGCTTGGCCGCTGTCCGGGAACCAGTAAGCGGCGTTAACGACGGTGGTTTGGGCAGCGGAGACATGGCTAAGGAATAAGAGGACGAGGGAGAAGAGAAATGGAAGAGTTATTGATTCGGAAGACATTGTATTAGTTGCAAGCAACTGAAGGATCGAGGATGTATTAGATACGTTCAATACGTGGTTGTATATTGCTGTAGATATATACGTTTGTCAATTTCATGATTCAAAATCTGGATTTCAACTGTCGTAGACTTTTGTGCATGCGGTCCATCGAGGACCAAATTAGAAACTGGGTGGAAATGGCCCTCTTGTTGGATATTAGAGTGTGATATGGCCCTCTTGACCAAATTAGAAACTGGGTGGAAATGGCCCTCTTGACAAACTTTTACCCATTGGATTAGAGTGTGACACGGGTTCCGCAATTCCGGAGAGACTATTCTGGTCCAAAATGTCGGCTTGAAATTATCCACAAGTAATTAGGATGACTAATATAAATATAAGGATGAAACATTTGAGACGTAAGAAAGATATAATTATCCAGAAGTAGCTAAAATTATGTATGTGCATATGTTATATATACATACTTGCTAAAAATTAGGCCCGCGTTTTGCTGCGGGTTTTTGAATTTTTATGCTTAAAGTTAATATAAAAAATGCTGATTATTTATAATAAAAAATAACTGTATATGGTGCATCAAGCAGAATTTAAAATTGTTTAAGACGGAGAGATTAGGTAGCTAGGGTTCAGAAAGGAACAAAGAAGTAGCTAAGCTGATAGAACAGGTTGTAAACGATATATCGTCATATTTATTATAGAGAAATTTGCTTGCTTCAGCTCTTGTTATATTGCAACCTAAAAGAAAAAAAATTGTAGACTGTATGAGACATAGAGAAAGAAAAATATGCAAGAAGAGTTTGTACGTACCATATTTTTTTGCATTCCGCTATACATCATAGCCATTATTATAAACATAAAGTAAAAACAAAAATGAATTAGTACCGAATGAGCATTTTCCCTTATTTAAAGCCTATGCACCACAATAACTCAGAATGAAGAAGCATAATTTTAAAGGAAACACTAGTAGAAATAAAGTCTTGAGCGACGGGAAAAACTCGTCGCCTAAGTACCAATTTTTGTCGCCTTCGGACTTAAGCGACAAAACCGGCGTCGCTTAAGATTCGTCGCATATGACACGTCTCATAGGTACTTAAGCGACGAAAATATAAAATATGTCGCTTAAGAAAACGAAACAAGTGACGGGAGTTATTTTTATCGCCACATACCTAGGCGACGAATAATTAACTTAAGCGACAAAAAATTTCGTCGCTTAAGTCGTTAAACGACGTATGTTTTTCTGTCATTTTACAGTTAAGCGACAAAACTTTTTGGTTTAACGACGAGTCTATTTTCGTCACTTAAGTTAATTAATTAAATTTCATTTTTATTTTTTAGTTTCAATTTCTTTGCTTTTTCTTTTTATTTATTTTCCTTTCAATTTTTTTTATCTGAAACCCACCACCCTTTCCACCACCGCCCAAAATTCCACCACAGAACTCAGTCCCACCTAGAATTAATTTGCTCTGGGCACCCAACTTACCCAAATTCCACCACACCAAATCCGGCAAGCTTACCCAGTTTGCACGCACAAAACCGTCCACCAACCCAACGCCTCCAACCTTGAGCGCTGCCCCGAGCACTCCCCGACGACCCGGTTCTCTTTGAATCCCAAAGCCATCGGCAACGTACTCGACCGGCGCGTCTCCACCTACATAGCCATTCTCTCCCCGATCCGGCGCGTCTCCACCTTCGTCCACCTTCGATCCAGCAGCGGTGCTCCAACTCTGCGCCTCTGATCCAGCGCTGTCGACCCCATGCTAACCCTCAACCCTGATCCGCTCTGATCTGCTCCTATTTGGTCCAATCCGGCAACCCAACCCCGCCTCCACTAAACAAGCGCCGAAAACGTCTCCAACCACCACCGACCTTGCTCGCCACTCCTGCCCAGACCTGACCCGGCTTTTTTTCCCCAAGCTGCGCCACCCTAGCTTCCGTGCCGACTGTCCAGCCCGGAGCTTCGACGGCTTCTCTGCGTTTCTGTGGTGATGGTGGTGGTGGGTGGTGACAAAGATGGTTTGATGAAAGGGAGAGGATGAGATGAGTTGTGTCTGCGTGCTCGACCAGCGTGGTCATCTTGGGACGAAGACCAAAGGGAGAGCGAAGAAGAAGGAAAGGCAGAGGGAGAGCTAGAGAGGAGAGAGAGAAGAGGAGTGTTGATATATGCCTTGAACCGTCAAGTCTGTTCTGACGGCTTATCTGTATATCGGGTTATACTAGGATTAGTATATCGAGTTATACTAGGTTATGGTTTCCTATTAGGACTAGTATATCAGGGTTTAGAGTTGTATATATATATACAACCTATTGTGTAAGCCTGTTTTTGCACTCTTCTCAACATAATAAAAGGGCTGTTCTCCTTCTGTCCGTGGACGTAGCTAACGCATCGTTAGTGAACCACGTAAATCTGTGTTCTTTCTTTCACTCGTTACAAACAAACTGGTATCAGAGCAAGGTTGTGATTTCCGCCAAGAAAGATGTCTGGTTTAAATGTGAAGATTGATAAATTCACAGGGAGGAACAGTTTCAGTTTATGGCAGATCAAGATGCGAGCCTTGTTAAAACAACAAGGTATGTGGGCGCCGCTGGTTAAGAAGCCAGGGGATCAAGAAATCGCTGAGATGGCCAGTCTGGAGGAGAAGGCACACTCGACAATTCTGTTGTGCCTTGCAGATGATATAATCACCGAGGTCGCAGAGGAGGAAACTGCGGCTGGTCTGTGGTTGAAGCTTGAGAGTCTATACATGACGAAGTCTTTAACCAACAAGTTGCTTCTAAAGCGACGTCTGTTCGGTCTGCGTATGGAAGAAGGTACATCCCTAAGAGATCACCTAGATCAGTTAAACACTGTTCTATTAGAGTTGCGTAATATCGATGTTAAAGTTGATGATGAGGATGCCGCTCTAATTCTGTTGGTATCTCTACCTTCGTCGTATGAGAATTTTGTGGATTCTTTTATTGGTGGGAGAGATACTCTGACTCTGGAGGATGTTAGATCATCTTTACATACTAGAGATATGCGTCATAAGGCGACCGTCACTAGTTCAGACAGTCAGGCTACAGGGTTGGTAGCCAGTGGAAGTTTGGGACAGAAAGGCTCGGGGAAGAAGAAATTCAAGAATCCAGTTTCAAAGGGTTCCAAATCCAATGATGTCTGTAACTACTGTAAAGAGAAGGGACATTGGAAAAACGAATGTCCAAAGAAGAAGAAGCAGTCTGAGAAAGCATCAGGTACTGCTGTTGTAGCAGAAGTTGACACCACTTCGGAAGAAGACCTGGCCTTGGTTGCAGATGCACACAAACATCACAGGGATGTGTGGATTTTGGATACCGGGGCATCTTATCATATATGTCCACGCAGAGAGTGGTTTTCAACCTATGAGCAGATAGATGGAGGAAATATTTCTATGGCTCTGACAGCCGCTGCAAAGGAAGGCATTTGGTTAAGGGGTCTGGTCAGTAGTCTTGGTTTGCATCATGATCAGGCTATAGTGTACTGTGACAGTTTGAGTGCAATATGTTTAGCAAAGGATCAAGTTCATCATGAGAGGACCAAGCACATTGATGTCAGGTATCATTTTCTGAGAGATGAGAGCAGAATTAAGGTGAAGAAGGTGGGCACTGCTGACAATCCCGCTGATATGTTCACCAAGCCGGTTCACACAGCAAGTTTCAACATTGTTTGGACTTGCTAAATGTTACAAGCTGTTAGTTGCCCTTTGGGGGCGACATCTGAGGCAGAAGGAGTTATCTGTTCATCTGGCATCACTATGGTGCATCTGGTACATCTGTTATCTGTGAGAGGATTCAAGTCAAGGTGGAGATTTGTTGATATATGCCTTGAACCGTCAAGTCTGTTCTGACGGCTTATCTGAATATCGGGTTATACTAGGATTAGTATATCGAGTTATACTAGGTTATGGTTTCCTATTAGGACTAGTATATCAGGGTTTAGAGTTGTATATATATATACAACCTATTGTGTAAGCCTGTTTTTTGCACTCTTCTCAACATAATAAAAGGGCTGTTCTCCTTCTGTCCGTGGACGTAGCTAACGCATCGTTAGTGAACCACGTAAATCTGTTCTTTCTTTCACTCGTTAACAAGGAGGGAAAGCAAAGAGTGAAGAAGAGAGAACATAGAGTTCAAAGAAAAAAAATAGAGAACTGAAAAGTGAGGCAGAGAACAAAAAGAAGATAAAGGAACTTTTAAAAATTTGGTTTGAATTGTTCTGAAATTTTTGGCGGAAAATTTTTGGCGCTAAAAATTTTACACGACGAGAAGTTATCTTTTCGTCCTCTAACTCTAAGTAATTAATATTTTTAATAGAATTATATAATTACAGTACTAAATTAGTTTAGGTAGTTAATCAATCAATAATGATATTTTGTTATTAATTATATGCTAAATTAATTTGGAAATGAAAAGATTATAGAAGTTTAGAAGACGTTATATATAGATTAAAATGGTATAACATTAGTAGGCACGTTGTGGTTCTGAGGCTAAATTTTACAAAATGAAAATTCAACCGTATGATATGATCAGTATACTTAAATACGTACGGCTATGGAAAAAAATTCATCTATTTTCGATAAGATTTGGGGCTCGATCCACACAGTCAAACCTAAACCAACGTCATTTATTACGTGAAAACGCTCTTACATACCCCTATATGGCCTAGTTTGGTTGAGTCTTTCACACACAAAACTCTCACATTGATGAGATCTAACCACCTATGTAAAAATTTAGGGACGTTCACCTCCCGATGATAAGGCTCCCCATAGGGAGGCATAAGCGTAAATAGGTTTGACCGCTTCTATCGGGGACCAAACGTTACTGGAAATATGTGATTTTTCAACCATAGCCGTATTTCATCATACCGATCACATCCTATTTCACATGATTTTTGAAAATATTACTTCCTATATATAGTTGGTTCACAAAGATGTACACTTGCAGAGGATAAAATTTGTTGATTCAATTAATTTGCTGTCCTATGTCTTCGATATTCATTCAGTACATGTAATTATGTTTTCACTTGGCTTTAGGATGTCAAATTTCACTATATTTATTGATAATCAACAAGCAGACTACCGAGAAAAAACACAGACTTAATCATGCCAGAAGATATACCTTGACCATTTTGAAGGTACAGCATATGATATGTTATCTTTTCTTTGCTGATATTGTGCATCATATTGGATTTAACTTTATTGTGCATCATATTGGATTTAACTTTTGATTCTTTATGTCTTAAAAATATGTATCTTTCGGTGGCATGTGAGGAAAAAGGAAAGGTAAATAAGAAAAAACTAATTTTTCTGTTATCCTTTTAGACTTTATACCTGAATTTTTCCGTAGGTTGAATATTTAACCCCTTTATACTAAGGTATCTGAGCCATTTGCAGGGTGGGGAAATGTCTTTTTGGATTTTATCGGATCGATATCAATTATGAAATTCTTCTGTTGTCTGAGGATTCTGAAATTTGTTTCAGGTACATTATTGTAATAGTGAATAAGGAAGCCTTCAAGCTACAAAGTTACTGCTTTGTAAGCATAACATTTCTTTGCTGCACTTTACTATACCAATGATGCAATTTACATGCATATGTTGCATGTATGCCCGTCATAGCCTACATGCATAGCTTCTCATCCATGCATATCAAACTTTGTTAAAAGTAGTAGTCTACATGTTATATGGTTGTTTGGTCTGTATGCATATTATTTATACTTGAGATCGGATTAGAGACTAGCTCTTGCAAGACAATAGTTGTGTTACATTCTTTTTTTGAAATATCTATTAAAGTTGATATATGATTCTCTTTTTTTAATTATGTCAGTTTCTAAAGCAGAACTGAGCGATGCTGTGGTGCTGAAGCATATTTCGATCATGCAAAAACAAAGGTATGCTGCTACTCTATTGTTATCAGTTGTTGTTTGTCCCTCTATCTAAATGTACTGAGCCATAGTATGGTCGGAACCTGGGAGATTAGAAGCTTCTGGTTTAGCAGACTAGAGTGAAGGGATAAAAAATCTGACTTTGTTGTAGGATATTCTGTATCTTTCTAGATATTCTTTATGTGTGTCTTGACCTTATGTCAATAGGATATGTAGTTAGACTAGATCTATGTATTCATATCCTTACCATATTGGTATTATGTAATTCCCTATATAAATGACACATATATATTCATATCCTTACCATATTGATTCTCTTGCTATCTCTTTGTCTCTACACTTATCCTTCGTCAAACTTCAAATTTTCAATTAAGTTTTTAAAACATAATTTGGGGTAAGATTACAAAAATAAGATAAATAAAAATTGGGTATATGTTTGTATCAGATTGGAAATCCAAACCGGGTTCATAAGATTTTTGCGGTGATGTTGAGTTTGCAGAGGTTTTAAAGGGGAAAGAGTTAACAAAGTTAATTATCAGTTAAGTGAAGGGACATGTGTCAATCAAATGGAGGCTGGCACACGGTTGGCACAGGGTAACTCGGTACAGGCGATTTCCTTCCGTCAGTAGACTGGTTCAGCAATAAAAACATAATTTGGTAGCATTTTCAACAGATTTGTGTATATATATATAGGAGCGGGTGGGGAGGATTATTAATTAAATGGTCTATTTCCGTCTATAGGGTTTTCAATTATTTCTGTAATTTCGGAGAAACTGATTCTGGTCCAAAATGTCAGCTTAGAACATTTGAGACGTAAGATTAAAATATATAATTTTCCAGAAGTAGCTAAAACTACGAATGTGCATATGCTATATATACATAGTTGTGTGATTTAGCAACTTCTCCATGCATGATTGCGACCTGGTTTATGGGAGTAATTTAGCTCACCGTAGTTTGAAAACCATCAAGGGAACAGACAGGGACGGAGCTTTGATGAGGCCTGAATGGTCTAAACCCCTCTTGGGTTTTGAAAAGTTTGAAGTTTAGGTGTTTAATTAGCTAATTATCATTAAAACCCCCTTAAACTTTCTACCTATCAATTAATCTTGAATGACAAATCAATTATATTAACAAATGTATCTATAGAATTGATTGGTATTGTGGCGGAGGCGGTGGTGAAGTTCGAGAGGAGCAGAGTCGTTTCATTTGAAAGCTCGAATTTAAATGTAACATTGCTAGGAAAGGCATAGTAGACGTGAGTAAAGAAGGAAGTGTTTATGGCTGAAGGTGGGAAATCATCCGTAGGAGGATAATAGCCTGATTTCACCCCCGCTGAGGTCTCTGCCGCACTTTCGGTACTGATCATCACAAACATAGAAAAAAAGGAATAAGATGCACAAAGCTGTTGAGGGTTGGCATTTCTTAAACAAGAATGAATGAAATGTCGATTATTAGAGCTCAATCATGGCTATGAAGAGCTAAAGTCTATGGGAGTAAACAAATCATCGACTCTGTCTTGCTTATTTGGAAATGGAATCTGAGAGGTCCAGTTGAACGACTTATGAATATGATCTGTTCTGGTCTGATCTGGAAAAATGTAGCTTATATATGCTATGTTTTCTTAATTTTCTTATGGTATTAACACTACTGTATTATAATGTGTGTTATCTTTTAGTTTGGTGGACTATTTGGTTGTCCTGCATTTGATGTCTGGTTGTGCAGATGCGCGCTAAAACGATGAAGACAGGAGTTTAGGGAGTTGAGGAAGCTCCAAACGGTAACAGAAGAGCTTCACCAGCAAATGTTGTCTTAATTAAACTTAATTAATGTATAGTTAATTTCATGCCAAAATGTTATGACAGAAGAATCAAAATTGTTATACAGATCTCTTACATGTTATGTTTCAGAAAGAATTGTCATCGGGGCACAATTTCAGACATTGTTGCGTCATTGACTGAATAGATTTCTTCCCTGTATGTGTATACTTGATCCTCATCTTCATCCTTCTGAACTGAGAAAGCAGGCTTTTTAGGACTAATGATGGCTGCACTTTCGCTCTTGAGCATTGAAGAAACCTCCAGCATGGATGGTCTATCTACTGGATTTTCTTGGACACATAACAAGGCTACCCCCATGCATCTTAAGAGCTTGCAAGACGATGTCGAATCATCTAGGGTAGGATCTACAAAATCCATGCCTTGGCCTTCTTTCCACAACTCATATGCCTGAAATGTCCTAGTTAATGTTATACAATTCTAAATTCTTGCCCATATATATTATGCAAAACATAGAAAGCCTCTGTACTTGTCGACTTACGTGTTCTAGAAGGTTTAGATTTCCATCTATGCCATAAAAGCATGAACTTCTCTTGCCACTTATGATATGCAGAAGCAGAACACCGAAGCTGTAAACATCGGATTTCATGGAATAAATGCCTCTTCTTACATATTCAGGGGGAACATAGCCACTGCATTTCACATAAGAACTGTGAGTCTGTGATCAGTATGATATATGAAGCATGTCTACTGAAAATGTAAAGTGCAATTCACTTACTATGTTCCTACAATGCGACCAGTGTTTGCCTCAAGTTCATTCTTTCTGAATGCTCTGGCTAGACCAAAATCTGATATTTTCGGGTTCATGTTATCATCTAACAAAATGTTGCTAGATTTCAGATCACGGTGAATTATTCTGGAGTTTGAGTACTCTTGGAGATATAGAAGGCCTTGAATTACCCCTTCAATGATGTGGACACGTTGCTCCCAATGCAAAAGATCGCATCTACTTGGATCTGTATGGAAGTAAACTACCAACCATCAGATTGATAAAATGAGCTTAAATTGGTCTTGGCAGGCTTCTTTCAATCTTATGTGAGCGTCACTTCACCTTTGGACCTTCTGTAAGTGCTTGTTATGCATTTTAAGCTATAGAAATAATTCAATGTGATTCAAATTTTCAAAGCAAGGAGAATGGAAATACCAAAGAGGTAGAGATCCAAGCTTTTGTTTGGCATGTACTCATATATCAGCATCTTTTCTTCCCTCTTGGTGCAATATCCCAGAACTCTAACTAGATTCACATGGTGCAGTGTTGCAGCAAGTGTGACCTCATTTTCAAACTCTTCAAGGCCTTGGTTTGAAGTTTTCGAAAGTCTTTTCACTGCGATTTGCTGGCCCTTCCTTAACGTACCCTAGAAAAACCACACGAATCATTAGCATATATATCCCTTCAGATCCTGCATTGGATTTCAGATTTTATATAATGATCGTCGATTCGTCATGGATGCTACCTTGTATACAGGTCCAAAGCCACCCTCTCCAAGCTTATTCTTACTCGAAAAGTTATTTGTAGCTGCTTTGATGGTTGCAAAACTAAAAACTTGCAGATTAGGAGCATTGCTGTCAAAACTGTCTGTACTTGGAACTATATCTAATAGCCTATAAACTGATCTTTTGATGTTGCCTACAATCCCTAAACAAAATCAGTACAAAGAACAAATTAGAAAACTTCTTTCCCCAATGTTTAGCCGGAGAACTAACATTGAAAATAACAGTGATTCAACATATATATTCACAGTTTAAGAAGATTACCAATTTCGTCCAAAAAGAAGAAGAAGAAGATTACCAATTGACTTAAGTACTCTCCTTTGCATGTAACACATTATTGTTCCCAGTAGGATAATAAACATAGCAATCGTGACCAGAACAATCACCAATAACTGTTTCTTGTTCTGTCGACCTCCTTCCTCTTCAGCTGTTAAGGAAACTTGGTGGTGAGTCTGGTGACCTATATATTTTCTTATCAAAATGAAACATGCCGAATACCTGGAAGATAATATCAAGTTATCAACCTAGTTACCTGCTGCCCTGGAGAGCACCCAATTGTCATCATTGCCAACTTGAAACACATTGTAGCCAAGAAGCCCCATCTCTTTAGCATACGAAACTTTCGTTTTGATAGCCTCCACATCATCAAAATTAATCCAAATTGACCCACTTGTGCAGTAGTTCATTATATAAGTGTCATTGTACATGGGATCTGCACCATATGTCTTAATGAACCATTTGATGTGGTTATAGGACATGGACCCGTCTATGGTAATCGCAGGACCTAATGCCGGTGCACCAACATTATTAACATAGTTACTGGGATTCAGAACAGTCCAACCATAACCATGGTAAGGCAAGCCTAAAACCAACTTGCTAGCCGGTAGTCCTCTGCTTATCAAGTCCTTAACACGACTGTTCGTGTTAGTCCCATTTGATATTGGGTCATATAAAGCAGCATGAAGGTGTGTGTAGTTTTCCTTTGTAGGAAGATAGTAATCATATGCCACAAGATGAACCCAATTCAAGTTCTTTTTAATAGAGTCAATGGGATAAGTTACATTATTCACAACCTGCATATGATGATAAACTGCCATTATCAAGAGCAAACCTGGCTTTCCTGACTTGCTTGCTTCAGAATCTACCGCAGCGCGCCACTCATCTAGAAATGTTCCCAAAGATGTAGTGTGCTTGACTGTTTTTGGTACAGCCCCTGTAAGGTCTAAGCCATCAAACTCATAAAGTCTAGCAGTTCTAATTGAGGATTCAATGAAAGATTTCCGGTGATCAGAAGATTGGTTCAGCAATGAAAATAAGACTGAATAGTCTTCTCTGCCACCCCAGATGGAAAGTAAGGTTGTGATTTTGAGTTTTTGAGCTTGACAACATTTGTGAAAGTGGAGAATTCCTGTTGGGTGGAGGAGTTGATTGAGAGCTGGTAAGAGGAAGAGTTTATATAGGCAGAACCACATAGAAGGTGAGTGAACAATGCGGTATCTATGGTAGAGGCAGGGAATTGAGTACTGGTGTCATGGTAACCGGCTTTGATCCATGTCTGAGTGTATGAACAATTGAAGTTCAAAGAAAAGAGAAGGAGGAGGAGGAGAAGTTTTGATAGATGGTATTGCATTTTCGACAACATCTAGCTTGTTTCAGAAACACTAGAATGAGAACCGTCACCTTAAATTTCATAGGAAAGTGATGACAAACACCTAACATTGAAGTCGATAATGTGGACATGGAAAAATACCAAACTTCATGTGATGAAGTGTATGAGACAACAAGAAAGCTAAGTTGCCCCATGAAAATGATGGACAGAGACACCATCAGCACTTGTACAAATTAAGTCCTTTCATTTGTTTCTACGAAAGAGAAAGAGAAATGAAAGTCTTATATTCATAGAAGACTTGTATTCATAGAGACTCATGTACATGACCTTGCTGATCAAAACCCCTCTTTTTTCCGTGAGTATTTTCTTCATCCTGAGCTGTCGTTATTGAAGATTCAGTGAAAGTATTCAGGTGATCAGTATACTGGTCCAGCAATAAAAACAAAACTGAATAGGAGAAGCACTTCGGTAGCATTTTCAACAGATATGTCGATATATATAGAGGGGGGATTATTAATTAAATGGTCTATTTCCGTCTATAGGGTTTTCAGAAACACAAGGAGATAGAACCTTCGAAGTTCGACCACAAATCTTCTTTGTCACAATTAAATACCTAAAATGAAAAAGAATATCAAATTATTGCGAACGTACTGCATGCCAAGATGCAATGGAAGCCCTAGCTAGCTAGCTAGGTAGTGCAATATATATCACATTATCAACTTATGAATGTTTGTCGATTCCCAGCACTTTGCCCAAAATTACATGGATTTCCGGGGTAATTTCACTTGATTAATTCTACTGCAAACGTCACAAGATTAGTGTTTTATATATTTAACCGGATCATTAGCCATACTGCAATGCAATTAACACGAAAGCTAGATAGTACTGTTCCTGTTTTTATTGTGGGCGACTAATAACATATTATAAGATCTTATATTACATATCAACAATGACTGCTCATCCCCATGTACTGAAAGCTGCAAAACAATACAAATATAGAGCTCGATCAGACAACATATAATAGTTACTTAGTTAGCAAGGGAATGTTAACAATAGCAATATATAATTACCTGTTTGAGAGAGAGTCCAGGTAGTTGTGTCAGCACCAGTATGCCAAGCAAAGTAACCAAGAAGAGACTTTCCTTTAGCATACGAAACCTTGGCGCCAATACTCTGCGTATCATCGTAACCAATCCAAGTCGTCCCATTGTAACAGTAGTTACTAACCACCGTCGCATTGTACACCGTCTGAAACCCTTGGCTGATCAAAACCCTAATCTGGTTGTAACCCTGGTCTCCGTTAGTTCCGATAGCCGAGCCATTAGCCGGAGCGAAAAATCCATTGTTATTAGGGTTTAACAATCTCCAAGCGTACCCGTAAAACGGAAGACCAATGACTATCTTCTTGGTTGAGATTCCGGCGTTGTTGATCCACGACACGATTCCGGCGTCTCCGTTGATGAGAGTGGTGGATCCGCCGTTGTATAATGCAGCCGGCGGGTAAGTGTTGGTTTTACCTTCGGCGAAACTAGGACTGTAGTAATCGTACGTCATGACGTTGATCCAGTCCAGGCTGCTCGAAACAGCCTGAAACGGATAGTTTATGCTGTAGTAATCCGCATTGCGGAAGACTGCAGCGGTCAACAGCAACGCCGTCTTGCCGGAGGTGCTTGACTCGTTGGCCACCGCGGAGCGCCATTCCGTGAGGAGGCTGCCAAAGTTGGTCATCTCGGTGGTGGAGGAAGGGTATTCCCAATCTAGGTCAAGGCCGTAGAAGGAGTAGTTTCTCGCTAATTTGATTGATGAGTCTATGAATGCTTTGCTACTAGCGGCCTGGCTGGCCATGGCGGCGAAGGTGGAGGGGCTGGAGTTTCCTCCGCCGATGGAGAGGAGGGTTTTGACGTTAGGGTTTTTCTGTCGGACTGTTTGAGTGAAAGTTGAGAACTGAGGTGAGTTTGCGGAGGAAATGGCGACTTGGTAAGTGGTGGGGTTGAGATCTGCGAAAGCACAGAAGAGGTGAGTGAAGAGGGTGGATTTTATGGCGGAGGCTGCTTGGCCGATGTCCGGGAACCAGTAAGCGGCTTTAACGACGGTGGTTTGGGCGGCGGAGACAATGTTTGGAACCAGTAAGCGGCTTTAACGACGGTGGTTTGGGGGCTTTTGATGGTGGTGGCAGAGAGAGTTTGTTTATGGTGTTGTTTGGAGCCACGTTTTTGATGCTTGAAAGCACTTACTGCACTCATGGAGACATCAGCAACGATAAAGAAAAAGTACCAAGCAAGACCACGGAGAGATGATCAATGTACTACCTGACTTTGAAGTTCCTTTGTCGTTGGGTGTTGTCTCCAGGTATACTCTTCTTGCTGCTCTGTTTTCTCTCCTTTGGTGCAGGGATTGGACTCTACTTTTCCTCGCTGTTTCTATCTATTCTCTCCTCCTTCTCACTGTTTTCTTCTTTTCTGTCCTCTTCTTCAATGCAGATATGCGCACCTCTTATATAGAGGAATGTGAACCGGCTGGATAGGAGCAGATTTGAAATTCGTATTCTTCTGAAGGTCACGAAGCTTAACTGTTTGAGATTTGAAGTTTGGATGCATCATCTCCAACTTGAATTTGAAAGCTTCTTTCTTTGCCTTGTGAAGAATCGGTCAACAGTGAAACTCTTTTGTGTTTGAATGAGAAAATTTGTAATTGCTGCGATTATCTTCTTCTTTCTTTTTACTGCTGCCATTATCTACTTTTTACGTCCGCAAGATTTTTTTTATTTTTTTGGTTCAACAGACAGAAGAATCAAAATTGTTATACAGATCTCTTACATGTTATGTTTCAGAAAGAACTGTCATCGGGCCACAATTTCGGACATTGTTGCATCATTGCCTGAATAGATTTCTTCCCTGTATGTGCATATATGATCCTCATCTTCATCCTCCTGAACTGAGAAAGCAGGCTTTTTAGGACTAATGATGGCTGCACTTTCGCTCTTGAGCATTGAAGAAACCTCCAGCATGGATGGTCTATCTACTGGATTTTCTTGGACACATAACAAGGCTACCCCCATGCATCTTAAGAGCTTGCAAGACGATGTCGAATCATCTAGGGTAGGATCTACAAAATCCATGCCTTGGCCTTTTTTCCACAACTCGTATGCCTGAAATGTCCGAGTTAATGTCGTACAATTCTAAATTCTTGCCCATATATATTATGCAAAACACAGAAAGCCTTTGTACGTATCGACTTACGTGATCTAGAAGGTTTAGATTTCCATCTATGCCATAAAAGCATGAACTTCTCTTGCCACTTATGATATGCAGAAGCAGAACACCGAAGCTGTAAACATCGGATTTCGTGGAATAAATGCCTCTTCTTACATATTCAGGGGGAACATAGCCACTGCATTTCACATAAGAACTGTGAGTCTGTGATCAGTATGATATATGAAGCATGTCTACTGAAAATGTAAAGTGCAATTCACTTACTATGTTCCTACAATGCGACCAGTGTTTGCCTCAAGTTCATTCTTTCTGAATGCTCTGGCTAGACCAAAATCTGATATTTTCGGGTTCATGTTATCATCTAACAAAATGTTGCTAGATTTCAGATCACGGTGAATTATTCTAGAGTTTGAGTACTCTTGGAGATATAGAAGGCCTTGAATTACCCCTTCAATGATGTGGACACGTTGCTCCCAATGCAAAAGATCGCATCTACTTGGATCTGTATGAAAGTAAACTACCAACCATCAGATTGATAAAATGAGCTTAAATTGGTCTTGGCAGGCTTCTTTCAATCTTATGTGAGCGTCACTTCACCTTTGGACCTTCTGTAAGTGCTTGTTATGCATTTTAAGCTATTGAAATAATTCAATGTGATTCAAATTTTCAAAGCAAAGGAGAATGGAAATACCAAAGAGGTAGAGATCCAAGCTTTTGTTTGGCATGTACTCATATATCAGCATCTTTTCTTCCCTCTTGGTGCAATATCCCAGAACTCTAACTAGATTCACATGGTGCAGTGTTGCAGCAAGTGTGACCTCATTTTCAAACTCTTCAAGGCCTTGGTTTGAAGTTTTCGAAAGTCTTTTCACTGCGATTTGCTGGCCCTTCCTTAACGTACCCTAGAAAAACCACACGAATCATTAGCATATATATCCCTTCAGATCCTGCATTGGATTTCAGATTTTATATAATGATCGTCGATTCGTCATGGATGCTACCTTGTATACAGGTCCAAAGCCACCCTCTCCAAGCTTATTCTTACTCGAAAAGTTATTTGTAGCTGCTTTGATGGTTGCAAAACTAAAAACTTGCAGATTAGGAGCATTGCTGTCAAAACTGTCTGTACTTGGAACTATATCTAATAGCCTATAAACTGATCTTTTGATGTTGCCTACAATCCCTAAGCAAAATCAGAACAAAGAACAAATTAGAAAATAACAGTGATTCAACATATATATATATATATATATATATATATATATATATATATATATTCACACGCAGTTTAAGAAGATTACCAATTGACTTAAGTACTCTCCTTTGCATGTAACACATTATAGTTCCCAGTAGGATAATAAACATAGAAATCGTGACCAGAACAATCACCAATAACTGTTTCTTGTTCTGTCGACCTCCTTCCTCTTCAGCTGTTAAGGAAACATGGTGGGGAGTCTGGTGACCTATATATTTTCTTATAAAAATGAAACATGCCGAATACCTGGAAGCTAATATCAAGTTATCAACCTACCTGCTGCCCTAGAGAGCACCCAATTGTCATCATTGCCAACTTGAAACACATTGTAGCCAAGAAGCCCCATCTCTCTAGCATACGAAACTTTCGTTTTGATAGCCTCCACATCATCAAAATTAATCCAAATTGACCCAATTGTGAAGAAGTTCACTACATAAGTGTCATTGTACATGAGAACTGCACTAGATTCATATGCCTTAATGAGCCATTTGATGTACTTATAGGACAGGGTTCCGGCTATGGTTCCCGCCGCAGGACCTAATGCCGGTGCACCAACATTACTAACATGGTTACTGGGATTCAGAACAGTCCAACCATAACCATGGTAAGGCAAGCCTAAAACCAACTTGCTAGCAGGTAATCCTCTGCTTATCAAGTCCTTAACAAAACTATTTGTGTTGGCCCCATTTGATATTGGGTCATATAAAGCAGCATGAAGGTGTGTGTAGTTTTCCTTTGTAGGAAGATAGTAATCATATGCCACAAGATGAACCCAATTCAAGTTCTTTTTAATAGAGTCAATGGGATAAGTTACATTATTCACAACCTGCATATGATGATAAACTGCCATTATCAAGAGCAAACCTGGCTTTCCTGACTTGCTTGCTTCAGAATCTACCGCAGCGCGCCACTCATCTAGAAATGTTCCCAAAGATGTAGTGTGCTTGACTGTTTTTGGTACAGCCCCTGTAAGGTCTAAGCCATCAAACTCATAAAGTCTAGCAGTTCTAATTGAGGATTCAATGAAAGATTTCCGGTGATCAGAAGATTGGTTCAGCAATGAAAATAAGACTGAATAGTCTTCTCTGCCACCCCAGATGGAAAGTAAGGTTGTGATTTTTGAGTTTTTGAGCTTGACAACATTTGTGAAAGTGGAGAATTCCTGTTGGGTGGAGGAGTTGATTGAGAGCTGGTAAGAGGAAGAGTTTATATAGGCAGAACCACATAGAAGGTGAGTGAACAATGCGGTATCTATGGTAGAGGCAGGGAATTGAGTACTGGTGTCATGGTAACCGGCTTTGATCCATGTCTGAGTGTATGAACAATTGAAGTTCAAAGAAAAGAGAAGGAGGAGGAGGAGAAGTTTTGATAGATGGTATTGCATTTTCGACAACATCTAGCTTGTTTCAGAAACACTAGAATGAGAACCGTCACCTTAAATTTCATAGGAAAGTGATGACAAACACCTAACATTGAAGTCGATAATGTGGACATGGAAAAATACCAAACTTCATGTGATGAAGTGTATGAGACAACAAGAAAGCTAAGTTGCCCCATGAAAATGATGGACAGAGACACCATCAGCACTTGTACAAATTAAGTCCTTTCATTTGTTTCTACGAAAGAGAAAGAGAAATGAAAGTCTTATATTCATAGAAGACTTGTATTCATAGAGACTCATGTACATGACCTTGCTGATCAAAACCCCTCTTTTTTCCGTGAGTATTTTCTTCATCCTGAGCTGTCGTTATTGAAGATTCAGTGAAAGTATTCAGGTGATCAGTATACTGGTCCAGCAATAAAAACAAAACTGAATAGGAGAAGCACTTCGGTAGCATTTTCAACAGATATGTCGATATATATAGAGGGGGGATTATTAATTAAATGGTCTATTTCCGTCTATAGGGTTTTCAGAAACACAAGGAGATAGAACCTTCGAAGTTCGACCACAAATCTTCTTTGTCACAATTAAATACCTAAAATGAAAAAGAATATCAAATTATTGCGAACGTACTGCATGCCAAGATGCAATGGAAGCCCTAGCTAGCTAGCTAGGTAGTGCAATATATATCACATTATCAACTTATGAATGTTTGTCGATTCCCAGCACTTTGCCCAAAATTACATGGATTTCCGGGGTAATTTCACTTGATTAATTCTACTGCAAACGTCACAAGATTAGTGTTTTATATATTTAACCGGATCATTAGCCATACTGCAATGCAATTAACACGAAAGCTAGATAGTACTGTTCCTGTTTTTATTGTGGGCGACTAATAACATATTATAAGATCTTATATTACATATCAACAATGACTGCTCATCCCCATGTACTGAAAGCTGCAAAACAATACAAATATAGAGCTCGATCAGACAACATATAATAGTTACTTAGTTAGCAAGGGAATGTTAACAATAGCAATATATAATTACCTGTTTGAGAGAGAGTCCAGGTAGTTGTGTCAGCACCAGTATGCCAAGCAAAGTAACCAAGAAGAGACTTTCCTTTAGCATACGAAACCTTGGCGCCAATACTCTGCGTATCATCGTAACCAATCCAAGTCGTCCCATTGTAACAGTAGTTACTAACCACCGTCGCATTGTACACCGTCTGAAACCCTTGGCTGATCAAAACCCTAATCTGGTTGTAACCCTGGTCTCCGTTAGTTCCGATAGCCGAGCCATTAGCCGGAGCGAAAAATCCATGGTTATTAGGGTTTAACAATCTCCAAGCGTACCCGTAAAACGGAAGACCAATGACTATCTTCTTGGTTGAGATTCCGGCGTTGTTGATCCACGACACGATTCCGGCGTCTCCGTTGATGAGAGTGGTGGATCCGCCGTTGTATAATGCAGCCGGCGGGTAAGTGTTGGTTTTACCTTCGGCGAAACTAGGACCGTAGTAATCGTACGTCATGACGTTGATCCAGTCCAGGCTGCTCGAAACAGCCTGGAACGGATAGTTTATGCTGTAGTAATCCGCATTGCGGAAGACTGCAGCCGTCAACAGCAACGCCGTCTTACCGGAGGTGCTTGACTCGTTGGCCACCGCGGAGCGCCATTCCGTGAGGAGGCTGCCAAAGTTGGTCATCTCGGTGGTGGAGGAAGGGTATTCCCAATCTAGGTCAAGGCCGTAGAAGGAGTAGTTTCTCGCTAATTTGATTGATGAGTCTATGAATGCTTTGCGACTAGCGGCCTGGCTGGCCATGGCGGCGAAGGTGGAGGGGCTGGAGTTTCCTCCGCCGATGGAGAGGAGGGTTTTGACGTTAGGGTTTTTCTGTTGGACTGTTTGAGTGAAAGTTGAGAACTGAGGCGAGTTTGCGGAGGAAATGGCGACTTGGTAAGTGGTGGGGTTGAGATCTGCGAAAGCACAGAAGAGGTGAGTGAAGAGGGTGGAGTTTATGGCGGAGGCTGCTTGGCCGCTGTCCGGGAACCAGTAAGCGGCTTTAACGACGGTGGTTTGGGCGGCGGAGACATTGAGGTAGTGGCTAAGGAATAAGAGGATGAGGGAGAAGAGAAATGGAAGAGTTATTGATTTGGAAGACATTGTATTAGTTGCTTGCAACTTAAGGAGGACTAGATACGTACAGTACGTGGTTATATATAGCTCTCTGTACGTAGATATATACGTTTGTCAATTTCATGATTCAAATCCTGGATTTCAACTTTGATTTGGAGACTATTGTGCATGCCGCCCAGGGCCAAATTAGAAACTGGAAATGGCCGCCTTGACAAACTTTTACCCGTTGGTAACGGCAGTGACTCGCATCACACATGTTGGATTAGAGTGAAATTATCTGGTCCAAAATGTCAGCTTGAAATTATCCACAAGTAATTAGGAAAATGTATGGAACATTTGAGACGTAAGATTAAAAGATATAATTCTTCAGAAGTAGCTAAAACTACGTATGTGCATATGCTATATTAGCAACTTCTCCATGGTTGCCGCCTGGTTTTTGCAATTGAAGTATAATTTAGCTCAGCCTACTTTGAAACCAACAATAGAAACTAGGAATGCATAACATAGAAAAAGTGAACAGATTGATTAAGGTTACCGTAAGTTTAAAGAAACAAGTTATTTTGTAATTGTCCCGAGTCCGTCCCGACTGCCTTCGATTGTTTTAGTTTACCCCACGTCATTTTCGTATAAGAAAATAGTTTGATTGTTCTCTTATATAACATAGACTAAAACAATCTTCTATATTTGGCTGCTATACTGGAGGGTATAGCATGCCTTTTACTGGGGAGAGGGGTCCAGCAGGGGCTGGTTTTGCCTTTGTTTTGCAGCAGGCATAGCGGGCACAGCAGAATTTTCCTATATCTATACATTACGTATCAATCCTATGCATTTTTTTAGGGTTTAGGGTGATGAGCAACTCGTCTATCTATAGTTGACATCTTGATCAGGATTTAGATTAGAACTGATAAGCCTTAGACTCTGATCGAAGAGTCTAGGATCTTTCACTGTTAGGCATCAGTCATGGGTCTAATTCCTCTTCGCCCTATGCAACACGTTAGTGACATTTTATAGCCATTGACATCCCCACCAAAGCAAACTAAGCTAACTAGTTCCAATTCTCAAGAACTCTTCCATCATGCACACATATATCAACTCGTCGAACGAAAAATCACCCATATGTATAAATTAGTAGAAAACAATGAACATTTCGAGTTTATGACGTATAATATTGTACGTCCTTTTATATTATATTATGTTTCTAAAATGCAGAAAAACAATGTATATAGTTTCTAGACTAATCCCGTATCGGAACATTTGGGCATTCGACGGTGAAGTAAAACCCGGGTCACCACCGGTTCGGCCCAAGTCCGGTTCAGGTTCACACAGTTCCTGCCACCTGTTGCAAAATTCTTGCTTATCCACTAGGACCCACAGATGAATCGGACGGCTAAAACGCCACGTTGATCTTACAACAATTTGGTTGACCTCTTAATCTTGACCAGAGAGGTGATGCTAAGCTCATTACTACACGCGCCACCACTCTCTTCCCTCTCCGCCTCTCTTCCCCGCCTCTTCTCCACGCGCTCTGCCATGGCCGCCGCCTCAGCTCGAATCGCAGTTGTCGGCGACGTCGTAAGCTCTCTCTCTCTCTCTCTCTCACTCTGTTCTTCTCGGACTTTGAAAACCCTAGCAAATTTAGTAGATTTCTTACTCTAACTCATTTTCAATTCGTGTTCTGGCTTATGAAGCATGATCAGTGGAATCTAGAAGAAGATACGAAAGCGCTTCGATTTCTGCAGGTATACATTTCGCTCTTTCTTCTTTGATTTTTATTTTGATTTTTTCAGATTTTCTATTCTAATTTTTGGCGATATAGAAATGTGTTTACAAGCTCAGCTAGAGTTAATCACAGTAGTTAAACTTGTATATGATTTGATATGGTTAGAAATCCTTATCAAAAGTTGGATATGATTTGAAGTAGTGAAAATTGGTTCTATTGTATATATTGTATATAAAAATGTTGACTTCATAGTGATTGAAATGCATACTTCTTTTAATTTATTCATTTCAATTTGAAATCCTGCCGAGATCTTGTTGCAATCGGAATGTTGTATATGCGAGGAATCTGATATAAGTTTGTGTTGTAATGCAGCCGGATTTGGTGCTTTTCACAGGCAGGTTTCACATTCTTTCACCATGCATCTACTTACTGTTTTTTGTGCCTCTCGATTTGCATATCAGCACCTGCCTTCATTTTCTTGCCGTCCCCAAATGGTGAGCTAAGTAACTTTGATAAGTATATGAAAGAGCTTTGTCTAAGTACAATATAAGCACCAACTCTAATGAGCTCACATTGTGCCCTGATTTTATAATGACTTAAACCTAATTATGTTGAAAGAATATAACAACAAAAGAAGTTTAGCCATGTCTGGGAGAAGCTGGATTTTCCTCTTGTTTCTGCGCCAACATGGCTGGTAATTTTTCTTGGGGTCATGTAAATCTCTATTTATCTTGATCTTGGGTCCTTTCTTTTCCTCCATTTCGTTTAGGTGATTTTGGTGAAGAGAACATTGAACTGGTTCGGAGTGTTGCGAATCTTGAATTTTCTAAAGCAGTTATTTTGGGAAACCATGATGCATGGCATACAAAGAAGTTTTCAGGAAAGTAAGTTTTTATATCCCCGGTTAAATGAGGTTTCTCCTGAATTCCCTTCTGTTCGTATATGTGTTTCACACGGTTCATTCATTCTTAGTTTATGTAGACACCCCTCTTGTCATCAAATTGGAAGTGTAACTTGAATATGGTGATTTTGATTGTCAGGACAAAAGACGGCGTTCAACTTCAGCTAGAATGGTGAGTTTCTCTTATCTTCATTATCGTCAAATGTTATAGATTACCTTTTGAATCACATATCATCAGTTAGGTAAATGAAAAGGTAGTTTTACTGTATGGTTGGGAGTCAAGAATGCCATCTACTTTCTCTATAAGTTTCACTTTTAGAAATTAGAGTCCCATATACTTTATGGTTAGTTAGTTACCAACTTGAGTAATCTAGTCATTGTTCTAGATTGGCATCCATCATGTCATGTTAATCAGCATGGGTTTATAAATGTAAACCTGCTTCCAGTGATCTAAAAGCACATATTAAACCAATGTAAAGGCTTCTGATGATTATTTTAATAAATTTTAGCAGCATTCATTTGAAACTAGTCTGTGCATGATGATTGGTTTGTTGCTACTGTAAAAGACTTATCTAAGTGACAATATATATGTGATGCAATCAGTCTTGGCGAGGAGCATGTAGCTTATCGACGTTTGGACTATACTACGGTAAAACTAAGCATTGTTGGCGGACGACCTTTTTCTCATGGGGGAAACCAGTTATTTCGAATAAAGCTTCTGTCTGCGAGGTATTGATTGTTTAAACTTTTGTAGCTTCTGTTGTTGACCCTAGAGTTTAAACAATTTGTCTTGCCTCCTACTATAGGTTTATTTAGCCACATGTATACATTCTCTGTAAAAAACTTTTATTTGTAAACACTGCCTGATTACATCTTTATATGGTTGTTTGTATGCTTCAAATGATTTGATTCAATTGTTCTCCTTAAATTACTTTCCGTTTTCCTTCCTTTCAGAGCTCTTATGTCTCTATTGAAGAATATACAATGAGAAAGCTCTCAGTTTATTTGTCAATATGTTATCAGTTAAATATATCACAATGCATTTACTCTTTACAATCTTACCTTAAAAAAGAAAAACAAAACTGAATTTAAGACAACATAGTTGTGTCAGCTGGTTGAACCATTATTTCTTTCTGTATGGCATCAGCTAATCTCAGAATAAATCAAGCAACTGCCTGCTTTCCTTTCCCTGATGTGAACTGTAGCTCACACCATCGGCTAGTTTATGGTGCAATGCATTGATAATTCAATGAACCTCTTAGATATGGAGTCCAAGACATGGATGGAAGTGCTAAGAGAATCTGCAAGGCAGCTTTGGGTGCTCCAGAGGACCATATGGTCATTATTCTTGCACACAATGGACCGACAGGTTAAGAGTGCTAAAATTAAACACCATGTGGACTTTTCAGACCAACTTTTGGCTTCATGAATAAATGTCTTACATTGCTTTGGTTGCAGGTCTTGGTTCTAACTTGGATGACATATGTGGAAAAGACTGGGATTTTGGAGGTGGAGATCATGGTGATGCAGGTAATAATAAGCTTTTTGCTATAGGTATATATTTCAAATTCTCAGGCTGCCGACCCTATAAAGGGCACGATAGTGGAAACTCTTCACTATGAAGGCTGCTTGTTATTTTCCTGTAAACTTGGTGGTTGTTTATCTGGTTGTGGAAATGAGATGAGTCCTTAAGTACGTGGTATGTTCATCTGTGTAATAATGTAAACACCTGCTTGTACAGATCTAGCACAAGCTCTATCCCTCCTAAAACAGTCCGGCAAAATCTGTGTTCCATTGGTAGTGTTTGGTCACATGCATAAACAGCTAGCATATGGAAAAGGTCTTCGGAAAATGATTGTAGTTGGAGCTGACAATACTATATACCTGAACGCAGCCATTGTTCCTAGAGTGAAGAGACTAAATGATGAACAAGGAAGTAGCAAAGAAAGCTGTGTGAACAATGAACCCGGTCGTTCAACTCTGGAGTCCCGTGGCACCATTCGAGCCTTCACTTTGGTTGAGATTTTGGACGGACGAGTAGATAAGATTGTTGAAACTTGGGTTTCTGTTGTGGGTGATAGAACCAAATTGGAAGAGGAGCACATATTATTCAGAAGTGGCAGTTAGATTCTTCATGGTTTAGATTGGTAAAAATTAGAGCTGCTTAAGTTAAAGTTATACCAAACTAGGCTTAGGATGAGGACTCCTCCCTACAATAGATAACTTTGAGGAACATGTATGATGGGTTGGTCAAGAATGTGTATCCTTTTGCAAAAGAACATTTTCCTTTCTTATTGATTAATCATCAAAATAAATTTCTTTAGGTGTTATTGTTGCTATTAACTTGAAGATTATTGTCCATATCCTAGATTTCATACACTTTGCAATTATATTATGTAAAGCAAGTAACAAGTAATAACATACAAGGTTAATGTTTTTATTTGACAGCTTACCCATTGTATCATCATATTACCATTGAACTGAAATGGGCAAATGGCAACATCATGCCCCAAGTTTCTTTTGCTTTCCTTTTTCCCTTGGTATCACCATGACCCAACTTCCAAGCAGTCTTATAGCCTTTTTTGACCCATTACCCTTTTCTTAGTGCACATAATTCAGAATTGAGTAATCAACTTTGAGAAAGCCTAGCATTCTATTGGTTGAAATAAATCAGATTTTGAGTCTTAATCCACCCATCTAATCATATGGAATGAGCTTCTCTTATTGGCATTTGCAGCTGTCCAACAAACAAAGCCTTATCTGCGTTTGCTCAAACTTGTAAAAGGAGACATATCATTCTGGTTCATCTAAAACACTTGAGGATTGGCACTTTATTCCTTTCAGTTTTCATGTTCATTTATTTGGTCCCCTAACTTAAAAGCACAAAGGTCCCCTACTCAAGCTCTTTCTTCATACTCTTAAATTAGTTTCAGACTTCATCCACTTATATTTATATTATAGATTGTGCTTGAGCAAATTATTGACTCCAACTCTTGCTATGTGATGGGTTAGTTTAGCGAAAGCGTCGTATGTATGTGCTGCTACTACTCAAGACCGGACTTAAAAGTTTGAGTAAAACACCATGAAACTCAATCAATTTTACGCTTCTACTTAATGCAAAATAAATCTACATTAAGACATTCTACCGCAATTTGTCTTACTAATACAAAACCTCTTATCTACTAACATCATTGGACCCAACTTTACAGTCTTTCATCCTACATTGTCACCTAAAGTAGTTTGTCCACTTACTAATTCTATAACAATGTGTCAAATTGTATTGGACCCAATTAGTCCTTGATAACATTGGATCTCTCATTAATCCAAATACAATATCCACTAAATTCCAAACTTTACACTTGTATTTTTCCATCTTAACAAACAAAGAAATGCATTGCCAAAATGTAAGTTACTGATGCTTTAGTGGCAGATGTGAAGTGCACTACTTACTGTAGTTTGTTAATCAAGGATTTAGATCTTAATCTATTAAGTTAATCATATAAAAAATAAGGGTTAAATTTGTGTCAACAAAGGGGTTAGTGAATTGACCAAGTCCACAACATTTGCTGAACAAAAGCAAAATCAAGAATGTCAGTCTGACATTTCTGACCCTACATCAACCTCTGCCATTCTTCCCTTTCTTCGAAGATCCTTGCAGCCTTTGACTGAATCTCACCCGTCCATTCATCCACTCCTTGTAAATCTTTCCATTTTTTCATCTTTCCATTTACTACCCCCATCCACTTTTGGTTCTTCTAACAAGAACTAGCTCTACTCTTTAACAAATCACATAAAATGGGATACAAATTTGGCCGATTATATTTATTTGTCTATTAAAATGTCCACATTTTTAGTCTATTGACACATCTCTTTTAAATTGTTTAATTTCATTCTTAATAATAAAATAGACGTGTGTCAATAGATTAAGATGGTTGATATTTTAGTGGACAAATAAATATGATCGACAAATTTGTATCCCATCAAATGTAGTAACCTTGATACCTTGAAGAAGAACATTATTGTACAAATGAAGTAATTTTCTGATATCTCAAGGGAGCCAAACTAGTAGCAACAACCTAGCTCATTTAATGACCACTTGTTATTCACGAACAAATTTATGAATACGACCACACCATGTTCTTCCGAAATTAATAGGTATTACTCCAAGTAAAGATCTCATTGATTTCCTAATATGGATAAGTGAATGTGATGAGCTCCATCCCTTTAATGCCTCACCAATATGAATGATTACTCCATCCCTTTTGATGGGAAAGTGAGGAGTTGAACCATTTGTTTACCAAAGTAAATCTTGGGCATATATGACATTTCAACCTCTCAAAAAACAAGGGGCTGTGGTCATGGAGCTGTTAAAAATAGAGAGGAGATAGTTGTACCTGTACCCATCTCCATCATCACCAAGTATTCATCCTCAACATTCAACAACAACCTGCTCTTGTTTTTGCTTATACAAAAAGTCAAAAACAACAAACATCCTTAGGGAAAATAAAACAAAGTTTAATTGCATATGCCATTGTTATAGTTATATTCTGTTCCTGATTCTCTCTCAGCTAAAGCTAGCTCCCTCCTTGTTCCTCTCCAACACCATTTCACACACCTCATCTCCGCTTAGATCGGATCTCTTCTCTTCCCACCTTCACCACTTTCTCCTTTGATTTCATCTCACGCCACCTGTTCCATCTTCCCCAGTAAAATTCACACAAACCAAAAACCCCATTCACCCAAAAAAAAAGAAAAAAAAGTTGCAGAGTTTTCAACAATCATAACCAAAGAAAGAACCAAACTTTGGATTGGATAGCCAAAACAGGGGAGGACCCAATTGAGGTGTTTGATGCCTGAGCAATACCCAATTGTGGTTTGTGATATTTCAAACTGGGTGCGTGTTAAATGGGCAATGTAACGTCTGGTGTGGCTGCAAAGTTTGCGTTTTTTCCACCAGACCCGCCGACGTATCATGTGTCGAAAGACGAGGGAGGGAAGCTTGTGTTCTCTGGAGTCTCGGCTGATAAGAACATGGAGCCTCATTTGCTTGAGACCAAAGCCGGAAACAGAGTCGTGGCCACGTTTTGGAAGCACCCTTTTGCAAGGTTCACCATTCTTTACTCGCATGGCAATGCTGCTGATTTGGGTCAGATGCATGAGCTCTTCATTGAGCTCAGGGCTCACCTCAGGGTTAATATTATGAGGTGAGATTTTTCATTCTCTTTTTTGTTTTGGAATGTTTGTGTATGTGTTTATGGACTGGATTGTTGATTATTATGCAATGAGTCTTTCCTTTTTTGAATGGATCGAATAGTCATTATCTGTTTTGATTCTGTTTATCTAAAGGATGATAATTTGGTTAAGTTGGTAATAAAAGTTTGAGAAATGCATTGTTGCATGTTTCCTCTGTTTTATTGTTTATGGATTGATTTCATGTTCATAGTTTTATAGGTTTTGTTATTGGAAGGAGGCTTGAGTTTAAGGCTGCCGGCTTTATAATCTTCCCTGCTTGTTTAGTTGACCCGAAAAAGGAAAGGAAAAGAAAAAAAATCCGGTAATGCTAGTGTTATACGTACGATCTCAATTTGATGGCTTTTATAACCAAAGAACAAATATTTAACTCAAGCTTCATTCTTTTAAATTTTTTGTTCCTGTGGGGATTGGGGGCTGGAAGAGATGCATTGGATATGAATGTTGTTAGACATTGAAATTACTGTGTAAGCATTTGTCGTTTAAAAATCTGAAAAGAGTCAGGACCTTAAGCTTTGTTTGTAATGTACAAGCTGATGTGCTGTGCTACAGGAATTGTGAACCTTTCTGTATACTTACTTCACCTACTTTTCATTGTGGCAGCTATGATTATTCAGGATATGGAGCATCCAGCGGTAAGGTAAGAATTAGTAATATGTAAAAATCATCTATGATAGACTTGAACTTGCTTAGGAAACTGTGAGTGATGACAAGTGATGCTTATGTTGGTAATTGTCTAGCCATCCGAGTTCAACACCTATCACGACATAGAAGCTGTGTACAATTGCTTGAAGACCGAATATGGAGTAAAGCAAGAAGATTTGATACTTTACGGCCAATCTGTTGGAAGCGGACCAACACTGCACATGGGTTCTCGGTTAAAGAGACTGAGAGCTGTTGTTCTTCATAGTGCAATCCTCTCAGGCATACGAGTTTTATATAATATCAAAGTGACATTTTGGTTCGACATTTTCAAAGTAAGTTTAATTGTACACTTGGAATCTATCTTTTTGGTGCTTGTCTTAGTTTCTTAGATTTTGTATTGAAAAGCCTTGTCCAATGTGTGCAGAATATAGACAAAATACGGCATGTCACCTGTCCAGTTTTAGTTATACATGTAAGTACCTCTACCCTTCCTCGCATAATTTTCTTTTGTACTGTCAATTAAAAATATCTCCGGAGATAACATCTCTAAGACATGTACATCATATTGATAGACTTCATTTCTTTCAAGGGTGGTATCAAATTATCTAAATTTGATTCAGCTTCATAGAGTTGCTGAGAATGGCCTCTGTAACTGATATGAAGCTATCCCTAGATGCCTAACTGACTGTTTTTCTCAACCAGAAATCTTTTTGTTATCAACTTGGCTGATAAAGTGCGCATAGACTAATTCATCTATACAGAACGAAAGTTTGTTAAACTCTAGCTAGCTTAGTTCATTTGCTTAATGTCTCCTAGTTGCCGCTTAGAAAGGTAAAAGATTATTTTGCAAGAAAGGTAGTAGATATGTGACACAGTAACAACAAGAGCTTTGGATTGATTCTACTGATGGTTTCCTAGTCAAATATGAAAGCTTGGAAACAAACTCGTAGCTCCCCATTGGACGTGGCATACATATTTTATAAGGGAGACTTCAATAGGTAATCTAACAAGTGAAAAACTTGTCAAAGAAAAAGTGAAAGAAAGTTTCCCCTACCTGTAAACCATTTTTCTCTAGAAGGTTGGTAATTTATTAGGTTCTCCATTGTTCAACAAATAGTGGTTCCGATTATACTTAAACTAGGCATGTATTCTGAACCAAAGTTTCTTTATCAAGAAATTTACTTTAGAACTGCTTTTCCACCTATTGTTCGCCGTTGGATTGTTGCTTTCATTCATCGATATGCTGCTATTACTGATACATGTTTAATAATGGACTCTGCAGGGAACAGAAGATGACATTGTCGATTTGTCCCATGGGAAGCGTCTATGGGAACTTTCCAAAGAAAAATACGACCCCTTATGGGTCAAGGGCGGAGGCCATTGCAACCTAGAAACGTATCCAGAGTACATTAAGCACTTACGCAAGTTCATCAATGCAATGGAGAAACTCTCGCTCTCGAATCCATCGAAGAAAGAACTCACGCCTACCCCGAGTATGGAATTAAAACACAACAAGTGCTTGAGATTTTCCAAAAAATAGCGGGTGATTAATTTTTACATCTTATGAGAAGCATTAGGGAATGTAAAACAGAAAAATCCCACTGCAGTGTGATCCTATCTCCACTAATAGCTACAATTGCTTGTATCATGAACCGAGTGTGTGCGAAAGCTATGTTTTTCTTGGAAGATGAAAGGATAGGAATCATGCATAGAGTGTTTGATCTAGATAGCCATCTTGCAGTGCTTCCTTCCTGAGTTCTTCTTATGTATCATTTAATAGAATGGAATTATGTACAGAAGTGTATCATCATCAGTTTCAGAGAAGAGAGATACATGGGCTTGCTTTCAATTTACTTTGTCGGCCCAATACCACCTATTCTTCCTTTGATCATGAAAAGTTATCCTTCGGCCCAAGACATGTACCATTGCGTAGCTGTAATGAGAAAACAATAAACGACATGTCGCTAAAGACAAACGACGATCCTTCGGGCTAGAGAGAGATGTGCTGTGTCTAGGCGGTGACACGTGTGCGGGCTAGACGGGCTTATTAGGGGGCCCACCGTTTAAAAAGAAAAGAAAAAAAAAACTAACGACAAACCCACCCGCGGGTTAGCGGGAGAAATTTTTTGTGCTGTGTCTAGGCGGTGACACGTGTTGTGGGCCAGACGGGTGTGGGGTCTACCCTTTCAAATGAAAGGGGGGGGGGAAAAAAAAAAAAAAAAAAAAAAAAAAAAAAAAGAAGAAGGAAGGAAAACGACACTAGAAGAAGGTGAGCTTCGACTGAATCGAAATGATGGTGCTTCGACTCGCATGATTGCATAGACTTCATTCAATCCAAGCAACCTCGCTTACTGGTATGTACTATGAAGCTTTTCATATGTTAAGTAAGTGAGGATGTTGAAACTGGCTTGTTTGATTGTCTGCATGAGCTTATTGGATTTGAAAGTAGCTTCTTAATGCTTTCTGGTTTACTTAAGAGCAATGGACATTCATTGTTAAACTAAAACTGTAAATAAAAATTGAAACTTTGGCCAAATATGATCAGGGAGATGGTTCGAAATGCTTAAGCAAGCATGGATTATTAAGTTTTAAATCATATGATTAGAGAATGTAAAACAGAAAAATCCCACTGCAGTGTGATTCTATCTCCACTAATAGCTACAATTGCTTGTATCATGAACCAGAGTGTCTTCTGTAGCTATCAAGCTTGGTGTTTTTCTTCGTAGATGAAAGGATAGAGAGTGTTTGATCTTGCAGTGCTTCCTTCCTGAGTTCTTATGTATAATTTAATAGAATGGAGAGAGATTATGTAAAGGACTGCCATCAGTTTTAGAGAGAGAATACATGCTTGCTTTCATTTTACCTTATCGGGCCAACACAACTTATGAGAAGTATCATTCGGCCCAAGACATGTACTGAAGTACTGAAACGACAATTTGGGGGGCTAGGTTGGTACGATGTGGGTCTAGGCGGTGACATGTGTCGTGGGCCTTGACAGTTCGTGGATCCACCTTTAAAGACTGAATAAGTTGGAGTCATCCGACTCGCTCCGACTCACCGAGTCACCGCCGCCGCACCACCACTCCTCGATGCTCTACAACGGAGGATCATATGGTGATTTGTTAATAGGGAGGGCTGGGAGGCTCAGCATAAGAAGCCGTCTAAACACACTACTTTACGTGGTTATTGTGGATTCGTACGTATGTATAAGAGAGAGGTATAACAACCTTTGTAAAAAAGAAAATACAGGTAAAATACAAACCCCCATGTGACGTGTAGGACCCCTACTCGTCTCTCTCTGTTCCTGTGACCGACGTGTCGTACCCCGTGAAGGCTGGGCGCCCTGGGCCTATTTATTTTTTTGTTATTTTATTCCCGGGTCTGGACCAACTCCTGAAGCGGGTCCCGACACAACTGGGCTAGCCCAATCAGGATCTGAAACGTGGTATCGTCCTACGGTCCGGCGCAAGTACAGGGATGGCTTCTGTCTCATATGACAAGTGTGTACTTTAGTTGGTTACAATGGTCTTAGGTCAAGTCTGACTGCTTCAACCGAGCATCCCTCACTCTATTGTGCTAAACGTGAACCTCACTCTCCCTCCTCTATTGTTTCACTATAGTAAAAGCATGTTAGACCGCAAGTGAGGCAGACGTTATAAAAATTCTCCTGATAATAGAAGGTTCTTAGTTAGACCCTGAGTACAAAATATGTCTTAGCTTTCACAAAAAATGGATTAGTTTGATTACGGGAGTCACTCCTTGACATGTAATGTTGAAGATAAAATCCAAGATCACCATCATCAAGACCAAATGGACACCCTTTTGAATATAAGAGGATAGACTAAAATTATGGTATTTTCAAAAGGAATGAAATGAAATCAGAGTAAACTTCCCCAAAAAAGGAAAAAACAAGAATCAATCTCATTAAATTCCCAAGTAATCAGTGGGATTCTGTTTGCAACTGTTTTACCATCATTTCCTAATAAGTAACAAAACAGTGAAACACAACTCTACATCATGACCCATGGATATGGCTCTGCCTCTCGTAGCTTTGCATCCAGAAAGTTACCTCATTTTTTAGCTTGAAAAATTACATTGATGTAATAATATGAAATGAAGAGAATCTAATCGATGTGTAAATCATTTTTATATGGTAAAAATGATGATAGGGTTCCATTGACCTGTTACCTATGTTATCAAAAAACCTAAAGGTCTTCCCACTCTGAGTTTACCCTAATTATAAAAATGTCTGCAAGCAAGCTCTGTATGATATAATACTGAAACCCCATTAGCAAAGTGAAGCCTTTTGTCTCTGTTGGGTTTTAGAAGATAAAGTAAAAGACAAGGTCGCAGAAGAAAGAAGAAAGAGAACAATTCAGAGAGAGAAAGTAAGAGTTCCACAGCATATAAAATACTCAGAATCACGATTTTTTGTTTTTGTTTTTGTTGGGTTGAATCCTTCACTCTGTTATGGCCATCACCATCATTGTCCATTTGTACAGCTTTTACTTCTTCCCACATTCTCTTTCTCTCTCTAGCCACTTTCTCAGTTTTTGATCCCTCCCCATTTCTTATTGGCATGTTCAAAATAAAACCCAGAAAGCTGAGTTTGGTATTAAAAAGTTTGCTACTTTTGTTGTACTAGTTTCTGATATCTGTTTGTTTGGCTGTTGCTCTGTTTCTCGTTCTGGTGTGAAGTTTGGTGAGTCACAATGACTGTGGAGGATCAGAGGGACCGGTTTCCGGAGGGTATGAGAGTCCTGGCCGTCGACGACGACCCAACTTGTCTCAAATTCTTGGAGGGTTTGCTTCGCAAATGCAAGTATCATGGTAAGAAAGTCTCTTTTCTTTTAGTGTTGTAAGTACCCTGTTCTTGAATTTTGAATCTCATTGTTTCTGTTCAGATAAGAGGTGGTACTTTGTTTATCTTAATAGCTAATCCACAGTCTCAATCTCTGTTCACACTTAGTTCATTCAAGTTTCTTCTTTTATGCTATTTTTTATACTTCAATTTTGCAAAATTCCCTTGTTTAATCTTGAAGTTGTATGCTGATATGTGTTCTGTGTTTGACAAATGGAGATGAAACTACAAGAAATTTATTGTCATGAAGTTCGTGTTTTTATGTTGTGGTGTGGCCTTTTTCTATTTGAGCATTTGTTTTGAGTGTGGACATTTGTTTCAAACTTGGGTTTCGTTTCTTTTTTTTTTGCAGTTACTACTACGAATCAGGCAATCAAGGCATTGGAAATGTTGAGGGAAAACAGAAATAAGTATGACCTTGTGATCAGTGATGTTAATATGCCTGACATGGATGGCTTTAAACTCCTTGAACTCTTGGGGCTTGAGATGGACTTACCTGTGATCAGTAAGTATGAACTTACTCTTGATGTTTTGAGATTGTGTAATGTGTATGACTTCTGTCGTCTTGTTTTAGTACAAAAGTGGAAAATTTTGTAAAATTGTTTTGATTCGAAAACCTGACTGTGTATAGTGATTGTTCAAGGAGTGGGGGAGAAATGTGTTATTGACACCATTTTTGTGTCGTGCGACAGTGTTGTCAGGATATAGTGATGTGGAACTGGTAATGAAGGGAATAGATCATGGTGCTTGTGATTATATGTTGAAACCTGTTAGACTTGAAGAGCTCAAGAATATCTGGCAACATGTTGTCCGGAAAAAGAAGTCCGAGACCAAGGACCAAAAGAAGTCTTCCAATCAAGATAAGGCTAGCAATGGAACTGGAGAAGGTGTAAAAGGGGCTTCACCAACAGGTAGCTCAGATCAGAATGGGAAACTGCACAAGAAAAGAAAGGATCAAAATCGAGATGAGGAAGAAGAAAGTGAAGATGATGAACATGATACTGAGGACTCTTTGAATCAGAAGAAGCCACGGGTAGTTTGGTCAGGGGATTTGCACAGAAAGTTTGTGGCAGCTGTAAATCAGTTGGGAGTCGAAAGTGAGTCTTCTGCTAATGTGCTGATTTTGTTGTATAGTAATTATCTTTACTGATGCTTTTTTCTGTCTGTCCCATTTTTTTTTTTTATAATTTATATTCAGAAGCTGTTCCGAAAAAAATTCTTGACCTGATGGATGTTGAAGGACTCTCAAGGGAAAATGTGGCGAGCCATCTACAGGTACTCATCTTTCCTTGCTTTATTTTCAGAACAATTTTACTAGTATGTAAAATTGATTTTCTAAAGGCTGCTGACTGATCCAGAACTTTTTGTTGACACTCTTTCATTCTGTGTTTCAGAAATATAGGCAATATCTTAAAAAATTAAGAGGAAAAGAGTCATCTTATGTGCGCATGGGTTTGCTAGATGGATTTAGAGATATACAATCCTTGAGATCAGGGAGAATGTCGAGTTCTACTTTATCAACATACACATCTGGTGGGTTGCTTCGTAGATTAAACTCCTCATCTGGTTTAAGCACAGGAGGAATGACTTCTGCTGGTCTGGGCCAACCTGGTCACTCCCAAAACTTGAGCAGCTATATCAATCCTTTTGCAAAGCTCCAGCCAACTGTGCCTCCAAACCAAAGTCCACATTTATTCCAAGGGACTCCAGCATTATCAAAGTTCAATCCATTGCAGCAGAGCAAGTGCATCAACCACAATGGGAAGTCCTATCCCGACAATGATTCAGCAAATTACAGACTATCATCTACATTTCAGGATTCTGGAGTGTCTTCTAGCTCACTCCCTTCTGGTTCCAATTTTGCGAGCAATCCTTTGGTGTTACAAGGCATCCCACAACAAACAAATAGTATGGGAGTGTTTGGCAATCCGACTTCTGTTAAAGTATCATTTGACATTGGCATCTCTGGTTCCTCTAATTTTCTGGATTACAATCGGTGTAGTGAAAACATTCAGGGTGGTGCACAGTTATCCAGCTTTCCATTAAATGCTTTGCCAATGAGTGAGCCTTTTAATCGTGGTCAAATTCATACTAATAACTTGGGTGTTTGTTCTAGTAGGCGTCAAATTGGGAACACTCTGAATGATTTCTCTTCTGTAAGTGCACTCTCAGCTCCTGTTGACGAATTAAGAGGAAATGTAGAGAACCAAGAAGGCTTGATTGGTGATGTTGTACCAACACTGACTTACATGCCAAAGCAAAGGTGGGAAGAACATAAGCCAGGCTACATCCATGATTCGAATCAAACTTTCAGCACCATAACCTCCCCGGGTTCTACATTGGGTACTGATGGCCTCGTAAGCCACAAATTGGATCAAAATGATGCAGTATGCAATTATGAAAGGAATTCCTCTGTACATGACCGGTTAAATGGGGCTACTCCAATATTCGTGCAACCAAGTGAGGCTGGTAAGTCTTCCATGGAGACAAAGATGAAGCCAAATGAGGACTACTTCTTGGAGCAAACACACTCACCTAATGGCTTCCTTCAGAACAGTTATGAATCTTTTGATGATATAATGAGCACGATAATGAGAAGGGTATGATTAGCTGCTTATCTCAAGTCATGTTGATGTGTTTTCTTATTTCTTCCAAGTCGTATTTAAATAGGTCTTAAATCCTACATCTTCAATACACCATCAAAATGTTCTGGTTTATTTTTGGATGCATGCAGCGTGTTGCTTCATTTTGTGTGACCTTCTTCTATATACCAAGTCATTAAGGACCACTGATTTGCAAATTTCTATGTATTATGCTTGTACTTTCTCTCTTCCTCTTCAGCAGCGTTTATAATATGAACGTGATTATGATATGCAGGAACAAAATGAGAATGTTGATACTTTACTGGACGCAGAATTTGGGTTCGATGCACACTCCCTTGGCTCCTGTATGTGAGACATTGCTGTTAGTTACTAGATAAGAGAATTTTACCCTCTATTTCGAGGAACATCATTGTGTAATTTCATCTCGTGTAATTTTTACCTCTTCCCTTAGCAACTTCTTATGTCCTTGCAAATGCAAATAGGAAAACTGTATCTTCCTCAATTCTTTCATTCTCTTTTCCCCTTTCCACGTTGAAGTAATACGCAAATGGCAGAATAAGTTGCCTACTTTTTATATATAATCTGTCCACTTATCATTTCTTTTTATACAAACTGATTTAGGGTTCTTTTATTGGGAATGATGAAGCTTCTTAACAAATGGATCACATAACAATTTCTTGATACATAGGAGAGAAGAAGATAAACAATTTCCATTATATAAGTAAATTCCTAGTATTCATTCCCTTGTGAAACAAACAAAGCATTAACAATTTCAAATCATCAAAACACAAGTCATTTTCATGATGAAACAGGCTGTGATAATAACAAAGCATTACATTCAATCTAGTTCTGTAAGTGTAAGCTGAGCTCTCCGTTCTGCGGCTCTCTTCCTAACAAATATTCCCCACCTTAAAGCGGCTTTGAGCTTAAGCCATCCGACAACAGCTTTCCCCGAGCTTTTTCCATGCTCTTTGCCGACTGATTGACCTACATGAGGCTCATACTGTACACTATAGTTATAACAAGCATCATCAGAATGACCAAAACTAGACCCTGTTGTTCCGACTCCCATACTAAATGTCTTCATTAACAGTCTCTGCATGTCATCACTCTCCAACATTTCGGAACTCCTTATCCGGATCTCATCAGCAACATTGAAGTCCTCAAACCCGTTCCCATAATTTGGCCTTGACCAATCTGCTGAAAAATTTGATGTACCTCCAAGTGACATGTAACCTGTGGTGCTAGGTAATGCTGTTTGTGGGTTGCTGAATTTGACCAAAGAAGTTTGATCAGGCCGCACAAATGGAACAAACTGAGGGGCAACTGGTAGGTGGTTATTTTCTATTCGAAAATGTTGGGAGAAATCAGAGTTATATTGCGGCCTGCTTTGAGTAGCTGCAGAATGGTGATCTAAGCCATTGTTGTGGGAAGGTACTGCCACAGGTGCAGTCATAGCCATCATACCATTGTATTCTACGACTTGATGCCAATTATCATATGCTCTCTTCATCAAAGTATCCACTGAAACCTGCATAACAAAATCTGAATAAGCGAACCGAGTCCAAATAGCACACAAATAAACATGTTTTTGAAGAGTTGATAACAAACCTTCTGACTGTGAGTAAGGGATTCTAAGGAGAAAAATTGACCATCAGCGATGAGGCCCCTGAGCTCATAAATATGGTTGAAGACAACACCCTTGGTTTGAGATTCATCAGTGTAGTAAACATAAAGCTTTCCACCCAAGACACAAGTTTTTGCATGCTCCACAGTGTTTTCCCACATCCTATTGGACATACCGCTCCCCAGGACCTGCATTCGGGAATAATGAAACAAGAAACAGAAGATGAAAAACAAAAACAAAGCCTACAGAAGCAAGAGAAAAATAGTGATTAAAGTTGACCAAGTAGGATGTGATACTTACACTTCTTAATCTTTGTGGGTCTTTAACAAGAAGGCGGAGGAAGTCTTCAACGGTTACAATCTCAGCCTTAATCAGCTTCTTGTGTAGAGCGCCATCCTTTGCTATTCTATCTAATCTCCACACCTCATCATGCAAAGCCGGAGGGTAATGTTTCTTGTATACTTCAAGTTACAAAAAACAGTAGTATGGTCAAATCAAGCATTGCTTAAATATGATATGAATTGAGGAAATCAATACAAAAACTAACTCACATTCTCCCCTGTGATCTTTAACCAAAAAAGCATCTGTTTTAGCTTCACAAATACGAATTCCTTCACAGTTGCCAGGGGCAAGCTTAACTCCAAGCCTAAATTTCCTACTCCTTATCCAGCTAGAATTGTCTGTAAAAGTAAGCTCTCCAAGTGTACCTACCCCTTCCTTAAGAATAACTTGTACATCCCCAGTCAGAAGAGGTCTTTTCCCCTCACGCTCCTTTACCTCATGGTTTTCAAAATGCTCTTTTGTCCAACCATCCTCAACTTCATCATTGAAGTCACCTTCCAGTACAATAATATTAAGCTTTGCAGATGCTTCTGGTCCTGTTTGTACAACACAGCCTTTACTTAAGTCTAGCAGCACAACATGAATTGATGCTCCTTGCTCTCCTTCAACCTTTGCACCTGTGAATAGATGCGGTGGCATTCTTGTTTTAAATTGCAGTTGAAGATTTTTCTCTTCCGAGCCTAGTAGTCTGGGCGGTGGAGACCTGCCATAGGTGAAGAATGTGAATTTTACCATATAGATGGAGACATCTATATAAGCATATTGTGGTTGGAACGGTTGGAACAAACCTTCCAGGCAGTTCAACATGTTCTATTTTCGTCAAAGCACGCTCCAATTCCTCACTAACCTATTATTCAAAAGAGTTTCATAATTGATGAATGAATAACACAAAGTTTGGATAACAGAATCATTAAAAGGTTGAGCATAATGGTAACTTCTCAAGCACGATAAAGAGGGAAAAGATGAACATGATAGACTCCACTCAGTTGATAAGCATATTGAAGATATTCAGCTAATAGCTTCAACCAACACTCTCCTATAATCAGTAAAGAGTGAAACTTTGACTCACAATTCTGCGGAGCATAGGCTCCAAAGTTGAGGCAAGCCTTTGCAAGCTATCCACCTTCAGGGATTCCACAATGACACTGCAAATGAATGAAGCATGCATATAAACAATAGACATAAAATCTGACACTGAGACCTTGAACAGAGGTAACTCAACAATATGATGATTATAAAGATGCACAATGGCACTAAAGTACTAAGCCTCACCATGTTAGTCCAATTTTTCCATCCACCAAACACAGTTTCATATCAGAAAAGTAGCTAAATCAACAACACTATCAAGCAATCAAATTATTTCAAATGCCAAAATCAATTCAATTATTCAAAATCCCAGCATACCATCAAAGCAATTGAGCTAATACTCACTGAACTGTGACGCAATCTTCATCTAACATATTTAATTATTATCACATACATTTGATAATCCATATACACAAACTAAACAAACATTCAATTCCTCCTTGGGGCAAAGCATGATGATTGAGACAAAGAATAAATATGACTACGATACCCAAAATTACTAGTTCATACAAAGTAGTACACATTAAAACAAACCATAAGAACACAAACAGGGACAGAGTGAAACAAACCTAGCCAAACCAGGCAGTTTCGGTCTCTTCGTCTCATGACTGTGATGTTCTGTCTCATCATAAACCCCATCCACATCTTGACCTTGTTCATAGCCTCTCTTCTCGGCCCTCACGTTTCGTGAACTTTCCATTCCCGCCAACACTACAAGTCTGTTTAAAAATCTTTCCAAAAATAGAAACCCAAGATGGTTCTAGGAATCACCTGCACAACAGAAGCTTCATCGGAGAAGGACAACACATAAAGCCCCAAAAACAAAAGTATTGGTTTTTTGTTTTTGTCAAAGTTTCTGCGATCTGGGTATCAAGTGCAATAAGATGTCTAGGTAGGAAAGATGGATCTGTTTGGAATAGTTTATGTGATGGTGATCCAATCCGGGATTATATTAATGGGGAATTTGCATGTTAAAATATTAAAAGGGTGTACAATTCAACATCACAGTCTCTCAGTCACAGCTGGGTTTGGTGTGTGTCTGTGTGAGTCTTGTGAGTGCATGAATGTTGAAAGTCTGAAACCGCGTCTTTTGGTGCAACCCTTGTGCCATTAGCATCATCATTTCGTATCTCAAGTTTTTTTATATTTTTGCTAGAACAAAACAATAAATATTTAAGAATAACAAAATGGTACGTATAAAACTGTGTAAAGAAAGTCAATGCTGCTCACCGGCGCCGACAGAGAAGACCTTAGGCTGATGTTGTTTTTACCTTTGGGTAAGAAATGTAGGAGACACTCGAGATTCACGAAGACACAATGTTGTCTATGAAGCTTTTGGGTTACAAGTCCTAATGTGATGAAAAAATTCTCTTTATCGTGGAAGATGAACTTTGAGTCCGGACCCCGAAGTGTTATTAAGAATGAGGTAATGAATAATGAAAATATATACACAGTCGTTTAGAATGAAATCTTCAACTTTTTCTAATCATGAAGATGAGTTAGCCATATTAATAAGTCACAATTCATCTTTTCTTTACTTGTTTAGTCAGATTTGAGTTAAAACAATATCTAATTAAGGAGATGAATATGCCATACTAGCATACTTAACGAGCCATATATCTAGTTTCCTTACGAAAATGAAAATTGTATTTAAGATGAAGGAAAACAAGAATCTATAATTGCTCAATTTTCTATGATGGTCTAGGACTATAATAACACGGTAATCCCTAATCAAGGAGATGAATTAGCCACAGATTGATAGTTCTTTCCTAATCCCCAAATCAAGAATTATGAAATATTCATGAAGGTGAAGCTAAGTTGCCAACATAGTATTACATAACAATGAATAAGCTAATGTGAGATGGTTATTCATTCATATCCAAGACGCTTGAACTGGGATATCTATTTGTACTGAAATGGATTTAGTTTATAAAGGAAAATCTGATGACTATATGCCATTTTAAGGCAATACAACATTCCGACTACAATTGGAATAGGGAGAGAGCGAAGGGAGCGAGATCACTCATGCTGTATCGGGGATACAACCGAAGCCATTTTGCTTGGTTGTATGTATAATACTGGGGAGAAACATGAAGAAGTAGATAAATAGAAAGACTTGAAATTAATATGTTTTACAAACTATTCCCCTTCCCAACCCACTTGACGGGCTCGTCTTTCCCACAAGGAAGTCACCTTTCTCTCCTTGATGAGCAATGCCTCGGCATGCTCTCTTGCCTCCTCACATGTTTCTGTAGCAGCATTGCACTTTTCTGCTTCTCTCTGGTACTGCATAGCCACCCTTTTAGCTTCAGCAAATGTAATGTTCATGTGTCGGGTGTGCTCAGCAGCAACAGCTTCCTGCAGCTTCAACTCTTCTGTCAGAAGGTCCACAAACTGCTTCTCCATCTCCTGCTTCACATCTGGGTCATTACTTCCGCAATCTGTTACATCAACATAATAGTGATCAAATCACCTATATGATTCCTGATGATTAACTGGGGAAGCAGATCCCGTAAGCAGTGAAAGGAAGCTTTTAGAACAACATTTCATTCCATATCAATATAATCTAATATGCATACATCATATAATTTGAAGTAAACCAGAGAATGGTGTTCTCAACATTTCATAATCTATAATTCTATATACATACATCATATTCTTTTACACATCTTCTTTGATCGATAATAGGTTGCCACTGCTGAATATGTGTTTTATACAGTAAGGTTACCAGCATTTTTACAGTAAATCAAAAAAATAAAAATCATTAGTTAACTCATCAGAATGGAAATACAAGCAAAACTCTGCACTGCCGGAACTGAGATTTATAAGGTAGAAAACTTTTTGTGTTTATTATAACATGCAAATGTAGGAAAAGTCCAAGCTCCACTCTCTCAACCGGAGCAAAACAAATATGGGAAAAGAGAAACAGAATAACACAACAAAGTTATAGATTAGGATGTGTTCTAACCTGACACTGAGAGATTTGCCAATCCTGCAAACATATAACAAAAGCCAAAAAATGAAAATGTTAATATATGAGTAAAATCAACTCTCTGATTACAAGAAACTCAACTCATACAGCTTAACAACCGAAATAGAACTTTGCAAATCCAATATACTCAATCAGTACACACTAAGAAATGAAAGGAGAAAGAATAAAAAGAAGAAGTGCACTGAAAACAACTCAATGAACTACAGCCTAAAAATCAGGTGTGAGGAGGGCTTCACTGAGTTAACTCCAAGAAATAACATTGACGGAAGTGACTTTCAGTATTCTATTATAGTACAAGACCTAACAAAAAGTGAACAACCACTTACACTTCAAGAAACAACGGAAGAAACAAAACGAGAAAGAGAGATGAAACGAGCACAGTCAATGAAAATACAGTCTAATGAGAAGGTGGAGCGCTTCGCTCCTTGAAAATACCATTGACAGAAGTGACTTTCAGTATTCTAACAGAAAGTGAACAACCACTTAAGATAAACAAGCTCCTGAGCATCAAAAACTGGCCAGTGGCCACACTAAGCATATATTAGAGTAATTATCAACAGCACATATATGATATGCAGGTGCTGCTTATATTTTGATAGAAGAATTAAACTTCGCACATTTACATAAAGACTTAAAGGAACCAAGATCTCAACTTTACTTGAAAAATGGACAAGAAACTACAAACAGAACTGAGCTTCACTATTATAAATCCAATAAAGTAAAAAGCTTTAAACTCATAATGCAATACCAGCTGATAAATGTCACAAATGTATAGAAAGTTAGAAACATAACCCAAAATTTCACTTCTTTAGCATAAAGACAGTAAATCTAAATCGGGCATCACATGAGCAGCTCCAAATCAAAAACTAGAACTAACAAGGATCCGAACCCCAAATTCATGACATGGGTACCCTTCAATCTCATTCCAATCAACAAAGAACCAAACTTTCCAGAAACCCAGAATCCAAAAACCAACAATCAGAATCAAAACCACAGGAAAACCCATTTACATGGAGATAAGATAGTTACCGGGAGCAATTTTGAGCAGGGACAAAGGAACAGGGCAATCACAATTACAAGCTGGGCAAGAAGATTTGGCATCACCCAACTTAACACCCTTCTTAAACCTCCAATAGAGAGCCGGCCCACAAACAGCTAAGGCTGAAACCACCGCAAACACCACCAGGCAACACCTCAAACAAGTGGCAGATCGTGGCCTTGTCATGTTTTGCTCTGTGGCTCTGAAATTCAGTGTGTTGCTGGCTTTTGTGGGAAAGCGAGATCTAGTGATCTATTCTGGAATCTGTTATGACTGATTGTTCTGGTAAGTTCAACTCTGTTTTGTAGAGAGTTGCGCATTAATGAGCTGTAGTCATGAAAATAAGAAAAGAAAATGTTACTAGAGAAGTAGTGGTTTTGGCATGGTACTTGGAAAATCTAGTGAAATAGGTGAGACATTTGACATTGTCATTGTTTATACAAAAACTCAATGTTTTATATAATTAAACACATTTATAATAAGTATATCACACAATTAAACACATACAATTAACCCTTAAGTTATGAGTTTATAAGAAAATTAATTTTGTTTTTTGAATTCTTTATTAAAATATTTTAAAATCCGTCAATCTTCACATACGTTGGTGAGATTCGAATTTATGTATTTTATTATGTCAGTGTTAGTGTCAGTTATGCTAGCTAAACAACAAGCTACAAATCACTAATCTAAAATAAAATTGATTTCACAAATAAAGACATGTTAGGTTAGATTTTGGGCACATCTAAAGAAAACTTGTTCTCTTGTATTGTATACTCATAAAGACTCTTTAAACAATAACTATGCATATGCTTCAAATTTAAAGACAAATAACTTAAAAAATATATATTGTGGTGACAAATAAAAAAAATACGAGACAAACGAATAATATTTGATACGAGGGGGAAAACTAAAGATGTAGGCATATGTCCTTGTCTTTCACCAATCACATCTCCACTTTTTTGATATTCAGGTCATAAGGTCTCTCTTTACAACTAATACCAATGCAATCTTGAAATTAAACATGATTATCTTGTTTTTGCTTCTTAAAAAGACATTTTATCCGGCTTGCATGTGTCAAATTATGTACATAATCCCAAGTTCCTAATTAAGCTATATTGAAGCACAGTCCTATAAGAATCATTTTTGAAAATGATAACGTGAACTTGGAATCACATAGCATAAGATGTTTCACCAGAAAAGAAAAGAAAAGAAAAGAAACAAGGTCAGTTGCATACGACCAAATGCTACATATATATTGCTATTGCTAAATATATTCCAAAGTCGAACCCTTTTATCTAACAGATGATGATATGGATTTCGCATCTAATTCTATAGCGTAAACTAAATAACAATAAAGAGCATATCGTGCTCATTAATTTGCAACATTGTCTAACATTTTGTTATTATCACCAAAACTTATTGTGTATTGTATCTGAAAAAAAAAAGTTCATCTGTGAATAGAAAGGGTTAATAGAAACAGAGTTACTAGTTAAGTGCAATGATATGTCCATAATAAAATCTAGCATCACATCGCTCTAAGTTAACCTTAGCACATTGTTAAACCAACATTTCATCCATCTCATATACACATCTCATGACTCTCATCTCAATTCTTTTGGTTCGCTTCACGCTGCCGTTACTTTTCAAGATATAAACACATCTGCCAGGGGGCGAACCAAAGTACTGACCAAAAATGGGAGAGGGAAGAGCAAAACAAAGGAAAACAAATCAGAAGCCTAAGCCTAAAGTTCTACCAGCTGGGCTACTGCCCAAACGACTTCAAAGAATCCAGTAGCTCTTTAAGCTCTCCTTGTCGAGTTTTGCGTAAGTTTTTGATATGTTCAAGTTCTATAAGCTTATATGCTCTCCAGCTTTAATCCTTGCATGATTAAGTTCTTCATCTAGCTTGTTTTGATGCTGAAGAGAATCCTTTGATTGGGTGATTTTCTTTTCGAGGTGGCTCTTTGTGGTTTCGTAATCTGTGCGCAGCTGCTGGCCTCTCTTTTGTACCTCAATAGCTTCCTTTTCAGTGGCCTTCAAGTCTCAAGCCCCTGATCAAGGCCTGACAACTCCAAATTAAGAAACTCCTTGGCAGAGCTTGACACTCTTCATGGCGTTGAATCAACTTACAAACATGTTCAATGTCCAGTGAAGAATATGCCTCAATAGTCTTCATGTCTTTTGTATCCATCAAGTACACTTTGTACAAGTTGCGATATTTCTACATAAAGATGATGTTGTGTTGCCTCATGATCAAAAACTTCGCAAACACAAAGTGATGTTTGTTCCCTGCAAAAATAATTGAAAGAGCCAAGTAACAAGTGTGCCATTATAAAGAATTTAAACGAACTAAAAAAGAAATGACCATACCAGCCTTTACTATGTCAATGCCACGACCTAGGGTCTCTATTGAAGTAGGATATGAAATGACTGAATCTTCAGTGACATTTTCACCTAACAATGGTCGCACACGGCAAAATGTCTGAATATTGCCTTTCAAATCCAAGATTTCGTTGTGAAGCTTTTTCCTAGATCTCTCTCCTTCCATCACTTTGTCAAACACAAAGTGATGTTTGTTCCCTGCAAAAATAATTGAAAGGGCTAAGTAACAAGTGTGCCATTATAAAGAATTTAAACGAACTGAAAAAGAAATGACCATACCAGCCTTTACCATGACCTAGGGTCTATGTTAAAGTAGGATATGAAATGACTGAATGCATTTTCACCTAACAATGGTCGCACACGGCAAAATATCCTGTAAGAACACACATACCTTAAATCTGTTAAAGTCATGTTTGTCATCAGCTCACTGAGGTTCCATTTTCTCATCAGATGTTTCTCGTTCTCCCTTTTCTTAATCAGCTGCAAGACATGTGTTTTTTCACACAACCAGTACTACAAAAAATGTTAGTTTCCGAACGAATTTAGTAGAAACAAAAGTATTTGAAGAAAACTAGTAACAAATCTAGCATCCCAATCACATCAAATTTTATAAATAAAAGCATATGAAGAAAACTTACCAACATGAGATAGACGCAGCCTCCTGTGTTCTTCAAGTTGGACACTGAAGTTTTAAGCTATTTGCCAGGAACTTTTTTACCTCAACCGCCCAAGCATATTCTCTTACATCTCCCCATATTGCTTTCATCCGTTTCCCTGCCAACATCCCTCCTGCATTTGGGAAGAGGAACTTGATGCAGAGTTCCAGAATCACAATTCTAGCTACATAATTTCTTATTTCTTTCTTCCTCATTTTTCGGCTTTTGCATCATGACATTTTTGAAAACAGTCTTTCTTCTTAGTCACCTTATTTTTGTTATTCAACTTCCCAAACAAACTCTCTACCATCTTTAAGTCCTTCCCCAAACATAACTCTTTTTCTCGACAGTCCTAGAATTTTGGAGATGTCTTTGCTTGAGATTCTGAAAGTCTTATCTCCAACTACAAATGTATCTGTTTTAGATCATATGCTTGTAACATCAACGAAAGCATCCTCTTCGACTTTCCAGCATTTTCTGTTTTGATTAATCCTTTATGAAATGCTTCAAAGAGCTTGCCAAACGACCAACTCCTCAACTCTTCTAGTACTTCATCATCCCCTAGATGATACATAGAAGAAGGAGAAGAAGAAGAAAGCTAAAATAAGGGAGGAGGAGAAAGATCCGACAAGGAAGAAGATGAAGAAAAGTACATCACAATACCGGGTCACATTGCCAGATATTTAACAATTCGAACAAGGGCCGTTTAGATGATGAAGTACTAGAAGAGTTGAGGAATGACTGGTTTGGCAAGCTCTTGGAGCATTTCATAAAAAAATAATCAAAACGGAAGAGGCTGGAAAGTCGAAGATGATGTTTCGTTGATGTTACAAGCATATGATCCAAAACATATACATTTGTAATTGGAGATAAGACTTTCAGAATCTCAAGCAAAGACATCTCCAAAATTCTAGGACTGCCGAGAAAAGAAGTTATGTTTGGGGGAATGACAAAGGACTTAAAGATGGTAGAGAGTCTGTTTGGGAAATTGAATAACAAAAATAAGGTGATTAAGAAGAAAGTGTTGACTGTTTTCAAAAAGGTCATGATGCAGAAGCCGAAAAATGAAAAAAGAAATAAGAAAATGAATGTAGCTAAAATTGTGATTCTAGAACTCATCATCACTAGGTTCGTTCTCTTCAATTGTTCCTGTCTTCGACTTATTGTCTTTATCCTTTCTCTTTCTCTTTTGTTGTGTTTTTACAACACGCTCAATGTCTTCAGTTCTCTGTTGTATTCTATTATTCTGTCTTTTTGTTCTCAGCTCATGTTCTTCCTCCATTCCGCCCTCTCCTTCGCTTCCATCTGTATATATTTTACAAGATTAGTTACACACGTGCTTGTTATCTATTACACAAAAACAGCTACATGCTACATGCTAGTTACGTAGACACTTGCATAACAAGAACAGTTTTAAAAGTAGGAGTTACCTGAATCACTTCCCTCACTAGTTTCTGGTTCTTCGTCTTCATCCTTTCTCTTTCTTTTTTGCTTCTTCGTCCATTTCTTTGATACCTTCAACTCTTTTTTACTTTAAAGGCTTCTTCTTCTTCATAGTCAGAAGGTTCATTTTCTGCTTCCCTTTTCGTTCTCTTTTTCCTCCCATGTCTGCACCACATTGATAACAGTTACATAACCAAATCATAAGCAGATCCCAATAACCCATACCCTAATAGCTAGAGCAATACCTATAGATACATAACAGTTACCCTATAGCTACATATTCCAAAATCATATCACAGCATTACACAAACAAATTGCTTTACTGCTTTCGAAATTACAACACAACTTGAGCTCAACGAAAACCAAATCCACAACAGTATACTAAATCCTAAATCCCTATGCCCTAAATTGCGATATAAACCCTAGATCTTCAAAAATCCTTATCACAAATCAACACACTCACAACGACACAAACTAGCTAACAAAACAACTAAAACTACCCACACTGCCCGGACCGCGCTGCCCCCAAACGCTGCAATTTGGACATTCAACATACTCAACTCGTAGATCAAAGCAAGAGAGACAATCTTTGTACCTGAGACTAGACTCGAATCGGCCTTAAACTGATCCAAACAACCGCCACAAGCTCGAGCTTCAAATCTGAAAACCCAGGATCCAAACATCGATTTTTAGGTTGCTAGCTATAGGAATCACCTTCAGACGAAGGAGGAAAGCAAGACTTACCAAGTTTCGACCTATGTCGCCGTCGAAGGGAGAATTTCCGGCGAGACCGAAACAGCTCCACCGCCTTGTAGCGGCGTCTAGGCGGCGAGAAAACGAGCGGCGCTGCCCCAGAAATGGAGAGGAGGCCTGTGCGAACCGAACGGGACCGGTGGCGTCCGGTTTGGTGGCCGGACGGCCGAGTTCCGGTTAGGAAGAGAAGAGGGCGCGCGCGCGGCGTCGGGGGGAAGGAGAGAGAAAGGGTTGAGGCTTTTTTCTGAAATTTAGGGTTTCTAACATAAAACCCTCACAACTTTTCTATTTATACCCTTTCCAAAAATCAACTTTTTTATTATACCCTTTCCAAAAATCAACTCTAAACTTTGACTGATCGTAAGTTCTTTATACGTCATTCGTTTTACGCGTGATTTATTGTTTTATACCGATTCTTTTTTATTTTGAATAAAGTTTTCAAAAATACTTAACGGATAAGAAAATCAACTTTAAACGCTTAAAACGAAATAGTTAAATTATTTAGATTTCTGAAACTTCCATTACTAGCATTTTCACAAACATATCCCTTCAATTAATTCAAAAATATTACAAGAAAATTAATATGAAAATCCGGGTTACTACAATCTATCCCCGTTAAAAAACAACTTGAGGTACTTAGCCCTTATGTCCGACTCTAACTCCCAAGATGCATCATCTTCATTATGGTGACTTCAACACACCTTAACCAAATCGCCTTCCTTCCTTCGAAGCCTCTTGGTTAACATATCCAAGATTTAAACCGGTTCAACAACAAATGTCGCATCCGTATTCATCTTGATAGTACCATAGTCAATCACATGTCTCATCTAGAATATACTTCCTCAACATAAACACATTGTATAGAGGCAGAGTAATTATTGTATAGGATGTGTTCTAACCTGAGACTGAGAGATGAAAGTGTTCATATATGAGTAAAATCAACTCTGATTACAAAATGACATTACTCATCCAGCTTAACCACTGAAATAGAACTTTGCAAATTCAATATGATATCATGCAGGTGCTGCTTATATATTGCCAAGATCTCAACTTTACTTGAAAAATGGATAAGAAACTACAAACAGAACCGAGTTTCATTTATAATAATGCAATACCAGCTGATAAGTGCCACAAATATATAGAACAGAACCAAAATTTCACTTCTTTAGCAAGACAGTAAATCGGGCATCACATGAGCACCTGCAAATCAAAAGCTAGCACTAACAAGGATCTAAACCCCAAACTGATGACACGGGTACTTTACAATTTCATTACAATCAACAAAGAACCAAACTAATTTTCAAAGAGTCTCAATCAGTATCTGTAACTTCAGAACTAACAAGTAAAACAATTTGAGTATCATTCTGCTTTCAACAACAAAGAGTTCGTTCTATTAACAGAGGAGATAGAAAACAACTAGATATAGCATCGACATAAGAACAGACACAAATACATAGAACTATTCCAAATAGAAATTTCTAAGCTATTTGTCCACAAAAACACACTAAAAAGCATAAATCAACAAACCAAATGATGCTCCTGGCCTAAATATTGCAAAAGGGGATCCATTATTGATTCATACCAAAGTATATATCCTCAAATCCCCATATGCTAATCCTATATCAGAAACTCTCTACTTTCCCAACAGGGACTTGATCCACCAGATACCCTTGGTGTCAACAGGTGCATCTTCTGGTGGACTCTCACTCTGTGGTGTCTTGTGGAGCTTGCTCACATCATACTCCTCATCCTTAGCCTTCTGTACTAGCTGGTTGTAAATCTCCTCATCCAGATGAGGCTTCCTGCTCAATATCTGACCAAAACACACAAAACCATAGTCACACACAGAAACAAACAACTACCCAATAAATCAAAAGGAGAGATATTTACATACCCAAAGAGAGTTTCTGCTAGGTTGGCCAATGAGAGCATACTGATAATCATCATCAATATACAAAACCCAGTAGTCCCCAGTGACAGGGATGATGGGCAGAAATGGAGGGACCCAGAATTTGACTTTGAGCTTTGCCTCATCACTTGAAGGGTCAGCTTTGTAAGCAGTGCCTTGTATGGAGCCTCTACGCCCACCACTCCAGGTCTCATTGAGGACATTGACTGTGCCATCTTCTTTGAGAGTGTAGGTTGCCCTTGTGTTCTCTCCATCCTTGGGCTGATTCCTTGATGGGACTGAAGCAATTTCATACCAGCGACCCATGTACCTCTGCACGTCTAGGCCTTTCACAACTTCCATGGTTTCTCTGCCATATTTGTGTAATGTGGTATTGGGAGTAGAGGGTTTTGTAGGGTTTATGATTTGGGGATTTTGAGGGCTCCTGTGATTCTTGATAAGGTATATAAGAGGTGGCAATAGCTTGTTGAAAAGGTTACTTGGGACGTGGAGTTTTGTGTACCTTACACGTGGTGCGGTGCAGATTGTGGAACTTGCTAGACACGTAGGGAAACACTGAAATAATTCAGGGGTTGTGTTGCCACCGGTTTGATCGACTGAACTCCGTGGGTATCTTTATTAGATAAAATAATATATAAATATTAGTAATCAAATATATGAATTACTATGAAATATCGTGCATACCAGAATTTTCATTATTTGTATTAGTATACATATATTTTATAAAATCGACAATAATAGTAAGCGCATATTAAGTTTAATTTCAAAGAACATTAATTTACTTCAAAGAGTGCATAGTGGATACATTTTGCTTCAGGAGTCTACATACCTAGTATCAGTCTATTACCACACTTGGTGAAATTAAAAGACGTAAACATCCCACATTCTTTTATATTCCTTATTATTCTTCCATTTTTACCTCGAGAAAAAAAAAATTATGATGATCGAACAAGAGAAAGCTTGGAGATGAAGAAAACATGATCGTGATCGATTTGGATACAAGAGCACGCTTGGAAAGGAAGTAAAAGCAATTTGTGGCTGTAGCTTGAAAGAAGAAGCAAAGATGTCGAGAAGCATTAGGCTCATAATTTTCCTTGCTGAGACAAAACCAAGAAATATCGTGATCAAGGCCGACATGGTTCCAAAATGAGTCAATTCTGACCCCCCCCCACATTTCTAGTCATCGACCCCATACATGGAAGCAATCTAAATCATCTATCTGGCACCTATCCAGTTGGTCTGAATTAAGCCCACACTGGTCAAAATCCCACTTAGTACAATAGGCCCAAACGGCGAACATTTCACGCGTTTTGGTAAAGGTTTAAAATCAACTTTCATATATTGTATGATCTGAATGATGAATAAGAATAAGCAATGGCATATAGATTATAGATGATAATGAGAATTTCCCAAACATGATACATCACACAGTAAATATAGAACTTGTGTTTCCAAACAGAAACACAGTAGTAGTCATACTATAACAGGAGGAGACACCTCTTCAATACCCAGTTTCCCTCCTTTGTTGATACAAAAGAAAATGAAGATCCACACATTTCTGGCAAGCGAACAATTGACAAATGACATGGGAATATTACAGTCATCAATTTGTCATCCTTCAACTTAAAACACCGGGAATGCCATTACGGGTGTGCTGTCGCCACCAGAAGCTTACAGTATGGTACAACAAGAATTGGTCTTCTTTGCCTGCTTGTAGAACATCTGTTTGGACAAAAGAAAAACCCCACTGTCATCAGGCTATCACATTAGAAACAAAAACAGGGCCAAGCATTAAAATAGAAAAGTGGACAGTCTAACTTCTGTTGAAAAACATTTGACTGGGTTTCAGACTATACAATCTAAAATCTAAATCCAACCCTTTGAACAGGCAAATGTATTTTTGATAAACTGTGCATCCACAAATGCGACAGGAAATCAACTCGACCACATCCTTAGGTGCTTTATTTCACTCAATATATTGCACTAAATTTGAAAACTAGGCACGACTTATCCTCAAAATAGAAGATGTATAACCTTCAAATTATAGCTACTTAACAATAAGAGCTTATGCAGATGATGCTATGCACTATGTCAGTGTATGCACTATGCACCGACAACTGAAAAATAACACAACAATTTTTAGTACCTGTGATGCTGTGAGATCCGAACTCTTTCAACCAAGCTGTCCAGTTTCTCACCTCGTGCAAGTACACTATAATAGTTTTATGCTGCACCAAAGAAGGGAACAAAAGAAAAGCCATGTCAGTAGTGTAAAAGGTGAACAATCTGATGCTGCATACGGTAGGTGGAGGTACTATAGCGTTTTTTTTTGGGTCAGAAGAAGATGAGTTAGAACATAAAAATGTCCCGGCTCTTATACAGGAATTGTTGAGCAGATATATCAAAAAATACAAAATAAAATGGATCCAGTGCTAGAAAGATCATAAAGACAGGCAACAATTAACGTGATCAAGAAGTAGCTGAAGGCACAAAACTCACGAGAATAATCTTGTTTCATCCAATTCCCTCTGAATTTTCAACAACTTATCAGCTTCTGCAGGGTCCTGAAATTTGAAGATAAAGCACGTAAGAAAAAAAAAATGATTTCTGTCGTAGCTCATAAACTTTCATCTGCTAAATTTTCTTATATATGATGAAAAAAAAACAGATTCACATACACACCTGGAATTTGGTTAGAGCCTCATTTAGGTAAGGCCAGGATTCAGTGCTGTCCTCTTGTGCAGTCCTCCAAGAATCACCAAATTTCTTCTGGTACTCATCTAACACCTGGATATCATAGCAATTGATTCCTTATAAGATAAGCAAGATTAAATAAGTTCCTCAAATTTTCAAGACACAAATTTTCCAACATCTAATTACAATTCAAAGTATATTCAGCCCTCAATGTCCCATCGGGTGTGGTCAGTTTCCTATTCGCAAAACTAGACATATTTGAAATCACAAAGCTTCAGTACTACATTACTAGTTAAACGGTGACCGCCATTGAAACATGCTCCAAATTACCAACTATACTGCTCCATTCACAAACTACAAACCTAATCCACACAATAAGCAAAATATTTAAATCAATAGCGAAACGAAACAGTTACCTGGTTGAGCAGCGAAAACGCACTCCTTACTGGATAGTGATCGTCCATGAATCCCAATGCACAGAGACCATTGCTGTTGTAAGCATGCACTTTATACTCTAAAAACAAAAAAAAAAACAAAAAAACAAAACCACACAAAACTCAGATTCCATAATCATTAATTTCAGATTACAATTTTAATCACCACAATTAATTTCCATAAATACAAATTGAAATGCGAAATTGATTCAGATCGCAATGAAATCATAATCAAACGGACCTTCGTGCTTGACGGACTGGCGTTGACCGTGAGGGGTGCGTTTGGCGACGGTGCGGCCGACGAAGACGATGAACTCCTTGACGCTGGACCTCTGGAAGAAGCCGAAATGGCTGGTGTCGGAGGCGTTGGCCAGTATGACGGGTCGGATCCTTCCGGGTTGCACTTGAGGACCAGCAGCGCCGTGACCTTCATCGTTTTCCGAGAGAGAGAGAGAGAGATTAGGTTTTCGAATTGAAATTTTTTGGGGGATTTTCTAGGGATCGCGGAGAAGAAAAGGAGAAGCGAATAGGGAGGGGCTGGGATCTGGTGCTTCTTATAGATTCGCTTTTCTTAATGGCTTTGTAAAATTCTCTACGCTAAGTAAACAAAGTGAAATGGACCACGGTTCTTTTGTTCTAATCGGATTCAATGTAGGTCTCTCAATGAGTCGTGTTTGGTCCCAAAAGTAAGCCCAATTAAAACAATGGCGATTTGGTCTGAAACAATTATCTGATTTCACCTGATATTATGATTAACGTTTTGGTCTCAAATGTTGTCATTTGGTCGGGTTGGACCAATTTTCAACTCGGGTTAATATATTATTCATCCAAATTAGTCTTTAGTTCTTGTTTGACATATAACAACAAGACTGATCACAAGACTAATTACTATTCACATTTTATATGGATCGTCATATCTTGATCTGAACGGCCCATATTAAAGAATTATTTAAAAAAAAGTTGTCAGCTCATGTGCATGTCCACTTCCTATATGTAATTTGGTCTCACGTAGACCCCGTGGAGAAATGGTGGTATGACCCGCATGGGGCCAGCATCAACCCAGTCTAATTTTTTGCTCTGGATGCAGTTTTTGGTCTAACCTCTTAGTCCAACCCATGCAAATGGTCATCTGCTGCATTTGCTCTTAGTGTATGATTTCTTAGTTACGCCTGACTCGTGTCAAATTTACGTAGTCTAACTTGTGCATCTGCATATACGTTACGTATCTATTACTAATCTATTCCTTCTCTGTTCATATCCATTAAGGTTTGTGGTCCTGTATGATAACTCTATACATCTATTTAATCTAGCTAAGGAGCCATTATTAGGTAACTTTTCCTTCTTCTGACTGACAAACAGTAGCAACTAACATACCTTATGATGCATGATTGACCGAGTATCAAAGATGCCCATAATGAAAATATGCACCCGTCTACAAACCCAAAAAAAAAANACAATGTGATCCCTTTTGTGAGAATACAATGCTAACTATAAGAAGGTAACAGATTCTTTTATTCCTTTCTTCCCATTTATGCCTTGTACTAGATCACAGCTATTGAGTTATCAAACTAGTATAATGTTTTTAATGCATGTCCTGCAGTTGTAATTGACTTTCTTCTGTTTGATCTATCTGCAGGGCTTGCGAAGAATTCGACCTTTTGATTTACTAACAAATCATTCATGCTTGTCGTTGTCTTTGTTTGGGACGTGTGGAGCTGCCTTGCCTCTTATGAGAAATGCTACATTTTTCGCAATGAGGAAATTTTCAGTTTTAATCGTAATTGTAATCATTGAATGGGGTTCTCTGCTATGTTTTTGGCAATTAATGAATCGATACAAGACCTTTCTTGCAACTAATGAATTGATAAAGTCTAAACATGTTTCTGAAAATTTTGAAATTTGACAGACTTGAAATCCTTCTTATTGTTCATAAAACTGATATACTTGGGTGAGTTTGTAGCCCGCCTCACGCCGGAATCTTGAGCACCAGGAAGCCGCCCCCTTCTTCATTCATCAAAGATCCTGACTTTAAGCTGTAGTTTCAGAACAAATACACATAAGGAAACACTAATCAAGATTGAGAATACAAGTCTTGGATGGTAATTAGGTGAGGTTACATTACCTTGGGCCGAGATCTTCCAATTGCTATCATGACGATGGCCCAAAAGAAGTACCCGGCGAAGCCCAAGAGCTTGAGCGAACCCTATCTTCGAGGTAGTTGTACAAGCATCATCAAATGCAATCCAACTTGACCCGTTAAAAGAATACAACACCGATACGTGTGTCGGCGTCATATACCACGGTGGCGCTCGACTCTTTGTTTAGGATCTCCAACTCGTTGAAGCCAAGTGCCCCGCCTCCCGGCCTGGCCAATAGCAATGGATCCAATACCCATTCTCTTTAGGGTCTTTGAGCTCCCAGTCCGGCCGTAGAGTGCGGCAGCCCATTACGAGCTTACTCGGGCTCATGCCACCCGTTAATCCATGACCTAAGCCCGTAAACAGAGTTCACATTACTATTTGGGTCGAATAATGGTGCATTGGGCCCAGTAATATTGCTCCCAGAGCCCTGATAGTCGAAGCACATTACATTGGCCCAATCCAAGTACTTCTCCCATGTACTTAATCGGATGTGCGGATGACGGCGTCCAGAAGAACTCGGCGGAGAAGTAGACGGCGGCGGTGAGCAGTAGAGGAGGGCGATTTGTGGCCTGGGCGCTTTCTTCTTGATCTCGCGGCGCCATTGTTTTAGCAAGTGGCCCAAGGCCTTCATTTCTTTTGGGCTTTCAGGTATCCCAGTCCAGGTCCAGTCCATCAAACCCAAACTTACGTGCAACGTCTATAGCCGAGTTCAATGAAGTTGACCGTGAGGACGGGTTTGAGACCATGCTAGCAAAGATGTCTGACAGTGCTTTGTCTCCGCCACCGCCACCTATGGACAGAAGGGTCTTCACTGGCGGAGTTTTGTGGCGGAGGCGGTGGTGAAGTTGGAGAGGAGCAGAGTCGTTTTCATTTGAAAGCTCGAATTTAAATGTAACATTGCTAGGCACTAGAAAGGCATAGTAGACGTGAGTAAAGAAGGAAGTGTTTATGGCTGAAGGTGGGAAATCATCTTAGGTGGATAATAGCCTGATTTCACCGCCGGAGGGTTCTCCGATGAGGACTCTGCTGCACTTTGGGTAGTGATCATCACTAAGCAACATAGAAGAAAAGGTAAAAGATGCACAAAGCTGTTGAGGTTTGGCATTTCTTCACAAGAAAGTGGATGGATTATAGCTCAATCATGGCTATGAAGAGCTAAAGGCTATTTATCTTTTCAAAGTTGAAGTCTTTTCGCTGCATACAATAGGAGTTCATCAAAAAAGTTAAAAATAGTGATTCAAAGAGAAAAGTATAAGAATATTAAGCCGCCGTTATGATTTATTTATGCACAAGCAGCAGTTCTAAACTTTAATTATGGGAGTAAACAAATCATCGACTCTCTTCCTTCCTTATTTGGCAATGGAATCTGATAGGTCAGTTGAACGACTTATGATTATGATCTGTTCTGGTCTGGTCTGGGAAAATATGCTTATGCTATGTTTTTCTTAACTTTCTTATGGTATTAACACTACTATATAGTATGATGTGTGTTAACTTTTAGTTTGGTGGACTATTTGGTTGTCCTGCATTTGATGTCTGGTTGTGAAGATGCACGCTATACGATGAAGACAGGAGTTTAGGGAGTTGAGGAAGCTCCAAACGGTAACACAGAAGGGCTTCACAAGCAAATGTTGTCGTAGTCAAACTTAATGTAGCTTTCATGCCCTCATGTAAAGACAGAAGAATCAAAATTATCATACAGTGATACGATCTCTTAAATGTAATGTTTCCAAAGAACTGTCATCGGGGCACAATTTCGGACATTGTTGCATCATTGACTGAATAGATTTCTTCCCTGAATGTGTATATATGATCCTCATCTTCATCGTTCTGAACTGAGAAAGCAGGCTTTTTAACTAATGATGGCTGCACTTTCGCTCTTGAGCATTGCAGAACCTCCAGCATGGATGGTCTATCTACTGGATTTTCTTGGACACATAACAAGCTACCCCCATGCATCTTAAGAGCTTGCAAGACGATGTCGAATCATCTAGGGTAGGATCTACAAAATCCATGCCTTGGCCTTCTTTCCACAACTCGTATGCCTGAAATGTCCGAGTTAATGTTATACAATTCTAAATTCTTGCCCATATATATTATGCAAAACATAGAAAGCCTTTGTACTTATCGACTTACGTGATCTAGAAGGTTTTGATTTCCATCTATGCCATAAAGCATGAACTTCTCTTGCCACTTGTGATTTGCAGAAGCAGAACACCGAAGCTGTAAACATCAGATTTCATGGAATAAATGCCTCTTCTTACATATTCAGGGGGGACATAGCCACTGCATTTCACATAAGAACGGTGAGTCTGTGATCGTATGATATATGAAGCATGTCTACTGAAAATGTAAAGTGCAATTCACTTACTATGTTCCTACAATGCGACCAGTGTTTGCCTCATTTCATTCTTTCTGAAAGCTCTGGCTAGACCAAAATCTATATTTTCGGGTTCATCTTATCATCTAACAAAATGTTGCTAGATTTCAGATCACGGTGAATTATTGTAGAGTTTGAGTATTCTTGGGAGATAGAAGCCCTTGAATTACCCCTTCAATGATGTGGACACGTTGCTCCCATGCAAAAGATCGCGTCTACTTGGATCTGTATGAAAGTAAACTACCAACCATCAGATTGATCAAATGAGCTTAAATTGGTCTTGGCAGGCTATTGTCTTCTTTTATATGTCATCTTCACTCTTCCTTTCAACTTATTGACGTCACTTCACCTTCTGTAATGCTTGTTATGCATTTTAAGCTATAGAAATAATTCAATGTGATTCAAATTTTCAAAGCAAGGAGAATGGAGATACCAAAGAGGTAGAGATCCAAGCTTTTGTTTGGCATGTACTCATATATCAGCATCTTTTCTTCCCTCTTGGTGCAGTATCCCAGAACTCTAACTAGATTCACATGGTGCAGTGTTGCAGTAAGTGTGACCTCATTTTCGAACTCTTCAAGGCCTTGGTGTGAAGTTTTCGAAAGTCTTTTCACTGCTATTTGCTGGCCCTTCCTTACGTACCCTAAAAAAAACAACACCAATTTATTAGCATATTCCTGCAGAACACTGACTTTCGACAGTAATATGAAGTAAAGATTCTGCATTGGATTTCAGATATTATATAATGATCGTCGATTCCTCATGGATGCTACCTTATATACAGGTCCAAAGCCACCCTCTCCAATCTTATTCTTACTCAAAAAGTTATTTGTAGCTGCTTTGATGGTTGCATAACTAAAACTTGCAGATTAGGAGCATTGCTGTCAAAACTGTCTGTACTTGGAACTATATCTAATAGCCTATAAACTGATCTTTTGATGTTGCCTACAATCCCTAAACAAAATCAGAACAAAGAACAAATTAGAAAATTTCTCTCCAAAATGCTTAGCCGGAGAACTAACATTGAAAATAACAGTGATTCAACATATATATATTCACACGCAGTTTAAGAAGATTACCAATTGACTTAAGTACTCTCCTTTGCATGTAACACATTATAGTTCCCAGTAGGATAATAAACATAGCAATCGTGACCAGAACAATCACCAATAACTGTTTCTTGTTCTGTCGACCTCCTTCCTCTTCAGCTGTTAAGGAAACTGGTGGTGAGTCTGGTGACCTATATATTTTCTTATCAAAATGAAACATGCCGAATACCTGGAAGCTAATATCAAGTCATCAACCTACCTGCTGCCCCTGGAAGCACCCAATTGTCATCATTGCCAACTTGAAACACATTGTAGCCAAACCCCATCTCTTTAGCATACGAAACTTTAGTTTTGATAGCCTCCACATCATCAAAATCAATCCAATTTGACCCAATTATGCAGAAGTTCACTACATAAGTGTCATTGTACATGAGAACTGCACCAGATTCATATGCCTTAATGAGCCATTTGATGTACTTATAGGACAGGGACCCGTCTGTGGTTCCCGCCGCAGTTCCCGCCGCAGGACCTAATGCCGGTGCACCAACATTACTAACATGGTTACTGGGATCCCGAACAGTCCAACCATAACCATGGTAAGGTAAGCCTAAAACCAACTTGCTAGCAGGTAGTCCTCTGCTTATCAAGTCCTTAACAAAAACTATTTGTGTTAGCCCCATTTGATATTGGGCCATATAAAGCAGCATGAAGGTGTGTGTAGTTTTCCTTTGTAGGAAGATAGTAATCAATATGCCACAAGATGAACCCATTCAAGTTCTTTTTAATAGAGTCAAGGGATAAGTTACATTATTCACAACCGGCATATGATGATAAACTGCCATTGTCAAGAGCAAACCTGGCTTTCCTGACTTGCTTGCTCAGAATCCACCGCAGCGCGCCACTCATCCAGAAAGGTTCCTAAAGATGTAGTGTGCTTGACTGTTCTTGGTACAGCCCCACAAAGGTCAAGCCATCAAAATCATAAGTCTAGCCGTTCTAATTGAGGATTCAATGAATGATTTCCGGTGATCAGAAGATTGGTTCAGCAATGAAAACAAGACTGAATATCTTCTCTGCCACCCCAGATGGACAGCAAGGTTTTGACTTTTGAGTTTTTGAGCTTGACAACATTTGTGAAAGTGAGAATTCGTGTTGGGTGGAGGAGTTTGATTGAGAGCTGGTAAGAAGAGTTTATATAGCCAAAAGCACATAGAAGGTGAGTGAACAATGCGGTATGTATGGTAGAGGCAGGGACTTCATCACCGGTGTAATGGTAACCGGCTTTGATCCATGTCTGAGTGTATGAACATTGAAGTTCAAAGAAAGAGGAGGAGGAGGAGAACTTTTGATAGATGGTATTGCATTTTCGACAACATCTAGCTAAGTTGATAATCTGATCGATGACAAACACCTAACGTTGAAGTTGATAATGTGGACAAGGAAAAATACCAGACTTCATGTGATAAGTGTATGAGACAACAAGAACTGAAAGTCTTATATCATAGAGACTCGTGTCTTGACCTTTTTTCCGTGAGTATTTTCTTCATCCTGAGCTGTCGTTATATATATTGAAGATTCAGTGAAAGAATTCAGGTGATCAGTAGAGGAAGCACATCACCTGTGCCCAATTTCTCTATCAATTATGTGCCATCAATAAAGTTCGACACATGGAATTCCACTCAAGAACACCTAACGAAGTCTAACTCTGTTATGTTTTATTAAATTTAACTTTATGCTCCAAAAAACCAGAAATAAACTCGCAAAAAGGGGTTTCAGAATTGGGAAAATCTGGGTGGCCGGAGTTGATTTTTTGGATGTTGGGTAGTGATGATTGGAGATTAGCTTAAGGATGAATTGTATGATTCTGAAGTGTCTGGGTAGAGATTAGAAGTGATGCAGTCTCAAGAGGTGAAAGCAAAATCCCCCCCCCCCCCCCCAATTCTCCTTTCTAGGGTTTTCAAAGAAAATAGTGATGAAGGATGGTCGGAACCTGGGAGATTAGAAGCTTCTGGTTTAGCAGACTAGAGTGAAGGGATGAAAAATCTGACTTTGTTCTAGGATATTCTGTATCTTTCTAGAAATTTTTTATGTGTGCCTTGGCCTTATATCAATAGGATATGTAGTTAGACTAGATCTATGTATTCTATCCTTACCATATTGGTATTGGTAATTCCCTATATAAAAGGTACCTATCAATGAATAAGATGATAATTCTCTTGCTATCTCTTTGTCTCTACACTTTATCCTTCATCAGACTTCAAATTTTTCAATTAAGTTTTGAAACATAATTTTGCGGTAAGATTACAAAATAAGATAAATAAAAATTGGGTATATGTTTGTATCAGATTGGAAATCCAAACTGGGTTCATAAGATTTTTTGCGGTGATGTTGAGTTTGCAGGGGTTTAAAGGGAAAGAGTTGACAAAGTTAATTATCAGTTAAGTGAAGGGACATGTGTCAATCAATGAGGCTGGCACACGGTTGGCACAGGGTAACTCGGTACAGGCGATTTCCTTCCGTCCGAGTAGACTGGTTCAGCAATAAAAACATAATTTGGTAGCATTTTCAACAGATTTGTGTATTATATATAGGAGCGGGTGGGGGATTATTAATTAAATGGTCTATTTCCGTCTATAGGGTTTTCAATTATTTCTGTAATTCCGGAGAAACTGATTCTGGTCCAAATGTCAGCTGGGAACATTTGAGACGTAAGATTAAAATATATAATTTTCCAGAAGTAGCTAAAACTACGAAGTGCATATGCTATATATACATAGTTGTGTGATTTATCAACTTCTCCTGCATGATTGCCACTTGGTTTATGGGAGTAATTTAGATTAATTTAGCTCACCGTAGTTTGAAACCACCAAGGAACAGACAGGGGCGGAGCTTCGATGAGGCCTGAAGGGTCTAAACCCTTGGTTTTTGAAAGTTTGAAGTTTAGGTGTTTAATTAGCTAATTATCATTAAAACCCCCTTAAACTTTCTACCTATCAATTAATCTTGAATGACAAATCAATTATATTAAGAAATGTATCTATAGAATTGATTGGTATTGTGGCGGAGGGCGGTGGTGAAGTTCGAGAGGAGCAGAGTCGTTTCATTTGAAAGCTCGAATTAAATGTAACATTGCTAGGCACTAGAAAGGCACAGTAGACGTGAGTAAGAGCAAGTGTGTTTATGGCTGAAGGTGGAAATCATCCGTAGGAGGATAATAGCCTGATTCACCGCCGGAGGGTTCCCCGCTGAGGTCTCTGCCGCACTTTCGGTACTCATCACAAAGCAACATCAAAAAAGCCATCGAAAAAAGAATAGAGCACAAAAGCTGTTGAGAGTTGGCATTTCTTACACGAGAATGAATGAAATGTGGATTATTAGAGCTCAATCATGGCTATGAAGAGCTAAAGTCTATGGGAGTAAACAATCATCGACTCTGTCTTGCTTATTTGGAAATGGAATCTGAGAGGTCCAGTTGAACGACTTATGAATATGATCTGTTCTGGTCTGATCTGGAAAAATGTAGCTTATATATGCTATGTTTTCTTAATTTTCTTATGGTATTAACACTACTGTATTATGATGTGTGTTATCTTTTAGTTTGCTGGACTATTTGGTTGTCCTGCATTTGATGTCTGGTTGTGCAGATGCGCGCTAAAACGATGAAGACAGGAGTTTAGGGAGTTGAGGAAGCTCCAAACGGTAACAGAAGAGCTTCACCAGCAAATGTTGTCTTAATTAAACTTAATAATGTATAGTTAATTTCACCAAAATGTTATGACAGAAGAATCAAAATTGTTATACAGATCTCTTACATGTTATGTTTCAGAAAGAACTGTCATCGGGCCACAATTTCGGACATTGTTGCGTCATTGACTGAATAGATTTCTTCCCGTATGTGTATACATGATCCTCATCTTCATCCTTCAACTGAGAAAGCAGGCTTTTTAGGACTAAGGATGGCTGCACTTTCGCTTGAGCATTGAAGAAACCTCCAGCATGGATGGTCTATCTACTGGATTTTCTTGGACACATAACAAGGCCACCCCCATGCATCTTAAGAGCTTGCAAGACGATGTCAAATCATCTAGAGTAGGATCTACAAAATCCATGCCTTGGCCTTTTTCCACAACTCGTATGCCTGAAATGTCCGAGTTAATGTTATACAGTTCAAATTCTTGCCCATATATACTATGCAAAACATAGAAAGCCTTTGTACTTCTCGACTTACGTGATCTAGAAGGTTTAGATTTCCATCTATGCCATAAAGCATGAACTTCTCTTGCCACTTATGATTTGCAAGCAGAACACCGAAGCTGTAAACATCAGATTTCATGGAATAAATGCCTCTTCTTACATATTCAGGGGGACATAGCCACTGCATTTCACATAAGAACGGTGAGTCTGTGATCGGTATGATATATGAAGCATGTCTACTGAAAATGTAAAGTGCAATTCACTTACTGTTTCCTACAATGCGACCAGTTTTGCCTCAAGTTCATTCTTTCTGAAAGCTCTGCTAGACCAAAATCTGATATTTTCGGTTCATGTTATCATCTAAAAATGTTGCTAGATTTCAGATCACGGTGAATTATTGTAGAGTTTGAGTATTCTTGGAGATATAGAAGCCCTGAATTACCCCTTCAATGATGTGGACACGTTTCTCCCATGCAAAGATCGCGTCTACTGGATCTGTATGAAAGTAAACTACCACCATCAGATTGATCAAATGAGCTTAAATTGGTCTTGGCAGGCTTCTTTCATCTTATTGAGCGTCACTCACCTTGGACCTTCTGTAAGTGCTTGTTATGCATTTTAAGCTATAGAAATAATTCAATGTGATTCAAATTTCAAAGCAAAGGAGAATGGAGATACCAAAAGGTAGAGATCCAAGCTTTTGTTTGGCATGTACTCATATATCAGCATCTTTTCTTCCCTCTTGGTGCAGTATCCCAGAACTCTAACTAGATTCACATGGTGCAGTGTTGCAGTAAGTGTTACCTCATTTTCGAACTCTTCAAGGCCTTGGTGTGAAGTTTTCGAAAGTCTTTTCACTGCTATTTGCTGGCCCTTTCTTTAACGTACCCTAAAAAAACAACACCAAATTATTAGCATATTCCTGCAGAACACTGACTTTCGACAGTAATATGAAGTAAAGATTCTGCATTGGATTTCAGATATTATATAATGATCGTCGATTCCTCATGGATGCTACCTTATATACAGGTCCAAAGCACCCTCTCCAATCTTATTCTTACTCAAAAAGTTATTTGTAGCTGCTTTGATGGTTGCATAACTAAAAACTTGCAGATTAGGAGCATTGCTGTCAAACTGTCTGTACTTGGAACTATATCTAATAGCCTATAAACTGATCTTTTGATGTTGCCTACAATCCCTAAACAAAATCAGAACAAAGAACAAATTAGAAAATTTCTCTCCAAAATGCTTAGCCGAGAACTAACATTGAAAATAACAGTGATTAACATATATATATTCACACGCAGTTTAAGAAGATTACCAATTGACTTAAGTACTCTCCTTTGCATGTAACACATTATAGTTCCAGTAGGATAATAAACATAGCAATCGTGACCAGAACAATCACCAATAACTGTTTCTTGTTCTGTCGACCTCCTTCCTCTTCACTGTTAGGAAACTTGGTGGTGAGTCTGGTGACCTATATATTTTCTTATCAAATGAAACATGCCGAATACCTGGAAGCTATATCAAGTCATCAACCTACCTGCAGCCATGTACTGAAAGCTGCAAAACAATACAAATATGGAGCTCGATCAGACAACATATAATAGTTACTTAGTTAGCAAGGTAAATAACCACGCTAGCTCTTGTATGACATAGTACTATATGAGGATGTGAATGTTACCAATAGCAATAATTACCTGTTTGAGAGAGAGTCCAGGTTTTGTGTCAGCACCAGTATGCAAAGCAATGTAACCAAGAAGAGACTTTCCTTTAGCATACGAAACCTTGGCGACAATACTCTGCGTATCATCGTAACCAATCCAAGTCGTCCCATCGTAACAGTAGTTACTAACCACCGTCGCATTGTACACCGTCTGAAACCCTCGGCTGATCAAAACCCTTATCTGGTTATAACCCTGGCCGTTAGCTCCGAAAGCCGAGCCTTAGCCGGAGCGAAAAATCCATGATTATTAGGGTTTAAACAATCTCCAAGCGTACCCGTAAAACGGAAGACTAATGACTATCTTCTTGGTTGATTCCGGCGGTGTTGATCCACGAACAATTCCGGCGTCTCCGTTGAAGAGACTGGTAGATCCGCTCCGTTGAAGAGACTGGTAGATCCATCGGTATAATGCAGCTGGCGGGTAAGTGTTTTTTAGACCTTCGGCCCAACTAGAACCGTAGTAATCGCGCGTCATGACGTTGATCCAGTCCAGGCTGCTAGAAACAGCCTGGAACGGAGGGTATGCTGTAGTAATCCGCATTGCGGAATACTGCAGCGGTCAACAGCAACGCCGTCTTGCGGAGGTGCTTGACTCGTTGGCCACCGCGGAGCGCCATTCCGTGAGGAGGCTGCCGAAGTTGGTCATCTCGGTGGTGGAGTTAGGGTGTTCCAATCTAGTTCAAGGCCGTAGAAGGAGTAGTTTCTCGCTAATTTGATGGATGAGTCTAAAATGCTTTGCGACGAGTGGCCTGGCTGGCCATGGCGGCGAAGGTGGAGGAGCTGGAGTTTCTCTTCCGCCGATGGAGAGGAGGGTTTTGACGTTAGGGTTGTTCTGTTGGACTGTTTGAGTGAAAGTTGAGAACTGATCAGACGAGTTTGCGGAGGAAATGGCGACTTGGTAAGTGGTGGGGTTGAGATCTGCAAAACCACAGAAGAGTGGGTGAAGAGGGTGGAGTTTATGGCGGAGACTGCTTGGCCGCTGTCCGGGAACCAGTAAGCGGCGTTAACGACGGTGGTTTGGGCAGCGGAGACATGGCTAAGGAATAAGAGGACGAGGGAGAAGAGAATGGAAGAGTTATTGATTCGGAAGACATTGTATTAGTTGCAAGCAACTGAAGGATCGAGGATGTATTAGATACGTTCAATACGTTGTTGTATATTGCTGTAGATATATACGTTTGTCAATTTCATGATTCAAATCTGGATTTCAACTGTCGTAGACTTTTGTGCATGCGGTCCATTGAGGACCAAATTAGAAACTGGGTGGAAATGGCCCTCTTGTTGGATATTAGAGTGTGATATGGCCCTCTTGACCAAATTAGAAACTGGGTGGAAATGGCCCTCTTGACAAACTTTTACCCATTGGATTAGAGTGTGACACGGGTTCCGCAATTCCGGAGAGACTATTCTGGTCCAAAATGCCGGCTTGAAATTATCCACAAGTAATTAGGATGACTAATATAAGGATGAAACATTTGAGAAGTAAAAAAGATATAATTATCCGTATGTATGTGCATATGTTATATATACATATTTGCTAGAAATTAGGCCCGCGTTTTGCTGCGGGGTTTTTTGAATTTTTATGCTTAAAGTTAATATAAAAATGTTGATTATTTATAATAAAAAAAACTGTATATGGTGCATCAAGCAGAATTTAAAATTGTTTAAAGGACGGAGAGATTAGGTAGCTAGGGTTCGGAAAGGAACAAAGAAGTAGCTAAGCTGATGAACAGGTTGTAAACGATATATCGTCATATTTATTATAGAGAAATTTGCTTGCTTCAGCTCTTGTTATATTGCAACCTAAAAAGAAAAAAATTGTAGACTGTATGAGACATAGAGAAAGAAAAATATGCAAGAAGTTTGTACGTACCATATTTTTTTTGCATTCAGCTATACAATCATAGCCATTATTATAAACATAAAGTAAAACAAAAATGAATTAGTACTGAATGAGCATTTTCTCTTATTTAAAGCCTATGCACCACAATAACTCAGAATGAAGAAGCATAATTTTAAAGGAAACACTAGTAGAAATAAAGTCTTGAGCGACGGGAAAAACTCGTCGCCTAAGTACCAATTTTTGTCGCCTTCGGACTTAAGCGACAAAACCGGCGTCGCTTAAGATTCGTCGCATATGACACGTCTCATAGGTACTTAGCGACGAAAATATAAAATATGTCGCTTAAGAAAACGAAACAAGCGACGGGAGTTATTTTTATCGCCACATACCTAGGCGACGAATAATTAACTTAAGCGACAAAAAATTTCGTCGCTTAAGTCGTTAAAAACGTATTTTTTTCTGTCATTTTACAGTTAAGCGACAAAAATTTTTTGTTTAAACGACGAGTCTATTTTCGTCACTTAAGTTAATTAATTAAATTTCATTTTTATTTTTTAGTTTCAATTTCTTTGCTTTTTCTTCTTTTTATTATTTCCTTTCAATTTTTTTTTATCTGAAACCCACCACCCTTTCCACCACCGCCCAAAATTCCACCACAGAACTCAGTCCCACCTAGAATTAATTTTGCTCTGGGCACCCAACTTACCCAATTCCCCACACCAAATCCGGCAAGCTTACCCAGTTTGCACGCACAAACCGTCCACCAACCCAACGCCTCCAACCTTGAGCGCTGCCCCGAGCACGCCCCGACGACCCGTTCTCTTTGAATCCCAAAGCCATCGGCAACGAACTCCGCGCGTCTCCACCTACATAGCCATTCTCTCCCCGATCCGGCCTCTCCACCTTCGTCCCACCTTCGATCCAGCAGCGGTGCTCCAACTCTGCGCCTCTGATCCAGCGCTGTCGACCCCATGCTAACCCCAACCAACCCTGATCCACTCTGATCTGCTCCTATTTGGTCTAATTCGGCAACCCAACCCCGCCTCCACTAACAAGCGCCGAAAACGTCTCCAACCACCACCGACCTTGCTCGCCACTCCTGCCCAACCTGACCCGCTTCTTTTTCCCCAAGCTGCGCCACCCTAGCTTCCGTGCCGACTGTCCAGCCCGGAGCTTCGACGGCTTCTCTGCGTTTCTGTGGTGATGGTGGTGGTGGGTGGTGACAGAGATGGTTTGATGAAAGGGAGAGGAGGAGATGAGTTGTGTCTGCGTGCTCGACCCGCGTGGTCATCTTGGGATGAAGACCAAAGGGAGCGAGAGAAGAAGGCAAGGAGAGCTAGAGAGGAGAGAGAGAAAGAGGAGGGAAAGCAAAGAGTGAAGAAGAGATAGAACATAGAGTTCAAAGAAAAAAAATAGAGAACTGAAAGTGAGGCAGAGAACAAAAAGAAGATAAGAAACTTTTAAAAATTTGGTTTGAATTGTTCTGAAATTTTTGGCAAAAATTTTGGCGCTAAAATTTTACACGACGAAAGTTATCTTTTCGTCCTCTAACTCTAAGTAATTAATATTTTTAATAAATATATAATTACATTACAGTACTAAATTAGTTTAGGTAGTAATCAATCAATAATGATATTTTGTCATTAATTATATGCTAAATTAATTTGGAAATGAAAAGATTATAGAAGTTTAGAAACGTTATATATAGATTAAAAATGGTATAACATTAGTAGGCACGTTGTGGTTCTGAAGGCTAAATTTTACAAAATGAAAATTCAACTTATGATATGATCAGTATACTTAAATACGTACGGCTATGGAAAAAATTCATCTATTTTCGATAAGATTTGGGCTCGATCCACACAGTCAAACCTAAACCAACGTCATTTATTACGTGAAACGCTCTTACATACTATATATGGCCTAGTTTGGTTGAGTCTTTCACACACAAAACTCTCACATTGATGAGATCTAACCACCTATGTAAAATTTAGGACGTTCACCTCCCGATGATAAGGCTCCCCATATGGAGGCATAAGCGTAAATAGGTTTGACCGCTTCTATCGGGGACCAAACGTTACTGGAAATATGTGATTTTTCAACCATAGCCGTATTTCATCATACCGATCACATCTATTTCACATGATTTTTGAAATATTACTTCCTATATATAGTTGGTTCACAAAGATGTACACTTGCAGAGGATAAAATTTGTTGATTCAATTAATTTGCTGTCCTATGTCTTCGATATTCATTCAGTACATGTAATTATGTTTTCACTTGGCTTTAGGATGTCAAATTTCACTATATTTATTGATAATCAACAAGCAGACTACCGAGAAAAACACAGACTTAATCATGCCAGAAGATATACTTGACCATTTTGAAGGTACAGCATAGATATGTTATCTTTTCTTTGCTGATATTGTGCATCATATTGGATTTAACTTTATTGTGCATCATATTGGATTTAACTTTTGATTCTTTATGTCTTAAAAATATGTATCTTTCGGTGGCATGTGAGGAAAAAGGAAAGGTAAATAGAAAAACTAATTTTTCTGTTATCCTTTTAGACTTTATACCTGAATTTTTCCGTAGGTTGAATATTTAACCCCTTTATACTAAGGTATCTGAGCCATTTGCAGGTGGGGAAATGTCTTTTTGGATTTTATCGGATCGATATCAATTATGAAATTCTTCTGTTGTCTGAGGATTCTGAAATTTGTTTCAGGTACAATTATTGTAATAGTGAATAAGAAGCCTTCAAGCTACAAAGTTTACTGCTTTGTAAGCATAACATTTCTTTGCTGCACTTTACTATACCAATGATGCAATTTACATGCATATGTTGCATGTATGCCCGTCATAGCCTACATGCATAGCTTCTCATCCATGCATATCAAACTTTGTTAAAGTATAGTCTACATGTTATATGGTTGTTTGGTCTGTATGCATATTATTTAATACTTGGAGATCGGATTAGAGACTAGCTCTTGCAAGACAATAGTTGTGTTACATTCTTTTTTTTGAAATATCTATTAAAGTTGATATATGATTCTCTTTTTTTAATTATGTCAGTTTCTAAAGCAAACTGAGCGATGCTGTGGGCTGAAGCATATTCGATCATGCAAAAACAAAGGTATGCTGCTACTCTATTGTTATAAGTTGTTGTTTGTCCCTCTATCTAAATGTACTGAGCCATAGTATGGTCGGAACCTGGGAGATTAGAAGCTTCTGGTTTAGCAGACTAGAGTGAAGGATAAAAAATCTGACTTTGTTGTAGGATATCTTTATCTTTCTAGATATTCTTTATGTGTGTCTTGACCTTATGTCAATAGTATGTAGTTAGACTACTATATATGTATTCATATCCTTACCATATTGGTATTATGTAATTCCCTATATAAATGACACATATATATTCAATATCTTACCATATTGATTCTCTTGCTATCTTGTCTCTACACTCTCACACGTTTCCTTCGTCAAACTTCAAATTTTTCAATTAAGTTTTTAAAACGTAATTTTGGGGTAAAGATTACAAAAATAAGATAAATAAAAATTGGGTATATGTTTGTATCAGATTGGAAATCCAAACCGGGTCATAAGATTTTTGCGTGATGTTGAGTTTGCAGAGGTTTTAAAGGGAAAGAGTTAACAAAGTTAATTATCAGTTAAGTGAAGGGACATGTGTCAATCAAATGGAGGCTGGCACACGGTTGGCACAGGGTAAACTCGGTACAGGCGATTTCCTTCCGTCAGTAGACTGGTCAGCAATAAAAACATAATTTGGTAGCATTTTCAACAGATTTGTGTATATATATATAGGAGCGTGTTGGGAGGATTATTAATTAAATGGTCTATTTCCGTCTATAGGGTTTTCAATTATTTATGTAATTTCGGAGAAACGATTCTGGTCCAAAATGTCAGCTTAGAACATTTGAGACGTAAGATTAAAATATATAATTTTCCAGAAGTAGCTAAAACTACGAATGTGCATATGCTATATATACATAGTTGTGTGATTTAGCAACTTCTCCATGCATGATTGCGACCTGGTTTATGGGAGTAATTTAGCTCACCGTAGTTTGAAACCATCAAGGGAACAGACAGGGACGGAGCTTTGATGAGGCCTGAATGGTCTAAACCCCCTCTTGGTTTTGAAAAGTTTGAAGTTTAGTGTTTAATTAGCTAATTATCATTAAAACCCCCTTAAACTTTCTACCTATCAATTAATCTTGAATGACAAATCAATTATATTAGAAATGTATCTATAGAATTGATTGGTATTGTGCGGAGGGCGGTGGTGAAGTTCGAGAGGAGCAGTCGTTTCATTTGAAAGCTCGAATTTAAATGTAACATTGCTAGGAAAGGCATAGTAGACGTGAGTAAAGAGGAAGTGTTTATGGCTGAAGTGGGAAATCATCCGTAGGAGGATAATAGCCTGATTTCACCCCCGCTGAGGTCTCTGCCGCACTTCGGTACTGATCATCACAAACATAGAAAAAAGGAATAAGATGCACAAAGCTGTGAGGGTTGGCATTTCTTAAACAAGAATGAATGAAATGTAGATATTAGAGCTCAATCATGGCTATGAAGAGCTAAAGTCTATGGGAGTAAACAAATCATCGACTCTGTCTTGCTTATTTGGAAATGGAATCTGAGAGGTCCAGTTGAACGACTTAAATATGATCTGTTCTGGTCTGATCTGGAAAAATGTAGCTTATATATGCTATGTTTCTTAATTTTCTTATGGTATTAACACTACTGTATTATAATGTGTGTTATCTTTTAGTTTGGTGGACTATTTGGTTGTCCTGCATTTGATGTCTGGTTGTGCAGATGCGCGCTAAAACGATGAAGACAGGAGTTTAGGGAGTTGAGGAAGCTCCAAACGGTAACAGAAGAGCTTCACCACAAATTTTTCTTAATTAAACTTAATTAATGTATAGTTAATTTCATGCCAAAATGTTATGACAGAAGAATCAAAATTGTTATACAGATCTCTTACATGTTATGTTTCAGAAAGAATTGTCATCGGGGGCCAATTTCAGACACATTGTTGCGTCATTGACTGAATAGATTTTCCCTGTATGTGTATACTTGATCCTCATCTTCATCCTTCTGAACTGAGAAAGCAGGCTTTTTAGGACTAATGATGGCTGCACTTTCGCTCTTGAGCATTGAAGAAACCTCCAGCATGGATGGTCTATCTACTGGATTTTCTTGGACACATAACAAGGCTACCCCCATGCATCTTAAGAGCTTGCAAGACGATGTCGAATCATCTAGGGTAGGATCTACAAATCCCATGCCTTGGCCTTCTTTCCACAACTCATATGCCTGAAATGTCCTAGTTAATGTTATACAATTCTAAATTCTTGCCCCATATATATATGCAAAACATAGAAAGCCTCTGTACTTGTCCCTTACGTGTTCTAGAATGTTTAGATTTCCATCTATGCCATAAAAGCATGAACTTCTCTTGCCACTTATGATATGCAGAAGCAGAACACCGAAGCTGTAAACATCGGATTTCATGGAATAAATGCCTCTTCTTACATATTCAGGGGGAACATAGCCACTGCATTTCACATAAGAACTGTGAGTCTGTGATCAGTATGATATATGAAGCATGTCTACTGAAAATGTAAAGTGCAATTCACTTACTATGTTCCTACAATGCGACCAGTGTTTGCCTCAAGTTCATTCTTTCTGAATGCTCTGGCTAGACCAAAATCTGATATTTTCGGGTTCATGTTATCATCTAACAAAATGTTGCTATTTCAGATCACGGTGAATTATTCTGGAGTTTGAGTACTCTTGGAGATATAGAAGCCTTGATTACCCCTTCAATGATGTGGACACGTTGCTCCCAATGCAAAAGATCGCATCTACTTGGATCTGTATGGAAGTAAACTACCAACCATCAGATTGATAAATGAGCTTAAATTGGTCTTGGCAGGCTTCTTTCAATCTTATGTGAGCGTCACTTCACCTTTGGACCTTCTGTAAGTGCTTGTTGCATTTTAAGCTATAGAAATAATTCAATGTGATTCAAATTTTCAAACAAGGAGAATGGAAATACCAAAGAGTAGAGATCCAAGCTTTTGTTTGGCATGTACTCATATATCAGCATCTTTTCTTCCCTCTTGGTGCAATATCCCAGAACTCTAACTAGATTCACATGGTGCAGTGTTGCAGCAAGTGTGACCTCATTTTTCAACTCTTCAAGGCCTTGGTTTGAAGTTTTCGAAAGTCTTTTCACTGCGATTTGCTGGCCCTTCCTTAACGTACCCTAGAAAAACCACACGAATCATTAGCATATATATCCCTTCAGATCCTGCATTGGATTTCAGATTTATATAATGATCGTCGATTCGTCATGGATGCTACCTTGTATACAGGTCCAAAGCCACCCTCTCCAAGCTTATTCTTACTCGAAAAGTTATTTGTAGCTGCTTTGATGGTTGCAAACTAAAAACTTGCAGATTAGGAGCATTGCTGTCAAAACTGTCTGTACTTGGAACTATATCTAATAGCCTATAAACTGATCTTTTGATGTTGCCTACAATCCCTAAACAAAACAGTACAAGAACAATTAGAAAACTTCTTTCCCAATGTTTAGCCGAGAACTACATAAATAACAGTGATCAACATATATATTCACAGTTTAAGAAGATTACCAATTTAAGAAGAGAAGAAGATTACCATTGACTTAAGTACTCTCCTTTGCATGTAACACATTATAGTTCCCAGTAGGATAATAAACATAGCAATCGTGACCAGACAATCACCAATAACTGTTTCTTGTTCTGTCGACCTCCTTCCTCTTCACTGTTAGGAAACTTGGTGGTGAGTCCTGGTGACCTATATATTTTTCTTATCAAAATGAAACAGCCGAATACCTGGAAGATAATATCAAGTTATCAACCTACCTGCTGCCCTGGAGAGCACCCAATTGTCATCATTGCCAACTTGAAACACATTGTAGCCAAGAAGCCCCATCTCTTAGCATACGAAACTTTCGTTTTGATAGCCTCCACATCATCAAAATTAATCCAAATTGACCCAATTGTGCAGAAGTTTACTACATAAGTGTCATTGTACATGAGATCTGCACAGATTCATATGCCTTAATGAGCCATTTGATGTACTTATAGGACATGGGACCCGTCTAGGTTCCCGCAGGACCTAATGCCGGTGCACCAACATTACTAACATGGTTACTGGGATTCAGAACAGTCCAACCATAACCATGGTAAGGCAAGCCTAAACCAACTTGCTAGCAGGTAGTCCTCTGCTTATCAAGTCCTTAACAAAACTATTTGTGTTAGCCCCATTGATATTGGTCATATAAAGCAGCATGAGGTGTGTGTAGTTTTCCTTTTTAGGAAGATCTTAATCATATGCCACAAGATGAACCCAATTCAAGTTCTTTTTAATAGAGTCAATGGATAAGTTACAGTATTCACAACCTGCAATATGATAAACTGCCATTGTCAAGAGCAACCTGCTTTTCCTGACTTGCTTGCTTCAGAATCCACCGCAGCGCGCCACTCATCTAGAAATGTTCCCAAAGATGTAGTGTGCTTGACTGTTCTTGGTACAGCCCCCCATAAGGTCTAAGCCATCAAAATCATAAAGTCTAGCCGTTCTAATTGAGGATTCAATGAAAGATTTCCGGTGAGAAGATTGGTTCACCATGAAAACAAGACTGAATAGTCTTCTCTGCCCACCCCGATGGACAGCAAGGTTTTGACTTTTGAGTTTTTGAGCTTGACAACATTTGTGAAAGTGGAAATTCCTGTTGGGTGGAGGAGTTGATTGAGAGCTGGTAAGAGGAAGAGTTTATATAGGCAAAACCACATAGAAGGTGAGTGAACAATGCGGTATCTATGTAGAGGCAGGGATTCATTACCGGTGTAATGGTAACCGGCTTTGATCCATGTCTGAGTGTATGACAATTGAAGTTCAAAGAAGAAGAAAAGAGGAGGAGAGAAGTTTTGATATAATGGTTATTGCATTTTCGACAACATCTAGCTTGTTTCAGAAACACTAGAATGAGAACCGTCACCTTAAATTTCATAGGAAAGTGATGACAAACACCTAACATTGAAGTCGATAATGTGGACATGGAAAAATACCAAACTTCATGTGATGAAGTGTATGAGACAACGAAAGCTAAGTTGCCCCATGAAAATGATGGACAGAGACACCATCAGCACTTGTACAAATTAAGTCCTTTCATTTGTTTTCTACGAAAGAAAGAGAAATGAAAGTCTTATATTCATAGAAGACTTGTATTCATAGAGACTCATGTACATGACCTTGCTGATCAAAACCCCTCTTTTTTCCGTGAGTATTTTCTTCATCCTGAGCTGTCGTTATTGAAGATTCAGTGAAAGTATTCAGGTGATCAGTATACTGGTCCAGCAATAAAACAAAACTGAATAGGAGAAGCACTTCGGTAGCATTTCAACAGATATGTCGATATATATAGGGGGGATTATTAATTAAATGGTCTATTTCCGTCTATAGGGTTTTCAGAAACACAAGGAGATAGAACCTTCGAAGTTCGACCACAAATCTTCTTTGTCACAATTAAATACCTAAAATGAAAAAGATATCAAATTATTGCGAACGTACTGCATGCCAAGATGCAATGGAAGCCCTAGCTAGCTAGCTAGGTAGTGCAATATATATCACATTATCAACTTATGAATGTTTGTCGATTCCCAGCACTTTGCCCAAAATTACATGATTTCCGGGGTAATTTCACTTGATTAATTCTACTGCAAACGTCACAAGATTATGTTTTATATATTTAACCGGATCATTAGCCATACTGCAATGCAATTAACACGAAAGCTAGATAGTACTGTTCCTGTTTTTTATTGTGGGCGACTAATAACATATTATAAGATCTTATATTACATATCAACATGACTGCTCATCCCCATGTACTGAAAGCTGCAAAACAATACAAATATAGAGCTCGATCAGACAAGTATAATAGTTACTTAGTTAGCAAGGGAGTTACCATAGCAATATATAATTACCTGTTTGAGAGAGAGTCCAGGTAGTTGTGTCAGCACCAGTATGCCAAGCAAAGTACCAAGAAGAGACTTTCCTTTAGCATACGAAACCTTGGCGCCAATACTCTGCGTATCATCGTAACCAATCCAAGTCGTCCCATGTAACAGTAGTTACTAACCACCGTCGCATTGTACACCGTCTGAAACCCTTGGCTGATCAAAACCCTAATCTGGTTGTAACCCTGGTCTCCGTTAGTTCCGATAGCCGAGCCATTAGCCGGAGCGAAAATCCATGGTTATTAGGGTTAACAATCTCCAAGCGTACCCGTAAAACGGAAGACCAATGACTATCTTCTTGGTTGAGATTCCGGCGTTGTTGATCCACGACACGATTCCGGCGTCTCCGTTGATGAGAGTGGTGGATCCGCCGTTGTATAATGCAGCCGGCGGGTAATGTTGGTTTTACCTTCGGCGAAACTAGGACCGTAGTAATCGTACGTCATGACGTTGATCCAGTCCAGGCTGCTCGAAACAGCCTGGAACGGATAGTTTTATGCTGTAGTAATCCGCATTGCGGAAGACTGCAGCCGTCAACAGCAACGCCGTCTTACCGGAGGTGCTTGACTCGTTGGCCACCGCGGAGCGCCATTCTGAGGAGGCTGCCAAAGTTGGTCATCTCGGTGGTGGAGGAAGGGTATTCCCAATCTAGGTCAAGCCGTAGAAGGAGTTTTTCTCTCGCTAATTTGATTGATGAGTCTATGAATGCTTTGCGACTAGCGGCCTGGCTGGCCATGGCGGCGAAGGTGGAGGGGCTGGAGTTTCCTCCACCGATGGAGAGGAGGGTTTTGACGTTAGGGTTTTTCTGTTGGACTGTTTGAGTGAAAGTTGAGAACTGAGGCGAGTTTGCGGAGGAAATGGCGACTTGGTAAGTGGTGGGGTTGAGATCTGCGAAAGCACAGAAGAGGTGAGTGAAGAGGGTGGAGTTTATGGCGGAGGCTGCTTGGCCGCTGTCCGGGAACCAGTAAGCGGCTTTAACCACGGTGGTTTGGGCGGCGGAGACATTGAGGTAGTGGCTAAGAATAAGAGGATGAGGGAGAAGAGAAATGGAAGAGTTATTGATTTGGAAGACATTGTATTAGTTGCTTGCAACTTAAGGAGGACTAGATACGTACAGTACGTGGTTATATATAGCTCTCTGTACGTAGATATATACGTTTGTCAATTTCATGATTCAAATCCTGGATTTCAACTTTGATTTGGAGACTTTTGTGCATGCCGCCCAGGGCCAAATTAGAAACTGGAAATGGCCGCCTTGACAAACTTTTACCCGTTGGAAACGGCAGTGACTCGCATCACCATGTTGGATTAGAGTGAAATTATCTGGTCCAAAATGTCAGCTTGAAATTATCCACACAGTAATTAGGAAAATGTATGGAACATTTGAGACGTAAGATTAAAGATATAATTCTTCAGAAGTAGCTAAAACTACGTATGTGCATATGCTATATTAGCAACTTCTCCATGGTTGCCGCCTGTTTTTGCAATTGAAGTATAATTTAGCTCAGCCTACTTTGAAACCAACAATAGAAACTAGGAATGCATAACATAGAAAAAGTGAACAGATTGATTAAGGTTACCGTAAGTTTAAAGAAACAAGTTATTTGTAATTGTCCCGAGTCCGTCCCGACTGCCTTCGATTGTTTTAGTTTACCCCACGTCATTTTCGTATAAGAAAATAGTTTGATTGTTCTCTTATATAACATAGACTAAAACAATCTTCTATATTTGGCTGCTATACTGGAGGGTATAGCATGCCTTTTACTGGGGAGAGGGGTCCAGCAGGGGCTGGTTTTGCCTTTGTTTTGCAGCAGGCATAGCGGGCACAGCAGAATTTTCCTATATCTATACATTACGTATCAATCCTATGCATTTTTTTAGGGTTTAGGGTGATGAGCAACTCGTCTATCTATAGTTGACATCTTGATCAGGATTTAGATTAGAACTGATAAGCCTTAGACTCTGATCGAAGAGTCTAGGATCTTTCACTGTTAGGCATCAGTCATGGGTCTAATTCCTCTTCGCCCTATGCAACACGTTAGTGACATTTTATAGCCATTGACATCCCCACCAAAGCAAACTAAGCTAACTAGTTCCAATTCTCAAGAACTCTTCCATCATGCACACATATATCAACTCGTCGAACGAAAAATCACCCATATGTATAAATTAGTAGAAAACAATGAACATTTCGAGTTTATGACGTATAATATTGTACGTCCTTTTATATTATATTATGTTTCTAAAATGCAGAAAAACAATGTATATAGTTTCTAGACTAATCCCGTATCGGAACATTTGGGCATTCGACGGTGAAGTAAAACCCGGGTCACCACCGGTTCGGCCCAAGTCCGGTTCAGGTTCACACAGTTCCTGCCACCTGTTGCAAAATTCTTGCTTATCCACTAGGACCCACAGATGAATCGGACGGCTAAAACGCCACGTTGATCTTACAACAATTTGGTTGACCTCTTAATCTTGACCAGAGAGGTGATGCTAAGCTCATTACTACACGCGCCACCACTCTCTTCCCTCTCCGCCTCTCTTCCCCGCCTCTTCTCCACGCGCTCTGCCATGGCCGCCGCCTCAGCTCGAATCGCAGTTGTCGGCGACGTCGTAAGCATCTCTCTCTCTCTCTCTCTCACTCTGTTCTTCTCGGACTTTGAAAACCCTAGCAAATTTAGTAGATTTCTTACTCTAACTCATTTTCAATTCGTGTTCTGGCTTATGAAGCATGATCAGTGGAATCTAGAAGAAGATACGAAAGCGCTTCGATTTCTGCAGGTATACATTTCGCTCTTTCTTCTTTGATTTTTATTTTGATTTTTTCAGATTTTCTATTCTAATTTTTGGCGATATAGAAATGTGTTTACAAGCTCAGCTAGAGTTAATCACAGTAGTTAAACTTGTATATGATTTGATATGGTTAGAAATCCTTATCAAAAGTTGGATATGATTTGAAGTAGTGAAAATTGGTTCTATTGTATATATTGTATATAAAAATGTTGACTTCATAGTGATTGAAATGCATACTTCTTTTAATTTATTCATTTCAATTTGAAATCCTGCCGAGATCTTGTTGCAATCGGAATGTTGTATATGCGAGGAATCTGATATAAGTTTGTGTTGTAATGCAGCCGGATTTGGTGCTTTTCACAGGCAGGTTTCACATTCTTTCACCATGCATCTACTTACTGTTTTTTGTGCCTCTCGATTTGCATATCAGCACCTGCCTTCATTTTCTTGCCGTCCCCAAATGGTGAGCTAAGTAACTTTGATAAGTATATGAAAGAGCTTTGTCTAAGTACAATATAAGCACCAACTCTAATGAGCTCACATTGTGCCCTGATTTTATAATGACTTAAACCTAATTATGTTGAAAGAATATAACAACAAAAGAAGTTTAGCCATGTCTGGGAGAAGCTGGATTTTCCTCTTGTTTCTGCGCCAACATGGCTGGTAATTTTTCTTGGGGTCATGTAAATCTCTATTTATCTTGATCTTGGGTCCTTTCTTTTCCTCCATTTCGTTTAGGTGATTTTGGTGAAGAGAACATTGAACTGGTTCGGAGTGTTGCGAATCTTGAATTTTCTAAAGCAGTTATTTTGGGAAACCATGATGCATGGCATACAAAGAAGTTTTCAGGAAAGTAAGTTTTTATATCCCCGGTTAAATGAGGTTTCTCCTGAATTCCCTTCTGTTCGTATATGTGTTTCACACGGTTCATTCATTCTTAGTTTATGTAGACACCCCTCTTGTCATCAAATTGGAAGTGTAACTTGAATATGGTGATTTTGATTGTCAGGACAAAAGACGGCGTTCAACTTCAGCTAGAATGGTGAGTTTCTCTTATCTTCATTATCGTCAAATGTTATAGATTACCTTTTGAATCACATATCATCAGTTAGGTAAATGAAAAGGTAGTTTTACTGTATGGTTGGGAGTCAAGAATGCCATCTACTTTCTCTATAAGTTTCACTTTTAGAAATTAGAGTCCCATATACTTTATGGTTAGTTAGTTACCAACTTGAGTAATCTAGTCATTGTTCTAGATTGGCATCCATCATGTCATGTTAATCAGCATGGGTTATAAATGTAAACCTGCTTCCAGTGATCTAAAAGCACATATTAAACCAATGTAAAGGCTTCTGATGATTATTTTAATAAATTTTAGCAGCATTCATTTGAAACTAGTCTGTGCATGATGATTGGTTTGTTGCTACTGTAAAAGACTTATCTAAGTGACAATATATATGTGATGCAATCAGTCTTGGCGAGGAGCATGTAGCTTATCGACGTTTGGACTATACTACGGTAAAACTAAGCATTGTTGGCGGACGACCTTTTTCTCATGGGGGAAACCAGTTATTTCGAATAAAGCTTCTGTCTGCGAGGTATTGATTGTTTAAACTTTTGTAGCTTCTGTTGTTGACCCTAGAGTTTAAACAATTTGTCTTGCCTCCTACTATAGGTTTATTTAGCCACATGTATACATTCTCTGTAAAAAACTTTTATTTGTAAACACTGCCTGATTACATCTTTATATGGTTGTTTGTATGCTTCAAATGATTTGATTCAATTGTTCTCCTTAAATTACTTTCCGTTTTCCTTCCTTTCAGAGCTCTTATGTCTCTATTGAAGAATATACAATGAGAAAGCTCTCAGTTTATTTGTCAATATGTTATCAGTTAAATATATCACAATGCATTTACTCTTTACAATCTTACCTTAAAAAAGAAAAACAAAACTGAATTTAAGACAACATAGTTGTGTCAGCTGGTTGAACCATTATTTCTTTCTGTATGGCATCAGCTAATCTCAGAATAAATCAAGCAACTGCCTGCTTTCCTTTCCCTGATGTGAACTGTAGCTCACACCATCGGCTAGTTTATGGTGCAATGCATTGATAATTCAATGAACCTCTTAGATATGGAGTCCAAGACATGGATGGAAGTGCTAAGAGAATCTGCAAGGCAGCTTTGGGTGCTCCAGAGGACCATATGGTCATTATTCTTGCACACAATGGACCGACAGGTTAAGAGTGCTAAAATTAAACACCATGTGGACTTTTCAGACCAACTTTTGGCTTCATGAATAAATGTCTTACATTGCTTTGGTTGCAGGTCTTGGTTCTAACTTGGATGACATATGTGGAAAAGACTGGGATTTTGGAGGTGGAGATCATGGTGATGCAGGTAATAATAAGCTTTTTGCTATAGGTATATATTTCAAATTCTCAGGCTGCCGACCCTATAAAGGGCACGATAGTGGAAACTCTTCACTATGAAGGCTGCTTGTTATTTTCCTGTAAACTTGGTGGTTGTTTATCTGGTTGTGGAAATGAGATGAGTCCTTAAGTACGTGGTATGTTCATCTGTGTAATAATGTAAACACCTGCTTGTACAGATCTAGCACAAGCTCTATCCCTCCTAAAACAGTCCGGCAAAATCTGTGTTCCATTGGTAGTGTTTGGTCACATGCATAAACAGCTAGCATATGGAAAAGGTCTTCGGAAAATGATTGTAGTTGGAGCTGACAATACTATATACCTGAACGCAGCCATTGTTCCTAGAGTGAAGAGACTAAATGATGAACAAGGAAGTAGCAAAGAAAGCTGTGTGAACAATGAACCCGGTCGTTCAACTCTGGAGTCCCGTGGCACCATTCGAGCCTTCACTTTGGTTGAGATTTTGGACGGACGAGTAGATAAGATTGTTGAAACTTGGGTTTCTGTTGTGGGTGATAGAACCAAATTGGAAGAGGAGCACATATTATTCAGAAGTGGCAGTTAGATTCTTCATGGTTTAGATTGGTAAAAATTAGAGCTGCTTAAGTTAAAGTTATACCAAACTAGGCTTAGGATGAGGACTCCTCCCTACAATAGATAACTTTGAGGAACATGTATGATGGGTTGGTCAAGAATGTGTATCCTTTTGCAAAAGAACATTTTCCTTTCTTATTGATTAATCATCAAAATAAATTTCTTTAGGTGTTATTGTTGCTATTAACTTGAAGATTATTGTCCATATCCTAGATTTCATACACTTTGCAATTATATTATGTAAAGCAAGTAACAAGTAATAACATACAAGGTTAATGTTTTTATTTGACAGCTTACCCATTGTATCATCATATTACCATTGAACTGAAATGGGCAAATGGCAACATCATGCCCCAAGTTTCTTTTGCTTTCCTTTTTCCCTTGGTATCACCATGACCCAACTTCCAAGCAGTCTTATAGCCTTTTTTGACCCATTACCCTTTTCTTAGTGCACATAATTCAGAATTGAGTAATCAACTTTGAGAAAGCCTAGCATTCTATTGGTTGAAATAAATCAGATTTTGAGTCTTAATCCACCCATCTAATCATATGGAATGAGCTTCTCTTATTGGCATTTGCAGCTGTCCAACAAACAAAGCCTTATCTGCGTTTGCTCAAACTTGTAAAAGGAGACATATCATTCTGGTTCATCTAAAACACTTGAGGATTGGCACTTTATTCCTTTCAGTTTTCATGTTCATTTATTTGGTCCCCTAACTTAAAAGCACAAAGGTCCCCTACTCAAGCTCTTTCTTCATACTCTTAAATTAGTTTCAGACTTCATCCACTTATATTTATATTATAGATTGTGCTTGAGCAAATTATTGACTCCAACTCTTGCTATGTGATGGGTTAGTTTAGCGAAAGCGTCGTATGTATGTGCTGCTACTACTCAAGACCGGACTTAAAAGTTTGAGTAAAACACCATGAAACTCAATCAATTTTACGCTTCTACTTAATGCAAAATAAATCTACATTAAGACATTCTACCGCAATTTGTCTTACTAATACAAAACCTCTTATCTACTAACATCATTGGACCCAACTTTACAGTCTTTCATCCTACATTGTCACCTAAAGTAGTTTGTCCACTTACTAATTCTATAACAATGTGTCAAATTGTATTGGACCCAATTAGTCCTTGATAACATTGGATCTCTCATTAATCCAAATACAATATCCACTAAATTCCAAACTTTACACTTGTATTTTTCCATCTTAACAAACAAAGAAATGCATTGCCAAAATGTAAGTTACTGATGCTTTAGTGGCAGATGTGAAGTGCACTACTTACTGTAGTTTGTTAATCAAGGATTTAGATCTTAATCTATTAAGTTAATCATATAAAAAATAAGGGTTAAATTTGTGTCAACAAAGGGGTTAGTGAATTGACCAAGTCCACAACATTTGCTGAACAAAAGCAAAATCAAGAATGTCAGTCTGACATTTCTGACCCTACATCAACCTCTGCCATTCTTCCCTTTCTTCGAAGATCCTTGCAGCCTTTGACTGAATCTCACCCGTCCATTCATCCACTCCTTGTAAATCTTTCCATTTTTTCATCTTTCCATTTACTACCCCCATCCACTTTTGGTTCTTCTAACAAGAACTAGCTCTACTCTTTAACAAATCACATAAAATGGATACAAATTTGGCCGATTATATTTATTTGTCTATTAAAATGTCCACATTTTTAGTCTATTGACACATCTCTCTTTAAATTGTTTAATTTCATTCTTAATAATAAAATAGACGTGTGTCAATAGATTAAGATGGTTGATATTTTAGTGGACAAATAAATATGATCGACAAATTTGTATCCCATCAAATGTAGTAACCTTGATACCTTGAAGAAGAACATTATTGTACAAATGAAGTAATTTTCTGATATCTCAAGGGAGCCAAACTAGTAGCAACAACCTAGCTCATTTAATGACCACTTGTTATTCACGAACAAATTTATGAATACGACCACACCATGTTCTTCCGAAATTAATAGGTATTACTCCAAGTAAAGATCTCATTGATTTCCTAATATGGATAAGTGAATGTGATGAGCTCCATCCCTTAATGCCTCACCAATATGAATGATTACTCCATCCCTTTTGATGGGAAAGTGAGGAGTTGAACCATTTGTTTACCAAAGTAAATCGTGGGCATATATGACATTTCAACCTCTCAAAAAACAAGGGGCTGTGGTCATGGAGCTGTTAAAAATAGAGAGGAGATAGTTGTACCTGTACCCATCTCCATCATCACCAAGTATTCATCCTCAACATTCAACAACAACCTGCTCTTGTTTTTGCTTATACAAAAAGTCAAAAACAACAAACATCCTTAGGGAAAATAAAACAAAGTTTAATTGCATATGCCATTGTTATAGTTATATTCTGTTCCTGATTCTCTCTCAGCTAAAGCTAGCTCCCTCCTTGTTCCTCTCCAACACCATTTCACACACCTCATCTCCGCTTAGATCGGATCTCTTCTCTTCCCACCTTCACCACTTTCTCCTTTGATTTCATCTCACGCCACCTGTTCCATCTTCCCCAGTAAAATTCACACAAACCAAAACCCCATTCACCCAAAAAAAAAGAAAAAAAAGTTGCAGAGTTTTCAACAATCATAACCAAAGAAAGAACCAAACTTTGGATTGGATAGCCAAAACAGGGGAGGACCCAATTGAGGTGTTTGATGCCTGAGCAATACCCAATTGTGGTTTGTGATATTTCAAACTGGGTGCGTGTTAAATGGGCAATGTAACGTCTGGTGTGGCTGCAAAGTTTGCGTTTTTTCCACCAGACCCGCCGACGTATCATGTGTCGAAAGACGAGGGAGGGAAGCTTGTGTTCTCTGGAGTCTCGGCTGATAAGAACATGGAGCCTCATTTGCTTGAGACCAAAGCCGGAAACAGAGTCGTGGCCACGTTTTGGAAGCACCCTTTTGCAAGGTTCACCATTCTTTACTCGCATGGCAATGCTGCTGATTTGGGTCAGATGCATGAGCTCTTCATTGAGCTCAGGGCTCACCTCAGGGTTAATATTATGAGGTGAGATTTTTCATTCTCTTTTTTGTTTTGGAATGTTTGTGTATGTGTTTATGGACTGGATTGTTGATTATTATGCAATGAGTCTTTCCTTTTTTGAATGGATCGAATAGTCATTATCTGTTTTGATTCTGTTTATCTAAAGGATGATAATTTGGTTAAGTTGGTAATAAAAGTTTGAGAAATGCATTGTTGCATGTTTCCTCTGTTTTATTGTTTATGGATTGATTTCATGTTCATAGTTTTATAGGTTTTGTTATTGGAAGGAGGCTTGAGTTTAAGGCTGCCGGCTTTATAATCTTCCCTGCTTGTTTAGTTGACCCGAAAAAGGAAAGGAAAAGAAAAAAATCCGGTAATGCTAGTGTTATACGTACGATCTCAATTTGATGGCTTTTATAACCAAAGAACAAATATTTAACTCAAGCTTCATTCTTTTAAATTTTTTGTTCCTGTGGGGATTGGGGGCTGGAAGAGATGCATTGGATATGAATGTTGTTAGACATTGAAATTACTGTGTAAGCATTTGTCGTTTAAAAATCTGAAAAGAGTCAGGACCTTAAGCTTTGTTTGTAATGTACAAGCTGATGTGCTGTGCTACAGGAATTGTGAACCTTTCTGTATACTTACTTCACCTACTTTTCATTGTGGCAGCTATGATTATTCAGGATATGGAGCATCCAGCGGTAAGGTAAGAATTAGTAATATGTAAAAATCATCTATGATAGACTTGAACTTGCTTAGGAAACTGTGAGTGATGACAAGTGATGCTTATGTTGGTAATTGTCTAGCCATCCGAGTTCAACACCTATCACGACATAGAAGCTGTGTACAATTGCTTGAAGACCGAATATGGAGTAAAGCAAGAAGATTTGATACTTTACGGCCAATCTGTTGGAAGCGGACCAACACTGCACATGGGTTCTCGGTTAAAGAGACTGAGAGCTGTTGTTCTTCATAGTGCAATCCTCTCAGGCATACGAGTTTTATATAATATCAAAGTGACATTTTGGTTCGACATTTTCAAAGTAAGTTTAATTGTACACTTGGAATCTATCTTTTTGGTGCTTGTCTTAGTTTCTTAGATTTTGTATTGAAAAGCCTTGTCCAATGTGTGCAGAATATAGACAAAATACGGCATGTCACCTGTCCAGTTTTAGTTATACATGTAAGTACCTCTACCCTTCCTCGCATAATTTTCTTTTGTACTGTCAATTAAAAATATCTCCGGAGATAACATCTCTAAGACATGTACATCATATTGATAGACTTCATTTCTTTCAAGGGTGGTATCAAATTATCTAAATTTGATTCAGCTTCATAGAGTTGCTGAGAATGGCCTCTGTAACTGATATGAAGCTATCCCTAGATGCCTAACTGACTGTTTTTCTCAACCAGAAATCTTTTTGTTATCAACTTGGCTGATAAAGTGCGCATAGACTAATTCATCTATACAGAACGAAAGTTTGTTAAACTCTAGCTAGCTTAGTTCATTTGCTTAATGTCTCCTAGTTGCCGCTTAGAAAGGTAAAAGATTATTTTGCAAGAAAGGTAGTAGATATGTGACACAGTAACAACAAGAGCTTTGGATTGATTCTACTGATGGTTTCCTAGTCAAATATGAAAGCTTGGAAACAAACTCGTAGCTCCCCATTGGACGTGGCATACATATTTTATAAGGGAGACTTCAATAGGTAATCTAACAAGTGAAAAACTTGTCAAAGAAAAAGTGAAAGAAAGTTTCCCCTACCTGTAAACCATTTTTCTCTAGAAGGTTGGTAATTTATTAGGTTCTCCATTGTTCAACAAATAGTGGTTCCGATTATACTTAAACTAGGCATGTATTCTGAACCAAAGTTTCTTTATCAAGAAATTTACTTTAGAACTGCTTTTCCACCTATTGTTCGCCGTTGGATTGTTGCTTTCATTCATCGATATGCTGCTATTACTGATACATGTTTAATAATGGACTCTGCAGGGAACAGAAGATGACATTGTCGATTTGTCCCATGGGAAGCGTCTATGGGAACTTTCCAAAGAAAAATACGACCCCTTATGGGTCAAGGGCGGAGGCCATTGCAACCTAGAAACGTATCCAGAGTACATTAAGCACTTACGCAAGTTCATCAATGCAATGGAGAAACTCTCGCTCTCGAATCCATCGAAGAAAGAACTCACGCCTACCCCGAGTATGGAATTAAAACACAACAAGTGCTTGAGATTTTCCAAAAAATAGCGGGTGATTAATTTTTACATCTTATGAGAAGCATTAGGGAATGTAAAACAGAAAAATCCCACTGCAGTGTGATCCTATCTCCACTAATAGCTACAATTGCTTGTATCATGAACCGAGTGTGTGCGAAAGCTATGTTTTTCTTGGTAGATGAAAGGATAGGAATCATGCATAGAGTGTTTGATCTAGATAGCCATCTTGCAGTGCTTCCTTCCTGAGTTCTTCTTATGTATCATTTAATAGAATGGAATTATGTACAGAAGTGTATCATCATCAGTTTCAGAGAAGAGAGATACATGGGCTTGCTTTCAATTTACTTTGTCGGCCCAATACCACCTATTCTTCCTTTGATCATGAAAAGTATATCCTTCGGCCAAGACATGTACCATTGCGTAGCTGTAATGAGAAAACAATAAACGACATGTCGCTAAAGACAAACGACGATCCTTCGGGCTAGAGAGAGATGTGCTGTGTCTAGGCGGTGACACGTGTTGTGGGCCAGACGGGTGTGGGGTCTACCCTTTCAAATGAAGGGGGGGAAAAAAAAAAAGGAGGAAGGAAGGAAAAACGACCCTATAAGAAGGTGATGCTTCGACTGAATCGAAATGGTGGTGCTTCGACTGAATCGAAATGGTGGTGCTTCGACTCGCCGCCGCCGCCGTGATCCACCGCCTCCCGACGCTCTATACCGGCAGATTCGATGGCATGCTTTGTGTGTGTGGAGTGGCAATTGCCGGCGGGTTATGGCTGATTCGCAAAACAGTGAGGATGATTCTTCCAAGAGCAATGTACAAGTTTCTAATGGAAATAAAGGTGCTGCTGTTATTGAAGGGAAGCTTCAGTTTGCGAAGTTTGAAACGGCTAAGATACATGATTGCATAGACTTCATTCAATCCAAGCAACCTCGCCTTACTGGTATGTACTATGAAGCTTTTCATATGTTAAGTAAGTGAGGATGTTGAAACTGGCTTGTTTGATTGTCTGCATGAGCTTATTGGATTTGAAAGTAGCTTCTTAATGCTTTCTGGTTTGCTTAAGAGCAATGGACATTCATTGTTAAACTAAAACTGTAAATAAAAATTGAAACTTTGGCCAAATATGTGGTGATGTCATAATTTGGTTCGACAACGAAACTTGACTTTTCAACACTTTCCGCGTAGGAAGCGTTGAAATGTCAAAAAGCCACGTATGACTCTAACATTTCAACGCACCCAAACCATTATCCGAGAAATAAAGATGATCCTCACACGTAAATAATGATGATGTGCCTAACCTAGTATTCAAAGTCTTTCTTGGACTGTCACCAAGTGGTTACCTCACCTTCTAGCTAGCGTCTAGAGCCTCAACCTCCAAGTCGACCTCCAAGACCAAGAGTTCGACCTTCAAGGCTTAAGAGCCTCAATCTTCAAGCTCTTTCTAGGACGTCTAGTAGTCGCCACCAGACATGTCTCCTAAGCATGCCTAAGAGTGAGTCGAGGAAGAATGTGTCGTAGGTGCGCGAACGTGTCTTGACCTTCCCCACGTATCACGAAGGCATGGCTCGAGACTGACTTGATAAGAAGAGACCACATAGTGTCGACACGTGTTACCAACTCTATCAGACCCATGCCTTCCTTCCACGTCACTAACCTCTCTCCCTATATATACCAAGCCTCCCAAGGCTGAAACTGACACACAAAACTCCATTTTCTCCTTCCCCACTGTCTCGCTCTTCTCTCCCTCTCTCCTCTCTCTTCTCTCTCTCTCTCTCTCTCTCTCTCTCTCTCTCTCTCTCTCTCTCTCTCTCTCTATCTCTCTCTCTCTCTCTCTCTCTCTCTCTATATGTATGTATACATACATACATATACATATACATATATATCTATCTCTCTTTGTAGGCGCGTTAGGAGGGTCTCCTCCCACGCCAAGAAGCATAGTTGCTAGGCTCATTTATTCATTCTTCTCCAATCTCTACTTATTGTTCAAACACTTTACCGACTTGGGCGTCGGAGAGTGTTTGGCGGCCTTAATTAGGCTGGTCTCCGATAACCTCCTAGTTCACATGTCAACAGGTCATTCGATGACACTCCATCAACTTGAGGAAGAGGAGACCCAAGTCAAGTGGCGGATGTCCAACGCTAAGAAGAAGGCGAGGAAGCTCACCAACAAAGTGGAGGAACTAGCTCACCTTTAAGGAGAGGAAGCCCACCACAAGGTGGTATGCGGGAGCCCGACATCAGCCGAAGGAAGTCCACCAGATGAGTGGAGGAAGTCCACTAGAAGAGTGGAGGAAGTCCATCAAAGGAGTGGATCAAGCCCACCGCGAAGGGGAACTAGAAGGCTCGACATTAGCCGAAGGAAGTCCACCAAAGGAGTGGAGGAAGTCCACCAGTGAAGTAGAGGAAGCTAGCACACCTTCGAGGAGAGGAAGCTAGCTCACCTTCAAGGAGAGGAAGCCCACCACGAGGTGGTATGCGAAATCCCGACATCAGCCGGAGATAGACGACCAAGACCATAGAAATAGTCAAACTAGCCGAAGGGCGAAGATAGACCCACTACAAGAGAATAACCCCACCACTTTACACGTATGATTTCAACGGAATCCTCGTTGACCCGTTGGTGCTAAAAAATGACACCAACAATATGATCAGGGAGATGGTTCGAAATCCCTAAGCAAGCATGGATTATTAAGTTTTAAATCATATGATTAGAGAATGTAAAACAGAAAAATCCCACTGCAGTGTGATTCTATCTCCACTAATAGCTACAATTGCTTGTATCATGAACCAAAGTGTCTTCTGTAGCTATCAAGCTTGGTGTTTTTCTTCGTAGATGAAAGGATAGGAGAGTGTTTGATCTTGCAGTGCTTCCTTCCTGAGTTCTTATGTATAATTTAATAGAATGGAGAGAGATTATGTAAAGGACTGCCATCAGTTTCAGAGAAGAGAATACATACTTGCTTTCATTTTACCTGATCGGCCCAACACAACTTATGAGAAGTATCATTCGGCCCAAGACATGTACTGAAACGACAATTTGCGGGGCTAGGTTGGTACGATGTGGGTCTAGGCGGTGACATGTGTCGTGGGCCTTTGACAGTTCGTGGGTCCACCCTTTAAAAGACTGAATAAGTTGGAGTCATCCGACTCACTCCGACTCACCGAGTCACCGCCGCCGCACCACCACTCCTCGATGCTCTACAACGGAGGATCATATGGTGGTTTGTTAATAGGGAGGGCTGGGAGGCTCAGCATAAGAAGGCGTCCAAATACACTACTTTACGTGGTTATTGTGGATTCGTATGTATAATCTTCAGCATTATGCAACTTTTTTTCATGGCAACTTGTCCGTTGTCGTTAAGTTTATGGATGTGGTTTCGTTGGCCAAGGGTGAGGAGAAGCATTCTGTGTTATGGCTGGTTCATTTGGTCAGCTACAGATGGTTTCTCTGTCGAATGTGCCAAACCTAGACGGGGACCAAGGGAGTGGTTTGTATACGAGTTATCAGATTGGAAAACACGAAATTAAGAGAGGACATGTAATGTTAATAGCCTTGTAATATATTAATTAATAAATAAGCGCCTTCATTAGCTCTTATCTCGATATATAGTTCTCCTCCCGAACTTAAGAGCGGCGGCTTCCACTCTCGAACCCATCTCGTCCGGTGGCCAATCTCGGTTAGGGTCGGCCTCTGGGCCTTGGCGACGTCGAGTTGTGGCTGCCGGACGGGATCTACAAATTGCCAAGTAAGTTTCTTTAATGGTTTTTGGCTTGAGGTTTGAAGCAAAGGGATCTCGGCTTGCAGACTTGTGCAGGGAAGGTGGTCGCCTCTTCCAACCTTTGAGTCGCGGTGGTGGCACGATCCTGAAGTTCTTCGGTCCTCCGGGCGTCGAAGGTAAAGCAAGTCGGATTGTGGCAGATTGATGAAAGGAGTCGTGGCGTGCAGTCATGGCGAGGAAGATGTTGGATCTGTCTTATTCGGTACGTAACGATGTGGATGGAGGATTCTATGGCTTCACGGTGGTCGTGGCGGCGGCGTGCTTGACGGTGTTGCGACAGTGCTGAAGGTAGAGGGTTTTGGTGGATGCAGGCAGGGCTACCCTGTGTTTTTGGGCATTGGGCTAAGTCCATTTAAGGGTACTTGGGTCTAAACTTGGACTAAGGTTTTTTCCTTTAGTCTAAGTCTAAGTATCTAGCTAGTCTATTTACGGTATTTCCTTTTATTAGGAACCTAAGCATTTGTGTGTCTAGTATTTCTTACTTTTCTGTTAGAAATAAGTAAACGAAATCTTTGTAATGAATGGTGTTAGCATGCCAAGTTCTTAATTTGCCCAAATATTGGCAAGGGAATGCATGTATCTGTGTCATTCTAGCTTGAGTATCAATGAAATTGCCGTATGGCTTTACCTGTCAAAAATAACCTTGTAATATATTAATTCGTGTTCATTGTGATTTGGATGACGATCGAGCTCAAAGTAACATACGTCTGGCCGAGTCTTGTAAAGCAATTCGGATAATAACTTTTTCAGTCGTTCAATAAATTTTGAAGATGAGTATGTATTACACTATTGTATGTATAAGAGAGGTATAACAACCTTTGTAAAAAAGAAAATACAGGTAAAATACAAACCCCCATGTGACGTGTAGGACCCCTACTCGTCTCTCTCTGTTCCTGTGACCGACGTGTCGTACCCCGTGAAGGCTGGGCGCCTGGGCCTATTTATTTTTTTGTTATTTTATTCCCGGGTCTGGACCAACTCCTGAAGCGGGTCCCGACACAACTGGGCTAGCCCAATCAGGATCTGAAACGTGGTATCGTCCTACGGTCCGGCGCAAGTACAGGGATGGCTTCTGTCTCATATGACAAGTGTGTACTTTAGTTGGTTACAATGGTCTTAGGTCAAGTCTGACTGCTTCAACCGAGCATCCCTCACTCTATTGTGCTAAACGTGAACCTCACTCTCCTCCTCTATTGTTTACACTATAGTTTTCTATAAATAATTCAGTATATGTTCATAATGTGTTTGAGTCTCGTAAAACATGCTAGACCGCAAGTGAGGCGGACGTTATAAAAATTCTCATGATAATAGAAGGTTCTTAGTTAGACCCTGAGTACAAAATATGTCTTAGCTTTCACAAAAAATGGATTAGTTTGATTACGGGAGTCACTCCTTGACATGTAATGTTGAAGATAAAATCCAAGATCACCATCATCAAGACCAAATGGACACCCTTTTGAATATAAGAGGATAGACTAAAATTATGGTATTTTCAAAAGGAATGAAATGAAATCAGAGTAAACTTCCCAAAAAAAGGAAAAAACAAGAATCAATCTCATTAAATTCCCAAGTAATCGGTGGGATTCTGTTTGCAACTGTTTTACCATCATTTCCTAATAAGTAACAAAACAGTGAAACACAACTCTACATCATGACCCATGGATATGGCTCTGCCTCTCGTAGCTTTGCATCCAGAAAGTTACCTCATTTTTTAGCTTGAAAAATTACATTGATGTAATAATATGAAATGAAGAGAATCTAATCGATGTGTAAATCATTTTTATATGGTAAAAATGATGATAGGGTTCCATTGACCTGTTACCTATGTTATCAAAAAACCTAAAGGTCTTCCCACTCTGAGTTTACCCTAATTATAAAAATGTCTGCAAGCAAGCTCTGTATGATATAATACTGAAACCCCATTAGCAAAGTGAAGCCTTTTGTCTCTGTTGGGTTTTAGAAGATAAAGTAAAAGACAAGGTCGCAGAAGAAAGAAGAAAGAGAACAATTCAGAGAGAGAAAGTAAGAGTTCCACAGCATATAAAATACTCAGAATCACGATTTTTTGTTTTTGTTTTTGTTGGGTTGAATCCTTCACTCTGTTATGGCCATCACCATCATTGTCCATTTGTACAGCTTTTACTTCTTCCCACATTCTCTTTCTCTCTCTAGCCACTTTCTCAGTTTTTGATCCCTCCCCATTTCTTATTGGCATGTTCAAAATAAAACCCAGAAAGCTGAGTTTGGTATTAAAAAGTTTGCTACTTTTGTTGTACTAGTTTCTGATATCTGTTTGTTTGGCTGTTGCTCTGTTTCTCGTTCTGGTGTGAAGTTTGGTGAGTCACAATGACTGTGGAGGATCAGAGGGACCGGTTTCCGGAGGGTATGAGAGTCCTGGCCGTCGACGACGACCCAACTTGTCTCAAATTCTTGGAGGGTTTGCTTCGCAAATGCAAGTATCATGGTAAGAAAGTCTCTTTTCTTTTAGTGTTGTAAGTACCCTGTTCTTGAATTTTGAATCTCATTGTTTCTGTTCAGATAAGAGGTGGTACTTTGTTTATCTTAATAGCTAATCCACAGTCTCAATCTCTGTTCACACTTAGTTCATTCAAGTTTCTTCTTTTATGCTATTTTTTATACTTCAATTTTGCAAAATTCCCTTGTTTAATCTTGAAGTTGTATGCTGATATGTGTTCTGTGTTTGACAAATGGAGATGAAACTACAAGAAATTTATTGTCATGAAGTTCGTGTTTTTATGTTGTGGTGTGGCCTTTTTCTATTTGAGCATTTGTTTTGAGTGTGGACATTTGTTTCAAACTTGGGTTTCGTTTCTTTTTTTTTTGCAGTTACTACTACGAATCAGGCAATCAAGGCATTGGAAATGTTGAGGGAAAACAGAAATAAGTATGACCTTGTGATCAGTGATGTTAATATGCCTGACATGGATGGCTTTAAACTCCTTGAACTCTTGGGGCTTGAGATGGACTTACCTGTGATCAGTAAGTATGAACTTACTCTTGATGTTTTGAGATTGTGTAATGTGTATGACTTCTGTCGTCTTGTTTTAGTACAAAAGTGGAAAATTTTGTAAAATTGTTTTGATTCGAAAACCTGACTGTGTATAGTGATTGTTCAAGGAGTGGGGGAGAAATGTGTTATTGACACCATTTTTGTGTCGTGCGACAGTGTTGTCAGGATATAGTGATGTGGAACTGGTAATGAAGGGAATAGATCATGGTGCTTGTGATTATATGTTGAAACCTGTTAGACTTGAAGAGCTCAAGAATATCTGGCAACATGTTGTCCGGAAAAAGAAGTCCGAGACCAAGGACCAAAAGAAGTCTTCCAATCAAGATAAGGCTAGCAATGGAACTGGAGAAGGTGTAAAAGGGGCTTCACCAACAGGTAGCTCAGATCAGAATGGGAAACTGCACAAGAAAAGAAAGGATCAAAATCGAGATGAGGAAGAAGAAAGTGAAGATGATGAACATGATACTGAGGACTCTTTGAATCAGAAGAAGCCACGGGTAGTTTGGTCAGGGGATTTGCACAGAAAGTTTGTGGCAGCTGTAAATCAGTTGGGAGTCGAAAGTGAGTCTTCTGCTAATGTGCTGATTTTGTTGTATAGTAATTATCTTTACTGATGCTTTTTCTGTCTGTCCCATTTTTTTTTTTATAATTTATATTCAGAAGCTGTTCCGAAAAAAATTCTTGACCTGATGGATGTTGAAGGACTCTCAAGGGAAAATGTGGCGAGCCATCTACAGGTACTCATCTTTCCTTGCTTTATTTTCAGAACAATTTTACTAGTATGTAAAATTGATTTTTCTAAAGGCTGCTGACTGATCCAGAACTTTTTGTTGACACTCTTTCATTCTGTGTTTCAGAAATATAGGCAATATCTTAAAAAATTAAGAGGAAAAGAGTCATCTTATGTGCGCATGGGTTTGCTAGATGGATTTAGAGATATACAATCCTTGAGATCAGGGAGAATGTCGAGTTCTACTTTATCAACATACACATCTGGTGGGTTGCTTCGTAGATTAAACTCCTCATCTGGTTTAAGCACAGGAGGAATGACTTCTGCTGGTCTGGGCCAACCTGGTCACTCCCAAAACTTGAGCAGCTATATCAATCCTTTTGCAAAGCTCCAGCCAACTGTGCCTCCAAACCAAAGTCCACATTTATTCCAAGGGACTCCAGCATTATCAAAGTTCAATCCATTGCAGCAGAGCAAGTGCATCAACCACAATGGGAAGTCCTATCCCGACAATGATTCAGCAAATTACAGACTATCATCTACATTTCAGGATTCTGGAGTGTCTTCTAGCTCACTCCCTTCTGGTTCCAATTTTGCGAGCAATCCTTTGGTGTTACAAGGCATCCCACAACAAACAAATAGTATGGGAGTGTTTGGCAATCCGACTTCTGTTAAAGTATCATTTGACATTGGCATCTCTGGTTCCTCTAATTTTCTGGATTACAATCGGTGTAGTGAAAACATTCAGGGTGGTGCACAGTTATCCAGCTTTCCATTAAATGCTTTGCCAATGAGTGAGCCTTTTAATCGTGGTCAAATTCATACTAATAACTTGGGTGTTTGTTCTAGTAGGCGTCAAATTGGGAACACTCTGAATGATTTCTCTTCTGTAAGTGCACTCTCAGCTCCTGTTGACGAATTAAGAGGAAATGTAGAGAACCAAGAAGGCTTGATTGGTGATGTTGTACCAACACTGACTTACATGCCAAAGCAAAGGTGGGAAGAACATAAGCCAGGCTACATCCATGATTCAAATCAAACTTTCAGCACCATAACCTCCCCGGGTTCTACATTGGGTACTGATGGCCTCGTAAGCCACAAATTGGATCAAAATGATGCAGTATGCAATTATGAAAGGAATTCCTCTTTACATGACCGGTTAAATGGGGCTACTCCAATATTCGTGCAACCAAGTGAGGCTGGTAAGTCTTCCATGGAGACAAAGATGAAGCCAAATGAGGACTACTTCTTGGAGCAAACACACTCACCTAATGGCTTCCTTCAGAACAGTTATGAATCTTTTGATGATATAATGAGCACGATAATGAGAAGGGTATGATTAGCTGCTTATCTCAAGTCATGTTGATGTGTTTTCTTATTTCTTCCAAGTCGTATTTAAATAGGTCTTAAATCCTACATCTTCAATACACCATCAAAATGTTCTGGTTTATTTTTGGATGCATGCAGCGTGTTGCTTCATTTTGTGTGACCTTCTTCTATATACCAAGTCATTAAGGACCACTGATTTGCAAATTTCTATGTATTATGCTTGTACTTTCTCTCTTCCTCTTCAGCAGCGTTTATAATATGAACGTGATTATGATATGCAGGAACAAAATGAGAATGTTGATACTTTACTGGACGCAGAATTTGGGTTCGATGCACACTCCCTTGGCTCCTGTATGTGAGACATTGCTGTTAGTTACTAGATAAGAGAATTTTACCCTCTATTTCGAGGAACATCATTGTGTAATTTCATCTCGTGTAATTTTTACCTCTTCCCTTAGCAACTTCTTATGTCCTTGCAAATGCAAATAGGAAAACTGTATCTTCCTCAATTCTTTCATTCTCTTTTCCCCTTTCCACGTTGAAGTAATACGCAAATGGCAGAATAAGTTACCTACTTTTTATATATAATCTGTCCACTTATCATTTCTTTTTATACAAACTGATTTAGGGTTCTTTTATTAGGAATGATGAAGCTTCCTAACAAATGGATCACATAACAATTTCTTGATACATAGGAGAGAAGAAGATAAACAATTTCCATTATATAAGTAAATTCCTAGTATTCATTCCCTTGTGAAACAAACAAAGCATTAACAATTTCAAATCATCAAAACACAAGTCATTTTCATGATGAAACAGGCTGTGATAATAACAAAGCATTACATTCAATCTAGTTCTGTAAGTGTAAGCTGAGCTCTCCGTTCTGCAGCTCTCTTCCTAACAAATATTCCCCACCTTAAAGCGGCTTTGAGCTTAAGCCATCCGACAACAGCTTTCCCCGAGCTTTTTCCATGCTCTTTGCCGACTGATTGACCTACATGAGGCTCATACTGTACACTATAGTTATAACAAGCATCATCAGAATGACCAAAACTAGACCCTGTTCCGACTCCCATACTAAATGTCTTCATTAACAGTCTCTGCATGTCATCACTCTCCAACATTTCGGAACTCCTTATCCGGATCTCATCAGCAACATTGAAGTCCTCAAACCCGTTCCCATAATTTGGCCTTGACCAATCTGCTGAAAAATTTGATGTACCTCCAAGTGACATGTAACCTGTGGTGCTAGGTAATGCTGTTTGTGGGTTGCTGAATTTGACCAAAGAAGTTTGATCAGGCCGCACAAATGGAACAAACTGAGGGACAACTGGTAGGTGGTTATTTTCTATTCGAAAATGTTGGGAGAAATCAGAGTTATATTGCGGCCTGCTTTGAGTAGCTGCAGAATGGTGATCTAAGCCATTGTTGTGGGAAGGTACTGCCACAGGTGCAGTCATAGCCATCATACCATTGTATTCTACGACTTGATGCCAATTATCATATGCTCTCTTCATCAAAGTATCCACTGAAACCTGCATAACAAAATCTGAATAAGCAAACTGAGTCCAAATAGCACACAAATACACATATTTTTGAAGAGTTGATAACAAACCTTCTGACTGTGAGTAAGGGATTCTAAGGAGAAAAATTGACCATCAGCGATGAGGCCCCTGAGCTCATAAATATGGTTGAAGACAACACCCTTGGTTTGAGATTCATCAGTGTAGTAAACATAAAGCTTTCCACCCAAGACACAAGTTTTTGCATGCTCCACAGTGTTTTCCCACATCCTATTGGACATACCGCTCCCCAGGACCTGCATTCGGGAATAATGAAACAAGAAACAGAAGATGAAAAACAAAAAAAAAGCCTACAGAAGCAAGAGAAAAATAGTGATTAAAGTTGACCAAGTAGGATGTGATACTTACACTTCTTAATCTTTGTGGGTCTTTAACAAGAAGGCGGAGGAAGTCTTCAACGGTTACAATCTCAGCCTTAATCAGCTTCTTGTGTAGAGCGCCATCCTTTGCTATTCTATCTAATCTCCACACCTCATCATGCAAAGCCGGAGGGTAATGTTTCTTGTATACTTCAAGTTACAAAAAACAGTAGTATGGTCAAATCAAGCATTGCTTAAATATGATATGAATTGAGGAAATCAATACAAAAACTAACTCACATTCTCCCCTGTGATCTTTAACCAAAAAAGCATCTGTTTTAGCTTCACAAATACGAATTCCTTCACAGTTGCCAGGGGCAAGCTTAACTCCAAGCCTAAATTTCCTACTCCTTATCCAGCTAGAATTGTCTGTAAAAGTAAGCTCTCCAAGTGTACCTACCCCTTCCTTAAGAATAACTTGTACATCCCCAGTCAGAAGAGGTCTTTTCCCCTCACGCTCCTTTACCTCATGGTTTTCAAAATGCTCTTTTGTCCAACCATCCTCAACTTCATCATTGAAGTCACCTTCCAGTACAATAATATTAAGCTTTGCAGATGCTTCTGGTCCTGTTTGTACAACACAGCCTTTACTTAAGTCTAGCAGCACAACATGAATTGATGCTCCTTGCTCTCCTTCAACCTTTGCACCTGTGAATAGATGCGGTGGCATTCTTGTTTTAAATTGCAGTTGAAGATTTTTCTCTTCCGAGCCTAGTAGTCTGGGCGGTGGAGACCTGCCATAGGTGAAGAATGTGAATTTTACCATATAGATGGAGACATCTATATAAGCATATTGTGGTTGGAACGGTTGGAACAAACCTTCCAGGCAGTTCAACATGTTCTATTTTCGTCAAAGCACGCTCCAATTCCTCACTAACCTATTATTCAAAAGAGTTTCATAATTGATGAATGAATAACACAAAGTTTGGATAACAGAATCATTAAAAGGTTGAGCATAATGGTAACTTCTCAAGCACGATAAAGAGGGAAAAGATGAACATGATAGACTCCACTCAGTTGATAAGCATATTGAAGATATTCAGCTAATAGCTTCAACCAACACTCTCCTATAATCAGTAAAGAGTGAAACTTTGACTCACAATTCTGCGGAGCATAGGCTCCAAAGTTGAGGCAAGCCTTTGCAAGCTATCCACCTTCAGGGATTCCACAATGACACTGCAAATGAATGAAGCATGCATATAAACAATAGACATAAAATCTGACACTGAGACCTTGAACAGAGGTAACTCAACAATATGATGATTATAAAGATGCACAATGGCACTAAAGTACTAAGCCTCACCATGTTAGTCCAATTTTTCCATCCACCAAACACAGTTTCATATCAGAAAAGTAGCTAAATCAACAACACTATCAAGCAATCAAATTATTTCAAATGCCAAAATCAATTCAATTATTCAAAATCCCAGCATACCATCAAAGCAATTGAGCTAATACTCACTGAACTGTGACGCAATCTTCATCTAACATATTTAATTATTATCACATACATTTGATAATCCATATACACAAACTAAACAAACATTCAATTCCTCCTTGGGGCAAAGCATGATGATTGAGACAAAGAATAAATATGACTACGATACCCAAAATTACTAGTTCATACAAAGTAGTACACATTAAAACAAACCATAAGAACACAAACAGGGACAGAGTGAAACAAACCTAGCCAAACCAGGCAGTTTCGGTCTCTTCGTCTCATGACTGTGATGTTCTGTCTCATCATAAACCCCATCCACATCTTGACCTTGTTCATAGCCTCTCTTCTCGGCCCTCACGTTTCGTGAACTTTCCATTCCCGCCAACACTACAAGTCTGTTTAAAAATCTTTCCAAAAATAGAAACCCAAGATGGTTCTAGGAATCACCTGCACAACAGAAGCTTCATCGGAGAAGGACAACACATAAAGCCCCAAAAACAAAAGTATTGGTTTTTTTGTTTTTGTCAAAGTTTCTGCGATCTGGGTATCAAGTGCAATAAGATGTCTAGGTAGGAAAGATGGATCTGTTTGGAATAGTTTATGTGATGGTGATCCAATCCGGGATTATATTAATGGGGAATTTGCATGTTAAAATATTAAAAGGGTGTACAATTCAACATCACAGTCTCTCAGTCACAGCTGGGTTTGGTGTGTGTCTGTGTGAGTCTTGTGAGTGCATGAATGTTGAAAGTCTGAAACCGCGTCTTTTGGTGCAACCCTTGTGCCATTAGCATCATCATTTCGTATCTCAAGTTTTTTTATATTTTTGCTAGAACAAAACAATAAATATTTAAGAATAACAAAATGGTACGTATAAAACTGTGTAAAGAAAGTCAATGCTGCTCACCGGCGCCGACAGAGAAGACCTTAGGCTGATGTTGTTTTTACCTTTGGGTAAGAAATGTAGGAGACACTCGAGATTCACGAAGACACAATGTTGTCTATGAAGCTTTTGGGTTACAAGTCCTAATGTGATGAAAAAATTCTCTTTATCGTGGAAGATGAACTTTGAGTCCGGACCCCGAAGTGTTATTAAGAATGAGGTAATGAATAATGAAAATATATACACAGTCGTTTAGAATGAAATCTTCAACTTTTTCTAATCATGAAGATGAGTTAGCCATATTAATAAGTCACAATTCATCTTTTCTTTACTTGTTTAGTCAGATTTGAGTTAAAACAATATCTAATTAAGGAGATGAATATGCCATACTAGCATACTTAACGAGCCATATATCTAGTTTCCTTACGAAAATGAAAATTGTATTTAAGATGAAGGAAAACAAGAATCTATAATTGCTCAATTTTCTATGATGGTCTAGGACTATAATAACACGGTAATCCCTAATCAAGGAGATGAATTAGCCACAGATTGATAGTTCTTTCCTAATCCCCAAATCAAGAATTATGAAATATTCATGAAGGTGAAGCTAAGTTGCCAACATAGTATTACATAACAATGAATAAGCTAATGTGAGATGGTTATTCATTCATATCCAAGACGCTTGAACTGGGATATCTATTTGTACTGAAATGGATTTAGTTTATAAAGGAAAATCTGATGACTATATGCCATTTTAAGGCAATACAACATTCCGACTACAATTGGAATAGGGAGAGAGCGAAGGGAGCGAGATCACTCATGCTGTATCGGGGATACAACCGAAGCCATTTTGCTTGGTTGTATGTATAATACTGGGGAGAAACATGAAGAAGTAGATAAATAGAACGACTTGAAATTAATCATGTTTTACAAACTATTCCCCTTCCCAACCCACTTGACGGGCTCGTCTTTCCCACAAGGAAGTCACCTTTCTCTCCTTGATGAGCAATGCCTCGGCATGCTCTCTTGCCTCCTCACATGTTTCTGTAGCAGCATTGCACTTTTCTGCTTCTCTCTGGTACTGCATAGCCACCCTTTTAGCTTCAGCAAATGTAATGTTCATGTGTCGGGTGTGCTCAGCAGCAACAGCTTCCTGCAGCTTCAACTCTTCTGTCAGAAGGTCCACAAACTGCTTCTCCATCTCCTGCTTCACATCTGGGTCATTACTTCCGCAATCTGTTACATCAACATAATAGTGATCAAATCACCTATATGATTCCTGATGATTAACTGGGGAAGCAGATCCCGTAAGCAGTGAAAGGAAGCTTTTAGAACAACATTTCATGATGACCCTATTCCATATCAATATAATCTAATATGCATACATCATATAATTTGAAGTAAACCAGAGAATGGTGTTCTCAACATTTCATAATCTATAATTCTATATACATACATCATATTCTTTTACACATCTTCTTTGATCGATAATAGGTTGCCACTGCTGAATATGTGTTTTATACAGTAAGGTTACCAGCATTTTTACAGTAAATCAAAAAAATAAAAATCATTAGTTAACTCATCAGAATGGAAATACAAGCAAAACTCTGCACTGCCGGAACTGAGATTTATAAGGTAGAAAACTTTTTGTGTTTATTATAACATGCAAATGTAGGAAAAGTCCAAGCTCCACTCTCTCAACCGGAGCAAAACAAATATGGGAAAAGAGAAACAGAATAACACAACAAAGTTATAGATTAGGATGTGTTCTAACCTGACACTGAGAGATTTGCCAATCCTGCAAACATATAACAAAAGCCAAAAAATGAAAATGTTAATATATGAGTAAAATCAACTCTCTGATTACAAGAAACTCAACTCATACAGCTTAACAACCGAAATAGAACTTTGCAAATCCAATATACTCAATCAGTACACACTAAGAAATGAAAGGAGAAAGAATAAAAAGAAGAAGTGCACTGAAAACAACTCAATGAACTACAGCCTAAAAATCAGGTGTGAGGAGGGCTTCACTGAGTTAACTCCAAGAAAATAACATTGACGGAAGTGACTTTCAGTATTCTATTATAGTACAAGACCTAACAAAAAGTGAACAACCACTTACACTTCAAGAAACAACGGAAGAAACAAAACGAGAAAGAGAGATGAAACGAGCACAGTCAATGAAAATACAGTCTAATGAGAAGGTGGAGCGCTTCGCTCCTTGAAAATACCATTGACAGAAGTGACTTTCAGTATTCTAACAGAAAGTGAACAACCACTTAAGATAAACAAGCTCCTGAACATCAAAAACTGGCCAGTGGCCACACTAAGCATATATTAGAGTAATTATCAACAGCACATATATGATATGCAGGTGCTGCTTATATTTTGATAGAAGAATTAAACTTCGCACATTTACATAAAGACTTAAAGGAACCAAGATCTCAACTTTACTTGAAAAATGGACAAGAAACTACAAACAGAACTGAGCTTCACTATTATAAATCCAATAAAGTAAAAAGCTTTAAACTCATAATGCAATACCAGCTGATAAATGTCACAAATGTATAGAAAGTTAGAAACATAACCCAAAATTTCACTTCTTTAGCATAAAGACAGTAAATCTAAATCGGGCATCACATGAGCAGCTCCAAATCAAAAACTAGAACTAACAAGGATCCGAACCCCAAATTCATGACATGGGTACCCTTCAATCTCATTCCAATCAACAAAGAACCAAACTTTCCAGAAACCCAGAATCCAAAAACCAACAATCAGAATCAAAACCACAGGAAAACCCATTTACATGGAGATAAGATAGTTACCGGGAGCAATTTTGAGCAGGGACAAAGGAACAGGGCAATCACAATTACAAGCTGGGCAAGAAGATTTGGCATCACCCAACTTAACACCCTTCTTAAACCTCCAATAGAGAGCCGGCCCACAAACAGCTAAGGCTGAAACCACCGCAAACACCACCAGGCAACACCTCAAACAAGTGGCAGATCGTGGCCTTGTCATGTTTTGCTCTGTGGCTCTGAAATTCAGTGTGTTGCTGGCTTTTGTGGGAAAGCGAGATCTAGTGATCTATTCTGGAATCTGTTATGACTGATTGTTCTGGTAAGTTCAACTCTGTTTTGTAGAGGTCAGTGGTTGCGCATTAATGAGCTGTAGTCATGAAAATAAGAAAAGAAAATGTTACTAGAGAAGTAGTGGTTTTGGCATGGTACTTGGAAAATCTAGTGAAATAGGTGAGACATTTGACATTGTCATTGTTATATAGCAACCCCTTCAAAAACTCAATGTTTTATATAATTAAACACATTTATAATAAGTATATCACACAATTAAACACATACAATTAACCTTAAGTTATGAGTTTATAAGAAAATTAATTTTGTTTTTTTGAATTCTTTATTAAAATATTTTAAAATCCGTCAATCTTCACATACGTTGGTGAGATTCGAATTTATGTATTTTATTATGTCAGTGTTAGTGTCAGTTATGCTAGCTAAACAACAAGCTACAAATCACTAATCTAAAATAAAAATTGATTTCACAAATAAAGACATGTTAGGTTAGATTTTGGGCACATCTAAAGAAAACTTGTTCTCTTCGTATTGTATACTCATAAAGACTCTTTAAACAATAACTATGCATATGCTTCAAACAGTAATTTAAAGACAAATAACTTAAAAAATATATATTGTGGTGACAAATAAAAAAAATACGAGACAAACGAATAACATTTTGATACGAGGGGGAAACTAAAGATGTAGGCATATGTCCTTGTCTTTCACCAATCACATCTCCACTTTTTTGATATTCAGGTCATAAGGTCTCTCTTTACAACTAATACCAATGCAATCTTGAAATTAAACATGATTATCTTGTTTTTGCTTCTTAAAAAGACATTTTATCCGGCTTGCATGTGTCAAATTATGTACATAATCCCAAGTTCCTAATTAAGCTATATTGAAGCACAGTCCTATAAGAATCATTTTTGAAAATGATAACGTGAACTTGGAATCACATAGCATAAGATGTTTCACCAGAAAAGAAAAGAAAAGAAAAGAAACAAGGTCAGTTGCATACGACCAAATGCTACATATATATTGCTATTGCTAAATATATTCCAAAGTCGAACCCTTTTATCTAACAGATGATGATATGGATTTCGCATCTAATTCTATAGCGTAAACTAAATAACAATAAAGAGCATATCGTGCTCATTAATTTGCAACATTGTCTAACATTTTGTTATTCAAATCACCAAAACTTATTGTGTATTGTATCTGAAAAAAAAAAGTTCATCTGTGAATAGAAAGGGTTAATAGAAACAGAGTTACTAGTTAAGTGCAATGATCTGTCCATAATAAAATCTAGCATCACATCGCTCTAAGTTAACCTTAGCACATTGTTAAACCAACATTTCATCCATCTCATATACACATCTCATGACTCTCATCTCAATTCTTTTGGTTCGCTTCACGCTGCCGTTACTTTTAAGATATAAACACATCTGCCAGGGGGCGAACCAAAGTACTGACCAAAAATGGGAGAGGGAAGAGCAAAACAAAGGAAAACAAATCAGAAGCCTAAGCCTAAAGTTCTACCAGCTGGGCTACTGCTCAAACGACTTCAAAGAATCCAGTAGCTCTTTAAGCTCTCCTTGTCGAGTTTTGCGTAAGTTTTTGATATGTTCAAGTTCTATAAGCTTATATGCTCTCCAGCTTTAATCCTTGCATGATTAAGTTCTTCATCTAGCTTGTTTTGATGCTGAAGAGAATCCTTTGATTGGGTGATTTTCTTTTCGAGGTGGCTCTTTGTGGTTTCGTAATCTGTGCGCAGCTGCTGGCCTCTCTTTTGTACCTCAATAGCTTCCTTTTCAGTGGCCTTCAAGTCTCCAAGCCCCTGATCAAGGCCTGACAACTCCAAATTAAGAAACTCCTTGGCAGAGCTTGACACTCTTCATGGCGTTGAATCAACTTACAAACGTGTTCAATGTCCAGTGAAGAATATGCCTCAATAGTCTTCATGTCTTTTGTATCCATCAAGTACACTTTGTACAAGTTGCGATATTTCTACATAAAGATGATGTTGTGTTGCCTCATGATCAAAAACTTCGCAAACACAAAGTGATGTTTGTTCCCTGCAAAAATAATTGAAAGAGCCAAGTAACAAGTGTGCCATTATAAAGAATTTAAACGAACTAAAAAAGAAATGACCATACCAGCCTTTACTATGTCAATGCCACGACCTAGGGTCTCTATTGAAGTAGGATATGAAATGACTGAATCTTCAGTGACATTTTCACCTAACAATGGTCGCACACGGCAAAATGTCTGAATATTGCCTTTCAAATCCAAGATTTCGTTGTGAAGCTTTTTCCTAGATCTCTCTCCTTCCATCACTTTGTCAAACACAAAGTGATGTTTGTTCCCTGCAAAAATAATTGAAAGGGCTAAGTAACAAGTGTGCCATTATAAAGAATTTAAACGAACTGAAAAAGAAATGACCATACCAGCCTTTACCATGACCTAAGGTCTATGTTAAAGTAGGATATGAAATGACTGAATGCATTTTCACCTAACAATGGTCGCACACGGCAAAATATCCTGTAAGAACACACATACCTTAAATCTGTTAAAGTCATGTTTGTCATCAGCTCACTGAGGTTCCATTTTCTCATCAGATGTTTCTCGTTCTCCCTTTTCTTAATCAGCTGCAAGACATGTGTTTTTTCACACAACCAGTACTACAAAAAATGTTAGTTTCCGAACGAATTTAGTAGAAACAAAAGTATTTGAAGAAAACTAGTAACAAATCTAGCATCCCAATCACATCAAATTTTATAAATAAAAGCATATGAAGAAAACTTACCAACATGAGATAGACGGAGCCTCCTATGTTCTTCAAGTTGGACACTGAAGTTTTAAGCTATTTGCCAGGAACTTTTTTACCTCAACCGCCCAAGCATATTCTCTTACATCTCCCCATATTGCTTTCATCCGTTTCCCTACCAACATCCCTCCTGCATTTGGGAAGAGAAACTTGATGCAGAGTTCCAGAATCACAATTCTAGCTACATAATTTCTTATTTCTTTCTTCCTCATTTTTCGGCTTTTGCATCATGACATTTTTGAAAACAGTCTTTCTTCTTAGTCACCTTATTTTTGTTATTCAACGTCCCAAACAAACTCTCTACCATCTTTTAAGTCCTTCCCCAAACATAACTCTTTTTCTCGACAGTCCTAGAATTTTGGAGATGTCTTTGCTTGAGATTCTGAAAGTCTTATCTCCAACTACAAATGTATCTGTTTTTAGATCATATGCTTGTAACATCAACGAAAGCATCCTCTTCGACTTTCCAGCATTTTCTGTTTTGATTAATCCTTTATGAAATGCTTCAAAGAGCTTGCCAAACGACCAACTCCTCAACTCTTCTAGTACTTCATCATCTAAGCCCTAGATGATACATAGAAGAAGGAGAGAAGAAGAAGAAAGCTAAAATAAGGGAGGAGGAGAAAGATCCGACAAGGAAGAAGATGAAGAAAAGTACATCACAATACCGGGTCACATTGCCAGATATTTAACAATTCGAACAAGGGCCGTTTAGATGATGAAGTACTAGAAGAGTTGAGAATGACTGGTTTGGCAAGCTCTTTGGAGCATTTCATAAAAAAATAATCAAAACGAAAGAGGCTGGAAAGTCGAAGATGATGTTTTCGTTGATGTTACAAGCATATGATCCAAAACATATACATTTGTAATTGGAGATAAGACTTTCAGAATCTTAAGCAAAGACATCTCCAAAATTCTAGGACTGCCGAGAAAAGAAGTTATGTTTGGGGAATGACAAAGGACTTAAAGATGGTAGAGAGTCTGTTTGGGAAGTTGAATAACAAAAATAAGGTGATTAAGAAGAAAGTGTTGACTGTTTTCAAAAAGGTCATGATGCAGAAGCCGAAAAATGAAGAAAGAAATAAGAAAATGAATGTAGCTAAAATTGTGATTCTAGAACTCATCATCACTAGGTTCGTTCTCTTCAATTGTTCCTGTCTTCGACTTATTGTCTTTATCCTTTCTCTTTCTCTTTTGTTGTGTTTTTACAACACGCTCAATGTCTTCAGTTCTCTGTTGTATTCTATTATTCTGTCTTTTTGTTCTCAGCTCATGTTCTTCCTCCATTCCGCCCTCTCCTTCGCTTCCATCTGTATATATTTTACAAGATTAGTTACACACGTGCTTGTTATCTATTACACAAAACAGCTACATGCTACATGCTAGTTACGTAGACACTTGCATAACAAGAACAGTTTTAAAAGTTAGGAGTTACCTGAATCACTTCCCTCACTAGTTTCTGGTTCTTCGTCTTCATCCTTTCTCTTTCTTTTTTGCTTCTTCGTCCATTTCTTTGATACCTTCAACTCTTTTTTACTTTTAAAGGCTTCTTCTCTTCATAGTCAGAAGGTTCATTTTCTGCTTCCCTTTTCGTTCTCTTTTTTCCTCCCATGTCTGCACCACATTGATAACAGTTACATAACCAAATCATAAGCAGATCCCAATAACCCATACCCTAATAGCTAGAGCAATACCTATAGATACATAACAGTTACCCTATAGCTACATATTCCAAAATCATATCACAGCATTACACAAACAAACAAATTGCTTTACTGCTTTCGAAATTACAACACAACTTGAGCTCAACGAAAACCAAATCCACAACAGTATACTAAATCCTAAATCCCTATGCCCTAAATTGCGATATAAACCCTAGATCTTCAAAAATCCTTATCACAAATCAACACACTCACAACGACACAAACTAGCTAACAAAACAACTAAAACTACCCACACTGCCCGGACGCGCGCTTCCACGCGCTGCCCCAAACGCTGCAATTTGGACATTCAACATACTCAACTCGTAGATCAAAGCAAGAGAGACAATCTTTGTACCTGAGACTAGACTCGAATCGGCCTTAAACTGATCCAAACAACCGCCACAAGCTCGAGCTTCAAATCTGAAAACCCAGGATCCAAATCGATTTTTAGGTTGCTAGCTATAGGAATCACCTTCAGACGAAGGAGGAAAGCAAGACTTACCAAGTTTCGACCTATGTCGCCGTCGAAGGGAGAATTTCCGGCGAGACCGAAACAGCTCCACCGCCTTGTAGCGGCGTCTAGGCGGCGAGAAAACGAGCGGCGCTGCCCCAGAAATGGAGAGGAGGCCTGTGCGAACCGAACGGGACCGGTGGCGTCCGGTTTGGTGGCCGGACGGCCGAGTTCCGGTTAGGAAGAGAAGAGGGCGCGCGCGCGGCGTCGGGAGGAAGGAGAGAGAAAGGGTTGAGGCTTTTTTCTGAAATTTAGGGTTTCTAACATAAAACCCTCACAACTTTTCTATTTATACCCTTTCCAAAAATCAACTTTTTTATTTATACCCTTTTCAAAAATCAACTCTAAACTTTGACTGATCGTAAGTTCTTTATACGTTATTCGTTTTACGCGTGTCTACGGACTCGTATCGCCGAGCTCTACGACTTTCGTGAATAAAGTTTTCAAAAATACTTAACGGATAAGAAAATCAACTTTAAACGCTTAAAACGAAATAGTTAAATTATTTAGATTTCTGAAACTTCCATTACTAGCATTTTCACAAACATATCCCTTCAATTAATTCAAAAATATTACAAGAAAATTAATATGAAAATCCGGGTTACTACAATCTATCCCCGTTAAAAAACAACTTCAGGTACTTAGCCCTTATGTCCGACTCTAACTCCCAAGATGCATCATCTTCATTATGGTGACTTCAACACACCTTAACCAAATCGCCTTCCTTCCTTCGAAGCCTCTTGGTTAACATATCCAAGATTTAAACCGGTTCAACAACAAATGTCGCATCCGTATTCATCTTGATAGTACCATAGTCAATCACATGTCTCATCTAGAATATACTTCCTCAACATAAACACATTGTATAGAGGCAGAGTAATTATTGTATAGGATGTGTTCTAACCTGAGACTGAGAGATGAAAGTGTTCATATATGAGTAAAATCAACTCTGATTACAAAATGACATTACTCATCCAGCTTAACCACTGAAATAGAACTTTGCAAATTCAATATGATATCATGCAGGTGCCGCTTATATATTGCCAAGATCTCAACTTTACTTGAAAAATGGATAAGAAACTACAAACAGAACCGAGTTTCATTTATAATAATGCAATACCAGCTGATAAGTGCCACAAATATATAGAACAGAACCAAAATTTCACTTCTTTAGCAAGACAGTAAATCGGGCATCACATGAGCACCTGCAAATCAAAAGCTAGCACTAACAAGGATCTAAACCCCAAACTGATGACACGGGTACTTTACAATTTCATTACAATCAACAAAGAACCAAACTAATTTTCAAAGAGTCTCAATCAGTATCTGTAACTTCAGAACTAACAAGTAAAACAATTTGAGTATCATTCTGCTTTCAACAACAAAGAGTTCGTTCTATTAACAGAGGAGATAGAAAACAACTAGATATAGCATCGACATAAGAACAAACACAAACTCCACAGACACAAATTACATAGAACTATTCCAAATAGAAATTTCTAAGCTATTTGTTCCACAAAACACACTAAAAAGCATAAATTAACAAACCAAATGATGCTCCTGGCCTAAATATTGCAAAAGGGGACCCAATTATTGATTCATACTAAAGTATATATCCTCAAATCCCCATATGCTAATCCTATATCAGAAACTCTCTACTTTCCCAACAGGGACTTGATCCACCAGATACCCTTGGTGTCAACAGGTGCATCTTCTGGTGGACTCTCACTCTGTGGTGTCTTGTGGAGCTTGCTCACATCATACTCCTCATCCTTAGCCTTCTGTACTAGCTGGTTGTAAATCTCCTCATCCAGATGAGGCTTCCTGCTCAATATCTGACCAAAACACACACAACCATAGTCACACACAGAAACAAACAACTACCCAATAAATCAAAAGGAGAGATATTTACATACCCAAAGAGAGTTTCTGCTAGGTTGGCCAATGAGAGCATACTGATAATCATCATCAATATACAAAACCCAGTAGTCCCCAGTGACAGGGATGATGGGCAGAAATGGAGGGACCCAGAATTTGACTTTGAGCTTTGCCTCATCACTTGAAGGGTCAGCTTTGTAAGCAGTGCCTTGTATGGAGCCTCTACGCCCACCACTCCAGGTCTCATTGAGGACATTGACTGTGCCATCTTCTTTGAGAGTGTAGGTTGCCCTTGTGTTCTCTCCATCCTTGGGCTGATTCCTTGATGGGACTGAAGCAATTTCATACCAGCGACCCATGTACCTCTGCACGTCTAGGCCTTTCACAACTTCCATGGTTTTCTCTGCCATATTTGTGTAATGTGGTATTGGGAGTAGAGGGTTTTGTAGGGTTTATGATTTGGGGATTTTGAGGGCTCCTGTGATTCTTGATAAGGTATATAAGAGGTGGCAATAGCTTGTTGAAAAGGTTACTTGGGACGTGGAGTTTTGTGTACCTTACACGTGGTGCGGTGCAGATTGTGGAACTTGCTAGACACGTAGGGAAACACTGAAATAATTCAGGGGTTGTGTTGCCACCGGTTTTGATCGACTGAACTCCGTGGGTATCTTTATTAGATAAAATAATATATAAATATAGTAATCAAATATATGAATTATTATGAACGGTTAAATTGTGTCATGTGCATACAAGAATTTTCATTATTTGTATTAGTATATATATATTTTATAAAATCGACAATAATAGTAAGCGCATATTAAGTTTAATTTCAAAGAACATTAATTTACTTCAAAGAGTGCATAGTGGATACATTTTGCTTCAGGAGTCTACATACCTAGTATCAGTCTATTACCACACTTGGTGAAATTAAAAGACGTAAACATCCCACATTCTTTTATATTCCTTATTATTCTTCCATTTTTACCTCGAGAAAAAAAAAATTATGATGATCGAACAAGAGAAAGCTTGGAGATGAAGAAAACATGATCGTGATCGATTTGGATACAAGAGCACGCTTGGAAAGGAAGTAAAAGCAATTTGTGGCTGTAGCTTGAAAGAAGAAGCAAAGATGTCGAGAAGCATTAGGCTCATAATTTTCCTTGGCTGAGACAAAACCAAGAAATATCGTGATCAAGGCCGACATGGTTCCAAAATGAGTCAATTCTGAACCCCCCCCCACATTTCTTAGTCATCGACCCCATACATGGAAGCAATCTAAATCATCTATCTGGCACCCTATCCAGTTGGTCTGAATTAAGCCCACACTGGTCAAAATCCCACTTAGTACAATAGGCCCAAACGGCGAACATTTCACGCGTTTTGGTAAAGGTTTTAAATCAACTTTCATATATTGTATGATCTGAATGATGAATAAGAATAAGCAATGGCATATAGATTTATAGATGATAATGAGAATTTCCCAAACATGATACATCACACAGTTAAATATAGAACTTGTGTTTCCAAACAGAAACACAGTAGTAGTCATACTATAACAGGAGGAGACACCTCTATCAATACCCAGTTTCCCTCCTTTGTTGATACAAAAGAAAATGAAGATCCACACATTTCTGGCAAGCGAACAATTGACAAATGACATGGGGATATTACAGTCATCAATTTGTCATCCTTCAACTTAAACACCGGGAATGCCATTACGGGTGTGCTGTCGCCACCAGAAGCTTACAGTATGGTACAACAAGAATTGGTCTTCTTTGCCTGCTTGTAGAACATCTGTTTGGACAAAAGAAAAACCCCACTGTCATCAGGCTATCACATTAGAAACAAAAACAGGGCCAAGCATTAAAATAGAAAAGTGGACAGTCTAACTTCTGTTGAAAAACATTTGACTGGGTTTCAGACTATACAATCTAAAATCTAAATCCAACCCTTTGAACAGGCAGAAATGTATTTTTGATAAACTGTGCATCCACAAATGCGACAGGAAATCAACTCGACCACATCCTTAGGTGCTTTATATTCACTCAATATATTGCACTAAATTTGAAAACCTAGGCACCGACTTATCCTCAAAATAGAAGATGTATGACCTTCAAATTATAGCTACTTAACAATAAGAGCTTATGCAGATGATGCTATGCACTATGTCAGTGTATGCACTATGCACCGACAACTGAAAAATAACACAACAATTTTTAGTACCTGTGATGCTGTGCTAAGATCCGAACTCTTTTCAACCAAGCTGTCCAGTTTCTCACCTCGTGCAAGTACACTATCAATAGTTTTATGCTGCACCAAAGAAGGGAACAAAAGAAAAGCCATGTCAGTAGTGTAAAAGGTGAACAATCTGATGCTGCATACGGTAGGTGGAGGTACTATAGCGTTTTTTTTTTTGGGTCAGAAGAAGATGAGTTAGAACATAAAAATGTCCGGCTCTTATACAGGAATTGTTGAGCAGATATATCAAAAAATACAAAATAAAATGGATCAAGTGCTAGAAAGATCATAAAGACAGGCAACAATTAACGTGATCAAGAAGTAGCTGAAGGCACAAAACTCACGAGAATAATCTTTGTTTCATCCAATTCCCTCTGAATTTTCAACAACTTATCAGCTTCTGCAGGGTCCTGAAATTTGAAGATAAAGCACGTAAGAAAAAAAAAAATGATTTCTGTCGTAGCTCATGAACTTTCATCTGCTAAATTTTCTTATATATGATGAAAAGAAAACAGATTCACATACACACCTGGAATTTGGTTAGAGCCTCATTTAGGTAAGGCCAGGATTCAGTGCTGTCCTCTTGTGCAGTCCTCCAAGAATCACCAAATTTCTTCTGGTACTCATCTAACACCTGGATATCATAGCAATTGATTCCTTATAAGATAAGCAAGATTAAATAAGTTCCTCAAATTTTCAAGACACAAATTTTCCAACATCTAATTACAATTCAAAGTATATTCAACCCTCAATGTCCCATCGGGTGTGGTCAGTTTCCTATTCGCAAAACTAGACATATTTGAAATCACAAAGCTTCAGTACTACATTACTAGTTAAACGGTGACCGCCATTGAAACATGCTCCAAATTACCAACTATACTGCTCCATTCACAAACTAATACAACCTAAAATCAATAGCGAAACGAAACAAGTTACCTGGTTGAGCAGCGAAAACGCACTCCTTACTGGATAGTGATCATCCATGAATCCCAATGCACAGAGACCATTGCTGTTGTAAGCATGCACTTTATACTCTAAAAACAAAAACAAAAACAAAACCACACAAAACTCAGATTCCATAATCATTAATTTCAGATTACAATTTTAATCACCACAATTAATTTCCATAAATACAAAATTGAAATGCGAAATTTGATTCAGATCGCAATGAAATCATAATCAAACGGACCTTCGTGCTTGACGGACTGGCGTTGACCGTGAGGGGTGCGTTTGGCGACGGTGCGGCCGACGAAGACGATGAACTCCTTGACGCTGGACCTCTGGAAGAAGCCGAAATGGCTGGTGTCGGAGGCGTTGGCCAGTATGACCGGGTCGGATCCTTCCGGGTTGCACTTGAGGACCAGCAGCGCCGTGACCTTCATCGTTTTCCGAGAGAGAGAGAGAGAGAGAGAGATTAGGTTTTCGAATTGAAATTTTTTTGGGGGATTTTCTAGGGATCGCGGAGAAGAAAAGGAGAAGCGAATAGGGAGGGGGCTGGGATCTGGTGCTTCTTATAGATTCGCTTTTCTTAATGGCTTTTGTAAAATTCTCTACGCTAAGTAAACAAAGTGAAATTGGACCACGGTTCTTTTGTTCTAATCGGATTCAATGTAGGTCTCTCAATGAGTCGTGTTTTGGTCCCAAAAGTAAGCCCAATTAAAAACAATGGCGATTTGGTCTGAAACAATTATCTGATTTCACCTGATATTATGATTAACGTTTTGGTCTCAAATGTTGTGGTCGGGTTGGACCAATTTTCAATTCGGGTTAATATATTATTCATCCAAATTAGTCTTTAGTTCTTTGTTTGACAATATAACAACAAGACTGATCACAAGACTAATTACTATTCACATTTTATATAGATCGTCATATCTTGATCTGAACGGTCCATATTAAAGAATTATTTAGAAAAAGTTGTCAGCTTCATGTGCATGTCCACTTCCCATGTGTAATTTGGTCTCACGTTGACCCGTGGAGAAATTGGTCATGGACTGAGAGATGAGTTAATCCTTAACCCAGATCACAGTCCATCATGGTATGACCTGCATGGGGCTCAATATCAACCCAGTCTAATTTTTTGCTGCTTGATGCAGTTTTTGGTCTAACCTCTTAGTCCAACCCATGCAAATGGTCCTCTGCTGTATTTGCTCTTAGTGTATGATTTCTTAGTTACGCCTGACTCGTGTCAAATTTACGTACGTCTTAACTTGTGCATCTGCATATACGTTACGTATCTATTACTAATCTTATTCATTCTCTGTTCATATCCATTAAGGTGTGTGTCATGTATGATAATTCTATACATCTATTTAATCTAGCTAAGGAGCCATTATTAGGGTTTGTAGCAGGTGAATTTTCATATTGCATCTTTGATACTCGGTTCAATCATGAATCATACATGTATGTTATGTTGCTACCTTGTTTGTCACGTAATAAGAAGAAAACGTATATATGTGTGTAAATGATCCTACGTTGTAATGAAGCGAGCAACGCGAGACGATGGACAAACATGTACGAGTAATTAGTGATGGAACGTTATGAATAATGAGTTACGATTATTGGAACATTATGTCAACTCGGTTTGGAACAAGAAACTGATGAGTGAGACAAGGATATGGCAATGCAGGGCTTGAAAGGAAAAAAAGTAAAACCTCCAAAACCAATGCAGCTAATTACAGAAAAAGGAGAGGTTTCCAAAAACCGTTGAGGCTTGAAAGGTTACGAATGCCTGGTTTGCCGCGAAAGCTCGTACAAAACCAAACTGATCAAACTCATCTCTCACTCTAACAAGAATAGTAAATACAGGAATTTTGACTTAATTACAAACTGGTTTTGGCCTTTAATAGCAAATCATGTACTTCTATTAACGCGATAAATGAGCGAAAGCAATTTAGGAAAGGCAAAAAACCAGAGACACCACAATATACCTTTTTTTGGGGTAAATTTAATTCAATCACCTCTTACCTATTTTCCCTCAACCCCCACGATTTCCTTCTCTCTCTCATCTCATGCATTTGACATTCCCTTGAGAGTTTTCCTTGGCAAACTTGAAGGGGAATGTTAGAATCCTCCGGAAGTAAGTTGTTTCTCTTTTTCCTTCAACGTTGTTCATGCATGTTTATGATCTTATAGCGTTTGGATGTGAATCTGTGTTCGTTTATATCTGATCAAGATTTGGAATGCGTGACAGAATCAGGAGATATGATGAGAAGTTTGCTTCTCATCTCCCTGTTGATCCATTCGGCATTAGGCCAGAAAGGAGGGCCAGAGCCTCCAAAAACCAAATGGCTGACGTTAAATGGTAAGAACAAACTTTGTATCCGTTTATATTTTCCGGTACATGTACGTTTTCATATTTGAGGCTATAAGTTTGTGACATGTATTTGTGAATGAAAACTTGACCTGCATGCAGGTGATCAGCCCCTGGTTGTAGCTCGTGGAGGGTACTCAGGTCTCTTCCAGAATCGACCCAGTATGCTAACACGATGGCCAAGGACCTGAGTACGAATGGCGCAGCTAACTTGTGCAGTCTGCAGTTAACGAAAGATAGCACGGGACTATGCCTGTCTAACATTCTGTTGGATACTGCAACATCGATAGCTGCCATACACCCTAAACGCAGTAGCACTTACACAGTTAATGGGAAGGAACTCAGTGGGTGGTTCGCTTTAGATTTCAATGCAAAGGAGCTAAAAAAAGTTCAAGGTAAGACTCTCAGATCTCACAAATAACTGATTCATTCCTTTGTTAAGAGCATTAAACATGTACCTTAAGAAGATGATAATAGAGAGCTCGCGATTCGCGAATAGTTAATACTAACATTTGTTGTTTAGGTGACTAATCATGATTGTTCTTCGATTCCTATACAGTGATGCAGAGCAACCCTGCCAGACCAGATCAATTTGATGGACTTTTCCCTATATCGACGGTTGAAGATGTTTTAGATATGGAACCAGAACAGTTTTGGTTGCATGTTCCGGTATCTCTCTATCCTAGTTTATTTTCGAAGATTTTCTTCACTGAATAGTCTCAAATTCTAAGGTGGATTTTCTGTTGCAGTACGATGCATTTTATAACGAACACAAAATCAGTCCAGCAGCATATGTACAAAACTTCATCAGTGGATGGAGAGGCAATACAAATGTCAATTTTATCTCATCTCCTGAGATTGGTTTCTTGAAAACAATAGGTGGGAAGGTGGACAAAACCAAGACCAAGCTCATTTTCGAGTTCCTAAGCCCCAATGAGACTGAACCAACAACCAGGCAAAACTACGGTGCATTGCTCAAGAATCTTGGAATGATCAAGTCACTTGCAGCTGGGATCCTTGTTCCAAAAGAATTCATATATCCGATTACCTCAAATAATTACTTGGATGCTCCCACTACTCTGGTGGCAGATGCTCACAAACAAGGGCTGGAAGTATACGCGACAGGCTTTGCAAACGACATTCCACTCCCTTACAACTACAGTATGGATGCAACAGCAGAAATCCAACAGTTTGTAGATAATAATGATCAATTTTCTGTTGATGGGGTGCTTACAGAATTCCCAAGCACAGCAACAGAAGCCATAGGTGAGACATCAGACTGCTTATTTCTAAAAGCACTTGCTTCACATAGCTAGATTACACAATCTCATCAGAAATCAAGTGCACGTAAAGTATAGTCTATAAAGACAAACACCTTGTAACATTCCTGCTCTAACAACACCTCATGATCGACTTCCTGCTGCAGGATGCTTTTCACATAACAAGGATGGAAAGCCTTACAAAGGTAAAGGGTCTAACTTTTGTTTGCCCAAGCTTATAGCTCAAGTGTTCGAGTGTTTTAAGTGCTGAGATAAGTTTCTTGACATTGCAGGAAGTCCATTGATCATAAGTAATAATGGAGCGAGTGGGGACTACCCTGGTTGCACCGACCTTGCTTATCAGCGCGCGATAGATGATGGGGCTGACATAATTGATTGCTCGGTCCAAATGTCAAGTGATGGAGTTGCCTTCTGCTTAGATAGCATAGATCTCAACTCCGGCACCAATGCATTGACGCAATTCATGACCAGGAGTGAGACTGTCCCAGAACTTCAATCTGAAACTGGAGTGTTCTCGCCCCGGCTCACATGGGAAGAGATTCAGTCCTTGAAACGTAAGCTTCCTAAATTTTTACCTTTTAGAAGTACACTTATCCTTGTATCTCCAACTATAATTTGTTGGGATAATTTCGCCTAGCAAACTTCTGATAATCTCATTAAGGGTCCAACTTTGTTATTTCAGCCGAATTGAAAAGCCCCTTTGGAAACAGCCAAGGCTGTATAGAAACCCAGCTAACAAGGATGCAGGAAAACTAGTGACTCTCACTGAATTCCTAGAGTTGGCCAAGAATAAGGCAACTACTGGAATTTTGATCAACATTCGGGTAAGCATTTCGAGACATTTCAGTCTTGTTCTCATTGTTGCACTACAATGTTTGATCTGAACCATAAATATAACCTATGTTCTTCTCAGAATGCGCCTTACCTAGCATCAAAGGCCGGTCTGGACATTGTTGGTACTGTAACCTCTGCCTTGAAAAATGCCACACTCGACCAGCAATCGACTCAAAAGATCATGATCAAATCAGATGACACTTCAGTGCTGTCCAAATTCGCTGATGTGAAAACATACGAAAGAGTGTTTAGCATTGAGGAGAAAATAGGTTCTATACCAAAGGAATCACTCGAAGAGATCAAGAAGTTTGCAGATGGAGTAACTGTCAACAGAGATTCAGTTATTATCGCCAGAAATTTTTTCACCCAATATGAAACTAGCGTCATCAAGGACTTGAAGGCTGCCAATCTGTCGGTGTACATCCATTTCCTGAGAAACGAATTCAGCAGTCTCTGGCTTGATTTTCTCTCAGACCCCATTACTGAAATAGCCACATATGCTGAAGGATCAAAGGTTAATGGAATTATGACTGATTTCCCACGAACTGCTAGCAAATATATAAGTAAGTCTTGCTGCTCAAGCTAACTTATTTCACTTGTCTGCTTCCTCTTGTTACATGAACCACTCAACAAGTTTCAAATTTTCCAGGATGTCCATGCACTGATACCACAAACCCCAACCCATATCCGATTTTCCCAGTTGAACCGGGAAATCTCATCACCACCTTGGTACCCCCGGAGAAATTGTCACCCCCAGAGGCTCCCCTCCCACCACTTGAAGCTAAAACCGTAGCTGACCCACCACTTCCTCCAGTGGCACCCAAGGCCGAGACCAAGCCCAACTCAGACTCCGAGTCAGGTTCAAATTCCGGCGACAAGCCTGCCACCGCCCCTGCACCTACCGCAAAATCAAGTGCAATGGTCAATGCAGCAAACTGGGGTCTTTCTTTGCTAGCAATAGTGGTGTTCAGCTTATTGTCTATGGGAAATTAAGTGTGTGTGACTCTTTTGGTTGGTTTCTTGGTTCTGTTCTCTTTCCCCTAACCTAAACTCATATGCTCCATAATTCTTCTGCATCAAAGGAAACAAAAAAAAAAAACAAAACACATTGCATCAGTCTTTACGATGTTATTAGTATAGTAAATCTCTCTCTCTCTCTCTCTCGTTATAGTATAGCAACACTCATCATTGTTAACACTGGTAATCTTTCCACACTCTAATCCAATCCAAGATTATCAAATGGTAAAAAAGAAAAACCCCACAAAAGTTACCACATCGATCTTTTATTTACCACTATTCAAAAGCAACACAAATTTTGAGTGAGATAAAAAGGAGGGCGAGGCTCGCCTTCTGTCAGACAATAAACGGGAAAGGCAGCTCCGCCTTACATGGCTGCGGCCACGGTTGCTGCCCGGTGGAAGGACAGAAATGTCATTTCACATTTCATTGTGTGAAATATTGGTTCAAAATCATCGGCTCCACAGCCATTCAGAGAGGGCCGCTCTATGAGAGCAAAGCCTCATTTAACAGTGTGGGGTTGGCCCTATATCTCGCCGCTTAGCATCTCTTTTTCTTCATCTCTCTCGATCTCTCTCTCTGCATATCGCGTCAAGACCTGATCTCCCGAATCTCTCTGCTTCAAGAACTTGCTGTCGCGTCGAGACAAAGGTGAGAATATCGCTTACGTCGAATAGATGAATACATCTGGTTGAATAGATCTCAGGAAAAACAAGTATTGATCTGGTTAAATAAATCTACAACTCAATCAAGCCATCGAGTGCTTTTGATTAGGGCTTATAGAATTCGAAGATTCTACGAATTGATTTCTGTATTGTTGCTTCTGTGTTTGTTTTGCTTTTGATTTGCGATCTGGGCTCTTATTTGGCTCGCTAAAATCTTACTGCTGATTATGCCCTGTTTTTTTATTACTGGACAGACTGGATCTGTAGAGCTACAACAATAATATTCATAACTGAAGATCATTGGTTCTATCCACCATCTCCTGTATGATCATAATAAGGAAGAAGCAACAAAGTGAAACATTAACCTATCTGCAGCGTGACAGTAGGCAGGCTAGCTATTACAGGTTACAAAAAGCAAAATTCACATTACCGCCTAAAACATTAAAATCACTCACTGAATACTTCATATCTTGTGACGCATGCTATATCATGTGGTATACGAATTTTCCATTGTTAAAGTTGGAACCTAAATGCTGCTTGTTTTCTACTTGCTTGAGAAAGCAGAAAGTTTGTTCATTGTCTTGATTCCTTTCATTCACCATGGCTCTATTTTACAAAACCAGATGTGCAGAATAATTGTTGAAGTTTGTGCATCCTTCACTCACCAATCACCATAGTCTTCTGCAATCTTCATTCACCAGTCACCACTCAGCTGAGAAACCCAGCAAAACTTTTGAGATTTTCCACGGCTCTGTTCATGGCTCATACTACTTCTTTTGACGTGTTCTTGAGCTTTAGAGGGGAAGATACTCGGAAGAATTTTACTGGTCACCTCTACACTGCCTTGGTCAACGCCGGATATCGTACTTTCTGGATGACCCTGAACTTGAGAGAGGGGAAAATATCAAGGACAAGCTTGAGAATGCCATTCAACAGTCTCGGAGTTCTGTGATTGTGTTTTCAGAAGACTACAACCTCTTCCAGATGGTGTCTGGACGAGCTTGTAATGATCCTTGAACGCAAGAGGACCTCTGATCATGCCGTGTTACCGGTCTTCTACAAGTTTATCCATCTGATGTGAGGGAGAAGGCAAAAAGTCTTGCCGGTGTTCCTAAATACCATGAAAATCAATCCTCGAGAAGTTGAATGAATGGCGGGCAGCACTTGAGGAAGTGGCAGGTCTAGCAGGCATGGTCTCAGAAAATGAAGCCGATGGGTATGCATGCAGAATATACTTTTTGATTAATTACAACTGTTAGAACATACAGATACAGTCATCAAATTATTTCTGTATCAAATCCTTTAATTCATAGACTTCAGTGGCATATCTAGTATATATTTCCTTTCGTTTGATCGGATACTGCGCTGTCTAGATCTCATTGTGGCATGGCTAATATAATTTGCTTTCGTTTGCACTTTACAAGGACGAGGCAAAGTTCATCCAAAAAATTGTTGCAGTGATTCAAAAGAAGCTACCTCTTGTCAGTCATGTCCCCCTCATCGATGTCCAGAAGGAATTAAAGGATAGTTATTATCTGTTGACCCTGTTCTTGATGACGCCGAGGGGAAGCAATTGCAATTGCAAACAAGTGTGAAGCCATGGCTCCATAAGCTTAAAGAAGTTGTCTACGAGGCTGAGGACCTGTTGCAGGAGATAAACACAGAAGTTCTGAGGCAAAAGTTGGAACCCGAATCTGGAAGTAGTACGAGTCATGGACAAGAGCTCATCTCTAGTTCTCCATCTAATGCTTTTGACTCGGCTTTTATACACCCAAAGGTAGAGGAGAAGGTAAAGGAGATTCTTGGCAGACTAGACTACATTATGGAGGGGAGAAGACATGTCTTGGGTATGGAAGCAAGTGCTGGATACGGGGTATCACAAACATATCCTCAACTTCTTCTTTGGTAGAAGAGTGTGTGTACGGAAGAGATGAGGAAAAGGAGACACTTGTTAGATTGTTGTTCAGATGATGAGAGTGGCGATAAGATAGTGTGATTCCTATTGTGGGTATGGGTGGGATTGGGAAAACCACCCTTGCTCAGTTTCTATACAATGATGTTACAGTCAGACAACATTTTGACCTCCAAGCATGGGTTTGCGTTTCAAAAGAGTTGATGTTCTGAGGATTTCACAACACATTTATGAGTCACTCACATCTAAAGCTTGCCAAATCACAAACCTTGCTCTGCTTCAATCAAAGTTGCAGGCAACTGTGATGGGGAAAAGTTCGTCTTTGTTCTTGATGACATATGGAACAGGAATTATAACCAGTTGGAATCCTTAAAGCGTCCCCTCGAGTCTGGAGCACATGGAAGTAAGATTATTGTCACTACACGCAATGAGGATGTTGCAAGTATGATGGGTACTCTTTCACCTCAACCGGACTGTCTAAAGCCAATATCTGAGGAAGATGGCTGGTTGTTATTTGAAAAACATGCCTTCACGAGTAGAGGAGTTTGTGGACAATCACAGCTTGAAGAGATAGGAAGACAAATTGTAAGAAAGTGTAATGGCCTTCCGTTGGCCCTTAAATCCCTTGGGGGTCTCTTACGTTCTAAACTACAGTCCGATGAATGGGAAAGCATATTGGACAGTGAGATGTGGGAATTGCCACAAGGAGAGTGACATTCTGCCGTCGCTTTGGTTGAGCTATGTGCATTTGCCTCCACATCTCAAGCGCTGTTTTAGCTACTGTTCGATATTTCCCAAAAACTATCGACTACAAAAATCAGAGCTGATTTTCTTGTGGAAGGCCCAAGGTTTCTTGCAACCCAAAAAGAAGAAATAGAAGAAAAAGTTGGGGAAGAGTACTTCAATGATCTAATCTCAAGGTCATTTTTCCAGCGTTCAACAAGTTCTGAACACTTCATCATGCATGACCTTATCAATGATCTAGCAAACTTCGTATCTGGAGAATTTTGTGTCAGATGGAGGACAGTGAATTACCCAACATATTGAGGAAGACTCGTCATTTCTCATATATGGAGACAAATGGTGATAGCTTTGCAGAACTTGAAGCTATACGTGAAGCTAAATATTTGCGCACTCTTCTACCTCTACCTAAATATCCATCCTATCTGGGGACTTTCTATAAAAAGAAATTCCAAGAAGTACTATATGAGGTATTGCCAAAACTACAATGTTTAAGAGTGTTGAATTTATCAATGTATAACATTGAGGAACTGCCTGATGCGATTAACAACTTGAAACATCTCAGGCACCTGGACATGTCTGAAACTACCATCAGAAAGTTACCTGAATACTTTTGTACTTTGTATAATTGCTAACATTACTGTTGTGCAAGTGTCAACGTCTTACAGCACTGCCAAGCAACCTGGGACGATTGATCTCCTTGAGCCATCTGGATATTACAGGTACAAAGATAGAAAAGATGCCACCACGTATGGGCGATCTCAAGGATCTGCAGATGTTAACCAATTTTGTGCTGGACAGTATACCGACGACCATACTTCTTTAGAGCTCAAGAAGCTTCAAAATTTACGTGGAACGCTTTGTATTTCAGGGCTTTCGAACGTTGCAAATGGCAGGGCTTTGGTGGCTAACATTGTGAGGGACAAAAAGTTTCTTATTGGATTAATTTTGAAATGGGATTTGCTTATAAGATTATGTGTTACAAAGACGATATGGTGAAACAAATAGAAGCGCTTGAGAAGCTCCAACCTCACCTGAATCTGAGAGGCTTACAATAAATGGTTATGGAGGCCAGGTGTTTCCAGGTTGGTCAGGATATTATTTTTCCTCTGCTCTTGTTTATCTTCATCTTGTTCGTTGTGTGAATTGTATCGCCTTGCCACCATTGGGGCAGTTACCTCCCTCCGTGAGCTTCATATTTGTGGGGTAGACGAAGTGGTGTCCATAGGTTCTGAATTCTATTATGGTGATGGCAATTGTGTGAATAAACCGTTTAGATGTCTACGCACTTTAAAATTTGAAAACATGGGAGGTGGAAAGAAGTGGTGTTGTTTGGAGGCGACGATAATGAAGGTGGTGTTTTTCCTAATCTTGTTCAACTTCATATATCAGACTGTCCCATTCTTACTGGGAGATTAGCGTTAGACAGTTTCCGATGCTGAAAGAGGTCGACCTGAAGGATACTGGACTATCACTAGTCACTAGTTCACCGGACTCTGAACTCTTATCCCTGGAAAGCTTGCTGTTACAGACGTGTCCGAATATTGTATCTTTTCCTGATGGAGGGTTGAATGCGCCCAACTTAACGACTCTAATTTTAGTGGGATGTGTGAACTTGAGTTCTTGGCCGGAACAAATGCCCTCCCTACTCCCATCTCTTGTTGATTTGCAGGTATGCGGGTGCAGAGAATTGGAATGTAATCCAGAAGGGGTTTCCCCTCGCTGTTAGAATTACTTACCATGCGATGTGAAATGCTGCATGTAGAGTATGCAGAATCTGAATAATGCTCTCCGGAGACTCACCTCTCTTGAAAGATTGGTAATTGACTCGGACTGGTTTCGGTTTAGCCGGTGGCCCAGCACCATCTGTTATCTCCACATCATTGGTATGAATAGTGAGACTATTGGCGCCAAATGGTTTGACCCTCTCAACTCTCTTAAAAATGGAGATTAAAAGTTGCCCTGTGCTCCGGTGTTTGCCAGATAGTAGGCTACCCGCTTCTCTGGAAACCTTGGTGATTCGATCTTGCCCTGCTTTGCGGTGCTTGCCAGATTGTAGACTACCTGATGCTCTTGCTCGTCTAAAATCCATGAATGTCGATTGCTTCACAAACGATGCCAAAGAGAGGCGGGCAAAGATTGGCACAAGATAGCCCCCGTCCCCTGCATACGGGTCAATTATATTCAATTAGTCTAGGGTTAGTTTGATAAATTAACTATGACACTAACAGACAAAAATTAAATTGTCTTTATTTGTTAAATATTCTTATTTGTTTCACAACAATACAAGTAAATTTATTTGTGTTTCAAATCTTTTTGAAGAGGGTACATGTGGTTTGTTAAAACGATATTCATTAAAATAGGCAATGAAGAGCTAAAATTCATACTAAATGAGCATTTTTCCTTCTTTCTACTCATCGAAAAAAAAAATGGCAGAGGCAGAGAGGTTGAGATACTCAAGCCCTGTACAGTTCCTAATGATAGTAGGAACTTAGGATTAATTGAAAATTATCGGAGAGGTCCAACTTCTGAAGATGAACTAGACGGACAAGGGGGTTGCTGGAGTTGATAGAGCCGAGACACGGTTAATGAGATGAAGGGCAATGATATGACCAGTCTGTACATCATGGCAGAGAATACGAGTGTACAAGATAGTTACTCCAAAAAAAAAAAAAAAGATGGTTCCTCCAGCTATGTGAGAGCCCCAGGTAATCATTGAATAACACAAACAACATCGACACCTCTCATGACCTCCATACCTGCTGCATATAAAATTATAAAGAACAGAGAAAAAGATCAGATCAATTGCCATTTCAACACTGTTAACTTTTCTTTTTATTAGTAAGACAGATATGCATCAATTGACTGACCTTGAAGCTGGAAAGAATCTCTAGTTAGGGGAGTTCTAGTACTTAAACTAATGAGCGTCTGAAACCCTAGGTTCCAACTCCAGGGCTCTTATATACTGCTCTGGAGGGGTGTTTTGGTCAATGCACTTAGAGCTGGAAACGCAAGGCCATTTTGTCATATAATAAAATTCAAGTACAATGCGACTGTAATTAGTGTTTGTGTGTGTAAATAAGAACAGGTAAAAGAATCAAAAGTCTGAACGATCAAGCATGTCTACCAAGGTCATTCTCCTTGGGAACCTAGCTGGCAGTCTCAGGTATGTCGCGTCTTCAATCTCGATAGGCAGATGTGTTGCCACTATGACAATGCCGCCTTTCTTTCTATGCTCTGCAATGATGTACTCGAGCAGCTTCACTCCGTCGGTGTCCAATGCAACAGAGGGCTCGTCGAGCAACCAAATAGGCCTGTCGATTGCTAGCAACCTCGCGAGCTGGAGTCTGTTGCGCTGCCCCATTGAGAGCATTCTCGCCTTCTCTTTGGCCAATCTGCCGAGGCCCATCAGCTCCAGAGCAGGCAGGAATCCCCATCTTGCCTTCGAGGACTTCAAACCACCGGACATTGTCAAGGACTGTGAACTTCTCTTTGACTGCGTCTTTGAGTGAGAGCCAGTTGAGCTGGAGCTTGTACTCCCGAATCCGTGATGTCATGCCCCTTCCGAGGACCTGGCCAGCAGAAGGCTTAGAAAAGCCAGCTAACATGCGCAGGAAGGTACTCTTGCCCGAGCCATTGGTGCCCATCAACACCTATGATGCACGGACACGGATACGGGATACGGGTACGGGTACGATCGATGCGGGAATACGTTTTTTTCAAAAAAAATAAGATCAGCACCTATGATGCACGGACACGGATACGGGATACGGGTACGGTACGATACGATGCCGGAATACGTTTTTTTCAAAAAAAATAAGATACGGGTACGTTTCGAGAAATAATAAAAATATATATATTTATTATTTAAAAATATATTAACAAAATTACGAAAAAATTATGGAATAACAACAAACAAGTAATTCAAAGCCATTGTTTAAAAGAAATTCACCAAAAATAAAATAATAAGTTCAACCAAATAAATAACAAGTTCAAGCAAAAGAAGCAACAATAAGTCCAAGTTCCAGTACTTCAATATTAGTTAGATAGCATCATCAAAGATCACAACCCTCGAAATCTGATTCATCAAGAGAGAGGTTGGCCACCTCAAGCATGCCCCATTAACCAAATCCATCGATCAAAGTTATCCCTCCGATATCCCACATGTTTCCACCCTTGTATTCTGGAGTTTTTCTAGAAAGAAGACAAGATTATTATGCACAAACACTAATCTTCAGCTCTTTGTGGAGTGATTCTATTCCTTTTGAAAGAGTGTATGAAGTTGTAGGTGCTCCAATTTCTTTCACAAACGAGGATGAACAAGGTTGTCCTAGTAACTTTAAAGTTAACCTTTGGAGATTTGGTGTGCTAGACCCATGGACAACCCACCATTTCACCGGTGCAATCTTACCTCTATCATTGATAGAATCAGACTTGAAAATCATCCAAGCATGCTGAAAAAGAGGCAAACTCCTCATTCACACTTCGTCTCTGCTCTTCGTCTAAACTATAAACAAAGCCAAAACAATTATACAATCAAACAGTAAACACATTCACGTGCAAACAAAATAGAATTCAAGTTTCAAACACATCTCTCTTTAAGTTATATTGACCACATCTCTTTATGGTATTACTAAATACATAAGTAGATAACTTAATTATACCTTTGGTGGAACTTTGACCGAGAGTTGGCTTGCTGTGAACAAAGAAAGAGAGTTGGTGTCTTGGTGGCTTCACTAGCTTGCTGCACGCCTGCAACTCTGCAAGCTTGCTGCGTTTCAATCTCCCAGAGTCCCAGCCAACAAACTCTCCTCAAAGCTCAATCGCTCCAAGTCTCCAACTCTTGAACCCCAATCTGCAAAGCTACTGGTAGTCTGGTACCGAAGCAGTGGAAGCACTCAAGTCTCAACTCTCAAGGCCACGATTCACGAACCAGTTTGACAATTTCAAGCTTGAGGAGGAATATAAGAGCAGAAGAGAGGATTCGATACAACTGCTGCTGCGTGTTAGGTTAGGTTTTTTTTTTTCTTCAATTGTTTCAACAGACAAAAATACCCAAAACGTATCTAATCCCGTATCCAAAATGTATCCATACGGTCCAACTATACTAAATAGTCTCGATACGTTTTTTCAGCCTCAGGATACGTATCTGAGGCGTATCCGGGACGTATCTGTATCCGATACGGATACGATACAGCATTCTCAGATTTTTACCGTATCCATGCATCGTAGATCAGCACAAGTGCTCCGCCATCATGAACTGTGGCATTTACATGACGCAAGATCTGCTGAGCATTCCTCATACAAGAGACGTTGTTGAGGAGAAGAAGGGAGCGGGGCTTTCGCAAAGACATCGCAGTCTATCAAACACAAAAACTATCACTGTTGTTTTAAGTCCACTCAACAGAACCACTGCAGGAGTAACATTAGCAAGGAAATCCTGTTACAAAGTTATGAACTGAGTTTATTTCAACTTATAACAAGCAGAAACAGCATGATGAATAAAACGCAAACATCATAGGATAAAGGCACTATTAGTAAGAAGAGCATAGAATGGAATGCATCAAGTTAAGGGAAAAAGAAACATATAATGTACGATCACTCATGTCATAGAACACAAATGGCTTTCTTTTCGAAGTCACAATCATATATTAACTATTATCGCAAAGCACAAGCAAAATCATAGAAGATCACAGCCCCACCCAAATACGAAATAGATGAAGATTGGTCCAATGAGGCATTTCGTCGAACAGTTATGTGCATTATTCTACAGAGATGAATACAAAAACAGCAGAAAGGGTAGTAATCAAATAAGCTCACCAGGCTAATATGAAGCTCAATTACCAGTACAACTGCAAAAACTCCTGATTGAACATCAAACTCAAACACGCTAACAAGTTAACACGACGAGAGGAAATACTGAAGAGTATAAAATGTGGTTTCGGCCGAGTTTAATAGTCCATCACCGAGGCTGCCATTTGCTTAAATGGGCTTCACGTATTATTATTATTTTATTACGATGCTCTTTAGATTTTCAGAGCATATTGCAGCTAATGGCGTGGTTCAGAATTGGAGATGTTCAGGAACGTAGAACAATTTTCGGAATGAATTTCAAAAAAATCAATGCATTTTCCCCAAAATGAACTTACACATGACCAGAAAAAAAAAAAGAAAAAAAAAGTCCAGTCGGGCAGATCATTAAAAGTTGAAAACGAAAGAGATGATCCTGAGTGAGATTTTGAGCCTCTTTCAACATAAGATTCTCCTTTATCTCCATTGAGAAATACAACCCCAGTTGTCAAGTCAACAAAGTAGGAGGAGGAGGTTTTGAACTCTTCAAATCGAGCTTCTTTTTCGCATAAGCAATGATGCAAATCATGCTACACAAACTAAAACAATCATTGACGGCACCAACATTGCAAGGCTTCATTCAAACAAATGAATAAGCAATGAATCATTATCTCACTGACCTAATCAAACAATGCACTCAAAAAATAATTGAGGCGTGCTTAATAGATACTGATCGTGATTTCTCCTTTGACTAAATATATATACAACTGAATAGACAGCTTATCCAATGTTGTTGAATGAGATAAATATAGAGGTTAATACAGTTGAAAAAAAAGAGAGTTAAAGAATAAAAAAGTATCTGGAATACCAATCCAGACATGCCCAACCCAGTCATCTCGGTTTTTTTCTTTACCTTTGGAGATGACAGTTTCCAGTTAAGGAGTACGGCTATGTCAATGGTTTAGAAATTGCATTAATATAGACGCACAGTGATCTTTGCTAGCAATAACGGTGTTCAGCTTATTGTCTATGGGAAATTAAGTGTGTGACTCTTTTGGTTGGTTTCTTGGTTCTGTTCTCTTTCCCCTAACCTAATCTCATATGCTCCATAATTCTTCTGCACATCAAGGAAACAAAAAAAAAACCAAAACACATTGCATCAGTGTGTACAATATTATTAGTCTAGTAAATCTCTCTCTCTCTTCTCTCTCTCGTTATAGTATACCAATCCTTGTTAACACTGGTAATCTTTCCACACACTAATCAAATCCAACATTATCAAATGGTAAAAAGAAAAACCCCTCAAAAGTAACCACATCCATATGTTGTTTACCACTATTCCAACGCAACACAAATTTTGAGTGAGATAAAAAGGAGGGCGAGGCTTAGATTCGCCTTCTGTCAGACAATGAAGGGGAAGGCAGCTCCGCCTTACATGGCTGTGGCCACGGTTGCTGCCCGGTGGAAGGACAGAAATGTCATTTCACCAACAGGAGCAGCCGGTGGAAGGATAAAAATGTCATCTCACATTTCATTGTGTGAAATATTGGTTCAAAATCATAGGCTCCACAGCCATTCAGAGAGGGCCGCTCTATGAGAGCGAAGCCTCATTTTAATGAGTATCTTTAAAGATTCGCCTACATGTGGCCGCTTTGTCTCTCTCTCTCTCTCTTGCATAACGCGTCAAGACCTGATCGCTCTCTCTCTCTCTCGAATCTCTCCGGCTCTCTCCGCCTTCTTCTGCTTCAAGAACTTGCTGTCGCGTCAAGACAGAGGTGAGAATATCGCTTACGTAGAATAGATGAATAGATATGGTTGAATAGACCTCACGAAAAACAAGTTTTTGATCTGGTTAAATAAATCTACAACCCATCAAGCCATCGAGTGGTTTTTGATTAGGGCTTATAGAATTCGAAGATTCTACGAATTGCTTCTGTGTTTGTTTTGCTTTTGATTTGCGATCACTTTTTTCATCGGTAGGATTTTGCAATTTGCTGGGTTAGATTGGGTTTGGTCAATTTGAAACTTCATTTATTAATTGATATGATGTGTATTCATTTTTTTTGAAAGAAACTGACGTTCCTAATTGGTTGAAATTTTATTCACACGTCACAACTTGTTAGATACACATCCCATTTTTTTTGTCCTAATTTTTTTTGATAACTACCTATTTTACCCCAAATCCTCCTAAACCATCACCCGAACCCCTAGCTCATTGTCATCTCATCACAGCAAGCCACTTCATGGAATTATGATGTTAATCATCTTGGTTCACCCATAATCATCTTTTTGACGATTTATGTAATGAATATAATCAAATATAAGAAAATTAGATCAATAATTTTCAAAACTACAGAAATTTAAGTTCATCCTATGAAATATATATGTTCGAACCCATGGAAACGATCCAAGTGACCGCCTGTTATCATGTTTTAATTTTCATTCATGAATCTTGATTATCCAACTACATGACATGCCCAATTTATTGGTTATGCCATGAGATTCACTTTTGTTTGTTGCAATCTCATCACTACTCGCGCATAGATCGATCATGGCTTTTATGATTGGATTGTGCTGTCAATTTCATCAAGGGAAAATAAATGGAAATTTTTAGGGCTCATGATTTGAGAATGTAATTATAATTGTTTTTTTTCCGACAAGAGTTTATTAATTATGTTGGTGTTTAAAAATGTATCAAAGGGTAAAATTGTATTTAAAAAAATTCAAAAATAGGGATGTGCATTGAGTAATGGAGATGTGTGAATAAAATTTCTCTTATTGGTCCATATAATTTTTTTATAAAAAAAAACCTAAAACTAAAATAGCTTTCTCTCTTCTCTCCGCTCTCTTATCTGTTCCTCTCTTCTTTCAGGTATAAACCCAACCTGGTTTTTCTGGGTTTCTCTCCTCTCACTTTCTTTGTTTCCTATGCTCTGACTTTGAATGTTCTCTTACCTTTCTTTGGTTCATCTTTCTATTCGTTAGTTGCCTTTGGGTATCAGGCAGGCAGCAATTCAAAGACGTTGGTGTAGCCACAGCTCTCTATCTAGCTAGTAGCTAGTTTGATTACTAGTCCATCTCTAGCAGATTCGTTTTCTCGATCTCTCTCTTCATGAATCATGATCGACCTCGATCTCTTAGCTAGTAAGCTAGCCTTTAGCTAGTTGATCTCTCTCAAAGATCCTCACTATCTATCTTTTCTGTGCTAAGTTGATCTTCTGATCTGTTTTGCATCGGATTCTGATTTTTTTTTCTTTTTCATTAAAGGTAGGACTAGTAAATGGCAATGACATCTTCTCTGGAGAGCCTTACATCTTTCTGGCAGAGAGAGAGAGAAGGAAGGAATAGAGCAAGTCTTAATTGGGGGTTGCAGCATTGCATATGTGTCTTAAATTAAATTTCTCCATCCACCTATCTGATTCATTCTGCAACCCAGTAGCTGCTCTTTTGTCTTATTCCCTTGTCTTCTGTCTTTGTTGCCTTATGCGCGCTTAACAGTCCTCATGCCAATTTCTGGCAGACACGATTCTGGAGACATTACGAAAAAGGGTTGGGTTCCAAGATTCTGATTTGGGGAGAAGAGATTTTGAGTCAAGAAGATGTCATTGTATGATGATTTTGGTTGATCCATTTAGTTTCCTTGATCTGTAATGTTGATATGCAAATGTTGATTTATTATTTTTGGATCTCTAGAGCTGAAATGGTGTAAAACTGCAATAATATGTTGGGCCCGAAAAAATACCTGAAAGCCCGAAAAAAGATAAGGGCCGGGCTCATCCGGGCTTAAAAACTGAAAGGCCCTCGACCCAAATTTTTCGGGTTTCGGGTCGGGTTTTTGAAAGCCCAAACGGCCCGACCCGAGCCCAGCCTTAATTTTTGTGCGCTGCTGTAATTTACAACACACAAGGAACAAAATGAATCTGCAGTTGCTTATGTGGAGTTCCAAGCTCATATTGAATATAATGATATTGATTTTTGCTTGGGAGTGTGACGGACCAAAATGGATTATTTAAGACTTTTTTACTTTTTCAAGTGATGTGAATCGTACACTGGAAAACAACCTCGAAGTATCTTTGTGGGGATAAAGGGGAAGATTCTAGCCGCATTAGTTTTGGCACTTTGGTAATCTCAATATGCATAATTGAGAGTATGCATGATTGATATGATGATAATCCGATAATCTCAACTATGTATATGTGAATGTAATCAATGTATATATGGAGATATATAAATACATAGCATATGATTTGGGTGGAGTTCAGTTACAAATTTTCTGTTTTTATGGAATTGATCATAGACACCGAGTTGTAAGACCAATCTTATTAAGCTGTTTGTTGGATTTTGCATCGATTCTTTTCAGTATTTTTTCTATTTTTGTATGTTTGTTGGAATCCAAACATCTAGATTCTCTTCCTTCTACTTGATTGAAAGATATGTCTTTCTTTTTAATTTTGTTGTTCTGTTTTGGCATTTGGGGTTTGATTCTATTGGTCGGAATGATAAAACTAGATGTATGATACCCTACAGTCCTTCATTCTTATCTTACTTAAAAAATGAAGAAATGTTAGAATTAACACAGCTTGCATATGGTACTACCCATTATCCCCTTTTGTTTCCGAATTCGAATCATTATTATGTTATTCCTTAATCTCATTCTTCTCTGCATCTGTTTCTGGCGTCCTCATATTAAGAGAGAAAAAGAATGACATGGAGAAATAGTTGGATTCTGGAAATAAAACATGCACCCGAACTTGAGAAGACAGGGAGCTCGTATCTGGGCACTTTTATTTGATTCTGTTGATTGGATTCTGTAAAATCAGGTTCCTATAATATTAAGAAAGAGAGAACAGTGTATATGTGTGATCGTTTATGTTGAATTCTCTTGGTGTTTGATTTTCAATTGTTTTATGATTATGAATCGGATGATTGTATACATAGTTATAAGTATGATTGAGTATCTTTAAAAGTTGGTTTTCTTTTGGCAATTGGTTCGCATATTTTAGTCAATTCTTGACTTTGATTGTTCTTCTTCTTTTCTGATCAATTTCTTTTGATGTCTTCAGATTCTGTGATTGATTGTTGTTCTTAGAAAGGACTCAAAGGAGAGTTCTATCAAGCTCAGGAAAGGTTTGCTTCTTCTTGCTCTGGGTAATTGGTTTTCAATGATGAATTAACTGTAACATTACGTTAGGATTGAAACTACGGTTACCCTGTTTTAGTCTTATGCAAAGTTAGATTGTTTCAATTTTTTGAGAAGCTTCTGCCATGCTTGATACTCAATTAGATTTGAAGTTTTCTTCTACTTTTGTTTACTGTATAAACTAAAAGGTTAACTATTTATTATATTAGTTTGTAGGCAGGTTTTGGTTGTTGTTGCTGTGCATGTTTGTGTCTGATCTCTTATAGGATCTGCATTTCAGGTTCATCTTTGGTTTTTGGTTATTTGGCTTGCTGCCTTCTGCATTTTTGGCAACTGCTATCACTTCCATTAAATTGGTACTCTTAGAATCATCAATATATTGTATTTTCTTTTCTTCTGCATCTATATTTTGTGTTGCTAACTATTCTATTCTTAGTGTGGCATATTAACTATTATTTCTACATATCTTCAGGGCATCTGATTCCAGAACCATGTCCATGACCATGATCAAATTCTATTTGGTAGAAAAATTCTATTGGGTAGAATTTATCAATTACAGAAGGCAATTTACCACAAACATTACTATATGTTAAGGATGAAAGCTGATTGTCTTCTATAGATGATTACTTCGTGTAGCTGTTTAATAGGGAAGTTATCTCTGTGATGATGGTATAGCTGGATGCTCTACAAAGGTATGCTTAATCCCATTCCAATTGTTCAGTGGTACCTGGAGAATTTTATTGCTGAATATTGTTCATAATTTAATCTAAACCCTAAACCAATTAATTTACAAATTTGTTGCAGGAAAGCAGGGATAAGATGATATGAGATTCAGAATTTTATCTGTAGAGTATGTTTGTTCGGACTTCACATGATTAAAAATGATGGGGAATTTCTTTCTACCTTTCCTTTAGTACCTGGGTACGTTTATGGTCATACTGATTTGAAGTTATATCAATATCTCTTTTTAAGTGTTGCATGGGGTTTACAAAGGGCTTTGGCATTCGCTTGACAAACAAAAACAGATGCATACACCATACTCAATTGCATTTCATCAGGAATCTTGATGCTTCTTTGAAAAGATATAAGGATTACATAAAGGGTAAAAATTTCAAGAATCACAAATAGTAATAAAAAAGTCAAACCAGACGGAGAAACTATTCCATTGCTTTGTACCAAACATGATCTATTGTACAGATGAGTTGAACTTTTAAATTTAGTACTGCCTCTGCCTACTGTAGAGATGAGTTGAATTTTCTGAATACTTCATATTTTGTGAGGCATGTTATACCATATGGTATACGAATTTTCCCACTTGTTAAAGTTGGAACCTAAAATGCCTTGTTTTCTACTTGCTTGAGAAAGCAGAAAGTTTGTTCATTGTCTTGATTCCTTTCATTCACCATGGCTCTATTTTACAAAACCAGATGTGCAGAATAATTGTTGAAGTTTGTGCATCCTTCACTCACCAATCACCATACTCTTCTTCAATCTTCATTCACCAGTCACCACTCAGCTGAGAAACCCAGCAAAACTTTTGAGATTTTCCACGGCTGTTCATGGCTCATACTACTTCTTTCTCGATTTACTTTGACGTGTCTTGAGCTTTAGAGGGAAGATACTCGGAAGAATTTTACTAGTCACCCTCTACACTGCCTGGTCAACGCCGGATATCTACTTTCCTTCCGGGACCCTGAACTTGAGTGTGGGGAAAATATCAAGGAAAGCTTGAGAATGCCATTCAACAGTCTCGGAGTTCTGTGATTGTGTTTTCAAAAGACTACACCTCTTCCAGATGGTGTCTGGACTGAGCTTGTAATGATCCTTGAACGCAAGAGGACCTCTGATCATGCCGTGTTACCGGTCTTCTACAAAGTTGATCCATCTGAAGTGAGGAAGCAGGCAAAAAGTCTTGCCGGTGTTCGTAAATACCATGAAAATCAATCCTCGGAGAAGTTGAATGAATGGCTGGCAGCACTTGGGGAAGTGGCAGATCTAGCAGGCAGGGTCTCAGAAAATGAAGCCGATGGGTATGCATGCAGAATATACATTTTTGATTAATTACAACTGTTAGAACATACAGATACAAGTCATCAAATTATTTCTGTATCAAATCCTTTAATTCATAGACTTCAGTGGCATATCTAGTACATATTTCCTTTCGTTTGATCGGATACTGCGCTGTCTAGATCTCATTGTGGCATAGCTAATATATATTTGCTTTCGTTTGCAATTTACAAGGGACGAGGCAAAGTTCATCCAAAAAATTGTTGCAGTCATTCAAAAGAAGCTACCTCTTGTCAGTCATGTGCCCCTCATCCATGTCCAGAAGGAATTAAAGGATAAGTTATTATCTGTTGACCCTGTTCTTGATGAAGCCGAGGGAAGCAATTGCAATTCCAAACAAGTGTGAAGCCATGGCTCCATAAGCTTAAAGAAGTTGTCTACGAGGCTGAGGACCTGTTGCAGGAGATAACACAGAAGTTCTGAGGCAAAAGTTGGAACCCGAATCTGGAAGTAGTACGAGTCATGGACAGAGCTCATCTCTAGTCCTCCATCTAATGCTTTTGACTCGGCTTTTATACCCCAAAGGTAGAGGAGAAGGTAAAGGAGATTCTTGGCAGACTAGACGACACTATGGAGGGGAGAAGACTTGTCTTGGGTATGGAAGCAAGTGCTGGATACGGGGTATCACAAACAATATCTTCTTCTTCTTTGGTAGAAGAGTGTGTGTACGGAAGAGATGAGGAAAAGGAGACACTTGTTAGATTGTTGGTATCAGATGATGAGAGTGGCGATAAGGTAGGTGTGATTCCTATTGTGGCATGGGTGGGATTGGGAAAACCACCCTTGCTCAGTTTCTATACAATGATGTTACAGTCAGACAACATTTTGACCTCCAAGCATGGGTTTGCGTTTCAAAAGTTTGATGTTCTGAGGATTTCACAACACATTTATGAGTCACTCACATCTCTCTTGCCAAATCACAAACCTTGCTCTGCTTCAATCAAAGTTGAAGGCAACTGTGATGGGGAAAAGTTCTTCTTTGTTCTTGATGACATATGGAACAGGAATTATAACCAGTTGGAATCCTTAAAGCGTCCCCTCGAGTCTGGAGCACATGGAAGTAAGATTATTGTCACTACACGCAATGAGGATGTTGCAAGTATGATGGGTACTCTTTCACCTCAACCGGACTGTCTAAAGCCAATATCTGAGGAAGATGGCTGGTTGTTATTTGAAAAACATGCCTTCACGAGTAGAGGAGTTTGTGGACAATCACAGCTTGAAGAGATAGGAAGACAAATTGTAAGAAAGTGTAATGGCCTTCCGTTGGCCCTTAAATCCCTGGGGGTCTCTTACGTTCTAAACTACAGTCCGATGAATGGGAAAGCATATTGGACAGTGAGATGTGGGAATTGCCACAGGAGGAGAGTGACATTCTGCCGTCGCTTTGGTTGAGCTATGTGCATTTGCCTCCGCATCTCAAGCGCTGTTTTAGCTACTGTTCGATTTTCCCAAAACTATCGACTACAAAAATCAGAGCTGATTTTCTTGTGGAAGGCCCAAGGTTTCTTGCAACCCAAAAAGAAGAAAGTAGAAGAAAAAGTTGGGAAGAGTACTTCAATGATCTAATCTCAAGGTCATTTTTCCAGCGTTCAACAAGTTCTGAACACTTCATCATGCATGACCTTATCAATGATTTAGCAAACTTCGTATCTGGAGAATTTTGTGTCAGATGGGAGGACAGTGAATTACCCAACATATTGAGGAAGACTCGTCATTTCTCATATATGGAGACAAATGGTGATAGCTTTGCAAACTTGAAGCTATACGTGAAGCTAAATATTTGCGCACTCTTCTACCTCTACCTAATATTCATACTATCTGGGGGCTTTCTTTAAAAATAAATTCCAGAAGTACTATATGAGGTATTGCCAAAACTACAATGTTTAAGAGTGTTGAATTTATCAATGTATAACATTGAGGAACTGCCTGATGCGATTACAACTTGAAACATCTCAGGCACCTGGACATGTCTGAAACTACCATCAGAAAGTTACCTGATACTATTTGTACTTTGTATAATTTGCAAACATTACTGTTGTGCAAGTGTCAACGTCTTACAGCACTGCCAAGCAACCTGGGACGATTGATCTCCTTGAGCCATCTGGATATTAAGGTACAAAGATAGAAAAGATGCCACCACTTATGGGCGATCTCAAGGATCTGCAGATGTTAACCGATTTTGTGCTGGACAAGTATACCGACAGCCATAATTCTTTAGAGCTCAAGAAGCTTCAAAATTTACGTGGAACGCTTTGTATTTCAGGGCTTTCGAAAGTTGTAAATGGCAGGGCTTTGGTGGCTGACATTGTGAGGGACAAAAAGTTTCTTATTGGATTAATTTTGAAATGGGATTATATATGTCACAAAGACAATATGGTGAAACAAATAGAAGCTCTTGAAGCGCTTGAGAAGCTCCAACCTCACCTGAACCTGGAGAGGCTTACAATAAGTGGTTATGGAGGCCAGGTGTTTCCAGGTTGGTCAGGATATTATTTTTCCTCTGCTCTTGTTTATCTTCATCTTGTTCATTGTGGAATTGTATCGCCTTGCCACCATTGGGACAGTTACCTTCCCTCAGTGAGCTTCGTATTTGTGGGCCACATGAAGTGGTGTCCATAGGTTCTGAATTCTATTTTGGTGATGGCAATTGTGTGAATAAACCACCATTTAGATGTCTACGCTCTTTAAAATTTGAAAACATGGGAGGTGGAAAGAATGGTGTTATGTTTGAGGCGACGATAATGAAGATCTGTTTTTCCTAATCTTGTTCAACTTCATATATCAGACTGTTGCATTCTTACTGGGAGATTAGCGTTAGACTGTTTCCCGATGCTGAAAGAGGTCGACTTAAGGGTACTGGACTATCATCACAGTCGTTAGTTCACGGGGCCCTAAACTCTTATCCCGGAAGCTTGCTGTTACAGAGGTGTCCGAATATTGTATCTTTTCCTGATGGAGGGTTGAATGCGCCCAACTTAACGACTCTAAAGATAGTGGAATGTGCGAACTCGAGTTCATGGCCGGAACCAATGCCCTCCCTTCCCCATCTGTTGTTGATTTGGAGCAGGTAATCAGCTGCAGAGGATCACTTGTCATGCTGCATGTAGAGAGTATGCAGAATCTGAATAATGCTCTCCGGAGACTCACCTCTCTTGAAAGATTGATAATTGACTTCAACTGGTTTCTGTTTCGGTATAGCCGGTGGCCCAGCACCGTCTGTTATCTCCACATCTTCGATATGAATAGTGAGACTATTGGCGCCAAATGGTTTGACCCTTTCAACTCTCTTCAAAGATTGAAGATTGAAAGGTGCCCTGTGCTCCGGTGCTTGCCAGATAGTAGGCTACCCGCTTCTCTGAAATCTTGGTGATTAAATTTTGCCCTGCGTTGCGGTGCTTGCCAGATTGTAGACTACCTGATGCTCTTGCTCATCTAGAAATCGAGGGATGTCCTTTGCTTCACGAACGGTGCCAAAGAGAGGCGGGTGAAGATTGGCCCAAGATAGCCCACGTCCCCTACATTAAGTCTGATTATTTTCAAATCGTGTATAGTTAGTTTGGTAAATTAAATTATGACACATGACAGAAATAATAAATTGTCTTTATTTGTTAAAAGATGTTCTTATTTGTTTCACATTAATACAAGTGAATTTATTTGTGTTTCAATTTTTTTAATAAGTATATGTGGTTTGTTAAAGAGATGTTCATTAAATGGACAACAAGGAGCTAAAATTCATACTAAATAAGCATTTTTCCTTCTTTCTACTCATCGAAAAAAAAATGGCAGAGGCAGAGAGGTTGAGATACTCAAGCCCTGTACAGTTCCTAATGGTAGTAGGAACTTGGATTAATTGAAAATTATCGGAGAGGTCCAACTTCTGAAGATGAACTAGACGGACAAGGGGTTGCTGGAGTTACTGAGATAAAGGGCAATGATTGACCTGTCTGTACATCATGGCAAGATACGAGTGTACAAGATAGTTCCTCCAGCTATGTTAAATCATTGAAATAACACAAACAACATAGACACCTCTCATGACCACCTCCAACTGCTGCATATAAAATTATAAAGAACAGAGAAGAAAGATCAGATCAATTGCCATTTCAACACTGTTAACTTTTCTTTTTATTAGTAAGACAGATATGCATCAATTGACTGACCTTGAAGCTGGAAAGAATCTCTAGTTAGGGGAGTTCTAGTACTTAAACTAATGAGCGTCTGAAACCCTAGTTCCAACTCAGGGCTCTTATATACTGCTCTGGAGGGGTGTTTTGGTCAATGCACTTAGAGCTGGAAACGCAAGGCCATTTTGGTCATATAATAAAATTCAAGTACAATGTGACTGCAATTAGTGTTTGTGTGTTGTAAATAAGAACAGGTAAAAGAATCAAAAGTCTGAACGATCAAGCATGTCTGCCAAGGTCATTCTCCTTGGGAACCTAGCTGGCAGTCTCAGGTATGTCGCGTCTTGATCTCGATAGGCAGATGTGTTGCCACAATGACAATGCCGCCTTTCTTTCTATGCTCTGCAATGATGTACTCGAGCAGCTTCACTCCGTCGGTGTCCAATGCAACAGAGGGCTCGTCGAGCAACCAAATAGGCCTATCGATTGCTAGCAACCTCTCGAGCTGGAGTCTCTTCCGCTGCCCCATTGAGAGCATTCTCGCCTTCTCTTTGGCCAATCTGCCGAGGCCCATCAGCTCCAGAGCAGGCAGGGAATTCCCCATCTTGCCTTCGAGGACTTCAAACCACCGGACATTGTCAAGGACTGTGAACTTCTCTTTGACAGCGTCTTTGAGTGAGAGCCAGTTGAGCTGGAGCTTGTACTCCCAATCCCGTGATGTCATGCCCGTTCCAGAGGACCTGGCCAGCAGAAGGCTTAGAAAAGCCAGCTAACATGCGCAGGAAGGTAGTCTTGCCCGAGCCATTGTGCCCATCAGCACAAGTGCTCCGCCATCATGAACTGTGGCATTTACATGTCGCAGATCTGCTGAGCATTCCTCATACAAGAGACGTTGTTGAGGAGAAGACGAGGGAGCGGGGGCTTTCGCAAAGACATCGCAGTCTATCAAACACAAAAACTATCACTGTTTTTTAAGTCCACCCAACAGAACCACTGCAGGAGTAACAGATTACTGTGGCAAGGAAATCCTGTTACAAAGTTATGAACCGAGTTTATTTCAACTTATAATAAGCAGAAACAGCATGATGAATAAACGAAACATCATATGAAAGACTATTAGTAAGAAAAGAATAGAATGGAATGCATCAAGTTAAGGAAAAAGAAACATATAGCACGATCACTGTGTCATAGAACACAAATAATTCTTTTCGAATTCACAATCATATATTAACTATTATCGCAAAGCACAAGCAAAGATCATAGAAGATCACAGCCCCACCCAAATACGAAATAGATGAAGATTGGTCCATCAAAAATGTATACAAAGTAAGCCGGCTTTATCATATTTCAAGTCAGCATTTGACTAATGATTATTTCACCAACAATTAGAAACATGAAACACTTTTTCTGTTTTGCATTAATGACCTCACAACAAACCTAAGTGTAACAAATAAGCCTCCTAAAGTAGCAGATTTCTGAACTTCAATTTCTTCTCAGATAACTATCCGATATTCAAGAGTCACACTGATCAACCGATATTACAGATAGAGATGGATAGTTTATGATATATACCTTGTCAAACTTGGTTACAAGCATATACCAACGCGTCTGCCAAAGTCAGTCTGCCTTCAGCATCTGTTATCGACCTGCAAGCATAATTGAAGCAAACACAAATTTTAGTGCTTGCAATTCTTGTAGTGCTTGTAGTATCACCACTGTTAACCTTGCATCATTAATATGATGGGAATTTCTGACAACCATACCTCAATGGTCTTTCCATTGGAAGCTGTGTCACAATGTCTCCAGGCCTCATACAGTCATACCTGTTCCACTTATCATATTCTCACAAGCTGCAACGATGAAATGAACCTGCACGACGTACAAGACCATTTTAATCCATATGTTGCACCGTACACTAATCATAAAAAAACTGAAAATTTGAGGAAGAAAACGTTGCAATAGGTCGAGTATGCATTTCCCAACAGCAGAACACACAAAAAGAGTGATTTACGTACCTCTACACCAGATGGTTTGATTTGACCGATGCACCTATACAGCTGCTGAACCTCCCATATCAAATTTCATAAGCTCAATTGAACAGCCAGGCCTATCTTGATGTTGTAGCCGCCACTGAAAACATAAAGATAGGAACAATTAAGCCCGAGTGCCGAAATTTAAACATTTATTCCAAAAAGTACTTGAGTTCGTTTGCCACATGCCTTGCTCATCTAATAAGCCCTTTATTGTGTTTTTACTTCTTCTATTGCTTGCTTTTCTGTGAAAGAAGAGGGTTTTGTCTCCGTCTTTCAACCACGTGATTCTTGATCTCTGCCTCCAGTATTTCTCTTGCGCAGCTAGAAGCCTGTTAAGAGAGCTGTGAAGTGCTTTCTGTTCCTCATATTGTTGACTTGAACAGTGGCTCTCATAATATCGTTCAGTTTTTCCTGAACAATTCTGAGCTCAGATCGCTGTTTATCAAAGTACTACGATGCCATTGCATGAGCCTACTGCCGGCATGCTTATCTTGTCGCCAATCTGCTGAAGCATGTTTCCAGTAGTAGGCCTTGCCCATTCTTGTATAAGAAACGAGGCATTAGAGGCAAGAACGCAAAACACGTGTGTTTGTGCATTTGGTTATTGTAAATGTCACTTTGTCTTCGAGTTTTATTCCAATGGAGTTTGATTCTATCATTTCCTGTAATCGACACATCTCAAGCTAAACTGCGTATTTGCTTGTGTTATCGTATGAGATTGAGACTGACCCCATCAAGTGAACGTTACTAACAATACCCCAATCTCTTATGAAGAAGCAGTTTGAACACATGCAACCAACTTGAGAAGCATACGTACTAGTCTTACCCTTCATAACAGAGAGACAAAAGAGAATGAAACAACTTAAACGAGTCAATAATACAAGTATTGCAGTAATCTAAAGACAAAGAGTAGGTATGTGTGGAAATCTCCTCATAACACATCCTTTGGAAAAAGAAAAAAAAAAAAAAACAAATTCTCCTAATAGCACTGGGTGTGTAGCGTCTTTGCTTCAAGCAAGAGTACAAGATGGTCATGCTCTTAATCCCGGATACTTCCGCATCATCTCTCTGTGGCGGTCAATCTTTTTAGTGAACCATTCACAGAAGAAACCCGTTCCGATCGCGACTCTGGCTTGGGGTTTGTCTCTAAGTTGTTTCTCCTCTTCTTGATTCTAAGCCCTTGACATCCCTTTTTTACAGGGCCTTGAGGGCAACAAAGGGCCGTCGTAATAGAGGCACTTTAAGGTTGCAGTAGCGGGTGGTGTACAACTTGCCACAGTTCCCACACATCTTCGGCTGGTTTTCCCTGTTTCTGGTGGGCTGCTGCTGCTAATTCCACCTCTTAATGGCTTTGGTTCTTCTTCTTCTTCTTCTTCTTCTTGTGGATCCGACCTGTTTGTTTGTGGTTCAATTGTTATATACCAAACATCAAAAGAAAACAAGGCCAAACACATTTACTTCACTCATCCACACAAAGCTATCATAAAAAAACCAATAGAATTGTTCATAGATCTGATGATCAACTAACCTAGCTATTATAAGGAATATGTAAACCTAGCTGCAGATATCCATAAATGTACAATTACAAACAATAAAAACAAATTCAGAAATTCTCAATTGGAAACCAACTCAATAGGCTATCTATATATCTATTGCTGCCATGTATTAGGAACAAATATCAACACATTCGGTAACACAAACCAAATTTTAATACTTCCAACATAAACACGACTTACTTTCATGCAAATATATATGTGGAAGGGAAAAGAAAAGGAATCAAACACGACTCTTCTAGATCGATAACAGGATGAACACTAAAACAGTAAAAGAAATATATACCATTGGAGCCAAAGGACGATCTTCTTCCGGTTGGTGGTAGTCGGAGCCTAGTTTCGTGGTCATGCCTGACGTGTCAAATAGGAATTTAGCTTTTGGATTTCCATCTTTCAAGTTTGTGTACTCTTTCAGAACGATTATTTTGATGAACAAGGGGATGGGTCCTATATTTATTGACGTTCCGTTTTTTGCTTTTGGAATCCCAGATTTCATAAGCTAAATTAGGAAAAGAATAATACCTATATTTATTGTCGGTTTTGTTAATTTGGAATCAATTTGGGCTTGTAGCCCAGATCAGATGCCAATTACAAGTTTGCTTCGTTGCCCATTTTAAAATTTTTATACTAGTAAAAATAATAATAATAATTTTATGATTTGGCTGAAAATTTGTATCGCTGATATACATATTAACTTAAAAACTGAACGGATGAGATGCCAAGATGTGATCGAAAAATATACTCTCAAATCATAAACTGAAAAGTCATCACTATCCATCAACTTAAACGTCCCTACTATAATGCTCCTTAAATATATTAAAGACAAATTATTTCTAAACTAACTAGGAATTGAAAAAAGTTATATAATTTGCTCTTACATAAGTAATTATTTCTAGTCTAACTAGGAATTGAAAAAACTTTAGGCAAAATTGCTCCTATAAACATTAGCAAGTTGAACCCCATACGTGGTTTTTAAGTTAAACCTTTCCTCGTGCCTCTCGTTCTCCATTCATGTACTATTTCATATTATTAGACAAATATTTCTAGCTAGATTAACTAGGAATTGAAAAGGCTCCTACAACAATTAGGTAAAAATTTAAAATTAGTAGACACATTATTTCTTGCTAGATTGACTAGGAATGGAATTGAAAAGGCTCCTACAACAATTAGGTAAACCCTTATGCAACTTGCTCCTACAACAATCATTAAGGTTGTTATATAAATATGGGTACACACACTAATAAGTTTTCTCTCGTCCCTCGTTCTTTATTATGATGGTCTTTGACGGAGTAGTGAAAATAAGTTGCAAGGAAGTCAAAGAAGTACGATGAAGTTCTACAAGGGGACAACCACTCTTGCCTTTAAATACAAGCATGGCATTGCTATTGCCGCTGAATCCAGACTTAAACCGTGGAAATTAAAGGATTATATGCTACCCTTAAAGCTATATGTAAGTTACACACTTTTTTCTTCAATAATCAAGATGAGAATCTGTGTGTGTTTTGGTCGTTGTGTTTACATAAAATCTAATAAAATGTATTATTTTTTCAGTAAAAGATGAGGAGACTAAAGTTTTACCATTGAACCCCGAGAAAACGTAGTATGTACACTTACGGGAATTTTGAATATTGGTATAAGATGTACAATGATATAGCGACGAAGGTAACTAGTTAGCACCTATTAACTATCCTTGTTTCTTTTGTTTTGTTTTGATTTTGTAAACAAAAGTGAGCGAAACTAAGCATACATGTTTGAAAATAACATGTTTGTATACACAGGCGCCTGCCCTATATCATCAGCTGAAGATGCTGCGGAAAAAGCATACACGCATATGAAAGAAATAAGTCACGAGGATTTGGAAGATTACAAGCAGAAATATCGTCAAGAGTTGCAGTTTGGAACCATAATTGCCGGATGCAAACAAGTAACGCATGGTTTTTTTGTCATTTAGAACTTTTATTTGTCTAACTCTCTGTTTATAAACTGATTTTGTTATAAAATTAATTGGGCGTAGGGTCTTCAACTACATTGCTTGAGACTAGACGAGGAAATAATGTTGCAAAACATGAGTTGAATGTTGGAGCACTAGGATCTGGTGCTAGATATGCTATGTGGGTTCTGCTGGACGGGTATATTTCTTTTTGTTTTGGTGAAATATATTGACAAACTACGTACACTTATATTGTATATTCCCTGTGCTAACCAAATTTTCTTAATTAGAGAGTCATCCATTTGATTCCTATGTGAAACCAAAGACTTAACAGAGCAAGAAGCTATTGACTTAGCCATGAAAGCTGCATTCTGTGCAACCGTGTTTGATCCATTTAGTGGTGGATATATTAGGGGTACAGTACTCTCTCTCTCTAGCTGTTACAGTTTTACCAGTGTTGGTTAATGTTATCCATCTCGTTTCTCACATTTACTTTGGTTTTCCTTTTCCCTTTCTTTTTTGCTGTTGCATTGGATCAGTATATCTCATGGATGAAACAAACGAGGACGGATGCCGTGAAGTCGCATGTGAAAACCCGTTGGATGTTTACTACGCAAATTACAATCTCTACGACATGGATGAATGCACGATTTTCTTGCTGTACTCTACAAAAATCAAACCATATTTTGCGGAAGATGAGCTCAATGACCTCATGGGCGCGCTCTGGTATAAACTCACAAATAGTTTAACAGTGTGTGCTGTGTGCGTGTGTTTATATTATCATTAAGTTTATTTGCTGTTTTAACTTTTGCAGGCCAACATGGGAAAACAAGAAGGATCATATCTGTGCAAACCATTTGGTAGCAATGAAACGAGACTTCTATTTCCATCGAATCGTGATGAGCTCAAGAGAAGTGGCGAAGAAGGCTTATGATCTTATCAACAGAGAATTAGCTCCCCAGCGTGACCCTGTGGCTCTAGGAGGAGAGTTTCTAGCTTGCGAAATAGAGTTGGACCCTGATGATTATATCACTATTTATGTTGAGAAAAGCTCAAAGAATTTGTTGCAAATCATACGCGATTTAGAAACTCCAGCAAATTTAGACTACTCCTAGTTAGATCTAGGGATGGCAATAATCCCCAGCGGGTAGGGTACCCACGGGTATTCGACCCTAACGGGAAAAATATACGGGGATAAATAGGTGACGGGAATGGGATCCTTAGTATTCGGATTTTTAAATCGGGTACGGGACGGGTATGATATTTTGATATTCATTCTCATCCCCACCCATTTAGCATGGAAATATTGTTATATATATATATATATATATTATTTATAAATAGATATTTATGTAAAATCTTTTGTAATATTTTTTTTTACTATGATTCTCTTAATGAATATTCATATAAATTTCTTTTTTAACCGAGACTTGTATTCGTTTTTGTTAGATTGAATCAAGAAACTTATTTATATATGTATTTGATTTTATTTTTATATTTCTATATTTCATAATTATTTAAAAAAAATTAATTATACATAATTGTTAACGGGGATCGAGACGGGTATGTGAACGTAATCCCTAAAAAACGGGTACGGAGAATCCCCATTATCTAATTACGAAGAATGGAACGGGTACGAGGATGAGGAATGAAAAAAGGTACGGGTATGATATTTTGATACATTGACCCTACCCTACCCTTTGCCATCTCTAGTTAGGTCAAAAACTTGGTTGGAGGTTGAAATTTATTAATTTCATGTTTTGTTTTGGACAACTCTCTTGAGGGGTGTTTTGGTCAATGCACTTAGAGCTGGAAACACAAGGCCATTTTGGTCATATAATAGAATTCAAGTACAATGTGACTGCAATTAGTGTTTGTGGCTTTGTGTGTGTAAAAAGAATAGGTAAAAGAATCAAAAGTCTGAACGATCAAGCATGTCTACCAAGGTCATTCTCCTTGGGAACCTAGCTGGCAGTCTCAGGTATGTCGCGTCTTTGATCTCGATAGGCAGATGTGTTGCCACAATGACAATGCCGCCTTTCTTTCTATGCTCTGCAATGATGTACTCGAGCAGCTTCACTCCGTCGGTGTCCAATGCGACAGAGGGCTCGTCGAGCAACCAAATAGGCCTGTCGATTGCTAGCAACCTCGCGAGCTGGAGTCTCTTCCGCTGCCCCATTGAGAGCATTCTTGCCTTCTCTTTGGCCAATCTGCCAAGGCCCATCAGCTCCAGAGCAGGCAGGGAATTCCCCATCTTCCCTTCAAGGACTTCAAACCACTGGACATTGTCGAGGACTGTGAACTTCTCTTTGACAGCATCTTTGAGTGAGAGCCAGTTGAGCTGGAGCTTGTACTGGTGGAAAACTCCCGAATCCGTGATGTCATGCCCGTTCCAGAGGACCTGGCCAGCAGAAGGCTTAGAAAAGCCAGCTAACATGCGCAGGAAGGTAGTCTTGCCCGAGCCATTGGTGCCCATCAGCACAAGTGCTCCACCATCATGAACTGTGGCATTTACATGACGCAAGATCTGCTGAGCATTCCTCATACAAGAGACATTGTTAAGGAGAAGACGAGGGAGCGGGGGCTTTCGCAAAGACATCGCAGTCTATCAAACTCAAAAACTATCACTGATGTTTTAAGTCCACCCAACAGAACCACTGCAGGAGTAACAGATTACTGTGGCAAGGAAATCCTGTTACCAAGTTATGAACTGAGTTGATTTCAACTTATAATAAGCAGAAACAGCATGATGAATAAAACGCAAACATCATAGGATAAAGGCACAAGAAAAGCATAGAATGGAATGCATCAAGTTAAGGGAAAAAGAAACATATAATGCACGATCACTCATGTCATAGAACACAAATATTTCTTTTCGAATTCACAATCATATGTTAACTATTATCGCAAAGCACAAGCAAAGATCATAGAAGAACACAGCCCCACCCAAATACGAAATAGATGAATATTGGTCCAACGAGGCATTTCGTCGAACAGGTTATGTGCATTATTCTACAGAGATGAATACTAAAATAACCGAAAAGGAAGTAATCAATATGAAGCTCAATTACCAGTAAAATTGCAAACACTCCTGATTGAACATCAATCTCAAACACGCTAACAAGTTAACTCTTTCTGGTTTTCTCTGACCGAGTTTGAAAAATACGATTAAAAATGTGAACATTACCAATCCAACAAATAACAGAAGCAAATTAAACTTGATAACCCATCAACAACAAGAACACATTGTTCATTCTGTAAAATGAAATTAACAAACAGGGTAGCGGCAGAGCTTTCATACCAGAACAGGGTAGTAGTCCGTCACCAACACGCACTGCTATTAGGGCTTCACGTGTTATTCTTTTATTAAGCCCAAACCCAAACGCTGCAAATCCTGCAATCAGGGAGTTGAGATTAGATTGCATCAACACAGATGCACATAAATCTTTATATCTTAACCGATCATCACTCTGTGTTACGACACCAAGTATACACGAATTTTTGTTTTCTTACGAGAGAAAAGTGAAATTGAACTTTTGATTTTTAACCTTTGCTTCTAACTCACTCTTCCTTGGTTAATTTTTCTAATTTAGACTGGCGTGAAATGTCCCCAAATTGGATGAAGATTGTCATAACATGCGAGTTCTACACTGTGTTGATGAATCTCTTATTATTGGTAGGCGAGACTCAATTCAATTTGATCCAAGCGTCAGACACAGTTATATATTTTCATTGAGAGCTTGAGTGCCCACTAGAAACACTCAATAACACCTCGAGGTACAAATTTATCGAGGTTTGGCTAAATCTCAAACAACACCACAGAAAGATTGGTATCAACTCTTGACCACAATAGTTGGTCATCTCAACTGCTACCATCATCACTATGTTCTTTTCAAACATGCAGCAAAGTATAGTAACTTTTGCCACAAACTCCAGAATATTTCCAAATAAAGATTGTTCTAACCAATTTTACTACCTAAAGTGAGAAAAAAAAAAAAAATTGGGAAAGGATATTATGGGAGGCTCAGATTAGCACATATAGGCCAGACAAGGGAAAAAGGGAAGCCGCCGTGGCTGCAACCAAACACGGTTGCCGGCGAAAAGGACAAAAGCGTCATTTCACCGGCCATCCGGGGTCGCCACGCCAGAACAAACGGCCCCCCTAAAACCGCAATGCCCCTATTTCCCACACTCCGAAACTTCATCGTCACAGCCTCGTTGGGTTTAGGGTTTAGAGAGAAAGAGAGAAAGAAAGAGAAGAGATACATATATATATATACACACACACATTATGTGTGACACATTACAGAGAGAGAGAGAGATAGAGTGGTGGGGCCGGAACTCATCGGCTCCGGCGATGATCTTGAGAGATCGGCGGCGGAGCCTCGTTCTTTGATCGGAGTGTGATTGAAGACCTAATTTTGGGGGATAGCTACACATTTATAGTCGCCTCACTCAGCCCTGTTGGATTTATTACCTTTTTGCCCCTCTTATAAATTTAGTGGGTCGCATAAGCGGACTGGGTCTGAGCGGGCTAGGCGGAGGTTTTATTGGGCTAGTCAGAACCTACGATGGTTGGGCTTAGGCAGGTTAAGCGGCCCACCTTCAAAACAATTTAAATTAAAAAAAAAAAAAAAGGGGTGTAAAGCGGGTCTTGGATTCTTCAAAGCAATGACCTGCTCTTATTTTTCGATGTGGTAAAGAAAAAATACTACAAGAAAAAGTGGTGGCAAGCTGAGTCTATGATCCATGGCTTGTAAAAAATGGGGTAGAGGTTGGTTTTCTTCGAATGCAATTTACATGACTGCTCGACCCTTCTGATGGAGTACAGACTTATGCACAACTTCCCCGCTCGAGCTAACAAAGTAGGTGACCTGCAACACCGAAAAGTGAACACATAAAAATGCATCAGTTGGTTAACTAAGGGATTGGCGGATTGCCGTGTTTTGTGAAATAGAATTGCAACGAAACACTAGACGATAGGAATACGCACCATTTCTAGCGAGCTGACTCTATGAAGAAGAAACTCAACCTCTGATTCTCTGTGTGGTTGCAAGGGTAAGGAAACAAAGTATAGTCAACAGCAAGTTGCATGTACAAGATAAAATGTGGATCAACGAAGGGTATACAGAACTGAAATGTTCACCTTCTAAGTACTGATGTCTCAGAAGCTAGCGCATTCATTGAGCCCGGGTTCCCAATGTAGCTCAGGCTACCTTGTTGGACATTGCTAGTGCAACCCTGTCCACTGATATATGCATTCTGGAGGACATAGAGACAAGGATTACAAAGTTTTGAGTAAGATTTGTCATCTGACTCATGATCGGATACAAAGAACTACCGGTTCTTACCACTTCATATTTCATAAAAATATGGTGTAGAGACTCAACAACTTGCTTTGCTTCCATTCCCTCTTCATTATCACCGCATTTAGCCAATCGGTGGAAACCAACAACTATGCGCCTATATGCAAAACGCATAACAGAAAGTTAGCGATTGGAAGTTATCCTAACTTCACTCAGTTGAGCAATCAGTTCTTAAGATCATCTCTTTTATACTACAAGAATCAAATACTTGAACTAAGAATTAGAACAAGAAATCAAAATCTTTGAATTGCATTGCCAAGATTATAGTAAACGTGAAACCAGAAATAGTACAAGTCATCAAATAGAAGTGTCCAATGTATCAATATTTGGAAGAACGTTTCTCAAATTCCTTCCACCTTTTTTGGGTTTTGAAATCTTATGGATCACCAGGAATAGGAATTAACAAGAAATAGACAAGGCCATACAGTAGATTAATTTTACCAGTCACTACTGGTTGCCTCTAGTGTCCTTGTCAGCCAATGTAATTGATTGTATCCAAACTCACTTGATGTTTCCGAGATTAAAACCTTCCCCTTTGAAATAAGTTCGTAAGAAATAAGAATCAAGGAAACTACATACATATATACATATCAAGGATAAGTAACATATGAGAAGGATGAGGATGAGGCAGAAACAATTTAAGGCTTGGAATGATTAAATGGACAATCGCCACCTATTAGTGAAACATGAATTACAGAAGGATATGACTAACATATGAACTGATCATGGATTACTATCAGGTAACTTTTTTTCTTATTCCAAAGAGACAAAACATATGATCTAATAGTAACTTCAAACATACATAAAGCTGTCATGAACATCAGTGCTCAACATGAACAAGATGAAAGGAGCTTAGCCAATGCCAAAATGTAAATATGATTGGACTGATTAATTGAACAACAACCCAATGCGTACCTCAATTGACCCAGTATCCACACCAATGAGGTCTAAGGTTTTCTCATAAGGTAGTCTTATCTGCTTCTGGAAGTAACCCCCTCCATATCTGCCTGATACTGTAGTAGTATACCAGGGAACCTTCAGTGATGAAAAATGCAGGGTACCCTGTAAAAGAGTACATCCAGAGCTGTTGCTAACACTTTAAAACCAATGAAACTTCACTAGCAACTAGAATAGAGGATGCAGCTCAAGAAACTGAGAAGAAGAACACGACCTTACATTCTGCATGAGTGGATCATCCTTCCCAAGATCACTGATATCCACCACAAATTTTGCCTTGTACTTCTTTGCCACCCTCTTCATCTTTTACCAACGAGAAGAACCATAATTAAACCAGTAAAAAGGAAATCTTGAAAAGGCAAATAGTAGATGAAGAATGTGGTAAATGTCACTTTCAAGATATAGTAGTTCATAACCAAGAATCTAATACAAATGAACCACCAAAGCAAAGGTGACAAACTTACAAGAATCAAAACCCACGAATAAATGCCTTCAGTTTTGGACCCCATTGACATTAGACCATGCATGGCAAAAGTTTAGCTTTTGTTTCTCACAAAGGTGCAGGAAAGATTCCTATGCAAACAATGAGGAAACAGATGAAAATGAATGCTTATCCTTATGTTTATCCAATCTTCCCAACATTTCTACCCACCATCCAGTTTGGAACATCCAACAACATTAGCAAACAATAAAGATCGTCACTTTATACAATAAGAGACGAAACGAGCTATATACCCAACAAGCAAAAATTAAACGCTACGCAAATCGAAATATGCAAGAAGCATTGCGATTCCAAGAAAACTTTTACCTGTTTGAGAAGATGGGTCTGTTGCTTGAGAGGTCTGAACCCTCCTCTGACGCTGATGAAGTAAAGATCTCTGCTTTCACTTGTTCTATGCAGGTACACAGAGTTCTGAGGCTGAACTAGTTGAAAGGCAAGGTAAAGACATAAGCAGAGACTCACTTGTGCCACTATAGTTGGAACCCATAATAGTTTCTTCTCCATTTCTATCACACTCCCTCTGTCTCTGACTCTCTGAGTGCTCAGTGTCCACTTACAGATCTGATCATCTTATCTCATGAATGAAAACCTAAGACATCCCACAGCAGTACATATTTTTAAGTCTATAATATCATGATCATGTGCACAAAGACTAACGCATCAGGAATAAGATACCCGAAACGACTGAATGCATCATTAGCTTTAACAGTTACGTTGTGAGAACAAGACAATGAGATTGGTGTTATTCTTCTGGTCTGTGTCTTATAAACATGTGTTGTTTTCTTCACTATTCGTCCCTGTCAGGTAGTTTAGCAAATAACTGGAATATGCTTCATTTTCAACATGTCATTGTGTATGTCATATATGTAGGTTATGGCCTTCCCCTTTTCTTTTCACCTGAGATATGTATGTACAAAGATTATTCTGACCAAGATATAAGAAAACTGCATTCCAAAGGCACCAGACACTGGGAAAGAGATACTCTCATCAATATAATTTCTTTCTACACTAATCCGCAGTTTTAAAAGCTCATTTGTTCCTACAATGTGTAAAAAGCACTATTTCCCTTTTATCCCGTAAGAAATAGGATGCTAAAGTACAGTATACATAAGATCAAAGTCGTGCCACCATCTCCAGTGCAGTAGACATATCCCAACACTTCGAAAAAGTTTCACTTTAGCCAGCGAGCTCTTCAAACTGAGTTTCTTCATCCCCAGCCTGTTGCTTGTTTTCAGTCCAGGGTACCTGGCCTCGACCCGAACCATTAAGAATGCCAGATAGAACATTGGCAATGCAATCAAGAATAGTCTCAAAAACCAATCCTGTGCCACTATCAGTGACCAGTTCAATGTTACAATCACCAGTATATACAAATGAAAACATTACTAAGTATACAGTGGCAGCACGATTTTAAAATGAGATAACAACTGCAGGGGTACACCGCCTTTTGAGAAGTTTCTGGTTGAACAATTGCACAGGGAGCTAGATTGAACAACCTGGCATCATGTCAAGCATAACTTCCTCACAACACAGCAACTCGTCCAACTAACAGTGCTCCTCAATTTTAGACTTAGTTGCTGATCCATCTTCTTTTCCGAGCTGGCCGTTCTGGTTTGATCTCAGATTCCACCACAGGAGGATCACTATTAGGGGAAGGCAGCACTTCGGTCTCAATCTTTTTGATTGTTGATGGTTCTTTTTCACTCGGCAATGGAAGCTTGAACCGCTCGCTTCGTTTCTTCAACTTCTCAACGGTGTCCAGGTGACGGCCCTCCAATGTCGTGTCTGTATCTAATGGTTTTGTGTCACCATCCTTAATATCCTGATCACCAGCATTCTCCTCGGCAATGGATGTTGGTTATCAACAGCCTCAACAGGCTTGGAAGAATCATCTGGAAGTTTACTGCCATCTGAGGATCCCCTATCAAGCTCTTTGAACTTTGAGGTAGATGATGACTTACTTAAGATGCTGAAATCCCTCTCCTTCTGACTTGTCCATCGTTCCAATTTGGAGCGCCCCTTTTTTAAATCCTGCTGCTCATCATCAGAGGAAGCATCTTCCCTGTGCCTTTTAGAAGAGTGACCAACTCCTTGCTCACGGGTGCCTTTCAAGCCCTAAAAGGGCAAAAGAAGCAATCATGAGAAGAGAGCCCAACTCAATCATCCATTATTATCAACCAGGGTCATATACAAAATTTCAAAAGCCAGAAAGGGATTATGAACAACTGGCAAAATGTGCATGGGATTATCCGGGATTAGTGAAAAAGTTATCAGCTAGTAACATGTTGCTCTACTTGTTATTGTTTATCCTACTGCCCTCCTGTACTACCCTCCTACTGCTCAAACCATAAACCTCATTTTAAGGGGAAATGATACATATAGGCTGGCTCAAATGCAGCTAACATGTGTCCATTGTTAAGAAAAAAAGTATGTGCACTGGTCTCAGTAAAAAAATGTGCTTCTGATCATGCAGAGGTTATAGATGTGAAGATTTCAACAGCAGAAGCCATCACAAATTAGGCGAAACTAAGTTACTAATACAATCTTCCAATTTTGGTTTTTGTTTTTAATCTATTTTTTTTACAATGGAGAAAGGAAGAACTGAACCATCACTCAAGCTTGAAACATAAAAGAAAATAGGTCCAATCAGTCTATGCTACAGATTGTCAGAGTTATGCATCACTAAGTATAGGATTCCATTGTTGTGAAAAAGAAAAAAGAAAAAACTGAGATTTGATTATATGTCATCCAAATCAAGCTTGCACCCTATCTACCTTATTTCTGAAGTAAAGAAGAGAAATACAATAACTATTTGAAGAAACAAACAAACAAATTATGCACGAGACCTGATGTCAAGAATGGTACATACCATCTCCTTGCTACGACCACTTTGGTCGTCTTGATGTCTTTTGGAAGTGATTGAAGTGCTGATATCAGCAATTTCAATTTCTTTATTCCTTCTTGAATTCTCTTTATGTTTTCTATCATGGACCTTTTGACTATCAACACGTTCATTGCGAGTACTTGATCTCTCTTTTCCAGATCGTCTCTCATCAATATTCATTTGATTTCCCCGTGCATGAGCATCCTCACGTCCCCTATGATGTGAACTTTCCTCCTCAACCCTATCCCTTCTTTTGGACTGCTCACCATGTCGCACAGTCTCTTTATTTTGGTGCTCCTTATCAGAGCCTTTGTTTTCATCCTTCGCCCTAGCATGGCCTACCCATGCTTTGTCTTCTGAAACACGCCCACCCCTTGCAGAAACTCGACCATCATCTCTTTCCCTCTTTGGTAGATTTTCTTCATGTGATTGCTTAAGCCTATGCCACTCCTCCCTTTCTCTTTGTCTGTCACCTCTCTCCCTCTGCAACCAGCTTTCATCTTTGTGCCTGACAGAGTGGTGGTCATCAGGATTATCCCTGACTTTCTGCTGGTCATCTCTTTTACGCTGATCTAAAACTTCATCCCTTTCACGCTTTCGGCGAGTGGTAGTATCTCTGTGGCCCTGTAGAAGTTCTTCTTTATCTATTTGGTCCCTCCTCATGTATTCCTCATCTTTCCTTCTCTTGCCATGGTAATCATCTATATGTTCATACCTGCCCTTCAGACTATCTTCTCTTTCCCTGGGTCGTGATCCCACATCCTTATCATAAAAGACCCTATAGCTGCCATTATCTAACTGCTTTCTTGACTGCATATACTCATCTTTGTCACTCCTCTCACTTTCACGAATCTTACTCCTGTGCCTGGATCCCATTTCATCACCACGTTCCCTCTTCCGTGGTTCTTCAGTTCTAATCCTTCTGCTATAAGGATCATCATCCCTCCTTTGCCATGCTCCATCAAGAATTTCCTCTCTTTACGCCTATGAAGCGCATCATTTTTAAATTGCGAATGATGAACAGAGCTAGGATCCCAATCCCTATACGGATAAGAACCCTCCCTCCCTTTAAGTAACATTTGATTTCTATCCGGTTCTGGTCTACCATCACGGCCTTTTCTTTGGAATCCCTGTTCCTTTTCATCAAGGTGACTCTTGATGCCTCCAGACTGAGATGAACGTCCTTGAATGACTTCCTCCTCAACCCCATCCCTCCACTTCTGATAATCCCTACTGCTTCCTGATCTTGCTTTGCTGTTGTCACTACTTCTTGCAGCCTTGGAGTCTTCACCATCATCAAGTTCTTCATCAGCAGACTGTTCAACTCGTGAAGTCAACTTTTGATGGTCTGGAACTCCATCATTTACATTCGCAGCCATTTCCTCTTTTTCCATTCCAGAGTTTTCATCACCCGGTAAAGGCTCATCTTGGTCACCGCTTCTATGCTGAACATTTGACTCACGGGCAGCCCCATGTGAGACAGGAGATGAGATCAACGGACTTCGTCTGCCATCCACGCTTTCCACTGATCCTTCCTTTTGATTGTCAGGAAATTTCATGTCTCTTGTACTCCTAGGAGATCTGTCACGTGCTCTTCTCTGTGTACCCCTATTTTCTCCAAAACTACCACCAGTAGAACTCGGAGTCTGGTCCCCAGAACCAGCATGTTGGACTGGCCCTTCTGGACGGAAGGGCAAACTTTCAACGTCTTCTGGCACACTACCATTGAATGGCCTTTTCCTTCCAAGTGAATCACTCTTTCGGTTATTGTGCGCGTGCGGAAAACCATTGGAGTAGGCCTTGTCATCCTGTCGAAGGTCTCCCTCACCACTAGCACTTCCATCCTCTTTGGAAGGATCATTTTCAGTTCCGTCTGGGATACCATTTCCTGCAGAGGAATCATCATCTAAAGAGTCCTGCAAGACAATCTGTTTAAAATACAGACCACTAGTTAGCTTCTATGACAAAACCTTAGATACAAGCACATAGGGACAGAATCAACACACTAAAGAATGATTTGTTTAGTACTTCAATGACAGCATCTGAGTCACGCATTCGCTGTGGCCGATTTTCACATGAGGGGAAACGTTCGCCATAACCACTTTCCACCTGTATTGCTCTTCCAGTTGGCTGGCATAAGATAAAATTACCCAATGAGATTTAAAACTAAGCTTTAATGATATACATAGTTACAAAATTAACACATGCTGTCAAAGCATTCAGATATCAAACAATATATTTATCTTGAAGACCAATATATCTATCTTGAAGAATATAAAACTGTAACAGGCAAGATATAGTTTGTAAGGAAGAAACTTGGAAGTCTATACATACAATAGGCGGACGCATGCGAGCAGATCCTTTTGCAAAATCACTTTGCCCGCCCTCTGACTTTCCCAGGTTTGTATTAGCAGTAGGAAAGTCATGCATACCAGTTGCTGCTGCCAATTCTGGAGGCAGATCTGGATCATATTCCTGTGATGTAACTTTTCTATCAGTTCTATCAAAATTTGATTGCGGTGAAAAAACAATGCAAGAAAAGATGAAATGCATAGGTTCTCACAAGATGCATAACCTCTCCCTTACCTGTTCTGTTCGTCCACTTTCGTAGACACGGATTTTGCTTTGCATGGTGGACTCCAAACGGAGCTGTTCCTGCATATATTAAATATAGGAACAAATATAACCTTTGTTTATAAGATAGACAAAAAGATAATATGGATGGATGTATTGTTACCAGCTGTTTGCAATAATCTCTCCAGCTATCATCATTTAATCCAAAGTTGAAATAGTCTGAAGTATCAGCACCAGGATATTTCCAAGGTTTTTCCTCAAAACCGTCAATGTCCACATCAAATATGGTCCTGAAAATCATCAAGCATTTTCACTTTAACAAAAAAATAAAGAGCAGAAGTAATTTCCTGATACCAAAAGATGACAAGACACTTCAAAACAAATAAAAGACTGCTCATACAGTGTAATCTAGAATATATAAATAATGAAGAAAATGTATAACTTTCCAAATATGTAACCTAGAATGTAGATTTAAGCACTAGAAAACTTCATGATATCTTCCAACCCAGAACAAAAAAAATACACAACAGTATGAAATTATCATGGAACTCAGCAGAAAACAATCCAGTTCATCACATATATGGGTAACTTAAAACTTATCCTGAATATTACTTGTGAGAAGGAAGTGTGAATTCAAGTCCACCCCCGAAACCGCGACCACCCATATTGTTGCCCCAGCCAGGTGTACCAAAGCCGGAATGAAAATTTTTCTGCATCGGATTACCATTTTTTAATCCAGTTGGTCTCCAGTCACCTCTACCTCGACCAGGTGTTGGACCCATGTTTACAAGTGGACGAACTTGACCTGGGACTCCAGGACCAGAATTAGTCGGTCCAGGCATTGGCACAGCACCTGGTCTCACATACTGCATAAGATACAAAACAAACAAATTTAGCTAGAAAAGCGTAGCATGTTTCTAATGTTGCATATTACATCATTTAACAAATTTCTGATTCAAGTAAGAAACAATACAATTGCTTGCTCATGTATGATCATATCACATAATATATGACAAGTCAGACACATATAAAACATTTCAAAATGATATCAAACCATCTACCCCACAACTAAAATCATGAAGACATATCAGAGCTAGAACATAGAAGTGGCCAAAGAAAAAAATTTGAAGTTGTAGAATAAGTCTAGAACTTCAAGAATCTCCCACTTGGGAATTAGCTATATGAAGAGAGAGAGAGAGAGAAGAGCCAAGACATATTCAAGAATTCATTAGTTGGGTGCTAATTGTTTGAAGGGGAAGGGGAGCATCCAAGACCTATTAGACCGACACAGCAAACAGTTGAATAGGTTTCCAAGAAGCAAAAACATCATAACAAAAAGTTATAGGATTAGGTAATCAATAATGGGACCTTAAGTAAAACAATCAAAACCATATCAGGAAGATAGAGCACTGAAGCAAAACTGGTTTATTCTATTGATATCTTCACTGGCAGTGAAGCTCACCTATCGAAGATTAAAAATTCAGAACAACTTGCACGATGCACTACTGTTTTCAGAGTTTCAAGTAATATTCTTTCTTATTTAGACTGAAGTGTGCGTACTGGGTGACACAGTATATAATGTGGAATAGCTGCATGACTCTGTGAAAGGAAAATGTTTATGACCAATGAGAGAGTGTATAGATTTGAAAGTCAGTAATCTTCCTGGAAATTCAGAAACCATTAACAACTGTAATAGATTAGCACCGTAATCCTCACTTCTTCAGCTCTGTATAGGTGCCTCAGGCCTCACTGTAGTTAAATATGCCACAGAAAGGCAACACTGAAGATCCATGGCATACAAGCCACTTACACTGGTGAAGAAATCTGAAGATCAGAAGTTGCAAGGGTTGTATAATATCCGGGAGTTATCATTGATCAACATTGAGCTTGTGATTGATCAGGAAGAGTAAATACAAAGAGCTTAAAAAAAAAAATCAGCCAAGTAAAATTCAAGTTGCCAATAAAATAGAACATGAACGATTAAGCATCGAGCAAACCACTCTTTGTATTGACTTCCATTAAAATTTTCAAGTAGCATACACTCTAGTAACTAAAACAATGCCAAACCAATTCCAAATTATTAATTTCACTAAACTACCCAACTATGACATTCACATTGTACAAAAGCATTACAATGCAGGTAATTTACAGTTCTAACTTTCTCATCAAGCAAGGGGAGACGAGATTGCCCCATATACAAAAAAACTCCCTACTTTTTAATCAATATATTAACACAGCTAAACTAACCTTAAACTGGGAATGAAATGGATGATACCCATGATTGCTATACCCAATTTTCGGCGCCACCATCGGACCTCCTCCTCCTCCTCCTCCACCTCTCCCAGCCTCCCCCATCTCCTTCCTCTCGCCGTCCGCCGCCTGCTGCCCCTCTTCTCCCCAGTCCGGCTCCTCCCCGGCATGATTGAGCTCACTCTCCGCCATGATAACCAGCCCGTCGTCATCATCCTCCTCGCCATTGCCTCTCTCCATCCCCATTGGGTTGTTATCATTCAACACAATCTGCAAGTCATCCTCACTATCATCACTGTCCCAATCATCGCCGCCGTCCCTTCTCGAACCTTCCGGGTTGTTACTCTCCGTATTCCTCACCGGCGCGGCGCCGGAGAGCCCCGGAATCACCGCGTCCAATCCCATGCGGGAATCTCATTAGTACTCTCCTCCTCGATATCGAAATTTACCTCCTTTTCGTTCAAATCCAAATCTTTACGCTCCAATTTCACATCTCTCGCCTCCAAAACCCTAGAATCGGCGTTAGGAGCCGAATCGGGAGCTAGGGTTTGGGAATTGGGATTGAATTGAGGCGGAACCGGGGGGAGGATCTCGTCGTCGGCGGGCTCGGTTTTGAGGTTGAGATCGATCGGACGGTGGAGAGGCTGCGGCGGCGGCGCCGGGGCGGAGGACGGCTGGGATGAGGACTGGAAGGATTGGAGGACGTCGGTGTAGAGATCTCCGAATTCATCGTCGTCTTCCATCTTAATAGAAAGAGAGAGAGATAAAGGTGAAGTCTTTAAGGGAAAAGAGAGAGAGAGGAGGGTTTCGAGGTTTGAGGTCTCTCTGCAAAAGTGAAGAAGAAGAAGAAGAAGAAGGAAGAAGAAGAGCAATGGCGGAAGAGCACAATGTGTGTTTTGTGTTTATAGAAGAAAGAAGAGAACTTTGAAACGTTGCGTTTTAAGTTTTTTTTTTTATAGAAAATATCCGAATTTGTTTTTGGCAAGTACGACGACAGTGTCTTGAGTACAAGGCGTGTATCTTCACATATATAAATGGATGTTCATGATTAAAGAAAATAATATAGAAACATGGTGGTCAAGCATATGAATTGTTATGAACGGTTAAGATTGCGTCGTGGAAATACACGTCATACATAGTTAAAGAGAATTTGAATTTTGTAATATTGACGTCATTTAGGTATTTTATTTGTTTTGTGTAGGGATTTTGTTTCCCTTTTTGTTGTGTGTTAGGGTATGGAAGTGGAAGATGTGGCAATGTTGCCAATCGAGGACTGTTATAAATATGGAGTAGCTATGGTGTGACAATTTTGGGTGGGTTGCACTTGATTTGGTGATGTAATGAGAATCCTGGTTACTTACAATGAGTTTTGGCTATGTGTCTAACTTATATGTTTCATCTAATACAATTTGTGATGTTGACAGAGAATTCTAGTGTATGTTAACTTAACGATAAATGAGGGTAAACAAACTCTTTACAATTGTAGATCATCTTGAGAAAATACTAAACCAGTATAAATCAAAATAGTTTACTTGATGTCACGTTACAATATGTTAATAAGCTATACACGAATTTTGTTCTCCAACAGGAAGGAGCACAACTCTTGATGACATGACTTTATATTACAAGCATGTGCATAACACTCTTCATGTAAACTCTTTGTCCCCGATATAGTACCTGTCCTTCAGGTCATATTGGTGTGCATAACCTCTCGACCATCATAATTTAGTTTTCTCAAATAAAGGTGGTTATTCTCGAGCTTGATTAATAGTGTTGCACAGACACGGACACGGACACGGACACGGACACTAACACGGCGACACGGCAAATCTAAAAATATAAGATCCGACACGGCTTGGACATAACAAATAATTAATATATTTATGTATTTTAATACATAAAATGCATACTAAAAACATGAGCTCGAGACTATATGAGGTTATCAACAAAGAGATGCTACAATTGAATGAAGATTAGGATACCCGGTGATTAATTTAAAGTGGAAAAGGGAGATGAAGGAAGATGGGAAGAGTGAAAAAAGGAGATTAAGTTGTAATTTACAAACTAGATCAGACTATTAAAGTTTAAACATTAGCTAGGAAGGAGGGATATATCATATATCAACACTCTTATTATTTTTTATTTTATTTTTGTGCTTAGAGACTGTGATAATTTTTCTTTTGAGTTTATGTTTTTTTTTTAAATTGAAATTACTGACGTAGCGTGTCAGACACCGCGTCGAGACATGTCGTGTAGGCGTGTCGGACACCCCGACACTCCGCCCTCAGGAGTGTCCGTGCAACTTAGTTTCAATACAAATTTGTGAATTTACTTTTGTTGGGTTAAAAATCCAAAAATGAAATTAACCACAAAAGCTGAGAGTTACCAAGCAACAGTAAAAAAGTAACGAGAAGAAACGAGATGGTGAAACTACAAGAGTGAATCACTCCATACATCATCACTGAAACTTGTGAAAGACTCGTGCTTTCCAAATCGGATCCCAAAATCAAAGAGAACAAGAAGAAGAATGATCGGAGTCGGGAAGATGAAGCAGTACTCCAACGTCCTCGACAGGCCTCTCAGCAAAGGAAAGCAAGAGGTCTTCTCTCTCTCTCTCTCTCTCTCTCTCTCTCTCTCTCCTCTCTCTCTCTCTCTCTCTCTACAGCTCACACACTTTTGTTTCGTTATGCATCAAATTACTTGATCTGAACTAAATGGGTGTGAAATTAATGGATCTCTGTTTGTTGGGTACTCAAAATTAGGGTAAAGATCGAAACTTTGTACTGAATTGACCTTAATTGGAGTGAAGGGGACCTGGGTTTTTTTCAGTTTGATTGAATGTTAGCGTGATTGTGATTTGGATTGTGTATTGATTTTGGGGTTTTGATGCTTGTTTCAGGTCAGTTTGAGTGCATTTGCGTTCTTGTTTTCGGAGCTTGTGCAGTACAATCAGACCCAAGTTGACAACATTGCTGAGCTAGAAAGAAGGTGATTCACATTCTTGGTATTTCGGTTTCGTCTGTCATGTGCTCATTTAGGTTCAAATATGGTTAGTTTAGGGGTTTCATTGGATTTCTTAGACAAATGTGAATGAATGGAAGTTCAGTTTATGCAGTATTCTCTAAGCTCTAGCTTACTCTTTCACCTGAAAATGAGTTTTGGATGTTATTTTAGATTGCTGTGCTACTATAGTTTGGTAATTGAGTGCCAAAAAATTCAATGAAAATCTTTTAACTTTAAGTGAAGAAAGGAAGGATATTGGGACTCGTTGTGACAGAAAGCAAAGACTTTCCTGTTCGCTCTGCATCATCTTATTTTAAAGTTCTAGTTTAGTAATTCTGTGCTTCAAATTTCAACATGATTTATGCACGATGGATCAGGCTGGAAGATGCAGGCTATGCTGTTGGAGCTCGAGTTCTGGAGCTTCTTTGCCATAGGGATAAGGTATGACTTCTAGTTCTTGAACTGAAATATGTTTGAATAACGGACTGTTTACTTCATTTTGGCAGTAACTAAGAAATAAAAGGCAGATGTCCATTTTTTGGGTTTATAAGATGTCATCTATCCATAGGTTGCTCCGGTCTAAATGAAACATTAGCTGTTTTGTGAACAAAATTCTAGGTTAAAGGAGATTGCACAAAATCATTAATGCACTTATGCATCTTCTTGAACTACCATCTTGCAGTGTCACCATCATGTTTTGGAATCTAGAATCCTAATCATCTGTAATAAACTAAATGAGTTTATTGATTTAGTGTGATTTGTGGGTGTAGTCTGGGGGACTGCATGGGTGCTTAATTTGACACAAATGATGCTGATGATTCTGTCTTGCTATAGGGAAACAGAAGGGAGACACGATTATTGGGTATCCTATCTTTTGTGCATAGCACAGTATGGAAGGTGTTATTTGGAAAGGTGAATATTTTTCGATTTCTTTAAACTCTATTTTCCATATTTGGGGCAAGTTTTATGGCTGCATTCCAAACACACAGACTTATTGTTGATTCACGTATGCATATACGGGTGCATGTCTGTTCGACCTATGCTCATGAAATTCTGTGATGTACTTAAACAGTTAAACCTAGTGTTAACTGGTTTTTGGTGCATGACAATTAGGTAGCTGACTCACTTGAGAAAGGCACTGAACATGAAGACGAATACATGATTAGTGAGAAGGAACTCCTTGTGAACAGGTAACAGTTTATGCAGTAAAATGAAGTCTTTGAAATAATACCATGTATCGTAAAATTTGTTTTTCGGTTTTCATTATCGTCTTACCATCTTTTGATTGTAGATTTATTTCAATTCCAAAAGACATGGGAACCTTTAATTGTGGAGCCTTTGTTGCTGGAATTGTAAGGGTAAGTGCTACTCTCTTTCTTCATTATCAATTAATTCGTCCAGTTCTTATAAGGTCTCATGGTAATTGTCTTTTACTATGAAGGGTGTTTTGGAAGGTGCTGGTTTTCCAGCTGTGGTAACAGCTCATTTCGTACCAGTGGAAGGTCAGCAACGACCTCGGACAACCATTTTGATAAAATTTGCTGAAGAGGTGACTATTAACTTTTTCTGAATTAGCACTCCATACACAAACATTGGAGTTTAAAATGCATAGGCAGTTGGATGCATTTCAGCTAGATTTGATGGGAGTGGACGTTTGAATTGTACGTCCATAGTCCATTGGCCCTGTACATGTGCAGGTCCATCAATTTTGATCTCGTTTGATGTTCCAACTGTGCAATTTCTTTATATTTTTTACTCTATTTGGCCATATAGTAGCTTTGGTTTTGAGGTTCCACTTCTGTCTTGCTTTTGTATTCTCATGAATCTTTTTCTATTGCAAGGTACTACGAAGGGAAGCAAGGTTGGGTTGATGCTGAGTCCACAATCATCATATCTTACATCTCGCTTAAGATTCTCCTTATTATGATTGAAAGTAGTGATCTCACATCCGGGTTGTCAAGCGACTTTTCACCTCAAATCATACTTGTGTTGGCTATTTCGCGATGCTGATTTGAAAGTAGCAACGATTGTAATTTGTAAGCATAGCTGTGATCCAATGAGGAGAGAAGTAGAAAAGGAACAAGGAAAGATACAGTTACAGATGCGTATAATTTTGTTATTGGTAGGAACTTTGATTTATGGCCTTGTGGTTAAGCTGCAGAATGTGGATTAGTACTTCAATCAACCACAATATCTTATGTATTTAATCTGTGTTGGTGCGGATGATTAGAATTGGCCTGTTACTGATATTTTTTATTTGCATCTGCTCAGCGACTGTTTTTAGAGCAAACAATAGTCGGTTTAACCAGCAGCTCAAGCTGACATCAAGTAGCATGCTGCTTTCTTAACTTATAGCTGTGATCAGCAAGGATTTTCACTTCCCAAATATATGTTACCTTGTCAAACACTAAATTGGATGTTATTCCTTCTCAAATCTCAGAGGTAAAAACCTGCACCTGGCCTGAAAGAAATACAAAAAGGCTGACAACAATGGTGCCTAATCAGTGTACACTAGACGGAAAAAGATGCTTGGCTTCTATCCCTATATCCACCTCTCTATAATGTATCATAAGCATCAATGAACTGAGCTTCAGGGATACAATAAGTTATTCAGAACTCAGCTTTGTTGAGGCCTTGCAACCTTATGTTCCCAGAGCAAGTAGTTGCAAAAAACACATAAAAGAGGAGCAATGTTTTAACACCTAACAGTAAATTTATACTACCAGTAAAACCATGGCAACATCTCGCAAATCCTAGTCACATTGTCAACAGTATTCTCTGATAATGATATCCTATCCCAGAGAAAATAGTACACAAAACATAGATAGAGAATGAAGTAAGAAACTACAGAGTATGTTAGATTCATCAGCCACTTAGCAATAACAGTACCAACACTGTGAATTGGTGCATAAAACCGAATAAATTTCCAAAACACCATGGAACTTATAAACTTGGTGGACATAATTGCTAAAGGCCTGACACAGTAAACTTAGATAACCTGAAACAAGCACCAGATAGTTGAAAAAGTTCTCAAAGCAAAGACTTTATATAAACAAAAAGCACACTGAGGAAAGCAGTGACAGTTCCAATTAGCACCTGCTGCTGGGAATGCGCAAATCCCTAAGAAAGACAACAGAAATTGAATCATAGTAAACTTCTAATAGCTGCAAGCAGTTCAACATCCAGGAGAACAAAAGATAACAGCAGAAAATATAACAAGAGAATACGGAAAACTTGCAACAGGCACACACTTGTACTCTAACAAAACTCAATAAGTTTTATTAATATTTCATGTTCTGTTTAGATTTTCAATGAGAATTATGTCCATCCTCAATACCAAGACCATACAAGACACCAGCATATTTCTCAGGAGACCCACTAAAGAAATTGTTTTTCAACTTCATGAAGGTAAAACTGGTGAGTAAACTATCAGAACCAGCTTGGTGAGAAATGCCAACTCTCTCCACATCTAACAGCTCCGCCAGCTTGTTCAACCCACCATGGAGGCTGTTGCAGAACCTCATCAGATGCTTGACATCATAAATTGTCGGGAAGTACAAATTGATCAATTCAAAGAACTTTGTCTGCGAGTCTGGAAGGTCTTTGCAGGTAAGCAGCTTGAGCAAGTAACCGAAATCATATCCACTATGGAAGGTCACCCAAACCACATTTTCATTCAGCACAATACCAGAGGTCATCAACAGCTCACTGAACCTACGAGCATCGATACCCTTCTCATTGTTCTTCTTGAAATCCATTCCACTGTGGGCCAATAACTCAATCGATTCCGGAGCATACATATCCTCATTGAGATTAAAGTTGGAGAAATTGAACTGCCACACACAGTACTTGTCAGTTCCACAGGTGGGCAGGTTCCCATTCTCGTCCGAAAACGTGAGACCCAGCTGAATCAACTTCAACAGGTCCACATTGAGCTTCAGGGTCTGATAGTTATAATCAAAGCTGTTCTTGAAAATGCCCAAAGAGCGCGAAACGATACCTGGAAACTCTGTATCCATAGCTATATAAGGGTATTCATCCACGATATTCCGAATCAACTCAAATTCCGCATCAAGATTATCATTCCAAACTTCCCTAATATGAACATCATCACTCTTCATCACAAAAGACATTTTCTTTGATACAAATTGAAGCAGATAACAAAACCCAGAATGCCAAAAACCATAAATCTGCACAGGAATCCAATAACACCCAAAATCAAAACACACCCATATCTGAAAACCCTAGAAAATCAATACCGCAAAATCAAAAACTTCGAGAACTCACCTCGACAATTGACGACCTGGGCGTCTGAGAAATGCAACGAGGGTCAAAGTTAGGGCCCCCTTGTGATTATGTTGAATGAGATTTGAGGGTTTTAAATTGAAAAGGGTTTTACGTCGTTTTGGGAAAGAACGCTGCAAAAAGAGAGAAGCCTTTCCTTGCTTACATTGGAACAGCAAGGAATAGCTACTAGTGAGGTGGATGGGAGAGAAGAGAAACCTAAGGAGCTTGGGGTTTATATATGCCCTAACTTTGACATTTCTTGCCCATTTTGCCCTTCATTTTTTTCGTATCGAAATCTCTTCCAACATGGGAGAACGCTCTCCCGGAGAAGGGTTCTTGATCGGAACACGTTGACCGTGTAGGTGTATTTAGTTTCCTTCTTGAGAGAGGAATCGTTTTGGTTTGTGTGTTGGAACCATTCGTTGCAATTCTGGAGTCATATTTTTGGATTTGGTTTCACTTGAGAAAATGGGGTGTCACCTATTCAGAAATGCAGCAAATGCATCCTATTTGTGAATATTTACAAGTGAAAGATACAGATAACTGAAGGAGATAACTAAGGTCCAGTTCTTTCAACTCCCAATAGATTAGCTGAGGCCTGAGGTCATGACAGTTTAACTGTCCTCGCAAACAACTCAGACTTCATTGCATACGCTGCAGATATCCTTTGCACACCACTGTTGTTAGGTTCATAATAGTCATCATCAGGAGCATTAATTTCATCTACATGAGTCGTAATATCAGGATTCATCATTAGCACTAAAACTAGGTGCTGTTGTTTTTGTTGTTCATAAATTATGGACCCTGCCAATGCTGCACAACCTGAGGAATACATTTGTAGCAAATCCAAAATCAGTACTATATGTATCCAGCCAAATTGGACAAGAATTCTCACAACCCTGCACCTAGGATAGAAACCTAATCGAACTATGACTAGCTAACATAACCCATATAGGAACTGTAATCAAGTTGACCCATCGCTGAAAGTATGCCACACTGCCACAGATCTCCTGTTGCCACTATGAACAGCTACATAGCAACAATCAAAAGAACAGGATAATGGTGTTCAACACCCCTACAATATAAAGCCTTTAGTCCTTTACAGATCGACAGCTTTTGCTACTTAGTTAGGTTGTTAGTTTAAGTAGGGGAAAAAGGTTTGAAACTGTAACTATATGAAGTATGAATCATCTGCTATTTATTATTTTGTTCCAGGCTAGAAGCATCATCAATACAATTCGAACAAATATTGTACATCAAATTGATTATGTTTCTAACAAACAACAGCAACCAAATTGAGAGCATGTAAGATACCAAACTTTGAAAATTTCCATCAAAGATGAACTTCAAGTTACAACAAATTCAGGAAGAAAGACCATAAATCACATTACAAGTACGTCATTGACCTTACCATCAATCAGTTTCGACCAAGTGGGAGAGATCGACAAGAATACGTCTCCTTAAACTTCTTTGTGCTCGAAGAAGTAAAAATCGAAGCATAAACTTCCTTAGTAGCATTAGCCGGGGCTACATCCACCGCCTTAAACTTCTTCACCGCAGGACCATTACTCCCACCCTTCACATTTCCAACCTTCCCATTCCCCTCCACCTTCGCCAAAGCCTTCTCCCCACCCTTCCCATCAATCCCATGCTTCGTACCACTCAACCTCGCAGCCTCCACACCCTCCTCCTCCCCATTCTTCACCTTCTTCACCTTCTTCACCCTCGTTTTCGCCTTCTCAGCCTCCATCCTCTCCCTCAGCGCCGATACCTCCTCCTCATTCCCATTGATCACAATCTTATCCTCCTCCGAAAACCCCACATGACACACTAAACACGCCGAGGACTTCACCTCCTTCAACGCCTTGGCACTCAACACATGCCCGCAGCTCCTCAGCGCCAGAAAGTTACTCTTCCCATTAAACTCCAGCCCCGTAATCGGGCACTGAAACCTCGGCCCACTAACCGTCGCCTGAGACTCCAATTCCTTCCCGGAAATCGAAGCGAAATGCACAGGGATCATGTCCTTCAACCCCTTAATGTGTCCGAAAGCCTTCGGCACCTTCTTCCCCAACAATGCCTCAACCAAAGGCTCCTTGTTGAACACATTCCCGATCAAATCCACGACGCAAGGATCCTTCAACGGCTCATTCGAAAGCGCGCAGTTCAGAAACTTCGAGAGCCTCTGCTCGTAGGGGTCCACCTTGTCGGGCTTCTTCTCCGCGTACATGTTGAGGTAGCAGTCGCGTGACTCGGCACCGGTGGCGCCGCCATCGCCGCCGCCGCCGGGGGTTCTGATTCGGAGAATTAGGGTTGAAAGAGGGGGGAATTGGAGAGGGGTGGAGTCGAGTAAGGGTTTGCCGTTGAGGGTGAAGAAGAGGGAGGGGAGGGTTTGGGGGAAAAGAGAGCGCTTGAGGTGGTGGAGAGTTGGGGTTTGGATTGGGGATAGGGTTAGGGTTTGGGTTGGGATTTGGAGGTCTGGGGATTGGAGAAAGATTTGGAAGGATTGGGGATTGGGATTCATCGTGATGGGTTTGATTTGGTGAAAGGGTTTGTGAGATTGGGAATTAGGGTTTTGAGGTTGAAGAAGATCGCTGGGAATTTGGGGATTTTATATGTTGTGATTGTCAGATTCAAGGCGAGGTCGGTGGTGCTGCTCGCGCTATTTTTCTTTTTATTTAACCTGAAAATTCTTGTATTCATCACGTGTATTTACACGACATATTCTTAACCGTTTATAATAATTTATATGTTTTATCATTATATTTTTATATTATTTCTTCTAATCATGATCATCCATATATATATATATATAAAGATACACGCCGTGTACTGAATATGTTCTCAAAAAAGATATACTAAAATAACGAATATTAAAAGATAAAATAAAATCAAACGAGGTGAGTTTTATAATTCGAGAGATACATCATACATGATGGATTTGTGTTTTTATCTTGATTTGATTTGGAGACCCTTAACGAGTTTGATATGGACTATTGAGGCACGTCAAAGTGCAACCATATATAGGTTTGTCGACTAAAAGTTTAAGTTGTGATCGAATATTGTTTGGACTATTTAGTTGTGAAATTGTTGATTCAACATATTTGACTAAGCAATCAAGTAAAATTTTTAGATGGTATCGATTGGAATGCAACGTTCTGAGTTCTGACTAAACATTGTAGGCATCTTTATACATACATATATGTGTGTGTTAAGAAAAAGAAAAAAAATTGTATAAATCAAAGTCTCTATGTCAACCAATGTTTATCGTATTAAAGAGCAAGACTTAAAACTTCACTAGAAACTCTAAATTCCAACACATAGTGAAATGACCAGAATGACAAAGATTAGTAGTAGTATCCATCACAAAATCAGCTTCGTGAAAGACATGCTTGAAGTTAAAAAGGACAAAACTAGTTGTAAACTAGATTATGCTCAGCATCACTAGCAGTCTAGCATCTTAATATATATGTTCGACATGGTTAGATATGATTTTTAATTAAGATATCATCACGAATCACGTGAATCAATTAGCAATGATATTACAAGACGGTTGTTGTTGACCAGTTAATGTCAAACTGCCACAATTACATGTGACTCAAATGCAACAAATGTACAAAGTTGAATGAAAACACAAATTCTTTTACCAAAAACTTAAGGGTGGAGGTAGTACGATCGACATTTGTGGTCATAACTACTTGTTTTAAGGAAATAGTAAACAACTCAATCACACACTTGAACATGAAAAATATAACTTGAAAGAAGTAATAGGGCTTATGAAATTCAAAATTCTTATTAAAAATATTGTGAATAAAGTCACATGATGTGGTAAAGTTGGTCGAGCTGTCATGTTAAGAGTCATAATCTCAACTCCCACCAGATTTGTGGCCAACAACGTTGAGGGGGTCTTTAGATTTGTGCGTTTACGAAGAAAGATTAATATAGTTGTATGACTTTATTTGAGTACTCTCGTGGATGTCGGTCGGAATAATGATTAAGTGGTTATGTTACTAACTTGTTAACATAACATAAGTGAGTTGCCTGCTCATTCTTAATAAATAAATAAATAAAAAACAAAAGCTAATATAAAAAAAATATTAAAAAAAAAACAGACTGAAGTGAAGGGTATGATAGTAAATTGACAGTAGGGTTTTAGGTTTTTTTTTTTTTTTTTTTTAGGGTTCTTCTCGTGAAGTTATAAGAGCGCCCTGGTCGCCTCCTTCACTTCTCCTACACAAAACTGTGCGGCTCCTCAAATCTGTGCCTCCCGCCGAACTCGGTCAAGGTCCGCCGTTTTCTCTCTGTCTTCATCCCAATATAGTCTTCCTTTTACTTAACGTTCGTTACTGTCTTTGCTTACATCTCTGTTTCTGTGAACACTGAAAAAATATGTATGAAACTGAGAAACATGTTTAGGAATATTTCGAAGTCTAAACTGTTAAATCTCATTGTGATCAAGGTTTTTGAGCACTAAAGTTAACACGTTCTGGGTTGCTTGTGCTGTCTTCGAACTGGGTGATGAGTTGGTTGGGAACTAGTAACAATTTGTATTAGTAACATAGAAATTGAGTCAGAAGTCATTATTGTTTGTATTGTTAGATTGTTGTTGTTATTAGTATTATTGGGTTTCGATTGTTAAGTTGTTACGAGGACTTTACCTCGTAATGGTTTCAGAGATGTTTGACATTGTTTTTTGCTGTCATTCCACTGTGAACAGGTCATCTGAGATCAACAAACCGCAAGATGTCAGGGTACGTGGACAATTCTTTGTACTATTGTTTTCTCACTAAATATAGTTAGGGAATACATAAAATTATACTTAGTCTTCCTTGTAACATCGATTTTAAAATTGGCATTGTTATGTGAGACATGTGATGGTTCAGAGTCCTGGTTGGGAACGACAAAGAGAATTTATGAACAATTTAATCCTGCACTTATATTTGTTGTGAGAAAATAATCAGTTGTGTTATTATACCTCCATCTAGTTTCAGTCTATCATTAAAACCAGCGCATGCTAAGTCTAAAGGGCTAGTTTTGCTCCGACTATGGTTCTGACATAGGCTAGTTGTGTTCGTTCTGTATCTATGTTTTGGGATTGCACACAGAATGGCTGAATGTTAGTATTGTCAATGTAGTTACCTTTCTAATATAGGCCTGTTGCTTTTGTTCTTGCACTTGGGGTCAGTTCATCAGTTCAGCAGACTGGATGTCTGAATGTAGTTTGCTGACCTATTGTATTGGTCTGATATACGATAGTTGCTTTTGTTCTGCATCTGGCATTCCATGTTGTCTTAAAGAAGAAAGGAAAACTGGAATTTTTTGCAAGTTATTACATTCCCTGTCAGTCCTTAAGATGTGAACTTGCACTTTAGAGCTATGATTTCTTTCTTGGTTTCTCACGTTTGAATTTCACTGAGTGCTGTTATAGTTTTTGATTGACATATGGCATGCATTTCTATGTTTAATCTAACTCTCTTTCTTGTCATTGCTTATACAGAGATGAAGCTGAGGTTCCCGTTACTGCTGAGCCTGTGGCTGCTGCTCCAGCTCTAGGTGAGCCCATGGACCTCATGACAGCATTGCAACTTGTGCTTAGGAAGTCATTGGCTCATGGTGGGCTTACACGGGGTCTACATGAAGCTGCCAAGGTCATTGAGAAGCATGCTGCCCAGCTGTGCGTTTTGGCTGAGGACTGCGACCAGGCTGATTATGTGAAGCTTGTCAAGTCCCTGTGCGCAGAGCATAATGTTAACCTAATGACAATTCCTAGTGCCAAAACTCTTGGAGAATGGTCTGGGGTAAGTGGAAATATTCAGTTATTGCTTTATAGTACTTGTTTCATGCATCCTTATTTTGCCATTTTATGTTCCAGATTAGTTATAAACAAATGCATTTATTTTTCACCTGATTTTCATTGCCAATAAATCTATGTGCCAACTTTTAATTATTACTTTCCTAGCTTATGTTGATTTGGATTCTCTCTTCTCACAGCTTTGCAAGATTGATTCTGAAGGAAAAGCAAGAAAGGTTGTTGGTTGCTCTTGCGTTGTTGTCAAGGTAATACTACATTCATTTGAGTGTGTTAATTCGGTATATATCCGGTTGTTATCTCGCCAAGCTATTTCTCTTTTTATGGTTTTGTTTACTTACCTTGGGGTCTATTGTTTTTCAGGATTTTGGTGAAGATACAGAAGGCCTTCATGTTGTTCAGGAGTATGTGAAGTCCCATTAAACCTGGAAGAGGTTGGAGGTTGGACATTGAGGCCCTTTTTACTAGGGGTGGTGTTTGTTAGATAGTCATGGACCTTCCTTAGTATTGCATCTGTCCCAACTTATAACATGTTTTTCTGATTCTCAAACCATCATATTTTGGAGCATGCTGTGTTTAACATATCCTTCAGTGGAGTGATAATTTTGCTATGGATTCATTAGTATTACCAATCTTTGTTTCCCTTAGAGTATCTTGTTCATCTTTGATTTCCAAGCAGATGATTTGAGTTGGATAACTGTTCCTATCCCCTGACTTTAGCACATCAATTGTGGTCCATGGATTCCTTGCAATTTGATTGATTAGGCAACATCCTGGATAAAATTGTGGCCCTTTGAGTCTGGCAAAAGCTACACCAGGAATACTTGTGTAGCACATTAGCTTTCAACTACCCTTCTTGTAGATATCACTATGGTTCTGTGTTATCATGCTTTGGTATCTGTGAAATTCAGAACTACATTTGTAGTATACCTACTACCCTCCCAATAATTTGGGGCAGGGTACCCCATTTGCAACATGTTGTAGAAGCTTTGTTTCATCCACTGGTCCTAAAGAACACGCTCTTTTGCTGGATACCACATCTCATCCAGTTGGTTGAGCATTTCAAAAGTGTCACTTGGGTCTAACTTGAACATGGTTTTGGGCGGTTTATGACTTATCATTTCTTTATGGGCATATTGTCCATGACAAGAGCTTCTTATCCTATTCGTTTTAACCAACATAGAACTATGTGCCTCAAATCCCCCTTCCATAGCTCTCGTCTGAACTATGTGTAGCACCCACCATACTTTAGCTAATAGCTAGTTGCAACTGGCTTTGTTATGTGATGTAAATTGGGACTGTTGAACCCAGAAACAAATCTGTTTTGTAGGCTTGAAACTCGCTTAGATTTCGTTACTCTTTAACCGGAAGTGTGTACGTCCAAGGCAGTAGAGTCCTGTCATTGGACCCTTTTAGGAAGTTTAACTGTACTGTATAGGGAGGGTTTAGCAAACCTACCCAACTTAAATTTCATTTGAAACCTTCATCCATGGGAAATGTTACTGCCTGTAAAAAGGATCAACGATTTCAAAACCATTACCTTAATCACGAAATCTATCTTTCTTGCTCATGTGAAATTAACCTTTCTTGCTCATGTACATAATACATATTGCTCTCACCTTTAATGCATTTTTTTTATCTTATTGTTCCATATGACTTTTACTTTTATAGTCACTAGGTAAATTAAAATGAATTGTGTAAAGTTAATTGCACATAAATGAGATATTGGAGGCAATTAAAAGTCTATTGTATTCTTGTTTGAGTACACCTAAATTCGAAAGTAAAAAGTCAACCCATCCATTATTTTTTGGATATTATTTAACATGTTAAATCTCGAATTTCACTTTTATCTTTATTTAAGGAGTTGGTTTTAAAATCCGTCTAAAGCTCCCCACAAAGCACGCTCCATCAGACTAGTTCACCAAGTTAAGTTACAAAACCAATTACAATGATCTAGGTAAGTAGCAAAACTAATTACGGTGATCTAGGTAAAAAGCTAATCACACCTAAGCCAAACTTTTTCTTCAGGGCTTAGAAAAGAGATAGAACATCTCATGGCCCTCCTCAGCTATAGTAATAGTACTTTTCTCCTTTTCGGCATAAAATCTCAGCAGGTTTTCATATTCACTCTCTCCCTACTTGTAGTTTATATGTTTGTAAGTTTGTTGCTACTGTAGCTTCAATAATTATTCATGAATTTCTTGATGTCAATATGATTATTACTTTCTTCATAGTTTTTGAAGTAATGAGACTAAATATTAGGTAGTCGGCAAGCGTGGTTCGTCTACTTCATATTTTCCCAGGTGGAGTACAACGACGACTGCTGCTACTACCATTGGTCTTCTTAGTCGCTCACGCAAAACAAACTCGGGTAGGTTCAAAAGTCCTAATCATCTGATACAATTTTTTCTTACCCTTCTTCATAATCAAGATGGAAATGAAAACGTTTGCTATCTGATATTCTCTATATATTATATGTCTATTCAATACTGATAAAGATCCTAAGTTAGTCAGAGTTCAACAGCTTACTTCCGTCGCTTGGATTAATTAATCAATGGAGTCGAATTCTTGTGTTAAATTGCAATTGGAGGATGATATATACTGTTGGCTAGTCGCCAAATATAAACACAAAGGATGGCTCATGGTTTCTAAATATAATAACCATGAAGCAGCCCATCCTTCAACCCCTAATTATGTATCACAAAGTGTACCAAAACAACAGTATTCATTTATATATAGAGGTTACAGAGTACTGTTACATATAGCATATGAATATTGCAAACAATGGATACCTAGAATCCTAAAGGGAGAGACAAAGATTAAGCTTTACTTCGGAGAGAACAAAGGCAAAGGATGCATGAGTGCCACAAAGTTAACAAAGGCGCATGCGCAGTAATAGCCTACTTGTCAAACTTAGAACCACCTAACCACCTCCCTCCCTTGTCCCATTTCACTGGGATCAAGTGAGGCTCACCTTCCCCTTGTGTAAACAACACCACACATACATGACCTCACAAACCAAAACCCGAACTACACCAAATATAAATACCACCACACACTCAGTCCTCACTCCTCACCTTCACTATCTCTCTATAATTTGACTTGTAAAGTCAATTCTTATAGTTCTGATCAAGCCTCAAGCATTTCAAGAGTTCAGTTTTCCTTTGGTTTCTTAAATCTTTGACAAAGAAATATGGCTGGAACTGGTTTGTTTACAGAGATACTAGATGGAGAAGCTTACAAGTACTACTCTGATGGAGAATGGAAGAAATCATCTTCTGGTAAACTTGTTCCCATCATCAACCCAACTACAAGAAAGGTTCACTACAAGGTTCAAGGTGATTACTTCTTTTCTTTTTTCTTTAACCATGTTTATGATTTTTCATGCTTTGGTTCATTTTTGCAAAGTGAATTACAAGTGCCCTTTATCTGGTTAATTGGTTCAGCTTGTACACAAGAAGAGGTTAACAAGGTTATGGAATCAGCAAAAACTGCACAGAAGTTATGGGCCAAGACTCCACTTTGGAAAAGAGCAGAGCTACTTCACAAGGCTGCTTCTATCCTCAAAGAACACAAAGCTCCAATTGCAGAGTGCTTGGTTAAAGAAATTGCTAAGCCTGCTAAAGATGCTGTTACAGAGGTGTCCATAAGCATAACCTTTATCTTTTGATTTTTCAGTGCTTTTTTATCTTCCTGTGAAAAGTTTGGATTAAAGTTCGGGTTTTGTGAAGGTTGTGAGGTCTGGAGATTTGATCTCTTACACTGCTGAAGAAGGGGTCAGGATTCTTGGTGAAGGGAAGTTCTTGATGTCTGATAGTTTTCCTGGAAATGAAAGAACCAAGTACTGCCTGACTTCCAAGGTATATTAATTTGTACTTTTTACTAATTTGGTTTGTGCTGTTTCTCTTTTACTGTTGAGTTAATGGAATTTTTCTAGGTAGGTTGTTTGATGATGTAAGCCTTTGAAGAAACAAATGATGATAGCCTCAGAAGCCATTTTGTAACAAATGATGATGATAACGTTTGCCTCTCTCATCTTTCTTCAATTTCCCTTCTTGGAAATACGGACCCTTCAAATTCTAGAATTAAAATCATGTTCAATGTGCGTTATTTTCTGAAGTTAGATTATAACACAGAGTGATTCTTATAGCTGTATATAATGATTAAGTAGCAGCATATACTTTGTAGTAAATTTACTCTCATGGCTAAATGTTCTGTATCATAACCCTCATCATTTCTGAGAAATTTTGCTGAATACAACTGAATTTCCATTTCAGATTCCACTTGGTGTGGTTCTAGCCATTCCTCCTTTTAACTATCCTGTCAACCTTGCCGTCTCAAAAATTGCTCCTGCACTGATTGCTGGAAACTCTCTTGTGCTCAAACCCCCAACTCAGGTATCAATTCAAGGAATTACACAATTATCCAGCTGTTCTTGTTAGAATGTGTTAGGTTGTGTTTGTGAAGCTGCCTTTACAATGTCGATGGTGATCTCTCATGTTACACCTACTTTGGATCTAGGGTGCTGTTTCTGCCCTTCATATGGTACATTGTTTCCACTTGGCTGGTTTTCCCAAAGGCCTTATTAGCTGTGTCACTGGAAAAGGTTCTGAGATAGGTGACTTCCTTACCATGCATCCTGGAGTCAATTGTATTAGGTAAAATCCCAACCTACCAATGTCTGATACTAAATTAGCTACACCCTTACTTTGGTTGTCACGATACATATAGTTTCTTACCGATCAATTGCGGTTTCACAGCTTCACTGGTGGTGACACTGGTGTTGCCATTTCAAAGAAGGCAGGCATGATCCCTCTTCAGATGGAGTTGGGAGGTAAAGATGCCTGCATTGTTCTTGAAGATGCTGACCTTGATTTGGTGGCCGCAAACATAATAAAAGGAGGTTTTTCCTACAGGTGATTCGAGTCAATTTTTTCTCTTTTGCTTACATATGTAAGCCACCATGAAAATGCTGAGTAGTTAGTCTTAACATGACACACACATCTTGTAACAGTGGTCAGAGATGTACTGCTGTCAAGGTTGTGCTGGTAATGGAATCTGTTGCGGATGCCCTGGTGGAGAAAGTGAAGGCCAAGGTGGCAAAGTTAACTGTCGGGCCACCCGAGGAGGACTGTGACATCACTCCAGTTGTGTCGGAATCATCTGCAAACTATATTGAAGGGTTGGTTATGGATGCAAAACAGAAAGAAGCAACATTTTGCCAGGAATACAAAAGAGAAGGGAACCTTATCTGGCCTTTGTTGTTAGATAATGTCAGACCTGATATGAGAATTGCTTGGGAAGAGCCATTCGGTCCGGTTTTGCCAGTCATTAGGATTAGTACTATTGAAGAAGGTATCCACCACTGCAATGCTAGCAATTTCGGACTACAGGTAATGCCATTTTATCATAACATGATGTGATCTAATTTATCATAACAATGTTCTTACATGAGTGATACATACAGGGCTGTGTGTTCACCAAAGACATCAACAAAGCAATGTTGATCAGTGATGCAATGGAGACAGGAACAGTTCAGATAAACTCGGCGCCTGCTCGCGGTCCAGATCACTTTCCATTTCAGGTGAGCACTTCAGAATTACACCCACCTAATTAGTATAGTTTGCTAACAAGGGCATCATATTAATACAGAACTTTGTGATGAATGACAGGGTATAAAGGACAGTGGAATTGGGTCACAGGGAATCACCAACAGCATCAACATGATGACCAAGATCAAGACCACTGTCATCAACTTACCAACCCCTTCTTACACCATGGGTTAGTAAGTTGTGTAAAATAAAGAAAGAATCATAGTATTCAGAGCTAGCTAGCTAATTAATAATTTCATTTAGCAGACCGATTAGTAAACTGTGTAAGTGTGAATTTTAGGCTGCAGACTGTAACATATTACGATCTTCTACGACGTAATGGAGTTGATGAGAAAGATGAATAAGTGGGATATTCTTTCCAAACCGCAAGCTGCATCATGCCTATTTAGCTCATGTTATAGCTCTTGCAAGAATAAGTTGTACTACTATGCCAAGTTTTGAACTTTGTTGCTACTTGCTAATTTGCAAAATAGCTAAACCGAAATAAATAAATAAAAAATAACAACCTTTGGGCCAATACTTAACCTAAAAAGTCTACCTCGCACTCACTCGCTTCAGTCCTCACTACTTAAAAAGGACAAAACTAGTCGTAATTTAGATTATGCTCAACATCACTAGCAGTCTAGCATCTTAATATATATGTTCGACATGGTTAGATATAGTTTTTAATTAAGATATCATCACGAACCACATGAATCAATTAACAATGATATTACAAGACGGTTGTTGTTGACCGGTTAACGTTAAACTGCCACAATTACCTAAATACATGACTCAAATGCAACAAATGTACAAAGTCAAATGAAAACACAAATTCTTTTACCAAAAACTTAAGGGTTGAGATGTACGATCAACTTTTTTGGTCATATTGTTTCAAGAAAAAAGTAAACAACTCAATCACAAGCTTAAACATGAAAAACATAACTTGAAAAAAGTAATAGGGCTTATGAAATTCAAAATATTATTAAAATATTGTGAACATAAAGCATGGCTCATTCTCAATCAATAAAAAAACAAAAGCTAGTATAAAAAAAGTATTTAAAAAAAAAACATAATGAAATGAAGGGTATGATAGTAAATTGACAGTAAGGTTTTAGGGTTCTTCTCCTGAAGTTATAAGAAGGTGTGCTAGGGGTGGAGTTTGTCTTAACGGTTCGGTTTTAAGATAATAACCGAGAACCGGAACCGAGGTTTTGGTTTTCTATTTTGTAAACTCGAAACCGATAAAATTATATAAAAAACTGCACTCCTCGGTTAACCTAATATCGATTCGGTTTCGATTATAAAACTTACTATCCATAATTCTTTTCGCACTTACCAATAACATAAAAAATAATAGTTTCAAAGTAGTAAACTACAAGTTCAATACTTCAAATAAGTTACTTTAAAGGTTCAAACAAGTAATTGAAAGGAAAAGGAAACCTAAAATCTACACATCATTTATTTGATGCATCCAACATCCATAACAAAAAGGAGAATTACATGGGAAGGAAGTCTTTCCATAAAAAAAAAAAATACATGGGAGAGAATTCGATTAGACTTTAACACTTAGAAACCATAATATTGTGTGTGGAAGCTTATGATATGTAACCCATAACCAATAAAAACATGACACCTAATGTAGAAATACATATTAATAATTAAAGAAATACATGTCGGTTCGGTTCGGTTTAATCGGTTTTCTAGATGCACAGAACTGCAAACCGACACCGTAATGCTCGGTTCTTTGCGGCTTACGAAACCGATAGCCTCGGTTTTGATTTTTTGGATGTCGGTTCGGTATGGTTTTGGCCGGTTTCGGTTTTATCGGTGCCTAAAAGTCATGTTAGGATCATACCTACTTGCTTGGACCACACAGTGGGCTTGGTGTGGGCTTGGGCCTCATAAATAGATCAGTTGGTTAATGGCATGAGTTATTGGATCCGGGTTATGTTGTAAACGGGTTTTTAGGGTTTTGCAACTTGCTATATAAGGCAAATAAGTGCTTGTATCGGGGCCATGTCCACTAGCCCACCCTATCCAACCCATTTTGTCTCCGCAAGCTGCTTATGGTTCTCCGCCTCCGAGTCTCTATGGCAGCAACAAGGAGACTTTTCAAAGCCACCCAAAAGCCAGATATTTCTCTCTATTGTGGGTAAAGACTCGAGGACCCAGGTGAACTGCAAAAAAGGTCTTTGGGCCGTCAAGGCACAAAACGGTTATCTCTTCTCTACACAAAACTGTGCGGCTCCTCAGATCTGTGCCTTTGCCGAACTCCGTCAAGGTCCGCCGTTTTCTCTCTGTCTTCATCCCACTATAGTCTTCCTTTTACTTAACGTTCATTACTGTATTTGCTTACATCTCTGTTTCTGTGAACACTGAAAAATATGTATAAAAGTGAGAAACATGTTTAGGAATATTTCGAAGTCTAAACTGTTAAATCTCATTGTGATCAAGGTTTTTGAGCACTAAAGTTAACACGTTCTGGGTTGCTTGTGCTGTCTTCGAACTGGGTGATGAGTTGGTTGGGAACTAGTAACAATTTGGATTAGTAACATAGAAACTGAGTCAGAAGTCATTATTGTTTGTATTGTTAGATTGTTGTTGTTATTAGTATTATTGGGTTTTGATTGTTAAGTTGTTATGAGGACTTTACCTCGTAATGGTTTCAGAGGTGTTTGACATTGTTTTTTGCTGTCATTCCACTGTGAACAGGTCATCTGAGATCAACAAACCGCAAGGTTGTTGGTTGCTCTTGCCTTGTTGTCAAGGTAATTCTACATCCATTTGAGTGTGTTAATTCGGTATATATCCGGTTGTTACCACTCCAAGCTATTTTTCTTTTTATGGTTTTGTTTACTTACCTTGGGGTCTATTGTTTTACAGGATTTTGGTGAAGATACAGAAGGCCTTCATGTTGTTCAGGAGTATGTGAAGTCCCATTCAGCAGTCATCTCTTTGTTTAAACAAAATTTATATGAAGGTGAAACATTAACCTCCTATGCATTCTCTTATCTAATTTTAGGTTAAGGTCGCATCCATGCATGTGTTTATTTTTCACTCACCATTTTTTTGGGTTGCAGCTTGTCCAGAGACCATCTGGACAGGTGCTTCGCATACGAGAAGTTGGAAGTTCCAGGGAAGCTCTTTGATTTTATGTACTTCCCACAGTCTGAGCCTCGTTGTACGTCAAAGCAGGAGAATGATGTAGACTGCGGTATGATTGTGTCACTCAACATGATCCATTACGGATCCAACTGGCACAAGGCGGTAAGAATCAATTTTACGCTCAACATTTTTGTGCTTGTGGAGTGGCTGTTTACATGTAGATGTGTTGATTGCAGTCTTTTTTCCAACTGCAGGGAGGGTCGAATGAATATCGGGCGAGGCTGCTGATCAAGTGCCTCACCGCCCCCATGAATGAAATGTGGAGAGAGACGCTTGAGGCTGGCAGGGCCTTTGCTGCATCAAAGACACCTGACCTTGGTAACATGTTTGATGATTTCGAGATTGATGACCTCAACAGGGGTGGATTTCCATCGGCTATGTTCCGCAAGTAAGCAGGTCCCACGCGGTCCGCAACTTTTGTAATCTGTGGACTTTTGGAAGGTGATTTGGTTAGTCCCCTGAGTGGGTGAATGTTTTTGTGCTATTGTACATGGAGGTCTAGTATGGACTATACTCAAACTACCCTAAACCATGATTACATTTTGGATGCCCAACCCCCTAAAGTGAGGGACGTATTTTGATCACCAGACAAAGATTATTATTTGTAATTCACATTTGTGGTGCAGTCTAGTGGAACTGAATTTTGGATGTTTTTTTTAGAAATAGTGGGTTATTATAAATTGCGTTCAACAATTTAGGAGATGTTATTTACTCATGTGCTCTATACGGATGATTTTTTTATCTTTTGTCGAGGGGATGTTTCTTCTCTTAATTGTCTGCAACTCTTCTTAGATGAATATGCTGCTGCTTCTGGCCAATCAATAAATAAAGAGAAGAGTACTTTTTATACTAGGGACAACTATTCTCATCGTAGTGATTAAATGTCAATTGGGTTTCAAGTTAGGTACTACCCTTTTACTTATCTTGGTGTTCCTATTTTCAAAGGCAAGCCTCGACGTATTCACCTTCAAGCAATTGTTGATAGGGCTAAAGCTCGTCTAGCTGGATGGCATGGCAAGTTGTTGTCCATGGCAGGTCGGGTTCGGGTTCAATTGGTTAACGATGTATTCCAAAGTCTACTTATTCATAGTTTTTCTGTTTATATATGGCCCTCTTCACTCTTGAAACACTTGTTGACGTGTGCTAGAAACTTTATTTGGTCTGAGGAGTTATCTAAAAGAAAACTTGTTGTCTCTTGGCGGCGGGTTTGTGTGCCAAAGCAAGAAGATGGTCTGGGGCTACGTGATATCAAGTCTCTTAACATGGCAGCTCTCATTTCCCTTGGTTGGTCTATTATTACATCGGGATCTATATGGAATAGCTATGTTTCTCAACGATTTTCTATATGTTGCAATATGAAGGATCGATATTTTCAGTCCTCTGTTTGGCATGGTTTAAAGGTAGCTCTTCCTTTTATTTTTCAACACTCTAAGTGGCTTATTGGTGATGGCAAATCAGTGAATTTATGGATGGATAAGTGGTTGAATGCTCCTTTAATTGATAAGTTGCACGCTTCCAGTTTTCCTAAGCGTTTGACATGTATGGTGGACGCTTTTATCACTAACCAACAATGGACTTTGTCAAGTCAATTTTTAGTTTCTTTTCCAGCTTTGGCAAATGAAATCTTTCATATCCCGCTCCCAGTTGAACCTGAGAAGGATTTATTAATTTGGGAGCCATCAACCTCAGGTTCATTCTCTTTCTCTGATGGATACCATCTTATTCGGCAATCTTTTTCAAAAGATGTGTGGGTTTCTAAGGTTTGGCGTTCTTTCATCCCCCCTCGGTTATCTTTACTCGCATGGCGTCTCTTTCATAATAAGTTACTTACTGATGTGCAGCTTCAAAAACGGGGTATCCCAATAGTGTCAGTTTGCCAGCTTTGTACTTTTGGCTATGTTAAGGATTCTACTCACTTATTTGTCACCTGTTCTTTTGCTCAACATGTTTGGCAGTGGTTGGCTTGCTGTTTTGAGACTAGGTTACCGACTAGTGGTACTATTGGTGATTTATTTGCCTCATTATCAATAAGTGTTTCTCTCCTCAATTGAAGAATATTTGGCTTGCCAGTAGCCTTTATGCTCTTATGGTGGCTATATGGAAAGCGCGTAACAAGATTAGAGTTGAGGACACAAGCCCTTCACTCATGCGAATTTTCTCCTCTCTCAAGGCTTGGATTCGCTTTGCTGCTCCTCACATTCTAGGTCATTCGGATGGTAAGGTTGACTCTCAGTTGTTGGTTGGGTTGGGTATTCAACCTATTCATAAAAATCAAGCAGTGTCTCGGCTAGTTCTCTGGCACCCTCCTTTTTTTCCTTGGATTAAATTGAATACCGATGGTCTTGCAAAGGGTAACACAAGATCTGCAGCTTGTGGTGGGGTTTTCCGCGACACCCATGGTCATTACATTGGTGGTTACTGTAAAAGATTAGGTCACAATTCGGCTTTCTACTCGAGCTTATGGGTGTGATCATTGGGGTTGAATATGCCTTTCAATTTGGTTGGCAATGCCTCTGGTGGAGAGCGATTCGACTAGTGTGATTACATGTATTAACTCTTCTTCTTTTGTTCCTCCTTGGCCGCTTCGAATTGCCTGGCTCACCTGCTTAGCACGTATTCGTACGATGATCTTTCGTTGCTCTCATATTTTTCGGGAAGGAAATACAGTGGCTGATAGAATGGCAAACATTGGTCTTCTCTCTCCTTCCCTAGTATGGCATGCTTCTCCTCCATCTGATCTATCTCCTTACCTTTGTATGGATGATCTGAGATTTCCTTATTTACCATATGCTTAACTTTTACTTTATGGGTTGGTGTTCTTTTAGCATTTTCTTTCGTTTTAGGGGTAAGGTATATGTCCCCCCTCTGTTCTGGATGTAATTTTCTTTTCTTTTTTATTATTATTAATAAAATAAAAATAAGGGACGGGCGGTGGGCTCTCAGAGTGTGGCAGACCCTTCTCCTTCTGGATTGAGGGTGAGACTTGTTCCCTACATTGTCTGCCTCCGAGAGACTAATATCGTCTAATCCTTTATTATTTAAAAAATAAAAATAAAAATAAAAATAAAATAAATTGCGTTCAACAAGATAAACAAAATTTATGAAAATGCCACTGAAGATCGCACTTAACTAGTAACTCTGTTTCTATTCACAGATGAACTTTTTTTTTTTTTTTCAGATGCAATACACAATAAGTTTGGTGATTTGAATAACAAAATGTTAGACAATGTTGCAAATTAATGAGCACGATATGCTCTTTCTTGTTATTTAGTTTACGCTATAGAATTAGATGCGAAATCCATATCATCATCTGTCAGATAAAAAGGGTTCGACTTTGGAATATATTTAGCAATAGCAATATATATGTAGCATTTGGTCGTATGCAACTGACCTTGTTTCTTTTCTTTTCTTTTCTGGTGAAACATCTTATGCTATGTGATTCCAAGTTCACGTTATCATTTTCAAAAATGATTCTTATAGGACTGTGCTTCAATATAGCTTAATTAGGAACTTGGGATTATGTACATAATTTGACACATGCAAGCCGGATAAAATGTCTTTTTAAGAAGCAAAAACAAGATAATCATGTTTAATTTCAAGATTGCATTGGTATTAGTTGTAAAGAGAGACCTTATGACCTGAATATCAAAAAAGAGATGTGATTGGTGAAAGACAAGGACATATGCCTACATCTTTAGCTTTCCCAAGTCAATTTAGTTAGATTTTACTAACTCGTATCAAAATGTTATTCGTTTGTCTCGTATTTTTTTTATTTGTCACCACAATATATATCTTTTAAGTTATTTGTCTTTAAATTACTGTTTGAAGCATATACCATATACGATAATCACAATTCTTAACATATGATAATCACAATTATTAGTTATCTGTCTTTAAGTTATTTGTCGTTATTTATCTTTTAAGTTATTTGTCAATTTAGTTAGATTTTACTAACTTATTTTTAAATGTTATTCGTTTGTCTCGTATTTTCTTTTGTATGTCACGACAATATATATTTCTTAAGTTATTTGTCTTTAAATTATTGTTTGAAGCATATGCATAGTTTTTTTTGTATATGTGTTTAGACATCAACAGAACATACAATAATCACAATTCTTAGCATATATTCCCACGTTCTCGATCCGTAAAACTAACGAGTATAATTTCATATACAATATGAAAACACTAAAACAAGATGAACATCGAATACTAACAGATTTCAATGTCCCTCTCGTTGTGGTTAGAATCGTTCCACCATGATTAAGATTAAGATTCCTATAGTTTCATACGTGATTTGATACAATGAACTTGGCTAGCTCAGCATCAACCAAATTAACAACTCCATCGATCCCAAAATGAGAGATCGTCCACGATATATAGCTAGCTGTTTCAATCGAACACATCTCACTTCTGTATCTGAGTGTTAAATTCAAGATCATATATATACTCCACTGCTACTTGGTCGTGATTTCAGCTTGCAAAGTTTGAGCATATGATTTGTTGAAATTCTGAAACCCAGTTAAACAATGTATATAATCATTCTGGTAATCTTTCAAAATATTCAGACTCTAGCTAGTATAATATTAAACTGTGCAGACAATCATTTGCCACATGAGGGTTTTTATATATAGACATGTTCTCTGGATTCCACAAGATATGTTTCTCACTCTTGTATTCTAATACCAATGGAGACCGATGTAAAAGACATTAAGTAACTAAGTACAAAGTAACATAGATATTGTGGAAAGAAATTGTTACTGTCTTATTTCATGGTTTTATACAAAAGAGAGTAGCATTTCACTACACCAGAATTAATGCGTATCATTTGGGAATGCAATGGAGTCTACGATAATATGTCACTTTCCAAGTGCCAAAAGTATTACAGATTATGAATCCAAACCCAAAATAATGCGGCCGTTAACTTAAAGAGAGTGAAATTTACATACCCTAAATTACATTTCACATATCATATCCTACATTTTTATAATGAAATGTCTAAAGTATCTATGTTTTAATCTCTTCAAGTTGTCAATGATATGGACGGTTTGAACATTTTCTTGTAAAAAAATGAGGTATTGTATGTGGATTGTAATTTAGAATGTGTAAATTTCACTCTCCTGACTTAATATATACAAATATTTCATGTTGAAATTGTAGATACAATAACAATATTAGAAAATGTATGAGAAATGAAGAGCAGCGAGTTTATTACATAATGGGGTTTATGGGATATTTGCATAAACGTATATGCATATTTGAATTGACATATGACATTGTTTATTGGTTTTATATCGGTAATAATTTTACTTTTAAAATCAAATATCACCGTACACATCAAAACATATGAAAGAAGATGAGACTAGTCTAAGAAAAAACCACATTATGAATTTGGTGTTGATATTATTTTTTTTTATTGTTAAGAGTTATAATCCTAACTCCCACCAGATTTGTGGCCAACAGCTTTGAGGGGGTCTCTAGATTTGTGCGCTTGTGACGAAAGATTAGTATGATTGTATGACTTTATTTAGGTACTCTCGTGGATATCGATCGGAATAATGACCGAGTGGTTGTGCTACTGACTTGTTAACATAACACATATGAATTGCATGTTCATTCTCAATAAATAAATAAAAACAAAAAAAAAAGCTAGTATACAAAAATATATTTAAAAAAAAAAAAAAAACAGAATGAGGTGAAGGGTATGATATTAAATTGACAGTAGGGTTTTAGGGTTCTTCTCGTGAACTTATAAGAAGGCGCGCGTCCTGGTCGCCTCCTTCACTTCTCCTACACAAAACTGTGCCTCAGCCGAACTCCGCTCCTCAGATCTGTGCCTCCGCCGAACTCCGTCAAGGTCCGCCGTTTTCTCTCTGTCTTCATCCCACTATAGTCTTCCTTTTACTTAACGTTCATTACTGGGTTTGCATTGTTAGATTGTTGTTGTTATTAGTGTTATTGGGTTTCGATTGTTAAGTATTATGGGGACTTTACCTCGTAGTGTTTGACATTGTTTTTTTGCTGTCATTCCACTGTGAACAGGTCATCTGAGATGAACAAACCGCAAGATGTCAGGGTACGTGGACAATTCTTTGTACTATTGTTTTCTCATTAAATGTTGTTAGGGAATACATAAAATTATACTTAGTCTTCCTTATAACATCGATTTTAAAATTGGCATTGTTATGTGAGACATGTGATGGTTCAGAGTCCTGGTTTGGGAACGACAAAGAGAATTTATGAACACTACTTATATTTTTTGTGAGAAAATAATCAGTTGTGTTATTATACCTGCATCTAGTTTCGGCCTGTCATTAAAACCAGCGCATGCTAAGTCTAAAGGGCTAGTTTTGCTCCGACTATGGTTCTGACATAGGCTAGTTGTGTTCGTTCTGTATCTATGTTTTGGGATTGCACACAGAGAGGCTGAATGTTAGTACTGTCAATGTAGTTACCTTTCTAATATAGGCTTGTTGCTTTTGTTCTTGCACTTGGGTCAGTTCATCAGTTCAGCAGACGGGATGTCTGAATGTAGTTTGCTGACCTGTTGTATTGGTCCGATATACGATAGTTGCTTTTGTTCTGTATCTAGCATTCCATGTTGTCTTAAAGAAGAAACGAAAACTGGAATTTTTTGCAAGTTGTGCAAAGTTATTACATTCCCTGTCAGTCCTTAAGATGTGAACTTGCACTTTAGAGCTATGATTTCTTTCTTGGTTTTTCAAGTTTGGATTTCACTGAGTGCTGTTATAGTTTTGATTGATATATGGCATGCATTTCTATGTTTAATCTAACTCTCTTTTTTTTCATTGCTCATACAGAGATGAAGCTGAGGTTCCCGTTACTGCTGAGCCTGTGGCTGCTGCTCCAGCTCTAGGTGAGCCCATGGACCTCATGACAGCATTACAACTTGTGCTTAGGAAGTCATTGGCTCATGGTGGGCTTACACGGGGTCTACATGAAGCTGCCAAGGTCATTGAGAAGCATGCTGCACAGCTGTGTGTTTTGGCTGAGGACTGCGACCAGGCTGATTATGTGAAGCTTGTCAAGTCCCTGTGCGCAGAGCATAATGTTAACGTAATGACAATTCCTAGCGCCAAAACTCTTGGAGAATGGTCTGGGGTAAGTGGAAATATTCAGTTATTGCTTTAAAGTACTTGTTTCATGCACCTTATTTTGCCATTTTATGTTCCAGATTAGTTATAAACAAATGCATTTATTTTTCACCTGATTTTCATTGCCAATAGATCTATGTGCCAACTTTTAATTATTACTTTCCTAGCTTATGTTGATTTGGATTCTCTCTTCTCACAGCTTTGCAAGATTGATTCTGAAGGAAAAGCAAGAAAGGTTGTTGGTTGCTCTTGCGTTGTTGTCAAGGTAATACTACATTCATTTGAGTGTGTTAATTCGGTATATATCCGGTTGTTATCTCGCCAAGCTATTTCTCTTTTTATGGTTTTGTTTACTTACCTTGGGGTCTATTGTTTTACTGGATTTTGGTGAAGATACATAAGGCTTTCATGTTGTTCAGGAGTATGTGAAGTCCCATTCAACAGTCATCTCTTTGTTTAAACAAAATTTATATGAAAATGTCACTGAAGATGTAGTCATTTCATATCCTACTTCAACAGAGACCCTAGGTCATGGCATTGACATTGTGAAGGCTGGTATGGTTACTTCTTTTTAGTTCGTTTAAATTCTTTATAATGGCACAGTTGTTACTTACCCCTTTCAATTATTTTTGCAGGGATCAAACATCACTTTGTGTTTGACAAAAGTGATGGAAGGAGAGAGATTTAGGAAAAAGCTTCACAACGAAATCTTAGATTTGAAAGGCAATATTCGGGTATTTTGTCGTGTGCGACCATTGTTAGGTGAAAATGTCACTGAAGATTCAGTCATTTCATATCCTACTTCAACAGAGACCCTAGGTCGTGGCGTTGACATAGTAAAGGCTGGTATGCTCATTTCTTATTTAATTCATTTAAATTCTTTATAATGACACACTTGTTACTTAGCCCTTTCAATTATTTTTGCAGGAAATCATTGGCGACGAAGATGAAAAGTTGAAGAAGTTAAAGGTGGAACTGGGTAATGAAGCATACGATACAGTGATAACTGCACTGTTGGAAATGAAGGAGTATAATCCGTTTGGTAGATATAAGGTAGAAGAGCTATGGAATTTCCAACAAGGTGGGAAGGCATCATTGATGGAGGGAGTCCAATATCTTCTTAAGCAACTTGATTTGGTCAACACTAAAAAGCGACAAGAAACTGAAGCATGGATTAACACAGAGGTTGTCATAGTCTTCATCCTTGTAGTAGTTTCTTTTCTGTCTTTGTGAAGTTCATATGAGTTGATGATATGCTAGCAATCATGTAAGTTATTAACCTCTCCTTTCAATTATTTTTGCAGGGAACAAACATCACTTTGTGTTTGACAAAGTTTTTGATCATGAGGCAACACAACAAGATGTTTATGTAGAAATATCGCAACTTGTTCAAAGTGTACTTGATGGATACAAAAGACATGAAGGCTATTGAGGCATATTCTTCACTGGACATTGAACACGTTTGTAAGTTGATTCAATGCCATGAAGAGTGTCAAGCTCTGCCAAAGAGTTTCTTAATTTGGAGTTGTCAGGCCTTGATCAGGGGCTTAGAGACTTGAAGGCCACTGAAAAGGAAGTTATTGAGGTAGTAAAGAGAGGCCAGCAGCTGCGCAAAGATTATGAAACCGCAAAGAGCCGCCTTGAAAAGAATATCACCCAATCAAAGGATTCTCTTCAGCATCAAAACAAGCTAGATGAAGAACTTAATCATGCAAGGATTAAAGCTGGAGAGCAAAACTCGACAAGGAGAGCTTAAAGGGCTACTGGATTCTTTGAAGTCTTTTGGGCAGTAGCCCAGCTGGTAGAACTTTAGGCTTAGGCTTATGATTTGTTTTCCTTTGTTTTGCTCTTCCCTCTCCCATTTTTGGTGAGTACTTTGGTTTGCCCCCTAAACCCTGGCAGATGTGTTTATATCTTAAAAGTAACAGCAACGAGAAGCGAACCAAAAGAATTGAGATGAGAGTCATGAGACGTGTATATGAGATGGATGAAATGTTGTTTTAACAATGTACTAAGGTTAACTTAGAGCGATGAGATGCTAGATTTTATTATGGACAGATCATTGCACTTAACCAGTAACTCTGTTTCTATTCACAGTTGAACTTTTTTTTTTCAGATACAATACACAATAAGTTTTGGTGATTTAAATAACAAAATGTTAGACAATGTTGCAAATTATTAAGCACGATATGCTTTCTGTTATGGATCGTACTATGTAGTTTACGCTACAGAATTAGATGCGAAATCGATATCACCATCTGTTAGGATTAAGTTGGCTTATTCATTCTGGGGTGATTGATTGATTGATAAAAGGGTTCGACTTTGGAATATATTTAGCAATAGCAATATATGTAGCATTTGGTTGGTCGTATACAACTGACCTTGTTTCTTTTCTTTCTTTTCTGGTGAAACATCTTATGCTATGTGATTCCAAGTTCACGTTATCATTTTCAAAAATGATTCTTATAGGACTGTGCTTCAATATAGCTTAATTAGGAACTTGGGATTATGTACATAATTTGACACATGCAAGCCGGATAAAATGTCTTTTTAAGAAGCAAAACAAGATAATCATGTTTAATTTCAAGATTGCATTGGTATTAGTTGTAAAGAGAGACCTTATGACCTGAATATCAAAAAGTGGAGATGTGATTGGTGAAAGACAAGGACATATGCCTACATCTTTAGCTTTCCAAGTCAATTTAGTTAGATTTTACTAACTCGTATCAAAATGTTATTCGTTTGTCTCGTATTTTCTTTTATTTGTCACCACAATATATATCTTTTAAGTTATTTGTCTTTAAATTACTGTTTGAAGCATTATCATATACGATAATCACAATTCTTACATATGATAATCACAATTATTAGTTATCTGTCTTTAAGTTATTTGTCGTTATTTATCTTTTAAGTTATTTGTCAATTTAGTTAGATTTTACTAACTTGTTTTTAAATGTTATTCGTTTGTCTCGTATTTTCTTTTGTATGTCACGACAATATATTTCTTAAGTTATTTGTCTTTAAATTACTGTTTGAAGCATATCCATAGTTTCTTTTGTATATATGTTTAGACATCAACAAAACATATGATAATCACAATTCTTAACATATATTCCCACGTTCTCGATCGGTAAAACTAACGAGTATAATTTCATATACAATACTTAACACTAAAACAAGATGAACATCGAATACTAACAGATTTCAATGTCACTCTCGTTGTGGTTAGAATCCTTCCATGATTAAGATTCCTATAGTTTCATAGCCAGGTACATTTAGTCGTACGTGATTTGATACAACGAACTTGGCTAGCTCAGCATCAACCAAATTAACAACTCCATCGATCCCAAAATGAGAGATCGTCCACGATATATAGCTAGCTGTTTCAATCGAACACATCTCACTTCTGTATCTGAGTGTTAAATTCAAGATCATATATATACTCCACTGCTACTTGGTCGTGATTTCAGCTTGCAAAGTTTGAGCATATGATTTGTTGAAATTCTGAAACCCAGTTAAACAATGTATATAATCATTCTGGTAATCTTTCAAAATATTCAGACTCTAGCTAGTATAATATTAAACTGTGATGACAATCATTTGCGATATGAGGGTTTTTATATATAGACATGTTCTCTGGATTCCACAAGATATGTTTCTCACTCCTGTATAGTTGTATTCTAATACCAATGGAGACCGATGCGAAAGACGTTAAGTAAAAATTAACATAACAAAGTACAAAGTACATAGTCTAATGGTTATTGTCTAGTTGGATGTGCTATCTAATAGGTTCGAATCACGACATTATCAAAAGTGGTCAGGAGAGAGACTGCAATGCCGTGCTGGTTGTCCGGGTCCAACGGATTAATCTTGGGCCTAAGAAGCTTTTGAGATACCGCGATCTTGAATAAAAAAAAAAATACAAAGTAACATAGATAATGAAATGTCTAAACTATCTATGTTTTAATATCTTTAAGTTGTCAATGATATGGACAGTTTGAACATTTCCTTGTAAAAAAGTGAGATACGGTATGTGAATTGTAATTTAGGGTGTGTAAATTTCACTCTCCTAACTTAATATATACAAATATTTCATCATTTCAATATATGTTGAAATTGTAGATACAATAACGATATTAGAAAATGTATGAGAAATGAAGAGTAGTGAGTTTATTGCATAATGAGGTTTAAGGGATATTATATGCATATTTGAATCAACATATGACTTCTTTGTTTATTGGTTTTATACATATAAATAGCGTTCGGTAATTTTACTTTTAAAATTAAATATACTGTACATATCAAAATACATGACTAGTCTAAGAAAAAACCAGATTATGAATTTGGTGTTGATATTATTATTTTTTTTAGGGAAGTGTTTGGAACTTTGGATAAGACTCATAAGAGAATTTAAGCAGTTAGGTTCAAGTTTAAAACTTAAAATCAAGCTTAAACAACTTAAACCTTATAGTAAGAAGGTAACGCGCGTCCAGCACAACACGGTGGTCGTACTCAACACAGTAACACAACCCCTCGCAATCAGTTAACCCAAAGACTAACTAGTCTCACCAACCAAAGGCCCTGATCATGACACACTCAGAATATATAATCCCCACACTAAGCCTGTGTGCCCCATCCACACCATAACAAAACCCCTCCCTTCTATTTAACCCCAACTCCAAAACACAACACAAATTTAAGAAACCCAGAAAACAAAACCGTAACAGTTCAGTTCGGGACTTCAGGTCAGTCTGTGAGAATTGAAATGAACTCTCTCCTAAACCCACAACAACAACAACAACAACAACAACAACCCAACACCTCCTTGGCCGTCCAAGACCTCCACCACCGCCTCCACATGAATAACCCACAAACGACGCCGTTCGACTCCTCCCACGACGACTTCCTCGAGCAAATGCTCTCCACTCTCGGAAACCCTTCCTCCTGCTCCTCCTGGGCCGACGAAACCCCTCCCCCTCCTCCTCCTCCTCCGCCGCACTCCTCAAACGACAACAGCAACAATGTCGTTTTCTCCTACGACGACTCCTCCAACCTCGCCTCCAAGTTCCGCAGCCACCAGATCAGCGCCGGCGCCGCCGCTGCCTCCAAATCCTCCCCGACTGCCTCGGCGGCTGCCGCCGCCGCCATGATGCTCCAGCACCAGCTCATGATGTCCCGCGGCGTGGCTCCTCCTCCGACTCCGGCTTTGCTCCGATGGGGCTCTCCTTGGGCAGCAACGGCGAGTTTGACCGCTCGCATAACGACGTTGACGGCTCGTCGTTTAAATCTGCTAACCAGGTCAGTTTGTCAGCTTCTTATTCTCTGAAACCGGATGGCGTTAATGTAAATAATTCTACAATAACGGCGGCGGTTTTTACAGGGCGGCGGTGACGGCGGTTCTTCTGTGCAGGCCTTGTTTAATGGCTTTACTGGATCTCTGTCTCCGAACCAGCCTCAGCATTTTCACCACCCTCAGGTATTTTTAATCACAATTCTCATCATTCTTCTTCTCTAATTAATCATGCTTAGTTTCTAATGACGTTTTGATTAGGGTGGTGCGCTTCAAGCTCAGAACTATGGAGCTCAAGCACAAGGCATGACACAACCTCCGGCGAGCGTCTCAGCCGGGGCCACGGCGGCGCAACCCAGACCTAGAGTCAGGGCCAGGCGAGGTCAAGCCACTGACCCACACTCCATCGCTGAAAGAGTAAGTCATGGGTACATAATTGATGGGAATAATTAACAGTGTTTCGAATTATTGAAACTATGCGATCAGATAATAACAAAATTAGTTAGTCACGCGTTGATGGCCTTTGATATCTTTGTTGGTTTTCTGAGCAAGCAAACAGAACAGAGCAGAAGCACTAGCATTTTGTTTTCTGTTTTACATTTTTGTTCGTATTAGCTTGTATTTTTCTGAAAACGGATATTGTTGCAGTTACGAAGAGAGAGAATTGCAGAGAGAATGAAGGCCCTGCAGGAGCTGGTTCCAAATGCCAACAAGGTAAAATTAAAAATCGTTTAATTATTCATTTCCCGATCATACTTTGTAATTAATTAGTTGATTAATTATGGGTCCTCATCAATATTATTTGTTTAAAAATTTGAGAAATGAAGCTCCTCAGTTTCCACCTCCCCAGTGGGAAACCTCCGAATCTGTAACTGCAGATAATAATTCATGAAATACCATTTTGTTTTTAGGGTTTAGGGGACAAGTGTCAGATATCTAATAAGGGTTGTATGTTTTTTATTATAAGAAGCCGGAAATAGCAAAGTTGGTCCCGTACGAGTCTAATTGGTTTCCTAAGTATACCTGGAATTTCTTAATAAATTGGGTAAATCATAGTGTACAATACTTCATTACTACCAAGATTAAGTACGTACCTTGATATAAGTATTTCTGATTTCTTCTTTTTCAAGATGATATGATGTTGTTAATTAAATAAAATTTTGGACGTGGGTTTTTGGAATGACAGACAGATAAGGCTTCAATGCTGGATGAGATCATCGACTATGTAAAGTTCCTGCAGCTCCAAGTCAAGGTAATTTAGATGCTTTGCTCTTCCTTCCTCTAATTATTGGTTCTGCTTAATCCTTTTGATTATCTTTAATCCAAGACCCTCTTTCTAATAGCTTAAACTAAGAAAAGGAAGGATTCCCTGGTTGACATTGTTTGTTTGGATATGATAATCAAGTAAAGAATTAGCCTGTGTATTGTAAAGTGGGATCAATGTATGGGGAATATTAATTTTCTCTCTGTCACTTGTAGTATATATATTTACTGGTTTTATGCTCTCTTTTTGGGTTCAACAGGTTCTGAGCATGAGCAGGCTGGGTGGTGCTGGTGCTGTTGCTCCCCTTGTAGCTGATATATCATCTGAGGTAAAATCAACAAGTTCAAAAACCCTATCCCCGTAATCATCACACCCTTTAAATCATCTGCATTTTCGCATTCAACTAACTGTCGTGTCATACCTCCAAAGTTTTATAGGATTGGAATTTCGAAATCAATATAAGCTAAATGATTCGAAACTCCGAGATTTCAATACTCCGAAACACTGTAGAGCGGACTAACTGAACTTTCCATCACCATGAAACGACAATACTAAAGCAGGCACGCGTGCCCACTTTAGAGATTCCTCCTCTCACTCTCTTTTCTGAGAAACTCAGCCTTTTCTCTTTTGGCTTGTCTTTTTCCTTTGCTTTCTTTTTCACACTCGGAAAGTTTATTCACGAAAATGTTTTAATTTTTTGGGACGTCGCTGTAGGGAGGCGGTGACTGTGTCCAGACCAGCGGCAATGGCGGGACCCGCGGCCGGAGCAACCAAACCGCGTCGTCGAACGACAGCATGACGGTGACGGAGCACCAGGTGGCCAAGCTCATGGAGGAGGACATGGGATCCGCCATGCAGTACCTACAAGGCAAAGGCCTCTGCCTCATGCCTATTTCCTTGGCCACAGCTATCTCCACCGCCACGTGTCACACCAGGAACCCCCTGATGAATAACAACAACCACCCTGTCGTGGCATCCAACGGCGGAGAAGGGCCGTCGTCTCCCAGCATGTCGGTGTTGACCGTCCAGTCAGCCACGATGGCCAGTAACGGCGTGGTTGACGGTTCCGGTAAAGACGCCGCCTCCGTCTCCAAGCCGTGAGAGTTACTGATCGAATATCCGCCCTAACGTGACGTGGACTCGAAGCAAAGTCTACTAAAATAAGGCCCTCTTTTCACCAGGGTGCTTTCTCTTGGTCCAAACGACGCCGTATTTGCGTAGACTTTGGCTCTATAAAAAGCTTAGCTAACCACCTCCTCCCAGATCCCTATGAAAATCCTGTTTTTTTTCATGATTTTGGGGTTCTTTGTGTTTTCAATTGCTTTTGTTCTTTTGTCGCTTCTTAATGTGAGCTTATTTATCTTTGATAATCATGATCATATTGCTCTATTATGAAATGATTAGTCTCTAAATAATAATAATGTGGGAATTATTAAAGGATCAAAAGGTGATCGAGGAGGGTTTGAGTTTTATCAAATTCTAATAAAAGGAGTCGGCAGCTAACCACTAAAGCTCTTGTGATATACAAGAGTTGTTTTAGGTTTTTGGCTTTGTTTGCTGAAGTTTGAGTTGGTGGTTACAAGACCATATCAATGCGGATTAGATTTCCGGTCAACTCAACGTCTTTGTTCTTCTTGTTTTGGATGATTGATTTGGAACACTACTTTGACCACCTACTCCATTCACTTGCTTCAGTTGAAGTCCTTGAGGACGATGACAAAGACAAACGTTTATCTTGAATCCATCAACTCATAATCGCATACCAATGTTTCGTCTACGGTATCTATCTATATCTACACAATAGTGTTACATGGCCGACCACTAACTAGGCCTAGTTTGGTACAACTTACTTTAAACAAAAAAAAAATCAGCTTTTATATAAACTTTTAGATTTTTTAGCGTTTGGTAAATAAAAAAAAACAGTTTTTTTTTTTTTAAATTACATGTCACTAGCATAAATTTTTAGAAGCAATCTAAATGTTACTTTTAAAAACAGCTGTCACTAAAAACACTAGAAATTAATAAATTTTATCTTGGCAGCACTTTTAAAACTAATATATACAAAACACAAAACTTTTTTAATTCACAGCTGATTATTTTCGCAGTACAACAACATTAGTTTTTTTTAAAGTCACAGCAATACCAAACTAGCCTAAGAGATTTATGGTCAGTCACCATTAGATTTAGATTTACATCCAAGAGTTGAAAACAAAACAACTCTACTTAAAATAATTCTCCCCACCTTTAGATTTAAATATAATGGTGACTGATCATGAATCTCTTGGTCAGTCACTGACTAGGTGAACATGGCTGTGTCGATACATTACCGCATAATGAGCTACTGCATCGCAAAACTAAGGCTAATCTTTGATTAGTCAAATGAAAGATCGTGTAAGATAAGCTTAAAACAATAATACATCACTGACTAGGTGAACATGGCTGTGTTGATACATTACCACAAAATGAGCTACTGCATCGTGAAACTAAGGTTAATCTTTGATTAGCCAATGAAAGATCGTGTAAGATAAGCTTAGAACAATAATACATCAAACGGAGAAAAAGAGAGTAAACTCGACCAAAAGAAAGAGTTGCGTTTGAGTAATGAAATTCATAAAGGTGATGCGTTGGTGTTATTCATCTCCATAGTTGACAAACACAAAGGGACAGAGAACATCATAATTTAGTGTTCTTTGCTTTATAATTTATAAACTTCAGTAGGCAGCAGACTCTGTGGTCCATGTCATACCCATATGGACTTCTAATCCTCAAATCGACGACAGGATGGCGTAAGGCCTACCGTCATCTGCTCTTCCAAGTCCCTGCTCTGCAAGTCATTCCCATTGGCATGTAGAAAACTAGAAACAGAAACGAGCGTGGTCTCTGGTAAATTTGTAGTAGCACTTCTGCAGTTCTGCTAAATGATACTGAGAGATAGCAAAAATGCTTTCAAAAGCACTACGGAAAGGACTTACACAGCTAGAGAATCCTATAACAATAGCTGAAAATGTAAGATGAACCTTATCAATCAGCAGAAGCAACAATCCCTTTAAGATATTCAAGTCAGAGACACGAATGCAAGCTCACGGCCGGCATTGTGATTCGGAGGCGATACTGGTGAGCATGAACTTCCAAGCTTGATTCTTTTCCAGATCTCCAACTCAATATCAAATGCACTTATTTCACATGGGAGTATTAAGAGACATGTAGTCCACTACTTATTGTCAATCCCTTCACAGCATCATTGAGGCATTGACTCTCCTATTCTAGTTCCATATTCTAAAGGTAGAAGATATTATTCTATATCTGCCCATAACTCCCAATAAGCCAGTCAAAAACACATATATCAGGGATCAAGATATAAACTATACCAGGAAGCTGTTAGTTTGGACTTCATTAATCAGTTCATATATAATAAAACTCTGTATGAAATATAAAATGGGGCATTGAATATTGTTGATGCATCATTTTCCAAGTACTGGCAGAAGTTTACTATCTCTTTTACCTCTATTTCTATCTGTCATGAAGAGACTTTTATGTATGATAGAAATGCGATTGCAGTGCACTGAAACATACAATATTGATGAAGGCCAAGAAAAAAATAAATATATATGCATGTCATCTACAGAAAAGGTGTCTCAGAACTGACATTAATCCTTGATGTAAAGCAGACTACAACATCTCTAAGAAGATCTCTTCTATGACTAGTATAGTGAGAATAAGTTCAGTCAACTCACACTTAATATGACACACATGTGAAACCTTAGACTATCTGGTATTAGCACATACGTAGCCTCAATATTGACCCAGCTTAGGATCCAAAGGAAGTATCCATAGGCAACACATAACATAAACAAATATGCTATATGTACCAAAGCATATATGAACCAACCTAAAGGGGTCTCTGACTCCTTGAAAGCAAACACAAGCATGGACACAGGGTATCTTCACACAATAGCCTAGATATCTCTAATGTGTGCCAGAACCATCAAACCAAACAAGAAAAGAAGTGCATCAACCACAAAATTCGTTTTTCATCCATTAATTATACAAGAAACATATCTTATCAAATCAAAATTGTCATTGTTTCCAATTAGTTTCTTACTCCAACAAAATCTGGAGACGACAGTAACATCTCTGCAAGCCTTAATTCTGTTATACATCTTTTGCTCCAACTGAATAATGAATTCAGCATGCAGCCAGTAACTGGCCAGGAGGATTCCTTCCGCCTAGAGGGGCCAAACGAACACCTTATACCCCTGCCAAAATGCATAACCGCACCCACTCCAATTATTGCTAAAATCGTCTCACAAGTATTATATAAGGTGAGCCCCTAGATTTAGCTTCCACGTATTGTTATATCTAAAGAACACAGCAATGTTATGAAATGTTAAGTGCTGAAGTATACCACAATCTTAAAGCATAAACAGGCCATCCATAAAACTAGAATTGGAAACCAAATGTAGCTTTTATTTATACGCTTCTCTATCCATCACCAGTAAGTTTTAGACTTAAAAGTAGATACTTAAATGTACAATTACTACAAGACTATGATAGGTAATAAGAGCAAGCACATTCTGATTGCTGACCCCATAAAACCCAAAAAGTTCACAGAAACACAGTTTAACTAGTGCTGGGGGGCTTGAAAGTATAAGGTTGTGGAAGTGACAACGGACCTCTCCTCGATTCTTTATCATCCAAAAGCCTTTTCAGACTTCTGCTCTTGCAGTGCAGCGCATCAAAATGCTTCACCTGTAAAAACAAAACAACCCAATAACGTCAAACAAAGGGAGCATAAACCCAACTGCCCAAAAGGGTCATAAACCCTAACGCCCAAAATGGTAATAAACCCTGATGCCAAAAATGACCATAAACCCTAAAGATTGAAGCTTTACCCAAGAAGCACGGCAGTTATTGACGAACTGATCCCTGGCGGGTTTGCATTGTGCTGGGTATAACAGACCTTTGGACCCAATTTCAGTCTGCTTCTTATCTGATTCTTTCTCCAACAAGCATAGAACGCGTCTCGAGCCTAATCGAGCCCATCAAATTTCAGATTCAACCCACAAAATTGAAGCCTCAAGATTTGAAATTTAAAGCAATTGAACGAATGAGTGAATGCAAAGAAGGATTATCAAGACCTTATAGCAAGCTTGTCTTGAAGCAGACAGCACGTCGGTGTGAACCCCATCTGGGTTTCGTGTTGCTAAAGCTTCTTTGGCCATGGCTTCGCTTTGTTTCTTCTGCTAGTGTCTCTGATTTAGCGACTGTGAAATTGAAACAATGAAAGGGAGTTGGAGTTGGGTTGTATTGGTTGAAGTGAATAGGCCAGGTGTAGGCCCAATCATCACTCGGGGCCCAAGGAGATAACTTGAGAAACATTATTTTCTGTTATAGCAAGTTTTCGTTGTGTTAATGTTGATGACTTGATGGTGTGATTGGAGAAGGCAACATTGGTTTATGTGGAATTGTGGATTCAAGTTTTCCTTAACAGTGTCCTAGTTGCTTTGCTCGGGTTTTACAAGCCAATTTCTGTGCAGATGTATGTTTGCTTGGGCATATATGCATCTCTTATCTCATAATATATCGTACTGGTTTTCAATGTGACTGTCGTGCTGCACACCTTCCGTGTTTTAGTTGTTGAGCCATACATTAGTCTTGAGGGCCGCTTCATGCTATTGAAAATGAAGTCTACTTTCTCGTTTGAAGAACTAGTACTGTAATCTATTTATGAATTTGAAATGTAAAGTAAATGAATATGGATTTTCTTGGTTTGTTTGTTCTTCGTCTTTGTCGTTTAAACATGAAATTATGTATTGATTGAAATACTTAAGTGTATATTCACGATTTTCACATAAATAAACATGTTATTAATAAGAGTATTGATGGATTATAATAAACTTCTCGCACCTTGTTTCAATCTGTATCACTTTCGTTGGACAGTGGATAGAGACAACAGGCTAGGGTTTTGGTATACTTTGTTCAATTGTATCACGAGCTTTCACTCTTTCATGGTAATGGAAGAGAATATATTCAGTTTTTCACTCTCCCATCCAATTCCATTTATCTCGTTCTCTTATTTTTGTTTCGAGAAAAAGGTTTGCCTCGATCTCTATCTTGTATGTACATTATCATGCATGTGTCAATTTCTACTGCACGAAATGATGTACATTATCCCTAATGGGAGCTAATGTGATCCTGTCTCCTTTAGCTGACAGATCGAGTAGTCCAGCTTCGCAAGTTTGTCCTAGAATCCTAGCTGATATATATCAGAGACAACAAGATCCACCGCACAGGGAGAATCCGACGGCCGAAAGAGCACCGGTCAAATCAGTAAAGAGTCGGCCTTTTTTGTCCGGCAGCTGAAAAATCCAGTCTCAGCCATAAAACCACTCCACGTACCCTAACCCTAGTTTAATCAAACCAATCCCAAGTCGACACGTTACCCCTAACTTAGACATTAATTTCGTTCTCGATCGATCTCCATCTCGGAGTCGGAGGCTTCAGCTATTCCTTTCACTATGGTGTATGTGAGCTCGAACTGTCTTTTGCACCAAACAGTAGTACTCGTGTAAAGACAGGTCGCATTTACTACTATAACTGCCCAGGTCAATATCATTTACTAAGACTAGTAATTAGTGAAACAAAGCTTGATAGGGATGCATGGGAAAGATTAACATAGTTGATTACGAATCAAAGTGATGGATTAGCTGCAACCCTTAGTGTTAAAGCGAAAAGGGGTATTCAGATCTGGTTGCAAACACAGGGTTTCTTTCTCTCTTTAGTCGATAGGTAGCAGACGAACGTAAGAGAGTGAGCTGGGGAAGATGGTAGAGAGTTCTAAAGGGGCTGACAGAAGAGAGTGAGCTCAGATTACACATTCGTAATGAGTGAATACTAAGTTTATCATCCTCATGTTACACATTTGTGTGATGTGTGCTCACTACTCTATCTGTCAGCTGCAGATCGACTCTTACATTGGTAGTCGATTCATTTTTCAGGTTTCTTGGGTATTGGTTTCGTCTTTGGTAATTCATCTCTTTTCTTTTCACTCCAGTACTGATTTTAGGTGAATTGCTCGGATGATGATGAAGTAAAAGTAGAAACAAACCCAGAAGATATATATGACACGTTGATACATACTTGATGTATATCTAGCTAGGTCTGTCGCTAACAGTCTCTTTGATCTTATCCATAGCATTTGACATATATATTTGTACATATATACATCTCTTCTCTTTGGTTACAACAGAGGCGTTTTTCTTCGAAGCAACACCTTTTCACCATCATAATATTGGTCAATGTAAAGGGGGTTTGTAAAACGTGTCCAGGTCTCTAGATTAATCATCGGGGTTATTATATGGAGGGGCTTCTTCATCCTCCATCAAATTGATTCACGCATATATGAAGGTCTATGAGTTTTTAGTATTACACTATACTGTACTTTATATTGATTATGATTATCCTTATCTAAAGTCTCAAGCAAAGTAGTAGCTTCTTTCAAGAATGAAAGTGTAGATTTCACCTTATTTTCCTGCACTTAACCCTGACTGATCTTTTCTCCCAAAATTGAATTACGTTCAGATTTTGCTCTTACCAATGAGAGTTTTGTTTTTGTTTAAATTTTGTTAGGCTTTTGGGAGCGCAGCAACGAATGTTTATCTGTGATATGATCAGATTGGCAAGGTAACCTTTCGTTCCAACAAATCCTTTTGTATATGTACTTCACATTCTACACCCTTTTTCATTTCTATGCTTAAACTTTTAATTGAAAAACTTTTTGCTTAATAAACTGAAACAGGTTTGTCAGATCTATCAAGGTAAACCGTTTCAAACCACTGCAAGGTAGTCCAGTGGTTCTTGCCTAGTTGAGTGTGCTCCCTAATCTAGCTAGGTTCGAATCATGACATATCAAAAGTGGTTAGGGGATGAGCTGCAATGCCCTGCTGGCTGTCCAGCCCCCAACGAATTAGTCCTTGGGTCTAGGAAGTCTTTGGGATGCCGCGATCTTGAATCAAAAAAAAAAAGGTAAACCGTTTCAACAGTCAAAATCTCCTTTCTGTTGCTCTTAATTATGTTTCATTTCTATGGTTGCTGATGTTTGAATATGTGATCTTTGCATTATTTGGTTTGTCTTAGTGGGTTAATTACCAGCCAATTTATGATAAATGAGAAGAGCATCTGAAAAATGTAAAGATAATAAATCTCTTTTCTTCCTTAAACAAAAGTAGGAGAGGTCGATATTTAAGCAACAACATGTAAATTACAGGAATGTGCAGCTAGCTCTCATAATCCACGTTATTTGCAAATTCCTATAATTTCAGTGATCATCTATAGTTTTTTCTTTTCTTCCTTCCACAATTGTTAAAGACATTTAAAACTGTTTGCGGGTGCTAGACTTGCTTCTCTGGTACTAGAAGTATCGTATGGCCGTTGGAGTTCAAAAGCAGAAAGAAAAAAAAAAAAAAAAAAAAAAAGCTCAAATTACTGCTTATATCGGAAAAATTCATATTTTAGCTACATGTTGTTAATTGTTCGTCAAAGAAAACTATCATATATATTGAACTTTGAAGTAATGAAGTAATGAAGTTGGTGTAGTAAAATTACAAGGTATATGTGGGATAACAATGATACATCTTATTGTTGTTTTATGCATGTCTCCTCTTCCAGAAGCTTAAATTTGCATAGCCATTAAGACGATGAGAATTGTAGACTCACCTAATTATTAGAGCACCATATATATATAAAATCTTTCTTCCCTGGCCATCTATCTGTTGCTCCAAAACACTGGCAGACAGCAAGAACAAAGCTTCATTAGGATCAAATATGGCCTCCTTTGTCACCTTTCGTTAGCTTCAAAAGTGAGAATCTCCCTTAAAAGATGAAAAAAGTTGAAACAGAAAGGGTGAGATGACATAGATCCATTAGGTACATGTAAAAACTACTAAAGGTTTCATGCACAAGAAACTTTGATATATACATATATAAATGCTCCCAAACCTATTCTCCAGCAGATTGAGCAGCTGCTGACGGTGGTCTCCGGCCGATTCTAGGCCATGGAGTGCCGCCACAATCCGCCGGAGAGATGAGAGGTGAGAGAAGACGGCCAGAGAACCCGAGCAGCATTGGCAGTCTTAGCTAATCCTTTCAGGTTTTATTTTTTAGTTTTTTAAAGATAGGCCTACCATCTTCCCTAGGCTCAACCTAACTAGAAACCGCCTAGCCCGCAACAAGCTGCTCCTAGCCCACTAAAGGCCCAATTCTCCTTAAACTGCCATCTCTTGAAATGTTGAATACCTACACTCCTACAGTCCTCTCTTCTTCTCACTCACTCTCTCACTCACCAAAGTTCAACACTTGCAGGAGCTCAAAAACCCAGAAAGCTCAAACCTTTCTCAAAGAACCCAGAAAGACTCCATTTTTATAAGAAACCCAGATGAGCAACAAGACGTTACTGCTGGAGGTTTGCACCAAAAGGGGTGGGCTGCACCCCAGTACTGTATCACCAAGCAGGGCCCTGATCACATTCCTCAGTTCTCCGCCAGCGTTGTCGTCAATGACGTCAGATTCGTCTCTCAGGGCTTTCTCGGGTCTAAGAAGGAAGCTGAGGCATCTGCTGCCGGAATGGCGCTGGAAAAGTTTCTTGGTTATCAAAGCCAACAGCCCATCAGCCCAAATGTCAAGTCTTTCTCTTCCCCAGGTAACAAGGTTTTTCAAGGTTTAAGCTTTTATTGATCAAGGAAGTTCTGTTGTGGAATTTTGACTGTTTGAATTTGTGATGCAGTGAAAGTTGGTTGTGTGAACAAAGTTGAGGGCAATCCCACATGGGTGAGTCTCAGTTTCCTCATAATTGGAGTTAAAGTCTCGGACTTTAAGAGTTTAAGTCGAGGGGTTGTAAGATTAGCTTATAATATTGTTCATGATATGCTGTTGAATTAGAATATTACGATATAATGTACTTGACAACTTTGAGAATTGGTATGCTTAGAGGCCTTGTTAGATAGAGCTCGAGGTTAATAAGATGTAGACTTGATTAATTGTTTTTGCTTTGCGTCCTGCAATGTACTGTTCTTTAATTGTTGAGTGTACAAGGATTCAGGATTGTGCAGTGTGTCTTGTTCATTTAGTAACTCCTCCTTACGAATTATATTTTGGTTGTTTACTTGGCTCGTTTTTGTTAAAAGGTTTTGAAGATTAGCTTACATTATTGTTCATCATATGTCGTTAAATGGGAATATTACAATGAAATGTACTTGACTAAGCCTTGTTAGATAGAGCTTAAGGTTAATAAGATGTAGTGTTGATTAATTGTTGTTTGAATCAGGATTCATGGTTGTGCAGTGCTGTCTTGTTTGATTAGTAACTCCACATTTTACTAATGAACATTTGGTGGTTTACTTATCTCGTTTTTGCACTCCTGTGTCCTGCAATTTTGACTCTTAAATGTACTGTTTGTGACTTTAGAGTAGGAAAAAGCCTTGCTAGATAGAGCTTAAGGTTAATAAGATGTTGTGTTGATTAATTGTTGTTTGTATAAGGATTCCTAGTGCTACTGTATTTGTAGAGCTTCAGGTTAACTTTTGGTGGTTTACTTATCTCAATTTTGTGCTACAGTGTCCTGCAATTTTGACTCTTAATGTACTGTTTGTGACTTTTTGATGGGGGATAAAGTAGTTGTCTTTCTCTTTGCAGGGTGACACTAATATCACACCGAAGAAGAAGGGTGCAGATGAAGTGGAGCAGTTGTTGGCTCAGGAACGGAAGGTATGCTTTGAGTTATTTGGTTTTACGTGGTGGTTATGGTTGGATGAAGTCGCGAGCCTCTGAAACATGTTGTTTTATGATGAACCAGCTATGGCACAAGGAGAAGCTTGAGCTTGAGCTGAAGAACCTTGAATTGGCGAATGCAATTGATGTGAAGAGTAATGAGATTCAACAATTTGAGAAGAAACTGCAACATATGGTAATCAGTACTCTGTTGATGTCAATGAATTCTGTATCTATTTGTGCGTGGGTCTAGTAGCTAGAATATGGTTGGCTGACATACTCTTGGCCAACTGCTGTGCTTTTTCCTTTCAGAAAGAGATGGCAACAATGGAGCAGAAGAAAACTGAAAGGATCTTATCATTGGTAGAAGAGAAAAAGGTTTGTTGTCAGTTATCTTTTTGAAATTGTCAGATTTGGATGAATGAATCTCTTTGTTTGTTTGTTTCTTTTGGCAACTGATGAATGAATCTATGAATTCTTAAATTTGCTTATTGACTTGCAATTGCAGGGAGAAAATGAGAAACTCCATATGAAAGTGGCTGAACTGGAAAAGCAACTCCAGGCAGTGAGTGGGGACATGGAAGGGAGAAAGAAGATTATCGGTCTCTCCGACTCTTTCAGAAAGGAGCAAAGCTATAAAGATGAACTCGAGGAGACTCGTAAGGCGTTGATCAATGTATGTCAGTTTGTTCTCTCCATTTGGGTGGTTTGTCAAATATGTTATTATTCTAATATTATCTCTAAAATGTTTCCTTAGCTATACTGGTAGATTAATTTACTGATATTGATAAGCCTTAAACATATTGAAGCCTCTTGGCCTGATTTGTTGATTTGCTAATCTTAATATGCTCCAAATTGATGCCTTAAACATATTGGAATCTACGGTTCTACAAACTGCCGGGATCAACCTCTTGACATTTTTACCTACCAATTTGGATCTTTGAAATGTAATTGTTATAATAATACCTCTAAAATGTTTCTTTAGCTATACTTGAGTTGTAGTTTATACTGGATTTGTTTACTGATTTTGATAAGCCTCAAACATACTGGATTAATTTACTAGCATCGTTACCTACCAATTAGGATCTCTAATATGTGATTGTTTTAATATTATCTCTAAAATGTTTCCCTAGCTATACTTGTAATTCATACTGGACATATTGGAGCCTCTTGGCCAGATTTGTTGATTTGCTAATCTTAATATGCTCTGAATTAGTTCGGAAGTTTGGAAGAATTGTAGTGGAATTATAGTGTGTCGTCTGTATTTTGAGCAATACAGTGGAAAACCCAAGAATGTTTGAGTGATTTTTTCTGTGTTCTGCATCTTAAGGAGCATAATGTAGCTATCGCTCTTGTGTTATCTTTGTTATTTGCAGGTATTACGTGATGGTTCAAAAGAGAATATTGGGGTTAAAAGATTGGGAGATCTTGAATGGGAAGCATTTCAAGTTGCAGCTAAAAGAGAGTATTTTGTAGAAGAAGAGGTAAATGGAAGGGCAAAGGAGTTATGCTTAATATGGGAGAATTACATTGGAGATTCTAATTGGAAGCCATTCAAGGTCATCACGGATATGAGAGGAAGGATCAAGGTACACGTTTCACTGGATTCTATGGTTCTAAAAACTGCCAGGATTGTTGCTCTTGGCATTGTTACCCACCATTATTTCCTTGTACTCTAAACTCCTTTACTTCCCAGTTCTCACTTAGCCAACTGAGTTGCATTTGTGGGTTGCAGGAAATCATTGACGAGGAAGATGAAAAGTTGAAGAAGTTAAAGGTGGAACTGGGTAATGAAGCATACGATACAGTGATAACTGCACTGTTGGAAATGAAGGAGTATAATCCATTTGGTAGATATAGGGTAGAAGAGCTATGGAATTTCCAACAAGGTAGGAAGGCATCATTGATGGAGGGAGTCCAATATCTTCTTAAGCAACTTGATTTGGTCAACACTAACAAGCGACAAAGAAACTGAAGCATGGATTAACACAGAGGTTGTCAGTCTTCAGCCTTGTAGTTGTTTCTTTTCTGTCTCTGTGAAGTTCATATGAATTGATGATCAAGCATACTAGGAATCAGTCTTGGACTTCCCCAGTGGGAATTGGAATGTTCAACCTTTACTAGTTTAGTTAATTCCGTTACCAATTCGGAAACTTGGACTTCCCCTTTCCCATTAGTAATAGAGAAAAATGCAGCAACAGTGCTTTTTACGTTCTATATATATTACGAGCATTTGGGTTAGGCTTGAACACATCATTTCTGCTGGGTTTGTGAATGAATTAACACCAAATTAAGCAAGCAGAGAAGTCACAGAATTGAAAGTCCGAGTTAAAAACAATGTATCTCAAAGCTAATAAGCAAGCAGAGAAGTCACTGGGTGGTGGATGGAGATTTTTCCTACAAAAATCCAAACTCCAAAAGGCCTCTTACTACGAGGAGGTTAAATCGTGGGCAAATGCCGGGGCAGCATACATCAAATATGCACACTGCAGAAAATCGAAGACTACTACTAGTACTGATGGCGATTACGAAGCCGCATTGCGTTATGTTGATGCTGCACAATGCTACAAGAAAGAGGCCATTGCTTGCTTAGGACAGGCAGCAACTTCCTTTTGTGAAATGGGATTGAATGGTTCTGCTGCTCTACGTTATCAAGAAATTGCGGAAATGTACGAATCTCTACTTGACTTTGAGAAGGCTGAAGAGTTCTTTGGAAAGGCAGCTGAGTTGTTCACAGAACCGATGAGTCGTGACCGCAGCAAGAGGAGAGCTGCTGGATGTGCTAATCGGATTACTGAATGAAACCTTCCAGAGTACATGTATTGTGATTTGTGAATACAGTTCAGTTTTATTTGTGTGAAATTGAAAGTGGTGATTTTTTTTTTATCTACCCAACATTAGTCATCGAAGTTTTTTTTTTTTTTTTTTTAGAGTATCAACGATGGTATCCTCAAAGGTTTTCCGGGCCCAGTGACTAATTTGCATCGAGAGATCTTGTCAGAACGCTTCCTCCCTTCTGCCCACCAAGAATAAATTGGGATTTAACTTCAATTAGCGTCGACTGGGATTCGAACCTGGGTATGAGGGTTCCACACCTATGCTCTTACCAACTCGACCACATGTGATATTATGGTGCAACAAAACACTGACGTTGAGACCTCTCTAATTTCGTGTGATATTATGGTGCAACAAAACACTGAAGTGATGTATATACGTACATGTCTACATGACAAAGTCATAAATCCTTATGTTTTGGCTGTCTTTATATCATCATATTACCATTTGAACAAACAAATTAAGCAATGACAGATGCGTAATTCACCTAATAACTAGAACCTTCATTTGTTATGATGACAACTTTTCCATTATCACACTGTTTCCTGAGGAAATTGGTTTTGGGACTCATTGGTTAATTAGTATCAATAGCATTCAAAAGAAAATTAATGCCACATATTAACAGGTGGGAAAGATGAGAATTGACAAGGCAGCTAACATGAGAGAGAGTCTCATATTATTGAAAGCCAGAGATAAAACAACTGAATGAAAACTTGGAAAGTTGAACAGAGAAATCAGAAATGTTACCATACACCGGTTTGTGAAGCATATGTTATACACTGATAATCAAGAGAAGGTATATATCAGATATATTAGACCAGGTCCATGTTCTCTTCTACCAAATTTCCCTAATACATTATACAAGTTTGTCATAGATTCCTTGCATTGCACCTGGGTCTCATCTGATCATACATCCACAGTTTCACCAAATTATGAATGTTAATTAATTCCCTTAATTGGTTGTAATTAGCGGTAATCAAATCGCGGCGCACGCAGTAATCATCAACCTTAAGCTCTTAACTCATACTGTGAATTGGCAAATTGGCACAGAAATGATTGAAATTGCTGACTTCATATGCAGAACATTCCCCTTAATCATGCAAATTAAGACCATCAGACATGATTTCAAGTTGAAGTTGGTGGTCGATCACTAGTCTGATTTAACAATTAAGCTACTAATTATGCCTCTATTAGTGACATTATTATAGAAACCATCAGTCCACCTTCCCCAGTTTCTCCACTAATGAGCAACAGAAGAAACCCAAGAACAAATGCTGTGTTTTTATGTCGAAACACAATGCTTTCCAAGTAGACAGTTCTACTAGCTAGGGCATGTGCACCACAAGAAAAAGACCTTGAAATAACACCAAAGCCATGTGCCCCCATTTGATAATTCTGAATCCTGTGACTAATTTTGGCTACTCTCTCAGTCGTAGTCAGTACTCGGTGTCTGACATACTCATTTGTACATCTTTATGCAACCTGGTGGTTCATAGACAAAGACCTCTCTCAACTCTCAACTCTTGAGGCCCTCCCATTGTTTTCGTTACATTAGATTAGAAAGCAATAGCATTTGGTACAGATAGTGTCAATTCCTCCATTTGAATGCGGACTAGTTTTTACCAATGAATCTTTGTTCTAACGATAGTGAGTGGGTTTCTTTTTTTACGCTGAATGATCGAGGATAGATGAATAAATTGTCTATCACTCTATTTTATTAATGAAAGAAAAAAGAAATAAAGAAAGGGGGTCAAAACCAAAATCTCCCGAAACAAATGACAGAATCAAAGGAGTGGGTTATAATATGAGTTTGGATTGGACCTTGATAGTCTTTCATGATCAAGAAACAAGCTTCTCAGGGTTTATAGAGAGGACGGATCGAGAGGAGCTGGTATGTTGGTGAGAGATGAGAAGGGCTTTGTTAAGGGAGCGTGGTCAGTGCACTTGACCCATTTAAATTCTCCTCTACAGGCCGAGGCTATGGCATGCAGAGAAGGGTTGAGGAGAGCAGTGGAACAAGGTTGGGTTGACATTGATGTTGAGAGTGATTGTGAAGTTCTGGTGGCGGTGAGAACGGTGACGGATTGGAGGTTAGTCGGATTATTGATGATTGTCGTGACTATTTGGTTTTATTGAATAATAGTGTGGTCAGACATATCTATCGCGAAGCAAATAATGGTGCTCATAGGTTAGCCCATTTTGCTAGTTATAATAATATAGTAGAGCTAAGTGTTGGTTTAGTTCCTATATTTTTACAAGATGTCCTCTATGAGGATTCCTGTAATGCTTCTAGTGCACTCTGAGGTAAAGGTATTACGTCCTCTCGGTGGTACATAATTCTATTAATATTAATAACTGACGTGGGGCTGAGCCTCCTAGGTAGGCTGAGTTCCAAACCCTTTATCAAAAAAAAGAAACAAGCTTCTCAGTTTTCACTACTACTCTTTAATTTTGCCTTTTGAGAATCAAGTCGATTCTACTTCAGATGAATCGGGTAAAAGCAAGAACAGATCAAAAGGTAAAAAGTTAAATAAACACGACCGAGTCACAAGTAGCATGAAAAATCTCCAACAGTGGTTGCAAAGGTGAAGTGGTAGGTCTCTATCGGACATGTTTGCTGAAGAACACACCTTGATATTGGTAACAAAACAAAGGGGTGCAGGACAATAATTGAGCTCGCCAATATATGAGAGATAACGATGGAATATCCAATCAATCAATCATGAATCATGCATGCAAAGGATAATAATTTGGCTCTCATCAATCTTTGCCATCCTCATCTTTCGAGTACTAAATCTCAGAAAAGTAGTGGTTTCTGGTGTGTTTAGCAACCAGAGCAACCTACCCTTTTGCCTGAAGCCGATATACCTAGCAACTTCATAAGCACATAATTCCTATACCATATATGAGAAATGAAATGAAACCTGCAATTATCACTTTGTTTTTAGCAAATTAAAGAGAAGCACAAGGATTTTCATAATTCACACAAGAACAAATCACTTCCAGAGTTTCAGTTATTCACACCAAGAAAACAGAGAAACACAGAAGCATAACAATCAAAAGAGAATTCAGAGCTTCAATAGCCTTCACCGGCTTCAATTTCACACTCTAACAACAACCACCACAATAGTCACAATTCACAGAAACAATAACACTAAAACAATGAGTACTCAAGCAGGGGCGGCCGAATTGGTCCAGACAATGTCTTTGAGCGCCGGTCTGAGCTCTTTACTACAGAACTGATTATACTCCAGAGTATCACCGTTGTCTTTTTCACCTCCACAACCAGAAACGACGGCGTCACAGCGAAAATCTCCGCCGCAATAGCCAACTTCCCTTTCCTACCGCTCTCCTCGCCCTGCAGCCTCACCATGGAGTCACTCTTCTTCACCTTAAACTTGCCGGCTCTCCCCACCTCCTCCAGCTTCGATATGACACTGCTCGCCGACCGCGTCGTCGCGAATCTCAGCTCCTCTCTCTCCTCCCTCTTCTTCTCCTCAAATAGAGGAGACAAATCGAACCCTTCAGAGAGCGAAATGATATGAAACGCGTTCAATGTCTCCATCTGCTTCGAAGTCTTCTCAGTAGTCTCATCGAACTCTCGCTCTTTCTTAGACTTGACCGTTTTCGGTATAGATTTTTTGAACCAAGACGAATCCATGATCTTCGCAATGGAGATTCTGGTACTCGGGTTCGGGTCCAGAAGCTTCGTGACTAGTCTTCTCGCCTCGGAAGAAAACCACGGCGGACATTTGAAGTCTCCTCTGTAAATCTTCCTATACATGGAGACCAAGTTGTCATCTTGAAACGGAAGAAACCCGGCGAGCAAGACATAGAGGATAACTCCACATGACCAAAGATCCGCCTTAGCTCCGTCGTAGCCTTTTTTCCCGATCACTTCCGGCGCGACGTAAGCCGGCGTGCCGCAAGTGGTGTGCAACAGCCCGTCTTGCTTTAAGTGCTCCGTGAAAGCACTCAACCCGAAATCAGTGACCTTTAAGTCGCCGTTCTCATCTAACAGGAGATTCTCCGGCTTCAGATCGCGGTGGTAGACTCCTCGGCTGTGGCAGAAATCGACGGCGGAGATCAGCTGCTGGAAATAGACTCTGGCCACGTCCTCCTTCAACCTTCCTTTCGCTATTTTCGCGAAAAGCTCGCCGCCGCGGACGAGATCCATGGCGAAGTAGATCTTGGACTTGCTTGCCATGACCTCATGAAGCTCGACGATGTTGGGGTGCTTCACCATCCTCATCACCGAGATTTCTCTCTTAATCTGCTCCATCATTCCGACCCTGATCACCTTCTCTTTCCCCACCACCTTCATCGCCATGGACTTTCCCGTCTTCAAGTTCCGGGCATGGTACACCTTCGCGAAGGTTCCATGCCCCAGCATACGCCCCAGCTCGTACTTTCCGTGAAGCAAGGCGGAACCGCCGGACTTCTCATCACCCATGATTTGCAAGTGCAACTAGAAATATGTATATATACAAAGAAATGAAAAGAAAAAATGGAAGTGCTCTGAAAGCAAATGTAACGTAAAGGGGAGAAAGCCGGGGATGAAGGGGGCGAATAGGTCACCCGTCTTCAACGTGTTTCCGGTGGCAGTTTCTGCCGCCGATGCAGCGTTTGGCTCGTACACACAGCTCAGGCTTTCTCAACGATGCTCCTCTCATCTCTCTGCATTCCCTAAAACCCTTAATTGATATATAACAGCTTTTGGAGATTTTCAGCTTTGGAAATTTTGGGTTATGAACAAAGAACCAGATGAGCTCTGTTGGTGTTTTTCTTTCTCTCTGGTTTTTGCTTCTGCTTCCGGGTTTATCATAGTTGGGTTATATAAAACTCTCCAGGTTCGAAATTACGGTTTTGACACTCGTCGGCGACGGTTCCATGCTCACCTCATTCTCGCTACGTGTCGGGATATAAAACGTCTTTACGTTGGTCGGGACGTCATGGTTTCGGACACGTGTGAGGTTTCGCTTGGTTTCGGATACAGCGCATGCGGACGATGGTGGGTTATTACGATATTGCCCCGGTTGGAGATGTTTTTTTACCATTTTATGGCTGTGAAATATGTGGATGATGTCTGAATAATGATGACGATGATATGTAAACTACCGTGTAAGATAAGCAGTAAAATAGGGGAGTTGGTTTGGAATTTCGTATTTCAAGCGAGCCTAAAATGGTAATTACGTTATGAAATATCATTTCCCCAAGTGTAATCAAAGAATTTTGAATGCATTTACGGTCCACCAATCGGGTGGTAGAACGTGTGGCCTTGATGATTCTTACCTTGGCGGTAAGTGACAAGTCAGCATTGAGAGGTCCTCGATCATGCAGAGGGTGGGGGTATCCTCTTATCTAAGAGGGATCCTGACCTAACAATTGATTTCAAAACCCTACAAATTTTAACAGCCAGTAACAGAAAAAAAAAAAAAAAAAATTTGATTTGTACATTTGTGAAATTTGGACCACGAGTTCATTATTTGCTATATTCAGGATAACAAGGAGGTGTACCAAACTGATTATTGGATTTGAGTTTTGTCATTGAAATGATGATGGTTATCTTACTAATTTTATTTATTGTGTTCAATTTTGAGCAAAATACACAACGATTTGAACGTAAGTATAACCTTATTGTCGGTGGCGTAGCTACATGGACATTAGAGGAGTCAATTGACCTCCTCATCATGATCACTAAGCAAACTATTTCTTATATTCTTACTTTTAAATAACAAAGAGTAAGTTATTCACCTCATTTTGCCCCTTTTAATATAATAGAATATATAGTTTATTCTAGCTAGTTTATGAGACAAAAGTAAAAGTATTGTGTTTTTTTTTTTAATCTATTTTCTCTCATTTCCGCATTTATAGTTGCTTATTACATTTTAATGATAGTGTACGTTTAGTTTCTTGATTATTCATTATACGAATATATTAGAGGGACCAATTTTTTTTTTCCATGTAGGTCATCCAAGTTATAAATTAATAATTATACATGTAAATATGACCCCTCTTAACAAAGTTTCTAGCTACGCCACTGCTTACCGTGTATCTGTAACAATGATAATACATGGTTAAGAATGAAAATTCTGATATGCATGACGTGTATTTACACGATGCAATCATAACCGTTTATAACAATTTATATGTTTAACTAATATATTTCTATATTATTTCCTCTAATTCTCATTATCCATATATGTATATGAAGATACACGTACTGAAGATGCTCTCGATTAAGAAATTAATTAAGAAATATTTTCACGTATATAAACCATGGTTACGACTTATTTTACTCTTGTAGTTGTGAATCTGATTACGATGTGAGGTTGTTATTCTTATGACAAACAACAATGGTGCATCGCTGACTTGTAGGTAGCTAGCCGCTATTCTGAATCACTAGAAAATAGAAACTAAAAACATGCCCCGGAAAACCATTAGCTCGCTAGATGAAACTCGATCAGAAATGCTAAAGACACAAGAGGATTGCTGTGCATTGCCTATTTGTCTTGTACCAACATTCCAACAACTTGAATATTAAAAACTAATTTCTGGTAAATATCTCTGCCCACTTTATATATATAACAGTAATAACACTGTAGAGCAGACCCCAATTATGGATATAGTAACAAAGCACTGGTGAAATAATTTAAGTCAGAGTTCATCGTATGTGGCTCTTCCTTCTAACAAGAGTCAAATCATACCAAATATGAAGGTCCAGAAACATGGGCAATAGAGAGGTTCGAGAAATTGCCAGGAACCTTTGCATGCAGGTTGGTTAACTGGGCGGCTGAGCTCAGTGACTGAAGCAGGTTCAGGAAAGTTGCAGTTGAGCTGAGCCCGCCCACGGTTTAGAATGATCATGGCCGGCGGGGACTAGCTTGGTTAGTTAGTTACTGGGAGGGAGGGAGTCGTCACACAGTTCAACAAGATATGAGGATGATCGATGAGAGGAAATATGAGTGGGGGAGTGTTGTTCTGGTTCAGGTTGCTTTGGTTGACGGAGAATAACTGTAACTGTTTGATGGAGAGTGGGAGGTCGGAGACACACGAAAACATGAGTAGGTGACCTATATGCTTCGAGGCAGCTGTGCCTTTGTTTCTCTGTTTGTTTTTGTTTAACAAGTTGACTATCCAACCCCACACCATGCCATACCATGCATATATACTCCTCTCTAATTTGTTTTTAATTCCTGAAAAAGTGTATTTTGTAGTCGTCTGTCTATACATACGTATATTCCTCTCTGCTCGACTAATAAATTGGTCTCAAAATTTTGATGTTAAACGACTAAATTACAAAGAAGAAGCTCTTGAGCAACCTGGCTCTAAAATCGTCAAAATTCAAAACCTGACTAACAACAGTAGGAAAGTTGACCTCCGAACAACAAGGATTAGAGACCTTGTGTCCCAATTGACGAGGACATCAACAACAAAATTTGCTTCACAAAAACATGATGAAAAGAGATATGATATCTTGGAGCATCTGAGCCAATTAAACCATTTGAATGGTGTAAACAAAGTAACAAACCTAGCTCTTCCAAGGTGCGTGCATCTTCAAATGAGTAGTCCGCAATATTGAGTTGCATTTGAGAACTCGATCATGTCATTATATTATTTGAGAGTACAGGTATAACTATTAATTATACGACCTACTTATATATCAGACTAATTTATATAGTATAGCGATAGAAATAATAATTCATGTAATTTGATCAAGAAAGAAATCAATATATCAGTACTTTTGGAGCATAGGTGGACCAAATTATAATACCAATAATATGTTATACATGATGGTTTATAATACCTTTGTAAACCCTACCAAAGGTCCTTAATTACGTCCATGGAGAGACATTCTCTACGTCTAGGTTGGCGATCAATCATAATGCATATTCATCATCACCATCATATAATGTACCTAGTTTAGAATAATGAAGGGCACGGGAAATTTAAGAACAAAACCTGAAATGCAAGAATGGAAGTACGGACTCTAGCTATACTAACAATCAATTTCTTAATAACATTGTAATGATACAAGGTTGGTTAGCAATATCTTTCAAGAAAAATCGTGTACACAGAGGCTTTCGTATATATATAACATGCATGCGTTCTTCTTGTTTGCCCAGCCAGTAGAGTAACATCAAATCACATCACATTATGAGATTCGTTTCGTTTTGTTTCATTATTATTGATCGATCATTCGATCTGATCAATCAAGATAATTGAACTACTAGCTGATAAACATCTACAGGTATTTGGGATCGATCGCTCAAATACTACTAACAATCCACCGATCGATGCAGTCTTTCTTCGATATATCAATCACAAGCTAATTAAAGAATGAAGCTGGCAAGCCATACCTTACGTATACGTATATATATACATATGTATCATTGGTATTGCTCGTGTAACCCCAAGTATATATATATAACTTGGCCTGCGCGTGATGCCCCTAATATTCTTGATGATGAATGAGATATTGTTATTTTTTAAGATAAGATATGTAACTACAATTATGTATCGCATATCTGTTGGACCTTACATCATCATGCATTATTCCAATAATCGTGTACGTTCACCTTCGGCTTCAATGGCCAAATTAAGCTGATGCTTGGGAAGGGTCGTCGTCGCTTTTACCCTAGCCTAAGCATGTTATATATTGTATTGATAAATTATATCTGATCAATACAATATATAATTGAGTACGCAACTTTAATTGAGTACGTACTCGATTCAAAATTGTGCTCTTAACTCGTCGTCAATTATATGCAGCCTTGAGAAGAGTATGAGACTATGAGATAGAGACCAAGCTAGTGTGAGCCATCATTATCATCGTGAGCGACCTTAAATTGCATTATTAAGCCTAACCATGAGTCGATGAGTTTCTTAATCATGTTTTTGGATCCTTATTTAGACTTGTCCTTGTAGTCTCCATTTGGAACAGTAGTAGAACAATCACTGGACAACTACCAATGCAAGAGATATATAGCTGCCTACCTAAATATATATATATATAGTCTCTATCCAGAGCGAACCTTCGCTCTGGAATTAACATGCGAAGGTCTTTATTTGACTCACTTTTCGGTCATATTTTTCGATCATACCCGGTCAGTGTCTAGATACATATCGTATGATCATCCTTACAAAGTTTCATCCAGTTTGGTGATTGTTTGCACACCGAATCAGATAAAATAAATCAATAGAACAAAATCTGTCCAAGTAGAACCGTTGGAGTAAATCATGATTATGGAGGCTTAAACGGTCACCAAATTGGATGAAATTTTGTAAGAATGATCATACGATATGTATCTAGACACTGACCGGGTATGATCGAAAAAAATGACCGAAAAGTGTGTCAAATAAGGACCTTCGCACGTTAATTCCAGAGCGAAGCTTCGTTCTGGATAGGGACTGTATATATATATATATACAGATTTTCTTAGGTGCGGATGTCCGCATTTATTCTTACGGTGCGAATTCCACTTTCCACTTTCCACTTTCCACTTTCCACTTTACACTTACTTTTCAATTGAATTTTCACATCTCCACCGTCTAGTATTTAAATACTAATATATAGATCATCTCTGTAAAATTTCAGTCAATTTGGTTATCATTAAGACACTCAAACTATGTTTTTCTGTGGATAAACATAATTCTGTCGAACTTAAACCGTTCATGTTTATAACAGAAAAACGCAGTTTTGAGTGCCTTAATGATAACTAAATTGACTGAAATTTTGCAGAGATGATCTATACATTAATATATAAATACTAGATAGTGGAGATGTGGAAATTCGATTGAAAAGTGAGTATAAAGTGGAAATCTGCACCGTAAGAATAAATGCGGACGTCCGCAGCTGAAGAGCACTATATATATATATATATATGTGTGCATCTGCTAATTCACGCTTTGCCCATTAATTTAAATAATTAACAAGTAACTAAGGATGGGACTTAGCATGCAACTTCCTGCGAATGCCCAAAATGCGTTTTCTTCTAAAAAATACAATTGCATACACAAAAACAATGTTTATGATCGAGGTCAAGAAGGACTGTGATGCATATATGTGTGATTAATTGGATGCACGAATAGTAGTTGAACAATTTAACACAGTTTAATTGATTAATGGCGTGAAGAACACTTTTCATGTGCTCGAAATTGAATTTGCATTCTTGCCAGTTTAGAGGTTTTCATATATAATTGTTTCATAAAGTCTCAAAATAATGGATGAATAATGAGAGAAACAAGCTACAAGATGAAGCCACGAAAAAAAAGTCACGCACGGGCTGCTCGATCATTAGTTAAATCTTGACCAAGTAAGTAGCTAATGAAAGTGTGACATTAATTTAGAAGAGGGAGAAGATAATGGTGTGCGGCGAGTTTGTTTCTATCTGGACTAATTAACTTGGATTAGTATTGCTCTCGATCTAGAATCTGCAGCCTCCATGGATTAGTACTGGTTTGATTAATTAAGCTTGATTTGGATGCCAGTGCCAGACAAAACAAGCTTTTTTTGATCTACATCTTAGCTTGCCGAATTAATTAAGTTTAACAAACCGAGATCAATGTGACAAAATAAGCGAGTTAATTAAAAGAAATCTCTTAAATTCAGTTTTAAAATCTGAATTTTCTGGTGCTGATGATCGCCCGGTATATACAATAAAAATAGTTTGCTAGTAGTGTCTTGTACTCTTGTGTATATTGTTTTAGTTTTGTCTGACGTCCATGGATTATGGATCTGTGGCTCCCCAAGGCATATGCATATGTTATTGCGAGTCCCCAACCCAAGTGTTGCTGTTGCTGATCGTCCAGAAATCTGATTTGAATAACATGTATGTTATCTCCCCATTTGGAATATATGCATCAATAACTCGATCATGAATAATTTTGATCCTCCTGATCATCGATCTGAATTGAACTACACTTTATACAGCTAATGGTAAAGTGGAGCGGTTTAGGGTTAGTGACAGGACAGTGAATGATTCAAAGATGGACGTGACAACTGACACCCACAGGGTCGATATATAGTAAAACAAGCTGTACGTTCAACACCAATAATAATAATACATATAAAGACAACCAATTTCAAATTATTGTGGCAGTCTTTGGATCTCCAAGTTTTTGCGATAATAAGTTGCTATTTTTATTTTTTTTAAACGTTTTTATAATAACTCACACACCCTACATATGTCCGTGAGGTTTGAACCCGTAACCTCAAAGTTATCAGTTAAACACCTTAACCAACTAATCCACGGCACAAAGTTGCTATTTGATTCCTCCTACTTACAAGAAATGAAGAGTTAAACGATTCAATATCGACAATACTCTCTTGTTGTTTTACACACTAGTGTTTCACAATGCTACACCTGATCGATTTTCAATCCAGGCTAGGGTGAGTAGTACTGCATGCTTCATGTACAAAAAGTTCCAGTAGAAAGAGGGTGATTTTCCGGTTAGTTTTTGACATTTCTCATCGGCCGGCCGACCAGTTGTCCCAATCAGAGCGTTACCTTCTTTGAGAGTCGATCGAGGAGTGGTACGTTTAAGATCTTTTTTTTATATTCAATATCCCAAAGGTTTCCTAGGCCCAATAACTAATCCGCTGGGGATCGGACAACCAGTAGGGTATTGCAGCCCATTCCTTGGCCACTTTGACAGTGTCGTGATTCGAATCTAGGTTGGGGAACATACCTAATTAGACAAGAACCATTAGACTACCTTGCAGTGGTCAGTACGTTTAAGAGCTAATAATGAACTCTGGTTAATTAGTACATTCAAAACTCGATCAGCTCATGAATGAATTAATTAGCTCGAACTTAAGTTGGGAAGCATACCTAACTAGACAAGAATCACTAGACTATCTTGTAGTGGTCAATACGTTTAGATCTAATAATCAACTCCGGTTAATTAGTACGTTCAAAACTCAATCAGCTCATGAATGAATTAATTAGCTCTGATAATGAAACTAGGGTTTGGCTCTCAGAGGCAAACAAGAGAATGTCATCCACAAACTTCTGGATTTTGAATAGACCATAGCCAAGTATTCGAAGCAAGTAACTGATCTCAGACGTGACTCTATATATGTCTTTTACCACCACACGCAAATACAAAATGAAACAAAAATCATTTTCGTCGGACGAGACCTCGATCTGTGTCTTTTGCAGTTTTTCTACACACACGTACAAAATGAAAATCATTTTCTTTGTCGAATTCATAAAACGCATCTTACTAATTTCCCAACCCTAGCTAATTTAGTAAGAAAGGAAATACAAATTAACAAGTTAATTAGTCATGAGTTACTAATCATAAAGTGGTAGATACATGCATACACATTATAATTTTTCAAAAATATACGCACACTGTATATCATGATATTAAGTGGATGCGCATGTAAGTAGGAAACACATCAGCTCAATAATATATAAAGTTGATGGCTTTGTAAAGTAAAGATGAATATGACATATATATCGCAATAACGAAAATACTTGAGCCCAATTTTCCATATAAACTTTCAATGTTAAGAATCGATCGAATAGCACTATGACTTTGAATCAAGTGGACCAAAAGCGAAGACAGAAAGAATTGCTTCTTCATATCCGTCATTCCGTGTTGATCTATTATATGATGGTGTGACATATAATTGACATTATAAAAGGTGTTAAAACTTATTGATCGAGTCCCGACATCCGATAAAATTAGAACGATACAGAGAAGATAAACATGGCCCCTGCACAAGAATTACACATAAATTGAGAAATGGTCAAATTATTTTTTTTTAAAAAAGCTTACTGATCGAGGTAATGGTAATTAAAATCAAATAGAAATGTGAGATTGAAAATCAATCATGCACGCTCTTGGTGAGAATTCTATATATATGGAGGAATCGAAGGTCACAAGTCACTAACTCACTATAAAGTAGTCATTGTTTCTGGATGCATGGAGAGAAATTGTGATAACAATATACCTTATCTATGTCCTCGAGTCGTTGTTTTAGATAAGCTATCAAATTTGGCCACTCAATTACTCAAACTCCCTCTCATTATTATTGATTTCAATTCTTCAAGCTATATGCGATATGATGATAAAACCTAGCTAAAACCCATATATATATATATATATATATCTGCTTAATTATTGGTACTTTAGAAGTTAGAAACCTCAATAATATTCTCAAATTAAGTTGAAACGTTCAAACTCTACACACCCATATATATCATCATCATCAACCACTAGTAGCGTCTCTTCTGAACTAATTTGCTTGCCACGTCGACTCGGTAGCCGATCGATTTTGACATCTACAGACTTTTCTATCATATAAGTTTCCAGAATAGTAATACTGGTTCGTCTTCAAATTCGCCGTCGTTCTTGCTTGCTGGATTAATGGGAATGAATTGGCTCGGACACTTTACTCAGACGACAACAAACTTTCTATCAGTAAATTAAAACTTGAGTAGAGAATTTGGTGCGTACTTTCTAGCTCGATCGATACTACTTGTTTTACTTTATAGAAGATCGATAGAGGATTGAGGATTGATAAACCCTAACCCTACATAATCCTTATCTAGCTTTAAGATAGTTTATTGATAACCTCTTCTATATCTTTTCGTTCTAATCTTTCTGACATGATAATTGGTCGAAATCTCACTGACATGATAATGGTCGAAATCTCAATGTGTATAACATATATTAAGCCGTGAGCTGTCGATCGTTTTGAATTCTCACGACTTGATGTATAACATAGGTATAGCAGCCGAAATGGTTTCCGACTTTCAGTGGTTGCCTACTCATCCATGACAAGCAAAGTAGTGGAAAGGAGCGTGAAACTAACATATCCATAGACAACTAACCGGTCAGTAGTCACTTATCACTAGTATATTGTGTATAGAAGGATAACTGAAGTTTTGAAATCTGTATATCGTGTCATTCATCAAAAGCATTGCCAGAATTATCATATACTCTGCATTATCCAATCAAATCGAAAAAACCATAGTTTACAAGTCTGTCGGGTCTGTCTAATGTTCTCCCTTTCGTCCAGGGAGCTCCATTTTTTCATGTGCTGGAGAACGGGGATCTCCATCATCATGAAGCTTATTATAGAATTCATGTGATTGAGATCATCCTGAAATTGAAGACAAGTGTATCACGCATCGATCTCTCTGAGTCTTCTTCTACAATAATTGTTACTGGATATATTATTTGCCCTCCCATCTCCAGTTCTCCACGCGTCACTGTAATGAACGATGCGCAGTCTCTGTAGGTGTGTACGAAATGGACCTAATTGTGTTGCCAAAGCTACAGAGCATCCTTTGTTCTGTGAGTAGCGACATGTGTCTCAGCACTCAAACCATAAAAACCAAAACCCAAAACCTAACGGTCTCGGCAATTTCGGTTTCTAGTCACTCCCTTCATATAACATCCTTGTGGAATGTTTGGTTTGAATCGTGTATATAAGATGGTTGGATGGGGATGGGAAACCTATATCTCTTTTTTATGTTTAACTAGCAACAACTTCTTTGGATGACACTTGTTCGATCGATCGATCTCCCTGCTTCTGCTGACACTTGTTCGAAAGAAATGTCTTATCACTATGCTGTATACTATTTGGTAATGCACAATCTGAGCTGCGTTCATAGACAATTGACTTGTGGGTATGGAACTTTGGGATTTACTTCCAAAGCTTCTCAAAGATCAGAATTGGTTTAGAGTACCCATCTAGACTCTTGACGGCCCATTGGCCCAAGTTTAACAGAACAATGAGCATGTAAAACTGACAACAGATATAGTGAAGAAGAATTGTAATGACAACGGAGCACAAGCTTCTCATTATAAGCTCAATGAGACAAAAAAAGTTGCCAGAAATATGGTATTACATCCTCCTACTGCCTTCTTAACTTATCTTCTGTTCTTGTTATCTGACAAATCAAGCTGTTTCTATATACAAATTCAGAGTAATATGCTCTAGTCAAATCAGCATCACAACTCACATTAGTCAAAACAGATCTACCAAGAAACTGTCTACAACTTAAAAGTTGTCCACAACAAGGGCATCGTTAGTCATATCCTAAAACTAATAAATCATTCGGTATGAGTTTCCATTTTTGTTTCAGTGACTGGAAACTTCTCTTCAGCTTGCTTTTGCCACATATAATTTGCTGCTTCAAGCCACCGAGGATGGACCAGAAACTTGTTATGTTTCACTGCCCAGCGAGACTTTTCTGTTCCAGCATCTAATGCAACTACGTGGGTCACCGTTGAATCCACTTCGGTTGAGCATGTGGCTCCCAGCTGCTCTGCCATCTTCCACAAGTGATGACTACTAGCTGGGACTTTTGAAGGAATTATACGGCTGAAAACAACTTTGCACCCATTCAGAACTTCCTTTCTAACAATTTTCAGAACCTACAACAACACACATATCATATGAATATCATTGTCAATACTGAAAGTAGTAGAAGCAAAGCTCTCCAACAATAAGAAAGAAAGGAAAATAGTGAAACTTTAGTTGGAGGAATATTCACCAGCCTCACGTCTCTATCTACAAGATTGCCTCCCAGATCCTACAAGATAGTTGCCAACGGTTTAGTACACAACAACATCACATTATTTAATCAATAGAGAAGAGAAGGTGCACTCACATAAAAGAATATCTTGTGGATTCGCTTAAGAAGATCGAGAACATTTGCAAGAGCTCCTTCAGGCTCACTCTCGTCACTCTTCAACTCTGAAAGAGACTCACAAGTGAACCCAAATTGGGCACAACTAGATCTAAAGAAATGATATCTCTCCATCAAGATAAGATTGTCCTTGTGCTTGATCCATGCCTACAACAACAGATAGCAACATTGATAACCAATCAGAAGATTAAAAAAGTCACACGTCATTAAAATGATAGCTAATGTATCCGAAACATAATTCAATTGTACCAAGTAATCCTTGGACTTTTGAAGATGTATATCCGAAACATAATTCAATTGAAGTCCTTGGACTTTTAAAGATATTCTATCATATCACCCAGAAAAGAAAGAAAGAACTGTTTCAGACACCATATGCAGAGTTTATTATATTGCCAGTGTACCCCAACATAAAATTTACCATGACAAGTTCATTTTCTAAACATTTGTTTTGTAAACATATATATTATGTTAAATCATTAAGCATAAAGCTAGTTCAATGAGAGGCAACATAACTAGGTGGGCTTGACATGGGTCGGATGCTATTCTATTTAAACAAATTTGCTCCCTTTAACTGTTTAAACAAAATTTCAGTGATGCAAGGAAAAACTTACATTTTCCGTATCATCCAATATCAAAACAGCACTTTCTTGCCCAAGCACAATATCTAAACCCTTTTGATGTCTTTGGGTGCCATCATCACGCGATATCACTCGATCACCAAAGTACTCTTTTTTGGGATCAAGCAACTTGGCCATTTCCAGTGCATAGGCTCGGTCACCCATTGTATATATGTACATTTCAAATATTTCACTGGCTTCCTTCAAAAATGTCCTAATGAAAGGCCTTAACTTGGTCATCATACGCATAAAATCCAGTCTGAAGAGGCTGTCTTTCAAAACATCTGAAAGTATCATATTGCAAGCAAAATCAAAAGATTCAGGTAAATACTCATTAGGGTAAATATACAAGTATCCAACTAGCAACCAAGAAATGTGTGAACATCAAATTTAAGCACTGTGCCACACAAGAAGAAAGACTTCAAAAGAATACATAAATACCTGGCAGAGAATCTGGTGGGCTCATTAAATATTCTTCCTTTGCCGTCACATGATTCAGCAGGGTGGTATTTAGAAGTGTATGATCAAGATCAAGTACCAAATAAAGTTTCTTATTATTTAGCGATTTCTGAATGTCTGTGTTGCGTAACCGGTCGATTTCACCGTCATTAAGTCTTAATCCCTGCACAAGCAAATGTTTCACACTATATCACTGCCAATATCTAATAATGTAAAATAAGCCACGAATAAGGTACAGTTCAACCGGAAATAGATACATGGAACGGGTAGGTAAATTTCATTAGTAAATTTATTAAGTCAGACTTGACTGATACAAATAACGTATGCATCCAATGGATATGTTAGTTTACTAACAATAAGTTTTTGGTGAACGGTTCAGGATATCATAAATTACAGGTGACAGCTAATGGGAAAGAATAGTGTTTATACAAACTAAATTATGGAAAACCATATGCATGTACACTTCTGATAAACCAAAGCATTCTAAAATCTCAAATTTCAACTACTCATCCAGGGGAATACCTTGTGTATGTACCCAAATGTCACACCAGACTGCTCAATCAGCCTCTGGCCACAAAGAAAGCACATATCTCCAAAAGATCCAGGATGTGCACACAAATCATCCACTGCCGATGCTTCTGCACATAATTCCAAGAAACAATCGTAAACAGGACAAGAGTAACTGTATCCCCTCAGGTGGAGAAGTACCATGATAGATATGATTATAGTATCAAAAGCAATTAAAACTTGATGTTCATTAGTTATAATATCCTGTGCCCAAAGCAATCAAAACTTGATAATCATTAGACATATACTCCATGCTTTCTGAACCACACACACACACAAGAAAATACATTCATTTTTGTGGGGATGAATCCCAAACTAATACCCGAATACTTTCTACATTCACTTTTGGATAGTTTCAAGTCATGTTTTTCCCAAATAGTCTGCTCTCAAAGAGAAAAAAAATATTGTCTTCTTATGTTTTCTTAAGATTTTTCCTCTAGAACGCTAAACTTTTTCATCACCATAACTCAAGCATGGTGAAGAATATATGTTCTAGAACGTAAGGTTCAAAGTTCCACCAAACAACATTTACATCAAAACCGACAAGGCAACAGCAAAAGCTTTGCATACAAATCAAAACGTCAAGAGATCAAAATGTTACCTGAAATTTCTTCAGAGAGTGCTTGTGAAGTTGACGCATTGGCTTCTTCCAAGATTTCCACATTCTCTACCTTCCTCCGTTTTACCCTGCAATGCAAGTCACAAATCGTATCTCAATGCCTCCAAATAGAACCTCAACACACAAATTTACACAAATTACAACATCAGATCAACACTCACACAGCGTCGGACACGAAAACAAAGAGAATTCACAAACCTTCTCTCACTTTCAACATCACTGGCATCATCATCACCGGCTGCTGCTTTACATTCCTCATCCGGTGACGATTCCGAAGAGCCTGACTCCAGTTCCCTCTCAAGAAATCCAGCAAATCCATCACTGCTGGAAGAGTGCACCGGAGACTCGGCAAGACTCATCTGAAATTGCTCAGGCAATCAAATACTCAAATACATTAACAAATTTTCACCACAAAATCTACATAATAGAACAAATAATCAAGATTTCTAATCAGAAACAACAAACAATGTAGAATCAACGAGATTGAAAAAAAAAACCCTAGAAATCGAATTTGCGGTGAGACCAAGAAATCAAGAACGCTAGCGATTAGAAGAAGAAAAAAGGATGAGGATGAAGTAGTGAGAGTACCGTGAGAGAGTGTTGGAGAGCAAGACGATGTCGTTTTGTAAGAGAGAGAGAGAGAGAGAGAGCTTGTTAAATTTTGAAGCTTTGAGAGAAACAGAAGAATTAGGAAGAGACTGAAAGCGGGTCTTTTTGTACCCCAGAAGAAAAGCGGGTTAGAATCCAGAGTGAGACGACGTCGTTTTGCGGTATTTTCTATTTTCTTTTTGTTATTTCTCAAAAAAAAAAAAATTAATTGTGATTCTAAACTCTTTAATTGCTATATGTAATCGACATGAAATCATGAGTTAGAACTTGGTTACATATGAATTTGGTGAATACACTCGAAGTTTTAAGTTTAAATTTCTATGTAGAACTGTAGAACTCAAAACATAGAGTTTGAGTCGTAATTGTTAAATTATATTTGTATTGAGAAAAGTTATTAGTTACATACTTGCATTATGTTTAGGGTAATTGAGGCACTTCGATCTTGTTAGTGGTTACTTTCAAAACAAATTAGTTTCAATATTTCTTTTGCCGTTACATATTTAAGCTCTTTTTAGAATTCTCCTTATCGTCACCGTCATCGTCATCCCTCCCTCTTTTCTTCTTCTTAATTTACCATCGTAGTCTTCAAAATCACAAAACTCATTATCAGTTTGTGCAACTCAAAGCTCAAACAAATAAACTTGGGTCTAAAAGAATTTGGGTTTGCATGAGGGTTAATCAACCAACTGCCATTTTCATTCATATTCGTAAAAGGTACATATGTAACGTGAAGTATTATTGTTCACAAACTCACAATTTCGTCCTAAGACTTGTTAGTATGACAGAATCAACAACGTCCCCAATATTTACATTAGATCAAGGGACCCAAAAAAGAAGAAGCAAATGAGCAGATTATTTCATATGATATATGGGTATATACTTCTAGAATCCTTTCTTTTGTTTAGTGACATGAATATCAACTGGAGTGGCTCTTTCTCCTCCTTGCCAAGTTTCTTCAGCTCCTTCTTCTTCTGCTGCTGCATCATCTTCCACCCACTCCTCCGCCACCAACTTCTGCTGATAGTATCGGAACGCCACCACCAATATGAACGCTGCAACATTTTGAATTTCGTAATCACATACATAATGTACATAAACAATCAAATGCCTAAAAACATTTACCAGGGTTTGGATTTGCTTACCTGCCCAGATTCGCGCTCCGACTGAAGATAAGTTCCATACTAGTAGAAATATTGCAATGGTCACTGCTCTCTTGTGGGTGCAGGAGTCCCAAGCATCCCGAAATCGTCGAACCCAAAATTTAGCTTCACATATTGTACCACCAACTCATTAGGACATCTGATATCACTATGGCTAGCTAGAATATATTAGGCATCAGCTCATTTCAGCTGTCTTCTCATCTATTCACTACTTTCCTAAAAGGAAGAATAGACCTATTGGGCCATATCATAAACCCATCATTTAGCATTGTGGCCTCTCGACCCCACTCAAAAACTGAAAATGACAGGCCGTGAATTATAACCCACATTGGACGATAATGGACCATAGTGAAATTATGGTGAGGGAAACTAAGTCACTAACTACTGTTCTTGGGTCAAAATGGGGGAGGAGAAAATAGATGTCGAACACGATTACTCGACGAAACTAGCTAGTGGTAATTATGTAAAAATATAAATATTTTACTCAAAATCGGAAACTGCGAAAAAAACTTATATAAAATTTCACTCGCATCAATACTTTCATTATGTATTACTCGATCGCCAATCACTTTAATGTCATGCTTGACAATAGCCTCAATTTTTTGGACTTTTTATTATATATATGTATAGCATAATCAAGCCGTGAACCGTCCGATCATCTTAGATTTTAAATTGTTAAACGATCGGACGGTTCGCGGTTTGATGTATACCTCAGTGTTTTATTTTGTGATCCACCGTGATATTAATTTTAGTTCAAGGACCCTACACATCATGGGCATTAATGTATGAGGTCAGATTAACTTGGGCCCCATCAGATCTAGACCCAGTCTAATGAAGCCGTTATATCAGTCAATAAATAATGATGGGCTAACTGTTACTACGTTGGGCCACATTAGGTAAACTGACAGCCGAACACAAAGTGCTGCAGCTAACTGTAACACTGTAAAAATTGATGCAGTGAAATTGTGATAATGGTATGCATGATGAAGTAACAGAGAAAATGATTGCAAGGAATTTACCGTAGATTGTTATTTGGGTAGAATACAAAGAGCAGACTTTCGGTACGGTAAAAACTCCGAAAAAGCCTGTCATAGTTAGCAAAACCAAGCAGGGGTGTCAGTACTCAGTAGTGTAAAAGTTAAAGAAGGTTCATACTGGGAGACACAGAGAATTTTACACAGTGTTGTCTCACTGTTTTGGCTTTGGCTGCTGGGAAGAAGCTCCCCATTGACACGTTTACTGTTTCACTTTAATTATCTTACACTTCTCAATTAGAGTCGTTAGATTGATCATTATTTGCCAAATGTCCTTAAATACGACTCTAAGATGCTCTCTAAAACTTCAGCAATTTTCATCTCTATAACGGGACGGATCCATGACATAAAACTTCAGCAATTTTCATCTCTATAACGGGACGGATCCATGACATCTAGAATTATAATCAACCGTTAATTACTTTTAGATCTAATAGATGATATTCTAGTTATAATATGATTATAATTTTAGATGTCACGGATCCGCTATCTTGTTCTAAATATAAATAAAAAAAGAGTAAAGAGAAAGTGGAACTTACCTACTTTGGCCATTGTCCAAATGGTTATGGAGCTGCCACACCTGGCCAAAACAAAGAGCAGCACTGCCAACTGCCAAAATTTACAACATGTATGATCATCTGCCTATATCCTTTTAATTTATTTGCAGAAAAAAAGAGATACAGAGAAAATGAATTTAGAAAAAGAAAAAGGACGAAGAGAGAATCATACCTTAATTGTGGTGGCAGGGTCACCAGAAAACAAAGCTTTTAACTTGAGCAGGAACTCATTCAAGTAAGGCAGGACCAGTTTGAGTAACCAAATTGCTTCTTCTTCACCCACCACAGTGTTTGCATTATCTATTTCATAAGCTCCCCTGACATTAAAATTTCCATAAAGCAAGGAAAAGAATCAGAAAGAGATCAACTTGGAAATGTATGCTGATATTAACATGTTCATAATAATGGTTGCAAAATCAAGAAATTTTACCTGCAGATTATGGACCTGAAGAGGAATTTGACAGCCAGATAAACAAGGCTCATATATGATATCACAGAAATGAAGCTGTAGACCAAGAATCAAAACAAGTGTTAGAGCAGAACTTAAGCTGGGATAGAACATTTTTCAATTGCGATTTTGCTTGCCTGATATTTAGATCCTTCATGTAGGAGGATGATAGTATCACAAATGTTCCAATTCCAAATGTAAAAACTGATCTTGATACATCTTTCCACATTACTAAATCCACTGCAACAACAACAAAAAAGCAGAAAAATGAATTCTTTGAATAAAAAGAAACTGAAGTAGAAGGTGGAATTCAATAAATTAGGAATGAGAACTCACCTAAACTTTGCAATTTGCTATGTGTTTCTGGGAAGCTATGGTACTGATCATTTGAAGCTGCATCTAATTAGTACAAACAGAACAATCCAGGCTCAATTCTAAGTATAAGAAGAAAAAGAAACATAATTTACAAGAGAAGAAGAACTTACATGATGTATGTTTAGGGACATTTGAGTAGACTGCTGCACGTCTCATAACAGGAGACTGTTTTTTCAGATTAACGGAGATGGTTTCTGCCTTTTGATGAACATGTTGAAGCTTTTTCACTTCTTGATTTCTTGATCTGCGGTCAAATAATTGGAACTTCTTAACTTCATTCACTACCTTCACTTCATTCACAACCTTCCTCAATTTCTCTTGAACCGGTGCTCTCTCTTGAACTGGAGCTTTTTCTTCAACTGGTGGTTTCTCTAGTACTGGTGCATTGATTTCCTTGACATCAACGCTTATCTTTTCAACTTCAACCTCAATTTCCTCATCCACCTCTTCCTCCAATTCATCTTCTTCATCTTCATCACCATCTTCATCATGATCAGCAACATCATTCACCAATTCTGCTGAATCAGATTTCACCACATCCACATTGCTTGGGATCACCATTTCTTTGCACACACCAAACTCCTTGCAATTCTCATCAGATCCACACTCTCCAATCTCCTCCTCAACTGGGGTTTTCTCAATCACCTCAACACAATTCTCAACTCCCTCATCGAGTTCATCTGGGGAGGCCTTATTCGACTCCGATTTCACCTTCCTCAACTGAATTGCATTGCCAGAAGAATCACTCCCCTTTATTGACTCTGATTTCACCTTCCTCAACTGACCCAAATTCTTCTCAGTTCCCTCATCCTTACCCAAATCACAAGCACTTCTCACCGATTCAATCTTTGTCTTCCTACTCCCAACAGGGCTTGAAGCAACACCATTCTGACTCTCCTTGCTTCCCTCAGATCTAATCCTCCTCACAGACCTCACCTGAGTCGGACTGTTCTTGATCCCATCAACAGAAACACTCAACTCTTACACTTCTCATCAGAACTCTTCAACTCAGATTTGCCTGTACCAGAATTCCATGTCTTTCTCTTGCCATTGTTGAGAGACTGATCTCTCTTCAGCCTTGCGCGAGGAGTTAACGTTGTTGCAGCAACCCCATTACTACTACTACTCTCCTCAGAATTCTCCTCATCACCATTGAAGACCTTCATCCCACCTCTGACTTCATCAAGCTTCATCCTGCTCTCCCACACTGACCCTGCAACCACACTGTTCCCAGTTCTGAGTACTCCTGCTGCATCTGATCTCCTCCTACCCACATCCATTGCCTTTATATATTTCTACCTTGGCAGGTAATTCTTCTCTCTGTTTCACTTTCTAGCTAGCAATGAGTACAATGGGACATAGAGATAGTAAGCATTATGGAAGAGAAAGCTTTAAGCTAAAGATATGGCGGTTTGGTGGGGGGGAAAAGCGTTGGGATCCCTTTGCCTCCGGGAAAGCAAAGAGAGCAGAGAGTGCTGGAAAATTGTGGTATTTGTAAGAAGAGAGGGACTGAGTCACTAGCTAGACACTGGATGTTACTCAACGATTTTACTACAGTAATCACACTCAAATGTACGTTTATATATTGAGTGTGGCTTAAGAAAGTAAAAGTGAAAAAGTGAGATGAGCACGTATGTGGTGTGGTTGAATGATTAGGGATATAAAGGGGTGTGTTAAGGATGATCTCTTTTGTTCTTTTTTTTTTTTTTCTGGGGAGGATGGCCGGAATTTGATTCCCTAATATAGCATTTGTGTTGGAGGATCTCTATGCACGCCATGACCGATGCAAACCAAAAAGTCATCAACCTCACCAAGCCAGCCTCACATGCAAGTGGAAGATCAGAAACGTTTCCTAGCTTCCTAATTTCAGAGAGAGAGAGAGAGAGAGAGAGAGGAGAGAGAGAGAGAGAGAGAGAGGTGGATTTTGGAAGGTAGCGTGTGGTGATTTTTCGGAGGTAGTTTCAGGTAATAATGGCAAACACCTTCATCTCCAGCTTTTGTGTTCAAGGTGTTAACGTGATCCTCTTCATCTTTGCTCCATATATGCAAAGTTTGCTTCTTTTTCTTTTTTTCCTTTTGCCCTTTTCTTCTCTAGCTACTTGGATAAGTAGGGAAAGGCCAAAAAGGATATATGAGTATTAGGAAGCTTCATAGTTTGCTCATATATATATATATATATGACACTAGCTACTTGATCTATATCAGCACCTGCGGTTCTATATAGAACTAATTAAGGATTGTTAGCTATTGCCTATTAACATTGTAGTTTGCCCTTATTAGATGGGGTTTGTTTTTCTAAAACAATTTCATCACCTACATTATAATTGGAAGCTGCGTATGAGCATTGTTAGCTAATTGGTATATATGAAAGCCATTAAGTTTTGGGAGCTAGGCTAGCAATGTAGTGCTACTTGATTATTGCTTTGCCAAGCATGATTAGGCTAATAGTATATAAGTGTAGCTTTGGTGACATGGTTTATTCCCTCTAACTATATATCATAATGTTGTTAACGCATGCAGCCTAGCTTATTATTCATAATTGGCACTTCCAATTATTACGTGAAAGACGCATATGGATAAACGCAATTAAGCTATTATTTTAGCCGAAGAAGATGCAGATTTGGAATCATGCACTAGAATAATGCAATTGCATGCACTACGGAGGATCGATCATACATTGAATTTATCTGAATAATAGATTGAAGTCGACAAGGGCCCTGCGAATGATTAATTGGCTAATTATGTACGGAGTTCGAATTCGATTATAACCTTTTTTTTAGAGAAATACAAAGAATTTCATTAAACAACGAATACAATATTACAACAATGAGGGAGAAACACCCATGATTTTGGTTTGCGGCAATTGTAATAACTTGATTTAAGAATCGGCATGCGAGTCCAAATCTCATACGTAGTACGTACGTAGTAGAGATACACTCGGTCTCAGACCGCGCATCAGACGGCGAAAAGTTTCAAGTTTCAACTCAATGTTGTCACCGACGCACCGATATCTCTCTCTGCATCCCTTTCTCTCTCTAGAGAAACACTCACCGACACTACACACCTGCTAATCTGTTATTGCTTTGAAGAATATAAAAGGTTGAAACTAACGACAAGAAAAGAAAAAGGAAGAGAAGCATATATATCATGTGAGTGGAAGAAGCCTAAGCAAATTTGAATACAGTAAAACTACTGCAGTGTTTTGAAGTCTTGCATCTATTATTCAATGAGGCATATATAATTGGGAAAACATTAAACATTAATCAGAGGTCAGCCTCTGGGGATTTGGTTACAGAAAAAACTATATAGAGAAAAATGACAGAATAGTTTTGGGATTGAAAAGAGAGAAGGGAATCATGGCTAGCTGAGCTAGCTGTGCATAACAACAATATGAAATTCTGGGCAGGCTGAGAGGCCCTGCAGCCTTGTAACGTTGAAGGCACGTGAGGTGATTTGCTCGACGCTCGAGGCACATATTGTTCTAACTTCCAACTCCATACACATTATATTACTGAGAATCCCACCACCCAAAACCAGTGTACATGCCAACCCTGCATGATCCAATAACAACCAGTTTAATCTTACTCTGTAGTTTTGAAAATTGGACCAAAACCAAACTTTCATACTCTATAGTTTACTTTCATCATGAGCTAAAAGAAAAAGAAAATTACCTTTATCAGCTTTTCCTCTGAGGTAAAACTTAAACCAATTATGAACACACTTGTAAGTTGTATTAACAAAGTAACAGACTGGCGGATGGTAAATAGTATAGTCACAGTTGATAACTAGATATGGCATATAGCGTTAAAACTTTGAACCAGATAATTTGCAGCTTTCAAAAGGGAGAAACGTGAGACCGAAGTCAAGTCTTTGGTTACGTTATAATATAAGAGGGGAGCTACCTAACCACTTGACCTGCTTGTCTGGTTGTTCAAACTTGGAACCAGAAAGCGATTCAGTTATGGTCGCTGCCTCCAAATCCATATCTTAAATTCTTAATGTTAAAGTCGCCATCCTCATTGAAGATTAGGTATTTCTTGTATTTGTTAAACTCCAAGTTTCACTGCTCTAGGACTCTAGTCTTCAGGCTTCAGACGTCTAGCAGGATCAGATTCGCAAATTATTATGCTTTGTTGATTATATTAGTTGCGACTATCCTACGACGATGGCGATTGACTTGACGATTTGAAGCCTCTCATCTTCTGGATAACTCCTTGACACAGATAGGAATTAGGGGGACAGTGACACAACAACGACCAACTCCAACAACAAGTGATAGTTTGAGATCAGGTAGATGAACACTGGTAAGGGTAGAACCTAGCTGCTCAACCATCATATCTGATTTCTGATCGATAAATAAAACATGGGAGCTTTAGTAGTTCAGGTAGTAGTTCTAGCAACTAGATCATTTTCGAAGACAGGTTAACATAAGGATCATGCAATAAGTGACCATTATATACTCATCAATCCTCAATAAGTGACCCTGTCTAGCTAACTGTTCTGCATAATCCATGACCAGTAAGGGATCAGTGCATGTTATATGACACTTGAATCTCTCCAAGTGATCTTCTACCATCCTGAAATCTATATCTTAAATCATGAATGAAGAAGTGACTGAAATAACAAGCTTTCAAAACTGGGATTAATCTGTATAAAATTCCAAAAAGGCTGCAGGGATACTACAAAATTCCCTTCATTCTACTTACAGTAATAAAAGAAATTGGTGTGGTGGCTATTCTGGACAGTCGCATACTGAATCCTGAGGGACTGTCACGGTGGAAACTCGGTCTGCTTTATCTGAGTTGTGCCAACATAAAGCCACATTAGTTATGCACATTATAGTAAGAAATATCAGCAGTAACCACTAACAGCGATAACAAAACACCAAGGTTGGGACAAGGTTACCTCTCGGAGGACAAAATTAGGCCTCGAAGCTCTTATTCTGTCACGTCATGACCCTTTACCTACAGCTTAGTACAAATACAACCTAGCTAATGTACATTCTATTTCCGAAATCTAAATTACGGTCTTTTCCCAGTTAGAGTTCTGCCCTAGATTTTAGCTAGCTAAGACAAGGAACACTTCACATTTGGAAACTGGACCATTTCATTTGACGTTGCTATTATGTATTGGGGTACGTAACACACGTTCTGATTGCTTGGAAGCACCCATCTTGACCTTCTCATTTTCTGCTGCTTTTTTCATTTCAAGCTCACTCTGCTTGCAATTTTCGTCATGGGACTTGATGAACATCTTGACAAAGTTCAGTAAGGTTGAAATAACTGCATCATACATTGAAATGGTTAGAAAAGTAATACCTGATTACAATGAAAGGAGATGGGTATCAACTGCCTGGATTGAAGTGGACTACTCTTACAAACAGAAGAACATAATCAGAAGAAGTTTTCCATGACTCAATAAACCGCTACAAACATGGCATATGGTGTAATCCAAAAGAGAAATGCAGCAGTGCATTTTTTTTTTCCAGTTTTATGTAGGCTGACAGAGATAGTCCTCGTGTAGAACTTAAATTGATCAGATATGTTGATATAACGTGATTAAGAAAGCAAAAACATAGGCTATTGTGAATATGCTTCTACGTAAATGGTGGATACCTTGTTCAAAGGGGCATTTTGCAGGATCTTCTCCAAAATAAAGAATCAATGCATCCACATTCCTACCCTGTAAAATATCCATCCCCTGTGTGAGAAATACTTTTCTCAACATTGTAAGAGCTTAAAATAGTATACTTCGAAACAAACTTACCACGGTAGAATATAGTGAAGCCAAAGATCTCACCTCGGCTTCAGCAGAACGAAGGAACCCCTTTAGAGTCTGAAAGTCAGGACAAAAATTACAAGTCAGAACCTGAATGATGAGCCATTATTTATACTGTTGATCTGTACATTAGATTCTATTATCATATAGATCGTCAAAAGAAAAACTATATTAGAGCATGTCAGTCATGGAGGCCAAAAAAGCAGTAATCTGTTCCATCTGTTTTCCATTCTCATTGTGATACCAGTGGCCGAATACATGCATCATATACAAAGAAGTAAAACTGCACGAAGAAAATGACACTGCAAAATGTACAACAAGTGATGACCCACGAAAGAAAAAGTTTCTAAGAGATTAGACACACTGAGCATCTAAGCCAGTGTGACCCTTCCTCATGTAAGTCCATACAACACCTGGAAAACATGAATGACGACTGTAACCAGGATCACCAAAATTGCAACCCAATATTAGTAAAACAACCAAGCTCAGATATCATATTCAAGACAATTCCAACATTTAGAATCACAAAGACAGATGATGGGAATGGCATAAGCTCAAAATACTGAAACTGATTCAGCCATGGATGTTCGGAACTTAAACAAGTCCTTTAGCACTATCATACAAATCGGTTGGCTCTTTGGGTACATAAATACCTTACGGAAATTTTCTGATATAGGACCATCGCTTTCAGAAGTAGATAGTTCCTGTACAACTTTCTCCAATCCTTTACTTACTGCTTGCATTTCCTCTGCCAAAAATTTCAATTGTATCTGTATTGGATTAAATATTTCAGTCAATAGATACCATAAATATCCTGAAAATTATCATCCAAACACGACAGGAGTACCTTTGATGCAGGCTCTAAGCTGGCTAGGTCCTTACAGAAATCTAGTACCTCTGGTAGTTGGTCAGCAAGAACCTACAGTTTATCAAGTAAAATTCAGTATAACAGAGTTGTGATGCATATTATGTTTATTTAGAAGTATAATCAAACAAATATGGTTGTGCATGGAGAGTTCCTCATAACAAGGGTATGCGTGTAGAAGCATCAGTCTACAAATCATTTTGTATATACTTCCATATGTGCCGATTTATACTAATACTCAACATGAATACGATAAGAACATAGCAACTGATGCACATGAACGCACAAAGACAACTTATAGGAATAAGTATCAAATTGTACCTTACAAAGATAATGCATGAGAGTCATCTTGTTGTTCCTTGCACGAGTGTCAATGAGTTTAAGAAGACTATCCAGTCTAAATCCAATAGCAGCCCCTAATATAATATCGACCGTTAAATGCATTTAGAAGGAATGGAAGTGATACTAAACAGCGGCACCAAAGTCTGTTGAATTTGTGATGTGTAAAGTTACACAAAATGCTAATGCAGAAGGTTCTTTCACAATTGACATGAATTCATGGACAGAATATGAGATGAAGAAATATATATAGACCAAGAAGCTGCTTCCTGAAGTCTTACCCCGTGCTGTCCCTTGGTTCAAAGCATTCCCTAGGGAAAGAATTGTCTGCATAACTCTTTTCAACTTGACTGAATTTCTGATCTGATAAGAAGCATAAGCTATAAGCTAGATGAGGTATAATATATGAATGATCCCCATGAGTGGTTTGAAGGGACAAAAATCTAACTTACCTCTTCTGCTGCAGAGTTTACAACATTCAGGCTTTTCCTAAGGTCAGAAACCTACATGGCCATAATATGACACCTTTAGTATTATGTAAAACCCAAATCATATGACTGTTATGAGATATATTTGATATTTCACCTGGGAAGAGAACTGTATTTTGAAGGAAAAAACTCTGAGCTTAGATTCCACTCGAGGTACTTTCATCAACTCTAACAGGAACTGCCGTCAACATTCAAAAATCAATAACAGACATCCAGATTTGATGATACTCATACATGTGATTATAATCACAACCCATATCTACAGTTATATCTATGTAGAATGGATGTACATGTTATATAGTGACGGATGTGAAGGATTGTGAGCCAAATCAACAACATAGTGCAAGGACGATATCCTACGAACCTGTTCACATTTTCCTAATTTCTCCTTGTCTCCCTTATATCCCTGAACATAAAATATAGAACCAATTATGAAATTGAAAAGAACAAAAGGTTCTTGAGTATCAGTTTGAAGACCTACCTTAAGTAGCTCAATCTCCTCTTTAGTTGGACAAAACTTTATCAGGTTCTCGACCTGGTCTGGATCTAATGCTGTATCTTCCAGAGCAAGCACTGAATTCTGAGAATGTTAGAGAACAAGGCAATAAGTTACGTTAGGATATATTGATTTGATCTATTTATTGGTTGAAAAGTTATGTGGAACAAGTTCATCCACAATGATTAGAGAAGATAATGTTTGTAGAAGTATCATTAAGCTTACCATTAACTCATGCAATGGAACCTTCACCTTTGAAAGCATGATTTCACAATTGTACGCCCGTCTGTGGTCAATCTGCATTTAGCAAATAAAATGCTAAATAATATACCATAGAGATTCAAGCAAGAAACCAGAACACCTAGTCTAGCTCCAAAGTGACATGCATGAGAAATCAAAAAAAGAGTCAGAATTGATAAATATAGTCCACGTCAAGTAACAAAATAAACAGAAGTGCATCAACTGATCTAAAGAAGAAAAATTTACCAGTTGTACTTTCTCAGATTTAGGAGCAACTGGACCTGGTGCAGTTCCTTTCTTGCCATGATCCGAAGTTGGAACTGCCGCAGAAAAAAGATTTTCAAGCTCTGACATGTCAATCTCTGGAGCCCTATCTCAAGAAAATATTGATAAAAAGGATGTCAAAGTCAGGATGCAGCATGAATGATCAATATCTGTGATATATAGATGTCAAAATTTAGTTCATACTTAGTGTCTTCACTGGTTTTGTCAGCCTCAGCCCATAAGCTTCCCTGAACTGCTCTTGATAGTTTCAACCAGTGTAATGGCTTCAGTTTCTTTTGATTCTCCTTGAAACTCATGGTACGTGATAGACGGCTTTTTGCATTACTTGCGGAGCTAAGTGGTGGTGGTGGAGGAGTTCCCGGCTTGGGACCTCCTGGTGCTGGAGGAGGTGGGGCAGAAGGAACAGAGGTACCTATAGATTTCCCTAAAAGAGGAGGAGGGGGAGGGGCACTAGGTGGTGCTGAACTGTAGATGAAGTTGTAGTGCTCCCAGCTTGTCCTGAGTGAAGAGGAGGCGGTGGAGGTGGGGGAGGTCTAGAAGTAGCAGCAATGTTATCTTTCAAAGGAGGAGTTGGAGGAGGAGGAGGTGGGGGAGGTCTAGAAGTAGCAGCAAGGTTCTCTTTCAAAGGAGGAGTTGGAGGAGGAGGAGGTGGGGGAGGTCTAGAAGTAGCAGCAAGGTTCTCTTTCAAAGGAGGAGTTGGAGGAGGAGGAGGAGGTGGGGGAGGTCTAGAAGTAGCAGCAAGGTTCTCTTTCAAATGAGGAGTTGGAGGAGGAGGTGGAGGAGACTGCAATGATGAAGTAACTTTAGTAACTGGAGAAGAGGAGGGTGGTAACCTCCCAGGGCTAGATGGTTGGGAAAGTGAATCTTTGGACTTTGGAAGTGAAGTACGTTGAGGTTGAAGTGGGGGTGTTGGGGGAGGGGGAGTTGTTACAGCAGCAGTAGGTTGCGCTGGAGGAGCTGGTGGAGGTGTTGGTGGTGCAACTGAAACACTTTGGGCTTTAGGGGAAACTGGAGTTGGCATACAAGGTTGGGGAATGGGTGGCTGAAATGCAGTATAAGTATCTTGAGGTTTAGCTTCTTGCTTATTGAAAGGGGTATCTTGAGATTTCTTAGGTGAAGCTACAAGGCTGAAGATCTCTTGAACTTGAACAAAAGCTTCCATTGGCGTTAACGTGGGAGGTTTGGACTTCTGCTGGGACACTAAGTCAGATTGGTTAGGTGGCTGCTGTGCAGTATTAGTGTCTTGAGGTTTCACATCAGGTTTAGTCACAGTACTATCTGGAGATTCTGTAGGTGACGCCACTTGGCTCAAGACCTCCTGAACTTGAGCGAATGCTTTCATTGGCTTTGACTGAGGAGGTTGGGTCACTAAATCACCTTGATCGGGTTGCTTCACATCTAGAAGTATATCTTCCTGTTTACTGACACTTGTATCTGGAGCTCGCCTAGGTGAGGCTGAAGGCTGCACCTCCGAGGGTATCTTCTTATCTTGTATCTGTTTAGGAATTCTTTCCTGCATTACATTTCTGTCACTCCGGGGAGAATCAGCATCCCACTTTTCATGGGGGATATTCGATGCACCTAACTGGTGAAGAACATTCAGTGCGGCATCTGCCTTGGGATCTAACCAATCAACATAACTAAAGATCTCTTGAACTTGAGAGAATGCTTCCATCGGAAGTCCCTCCTTATCCTCAAAGCATGAAAGACCACCAAGAATAATGGATGTGACAGCATCCATCTCTGAGAAAAGGATCTTCAACAGTACGACAGCCAAAAGTATGTCAGGACCAAAAATAGAACTGAGGAAGAAGTAATGCATAACCAAAAAACCAGGGACACACCTCTACTCTGAAGTCCTTTGGAAATTGATCCTTTACATCCCACAACATGTCTATTTCATCACGGTTCAGCATCAAGATGTTAGACCTAATAAAAGCTGTATTGAACATTACACGGAACATCATCTGTTCACGTTCCATGTCATCATGCAAGCTAATGCATTCAATCACAACATCACCTTGAATATGGCAATTAATATCAATTTTAACCAGTTCACATTCTGCCTGCAATATATATGAGAATCAAAAGTTAAAAAATAAGACGATTAGAAGTATTTATGCATAAAATATACATGGAAGTTGAAAAAGAATAAGAAATTGAATTTACCCAGCAGAGCAAAGCTAAGAAAATAATCCCAGAATAAAGATAAGTTTTACTTCTCAGTCGGTAACTATAACTTCATAAAACCCAAACCACTGCATCTGTCACCCGGGACACACAACAAGGTATCCTCCCTCGAAGTGAAACAATTAAGTTTAGACCAAACATCATACCAATACAGTAAAACTATCAGCAACATAAAAAAACATAGTTTGTTTTAAAGATAGGTAGGTAGACATTCAGAATCTCAAAAGCAAAGTACTGAACTGTCAGATATGTACCGAATCATATTTTCCCAACTATATAGGGTTTTCCAACATGATCATACAGATCTAAATCTCACTTGGTCAGCAACAACCATCACAGTAAATGATCTGCCTCATTAAATATGATGGCATAAGAAAATAGAGGCAAAAATGTAATGTAAATTAAAGAGTATAGAGACAATATTACCTGCTTGTAACCCCGGACGGTTTTGCTTCGTTTAGGAGTCGAGTACAAAACTTTAGAAGTTCGATCAGTCACAAGAAAAGGGTCTTGCCCATAGATGCGAAATATAGGACAGCAACCTCCTTCCCCATCAAAATTAGGAATGAATCTAAAAATGATGCAGTCCAAGGTAAGTGCTCGATCCAGAGGAGGCCATTCTAAGGCTACATTCCTCCTCGATACATACTGTAGATACCTAAGTTGAGAAGGAATTGGATTTAAGGCTGATAGCAAATGCAAAAGCTCGAGGGGAGCCTGCCTGTAAACCATGTCCAACGTCCTATGCTCACCAGTATAATGCTTCCTGTAAATCAAGAGTGCAGCCAGCATGAAGGCTAAAACTGGCCAACCTCCACGCTCACAATGCATCAAAAGCACGTTGTTGTGCCCAAGTCCTAACCAGCTTTCACTTGATCTAAGAAAGTGATGGATCAACTCCATCGTCAGGACAGGACAGCCTTCAAAGTGCCGAGGGTAATCCATTATGGTCATATCGTATTCAGACAAGATGCCAGCCATTTGGCTCTGTGCCGAACCATCATGAAAATTGAAGACCAAAAATGAAGCATCAGGTAAGTGCTCTTGCAGTTGACCAACTATCCCACCTATGTAAACCTTATAGTTTTCCTCCTTCCAAGCATCGGTAGTGAAGCAGCAATCAAAAACTGTTTGTTGACAAGTATAAGAACGTTAGTCTCTAATTATAAATTGCATCACTATAGGTTCTTACAAGGAACAAGGTACAAAGCATCTATCTTAAAATCAACATGCTTCTGTATTTAGTGCCAATAACAAAACTCCAACCAAACTGTATCCAATATCCGACTCTCATTTAGCACTATAGAACAAAGAAAGGATTGAGCTGCACAAAATCTGTTGCGCTAACGTGCATCCGTTTCCTTCCTCATTAAAAAAGTCAGATTACAAATTGAGTACAAGACATCAGAGTTTCTCAAGTACTGAACAGCTATCTCGAAATCCATTTCCTGATTTCCCCACATTTTCTAAGCAACAATTAAGCTCAATAAACTCGCATAGCTCATTTCGCAATCAACCACACATTGTAGCCACTCCCAAACAATACTATACAACCAAACAAAAAAAATAACTCAACTACAATCATCGTTTCCTCATAACAAACCGAAAATCAGTCACGAATTTACAGAGAATTAAGAACAAAACGCACCGTATACTCGCTCACAGATCTCAAACAGTCCATCCGGCGGTTTCCGATAGAACAATCTGCGCAACAACGCCATATCTCTCTGAGGTTCAAACCACTCTTCAAACTCCGGAGCTCACAATCAAAAATTCACCTCCGCACCTGAAATTTCCGATACAAATTCACATGCATGCATGGAGTTATACATATATATACATATACAAATACACGCGAATCATGCACACGATTAATTTTCAGCTGAAAATTGAAAACTGCAACGTTACAAATCATGAAGGAATGAATTGTTACAGTTTCGGAGTGATGTAACAGAATTTTCCGATTTGCTCTGTTTTGCAGTTTGTGTGCTTTGTGGTGTGGTGTGTGAATTGGAATTGGATTGTGGAAGGAGAAGAGTGATGATGATGGTGATAAGGATTTGGATTTTGTTCTGTTACAGTTTTTTTGTTTTGTTTTTTTGGTGATTCTGTTTGGTGCTGCTTTCTTCAGCAATCAGCAGCTGGAGATTTCACCGACCCGTTGGCTCTGTCAGCTCTCAGATGACGTGGATGCCGCCGGAAGTGGACATCTGTATCGGCGTCCCCAGGCCAACGTGTCTCTTTATCTTTTTTGTTTCGTTTTTCCTCTTTATCCGTTTTCTTTTCTTTTTGACAGTTCATGGTTTTTATATTTTTTTTGGATTTTGAAGTGAGCAAAAATTATAGTGCCTTTACAACTGCCTCAATAAGATGTGATAGGCACGTCAGTCTGGGGACAAGCGGAGCAGTTAGGGAATACAAGATGTTTATGAAAAATTATCAAGTCGAATATAGATAGATAGTACGGCGGACTACTGAGGATCAAATATAAAGAGTTGGCACACAATTTGACATATTTACCGTATAAAACTAGAGATACATCAAACACAACCGCTTATTCTTATTTTTAATCGTCATTGCATTACTATTTCGTACGAGAATGTTTGATCTAAAATGTACACTTTATGATTCAGAGTCGATTTAAGACGAGGATTGACATGACCAAAACATACAAGGCTTACAATGCATCCTGGTATGTACCTTGGACTCACGTTCTCATGTCAATCACCATCCTCCAACTCCAAGTAAGGATTTTCTTTCATAATCTGAGTAAGAGGACTAACAAATCCAATATGCTCTCATGGGGACAGGCCCAATCAAGTAAACAATATAGAAATCTCTAATTAGCCCAACCTACGTCATCAACATTGTTAGGCTCAAAACTAGCAAATTGGTACAGCTTGATTCTTCACCTTCACCATGAAACAGTAACACAACCAACTTGCCTTTTTTTCTCATTATTTTTTCCCATGATGATTTATTTTATGTGTCTTAGTCAAATAGAATGATTATTCTCTCTAATTTCTCTCTCAACACCGTATAGATTTTTCATGTAACAAGCGGCTGTGGAGAGTTGGGAAAATCTAGCCACACTATCTAGGCAATTTGGTCAGTGACACAGATACAACTGGGCAGCAGAACCAGTTGTGGTCCTTCTTTGCCCAGAAAGCTCTGTTCTTTCTCATTCATTCAATCTTAACCTCTACTCCATGTCTCAAAGTTGAAAGCTTTGATAAGATAGGGAGGGAACTCTGAGGTGGGGGTCCTTGTGAACTGCAATTTCTGCTCATAATGGCTTGCAGACTTGCTGATTCTATGTTACTTTCCAAGGTGAGCTCATCTCAAACTCGTTTTGCTATTCTCTATCGAATCCATTTTTGATTATAAGTACTGATTCTTTTGCTGGTTTTGGGTTTCAGGGCCCCTATCATAAGCCAATTCGAAGCCAGAGAATTGGAGCCCATTGTTCTTCAGGTCTGCCACTCTCGTTTTCTCTTCATGGCTTTCTCAGTTTCTTGATAAAGTTGGTATCTTTATTGTGTTTATGTGGTTTGTAGCTAAATTGGGATTTGGGTTCTCAGTTCATTGCAAATTCAGTTGCTGGTTTCAATGAGCAATTGCATTTCACAAATTTTCCAATATGAAATCAGGCATTACACACTTTTTTTTCCTAGCTCAAAATGCCATTCTCTTAACATTGAGCAACACAACCAACCTGGGTAAAAAATCATATTCACAGTATTAGGATCCTTTTTTCGATAAGGAAGTGAATGAATCTCCTAAAATCTTCAGCCTTTTCTCCTTGTTATATTGAGTTAGACTCGATACTTTGTGTAGACTGAAAGAATGAGAAAATCCGTGTATCTAACACTGCTGTTAAGCCTTGAAATATCGGCACTGTGGCTTGCTTTAGACTTTAGATAGTGGTACTGCTTCTGGTGTATACTCAATATTATTGGCACCTGAGAATGATTGTCATGATGAACAGGAATCTGCTATTTGAAATGGGACAAACTTCCCCAAAAGGGGATCAAGCGTGAAAAATGTTCTCATAGAAATCGAACAACCTTCGTACAAGCAATTGCCGTTCCAGTTGCACCATCTTCACCAGACAGCGCTGAGTACAGGAAACAATTATGTGAAAGTTATGGTTTCAGGCAAATTGGAGAACCACTCCCAGACAATGTTACGCTAAAGGATATCATTGATAGCCTTCCAAAAAAGGTGCATGCCAGCATCAGAAATGATAATTCATCGTTTCTCCTTTTTTTTTCATTGCAAATAACTTCTTTTTTTTTGTAGTATCAAGGGAAGGTACAACTTGAATCAGCATTTTCTTTTCTGTTACTGCTTGTAATTGGCGTCTTTCCGTTGGTTCCACAAGCCTTGTGCTGACCATGATTTTTATTTATTTATTGTAAGGTGTTTGAAATTGATGATGTGAAAGCATGGAAGTCAGTTCTAATATCTGCCACTTCCTATGCAATTGGGCTCTTTATGATTTCAAAAGCCCCATGGTATCTACTCCCTCTGGCATGGGCATGGACAGGGACTGCAGTTACTGGGGTTGTTCAAAACACATCTCTTCATTCTATTGATTTCACTCCAGTATCTTTTTATTCTTTAACTACAACAGTGTATCTAAGGCAACTAATTCCTTCTTTTTCTTTTTCTTTTCCTTCCTTCCCTTCCCAATTATAAAGTTTTTTGTTATAGGCCATGATTGTGCGCACAAATCATTCTCAAGAAACAAATTAGTGGAAGACATTGTTGGGACACTAGCCTTTTTGCCGTTGATATATCCATACGAACCATGGAGGTTTAAGCACGATCGGCATCATGCAAAAACAAACATGTATGTGTGATTTTCCCAATAAATGCAATTATTTTAATATCTCATATAAGAACATATTTCTCATATAGGGACCCTTGATCCAAACATTAGAAAGTTAGAACCTGCAAGATTGCATAATTTCCTGTACGTTCTACTGTCTTTCTAACTGCAAAACTCTTGAACTTTCACCTCATATACACAGGTTGGTTGAGGATACAGCGTGGCAGCCTATCCCAAAAGACGAGTTTGATTCATCCCCTTTGTTGCGCAAGGCACTTATTTATGCATATGGCCCAATTCGTCCTTGGATGTCAATAGCTCACTGGTATGTACTCGTAAAAGAAGAAACATAAATTGTATATGTCTGTTTTTTGAATATTACAGCAAGAAATGATCTTTAATGATTCTTAATCTGGAAATGTGCAATAGACATGTCTAAACATTATTTAGCATCCTAATAGGTGGCTCGTCCACTTCAATTTGAAGAAGTTCAGAACAAGTGAAGTTAAAAGGCGGCTATCAGTTTGGCTTGTGTTTTTGCGTTCATGGGGATTGGATGGCCACTAATTGTGTACAAGACAGGGATCATGGGATGGGTAAAGTTTTGGTTGATGCCATGGTTGGGCTACCACTTTTGGGTAAATTCTAGTCCCTGGTCTCCAGTCCTTTGTTTGGGTTAGTTTTAGTATTGGTGAACAATAATTAATAGCTTTTGGCAATTTATAATTTTTCTTTGAACTGTAGATGAGTACATTCACAATGGTTCATCATACAGCCCCTCATATACCTTTCAAGTCTGCGGATGAGTGGGATGCTGCTCAGGCTCAACTTAATGGAACAGTTCACTGTGATTACCCCTCATGGTACTGTATAATTGTCCTCTGGTTATCTTCCTTGTGCTATGTGGATTTATAATCTGATATGGAGACATTATGCGTAGTAACATTCTGAACTCATTCCTTTGGTTTCTCAACAGGATCGAGATCCTATGCCATGATATCAATGTCCATATACCCCATCATATATCTCCAAGGATTCCAAGCTATAACTTAAGAGCAGCTCATAAGTCTATCCAAGAAAACTGGGGAAAGGTAAAGTGAACTTCATACTCTTTAGCTTAGCATGTGAAAATAAACATGTCCTTACTATGTATACAACTGTAAAAAGATTAAAGGTCAAAGAGATCACAAAGACATTGTAAAAAGAGGTCGTATTCTTTTCTCTCAACTTTCTTTTGTGTTTGTCATTAACAGTATCTTAACGAGGCTACATGGAATTGGCGCTTGATGAAGACGATAATGACAGTGTGCCATGTATACAACAAGGAGGAGAATTACGTCCCCTTTGACCGACTTGCCCCTGAAGACTCTCTTCCGATTGCATTCCTCAAAAAAGTGATGCCTGATTATGCTTGATCCACTTGTGACCCTTGTGGGGCGTCTCAGCCGTTTTGGTCTCTTCTCTTTCACCCTTTTCTTTTTGGGTCAATTTAGGTATGCTTAAGCCATTTCTTAATTGTTCTTGCTTAAAATTTATGTCCCTTTCAATTGTTTCTGGTTATAATTTATAAACAGAGCAATTCATTGGAAGAAATTTCCAGGAACGGAACAGAATAGCCTTGAACAGAGTTGATCTGTCCTCTTTTTTTGTCATGGAATAGAAATCCTCTAGACTTTGATTTGTTTTTTTTTTCTTTTCATTTTTGGTGCTTGTTTGCAATGAAATTGACAAAGTGGGTGAGAACCCCACTGAGGTCATGAATTAACTAGATGGGGATCAGGGTAATGTTGGTGGGAACTAGTGTTGATCTTTATTATAAATGGCTGACAATGATTTCACAAAATAATGATGCCTGGTACTAACACTAAAGCTTGAGATCAACAATCTGTAAAATTTAAAAGTTCTTAAACAACGAGGTCATGTTAGCTACTCAGGTTAGTTATGTATCCTCTATTCCACCCAACAAGAAAGTCAAATTGAATTCTTATATCTTCATTCATGGTTTCTAAAACTGCAGTGGGATTTCCTCCTACTTCATGCATTTTAAATTGAAACTCCGTAGCTGTCCAAATAGATTAATGTGCTTATGTTGGACGATGAAACAGCAACAGAAGAAGTCGTGTTTGGTAAGCAATTATTTTAAACAGAAACAGAGGAAGTGGTCAGAGGTTCATAAAATTCCAAAGGGTCATAGTTGTTTGTCATAGATTCAAAGTACCATTGATAAACAAGGAACCTGAAACTAAGGCTGCACCCAATAGCTTTATGCAAAGCTCTGTAGTTCATATATATCTATCCTAGCAGTTGCAACTGCTCACATGCAAAAGAGGGAAAAAGAGAGAGGTTCTACCCAAAAGTGAAATCAAAGAGTGGAAGATAAACATGGTAGTAGATAAGCAATCAAATTTCATTTCTATCTGTATCTTTAAGCTTTAGTAGTTAAAGCAAACACTTTCATACTCTGTAATCTGTATTGAGAAAACCCTATACACCAGCAGAAGTCTGAAGCATTCTCTGAGTTAACTAAACCTACTATTGCTTCAACATCTACTGTGGTCTAAACAATACTAGGAAAACTATGTATTGTATATGTCAGAAATGAAGGAAAAACACTCTTTAAGAACAACTACACTATAAGTTGAATCATCATATAATCGGCGCAGGCAGAGTCTCCCATATATCAAACACATTATCCTCGCTATGAAGAGCGAAAAGCCGATCCCCTCCAATCGAAAAATCACAAATCGAACCTCCATAGCTTCTTCGAAGCCTTGATGTCAAAACCCAATCAGGTCCACAGAACACTGAAATCGAATCATTCATGGACGAAAACAGTTGCCCTTCATGTAATGCAAGCTTAGGGTAGCAAGGCTCATCAGGCATTTTCCCCTTCATGAGCTTACTCCTCGAGCTCCACCTAACACTCCCCCCAGAGTTTCTTATATCAATAAACCCCAAATCCTCATACTCATTCACAACACAGATTGCATTACTCTCTTCCATCGCTATCGCATCCCTAACCCTCTTCTCATCCACCATTACAGGAGCTCCCATATCGGACCAAGACCACACCATCTTCTTCTCTCGAAAATCCAACAGACTAATGTAACAGTTGTCTTTCCTAGGAAACAAAGTCGCCACCAGCAAACAATTACTCCCATTCAGCCACTGCAACTTATCAGCATCACCAAGAGACCACCCCAGCGGCTCGTAGAAGAAATCAGTCTGCTTCCCTGTTATCTGATCCCACACTCCAATCCCATACTCATTGCTCCTCCCTTTACAGCTCGAAAATATCTTATAATCCGAGCTGAAACTCAACGCTCCAGCAGTGTAACTCTTCACCTGATTCTCGTGACTCACCTGAAACTTGTCCCTCAGCTCCCCACTCGACGAGCTGAACAGCCCTATCCCGCCGTCGCCGCGGCCCATTCTCTCGCAAACACTCACCACTATGTTCTCGGAATCCAGCCATCCCACGTCATTGACTCTCTGATAGTCAAGACTAATAGGAGGGTGCTCATCCATCATCCAGTCATACACATGAACCATACAACCATGAGCAACACAGCACCCGCCATCCGGCCAGCCCGGATGGCGGTTCCGTCGCCGGGCGCTTGCCCGGCGACGGTTCCAGAGAGCCTAAGCCTGTTGGCATCGAACGGTCCCCACTTGGCGGACCGTACGTGGTCCAACAGGCCGTAATACAAGGCCTCTCTGTATAGGAGCTTTTCGGACATATTGGTAGGGACGCAGAGTTCGTTAGTTCTGAGAAGATCGAGGAGCACAGCAAAGCAATCAGGGTTGCGGTCGATGAAGTACTCGTTGGTTGGATTGGTGTTGGTGTCTGTTGGAGGTTCCAGCTGTCGTCGAACATGGCGCCGAAGAGGGAGTTCCGGCCGGCATTGGCGAGAGTTGTGACTGTTGTTTCGAAGATTCTGCCTCCTACGTTCAATCTCACGCGGTTTTGCTGGTATCCCATGATCGAGTTTGAGATTTTGAGCTGCAGAATGAGGTATTGAAAGTTTGATGAGAGGTAACAAAACTAAAGAAACACAATATTCAAGAAAGATGATATGAAGGATCAAGAGAAGTTTCTTCAGTACCTGTGTGTTTATATGGAGTTAGAAGTTTGAAGTATGAAGAAACAGAACAGCATGGGAAACAAGCTGGGACTTTGATCAAGATGATGGGAGAATTTGATGGAATTGACAGAAATGAAGATCTGGGTATTGAAGATGCGGGATTTGGTGAAGGCGTTGAAGAATTGGAGCGGTTGGATTTCAAAAACCGCTCCTACTTTGCCTCTAATATTTATGTTTATAGCCAACAAGGAGAAGCAAAGGTTGAACCTTTGGTCCGGGAATAGCAGAGCTTTTGATGAGAACAATTCTCTGTGGTGGGGTCTAGCATAGCTTTGATGTTTCTGGGATCTCAGCCGTTGTTGAATAGTCAATGTCTGATTGAACGGCTGAATTAATGGTCAAGGTGTTTTGGAAAGTCAGCTGTGACCCAAAGTGAGAAAGCGTGTCTTGTGGGGAGAGGTGTTTCAAATGTTGTGCTTGTTTTTGTGTCAAAACAATTTGAAGGTTCGAATGGAAATGAGTGACGCAGAAATTGAGGCTTTGAGATCGAAGAGCAGAGAAGCAGCAGTCAGTAGCTCACGTTGGTTTCCATCTTCCAATCATGGCACTTATTTTGCCTTATCTTGTCCGTTTACATCATATTTAATTCATTTATAGGTGATGTGATTCCATGATTTTTATTATGTTTGTTTTTGTGGAAAGATATTTGATAGAATAAATAAAAAATAAATAATTCGAAATAAAAACGGAAATATAACTAAAAACTTCCCGTCATCAAAACCAAAACGAGAAAGCTCAAATAAACTCTTGAGGAAGTGAGTTGGAAGAATATCCCTATAAGGTGAAACATGTATAGTGAATTCACTTCATATGTAATGTCAATGACTTTGTGATTGAGGATATGTCTAGCTAGTCGATTATAGGCCTGTGGTGCTCTTTTTCGCTTATTTAGATCAAACAAGACGGATTACAAGAAACATATTCGGTGCTAGTTTGTACATTTGTGTAATGAAATTTTTTCTATAAGAAAAGTTGCAATATAACCATAATAATAGCGAGCTATCCACGTATCTGCTTAACCAACAAACTCATCCCATTGTTTGTAGCTCCTAAACTCATTGTTAGTATCTGCTCATGATTATATAATCTTAAACTATTGTTAAATTAGTCTCAAAATGGAAAACATATCATTAAGTTTGAGGGCCGTCTCACATAATTTCAACCCCTCAAATGGGGATTGCGGGTCATAGACGGCAACATCATCACCTTGGTTCTGATAAACTACCCGATTATAATACAAAGTGTTATTAGCAACTAGATTGGTTTGGGGTGCATTTTTGACTATGTTTGTAACAACCCTCTAAAGGGTATGATCCACAAAGGTAACTTTTACTCCACGTTTGTGTGTTGCCATTTTGTGATTGATCTGATTGATTTTCACACTAAAGGTTTGAAGAAAGCTAATGCAATAAGAGGGTGGAGTGGATTGTTATGAACTTATGATTTATGATTAAGCAAAGGGTTATGTGGAAATATCCCAACTTTAAGTTGGGTTTTCTTGCGTTCAAAGGGAATGTTGTCATTTGCTTCAATTAAAAGTTCTAAAGAATAGCCCATTGGTAGAAGCAACCTTCTCATTAGCCCAAGCTTGTACCAAAGTAAGGATTAGGCCCAGGCTTAGTACAGGCCTTTAACACAAGCCCAAATATACTATGACCGGAATTGGAGCTGCTACCCACATCCACTGCTGCACTTGTTCATTGGTCTCAAGGGTTTTTCCATGTCCTATTAAAACGAAGAAGATATGTAACTGATTCTATTATTAGTTGGCTGATTCTATCATTACTGTTAATAGAGATATGTATTTATAGTTACCTAGTTTATCTAGAGTTTCCTTCTGAACAAGAAGTCTTATAGGGTTTCGGTGTAATAGCTTGTATATAAGTTGTGTAACTCCTTCGATATAGTTTGAGCAATACAACATAGTTCACTCCAAATTTGTTTATGTCCTGCATAAGAAAACCAGTAATTCAACTCAGAAATATACAGTTCTCCATAAGCCAACAGAAGATGTTCGATCATCTTAACCTGATAAGCTTGTCCCCTTTGTCTACTCGCATACCCAATGGGTAGCGTCACACAACGGGCAAGGCATAACCCATTGGGCCTGACAGGCGGCAATGAGCTTTCGAGTCTAACGGCCTAATGATGACCCCTAGTTGAAAAGTATGCGTAGACGCTTTAGAGATTGCAGACCGTTGCACCACTCTAGTCTTGCTAGCAGCAAGTTGAGCCGGTTTCTAATGTTTCTGAAAAAAATCCAGTAATTGGCCAAAGTAGTATTTCTATCTAAAAGTCAGATATATATGTGTTCGCTATCGTTTTATTGTTCCGTTAAGTTTAGAAAATATCATATATAACATCAACCATGAATTTCTCGATAATGTAAAACACATGTGGCGAGGTAAATGATAATCACTTTATCTAACACTATAACATATGTAATCTATGAGTTGCATTCATGAGAGCTCCGCACGTAGTGACTATGTAATACTTCAAACAAGTATTGGTTTGGTTCGACCCTTTCAAATATTTCGTGACGCACTTTAGTCACATAAATATTTAGACACATAAAGAAGAGGAAAGTGATAAAAAGGAAGGCCGGAATGTCCTGAAACAAAGAGGCCCAAAAACATGATTCCAAGTGTCTCCCCCTTATACAGGGTCAAGTCAAGACAAGTAGACACAAATAATCCCCTACAACCCTCCTCACCGTAGTCAGCGTACACCACCTGTCCCAAAAATCTTGAGCTGCCCACACTGTGTAGGGTTTAATACTGCCTCCATCTCCCATTTCGCACTCAACTTTCCCCAAAACCCTAAAAGCTCCACACTTTCCGATTCATGCAACCCAAACCCTAATCCCATCACCCCCTAAAAACCTCACCTTTACTCCCCAAAACCCTCCGATTCCGTCCCAAAATGGCCGACGTGTTCCGATCGGGTCAGTGCTCGGATCCGCAGCTCAAATCGGCCGACGACGGGGCCTCGCCGTTTCCGAGGATCGAGTTTCATCTCGCGAGGAAGCCGTTCAAGGGCTTCAACAACAATGACGGCAGTGACTTCCGGCCCGAGACGCTTAATCCGGGAACTAGCGGCGGCTCCGATTCACGTAGACCCGGTTCGGGTCAGGGCCAGTCGGGTTCGGGCGCGAAGAAGAGTGACGGGTCGGAGTTTGTGGAAAACGGGTGGGATCCGGAGCTTAGTTTTCCCATCACTTTTCGGAGAATTGTGAGTTGTTAGTGCTGGCTTTGGTCTAAAGGTTTTAGCTTTGGCTTGGTTTAGTTATTGTTCAGTTTCGAATTCGGAGTCTTTTACTGTGTTTGAAGTTCTGAGTTTTATTTTTGTTTTAGGTTTCATGCTTTAACAATGCAATGCTTGACAGGAAGAGTGTTGTTTGAAATTTGCAGGGTGCCGGTTTGATAAACATGGGGAATACTTGTTATCTTAATTCGGTGTTGCAATGCCTGACGTATACCGAGCCTTTAGCTGCTTACTTGCAAAGTGGCAGGCATCGGAATTCGTGTGAGTGTTTAGCAAGACTTGGTTCTTGATGTGATTTTATGAATAATGCTGAATTCAGTTTGTAGCTGATTTGAGTGGTTTGTTTGTGCAGGTCATATAAAGAATGGTTTTTGTGCTTTGTGTGCCATTCAAGAACACGTCAGTCTTGCTCTGCAATCGACTACGAGCATTTTGCCGAAAGCTCTTGTCTGCAACCTACAACGTATGCTTGAACTCTTGATTTACTTGTATTTGGTTGCATGTAGACTAGTCTCGTGCTTTATCAGAAAAGAATAGTCTATAGTTAAGTATGCTCATGTAAATGAAGTACCAAAAAAACTATTTCAGGTGGCAATTCCTATTTATTTTTAGTGTTGGGAACGAGTCCTCTTCAGTAAGAAATACAACATATATATTATCCCATATGCAAATCAGTCCAGTTGATCTCTTATAGGGTTGAGATATAGTTGGTTCCGTTTCTTGATTTGTAATTTGGATGTTGGATTCTTGTCAACATGATTAGGCATATCGCGAAACTTTCGGAAGTCCAGACAGGAGGATGCACATGAATACATGGTAAACTTGCTGGAATCCATGCATAAATGTTGTTTACCATCTGGTGTGCCAAGTGAATCCCCTAGTGCCTATGAGAAGAGTTTGGTACACAAGATCTTTGGTGGTCGCCTTCGCAGTCGGGTAAAGTCTTTGTTTAGACTCTCTTTTCTGGGATGGATTGTAATGGGTCAAGTTTATAACTTTTGAAGATACTGTAGGCCATAAACGTTCTATAACTAATGAATTATTTATAATTCCTAGCGTCTTTTCTAATTTTTATGCATGTTATTTCTTCAGGTCAAATGTTTGCAGTGCTCGTATTGCTCTGACAAGTTAGATCCATTCCTAGATTTAAGTCTTGAAATAGTCAAGGCAAATTCTTTGAATAAAGCACTTGTGAACTTTACCACCGAAGAACTACTGGATGGTGGGGAAAGACAATATCAGTGCCAAAAATGCAATCACAAAGTTCGAGCTAGCAAACAGATGACCATCCACAAGCCGCCTAGTGTTCTCACCATCCATTTAAAGCGGTTTCGTGCACATGACCCTGGACAAAAAATTAACAAAGAAGTTCAATTTGGTCCTACATTGGACCTGAGACCTTTTGTTAGTGGAGCATATGTAAGTACACTTTACCAGTTATGCGAACTTGGTTTCTTTTTAATTTTCAGTTACACTTCATACAGGCATAGTTATGCAATACTTATCACAGCGTGGTTCTAATTCCATCCACTTTTCTGTTCTACGTAGCCGGAAGGAGATTTGAAATATACTCTGTATGGGGTTCTAGTTCATTGTGGGGCTAGCACCTATTCTGGCCATTATTATTGCTTTGTTCGAACTTCAACTGGCATATGGCACTCTCTGGATGATAATAATGTAAGTTGATAATCTCAGATCCATCCGTTTGTACTGTTCTTGCACATGCTCTAGCTTTCTGATTAATGTTAGATGTGATATCAAATTAAGTGAGTTACTCAAATATAAGCACACACAATTAGCGCTTCAGTTTAGTTGAATATGTTTTATTAGACTCGAGAACTTGTCATATCTCTGAGAGGATAATTCATTCTTATGTTTGAGTAGCTCACTTAATATTGAATACCCTATTAATGTAAGGAGAGAGCAATGGTAAATACAGGATCTTATATTTCCTGTAAAGAAAAGATAAAGGTTTCCTCCAAGCTTATGCAATTATATGATGTAACAGGTTAGGCAAGTTCGTGAGATGACTGTTTTACAGCAGAAGGCTTACATGTTGTTCTATGTACGTGATAGAAGAAATATTATTCCGAGGAAGCCTGTTGATGTTGCTCAAAAGGAGTATTTCAAACAAAATGGTATTGGAAATAAAATTACTCCTCCTGACAACCATTTGCCGAAAGAACCTATTCGAAAAATTGCAGCTGCGAACAGATCAAGTGACCTAGCCTCTTCTAGAGTGCAAAAAGATGCATCAGCTATAGTCACAAGGGTTTCCCATTGAAGGAAGCATCAGTTAATCCAAATAATGGCCACATAGTGACACAAAATATGGTGCATAAGGAGGCTATTTTAGAGTCGTCTTCAAAAGCGTCATTATCAGAGGGCTCATTGGGACAAAATATGCCACCATGTAATCCGCTTCCAAGCAGCAAAACTGGCATGTCTGATTCTGCATGTGGCGGGGCTTCAACAACTGATGCCAAAATTAATGAATGCAATGAGAAAGCAAGTTCAAATGATAATGATAGGGTTTCGATTGTGCTATCGCCAACTGTGAAGGACCCTGAAACCTTAAAGGCTTGTAAGCCTGTTCAAGATGAGATCTCTCAGAATGTAAGTGGATGCTACTAACCTTCCATGTACATTGCTATCTCTAGATTTATTTACTTAAGCTTTTGCCTTGTGTTGTACTTGACATGTAACCTGTTTTTGCATGTAGAAGAATCATGCTCCCAGTGCTGGGAATTTGAGTGTGGCTTCATCCACAATTCCTAGTGGTTTACCATTGGAGAAACTGAATCCTGAAAAGCCATCTGATCCACCAAGCTCTAGAATCAGTCAGGTATTCATTTGTGTATCTATAGCTTAATGTTAGCTGTGCTTTCAACATTTGACTCCTATATATTAGCTGTGCTTTTAACATTTCACTCCTATTCTTATCCAGGCTGGAAGTTTTATCAATGAACGCGAGAAGGGTAGTGATTCTGGCCAGACAGTGGTAGTTGCTGATTCAGCAAAATTGGTTGACTCATTAGTTTTGACAGATAGATCATTAGATGTTGAAGCTCCTGAGCGCAAGCAACCTAAAGGATTGAAAAAGAAGCACAAAAAGTGTAAGGTGGCAGGCATGCATATGCGTCCATCCTTGCTTTCTAGGGCAGTCTTAAGGGTGCAGAAGAAGAAGCACAAAAGGAGTAAACACCCAACTTCAGATCGTAAGAGCCATAGTAAGAAATACTTATTAGAAAACTGTTGTTCTTCATCTGATCAAGGACCATCTACATCTGAGAAAACCCAGACAGATTCCTTGGTTTCTGTCTGTTTGAAGAGAAAGAGAAACAAATCTGGCTTGAAAACGGATGAAGATGGAACTTCTGATAAGTACATGGTGAATTCTCGTGGTGATTGTTCAATGGATATTAAAGATGTTGAGTTAAGAGGGAGCCTCATTCATAATGGAACAGTGCTTGCAAGTGATAAACTACAACAAAATGGTCTTGGCTCTTCCTCTGTTACACTGGAAAACCAAAGGGAGTCGAGGGGAACTGATGCTCCACAAAATTGTAAAAGAGACGAAATGCAAAATGGATGGAAGGGTGTACTGACTCAAGGTCCAGCTGAGACAATTGGTGAGTAGATGTCTTGAAACTACATGTGACTATAATGCTATGATGATCGTTACTGGCTTTTGTATGCATTTGAATTTGCCTTTTGCATGCATTTGATTCTGGCTTTTGCATGCATTAGATTCTGGCCTGCATGAATGGAGTCATTGGTTACCTTGTTCTAACTTCAAAAAGTATATTAAGCGTGTGATTAAAAGCTTAAACAGGCAGTTTGATGTTCAACGTGCTCATGATTAGTTTCTCAGTAGTTTTGAATTTTTTACTTGTTGTGAATGTCAAGATTGGATACTGGTTCAACCTTGTACTTACTGATCTATTTGTTACTGATTGGTTTGTGATGCCTGTAATTTGTTCATTGCAGTTGCACCTTGGGATGGAATAGAATTGCCTCAGTCTCATGTTGTAGAATCAAGCCACGCACCTCTCACCATCGGTTATGTAGGAGATGAATGGTGAGTTATGTGCCCTTGGTCTTTTGGTTACTACTATGCGTAGAGCACCTTAAACTCAAAAAATTTAGTAATATTTTAATGACTGGGTTTGATTGCTCAATCTATAGAGCTTGAGGGCCTGAAACTAAAGCAAGTACAACATTACAGTCCGGTACTAATGTATTATTACATCATTTTTCACTAACGTGATTTTCCAATGATTGCAGGGATGAAGAATATGATCGGGGGAAGAGAAAGAAGGTAAGGCAAGCAAAAATCAGCCCGGGAGGACCAAATCCTTTCCAAATACTGGCAAACAAGAAAGCACAATTGAAGAAGCCAAGGATACAAAGGTTTGATTCTGGAAATCGTCCAGTTAGGATATGAAGGGGTCTGCTGTCCTGTGTCCTGTTTTCTGTAGCAGTTGAGACAAATTGTACAACGGAGAGCACGTTCTTGACATTTTTGGGTTTGCTGAGCCGGGGACTGTGTATCTTATTCCTGTGGGAGCATTTCTCGTGCAGAGTTATTGCTTCAGCAGTTCAGCTGAAATATATTTTTCGACAAAGATATATTTATTTATTTCTATCTTTAATGTTCATCTCCTATGAATCTATGATTAGTGGGAGCATTTCTAACTATTTAGTTTAAAAGTGTGCCCTGTAGCTTGTGAAACTTGGGTTCCAAATAATTCAATAAATAGAAGAGATTTGCACATTTACTGGGTGCAGCAAGATGTATCAATGTTTATCTGTAGAAGAGAAGAATTATAGCAAATTTGTGACTGAATAATTTTATTGCAGCAAACGGAACAATCGATAATGAAATTGAAAAGTGAAACTGAGATTGAAATGTAAATGTAAATGTAACTCATAAGGGATTGAGAATGGAGCTGATTCAAGCTAACTTGCTTCTAAAGGTGACTTCTGATTCTGCAAATGCCAGCCTTGGCTGCAACAACTGGTGCCAATGAAGAAATGACTGCCTTTTCAAAAAAAAAATTAAAAAAAATGAAGAAATGACTGCAACTAGAAAGCAAGTTCAAATGAGAATGATATGTGCATGTATCAATTATAATTTCAACCCATGTCAATCTTTCAGGCATCTTATACTCTTCAATATGTGAATGCGCTAGCCTGCATATATGCAAGAAATGCAACTTGTGAACTCTTTAATGTCAATCATATTGTCAAACAGTGAACATTGCCTAAAGATTAAGTTTCCTGGCATGATTAGTCTCTAATATCATAATATTATGGATCCTCATATTATGAAAGAATCTTATAGGAGGAAGCTTTAATATCAGTCATATTCTAAATCACTATTCTCAATTAATGCAAATCATTACCACAAGAGACTGGATAGAGGATTCTTCTTCCTTAATTTGTAGATTATAGAATGAGATAAATGATGGCAAGAAAAAACACACAAACACTTGCAGAAGTCAATTTTATGCCCATGAGGCTTTGACCAGAGGGACACATGCCCATGTGCAAATGGCATATTACTTGTTCTAAATCTTTGTCCATCACAAGCAGGGTCCTCTAAAGTCTAAACCTTCCAAAACCCTCATGTGAGTTAAGTTTAATTTAAGCAAAGTGAGATTAATCATGTTTTCCATAAACTTCCATTTTGCAGTCACAAAAACCACCTCAAATGCCCCAAGATTTACTCAATGATCAATACCATGTTCAAATTATCATGCTCTATCAATTTGAACTGTACTATTACTATTATCTGTATGTAGCTGTACATGATATGACTCACATGACAAAATGAATTTTTGTTATTTCAATTCTGTGTATGAATGATGCAGATGCTGATCTGGTAATAGTCACTTTCCTAATCTCTTTGATACTACTATGACTATGGGACAATATCTTACCCCACTACATATTAATATTGGTGATCATGGGTTAGGGGATAAATCAGTTCTTTACTTTTAGCAAATGGGTGGGGGAGAGCCTTCTTTTCATATGTTTAGAGTCAACAAAACGCTACATCAGACCAAGCAATCTCAGCTAATCCTTTGATTTATGCTCACCACTGTTGTGAACAAAATTCCAACCAATCATGCCAGAATGTCTTGCAAAGAAAAAGGTTTGAACATAAGAGAGTGCAAGTCATTATGAGTAGCACAAAAACTGAAAGAAGCATGAATGTGTTTGGATCATCATACTTCTATCACTTAAATCAAAGAGAAAAATGATGGTAGGAGTGTTTTGGAATCATGTTGGCTTCTGATTGTGATTCATGTGTTAGATATAATTTAACCTCTGTATTAAAATCATGTATGAATCTTCATAATCATGAAGATTTGTTCATTTTTCGGTATCACTTAAGTCGCTAAATGAATACTGTCACTTCCTAAATCGTCTAGTTATTCGATATCTGTTTGAGAAAAATGAACTTTGGGAGTGATGTGTTAATTGGTTGGACACCTTCAATCATGTACTCCAAGTTTTGTTGACGTAGTAGCAATTGGGAATATAATTAGTGGGAGAGGAAACAGAAGAAGAACACTAGAGAACTAAACAAATATTATTTGGCAATTCAATTCTTATAGGAGATCTATAAAAGATTGCCAGTTGCAAATTGATCTCAATCAAAGAAAGCACTTCCAATTTGAGGTAAGAACACATAAGTGATCGACAACCTTCAATGAAGAATCATTGAATTCCAACCAACATAACAAAAGGTCACCAACCAAAATAGATTATGCATTTCCACCATTAAACCTGTCTCATTTATGAATCTCAACTTCTGTCCACCCCAGTCTGCATTTTTTTTTTTTACTTCTTTGTTTAGTTCTTACCTTCCCCATATACCCTCCCTCCTCTTCTTATAAATACACATATGATATACAGTAGTGCGTTTCAAGAAACTTTGCAACAAAACTAGAGAGCTTCTCATATTCCAATTCTACACACAGACAAAAAGAGCTTCCTCCTTTGTGTTGTTTGTTTCTGTTTTGCTTTCATGGCAGAACTGCCAAGCCACTACTCAACTTGAGCTTAGTTCACATTTTCTTCTCTGAAAAACACTAGAAAATTCAACAACCCATTTCTTCCATGCATGTTCTGCTCCACCCAATCTTGACATTTTTGAAGAGCTTTTTGGCCTAACAATCATCTTCAAATCTTCAATGGAGCTGCACAGGCAAAGATAAGTGTGTTTTGAGATGGACCCAAAAACATTTATGATACTGTAATGCTGCTTGTGAATCTCTGACAGTGAGAGCGGTGCTGAGTAGGTTAGTGCTTGGTTTGGACTCATTATATTTCCTTATCACACTTGTTACTTCTGTTCAATTTTTACCAAATGGGGTTCAACTTCTTTGCTTCTCTACTGGTTCTTTCACTGTTGTTCAAGCCATTTGCTTGTCAACAACCCAATACAGATGGGTTTTATGTCTCTCTGTTCTTGCAAAAAATGGGGTTGTCATCTTCTTCTTCTTCCTCACTTTACAACTTCTCTGCTCCTGTTTGTTCATGGCCTGGAGTGTTCTGTGATTCAGAAAATGAATATGTCATTAACTTAGTTGCTTCTGGTTTAGAACTCTCTGGTTCTATTCCTGATACCACTGTGGGGAAGCTAACAAAGCTTCAATCTTTGGACCTTAGCAACAACAAAATCACTGCTTTGCCATCTGATTTGTGGAGCTTAGGCTCACTCAAGAACCTCAATCTATCTCATAACCAGATTTCTGGGCCCTTGCCTAACAACATTGGCAACTTTGGCATACTTGAAAGCTTTGATGTTTCAAGCAACAATTTTTCTGGTGAGATTCCTGCAGCTATAAGCTCACTTATCAGTCTGAGAGTTCTTAGGCTCAGTCAAAATGGGTTTGAAATGGGCATTCCTTCAGGGATTGTGGGTTGCCAATCTTTGGTTGAGATTGATCTTTCATCCAATAGATTGAATGGGTCTCTTCCTGATGGTTTTGGTGCTGCTTTTACTAAGCTGAAAAGCTTGAATCTTGCTGGAAATGAGATTCATGGCAGGGACTCTGATTTTGCAGAGATGAAATCCATTACTAGTCTTAACATTTCTGGAAATGTGTTCAAGGGTTCAGTGATGGGTGTGTTTATGGAGCTATTGGAGGTGATTGACCTGAGCAAGAACCAGTTTGAAGGTCACATTTCTCAGGTACAATTCAATGCTAGCTATAATTGGTCTCATTTGGTTTATTTAGACCTGTCTGAGAATCAGCTTGCTGGAGAAATTTTTCACAATGTGACTGGAGCCCAAAATCTCAAGCACCTAAATCTAGCACTCAATAGATTTACTAGGCAGAAATTCCCTAGAGTTGAAATGTTTTCTGGTTTGGAATACCTTAATTTGTCGAAAACTAATCTTACTGGTCATATTCCTCATGAACTTTCTCAGTTGAGTAAGTTGAGTACACTTGATCTTTCTGAGAACCATCTGATAGGTCAAATTCCATTACTGAGTCTAGAGAGTCTACAAGTTCTTGATGTTTCATTCAACAATTTGAGTGGAGAAGTCCCGGTTTCGCTGTTGGAAAAACTTCCTTGGATGGAGAGGTTCAACTTCTCTTACAATAACTTGACACTTTGTGCTTCTGATATCTCCACCGAAACCCTCCAAAAATCTTTCTTTGGTGCTACAAACGGCTGCCCCATTGCTGCAAACCCAACCCTTTTAAGAAGTCGAGTAGCTAAGGACAAGCACAAGGGACTAAAGCTTGCTTTGGCTTTGGCCCTCTCAATGGTGTGTCTGCTTGTTGGTTTGCTACTCCTAGCAGTTGGTTGCAGAAGGAAAACAAGAATGTGGGAAGTAAAGCCAACTTCATACAAGGAAGAACAAAATATATCAGGCCCCTTTTCCTTCCAGACTGACTCCACTACTTGGGTGGCAGATGTTAAGCAAGCAACGTCAGTCCTTGTAGTGATTTTTGAGAAGCCATTGCTGAACTTCACATTTGCAGACCTCTTATCAGCAACTTCAAATTTTGACCGTGGAACACTTTTGGCTGAAGGGAAGTTTGGACCTGTTTACAGAGGATTTCTGCCTGGTGGAATACATGTAGCAGTGAAAGTTTTAGTGCATGGTTCTACATTGACAGACCAGGAAGCTGCAAGAGAGTTTGAGTATCTTGGTCGAATCAAGCACCCCAATCTTGTACCATTGACTGGATACTGCTTAGCTGGGGAGCAAAGAATTGCTATCTATGATTACATGGAGAATGGAAACCTTCAGAATTTGCTTCATGACTTGCCGCTTGGTGTTCAAACAACTGAGGACTGGAGCACAGATACATGGGAAGAAAATGACAACAATGGCATTCAGCATGTTGGTTCTGAAGGGTTGTTAACAACTTGGAGATTCCGTCACAAGATTGCTCTAGGTGCTGCCCGAGCATTGGCATTTCTACACCATGGTTGCTCACCTCCAATTATTCATAGAGATGTTAAAGCTAGTAGTGTTTATCTAGATTATGACTTGGAGCCAAGGTTATCTGATTTTGGACTGGCCAAGATTTTCGGCAGTGGTTTAGATGAAGAGATCTCTCTCGGGTCACCTGGCTATGTGCCACCAGAGTTCTCTCAGACAGAATGTGATTCCCTAACACCAAAGACTGATGTATATTGCTTTGGAGTTGTTCTTTTTGAGCTCATTACTGGGAAGAAGCCAGCTGGTGATGATTATCCGGAGGACAAAGATGGAACTCTGGTGAGTTGGGTCAGAGGATTGGTTAGGAAGAACAAAGTGTCCAGCGCTATTGATCCGAAAATTCGTGACACAGGACGTGATGACCAAATGGAGGAAGCACTCAAGATAGGATATCTGTGCACAGCTGACCTTCCCTCAAAGCGACCAAGCATGCAGCAGATAGTTGGACTTCTTAAAGATATTGAGCCAACAGGTAATTAACTAATGATGAACAAAGTTGAAAATGGAAAATGTGTGAGTTTTCTTCTTTAGCTTCTCTTTCCTCAGTTGTTCTTGGACTTCTTTGTTACGATGAGTTCTTTTAGCTGCCATGGGGAATTTGTACAGTAGCCCTGGAAATTCTGTCTGGACTATGGATCATGTTGCATGTTCATTTTGCTTTCCCATTGTTGATGGCCTAAAAGCTTGATTTATATACACCCCAGAGTTTAATTTCCTACTCCCAAGGCTATATATCTTTCTTAAAATTTCAATGTCATTTCAAACTCCAAGTTTGTTATGCATATCTTTTGTCTGTTAATACATGTATTCTTGGAGTGAAGCTTGTGCAAAGATGAATGTGCATGCAATCGTAGGGGACCTAATTATAGCGGCGACTCACAGAAAGGCAAGTGCTCTGGCCTCACCGCCTAAGCGCTGCCGGCAGTTAGTGATGTAATCATGTAATGGACCACATTTTGCAGCATCAACCAACCATGGCTTCAACCAAAACCAAAATGTGTGGCTGTTTGTCTATATCTTAAAGTGAATAGGTAGATTGTTAACACGGGATGTCCATTAACGTAGGTAAGAACCCGTGTTCAGGAAAGGTATAGTTCACTTTCATACCAAAGTCCCAACTCATCTGCAGAATTTTGACTGCTGTAAGCCCAGTTATTACTGTGAACAATGTATGTAAAGCTTAAGCTCATCATAGTTGAAGCTAATTATGATAACGAGACTCCAGCATAATTGAAGCTAGCATGCATTTCTGCTAACCTCATCATCAAAACTCAAAAAGTGAGATGGAGAAGACATACATCATAACTTGTAACGCATGCATTTCTTCCCAAAATTCTCATAGAGTAACAGAATCATCATATATAAAGAACAACATCATAGCTGAGCTGAATATGAATTAACATCATCACACACAATTTCCAGGTACATAGTTTAGACTTGAAGATTAAAATGCAGAAGAGTCAGTCTCCTGACTCTCGTCATGATATACTAAGGTGGCCTCAAGATGTTAATGAGAGCCTTCATCACAGTCACTACCACTTGGAGCATCAGTTTGTTCATTCATTCCAGCTGCCTAAGTAGGTGGTGGTCCAAAAACCAACCAAATACCTGGAATGTCTTTCTTCCCTAGCTTTTTAGGGTTGGTAGTTGTTAGAAACCAAATTCTATAGCTTGCAAAGAATACTTTTGGGGTAATTCCCAAAAGAGAGAAACAGTGTGACATGGGTTTTCCAAAATCTAACTTCATAGAATATGTGCTTCATCAATTTGTTTCCCAAAAGTAATTTTACCTTTCCATGTCAAAATACACAGTTGTGGTTTGCTTCAGCTAGCTTTTGCATCATAGCTACATATACATATTCACTTGCTTCATCCACCACTGCTAATCATCTTGCTAAGATAGCAAATCCCAACTAATAATTATTCTCTTCTGCTCTCATTTTTTTTTACCAGAATATTTACAGTTTCTCAGAAATGTAGAGTCCTATAGCATTTCTCTCCCGAAAAAAGAAAAGAAAAGAGAAATTAAAAAATATATATATCTCAAATCCAAGAATTTGGTTTTGGTGTGGGAATAAATTGATGGGTCCATTGGGCATAGGATTCTGGTTCGGTCCAAGTCCAATATGGCATCTTTACACCAAGAGAGGAGTCGTGGACCGCTTAATTGGGCACGTGTGAATATTTTCCACATGAATATTTTGCTTCTTGACCCTATCATCAATATTTTGGCTTCCTGCACTAAAGAAGGAGATAACATCTCAACTCCAATAAGATCTAATTATCATTACATTTTAGATTATAAACCAATCCTTTCAATTCAACCAAGTATCTCGCATCAATGTTAGTGCTTGTGTTGTGGTGATTCATAGATCACAATCATACCATTGTTTTCCGGATAGTGTAAAACATGTTACAGAGCTCGAGAAAATTAAGAGTAAAGAGCGGTACGGTTTATGAATTTCACTATTCTTGAATTCAATTCAATATGAGTTCACGTTGGCACAGAGTTTATGTTGATCTTGTTTCGAGAGGGCAACAAGTTACTTACATGGCTTTTAAATTAGTCATGTATGTAGATTCTTATTTTCGCGATTACAGAAAGATAACATGCTACAAAACGAAACATTTTAAACTCTCATTCTTATCTAATCCAAACAGAACGACGAGAATACCGCAAAGAAATACAACTAAACCAAACTAAAGGAAAAAAAAAACATAATTATGTCGTAAAGATAAACTAAGAAGTTAACTTCACGATAAACATGTCGAAAATACGCAACTATGAAATATAAAGGTCAACCATCTACTATGAAACATGTCTTGAATAAGAGCTAACTTCCTCTAAAATTTCATCACCGACCTCCCTCTTATTTTTGGTTAATTTTGCAAATTAGGAGAAAATAAAGAAAAAGGAGGTGGATAATTCCCTCCTTGCCCCAAAATTCTTTGCGGATAAGCTCACAAAAGGGAGCTAAACCCTAGCATAGATCCAACGGTGTAAAATCCATCAGAGCTAACCTAACCAGGGTTAAACACACAAACCCTGAAAGACTTCGAATATATTGGCAGCCGCGGTCACAGTCTCCACCTTAAGTCGTCTGCTATTTCCACACCACAGAGAGAGAGAGAGAGAGAGAGAAGCTCCTCCTTCGTTTTCAGAAATCCCAAAATGTCTGACGAGGAGCACCAGTTCGAATCCAAGGCCGACGCCGGAGCTTCCAAGACCTACCCTCAGCAAGCCGGTACCATCCGCAAGAACGGCTACATCGTCATCAAGGCCAGGCCTTGCAAGGTTTGCCTCCGATACTTGTTTTTTCTGTTCGGAATCTGTTTCTAGGGTTTCAGAATCGTCTGGATTGTTCGTTTCGCTCCAGATCTTCGATCGATTGCTTTGTTTTTGTTTTTGCTGGTTTTGATCTGTGCGCGTTTCGATTGTCTGTTTGAGTTTGAGAAATTGATAGCTGATGATGTTGCGTAAACGATTTTGATTTTGCTTAGGGTTATAGGTTGAATAGACTACTGAGTTGTGATTAGGGAGGTTCTGTGTACTGGCGTGAAACCCTAGCGGAGTCTGATACAGATTTAGAACTCGATTATCGTGATTTTCTTTGCCGTTTGACAGAGAATCGTTGCGGATCTAAATTGTTTTGATGTGTAAGTCGCCGTTTACTGATTAGACTGAGATGTTGATGTTTGAGCTGTGTATTGTATATTTGTCTTCATAATGTTTAGGTCTATAGCCTTATTTAGCTTACATAAACTGTGTCACGTGATGGATGAAAGGAACACTAAGTTTTTTCTTGTTTTAACATGTACTTAAACTTCGTTTCCCCCTTGCTTGTGTGTTATTCGATGTGTATGGAGCCGTGACTGTATAGATTCTTTTGTCTGTTTTGTTGTAGTTGTGCAGTGTGTACTTTGTTAGGAGCCTAATTTGGTGCGCGACTAATTGCATGTTTGCTTGATTGCTCTTAACAGGTTGTTGAAGTCTCCACCTCCAAGACTGGAAAGCACGGTCACGCTAAGTGCCACTTTGTTGCAATTGATATCTTCAATGGCAAGAAGCTGGAGGATATTGTCCCTTCATCCCACAATTGTGATGTAATCTTCTATCTGAGTTTGGTTTCTGTGCATTTATTTTCTGTTTATGCGGTTTGTTTTGTGCTATATTCTAGTTATTCATGTATTTATGTTCTCGATTGCAGGTTCCTCATGTGAACCGTACTGACTACCAGCTCATTGATATCTCTGAAGATGGCTTTGTAAGTACTTAAGCTTTTTAGTATCAGATAGTGATAATGATCATACAGGAGTTTAACATGTGTACATTTCCATAATAAACTTGTCTGATGACTATGTTTACATTGATGAATACCTTTGGAGCCCCAGAGTATTTCTGGTCCTGTTGATACGTTTACATTTAAACTGCTTGCAATACTTCTCTGCAAGCTCGACTCAACTAAAGTAGATATTGACATATGAAATGGATCGAGTGATGATTCTTGTAGCTGTCTGTTTTTCATTTGATGTAAACTAACCGAAGTTTTTGATGTCTTGTAGGTGAGTCTCTTGACTGAAAATGGAAACACCAAGGATGATCTGAGGCTTCCCACTGATGATGCTCTGCTCACTCAGGTTTGTTCTTGCTCGAGAGAGTTTCCTTTCAATGGAGTTGCTTTATTGTATGTGCTTTGTATTCGTTTATGTATCATATGACTAAATTCTCTCCTTCATTACATTTTTGTAGCTCAAGGATGGATTTGCCGAGGGCAAGGATCTTGTGGTGACTGTCATGTCTGCAATGGGAGAGGAGCAGATCTGCGCCCTTAAGGACATTGGTCCCAAGTAAACTTGATGCTATATCAGTAGCTGTCTCTGATGGCAAGACCTGTGTTTTTTGTTTCATCTGTTGCTAACAGGGAGGTTTATCGACCATATATCTGTGCAATGAACCTTTATTCAAATGGTATTTTAGTTTGCGGGGGTTTGTAATAGTGATAAGAAGTGAAGATGATTTAAAGCTGCAGGATCCCTTCTCAGAGGGAGCTTGCAGATCTATGAAACTATCTGTTTTTTTTTTCAGTGAAAGGATGTTTTCATATTTTGTTGTGTGTTTTATATTTATGGGATGTGTTCTCTCATCTATTACTAGTCTGGAACTTGTTGCAATTGCCAATCCTATATTACAGGCACAAGTTCCAATTGCCAATCCTATTACAGGCATTCTTGATTTGCAGTGTGATGTTAGTGCCAAACCTATATGGAGCTGTATTCTTTGATGCCTGAAATAAATCGACAATTTGCCAATTTTGGTTGTATGTTCTGATCCCAAATGGTAAAGGAAGTGAAAATTGCTGTCAGATCAAATGTCTTGAAGTTCTGCATCCTAATTATGTGCCAGGTCAACCATCTGGATTGCTTGTTTATTTTGACATAAAATTTGATTATGATTCCCCCTAAAGTTGAAAGCCATGCAACTGTTTTCAAATTGCTGCCTAAATATAGTGCAACACCACATATATCATTTTACCAGTTTCGTTTAGAGAGAATTATAGAAAGGCGCAAACAATGAAACAAATAAACATGATGTTATGAAGGATCTCTACTTCCAGAGGAGCTGCCATAGATGTAGCAGCCAAATCCCCAAAATGTGACGATCAAAGAGAGAATCTTCAAGCCGCTCATGGGGTCGCTTAACAATATCACAGCTGCAATGCTTGTGATTGGTACCCTAACAGCATTGAGAACACCAGCAAGAACGGTGGACGACAGAAAGAGCACCGCAGTAGCTCCTAACACCCCCAACTGGAAAGTGATCGTGCTCCAAATCAGAACTTGGTAGTATGAAGACTTACCACCCTCGAAACTTATAGCCTCAGATGCCATTCCCTGAAAATCCTTATTCCAAATCATCCCAACGGTGGTAAACATGAACGCAAATAGGGTTACCCCAAGTTGTTGCTCCAGCACAACATGGAAGGACGTTCTACCAAGTAGCTTCACAAAAACCAGCTCTGAGAGAGCGAAAATGAGACCATGGAGAGCAGATCCCAAAATATCCCACACGAAACCTAGAATGTATTGCTTCTCAGTGACATTCCCATATCTGTCTGAATCAGAATCCAATGCGATGATGGTCATAGCAGCAGTAATTATCACAATAGCATTTACTATCGAAGCATTTAGTTTGTTCTTCACCAGTATATATCCAAACAGTGCAGAAAATACAAGAGATGATGATGCGAGGAGAGAAGCTGTAGATGCTGGGAGGTAAGCATATGCATATGCATACATAAGATTGTCAGCAGCACTTAGGAAACCTAGCACAACATAGGATAATATAAGTGTTAAATTCAGTGGTGTAGGAGTGGTTTTGCGGATGAAGTATGTTGGCAGTAAGATCAAAGCAGTCAGAGGCCACCCTGCAACAGCCACCCATGAAATGATCCACTTGCTAGTTCCACCATTGGCAAAATAGATACGAGAGAGAAGGCTAGATGCAGGAAACGCTACAAGCATGGCCGCACTGCTTAGAAGTAGAAGAATCCAATGCGAGATTGGCTTGCTTTTGTATTCTTCCAAGCCATTGCCTTAAGGGCAGATATCCGGGCACACAGTGAAACAGGAGGTGAATCCTCCTCCACTCTTCCCCCCTCCATTCTCCCCCCTGATGTGAATAAACGATTGAAGTTATGTTTTGGAGACAGTAAATCCAAACACCTTGTAATGATTTGAAGTTGAACAATGCAAAATCATGGTTTAAAAAAAAACTATACTTCTCTTTTTCTTCTGTTAAGAGGAGCAACACATAACGTGATTGTATCTTGCAGTAAATCAGTAAATCGAACACACAGTGATAGTCCATGATTGATATGATACTTGGCGAAATTAGGATGGAGCAAAACATAGAAAATGAAACACAGTTTCAACGTTTGGTATCAAATTCAGCTAAAGAGGGATAAACCATTACCTAAAAAGAGTATAAGCTAAAAGCGCCCAAGGTTTCGGGTTTGGGATTACACTAAAGAAATAATGTATCTTGTCGATACAAAACAGAAACCAAACCACATACAGAAAGAACTAAGAAGCATAACAATGAGGAAACTACAGCAATAGCAAGATCAATGGAACATAGCAAACCAAATAAAAATGTCGAAACTCGTAGAACTAAACCAACTCTACAACAATCTAACTAGTTTCTAGACTTATGCCAATGCATAAAGTCTTTCACGAACCAACACTCTCTTAACATTGAGAATGGAAAGTAGGTAGTTCCCTAGTCTACTGTTTCAGAATCATGGTTGAACCAAAAGGAAACAACAGCCAAATAAGATCAGTGGAACAAAGAAAAACGAAACGAAATCCCAAAACTCAAAATGAACTAAATCAAATCTCCATTGAAATAAGGATTTCGGTTTGGCTTTGAGGAACATATACGAGAACTTAAACATAAAAAGTAAAGTGGGTAGTAGTTCACTACTTCACAGCTCTAAAAGCAATGCAGTGAAACAAGAGAGAACAGAACACACGAGGGGTTGTAGTTGCCATAGGGCAAGTACCCAATTAGCTTCTCTAGATTTCAAAACCACACACTACCTCAAATTCGATGAGATTCTCTACTTCCTTGCATAAACTTTCCGGCGACCAAATACCAATAAACATCAGGACACGACAAAAACTGAAATTCAACACTAACTGAAATTGATTCACTGATTCAGGAATCAAAAGGCAACAAACCTGAGTCGAGCAGCGGCTGCATTAGAATAAGGTAGGTAAGAGCCTGTGATGCTGATCTTGAGGTCACAAAAGTAGAGCCAATGAAAACCAAATAGGTAACTGTAAATCCACGTTTAAACTCCAACAATTGAGGAGGTAACTATAATTTACTCGTAACTTCAGAGATTTTAGAGAGATTTGGCCATTTGGGCAATTAGGGGTCGGTGTTAATTTGTCTTATGCTCTCAAAAGGCACGAATCGGACAAACAAATAATAGAGACAGCCAAGGCTGACTTAACTTGTGGAATCTTCATGGCCATAGAACCATGTGGACAATTGGTAATCATACATTCATACTTATAATCCAACAGCCCAGCATTTTGAACAAAACTAGAATAAAGTGAAAAATGCTGGCTTTTGTTTCAACCAGAACCATTGGAAACCAAAAGGCCAACAATCTTTGAGACCAAAATGTTGATAGAATCAAAATATGCATCATTTGAAGTCAAAATATGCATCATTCAGTACAATTTCAATGATAAAGTCACAAAATATGCATCATTTGAAGTTGATGCACAAAACAATCTGTTTCAGAATACTTGGACTTTGAAAAAGTTCAGTTTTGGACATATTCTCCATCCTCAAAGCAACCTTCTGGTAAATGAATGTGTTTGGGCAGCTGAATCAGGGGATCATCACCGGCTAGGCCCTTGTAAGCCAAACCCAATGAGTACCCTAACGCACGAGAAACAGGAACAGCAACAGCATTTCCCACTTGCATATATCTGTAACAATTTCAAATATTAAGATAACAAAGCCTAAACTTATTCATGAATTAAACTTCATCATAGCACAATACCTCTCTTTTATCGGACCAAAAAGCTTGTAATAGTCAGGAAATCCTTGAAGTCTTGCATTCTCCCGAACACTCAAAACCCGATCTTGTACAGGATGCAAAACCGCCTGCCATTACTAAACTGTTAGACTCCCAAATATAAGTGAATTCATTTGTTTTTTAATCATACAAATGGAATGTACCTGATTATGCGGCTCTGCTCGGGTAACAACAGTGGATACAATCTCATCCCACCATAAACGTCGAAAGGGTCTACAAATATTAGACAAAGAATAAGGACAGCATGTTGACATTTATCATGATTTTGAAAAGGAAAAAGAATGTACTATCTTTTACTTTTACCCCATTACAGTACTTTACTTTTCAGAAGATCACTAACAGACAAATGAACTCATTTTAGCTTCATAATTGTACAGTAAGAACCAAGTAAACTATGATATTTTAGAATCTAAACAAAAAGGAAACTAAACAAAAGAACAGACAACACACAATCTAGCTTATTAAATGAAAACTAAACAAATAGGAACTGAAAATGAAAAGAATAGTTCTTACTTTGATGAAGTACCCCTCACAAATGTCATTGCATAATCAGGGACCTAATGTTCCAAGGTCATGTCATTCACACAATAAAGTCAAAACCCAAATATACAATCAGAAGTTTACAGAAAGTGCATGGATTTATACTGTACTCATGAAGAAATTCTGCTTACCAAAGGTTTCCCAGATTTTAAATAAACCCTCTCTATTGTTGGATCCCAATATACTTTATTATAATCACCAACAAGAACTCCAGGAAGATTCCTAAAGTTTGCACCCTAATCACAAAAATGTTAGTTCTAGAGCTTAACATCAAAGAATAAGTGGTCAAGCAATTATCAAAGAATAACAACAAACCTTTTCCTTAGGGACATGGCAAACGCGTTCATGATCATCAACGTTCAATTTAAGAGGACGATGATCGTAAAGAATCTCATTCAAAGACAAATTCTTCTTAGAATTCTCCAGTAAACCTGTATCAAGAAACAAATACTATTATCTTTTGTCCAAAAAGAATGAGAGCAGTATTTCAGAAAAAAAATAAAAAAATAAGAGCAATTAGTTGAATTCTTCTATCTTAGTTGAATAGATAGTAAAAGTAAAACTCCAGGATTTCTGTGGCAAGACCCAAGCCAATGCAACATTACCATCTTTGCTAAGCCTAATAAATTTTTGGAACTCTGTTTGGGGCTGCTTTCCATAAGGCATTTCATCACGGATTTCAGCATTTTCAACCTAAATAAACCACAACAACCAGAAAATAATGATAACTCAACCTAAGTAAACCAAAGATGGTTGAAGTGATAACTCAAAAATTGTTCACAAAACTGAAACTACACAAATAAAAGAATAATTACCTCTGGAAGATCAGAGAGTGCATCCTCCAACAAAAGCTTTCTTCCCAATGGATGATCATGGCCTTCATTATAAGCAACACAGCTTTGCTGCAATGTAGTACAAAATTCAAAGACAAAACCATTAGAAAACAGCAAGTATAATATTGGTACAAACAAATAAATTGAAAATTATAATTAAAGTTATACCTCCCATTTAGTAGGGATCTGACCCTTAAACACTACATCATGAGTTGGCAGTGGGAATTGAGGCAAGCTCTGCAACAGTCAAAAAAATAATAATTGTCTCATGAGATGTGTACAGCCTAACTATAAACTACATATTTATGTTTGTATAGTTACCTCAGTGGGAAGGGCCCCCCATAAGAATACCCTCATACGGAATTGAGGTAAACCGTATGCACCAGCGCACATCATGCCCATCTTTGCTTGATAGTTCATTTTAACAAGTCTCCCCAAGGCATAACGGCCCAAGAACCCATCAGCAAATTTCAAAAGGTCCACTACATTTTCCATTAATACATACTTAGGCTTTAGATAATCTACAATATCCATAAAAACAGTTAACTGCATGTTTTTTTCATCCTCCAGAGGATTATTGTAGTTTCTAAACCTATTGAAACCGCTAATTCCTTGGCATGGAGGACCACCACACACAACATCCACATCACCCTGTATAAAGAAGAAAAAATGCTCATAACATATATTACTCTAAATCATCAAGATTTGTAAGAGAAAACTACAAACACTAGCTTGACGATAGAATATAAGAACTTAAACTCACAGGCAGTGGCAACAGTTTGGAGCGGTACACATGAGAAACAAATTCCCGTATACTTTCCTCACAACCCCTGGTGAACAATGTTAAGAACCAAAACACTAAACAGTTACAATAACATAAAAATGGTAAACAAAGAGAAGAAGCAATCATGGTGCAAAAGCATACGTTAGTAGCTCTAGGGGCTCCCAGGTGTCATACTCAGCTTCATATCCTTTCCATTGAACCTACACAGACCAACAAATAAAATCTGGTTTCATTAGTAAAAAAATAACTTGAGCATGCTGACATTTATCATGATTTTGAAACAGAAAAAGAATATACTATCTTTTACCCCATTGCAGTACTTTACTTTTCAGAAGATCACTAACATACAAATGAACTCATTTCAGCTTCATAATTGTATAGTAAGAACCTCAGTTAACAATGATATTTTAGAATCTAGTTTTTTTTAGTACAAATGAACACAGACAACACACCAACATGCAACATAAAATAGTTCAAATAACTTCTGCTGGGTCCTTGTAAATGGTAGCTTAGTACCTTAAACAACAATTCATTCTCTTCTCCATTTTTGGCTTTTCCATAACGTATGCCAATAATTTTTTCAACTTCATAAACTTCTCCATCAGCATCATCCTCCTCCTCCTCCCCCGCCTCTGCATCTTCCTCCTCTTCATCTTCATCCTTGGCATCTTTTGATGTAAATGCATTGAAAGGTGTTTCTGACCCATCAGGTTCAACTACTTTAAAATGAACACATATTCCCTTCCACTTTTTCAGTAATGAGAGAAAATCATCAGCAGATTCTACCCGGACCTAAAATGGGGATGAATTAGACAAGGAAGCATACAAAACTAAACGAACTGATGTAATATATATAAACAAAAAAAATAACTGGGCTGTGTTAAAACATACCTCAGTTTCTTCATGGTTTATCTTCAGACTTTTCAAAGCATGTTCATTCAAATCCACTGCCCACCTCTGTAAGATATAAACAAGAAAACATAATAAAATAATCAATATGGTCTGACCATATTTAATATATGGGGAGCTCTTCTAGTGATGACCCTTAAGTTGATGACTTTTCGGTTTATGGTTTAAAAGACCTATTTTTCGATCATATCTTGACATCTCATCCGTTCAGTTTTTAGGTCTATATGTGTAGATCAACCCTACAAATTTTCAACCAAATCAATGATCGTTAAGGTAACAAACTAGATCAAATTAATGGACGAACCAAATCTGTCAAAGATGAACCATTCAAGTTCATAATTGATAAATCAGACTTAAAAATATTTTAACGATTTTCAATATAATTGAAAATTTGCAGAAATGATCTACTCATAAATACCTATAAACTAAACAGTTAAGATGTGAATAAAAGATCAAAAAGTGGGATAAGCCGAAAAGTCCTCAACTTAAGAGTCCTCATTAGAAAGGCTTCCTACATATTCAACCACAACAAATTAGAGTGTTAAAATTAGAAATGGGAACGCTATCTAAAGTTATAGAAGAAACAAGCACTCATATCACCTCAATGACAATTTGATGTGTTCATAAATGATTAGGAATTTCTGTTGCAACAAACATTTAACCAACTATGTTTCTTTTCATCAAATTATTTTGTGCCTTTGTTCATCAAATATACAAGCTCATAGGAGAAGAAAAAAAAAAGGTACATATATCAAGCATATAAACCCTACCGTAACAAGATTTAAGTCTGCCAGGTTTGCCCCAAGGCATAGGCCAGTGGACATCCCTCCACAACCAGAATACAAGTCAAGTACGGTTGCTTCTGGTTTGCCTTGCTCCACAACAGTGGAAGTTCGTGCAAGTTCCGAGTTAACGACATGAGAACTACTAATGTCAATCTCACTTGAAATCGTAGATGAGTTATCACTTCCAGCTTGAGCATTTTCTGCAAGTTCAAAACCAAAAAATAAATAAACAGTATTTTAAGTAGATACTGGTGGGGATTGACTAAGAGAAACAATTACCAGGTGGGAAATTGACAAAGGTGGTATAAGGCAACAGATATTTCGTGTCACAATAGTAAGTGCAACTCGCAATCAGTTTGCACTTGTCATCAGGGTCAATCTAAGAACAAAAAAAATATTGATTAGCTTCCTCTATAAATATAAAGTCATGTATAGTAAAAAAGAAAAGAAAGAATGATGAAATATTAAACATACATCTAAACTGCATCTAACAATATTGACTTTTCCAAGAAGACATTCTAGCTCATTGTAGTTTGTAACTTCTGAATAGAAGACACGCTTTGAATCAATATGGTAGCAGCCTCCAATGGCCTGAAACAAGAAAGAGTATAACAAATTCAGCCTAAACAAATATCAACTGGGTTTGAAATGACTGAGAACCATACATAGATTTCAAAATTTTCTTACCGTATCTTTCGATCTATAGAACCATTGAGCATTAAAATAAAGTAGTCCATCAACGGCCTCGAACATCTCTGTAATTTTGCAAATATATGGCAGTTCATCTTTCCCAGCCTTAACAAAAATCCAATATCTTGTCAGATATTAACTTGGAAATAAAAGAGAAAGCCATGTTTCTGATAAACAGTGAAATAATGAATGGTGAATTATTCTAACATGCACACATATAGGTACATAATCAAATATTTTCATGTAATGAAAAAGAAAAACAAACAAGAGATACTTCAGACTCACTTTTACATGTGCATCATCATATAGATCATAAACACATCCATCAACCTCTGCCTTTGTGAAGTGTCGACGAGCCTCAATAAACTCCTCATCACTACAATAACATATAGCAGAATGTAAACACTCAAAACTTCAAGATCATGGATATCAAAACCGAAAAGACCAATTGGAGAATAAGAACACTTGTACTCACTCGTCTGCGTTGTTGCTTGTCCCATATGGTTGCTTCTTCTGAAATAAACAAACAAACAATTTATGAGCCACATGTGAAAATGACTAAGCAGTAAAAAGTGAAAAGCTCACGAATCGAGAAAACTAACCGGAGTCTCCGGCTTAGTATATCGCTGAGGCCATCTCCGGCGAGCCTCCTCCGGCTCCACCGGCTCCCCCAGAAACTTAGCCTCCGACATCACCGCTTCCTCCTCCGATGACGCACAGTTTTCCTTGCTCTCTTTCACGTACTTCCTCGACTTCGGCTTAATCTCCGAGACCTTCTCGGCCGTCTCCATCGCCGACTCTTCGTCCTCCTCCACCACCGGCTGCTTCAGCCTTGCGGAGGAAGAAGAAGCAGCCGCCTTAGATTGCTTCGGCTTCGGCTTCGGCTTCGGCCTCGACCTCGGCTTCGTTGCCGTCTCGATTTCAGCGCACGGCCGCAAACCGGCGTCTTCCGGTTTCGGCGGCGGCTTCCGCTTCTTCGCGGCGGAAGCGGAAGCCGGAGCCGGAGAGCGATTCGACTTCCGCTTGGTCGGCATTGAGAGCTGGAGAGGCGAATGAATGGATTTGGAGGCGAGGAGAGAGAAGAGACTGGTTTATAGAGAGAGGAGATGAATGGATTGGATTTTAATCGAGGTTTTGCGCGTGAGAATTGGGAGTGCGTGAGAGACTGGGGGGAGTTAATAGTGGTGGGGCCGTGGGATTTCTAAGGTTTATCTCGAATGAGGGGCGGAATGGGCGGGAAGTATGACTTTTCACTCAAATTTGAATTTTGGTGAATGTTTTTTGAAACGTTTGGCTCATTTCTCGAGATTTTGTTTCCCTTTTTTTTCACTTGGGTAATTTTGTTCCAAAAATATGAGTTACCATAAGTGAAGTTGGAATGTGTGGTGTAAAACCAAACACTCATTCAAGATTTCAAGGGATATGGATGAATGTGGCTCACCTTTAACTTGTCTCTCATCTAAATTAATGATACATAACTCTTCATATTGTTTGATTTGATTATGAGAACAAATTTGATTTGATACATAACTCTTCACCTCCTAAATTAATGTAATTTGTTTATTTTCTTGATATAATGAAGTAGGCTTTCGAAGGATATATGTGGCACTAATTTAGGGATTCAAATTTATCAATCACCTTTTACTTGACAACCTCAATGACCACCATCTAAATTAGTGACACATGTCTTTTCAAATTGTTTTACTTTATTATTGATAAAATAGGTAGTAAATCTGCTTCTTTTGATTATAATTATTAAGAAAAAAATGTGACATTAACATAGATAGTGGACATTGGGTGGTCAAAGTATAAATGACGAGCATTATGATGGGCAAGTTAGAGATGGACGACGAAATTGCCTCACAAGGTGAAAGAAATCATACATTATTTATTTTTACAGTTGTTTGCAATTTCATATAAGTCAGATAATCAAACTTAAATTGGCATCTTGCTAGCATGACAAGCCTTGGCGACATCTCATTTAGGCAAGCAAAACGGTTACAACTCGTAAGTACCTCATCCATCTTAAAAAAATAAAAAATAAAACCTGAAAATTTGAAGCCCACTTCAAAAAGCCCATACTCCACAAGCCCGAGAGCTCGAGAGAAGCCCTAGCCCACAAAATTAGGCCATGTATCGTTTGTTTACACTTGAGGCCCAAGCCCAGCACTCCAGCCCAAGACACTAAACCCTAAAGGGGTGTGAAGTCCAAGCCTAACAATCTCAGTCCTAATTGACCAGAGAACCCAAGACCTTGGGCACCTCACACTTGTTAATTACAATACCTCATTCGTAACCAGCCAACACATTCATGCCCGACTATCACAATCGTGACGTATGTTACACCATCAACACCGACGAGGATTGTTGTACCTTCACAATGAACAAATGATCGATTAGCGGTTTACATAGTTTAGTTGATCAACACAATATGGGGCCAACCAAGTATTTGACATGACATAATAATTGTCGAAAAGCACAATGGTGCATGCAATTGTGTAATACTGAACGTCGAATGCCAATCTCTCGGTCGAATGCCACTCTCGGTGGAATGTCACTCTCTCGGTGGAATGCCTTTCTCTCGGTCGAATGCCAAAACCTACAGCCCAATATGCAGGTTGACTTGCAAGTAGAATATTATGAACTTTCACAAACCAACGAGATTATAACAATCATAATCTAGACGAGACTTATCTGTGAAAATAGTTGCCGAATGGGTGCACATAGGAGGAATAGGTTCATGCCCGTACTACTCCCGGACGATGAATCCTTGTTACTGGTATGGTCCAAGATTTGTTGACTTTTACCAGGTAAATAGCTCCGGACGTCCCTCTGGGTGTCTATAGTTTTTTTTTTTTTTTTTTTTACCGAGACCCGTTGTTTGCAGATTAGACTAAGGCACTGAGCCTTCCCTTTTCGATACCCGAAGATAAAGGTGGTGGAGCCCTAACTTTCACATGGGGTCAATCCTCTACCTTCTTCAATTGCTCTGCTCCCGATGGCTGACTATTTTCTTTTCTGCTCCCAGTGACTGAACATTTCTTTCTCTGCTCCCGGACCTCAATCAACTTCAAAAGAATGACTTATGATCAATCCTAATGAAATTCGAACTCCATACAGTTGGGGTTGCCATCAGGTGGCCAAATTTGATGTTTGGGTGTACAGAGCAAACTCCTTTTTTTTTCAAAGGGACTCCGGCGAGCTGCTGCCGCCGAGCCAGGATCTCGATTGGTTGCTTCATCAACCTTCCCGGTGACTGCAAGAGAGCCCTTTGCCCTTTCTATTGCCATACCAACCCGAGAACTATCGCCTCCCGGAGACTGCTTCACGCTGCCGGTGAAGCCACTGACTTTCCTACCCGGAGACTGAACGCTAGGCATGTCCCCTCTTTCCGAGCGACACCTTATCTCGGGCGGATCTCTGAATGCTGTCGTTGGAGCCACCGGGATAAGAAGATGATCTGATTGCGGGTTGAGTAGATCGTCACCGGCGAAGCTCCCGGCATGACTGATCCATCCACGGGTGCTACCTGATTGGAGGTGTCGCTCAAAGCTAGTTGGCGAGATCAGACCAATTGGATGCAGCTAGAGTCACCGAGAGAGGAACCATCGGCAAGCGGTGGAACATGAAAAATCCTGGACCTGCTGCTTAGCTAACTGGACTCGTAGATGAACTTAGGCCCGATGGCAGTCTTGGGCCTACCGGGGAGCATGCCAGCCCGTTGACTAGCTAGCCCTTTGATGGGCTTGAGCACCTCCCGATGGACCTATTGCTCTCATGGACTTGAATAAACTGTCTCCCGGAGGCAGAACAACGTGACTTTTCGTAATGATTCCCACAGACGGTGTCAAATGTTTCTGCATAATTCCGGAGGCTATGTAGAATCACGGTGGAACATATAAACAAGAAACAAAGACATATAGTGGTTCACCATGTCATCAGAGGACATGGCTACGTCCACTTAAGCTTCTACTATCATGGCCAATAGGCCCTTCGGATCGGGAGAGAGAAATGCAATCCCTTTCTATATATGGGAAACCTTCATTTTATAGCTAAGGAATGTTCCTTCTTATTACATGTTTCCAATGTGGGACAAACTATATATAACTATTATCATGGTGTATTCTTGTGGAGCTTGGAGGAACACCTTCCCAATGTGGTACCAATGATCTTTCACCATGACGAGGTAGGATATACATCGTATCTATAAGTTTCATGACTGGTCTGTGGGCGGGGAATGTAGTTCTCAACTACCGACTACACACCTAAACCGATAGTTTGGAATTTTAGTTCATTGAAATACTCTTTCTCACATCTTTTTTCTTAATCTAGCTAGTGTTTTTGTGATCTTTTACATGAACACAAATATAGAGGCATGCCATTTTAATTTTAAGTTTTTAACGTATGAAAAAAAAAAAAAGATCGCCACTTCCTAGAATCATAGTATAAAATTAGAAGTTCTTGTATGCACACGTGTATTCACACGACGCAATCTTAACCATTCATAACAATTCATATGTTTGACCACCATGTTTCTATATTATTTTCTCTAATCCTGACCATCCATGTATGTATGTGAAGATACACGCCGTGTACTGAAGATGCTCTCAGTATAAAATACAAAAACTACTTGTATATCCTAAAAAATAAAATTAAAGTCAGTAAATCACTAAACTAATAAAGAAAAGTAAAGTACAGAAATGATATCTCGATGTTCGAGTCCAAACGGCAAGCAGTAGGAAACCGTCAAGTCAAGGAAACGAATGGTGATCCAGTCACCTGCTTCGACGGAGATATAAACGGTTACGCTTACACCGTCATTAAAAAAAAAGTAACCACCTGAGTCTACGGCAGTCAAAGACACATATATCCCTCTCCTTTAAAAAACAAACATCTTTTCTCTCTCTTTCCGGTTACGCTTGCACAGAATCCAATATATTTCTCGGTTCAATTTTCGGGCTTTTTTGCTTTGTACACTATAAAACCCCCACACCCAGTAACCAAAAACCGGTTCTGAAACTTTACTCTTTTAATTTCTATCCGCTCACTGTTAATTACATGGCTGAGCACGAAGCTAAAATCGATAAAGATGATGAAGAAAAGCAAGGATTAGAAACCCTAGCGGTGCCTCAGTTAACTGAGAACGATCAGTATGGAGGTTAGGCTTCTGTGATTTATAGTTTGCTATTTTGTGGTGTATGGTTGGATTTATTATAATTAATTTTTGTTGCTGTTGATGACGTCACAGGTGTCGGGGTTAAGTCTGCGGCGGAGGGGATTGGTGACGCTTTAAAACAGGTTAGAATGATTGATCATGTCGACTTTATGAGCTCTTGATCTGTTTGATAATTGAGACTTGGTGGTGTTGTTTGTGAAATTTATGCTTGCATGTGGTTTTGAACTGCTAGTATGTTTTAGTTATGGCGGATTCGAGAGGGTTTTATCATCAGGAGAGGAAATTATAGAATTCACGTGTGTAAGGTGCAGAAAAGATTGTGAGGGATAGTAGAAAAGATTGTGATTACTGTTATGTTTGATAATTGAGCATCATAAGGTCTTCCAGCAATTCGAATTGTTATTGCGTATGATGTTCGTGGTAGTAGTTTGGGACTAAGGAGGGTAAAGTTCTTATTTTATTTGATGGTGAGTTTATTCGCAACGAAAGAAGGAAATGTAAGAAGAGGGTAAGATATGAAATTACATACTGAAGAGATTCTTTTGAGTGATATGACAGAAAGTAAATTGGTCCTGTATGTGGTTCTTTGCAGAGTTGTTGTTTTTTGAAAGAGGGATGGAACTGATTCGAGGAAGCTAGGCCATCTCACGTTTGATCTGTTGTATATTACTTTCTTATATATTTGTTATTTCTGTGAATAATTTTTCTTTATTTCATAGGAGCAAATTGGGATAAGCCACCAGCACTTCTGGCAAGTGCATCATACCAGCATTCTCAGGGTCAGACACAAAACCTGCAACAGTTGATTTCTTGTCCAACTTCTTTGTCAGAACTGTCACCAACTTCTGTTACTCAATCCATTTCACCTGGTCCAAGCCCAGTTCTTCCAGAACAAAGACCGTCATTGCAGAAGGTCAATGGTTTATGTACGCTTGAGGAGGACAAACAACTTTCTTCTGAGTTTAAGTATATATCGCCTGTTCCTTTTGTGAAAACATCCGCTTCGGATGGTTACAACTGGCGAAAGTATGGCCAGAAGCAAGTGAAGAGTCCTCCAGGTTCTCGAAGTTATTACAGGTGCACCTTTTCCGAATGTTCGGTCAAAAAGATTGAATCCTGCGATATTTCCGGCCATTTAATCGAAATTGTTTACAAAAGCCAACACACTCATGATCCCCCTCGGAGGAGTAACTGCACAAGGGAAATCAAGGTTGCATCTTCTGCTGAGTGTGTAGGCAATAATGCTGTAGAATATCCCTGCACAATAACGAATGATTCAGAGCTGTCCACGGCTTCAAAAGAACCTATACAAGAAAACCCAGTTCCTGAAAGAAAACGACAGAGCTCAAGTGACTCTGATGGTAATGGCGATGTTATGATGAATGAGGAGCATATCAATGATCCTGAAGCCAAGAAAAGGCAAGTTTTTTAAAACTCTCTTACCTTGTCCCCCTCTCTTATAATTATGTAACCAGGTTTAAAGGAGGCGAGGTGATATTTGTTGTAATAGTTTCTCCTTTTCATTTTAGATTGAAGAAAAGCAACTCATATTCAGATTCTCTCTTGAAAGCTGGCAAGAAGCCTAAGTTTGTAGTGCATGCCGCGGGGGATGTGGGAATATCCGGTGATGGATATAGATGGCGCAAGTATGGGCAGAAGATGGTGAAGGGAAACCCTCATCCCAGGTGCATGCCATTTCTTTTATCTGTTTTCTTTTGTTCCTTTGGTTTGGCCACATATTTTTGCATACATTTTTTTATACATAAATCTTCTTTACCATCTAGTGCATCTGGGTGATCTGGCTCTTAGATAGTGTTAAACTGGGATTGTGAGATATACTGTTACCTTTGAGGTGCTTGTAGGTTCTCTGAGATAGTCTTTGATAGAGTACCCCCTGTAAATGTATATTAGCATTATGTCACTGGGACTCAGTTTCATTATATATGTCAGCTGTTAGGTAGTCCTCAATGATCATATAATGGATTGTCTTACTGGCTGAATAATGATAGAGGATAATTTCTAGGGAGTGGTATTATGCAGTTGCCTTTAGACTAGGCAACTCCCTTTGAAAATTGGTGGTCTACTTAAGAAGCCATCAGCTAGCTCAGTTTCCCATGCTTGTGTTTGCATATATTACTATTTCTATATGATCTGCTGAAGCTTCAATATGTAGGATTTAGGTATAAACTTTTACTTTTGTTCTTATCAACTTGCTTATATGTTTTTCTTAGGAACTACTATAGATGCACTTCTGCTGGATGCCCTGTGCGGAAACACATTGAAACAGCCTTGGATAACACAAGTGGTGTCATAATAACATACAAGGGCATACATGATCATGACATGCCTGTTCCAAAGAAGCGGCATGGCGCTCCCAGTGCTCCTCTTGTGGCCGCGGCTGCTCCTGCTTCCATGAACAATTTGCAGATTGGGCAAACTGATACAGGAGAACAACAGTCTTCAACCCAGCGGTCAGTGGAGAAGGGATCACACCAAGCTTCGACACAGTGGTCAGTAGACAAGGGAGGAGAATTAACCGGTGAGACCCTAGAACTTGGAGGCGAAAAGGCAATGGAATCAGCTCGAACTCTTTTGAGCATTGGATTTGAAATCAAGCCCTGTTGAAAGTTCTTTTGCTGCCCATGGACTGGTCAGAACTCAAGAAGATCAATCAGCTTTCTTAGAAAAAGAAAACAAGCAGTTGTATTTATGTTAAGATTAAGAATCACATTAGCAGGGTTTTTTAACTTTTTTTTTTTTTTCCTTTCCCTTCACCTCTTGCTGTTGTTTATAGTGCGCAGTTGTGTATATTTAGTATTGTATGTGCTGGAATCTTGTTTTAGTAGGCAAAATGGTAATGAAGCGCTAAAGAGATGAGAGGTATCTTTCCTGCTTTAAAATTTTACAGTTTTGAAAGCTAAAATGGTTGTATATTTCCCGATATCAAACTTCAGAAAAAGAAAATACTGAAGCCCCGGGCTTCATCCAAGTTAGTGCATTAATTAAATTTACCGAGTTTGGTACAATCATATTGAAGAAGAAGCTTCTGGTACAGAAGCTAGAAGAGGGATTCCTTGCCAGTGGGCATCTAGATCCATACTTTATGTCCCACATCTCCGATGGTGAAGTTGTTGAGCGAACAGTGGAAACTTGTCTACTGATTGAGAGTCCGCATCGACTGTCCTAAGGGAACAAGGAGACATTGTGCACAGATCCTTCATTAAAGCCAACAGACCTTTCACTTTTGAGTTGTAGCTGTCCAACACATTACAAGTGAAGTAAAGACTGAGGGAGCCAGATGCTTCAGCATTTGCATTGCTGCATTGCCCAGTAAATATGTAATTCGTTCCTGCGAATGCTGCATTGCCCAGTAAATATGCAATTCCTTCCTTATGCCGATATATGGTTTAAACCGTTAAAGACTAGTTAGTGAACTTTTTACTGTACAATGGTTGTGTATTAGTTTCTGAAGGCTAGGAATAGAAGCCACACCGACAGCACAATCACCAGTTTCATTTTAATCCACTTCAGTAATCTACATTCTACAGTGCACGAAAATCCATATTTGCTTCAGAATTCATTAATTACACACGAAACCATCTTCAACACTACCCTATACAAGAAGAGTATGAGTAGCTCTGAATCGGTCAATGTGGTAGGTAAACTGATGATTGAACCAGTGTGATCAAGACAGTCTTCATAAGTCTTTTTTTTATCTGGACAGTCTTCATAAGTCTGAGGAGAAACTCAACTCATCTAGGGCAACTGACAAGTCTGATTCTATCCCGTTATCGGTTTTCTTTCCATTCTCTTCCTTGGTGCGATTCTCTTCCTTCCCTTCTGCGGCGTTAAGACAATCCTGGAATCTGAAGCAACTAACCAGATGGTCGTTTGTAATTCCGGCGACTTGCATGAAAGAGTAGATGACAGTGGGACCCACACTACGGAATCCCCTTCTCACAAGATCTTTGCTGATCACATCTGCTTTTGGGGTTTTGGCCGGAACCTGCCGAGGGTACCGGAATCTGCTAACTATAGGCTTGTTATTCACAAAGCTCCAAATATACTTGTCAAAGGATCCAAACTCATCTATAACCTGGCATCAGTAAAACCTGCAGAAAGTTAGCTGCGTACATAATCATAGCAATTAAAAAAATGCAATCATGGCCGCAGTAAAAATGTTTATGGAGGGTAGTTAATGGTTGGAAAACTATCAAGACAAATAAGTGACTGGATCACTCTAATAAGGCAAGCTGGCTACCGAAGAAAAGGAATAAATAGGTTAAATGAGCATTTTTTGATTTGAGCTGTATGAATGGTAGTATCACTAATTGTCCTATATGTATGATACAAAGAACAGGGGAATCAGGGCTACCATTCAACTACTTTTTTTCACCTAACCTACCTGATAAAATCATCACTAAGCACCCATTATATGGCAATTGATTGCTTATGCAAATAATGTGGTCCACGGGTTTATATGACTATACTGAGGTAGTGCTTCTAGATGGATGCACAAAATGAATCCCACTAGAGCTACAATACTAATACAAATATTTGAAGAGTCAATTTCTGCTGAATAAGTTCACAACCTACAGTTTCTTAGTACTCATATGAGTTAGTAGCCGGTCAATCTAATAGAACAGGAGAAGAGGAAGTGAATAAATACCTTGGTCATTTGACGTGCATTTTCGAGGATAGCACGCAACTTTGATTCAGACAATAGGGAGCTTGCAACACTTCCTGGTGCCATTATCTTCTTCTCATTAAACTCTGCGACGTCAACAGGATCAAAATCTGCAAACACTTCCCTGCAAAAAGAAGCTTGTTCATTAATAACATAGTGCAGAAAGGTCTTGAAGCAGGAAGGCGCCAACTTTCATAACTAATGTTATTTTCGGGCAAGCCTAATGGTAAAAAAGAAAAAGAAGAAGAAAAAAAGAGAGAGAAGAGAACATCAAGATATCTTACCTAAAGATGTGCCTTTTGCTTAGAATGAGAGGCCATGAAAGTTCAGCCAAAGCACCAGATAGGACAAGAAGCTCGAACAGTTTCCTGCATGTGGTCAGAAAGATCAAGCAAATGACTATGAAGTATAGTTCTAACCATGAACTCAATTCAATAAAATTGGATGGACATAATGCTGTTATTACATACTTGTCATCGTGTACCGGAAGGCCCCATTCTTCATCATGAAAAGCAACATAACATGGATCTGCTTCAATATATACAACACTGTTAGAATAAACATATATGTAGAATCCAAGCAATGAAGAAAAAACTTAGTTGATTCTATTATACAAGTTGCGTCTCTATTAACACAAGTCTAGCTATATTCAAAATTAATACAGTTATAAGCTTATTCATACCAATGAGATATATCCGAGCCACGCAACCAATCTTACATCAATCAGGTTGGAATTTCAAACAAGGCATGGCACGCTTTTGAAACTACAATATACTAAAAGCTCCAATTTTGTAGACTTCCCCCTTCCTCTTTATTTAATACAGTTCAAACAAATATATATGCCAATGAATTCATGTTAGCAATGAGATCATAAACAATAACATTGAAGAAAGTAAACTGCATCCAATTGGGACATAAACTCAATTTGATCCCTTCTTCACTTAAAATGAAGCCCTTCCTTCTATGGTACAAACTGCTTTGATTAACAAAGGAGGCAATACAAACTGCAATCTTTGTAATTTTGGTTTTAAAGTGATGCTGAACAACTTAAATCAAGTTAAATTTCCGGTTCTTTACAGACCTACCTTATGCATAATTGCATATAATTAGTTTGCCTACACACTGCTGAATTCTGCTAGTCTAACACTTTCCCCAAGATGCTTTTTCCATCAGTACATTCCAACATAATTTTCAAAAGCCATGGCCAACATGATGAATAATAATTTGTTCTACAAATCTGTATGTTATATTTTAACAGCGATCAAAAGGCCGAGTATAAGGATAGGTAAATCACTACAACAAACAAAAAATAAAATAAGCATAATCCAGAAACGTAATTGAAAAAGAAAAAGAAAACATAATCCAGAAGCAAAAGATTTAACTTCAATTCAAAAAAGTATGACTAACCAGTATTTGGCGTCACCCAAGCACACCGTTTCTTTGACTGCGAACCACCAGGAGGAGAATCCAATCCACCATCAGAAACAACACTTCTTGGTTTAGAAACATACTGCTTCCTCCTACTCCCTACACTATTTGATCGAATAAGTCTACCAGTCGATGCTCTACTATGGAATGAATCTGTAGAGGCGTCGGATGAACATGAAGCATTTAGTGAAAAATTAGACTGCAATAACTGCTCATGCCGACGAAGTACTGAGGGAACACTGAGAGAATGCAGCTGAGGAGAGGTAGAAAGCTTTGAAGATTGCTGGGTTTTCTTGTCTTCAGCTGATGTAAACTCCTCAATCATTTTCTCAGTCTTTCTCAGTGGCTTTGTAGCCGGTTTTCGTGCACTGAATGCCCCTCCCTTATTTCCAGCAGGTCCAAGCACCGACCGTGACTCTGAATTAGCCACATTGATAGACTTTACTCTTGGAGGTCCTGACATTGTATCACCTCTTTTATTCAGCACCAACTTCTACACAGAACTCAGCCTTGATTCCCACCCAGAATCCTCAAACAACGTAAAGAACAGCTCGAAAGCTGTAATTCAACCAGCTCCTGGGTTTGTTCTAGTCCACAATACTTCCCAACAACCCCTCAGATTATCTAAAACCCTTCTAGAAAATCCACCAAAACCCCTACTTTCACTTGCATTCACACCCACAAGCATATAAGCTATTCATTGACCTAGCTCTTCAAGTTCAAACACAGATCTTAACATTTCAACCACACCACTCCCCAAACTCACACCTCCACAAAACCTTTAGGGTCTGTACATTCACATTCAAATCCTCGAAATTCACCTCACCCCTTCCAAAACCCACATCCCAAAACCACTAAACCACCCCCCCCCCCCCCCCCCCCCCCCCCACTTCTCCAAACCCCAGATTCCACCTCACCCCAAAACCCCTAACAAAGTAAAGACTCAAGACCCAGATCAAAATTCCACAAAACAACACCAAAGTTTGAAACTTTGGCTCAATCCAAACCTAGGGCTTTACACACCCAACTCACCTAATTCCCCAAACTGAGCTTACAAAAGAGCCTCCAAACTCAAGCTTCCACATTTCCCACTTTGTGCTAAATCAAGAAACCAAAACTACCTAAAAAAAAAATTGAAACCTTGGGAGTGAGAGAGCTCACTGCAGTACCACAGAGCAAAACTGACACAAATGGCATGGTCTCTCTGCAATTCCCATACTATGTTAACCCAGAAATCAATGCAATAAGAAAATGCGGGAAACTGGGTTTTGTGGGTAATGAAGTACAGAAGAAAAGAGAAAAGCTTTCGATCTTAGGAATTGAAGTTTCTTCTCTCAGAGTGAGAAAGAGAGAAAGAACAAGAGACAGAATGAGCAAAAGACAGAGAGAGAGAAAAGAGTGAAAGCTTGTGTTTGTTTATTTGTTTATCAAGGGGTGACCTATAAACCCATTTTGGTGTAACATTTCACCGCCTATAGCCGGTGACCTTCATATGAACAAATTATTCCTAAGCTTATTTAGGATTGAATTAGTATTTTTTTTCTGTTTGGTGGGAAGAAGAAGAATAAGAATAAGAATATCTGAATATGGGATAAACAATGTTTGGTTGCCCTTTTTGGAATCTAAATGGACTGCAAAACACTGCAAATATGGTATAGGACTGTCCTATTTTGCAATACTCTATAATTTTGATTCAACGCGTTTAAGGTGCAAATTCTTCCTGAGCATATTTAGGATTGGTGCATCTGGAAAGCTAGTTTTGGTTTTGTTTGGTAGGAGGAAGAAGAAGAATATGGGTGTTCTAGTACTGATCAATTAATAGACGGTGTTTGGTTTGCCATTTTTGGAATCTAAATGAATTGCATCACACTCCAAAAGTCCAAATAGGCATATATGGTAAAGGAATCTGTCTTATTGAACAGTACTATAACTCATATTCAACTCTTTAATCTCCTCTTTAATATAAAAGAAAGATCTGCAGTTTTTATATTGTGATTCTTTTATACCTATTCTCATCGTCCTGAAAATAATAGTTTTTAGTCGGTAGCAGCGAGCAAACAGATGATTGAGTTATGGGATGGTTGAAGAAAATAAGCCGCTGTCTAACAGAATTGATTCTACTGGTAAATGGACCACTGCAACTCTAGAGAACCCTAATAGCTCGTATGGACATGGCAATGGCATATGGCAATCAAACACAAATGGACAATAAGTGGTTTAATTACTCCACTGCTTTGGTCTCTTTGTCTTCACTCTTCTACAAGAATCCTATACACCAATCCTTCATGTGATTAGAAGTCAAATACAGTAGACTCTGGAGGATGGCTCTTCACACAGGAAAGCTATATCTAGAAATGTAAATTACTGTAAGTCTCATCATTAACTGTCACATAGTTAATTTCTCTGTATGGTCACGATTAAAAAGCTGTAAACACATAACTCAGAATCTCAGGCATACGTAGAAACATCCACAGAAAAGGCAACTGAGAAAAGTCGACTTTAAGATTGAATTAGAAAGTCATCAAATACTTGCTAAAACAGGCAAATAATCTCAGGACTTTTGTATGTTGATACCAAACTACATTACAACAGCCATATATAGATGCTGAAGAAACTGCTGATTGGAACTGGCCTAAATTGGCTACATTTTGGGACTCGACATAGTCACAAGAAAATAACTGTATTCAGTATTTTGGCTTCAGCAACTGCTTACAAAATCTGGAAATGACACCTGCAAGTACCCCACAGAAACCAACAGTTAGTGATGAAAACTTCTAAAACTGTAGAGGATCTGTCATCTTGTTGACGTAAACAAAACACAATTGTTCGAAATAGCATCCAGCCCCACCACTGGAAATATATAAGAACGAGAACCAGAACCTCAGACGACTTCTTACCATCCAAACTTGACATACTACCTTCTACCAAAGTTTTTGTTGTTCTTCTTTCTTCCCAAAATATGAAGAGATAAATGTGCTCAACAATAATTTTTCTAGTTCAGCTATTAGATCAGAACCACGACTAATTCAATGCCAGTTGATGAACAACGCATTTCTCAATTGCAAAAGATGTCTAGAATATATTATCAGGAAGAAAAGAACATGGTTTATCCTCAAAGAAAATATCCAATCAAAGATGGAACATAATAGACAGCTGAACTTTTCCTAAGGAATCTCAAGACCCTCAAAGCAACATCAAGAAACTCCAATAGGTCACCAACAAAGACATTTTACTTGCAAAAATGTCTATTTTCAGGAATAAAACAACGTATTCTCTCCTCAAAAGTGATATCCAATAAAAAAAAACAAAAAAAAACTAGACAGTTGCAATTAACCTATGTCATCCCAAGACCATAAAGCATAGTAGGAAACTTTAACAAGTGATCTATCATGATAACAACAAAACAAGAATGTGAACTTGTGAAACAAGGACCATGAGAAGAGACATACCCAAGTAGACCCCTGCCTTGCCATGTTCTAGGTGTCACCATTAAGTTCACTTGGGCACCTTGCCTTAGCACCATAACAGGTATAGCACAACCCTGATTTGTTTGAGCCTCAGAAGCAAGTTTCTGCAACAAATTGTCGCCATTTTCCACATTGCCAAACTTCACAATCTGATCTCCAAGTTGCAAACCATCCTCTGCCGCTGGCGATGCATCAGCTATCTCATCAACCAATGCAAAGGGTAAACTCACATCCACATCCATGGCATTCGAATTAAAATTGGTTGAAGAAGCCGATTCTCCAGAACTGACAACTGAATCACCCTGATCATCTGCCATTTCATCATTAACAAAAACATTACACAGAATACAATTGCCACATGTATGGCACCCGACAAAGCCTGCACTGTTAAAACCACACGGATCTCACCACCTACCTGACGGTTGGAAGGATGATGATTTTGGAGCAAGCTTTGCCGAATGTAGAACTTGTATATTCCGGTCCAATTTCTCCGTAATCTCTTTATAATCATTTTTCAGCTCTACAAATTACAATAAACACCACAAAATAACCAAATGAATACTAGTATCCAGTACCACCAAGAGTCACTAACTACAGCTTAAGCAAGATACTATAGTCACTTCAACCACAAGCAGTAAACAAACCCACTATCAGATCAAGTCACTATCCAAAGTATCCATTACTAATCGAAAACACACTTCACAACTACTAGAGTTATACACTCAACTATCAACATTATTCTCACTAAAAAATAATAAAAAAATAAAAAAAGAATAATTCTTTTTCTTACAGCATAATTAATCAGTTCAATTCAGGTGAACATTACCAGCAAGACGACGTCGTTCGGCTCGTACAGCTGGGATGTCAATGTCCTCGCGAGGAAACCCCTGCAGATTAGACCAACACGAGCAATGAAATCCCAATCAATTTATCAAAATTGGAAACAATAAACAAGAAAAAAGAATGAAAATTTAGGGTGACCTCGAAGTTGAGGAGGTTGCCGGAAAGTCCAGGGCCGCCGGGCTGAGTAAGACGCTCGATGATCGCGTTCATCTCGGCCTCCAAAGCACTCCGTTTGTCCATCAGACCCAAAGTCTCCGCCTTCAGATTCGCCGCCACCATTTTTGTTTTCTCTCTGTAAATTTCTGGAGGCCTTTTCTTCTTCTTCTTCGTGTTCCTCAAGAATATGAAGCGGCGGTGCCGATGAGGGCAATTTTGGCAGAACAGAAACCCGGTGCACGTGCATCGGGCGTGCTGTGTTCCTGGATCTACAAAAGAATCGGGTCGAGGGTGAGCCCACTTATAAACCCGGAACCTAAAACATGGAACGTTCGGGCATTTGCCTAGTCTAGAAGTAAGTCTCAACTCCCACTAGTTTCTGGCCAGCATGTTTAAGAGGTTTTTAGGTTCATGCGTTTGTTGCGGGAGATCAGTCTGACTTTAATGATATGCTATCGTGGACCTCAGTCCAAATAATTATTAGGTGGGTGTTTTACTAACTTGCTGACTTAATTAAGGTGTTTTGCTACCTCATATTATCAGGTCATGACAAAAAAAAAAAAAGTTACAATCTAATGGTTTCGGCTTCATCAATTATCGATTAATGCATGATTTTCAAGCAAAACTAACTATACCATGGAAGATAAGATGTAAGATAGAGTTAAACTCAATGCATTTGTACATTAACAAACTCGTGTTCGATTGTTCTTGCTCAATTGCCATCAAATTTAATTTCAGGAGTAGAGAATAGTAAGACACTTCTCCTCATTTTTTACGTATCCAAATTTAAATAGGATGAGAGCACAATTAAACATAAGATTAATGCACTCCTTGTTAAATGATGTTTGTTAGGATGCATACGATTGTTAACTCCTAATATTATTTTGGGATGTGTATGCAATACGGGGTGTATGTTTTATTTACCTCATTCTATTATGCGGTTTCGTTAATAATTAAGGCATAAGAGCGCCCGTTTAACTTCTATTTAAAAAAAAAAAATTGATTAAGCTAGCATGCGAGATTGCGAACTAATCCACGAACCAAAACGCCCAAAACTACAAGACTACAAAGCATGCGGGCCGAAGAAAAGGCCGAGCTCGATAAGCCCAAAATCCGAACGAGAAATAAAATTCAAAAAAACGCCGAGTGAGTGGAACTGTGAAGGTTATCTAGCCGCGGGTTGAGTATAAATACAGAGAAGGAGACTCCAATGGTGGCCAGTGTCGTGTCTTTGGCTTCTTCCTTCATCGCAGTCGCTTCACCTTCATATTCCTCTTCGTTTTTATCCAAACTAAGGTCCGCACCGAGTCTGCGTCTCTCTTTTACAGTCTCGCCCTTGTGTTCTCGCAGAGGGAGGCACATGGCTCACTCTATCGCCCGCGCCACTCTCGGCCTCACTCAGATTTCTCCGGCCTTCGAAGCGCCCAAGGTTTTCGCTTAGTTTATTTAATTGTTTCAAATTTTAATCATCTTGATTTTTATATTTGTAAAAGATCGATCTATTTTGATGTGGCGATTTGATTTTGATTGTAACTGGATGTGTATGTGTGATGTATTAAATTTATGAAGCTCACTTTCGCGACGAAAGAGATTGATGTGACGGAATGGAAGGGAGACCTGCTCGCTGTGGGCGTTACGGAGAAGGACTTGGCGAAAGATGAGAACTCGAAATTCGAGAATCCGATATTGAAGGAGCTGGATTCGCATTTGGGAGGGGTGTTGGCCGAGGTCTCGACTGAGGAGGACTTCACTGGAAAGTCTGGCCAGTCTACGGTTGTTAGGCTTCCTGGCCTAGGATCCAAGAGGGTTGGATTATTTGGGCTCGGACAATCTGCTACGTCTACAGCAGCTTTCAAGGGCCTTGGGGAGGCTGCGGCAGCGGCAGCAAAGACTGCTCAAGCGAGTGATATTGCTATTGTGCTTGCTTCCTCGGAGGGGATTACTGCGAAATCTTGCACAGCTTCTGCAATAGCTTCAGGTAGTTTGGTCTAGAATTTTGTTTACGGAGTTGGTGTTTGGTTTACGGTAATAGTTTTGATAAACACTGTGGAATCGCCCGACTTGTAGGAGCTGTGTTGGGGATATATGAAGATAATAGGTATAAATCTGAGTCAAAGAAACCAGCTCTTAAGTCTGTGGACATTCTTGGCCTCGGAACTGGACCTGAACTAGAGAAGAAGCTCAAGTATGCTCAAGATGTTGCTTCTGGAATAATATTTGGGAAAGAGCTCGTGAATTCACCTGCCAATGTTCTCACACCTGGTTCGTTTTAGCTCTACTATCGCCATTTTCTGGGCCATACTTGTAATATCCATGTTGATCGAGTTATATGTAGTATTGACAGTTTGTGATGATGTTTATGTTTTCAGGGAAACTAGCAGAAGAGGCCTCAAATATTGCTTCTTTATATAGTGATGTTCTCTCTGCAAAGATATTGAATGAAGAGCAATGCAAAGATCTGAAAATGGGTTCCTACTTGGCTGTGGCTGCAGCCTCTGCAAATCCTCCACATTTTATTCACTTGACCTACAAACCCCCTGGTGGGCCTGCTAAGCTTAAGTTAGCGTTGGTGGGTAAAGGCTTGACTTTTGACAGGTGATTACATATTACTTAGAATTAGTATTTTTCCCTAGTTCGCACAAGTTGAATTATAGCATTGTCAGTACACAGTAGATGCCTGTAAATGTTGTGAAGTCCTATAATTGGTTTGGTATTTTTGGAAATAAAGTTCAGTTGACTCTCTTATTCGTTTATTACTTCACCGGCACTCAGGCTTTATTGACTCCTATCTTTTATGTAAACAGTGGTGGCTACAACATCAAGACAGGACCTGGCTGTTCAATTGAGCTTATGAAATTTGATATGGGAGGTTCCGCAGCTGTATTAGGTGCAGCAAAAGCCATTGGTCAAATCAAACCTTCTGGTGTAGAGGTAAATTATCATTGCTATTGTTTTTCTGCTGTGGGGGAAATGCATACTCGACCTATTTGCAACGTATTCTTCCTCAACTTTCAGTTTTCAACGATCAGTGGGCACCGTATGGATTAATAAATTGGTTTTATCGTGCAGGTTCATTTCATTGTTGCAGCTTGTGAGAATATGATAAGTGGAACAGGTATGAGGCCCGGAGACATTGTGACAGCTTCCAATGGAAAGACCATTGAGGTATGGTTATCAGAAGTGTCCCGTCATATTATTGATACAAGGTTAGCAGTGATAGTAGTACAAGCACTAAAATGTTGTGTTTGCTTCAATTTATGCTTGTAGGTCAATAACACTGATGCTGAAGGCAGACTGACTTTGGCAGACGCGTTGGTATATGCATGTAACCAAGGTGTTGACAAGGTATATCTCATAACTATCCCTTTCTATCTGTAATCTCAGTCGATCAGTGTGAGTGTTAAATATCAGATATTACCTGAAAAGGAATTTATTCATAAACCACCCCACATCAACTGGTCTTTCTTTCTCCAGATTTTAGTGCAGAAATCTGCTACTTTGTTGAAGGCTTATTTGTTATTGTTTTGATTGTTGAATCTCCTTAGCCTTAAACTGCTTAGATGTATAAGACACAGATCTCTAGTAGTGCTAACACCTAATCTATTCTGCAGATTGTTGATCTAGCAACCTTGACCGGTGCCTGCATAGTCGCCCTTGGACCCTCTATAGCAGGTATACACATTCTTAAAACCTTTCTAAATGCAACTCTTGTCTCCTGTTGAGATAGCTGTTCAGTATAGTGAGGTTTTATGTAGTACTACAGTATACTAAACAAGTAGTTTTATTTAAGTTAGGGTGATATATAGCTGTAACGAGATGTATTAGTTTGGTCACTTTGGTGGCATCCTTCCTTTCTTTCTTACCTGTATTTCATGTTCAATATTTGAACAACTTGCTGATTATTTAAAACTTTCCTTTAGGTGTTTTCACACCCAGTGATGACCTCGCAAAGGAGGTATTTGCAGCTTCAGAAATAAGTGGGGAGAAATTTTGGAGGATGCCGATGGAGGAGAGTTATTGGGAAACAATGAAATCAGGAGTAGCTGATATGGTCAACACTGGTGGTCGTCAAGGTGGTGCTATCAGTGCAGCTCTCTTCTTGAAACAGGTACATGATTATAATGTTCTATTTCTTGGTTTCTTTTGCACTTCTGTGTCTGTTTTACTCGTATACAATTCCTAAGTCGGAATGTGAGTGTGTCACCTATTTTCTTGGTTTTTTATAGAGTTTGACTTCAACTATGGTTTTGCAGTTCGTTGATGAAAAGGTTCAATGGATGCATATTGACATGGCCGGTCCTGTTTGGAGTGATAAGAAGCGCGCTGCAACAGGTTTTGCTGTTTCTACCCTGGTGGAGTGGGTTTTGAAGAACTCCTCCTAAAGTGGTGAAGAAGTGTTGGTGGGAAGGACACCATTTACATGAGCTTACATAGCGTTGGAAGGAGAGAAAACATATGGCATCAGATGATGTGGTTATTAGGCACAGCGACTTCAATTTATGAATAAAATGTGCAGTAAAAGAAATGGGAAGGTTATGGGTCAAGGCTCTCTTTATTATGCTTTTCTGTGATGAACCAAATCTTTCTTCGAAAGTGTCCTCTTTTCTTCGGTTGTGTAATTTCCTTCTGTTTTTTTTTTCGCACAAACACCAAAAGATAAAGAAAGGATGAAAGCCTTGGTGAGCAATTTCATTTTGTATGCCAAGAATCTGCAAAACCAGAGATCATCCTACTGATCTTAATCCTCTCTCACCACAATCGCTTACCTTTTTCCTAATTGGTTCAGGAAACACGTCCAAATATGTATTCATTTTTCAGGAGACACCTCATAACTAAACTAACAAGACTAGTTTTAAATACACTCTAAATAACTTAATACACATCCTTATTGTTTGTTATTTCAAATCAGATTTGATTGGTATGTTAAATGATAAAAAGAGGAATGTGTAATACAATTTAAATATTAAAAATAAACTTATACTTAGAAACTAATAATGTGAAATATAAACCAAATTAAAATATTAAAAACGAAAACTTATTTTTGAAACTTATAAAGTGAATTAGAACAAATTAAATTTTTAAGATCAAGAACTTATTTAAGGAAACTATTAAAGTAAACAAAAAATTTGCAAAGGAAATTTGGATAATCAATTAATGTCTTTTTGTCTTTAAAGATTTATAATTTCCAAGTTTAGAGTGTCAAAGTGTCAAACGATGTAATTGTTATGCATATGAACACCTATTTGTTATATTTCATAAATTTTACTTTTCACCCAACATACTATATATTCAGATATGTATTTTTCATCTGATTTATGATTTTCATGTTTACGAATTTAAAATGAACAATGAATTTGTAAGGATTTCTCAATAACTAACACAAGTAGTAGATATGAACATCTATAAAATGTTAATTTATATAAATATATACTAATTATACAATAATAATAGTGTTAATATAGTTACATAATGATATTTCATGGATTTTTAGATAAATTGTATTTTAGATATTTTGGGTTGTGCATTTAGTAAAATATCCGAATGAAAAATTAAATAAGTAGTGTATTAAGAAATGGATGTGTATTAAGTTATTTAGGTTGTGTATATAAAATTTCTCAACCAACAATTAAGTTTGACAAAATGAGAAATAAAATGAAAAATCAACTTTGACAAAATGAGAAATAAAATTGAATTATTTAGGATCATGTCTCATAACAGAAATAAGAGAAAAGAAAATGCCCGGAACAAAAGGACAACACAGCTATGACGTGTGTCGTGGCTGCCGGAGTCAAAAGCCCCCTTTAAACATATGACCATTCCTTTGTTTCTCAGTTCGGACATAATTGAGTCTCTCTCTATCAACTCTCTTTTGCTTCTTCTTTTGCATTTTAATACTTCCACTTCTTCAAATCATTTTCTGTTTGCCGAATCTACAACCTGAGCTTACAAGAATGGAATATAGCACCTAATCCTCCTACTGCCCTTTGTTATCTTTGGACCAACACACATATGATCATGTAGAAATCGAGAGATAGGGACAAGATGAGTGTTTTGACTGTGATGACCTTCAATCTATATGAAGATCCGAATGAAGATAGTTCTAATTCTTGGGAAAAGAGAAGAGATTTGTGCATAAGCGTTGTTACTAGTTATTCTCCAATGATTCTCTGTACTCAACAAGGTATGCATATTTGTATTGCTTCTATTGGCATATGGATCATGGTTGTGGTTGTGATTTGGTTGAAATGGTTCATGTGGGTTCTTTTTTCTTTGTGTTTTGGAGGTGGGTTTTTGTTGTTTTGGGATTTGGGGATTGGAAATGTCTTTGGTGAATGTGTTCTGGGTTATAAAGGTTGATACTTTACTAAGCTGGGTTTTAGTTTAATTGTTGTCTTGGATTTCATGTCTGGATTGATTCTTTTATGTATATTTGATGATTGAACTCAGGAGCTAAATCACAACTGGATTATCTTCAACAGTGCTTGCCAGGTAATATTTTATCTAATGATTTAGATTTCTTGGAGTAGTATTAGGATGACCAAGATCATTTCACTGCTCCATTTTGAATGAAAGGCTTGCTGGCATCCATTTTTGATTTTACAGAGCAATGATCTTAAGTTCGTGTAATATCAACCTCTCCTCGACTTTAGTCTAAGCTTAAATTTGAGATTGGACTATTTGTACATGACTTAGGTGAATTCACAAACAGTAAACACGTTCATCTATTATCCGTCAGGTTATGATCAATTTGGGATATCAAGAAAAGGACCTGAAGACACTTCAGATGAACATTGCACCATCTTCTATGAGAAGGAGAAGGTAGAGAATACTTCATATGTTAACATCTTCCTAGTGTTGTTTTCTTGTTAGAAAAATTCCTTATGCCATTCTTTTTTATAATGAAGGTGGAGCTTCTTGAAGGTGGAACATTTTGGCTGTCAGAGTCACCTTCTGTCCCTGGAAGCATGTCATGGGGTGCCGAAGTTCCATGTATTGCTACATGGGTCATATCCTTACAACTTTACTTTCTCCATAATTTTTCGTTATTGACTGCTTGAATTATTTAATGGAAGAGTGGTGTATCGACTGTTTTCTTGACATGATGTCCACACATTTCAACTGAAAGGAGTTGAGCCCCCTGGCTTTTCATTCCAGATAGTAAATACTAACATGGATGAATTCAGTCCTCGTGCACGGAGGCGGAGTGCTTTGCTTACATGGCAGCACATTGCATCCTTACCACCTAACTTGCCAGTTGTTTACTGTGGAGGGTTCAACACACAAAAGGAATCAACCACTGGTCGATTTCTTCTTGGGAGATCAAGGTAACAAAATCACCAGATTTCTTGTTGCCTTCTAGTGTTTTTTTGTTTGGTGGATAGGACTTCCGATTCTTGTTGTACCCCAAAATCTTCTTCTTTGTAGTAAATCTTTGTTATTGCCTTGATTCAGAGAGCATGGTGTGGTCGGTGATATGAGGGATGCATGGCCTAATGCCCGTGTGAGGAAAAATGCTTCTCTTATTCGCACTTTTCATGGATTTAAAGGTAACATACAATATATTGCAACTTGTAATGCTGCTGCTCAATGAGGTGTCTGAGCATGACCTATAATTATATAGCATGTGATGCTGTCAGGTGACAAACAAGGAGCTCTTGAATTCTTCAAGTTGGTTTTCAGAGCCTTGTGCCTTTGCTGGGATCGCCAAACACAGGATCTACACATAGATTGGATTATTTTCAGAGGGAGATCACTTGTTCCTGTTTTGTCTGAAGTGGTGAGTGATAACATTGATGGACAATATCCATCCTCCCACTATCCAGTGTTTGCCGAGTTTCTGCTTCCTCGTGCTGTGAGAATGGTTGACCCACCTGCTCAAGTGGAAAATTGATATGCATCTGTTTTTGACCACCACCTCCCTGATTTTCTCCTCGGAGCATGGATAAAGTTATGGGATTTAGAAGAATTTAAGCACTATTTGTTTACTTGACTTGCTATTGAAAGATCTTCGCATCGATAGAGTAATGGGATTTAGAAGAACTTAAGCGCTACTTGTTTACTCTGACTTGGTGTGCGAAGATCTTCATCGTGTCTCTCAGGTGCATCGAAAGAGGTTGTGGTTGTCTTTTCAAGTATTGGTTTATGTAATGTCACTTTGTCCTCGACTCCTCGGGTTTAATCAAATGGAGTTTTATTGAATTCCTTCTTTTTCCTGAAATTGATGTCTCAAACTAAACTGTGTTTTTTCTCGTGTTATCGTATAAGATCGATTGAGCATCATTACAATAAGATTGAGACTGGGATATACCGCTCCAACAGATGAACATTAGCAACAAGTTTTCAAGTTCCCACAGTAGTTGATAACAAGCAACACTTTGAAGAGCACTAGAGATTAGAGATGTCATGAAAAGCAGAAATTGCTGCCAGAACGTAATACTCTTGTTTTTTAGAGAAACAAAGAACTGAGAATGAAAACAAGTCGATAAAAATGAACAAAGAGTGTTATAAGAAGGAAATCTCCTAAGAACACTGCTGGTGTACGTAGTGTCTTTGCTACGAGGTTCGATGCTATTAATTCTGGGGATTAATTGCAAAACACTATCTGAACTATGATGATATTTTCATTTTCATATCTAACTATCAAAAACTTGTATTTTCATACCCGAAGTTTCATTCCATTAAAATTTTGATATTCTGATCACTAACACCGTTAAATAAAAAATAAAATCTCCTAATAGCACTGGGTGTAGCGTCTTTGCTCCAAGCAAGAGTACTTGCTCTTGGACACTTACGAACGAGCTCTTTGAAGCGGTCTAGATGTTTTTGAGTGTACCATTGGTTCGACTTATCTGCCTCGAGGTTTAGTTTAGTTTTTTCGTCGGAAAGAAAATAGGAATAATCCCAATGCCTAATTGATACTGTAAAACAAAATTATTCTTCTAGTATTCTACTATGAATTCGGCAAAAACTTTGTTACAAAGGATTTTGCATATTGGAACATTGGAACACCAGAAATAGTCCAAGAAATCTAGATGTAAGCAGTTATCCCCATCTTTCTGGATTTGAAAGAAACCACTAAGAACATTGGCATAAAATTCAAAGTTCAAACTGGTTTTTACATAACAGATCAACAATCACAAGTTCTGAAACAAATGCATAGAATGTGCTACAACGTTGGAGCTTCAATTAAGCATGTGAGATCTAGCAAAGTTCTATGCAAATACATTTTTACGTGTACTGAGATCGATCAATCTATCTAAATCTTTTCTGGTGAAAAAAGCACACAATGAAACTCGGTCTGACTCTAATTTTGGGTGAGATTCCACTTCCGAATTGATCTTGATCTCCGATGCAGGGCGTATGGGCAGCGCGGGGGAAGGGTCTGAAGAAAATCGACAACTTAATCTAGGACAATAAGGCTTTGTATATATATTGCGGCCCAGTTTGGACAATGCCTGTTATTTGCAGTATACTGTAAATGTGCTGGGGTCACATTTGCCTCTGCTTTCTCTTGTGATGTTGTCACATTTGCCTCTGCCTCTCTCTTGTGATGGTGTCACAGTTGCCTCAGCCTTCTCTTCCCCTGCACAGATTGTTCGGGTCTCCGAATTCCCTTCTTCTTTTATATTGTCACCTGTATGGTTTCATTGTTAAATACAAAAAGTAAAACAAGGGAAATAAGAAGCAGTGTATTTACATATTGGTTTTCACTTGTCTGGTAAATCATTATATTTTTACGTTAACTGAGATCGCTTTTGTGGTAACACGAGTCTCTTCAGTTACTCAGAAACGTCTGTATTATATAATGTCTGTGATCCTCTTCGGACAGATATACCAAGAGTTCAAAACCATCTCTTGAGTATATGTTGTTTAATCTGGTATAGAATGTACCAAGTGTAATGGCAGCAAATATCAAAATCCAAGGATTAGATGACGAAAATACATAAAACAAATACAAGAACGGATGCGAATCCTCAATCACAAACCCTAAAACAAAATCAAACAAAAGCAAGCATACCAGCTAGATCCAAAGGGCGCTCTTCCTGTTGGGGGTGGTTTCGTCTCGTTTCCATGGCTGGCGGTGTCAAAGAGAGAAGGGTTTGGGAATTTAGGTTTAGGATTTTCATCTTTCAAAGATTAGAGGTGATCGATTGCGGGTATTTGTGATTTATGAGAAATAATAAGTAAAAGTCAGGGGTCTTTAACAGGAATTGTGATTTGCGTTTTGCTTTTGGAGTTAATTCCATCCAGATTTACTTAGGAAGATCAAATATTATGTCAGATAGCCAAATTAGGGAAACAATCTGTGTAGCCAATATTGATGATCGAATCATACTTCACCCACTAGTTGGTCTGATTGTGACTCTGGTTCTCAGTAGTCACAGTGGCTGGGGTTGAGCTAGCAGGTATCATTGATCGAGGCCATGTCAGTGATTGACTGTGGCTTTGGAAAAAGGTCCCGGGCACCGAGGTCTCGACACCATCGAGGCCACTCCGGCCAGTGATTGCCCCTCTCAGCACAGCGGCACGTACGTACGTAAGAATATACTTCAATCTAAGTCGAACATATGAGAATGAAACATGCAAGCACGCATGTACGTACGTATAAACCCTAGCGAGCTCTTACCTAATTAAAGGACACAAAATTAACAACTACGAGGGATAGACGGAACATCTCAAGGCTTTGCATCCAAATTGATTCCAAAACAAAACCGACAATAAATCTAGGCATAAGCAGAACGTACGGAATGTCGACATAAATACAGGATCCATTCCCTTTAATTTGTTCATCAAAATAATCGTTCTGACAGATATACGCTCGCAGTCACCCAAACTTGAAAGATGGAAATCCAAAAGATAAATTCCTCTTTGACACCGTCGACAGGCATGACCACGAAACTGGGCTCCGACCACCACCAACCGGAAGAAGATCGTCCTTTGGCTCCAACTGGTATATATTTTCTTTTACTGTTTTAGGGTTCATCCTGTTGTCGATCCAGAAGAGTCGTTTGATTCCTTTTCTTTTCTTGCTTCCAGATATTTGTATGAAAGTAAGTCGTGTTTATGTTGGAAATATTAAAAATTTGGTTTGTGTTTATTTTGTTGATTTATTATGATGAGAGAATTCTCTGAGTTTGTATCTATGTCTGTTTCCAAATACATTTATTATGAATGCCTCGTTTCTTATACTATGAATTATGGTAGTATGGTTCTCGGATGATGAAGGAAACTAGGAACTAGGAAAAAGATTGTCGAATTAGGAGATGCAAAGCGCGACAGAGACTAATTATTTTTTACACTTTTCATTAGGAGAACAATTTTTCCAAAATCTCTAAAATGCATGAAATATTCGAATAGGTTGCATCAAACTTTTCCCTCATGTATACCAAAAAACAAAGATTAGTTAAATATGAAATTCTTCCACGCTATTTATTTGTCGTTAACTTGTTATGATCCATTCATATATTACTAGTCAAGTTTGAAACGACAATGTCTCAATACATACCCAACGAATCAACAATCATATCATCAAAACATTATCAGGGTTTATTAGTAAACTTTTTCCTTAAAAGCAGACGAAACTTTATGTTAAGAATCAAAGTTGATCTATCGTATGAATTTCTTCATCTTTTATCAGACAAATTAATAATTTCTATTTCTCCACCAAGAAAGTAGAAAGTGTATGATTAACACTTAAAAAGTAGCAGAGAGTGACATTTAGCTTGTAATCCCCGTCAGTCCGTCACTGCAGTCCCAACTCAAATCTCCACCGTCAACGCAAAAGATCCAACGGCCACGACAAAGCTCGCCCATCGTCTTTGTAATTCCCAAACCATTTGGAGCGCAGAGAGAGAGAGAAATAGATTTAAAGAAGCCAAAAAAACCAACCACTCTCTGTGAAATTCAGATTCAAAGAAAGAGAGAGAGAGGTGGATCTAGATCTTTCTCTGAAGAATAAGAAGCAGCCATGGCGAGAAGACCTCTCGCTCTTCAGCTATGGATCTCTCTGTGCCTTTCGCTCCTTCTTCGTGCTCGGTGCTTCTACCTCCCTGGTGTCGCGCCTCAGGATTTTATGCACGTCAGTTTTCTTCGTCTCTTTTTCTCTTTTGATTTTACCGCGTCTGAATCGATTTGTGCGCTGCGGAATTGTGTGTGGTTATGAGAATGTGGATGAGTTTGTGTGTGAGTGTTTGCATGGCGGTGGATTTCAGATTTCAGATCCGTGTGAGGTTTCGCGTGTTTCGGTGTTTATAATCTTGCGCGTTTTGATTTGGCGTTTGAGATCTTAGCTGCATTTCTGTATTGTTTGACTTGGAGTTTTGTGAATCTGTGTTGGTTTCTTCATAGATTACGTGAATTATTATAGTGTGGAATTAATACGTTGATTCACACAATGCCAGTAATTCAAGCATCTCGCAACAGCATTTTGAATTTGATGAAATTTTAGTTTTTCAGATTAATGATGCTATGGGAATAAGAAAACTCAGATGTCGTGACTCGTAATTTTTAAACTATTTTTTAGTGATTTGAGTAAGCATTTGCCAATATGGAGTCGATTTGATAATAGTTTCAGTCATATCCCGAGGTGAGGGTGCTAAGTTTTAGATTCCCGGAGTTATATCATGTGGCAGTGTGTTCTTTGGTTGTGTGTGTGTAAGATCATATGAGGTTTGCACATCAGAAGTAATTGATAAGTGTGTTAACGTGCTGATGAATGTACTTTGGTTAAAGCTAGATTGTTAGTTTTTTTGTCTGTTTTAGTTTTCAGTAGAAATAAGATCATCATGGCATTGGCTCTGATGTTAGGCAGTGATATTGTAAGCAAGTAGAGGAAGAATAGCTTTCTTGGATATGAGGTTTAGGGGGTAAATATGTAGTATTGTCATGTAGGTTAAGCAGACATCGATTCAGATGTTAACAATGTTGGTTATCGGACTATAGCTAAGGTCTTAGGGGTTGGCTGGGAATATGATAGGTAATTGGGACTAGGACAGAGGGTTAAGTGGATAATGTACTTGCGCCAAGTTCCAAAATGTACAGCTCAGGAAAACATAGAGGAAGTTCTCTGGTAGTGATCTTTGTGATTTAAGCTGTTTGATGTTAGCAAATACTTGAACTGCTCATATCTAGTGGATAATTTCCTTGTATTCATATTCCACGGATCTTTTTATGTGCAGGGAGATCCCTTGAATGTGAAGGTGAACAAACTAACCTCTACAAAAACTCAACTTCCTTACTCATTCTATTCCCTCCCATACTGTCGTCCAGAGCGTATAATTGACAGTGCAGAGAATCTTGGGGAAGTTCTTCGTGGTGATCGCATTGAAAACTCTCCTTACGAGGTAAAATTTTAAGAATATTACTTTTATGGTTGTGTGTTCTTTCTAATTGATTACTAAGAAACTTTGAATTTATTGTTTGTTGCAGTTCAAAATGCGAGAGCCACAAATGTGCAGTGTTGCATGTCATATCATTCTTAATGCAAAGACTGCAAAGGAATTTAAGGAAAAGATAGATGATGAGTATCGGGTAAACATGTAAGGCCCTTTTTTTAAAGATCATCTTTAAAAATTATATGGTCCTTCCGATGAGAAAAAAAGTTATTATTGAAACGAGTCTTCTATTAATGTGTCAATCGACAGGATTCTGGATAATCTCCCTCTGGTTGTTCCTATACCAAGGCATGATCAGGACAATTCCTTGGTGTATCAACATGGCTTTCATGTTGGTCTAAGAGGACAATATGCTGGGGTAAGTTTTAGTTCACTTAGCATGTGTCCTACACCTGATAGTGATGTGCTACTTACAAGCGTGTTCTTTATTTGTTTTGTTTTTTCTCTTTCTCTTCTCTGTCCATTCAAATACAGAACAAGGATGAAAAGCATTTCATCAACAATCACTTAACTTTTACGGTGAAGTATCACAAAGATCCAATGACAGAAGCTGCCAGGATTGTTGGGTTTGAGGTCAAACCTTTCAGGTAATTATTTGTTATTCTTTTCCTTCATAGTTTAGTTGCTGTGAGCTATATTCCTTCTGCATTGCTTCTTCATGCCTGTATGATGCTAATGAATTATTTCTGTGAATCCAGTGTTAGGCATGAATATGAAGGTGAGTGGAGTGGGAAGACACGTTTAACAACCTGTGATCCCCATGCAAAGCGCATGGTCACTAGCTCTGAATCTCCTCAAGAGGTTGACGATAAAAAGGAAATTATATTCACATATGATGTTGATTTCCAGGTCAGTGATGTTGCCTATCTGTAACTAACCACAGCTTGTTTACTATCTTGAGTTGGCTTTCCACCTTGTTCCTCTGGCTTTCTTATCTATTATTGCTTGACCTTGTAGGAGAGTGATGTGAAGTGGGCATCTCGCTGGGACACATATCTTCTGATGGCTGATGATCAAATCCACTGGTTCTCAATTGTTAATTCTCTGATGATTGTTCTTTTCTTATCGGGCATGGTAGCTATGATTATGTTGCGGACACTTTACCGGGATATCTCCAAGTACAACCAACTGGAGACCCAAGAAGAAGCCCAAGAAGAGACGGGATGGAAACTGGTCCATGGTGACGTGTTCAGACCTCCAGTAAACTCAGATCTACTGTGCGTGTATGTTGGCACAGGTGTTCAGTTCTTTGGGATGATTCTTGTCACTATGCTCTTTGCTGTGCTTGGATTCCTCTCCCCTTCAAATCGTGGTGGGCTGATGACGGCCATGCTCCTCCTCTGGGTCTTTATGGGTCTTTTTGGTGGATACGCTACAGTCCGTCTCCACAAGTTGTTTAAGGGAACAGAATGGAAGAAAATAACTCTCAAAACAGCCTTCATGTTCCCTGCAGTAGTGTTTTCCATTTTCTTTGTCTTGAATGCTCTTATCTGGGGTGAGAAGTCATCTGGGGCAGTGCCATTTGGAACCATGTTTGCTCTGGTATTTTTATGGTTCGGCATTTCAGTTCCACTTATATTTGTTGGTGCCTATGTGGGCTTTAGGAAGCCAGCGATTGAGGATCCTGTAAAAACCAACAAGATCCCTAGGCAAGTGCCAGAACAGGCTTGGTACATGAATCCAGTTTTCTCTATCCTAATTGGAGGCATACTGCCATTTGGTGCTGTCTTTATTGAGCTGTTCTTCATCCTTACCTCAATATGGTTGCATCAGTTCTATTACATATTTGGATTCCTATTCATCGTCTTCATTATCCTCGTCATCACTTGTGCGGAGATCACCATTGTGCTGTGCTACTTCCAGCTGTGCAGTGAAGACTACAATTGGTGGTGGAGATCGTATTTGACTTCAGGCTCATCAGCACTGTATCTTTTCCTATATGCTGCCTTTTACTTCTTCACTAAGCTTGACATCAAGAAGCCAGTGTCTGGAGCTTTGTACTTCGGGTATATGCTCATTGCTTCATATTCTTTCTTCGTGCTGACCGGTACAATTGGTTTCTATGCCTGCTTCTGGTTTACTAGGCTCATATATTCATCTGTGAAGATTGACTGATTAATATACCTGATACGAAAGAATTGGTTCATTTATTTCTACACGTCGAAGCAGAAACTTCACCTTGATGACATTTCTAGAATGCCCTTGATGAGTTACCAATTGGATTCAATTTTGAATCTCAGTCATAGAAATTGATATTCTTAGCCTCTCTATATACATGTTCTTTGTCAGTTCTAGTTCGTTTTTCTTATTCTTGTTATGTCTTGATTCTGTTCCACACGAGAGCACACATGGTGTGTGAGTTGTTAATGCAAATTCTGTTGTTGAGGCTCAAACGCCTGTTCTAGAAATGAAAATGGATTCTTGTTGTATCTACGCTGCTGCAGTTGCTTTTTGCTCGTTTCTGTTCAAACATTGTATCGGACATTTACCTAATTGTATACATGTTCTGTGGTGGAATGGATGAGGAAAACATCATTTAGATCTTCGCAATATTTGTTTGTGTAGCAAACAGCAGAAAAGGTTAAAGCATTTCCTAACATGATGAATGAGATGTGTTTGCTTATCTATGCACTCTTTCAACAATGGATAAAAAAGATGACAATAAGTTACGCACAATAGTGTTCACATGGTCACTTTAGTGGTCAAAGAAATCAAAAAAGGTGGAGAAACCATGGTCAAAGAAATCAAACCATGATTTGATGTAAATCAAAAAATAAAATCATGGTCGATCATGGTTTGATGTAAATTAAAAGGTGGAGAACAAAATTTAACTTTAAAATCTAACGGTAATTCATCTTAATTTCTTTAGTGACAATATGAACACCGCGGTTTGGTGTAGTTGTAAGAGAAATAAGATCATTTAAATTTAACTGAGATGGTGTAGTATTTATGGTCCAAAGTCCAAGCTTTTTAAGAGCAAGAATCAAAGGAGGCAGAGGTGAAGCTCCGATATCTTCAATACACAGAACACAAGAACACCCAATAAACAATTCAAAACATTAAAAAGAAGCATATGCCTTCCTCCTCCAATCTCATCTCACCCAAACTATAAACCCTAATCCCCATTCTTTTCCAAATTCTATTCTTCCCATGGAAGTCGCTTCTCACTCCCCGCATTCTGTACTCTGTATGTTATCTATTCTCTTTTTCTCATCTCTCTAAGCCTCTTTTCTTTCGAAATTAAAGATTAAAATCTTGGGCTAACTTTCTCAGGTTACAAACAATCGAGGTTGGCATCGACGTCGTCTTTGTTGCCGGTGAGTTCTGTTCGAATTTCCAAACTAGTTGTTTGATCAGAATTTGTAGCTGAACTTGTTATTTGAGCTCATGAAACTTGAAATTTTGAACACTCTTCTTCTATGTATTAGTGTGGAAATTGTTGAGACAGTTTATTTATAATGCAGCTCTTCACTCACAAGGGACTAACTATCGGGTGCTCCCCGTGCAGACGTCCCCCCTTTTTCGGAAAGCTAACTAGTTGTAAGTCAAGGCTATCTCTGCATATAATCTTATGTTTGTTCAATTACATGCCGAATCGTGTGCCGTGTATCTCTTGCCTTTGCATGTTAGCCAGGATTATGATAGAAACAACTATTCCAGTCAGTATGATATACTGTGAGATTGTGAAATCGCGTTGAATCTACTTATTTTGGTTGTAGATAGCATGGTAAATTCTTACACATGTATAAGAATCCTATGGATTTGAAGGGACATGTTCGAGAATGTCTTGTATGGACTATATCAGCTCCTTCTTTTCACTAGCTCTTATATTCTCTGTTTTCTTTTAGATCATGTTATGATGCCTCTCTTTATCTCTTTTCTTACACAGCTGCTCGTCGTAGCATTTTATGCATTTCAAAGAAGCCAGTTGGGATATCATGGTGTGACGTTGATGCGAAAGAGGAGTTTGCTAGATCTTATAATGTCAGATTGCATAACCAGCGTAAATTGTCCAGGCATACAGTTGTACAATCTGGACTTGTTGGAACTGGAAGCCCTGATGGTGACTTACCAGGTTTCTATGTTGAAACTTTTCTGTTGATACCCCTTTCTAATAGCAGCCTTAAAAATCTAACTGACTTATTCGTTGTTAAATTTTGACTTGCAGAAGTAAATATCGTCTCAAAAGTTAGGGGGCTGTGCTTTTATGCCATTGCTGCCTTTAATGCTATTTATCTTTTTGCACTGATGGTAGTAGCCCATCCTTTCGTTCTGTTGTTCGATCGATATAGAAGGCGAGCTCATGCTTTTATTGCCAAAATTTGGGCCACATTTGCTGTTACACCATTTCTCAATATCAAGTTTGAGGGACTGGAGAATTTGCCTCCTCCAGATGTTCCTGCTGTATATGTTTCCAACCACCAGAGCTTTTTAGACATATATGTTCTTCTCACTATTGGGAGACCCTATAAGTTTATTAGCAAGACTAGCATATTCCTCATTCCCATTATTGGGTGGGCTATGTTTCTAATTGGCGTCATTCCTTTAAGGCGCATGGACAGCAAAAGCCAATTGGTATTCCATTTCCTCTGTTCCACCTTCACTTGTGTTAGTTTATTTAATTTTTTTTTTCTGGTTAGGTGACAGTGCTGTAACTATAATCAACATTGAAAACCATAATTCTGTTGGTTTTCTGCATACAGGAATGTCTTAAACGTTGCATATATCTTCTCAAGAAGGGGTCCTCTGTCTTTTTCTTCCCTGAGGGAACACGCAGTAAAGATGGAAAATTAGGGGATTTCAAGGTGAGATCTTTTGGGACTCTTGTTTTCCTTGGTGGCTATATGAACATGAATGGAAAGGAATGATTTTGGTTTTCTATTTTGTTTCTTAGGAAAACGCATTTTAAAATACTTAACTTCTTATTGCCACAACTACTTCAAGATGCTATTTATCATCAGTGGTTAGCTTCACTACATTTGGAAATTTCTTTTCATAGATAATTATGAAGATTCTGAAATGCATATTTTTCTCTTCTTGTTGAAATGCAGAAAGGTGCCTTCAGTCTTGCAGTAAAAACAAAGGTGCCAGTGGTGCCTATTACTCTTATAGGAACTGGGAACATAATGCCTGTGGGAAAGGAGGGTATCTTGAACACTGGACCTGTTAAAGTTGTTATACATAAGCCTATAGAAGGAAATGATACAGAAACACTGCGCAGAGAAAGTAGAAACGTAATTGCAGAAGCACTCAATTTTCAAGGCTGACATTTCTTCTGCCACTTGTCTGCTTGGTTCATATGGTTCTAGACCCAATCGTTTTCTGTGAATGGAAGAACATAATCCGATAGGTATGAATCATTTGTCGAATTTCCTCTTTTCTTTCTAATGGTCGTAGTGTGTGCTCATGCTATAGTTACAGTTTCATTTCAAATCATGACCTTTCGTCTGTTTGATTGTCACCTGTTTACACTTTTAGGACAAATGAATTGCAGTCAAGTAATTAAATCTAATCTACTTAGGAACCTTATTCTTGCTCAAGTACATAATAGGAGGGTAACCTTAATAGTTGCTTTTGTGAATAATCTTGATCAGAATATTGCAAGGGATAGTAGTTCCTATTGCAGCTCTAGTTTGGAGCCCAGAAATACAAAAGGATATTTTGCTCATGTTAGTATACTTGTAGAGGATAGTATCCTTGAAACTCAGGCCACACGAGGATGGTCACTCGTTCTATGTTTGAAACCTAATCCCCTAGGTTCCCATGTGCTATATGGTCCTAATTGGCTAATTCAGTGGTCTCAGCTTTCGTCTCTTACTGAGAACATGCATGGTCTCTTCTACATATGTAGTGCATTAATTGGGAATGAAAATCATGCTTGTGAACTGTTTTGTTTCTCTAGACAAATTGTCTGCTAGTAGTCTTTTCTCTTCCATTGTTTGGTTGTGAAAGCTTAACTGATATTAGGCGGTGAATGATGTCTGAAGCAAATTATGGCTTTTGACGTCTTTTTTTACTTGTGCTGTGTTTTGGCAGTGAAAACAAATAAAATTTGCAGGCAAGAGTTATAAATCAGTGGGTTGCAGCTGTTCAATATCCCATATTTACAAACAAAGGCCAGCTCCCAGTTAGAAGAAGCTGTCTTCACCCGAAGGGCCACAGAGAAGCCAACGGTGGAACCGGGCCAGGTCCAGTCGTGGTGGCTTCAACCTTCAATTTGTTTGATAATGAATAAAATGCATTAATTTTTTTTGTCGACATTTTTATTCTTGTTGTCATTTTCTTGTTTCCAACGCATGTTTTCAGTGCCCAATTGATCAAGTAGGAGAAAAAAAAAAGATGGAGAATACAATGAAGGGGAGAGTTCTATGGTGGGATCTAATGTGTCTTTGTGTCTTACCATATTTATAATGTGTGAATAACAGTAGCCTATGAGACTTGGCAATCAATTTTCGACGGAGGAAGCCTGGTTCAGTTGTTTGACTCTCCAATTCTCTGTTATAAAATGGTGATCTACAATGTATCTTACCTTATCTTATTCGGGTAGAACTATAGCAAATAGCATCGAAACTATAATGCATCTTACCTTATCTTATACGGAATAACATCAAAATGATGCTAGTGTTTTTCTCCATCACTGTAACTGATTTTTGAAGTAGATAATGCATTAGATGAACACCCAAATTCGGCTAGAAACATTGGGTAAATTTGGCAGGCAACACCCAATTCCGTCATGTTAATTTTGGCTTATAGTTTCATCTAGAACAAGTTGTTACGTTTTTGAGAGTATCAACGACGGTGTCATCAAGAATAAATTAGGATTTAACTCTAATTAACATTGGCTAGGTTCTTACCAACTCGATCATCTGTGGTGGTTATTCTATCCGGTTACTTGTGCCAGTATCATTTTCAAAAGTACATGTGTAATTTCCGATCGGTATCCTGATTACTTGGGTAAGACCCTCCATATGGAAATTATAATATAACGAATCAAAGGAAGTGAAATCCACACTTCCCTATTTGTGGTAACTTAAATTTTGTCTTTAATGACTTAACTTTTGTCTTCTTATAAACGTAGATTTCACATCTTATCAAATATATAGATACGATTGTACGTAATATTTTTTTCCTCCTAGATTACGGAATAATCTTGACGAGTAGTTACTATTTACGACCACGAAATGTATGTCGTTAGAGACGATGGAGTCGGTTAACTAGTGAACTTTTTCACTCATTGACTTGAATTTCTTTCCTTTTTCTATTCTCTCCTTCGTGACTCCCTCCTTCCTTTTCTCTGTGCTCTCCACCCAGTTCTTCCTCAACTATATAAATCCCTCTCTCTCTCTCTCTGTATCTATCTATCTCTATCTATATCTATCTGTCTCGCCAATTGATACCGATTCTGTTCTCCGTAAGTTTTCTTTCTCATATTCTTTGATTCTTTGTGTGCGAAGATTGATGCTTTTGTTTGGGTGTTCGGTTTGATTGTAGAATTTGTATTGGATTATGGAGATTAGTTGAACTCTATTTGCATGTAGGTATTGGGCTTTTCGGATTGATTTGAATCACTTTGGTAACTTCTCCTTGTTTTCGGCTTGGTTTAGTTTGTTTCTGTAGAGAGAGAGAGAGAGAGAGAGAGAGAGAGAGCGAGGGTTCTTAAGCAAGTGGTCAACTTTAGGGCACAATGGATTTTTTGGTAATTTCTGGTTAGATTGGATTATGATTGAAATGAAGGAAAATTTGGTTTATTTGGAGATCTCCGATTGGTGGAGGAAGAATTACACAAGTAGAGAGTACTGGTTATGTTGTTTGATCTGATGTTATAAGTAGGTTTGTGAAGCATCGGGGGGCGGTAGTGTGCTTTGAGAAGTCGAAAACATGCAGTGAATTAGGGCTTTACTTTTTAAGTTCTAGATACATTACTTGGAGATGTGAGGTAACTCAATTCCCTAGACTTGACTTGGTTGGTTTGATCCTTGTTGGCTTGCACTTGATGCTTATGTGTGTGTGTGTGTGTGTTTTGCTTTGGCAGGTCGATTTATGTGTTTGAGTGCCGAAGATGTTTGACTGTGGCTACACGTCACAGTACGGTGGAGGGCAGAGAGACAAGTTTGTGAGGTACCAAATGCATCTTTTTTGCTTTTGGTATACAGCACGAATATGAAAGGGAACTAGTTTATATCTGTAGATTAATATTGGTGGTGTTGATTACTGGACATTTTCTGGTCAGTGTCTATACGGCATCTAATGTTGTGCTTGTTGGCACTCTTTGTTTTAGGCTGGATGACTTGGACTCTCGATTATCGTCCTCCTCTGATACAGGAGTGAGAAGGTGTGGACTTAATATTGAAGGACTGACCCGGAGTGCTCCGACAAGGGATACGTCCTTTAAAAAAGGAATGAGAAAGGGGTCTGAAGGACTTAAGTCCATTGGTCGATCACTTGGATTTGGTGTTTCTCGTGCAGTGTTCCCTGAAGATCTTAATGTTTCTGACAAGAAGATATTTGACCCTCAGGACAAATTCCTCCTTTTTTGGAACAAACTTTTCGTCATATCATGTATTCTGGCGGTTTCTGTGGATCCTCTTTTTTTCTACCTTCCAGTTATCAATAATGCATCAAATTGTCTTGGTATAGACCGAAAGTTGGCTGTCATAGCAACCACATTACGAATGATTGTTGATGCTTTCTTCCTTCTTCACATGGCTCTCCAGTTTCGGACAGCCTACATTGCTCCATCATCTCGGGTTTTTGGACGAGGTGAACTGGTGATTGACCCAGCAAGAATAGCCAAGCGATACTTACGGGGTTATTTCATCATTGATTTTCTTTCTGTACTACCTCTACCACAGGTAAGATTGAGTTACCAGGAATCAATTATTTATTATTTTTTTCATAGTTCTTTATGCCGGTCTTTCTTGTGATTTTAAAGGAACCCAAGGAATTTCACTGAGTTTTCTTAATTATTGTAAATGATTGGTGTGATAGCGTGTTCACATTGATAGCTATTGTTGATGCTTTCTTTCTTATTTGTTTCAATGGGGGCAGATTGTAGTTTGGAGGTTTCTGCAGCGTTCTGGAGGTTCAGATGTGCTCGCTACAAAACAGGCTTTGCTTTTCATTGTCTTACTTCAGTACATTCCAAGACTTCTTCGAGTCTTCCCTTTAACCTCCGAGATGAAAAGAACAGCTGGTGTTTTTGCTGAAACTGCTTGGGCCGGTGCTGCGTACTATTTGCTATTGTACTTGCTTGCTAGTCATGTAAGTACTTATTTGGAATATACTCTCGATTTTGTTTTTCTTTTACTTTTGTTTTTTCTGCCTTGTTGACAAGCTCAATCTAACTAAATTTGATTCAGCCTGATCTGGTCTGTTAAGTTTTCGGTTCTATGTATTTACTTAACTAGCTGGAGGCACTTTTTCTAGGTCAAAGAAAATTACAAGAAAAAAGAGACTAGCATTGTTATTAACAATGGATTTTTTTTTCTTCCTAGTATAAGTATTCATGTCTGTTGGACTCATTTCCAAATGTGCCAGGCACTTGGTATTCTTGTAATCCAAATTCATTGAGCTGTATCAACTTTAAATGGTGCAATAATTATTTAGCTGTAGTTAATATATCTTTTGAATTACTGTTTACAGATTGTTGGGGCATTTTGGTATTTATTGGCTGTAGAACGCAATGATACATGCTGGCAGATGGCTTGTACTGACATTGGCAATGCATGCGATAAAAGATTATTATACTGTGCGGATGAGAATCTGCCAGCAGCTGAGAACAAAATTTGGTCCAACATCAGTGGTATAATCCAGTCAAATTGCTCATCGGCTGATGATAATAAGTATTTTGATTTCGGAATCTACCAACAGGCTTTATCATCTAGAATTGTTTCATCTAAGAAGTTCATCTCTAAATACTGTTACTGTTTATGGTGGGGGTTGCAAAATTTAAGGTAATGATGTTTTCTTTGTTGTGGCAAAATTTAAGATCATTATTTAGATTGGATCATGTTTGGAGAGGTCTCTTACCTGCATTCAGTGAAAGTTCCTGCATCTTATTGTTTAATAGTTCAAGCCCTTGCTTGTTCTCCATCCACTTTGACAAATGTGAGCTTGAGGCTGATTCTTAAATGACATTCTCTTTTTCTTTGTACAGTACACTTGGCCAGGGGCTCTCAACTAGCACCTATCCCGGAGAGGTTATATTTTCCATAGCGCTAGCTATATTTGGATTGATCCTCTTTGCACTTCTGATAGGAAATATGCAGGTAAACATTTAATTGATAGCTGATGTTTGTAATTTTAATCAAGTACTTTTGTATAGATTAAATTGTCTGCTTGATATCACTGGCTGGTAATAAGTATAGAAAACCAGAAGGTATAAGTTACTTTTTGAGACTTCCTAAGCTATAAGCATAATATTTACCAAGGTTAGATGAGTACCCGGTAGTAACATGTCTTTAGCATAGGCACAGAAGTGGCATACTTATTAGAAGTGCAGAAAGTTCTCTATAATGTTCCTTTAGTTCTATGTTTCCTTAAGTTAGATGGGAAGTTTTAGTTTATTGCATTAAAAAGTACATATATGAATAAGAAATATTGTTACTAAGGAGCAAATGTCCTGCAGTAAAAGTTCACTAATGGTTTTAAACGTGAAGTTGGGAGAGTCAAACTCTTGATAACTAGGTTTGGATCGGTAGTAAATACATGTTGGTTGTTTAAATGTGAACCAGTGTAGAAAGAAATTGTGTAGCATGCAAATCAGAATTTCATGTTATAGTGCTAATACTGGGTATGTGCTTCTTTGACAGACCTACCTCCAGTCTCTTACCATTCGACTTGAGGAGATGAGAGTCAAAAGGCGTGATTCGGAGCAGTGGATGCACCATCGCTTACTTCCACAAGACCTCCGGGAGCGAGTTAGGAGATATGATCAATATAAATGGTTGGAAACACGCGGAGTGGATGAGGAGAATTTGGTTCAGAGTCTACCAAAGGATCTCAGGAGGGATATCAAGCGGCACCTCTGTTTGGCATTAGTGAGGAGGGTATGATTATTATTAATTCATTTGTACTTTGTCTACCTTTCTAGTGAGCAATTGCAGATTAATAGGTTATTCTCACCATGATCATTTGACAAACACCTGTAAAACAACTCATAAAAGCAGACACATATTTTCACGCCTAACCCCCCCCCCCCCCCTTCTTTTCCCCTTATGTAGTTTGTTATGCATTTTTGTCATGTGCATCAGTGCATCGTCTGGTTTGTAATCACTTTGCTTGTTATTGTAGGTTCCTCTGTTTGAGAATATGGATGAGAGGTTGCTTGATGCCATCTGCGAGCGACTGAAACCAAGTTTGTTCACACAGAGTACCTACATAGTTCGAGAAGGAGATCCAGTTGATGAAATGCTTTTCATCATACGTGGTCGCCTTGAGAGTGTGACCACAGATGGTGGCAGGAGTGGTTTTTTCAACCGCAGTCTGCTAAAAGAAGGGGATTTCTGTGGGGAGGAGCTTCTAACCTGGGCACTGGATCCCAAATCTGGTTCAAACCTTCCTTCATCTACAAGGACTGTGAAGGCATTAGGAGAGGTCGAGGCTTTTGCCCTTATAGCTGAAGAGCTGAAATTTGTTGCCAGTCAGTTTAGGCGCCTTCATAGCAGGCAGGTTCAACACACCTTCCGTTTCTACTCGCAACAGTGGCGTACATGGGCTGCTTGCTTCATCCAAGCGGCATGGCGTCGCTATTCCAAGAGGAAAATCATGGAGCTTCGCCGGAAGGAAGAGGAAGAAGCAGAAACAGAAGCACTGGCAGGTTCCCGCCACAATGTTAGCATTGGTGCCACCTTTTTAGCTACTAGGTTTGCTGCAAATGCACTTCGCGGTGTTCATCGAAATAGGAATGCAAAGATTGCTCAGAGCGCTCGAGATTTGGTCAAATTACAAAAGCCTCCAGAGCCCGATTTTAGTGCTGAAGATGCAGATTGATGTATGATGTATTTATGACTCGTTGAAGATGCTGATTACTGTGTATTTCCTAGGTGGTCACTGTAAACATATACAAATTCTAGCTTGGAATGACAAATTGTAAGTTATCACTAGTGTGTTAATTATTTATTCAGGTTTAACATATAAGGTGTTACAAAGGAAAGCTGATAATGGTGTTTGGGTGATGGATTCAATAGTGCAAAAGCATAAAAGCTTGGTTTTTGTCCGATTTCCTAACCTATAGAATAGGTATGATGGTTAACTGAATGGCTGGAATTTCATATTTGTTTTTAGAATTAAATTCAGTTTACCCCATGAGGTTTAGGAGTAACTTCATGTTAATTCTTATACTTTCAATTTCATCAGTTTACCCCTCGAACTTTTGAATTTTTCTCAATCGTGACTAATGTCCTATCTTCTGTCCAAATCAGACGTTAATGCTGACGTGGACCCAATTTCATGAGGTTTAGGAGTAACTTCATGTTAATTCTTATACTTTCAATTTCATCAGTTTACCCCTCGAACTTTTAAATTTTTCTCAATCGTGACTAATGTCCTATCTTCTGTCCAAATCAAACGTTAATTGCTGACGTGGACCCAATCTCATGAGTTAAATTACGTTTGTACCCAAAGCTTAGAACATTTTCAACTTAGTTAGGAATAAAAAGAAGGAATTATTTTTTTTTTTTTCACTAGTTTTTTTTGTCAAATGACAATTTTAACCTTAACAGTGAGACCCGTATCTAGAATTAACTGTCAATTCAAACAGAATATGAGAATTTGGTCACGGCAAACAAAAATTGAAGAGTTCAAGGGGTAAACTGATGAAATTAAAAGTGTAAGAGGGTAAACTGAATTTAATTCTTGCTATTATTCAAAGCTAACTACTATAATTCCCTTCGCTTTTCGTTTTTCTTGCATATGAGTTGCAACAGATCCTTGGAACTTCTCTCCAAATAAACTGTGACATGCTCGGTGCCTCCTGTTTCCATCTCTCTTTCTAACCCTAATTGACAAGCTAGAAATTTTCCTCCTAGAACGCAAGAATCATGTGGAGGAGCTTGGTTTTTGATAAGGTCACAAGGATATGGAACATCTTCTAGATCGAGCACAAGTCGATGAAAGTACAAGTCACGCTCTTTGCCACAAAATGTTTCCGTTCAATTTCACCGGCATGGCCTGTCAACATTAGTGTAAGAAACAATGTATTGTATGAATGGACCGTTACAAGACTGCATGGCACTAGCTCTTTACCCAGAAACCAGAATTTCATATTGCTATTGTTCAAAAACAAAAGAATAAAATCAAGACCAGCGAAGTAGGATACTTATAGTTTACAAGTCCAGTAACAAAATCATTCGAAGACAATGAAAATTCAAGTAAAAGCTACAAACGGCATCTAGATAAATTTAACCCGACAAGTCTTTGAACCCTTTCGAAAGAGTGCACAAGCATTGTGAAACTTCTCTTTCGAGTAGAAAAAATCACCCGTATAAATCGTCATCTTCCTCAAAACTTTACCATTCTTCAATAAATACTTTACCACTTCCTTCTCACCATTGCGTCCCCTGAAACCCCTTAAGACGATAGTCTTGAGATGTGACAACAAACAAACAGGTGCAGACTTTTCACACTCCCACCAAGGATGCTCCAAGTATCCTTTGTAGTATTCTTCATCCTCCGAAGTTTCTTCATTCTCAGAGTTTGGATTGTTCGCGAAATATCTTTCGTCGTGTGAGTCAAATTCGCGCTCTGGGTCACAGTCCACTTCCTGATAATCATTTTTTAAAATGAAGAAAATGAGGAAATTACAAGACCTGCTGTTGGTAAAATTCAGCATTAGTGTAAAGTATATCTTACTCCATTATGTTCCAAGACAAGACGTTCTAGATTAGGTGTTCTATGGAGAAGCTCTGCCAGCACTTCCCAGTGATGGCAGTCATGAAGAACCAGCTTCAAATGGATCAGATTATCAAAAGCAGGTATACAAGAAGCCTACAGGAAAGATCGATATAAATCAAACACAAATTCATGTAAAAATTAAACACTATGCATCACATTTAATTTCATATCAGAAATTGCCAGACAGAATTTCATATCAGAAATTTCTTTTACAAACACTATCTTGGTAAAAGAGAAATGTAAAAATAAAAAAAAATAAGAACCATATATAGGAGTCGAAGGAATGAAAAAAGGCGGAGTGCAAGAGATGTGTCTTTCCGCGATGGAACAAAATGTGCAGAAGCCTGTACTCAATTATTCAGTACATAAAATGGAATAAGATCATATAGTTCTATCTATCAGACATAGTGGAAAAGGAACAAGTTAAACATACTTACATGCAAAGAATGAACTGAAAGAGATAGATGTTGAACATTGGAAATTGCTGCCAGCAGTGTGGTTGCACGGTCATCATAGTGCTCGTGTTCAATGGCATCATGGGGAGAGAAACTCAAAACGGCTTTCACCAGCGACTTAGCATTGTCAAGTACAATGCTCGGCAAAAAATCCATTTTGAGGTTAAGGAATTCAAGCTTTGGGGCATTGATAGAGAAGTAGTACTCATAAGGGTCCTCAAAAGTCAGATCAGAGTCAATGTCTATTCTTAACCTCTTTAGTTCAGGCACAAAAAGCTTGAAAGTACCACTTAAATCACTTGACAATCTTCCATCTACAGACAAGTCTTCAAGTAAAGGGAAGAATGTAAAAAGCTTTTCCATAAAGTCCTTATCAGGACAATCTACTCTGATATGGAGGACCTTGAGATTGGGGAAACACCCCGACTCAGGAGGAGCACAGATGAAACAATTTGATTCCAGATTCAATTTCAATACCACCAGTGTTTTGCACAGAAAGATAGTTTTAGGCAACTCAATCTTTTCTACCTTGTCCCCCAGTACCCTAACACAAAGGTCAAGTTCAACAACATTGCGGCGAATAGCAGTGCGGATCCAACCATCAATATGAGATAAATCCTCAGAAAAGCAGTGATAATGGAGACGAAATCTTTGAATGTCTGATGATTCACAGTAAAGCACACGATCAATAGATGACAGGAACCCCGCATGAAGAGACCTACGTTCATCACAGTAGTAGTGTTCCAAGTCTAGACAGTGAACAGAAGCCCATAAATTCTTCCACCTTGTAGAGAGAATGCTGGTCCTCACAGCATGTTTGGTTGGCAAGAAGGAGAGCATGTGAGACAGGACTGCATCTGGTAATTGACTAATCTTGTCTTCACCATTTCCTCCTACTTTGAGCTTTGAATGTGAACCCATTTGTACCTGATCCCTTTTATACAATTCCAATCATTACAACTTTCACACAGACCCTCATATCACCCAAAATGAACTAAACAAAATTCAACTAGTTCATCTATAATTAGCAACAAAGACTATTCTTCTCCATAAACCAACAACACAATCACACAATGGACAATTGTTCTATTACGTACTTGTCGATTTTCATGGCAAGAAAGCAATGGTGAAGGAAGTGGAAAAAATACCTGAAAAAAGTGCAAGACAATTTTCACGGCGGCGGCATTTCACTCTCGTAGTGGGCTACTGCAACTGTCGAGTGTCAAGTGTGAGAGGGAAGAGGCACCTCTAATTCGTTGAAGATGGATCTTTTGGGTCGCCAGGCCCAAGGACTGGTCGTTTTTGTGTTTTTGTATTGGGCTAACTGGTCCTTTTTGCTGGATCTATCGGGTCGCCCTCGAATTTGTTAGTTGTTATTGACAGTGTCACGTGGTGTTTTGGGACCAGAGAATAACTACTTTTTAGCAAAATCCTTTTCTTGTTTTTTTTTTTTTTCCCGATTTGTAACTCGTATAATTGCTTGAAGAAATGTTGAAAGTGTGGATTTGTTTTTCACTCTTAGGTCTCATTTGGTTCGCGTAAAGTAACCATCAAGAAAAGAAAGTTGTTTTTTTTCTGCGTTTGGGAACGCTAAGGAAAGAAAATATTTTCCTGAAGGTTGGGAAAATGCAAGGGAAAGTGGTTCCTTCTAAAATCCATAGGAACCATGTTCTTATCTATTTTCCTTGCATTTATTACTCACAAGTTATTATTTTAATCAACAATTTTCCGGATGATTTTCTTTTTGTTACCAAACATCAAAACGGAAAATCATCGGAAAATTTCATTTTCCTTCTTGTGGGAAAGACAACGGAATTACTATTTTTTTTCACAAATCAAACGAGGCTTTAATGAAAAGATACATGCCATCTCAAGAGAGCCAACGTATGAATTTGATTACGTTTACGTTTACGCTATCGATGGTAATAGTAGTAGCTTCATGCAGACATAGACATCCGGCAATACCTATTTATAACTTAAACCCTGCCCCGTCTTATTTCTTCTTAGCTATTCATATAAAGAGAATCGAACATTTTGTTTGTATGAAAAAAAAATTACAAAGAAATAGAAGGTGACATATATGAATTAAGTGCGGTAAGATCTATTTGCCGGGGTGAGTGTTGTCTTGATGAGAGACTCCTGTGGCAACTTTGGCCATATCAAGAGCAGATGCCTCCGGCTTCTTCTTGGAGTACAAGGTCAAGTATCCGAGTGTGACGACGATAGCAAACCCACCAACAGCCATTCTCATGGGGCAGAAGGGCGCTTTCGACCTTTGTTGAAGTACCTCGGTGGTATGCATCTCTTGCGCTGCACCTTCATCGCCTCCGATGAGCCTCCCACCTTTGATTGTTCCGGTCCTGCCATTGCTGCTTTCAATTTTGATGTCTCTAGGCTCTCTCGCTTTTCTTTCCTAACTTCAAAGTATGGAACCTTGCCACTAGTATGTTTCTTTCTTAATTTGTGTATCTTCAACTATGTCCACATTTAGTTTTGTGGGTATATACAATCGTAGTTTAACATATGGTAGATCACATTTTGCGGTAGTGTAAGAAGTCCTGGATATCAGGCAATGTGTAATGAAACAATGGTGTTAACTCTCCCTAAGACTTTTTCTATGAAGCAGCATCTGCCTGTGGCATCAATTTACCCATAACCTGGTTTTCAGGGTCAAGATCCTTTCATGCAATAGTACCATTCTACAAGGACAACAATGTATCTCATTTTAAGAAATCAAATCCAACAGGTATTTCATTTTAAGAAACTGTGATATAAAAAAATTAGAGATATATAAACATACAAGAGAACCATTTCATATTCAGAATACAACCGAAATAAAACTTAATATTTAACCGAAGTTCACATAGTTTTCTCTTCCTCACAATTTCCAGATCAAACACTCAAACCATCCCTACTACACCTACAACCCCAATCACAACAAAAGCCATAAACCCAACACCAATAAATACATGAGGTGCAGCACTGGTTGGCGCTGCTGCTGGCGCTGATGCTAGATTATTCATCTCTGGAGCAAGAGCGGTGCCGGAGCAGGAGCTCCATGATCTTTATCACGATGAGCATGAACCTTCACAGTTATCTTCAATCCCTTGTCACAATTCTCCTTAACACCGCTAATGAAGTAGAACATACCAGCAGGGTTCAGAGTGACCTCCGTTACGTTAGCCTTGAGTGGATTTGATATGTCACAGCTCTCAAACGCCTCCTTTGTCACTTGCAGGACTGGAGGGTCAAAACTCTTGGATGTGCTCGTGTTCCATTCTGTGAAACGGCACAAAATGTTAACAACAACTCTAGTGATGAAGTAAGAAGAGTAAATAAGAAATGTAAAAAGGATAGAAAGAAATTACTAAGAACATCGCCAGCGGTGAAATGGTGTCTGTGAGTCCACTTGGTCAAGTGATCGGAGTTTTGGACTGTCCAGCCATCGACCGTGACTTCTCTCGCTTCGGAGAGAGCAAACAGCAGGAAGAGTAGGGAGAGAGCTGGAAGGCAGATTGTCTTGGAAGCCATTGATGATGATGAGTCAAGTTTCAAGTTTCAAGTTTCAAGTTTCAAAAGCAGAAGAAGGATGATGAGTAGGGTTTCGGTTACTGTGTGAGTTGGTTTTTATAGTAGTCAGGGGTCTAGGTTTGGAGGACCCGTAGCTGCTAATGACGGCCACGTACACGTATCGAAATGAAACGTCAGGGTTGGATGGTTCTCCTGGGCTGTAAATGTGAATTCAAACATTGTGCATTGAAGGAAAATGTTAAACGGCTATTCATTTTTCCAAGGAGTAAACAGTCTTGGGTCATAAATTTATGAAAATATCGTTGTAGAAAATGTGATTGATATTCTACCTTGGGTTTGACCTAAATGTGCATGAAACCCCAAGTTCTTTGATTTTTCCCTTATTTTGCAGCTAAATATGGGATGAAATATGTACGAGTGATCTGTGAAAATTTGCAAACAAAGTGAAGCCAGTCCTGCTTGTGTCTCAAATAGCCAGGGTCCCCTTGCTTGATTGATTTGAGAGTCTAATTAGCATTAGATTGGTGAAATTAAAATCATTTATATGGAGGGATTATGTTACATTGAATTATTGGTTCATGAACGAAATTTGTCCTCTTAAATGCCAATCCTTTTTCACTGATTCTATCATTATGGTAAATACTCTCCCTTTTTAGAGAAAGAAGATCAAGTTACAGGTTTCAATAAGGAGAAAAGGAGATAAGGTTTCAGTTACAGATAATTGAACAACGGGTACAAGCATTTTTAAGTGTGAAAGGACCGTTCCTGAAGCGTGACGTTGACGACGGCGGTAGATCAAGCTGTCGGAAACCCGGACGGAAAGTACATCCGGGAAGTACCAGGGTTTATACTCTCTTCCAAGAAGAAAATGAAAACTTCTAGCTCACTGGTGTATAGTGATTTTCATAGGAAATTAGGACTTTTCATATGTAGGACTACATCACTAGAATACTGAAAGAAGACAGTAGTGTTGCATAGAGATAACAAATCATACAACAAATCTTTGGAAAACTCTAAATGATTTGATTCACCAAGTTTTTAAGGACACCAGTCAACTAATACAATACAGATTAAAGGAAGAGCAGCAAGCAGCAAACACGGGTTCATAACAGTATGTGATATTTAAGCCAATCCACACAAAAGACACTTCATGAACAATGAACTTATGCAGGCAAATCTCTCATTTCAGGAGAGTCTTGACAATTGACTTCACATTCAGCTTTTTCAGGTCAGTGTAGGACTGCCCGCACCCAACAAACATGACCGGGGCTCCAGATATATAGACCATGGACAGTGCAGCTCCAACCTACATTATGTATGTGTTCAGTTATTCACCGTTTCAACTATTATCTAAGCAGCAAAAGAAATACAGGCACAACACGTTTAAATATCCAAAATCATTTGAAATTTAGCAGTTTGCTTACCTTATCATCAATAGTATCAAACTTGGTGAGCAATATTCCATCTATCAATCTGGGGTTGGGTGAAGGTGATAGATCAGCCAGTTTCTGCAAGAACAGTGTAGGCGGCTTTAGTGAGAAAACAATGATGCAGCAAAACAGCATAAACTGGGATAGATAATACTAAAACAAATAACAAGAATGAATATAAAAATCAAACCTGATTAAACTTGGAAAGCTGATCAACAGCATCATTCCCAACCAGTGCCTCTCCAACAAACAAGACAAGATCTGGACTGTTAATGTATATAAGCTTTGACAGGGCCCTCATTAATGGTTCATTATCCTGAAAGGAACAATAGTAGATAACTTCAGAAAAATACAGCAACGGACTTGATACAAAAGCAATTAAACAGACTAGAAACAAACAGCTATTATAGCACCATATATTTGCTCAACCATTGTAATAAGAACCAAATAACACGGTACCTGCATTCGACCAGCTGTATCAACTAGAACCACTTCAGAGCCATTGATTTTGGCTTCCTGAATTGCTTCCTTTGCGACAACAGCAGGATCTTTCTCATATCCCTTCTCAAAAATAGGGATCTGAAACAGAAAAATTGGATACATGTTAGTTATTTCAACCAAGACAGTAATATAGTTAATTTTATCATCTCAAACTAAAATCCACCCAAGTGAATTTGAATGCCTCAATGTCATACCTGGAGTCTACGTGCATGAGTACGCAGCTGCTCAACAGCCCCTGATCGGAATGTATCACAGGCAGCCATCATAACACTGACCTGATGCTGCTGGAGCCAATAGGCAACCTGGGAAGAGACATTTGTCAATAAAACCATTTGGATGAAAAGGGATTCACTTATGACACTACAAGGATTCAGCTCAACCTTGGCCAAATTAGTAGATTTCCCCACTCCATTGACACCAACAAAAACAACTACATAAGGCTTCCTCTGCTCCTTGGCAGCATGCACATCCCTCAGTATATCAATAGAGCGCCTAGGAGTTAGAATGCGAACAAGAGCTTCTTCCATTGCAGCCTGCAAGAATGTTTACACCCCTGATGTTAGTCTTCCAAGTTCCAAGTCATAAAAATTAGAAGAACCAAGCTAGTAGATGAAAAGGACTGAGTTGACTAACCTGGACTGTAGAAGATACTCTTGTAAATGAACCCAATTTTTTACCCTCAAGACTAGCTGCCACTGATTCACAGAGCTTCTCAGCTATCTCCTCAGCCTAAGTATGAAAAAGCACAGAAAACAAATTAGATGCTCCATAAACAAACTTCAGCATAAGGACAGGAATAATGCTAAAAGTCTAGAAGAACGTACCACATTCTTGGTCATGAGCCTATCTTTGAGTGCTTTCAAAGCTGGTTCCAGATCCGACTTCTCCAAGTTTGCCTTGCCTGCAATACTGAATACAAACAAGCAAAATATGCATAAAAATGATGTAACAACCTAATAGTTCCACTACATATTCATCAGGAAATAAGAAGTTCGAAATGTTAAGACATCTCAACCACAAGTATTCTCAGTTCTCACCCAGTCAACTATTGATTTTTCACATAACAGGTATCACAATTTCAAAAGCTCAGCTCGCTAATTTCATACACATGACGGAACAGAGGCATACTTCCTCTCAGACTCATTATCTTATTCAATCACATTCTTAAAAAAATTGGCAGCACTATTAGGCAACACAATACTAAGTACTAACAATAGTAAAGTATATAAATGTACCTCTGGAACATAGATGAAAACCACCCTTTCTTCTTTGAATCAGGCTTGCTTTCCTTTCCAACTTCCTCTTCCTCTTCAGCCTCACTTTCACTACTGTAATCCTCTTCCCGATCCATCATACTTTCACCGTGATCTGCTGCTACAGCCTCATAATTGTTATCTACATTCTCACCCGCAGTATCTGTAAAATCCAATTTTGACTCAGGCGACTCTTGAGGTGAATCATCCCAAACTCTATTTTTCTTGGTCATCTTCTTTTTTGGCTCAGCCTTCGAGCCCTTGCTATCAAGGGTAGCAGTTTTTTCTGTCTTCTTTCCAACCTTAGATCTAGACTTAAGCTTATTTACATCAAAAGCCCCAAGATTGGAACTAGTGTTCTCTTTTCCGTTAGCAGTACCAACTACATTAGATTCTTTGCTAACAACATGATTACCATTGGAGATTCCATTCTCCAATTTACGGCCTTTCACAGCATTGCCATCCCCACCATCATTAGCCAAACCACCTTCATTACTTTTCTTGTCTCCTCCGAATCCAGCCTTCTGCACCTGCCCTTGCTTCCTACTATTACTCACAGGCTTACCCACCTGCTTGGACTTCTTCAATTCCTCAGCGCGAGCCTCAGCCTCCTTCCTCAGTTGTCGAAAAGTTTCATCAAAATCATTATACACTGTCCTCTTCGGATCATAATCTCCGCGAAACTCTGCTTCACCATCGCAAGCAGATCATCCACATACAGGAGATGGAGGATCTTCTGGTAAACAGCAACAAACACGAGGCCAAGCTCATTATGGAAGGTCCATTTGAGCGTGTAAGCTGCCCCCGAAGCCGTATAATCAAACGATGCTGCACCTGATCGTTCCTCCAAAAGACAGGACCGGATCAAGGTATCGATCGGCGATCCTTTAAGAGCATTTCCAAGCTCTCTACAGGTCCAGAGGATTAATCCTCCTCTAGTAAATATCAGTAACTGTTCTAACATCTTCAATCAACTTCTGCAATCAAATAAATCAAAATTTCAATACAGATTTGCATGACAACATTATTTTCAATTAAATTACAAAATCATATCATTTCAACATCATCATGCTTATTACAACCACACATCAACCAGATCGAATCAAATATCTTTCAATTATATAAACATTAACGCAATATCAAGATTCAAAATTTCCAATGGCCTTTTTTTTTTCATATTGAAATTCCATTTGCAAAAGATCATATCCAAAAAGGGATAAATGTTCAAGAAATTTGTAATCTAAATTCCAAATACCCGGAAATTCACACAAATCCTTACAACAAATCCATCGCCAGTGAAACCATCGATCTATGAATCAGAAAATAAGGGAAAATCATTCAAGAAAACACAAACCTGTATCAGCTTGGAGCTCTGAGAACGTTGAGAGTGGACTTCAGAAAAACTAAAAAAAAGAAGAAGAAAAATGATCTGGAAGAGAATGAATGGAATTAAATTGGGGATTTTTGTGAAGGTTTGGTTTTTATATATACGGGTGTTCTTGTGGAGGGGTAGTTTTGGGAATTTGGGTGTTGTGAGTCTTCAATTTTGACTTGTTTCTTGGCTTTTGACCTTCGGACACGGTTTTTGGAGGCTAAACGAGTAAACGGTTAACGGCAAGGATCAATCTTGGAACGGAGCAATTATGATAGGAGTTTCCGAGAAAGGATCGAGGAGTATATGTTTGTGGTTTGGAATAATTCCATATGTTCGCATTGGTTCGTGTAATTGTGTCGATGTTGATCAGCGATCAAATGTGTTTATTTGAACTTTTAAAATCTCATATATACGTTCATTTTTAGACAACATAAGTGTATCAAACAAAAATTGTGTTCATATATTTGAGAAGCACTAGTAAATATTTTTATCATTAAAAAAGCTATATGACAAGTTTTCGTAAAATCCTCAAATTTGAACATCAGAAATCCTCAGATCCTTATGATGGATGGTGTTTCTTTTGTTTGAAAGGATTATGGTTAGTTTATGTGGTAATTGGTAAACAAAATTATACTTTCTAAACTAGGATTGTGACTTACATATGATACCATATTTGATGGATTTATTTCCTCACAAGAAAAGTTCATAATCTGTAAACATCATGAGGTTCTGATATGTCACATTATGCAATTGATGTTGTATATGGTGCGTGCTTTGCCGGCAATCAGGTTAGACATTGCAGCACTGGCCACTGGCCCACTGCACTGAGAGCACTGCTAATATTGCTCTTCCATTCAGATAAACAATCACGATGTTGTCTGTTTTTAGTGTATACCATTGCAAAAAGATAAATAAATAAAGAGAGAAGGCTAGATCAAGGCCCAATAAGACTAGTGGACTCCACACTTTTGCAATTGAGAATCGTGCTTACCGACCAAGCCCAGTTACGTTTCCCTTTGGGCCACAACAAATATATCTTCTCTCCTCCGTTGCACCACTTTCAAGTCACCGTACGTGTCATCGGAGTTGAGTGTTTGCCACCAAGTGGTGTCCGGATCCCCTCTTTGTTGCAGCAGTGTGTGCCATTCGGCTAGGGTTGCGCCGTTGTGATGGATTTACTTCTTCTTTTAAAAAGGGTAATGTAGGTTGGCTTGCTAGGATGACATTTGATAGCAATCGTGTTATCCAATGTGAAACACCTAGAGCATTGCAATTCGGTGCGTCTCTCCCTCATTTTCTTAAACACCAAGCTACTAAAGTCAAATATAGTCGATCTTACTTGGGTTTCCAGATTCCAAACTTGTGCTGCAGTCAAGCCCGTACCTGAGGGGAAGCTTGAGAGGCCGCCGCCTCAAGTACCACAAATTCGAGGGCATTAAAAAAAAATTATATGTATGTACATACATATAATTTTCATAAAAATCTTAAATTTTTTCTTCTTTCTCAAGTTCTCGGCGTTTATTATACTTGACCAATATTAAAATACTTCATAAATTCATATTTAAGATTGTACATTTACTGTGTATATACATATTTTTGTAATTGGCGAAATTTCTTTTTGCAATGGCTGTTTTTTTTTTGTCGTATGACTTAGAGAACATCATTCTCAAAATTCGCCTAAGGTCTTCAAATTTCAGGTCTAGTGTCACATCATTTTTACCTTATTTACTAGTTTGGTATTAATAAGAATTTTACCGTCTTCGTCATTAAGTTTATAGTTTAAATGGTCCCTAGAAGAGTTTTGGGGACGATTGTTTCGGAGGATTATATGTATGTATGTATGTCATTAAGTTATAGTTTAAATGGTCCTTAGGAGAAAAATGTGACGACAGTAAAAATAGTAAATTTTAGCTAGTAAAAAGTAATTTTTATTAAGGTATATTTATTGTGGTGTTTTATGTTATGGAGTGAGGTGTTTTAAGTGTGGACCGGGCCATTTTGGGGTCAAAGCCCACTCTCACTTTCTCTTCTCTTCTCTCTTGATTTCTAGCCCTTCTCTTGGCCGGAACTTCCAGCCGCCCGTCCGTCGTCGTCCTGCCGCCTGAGACCGCCGCACCGGTCCCGATCAATCGGCCTTCGACCAAGCTTCCTTTTTAGATCGGTGAGAGCTCCCCTAGCGCCGCTGTGAGGGAGAGTTGCCGCCCGAAACCTCCGGCTGTCCAAAGCTCTCCGTCGCCAAAACTCTCTCCTATGGCCGCTATAGCCGGAGCTACTTAGCTCAAAAGAAAGTCCTCCTCCCGTGCAGTAATTCCCCAAAAGGTCTCACCCTCTCTTGAGCTAGGTAAGGAGAAATATGGAGTTGAAGTTCTAGGGTTTTTTAGAATGTTTTCGTTCGATTGGCATAGTTAGGCTTGGAATTGGTGTTTGTGCTAGTTAGGAAAGTTGTAGAGAGAGTTGAGAAGAAGTTGCTGTCAAAATTTGGTAGACATTAGAGGTTGCCGGAGTCGGCCTTCGGTCGCCGTTTTTTAGTCATGGTTTTATATTGGTTATATTAAGGAGAGTTATTGATGTGAATTTTGGCCTTTTTGGAGGAGTTTTGGATAGGTTTGAAAATTTTTAAAGTTTGGTAATTTTGACGGATTAATAGGGTAGAATCCGGCCATGAGATTAATGTTGTGTATAATGTGGAAGGTTATGTTAAGGCTGCCATTATTTTTTTTGGTGAAGCTTGGATCATATTGAGTTAAGAATGACAAAGTTGGGCAAGGATGAGCGTGGTTGAGGCTCACATTTAATTTTGCCTATTTTGTGAAAGTTTTGGATTTTTTGGTTGGGAAATTAATTATATATTTAGAACAGGACGTGAGGAGGCTCGAGCGGAATAGACCTCAGATCGACATCAGGCTTAGGTCTATTTTGTGAGTAGACTTTTGTTTTAATTAAAAGCATGCGATGTATTATATTATTGATCAGTTATTCTTCTACTGAAATTTATTACTTTCTGGATATTTGACAATTTTCATCTTTTAGAGAGTTACCGAAAATGAGATTTTCGGTGGATATGTATATTGGATGTTAATGAGTATAATATGTATATAAATGCTAGCTAGTCATACGTGCTTGGTTGTCATAATGAGGTAAAATTCCATTATGGCGTGACGTGAGTGTTATACACAAAAGTCGTAACCCTATATGAAAACTATTTTCTTATTTTGTTCATATAAAGAGTCCACACGTATATACACCCGTCCTCTTTGGTCATAATGAAGAAAAATTCCATTATGGCGCGACGTGAGCGTTAGACGCAAGCGTCGTAGCTTTGTATGAATTTCTATTTTTTTAATTTATTCATAGAATTCGTACAAGGAGTCTAACGAGTGTAAATATATACACATATATGTTTATATATAGTTTAGCCTGAGAGGCTCCATTTTATTGAGTTTTGGAGACTGGTCGGAGCTAGTCATGTGTTTGTCAGTTTGTGAGTAGAAAACTTTGAGTTGTTGCATGCAGCATAATTTCTATGGAAATTAAAATTGGGAAAGCATAAAGATTTTTTATTGCTTGTTTCCTTTAAATTATTTTTGTTCACTCACTCTAACGGTTTCAAATGTTTTCTTCTGGGCCTTTCGTTTTAAAAATGCCCAGTTTGCCGGTTAGTTTAGTCGAGGTCGGGTGTACTTGGAGTCGAGGCATAGTTTGTAATATAGCTTCCGCTTATTTGTTTATTCTGTTTCTTTTATTCTTTTTAGAGTTGTTCTGAACCAATGAATTGTTGATGAGAGATTATACTTTAGATTAGTGAATAATTTGGGAGATATTGTGAATTTGAGGAGCATGAAGGCTCCAGGAGTTTAACGTTGGATTTGAATTTTTTCAGAAGTGTTTGTAGGTGTTTTAGGAAAAGTTATTCATTTTCAAAAGTGGTTATATCGAATTTTCGATAAGATTTCTTTTGGAGGTGGTCCATGCAAGGTTTACTTCGAATTTTAAATTCGGGGTGGGTGCTAATATTTAATATTTAAAGGGATCTCAAGCAATATATACACGATCGAGTACCCTAGATGCATGCCCGACTGCTCTCACATCATCCAAGTCATGGTTTTATACTTAATATATCTTGATCGGATATGAACAACAAAAATCTATGCTTCATATACAGTAATAAGATAATAGTAATTAATATTACGTGTGTGCCTGTGTGTGTGGGTCAAAGCTAGCCGGTGCCGTAGCCGTCGGGACCTGACCGATCAATATTAAATATTGCCTGATCCTAGCTTAGGATCTTTCTTGTTACCTGTTATTATATATCCATCTTGTATATATATAATCATGGAAATATTTGTCTCCGCTCACTCGGGTCAATTACCTTGATATATATAGTTTATGTTAAATAATTAAATAAACTAATTGATTCTCAGATCGAATGATTCGAACATCTTAACAACTTTGACTTGATCGAGATCGGCCATATATGGACATTTCTTTCCAGCAGCAAGCCGGAACTGTTGGTCCGGTGACGGAAATTTATAATCACAAATCCAGTCCAGTCCATGCATATCCACCTGAATTATTTTAATAAAAAAACAATAGCATCCAGTTTCATTTTGAAATGAAAAAACTGCTGCTATTATAACAGTAAGGAGCAACATACAGCAGCAAACCATTAATTCAAGCAACGCATACAGTAGTATGTATAGCAAATAGCACATCTCGGAAATCATGGGCATCGATCTTGATCATGATGAATGCATGCATCTGAGCTAGACTTTATAGATCGAAGAACAACTAGATACATATATTAAAGATGGATGCATGGGATAAGTCTGACTCGATCTGTCGACTCCATACTGGATCAACTGTCTGACCGACTGATTCTGGTGATCAACTATAGCTAGTTATATTGCGTACCACTGTTACTTTCGCACATAGCACAACACCCTGTAGTTGGTGAAAATCAAGCTCTCAAGTAGTATTAGGATATAATGGTATTGTTCACGTCTAAATTTTGATTCATTGATGAACACCTTTACCTAAAAACTTTGGGATCCTTCATTACTTCAAGCCCTTATTGGCAACAATTAGTGTTCGTTGTTAATGATCATTGAGTATATATATATATCAATACACGGGTCTCTCAGCATTTCTCCTATCAATTAACTGGGTCGAGGTCTGAGTTAATCCTATCAATCATGCTCACACATGCACACGATTACAAATTTACGACATGAAAAGGTTCAAGAATTGGACCAGATCGATTTTGCATGGCCAATGCCACTGTGTGCCTGTCTTGATTGTCGACACTTTAAGAAGTCGTACCAAAAGCAATTTCATGCATGTTTGATATGGCGGCATGCCTAGATGCCAAAGCAAAATTTATATGAATCCATCTTAACCTAAAAGCCAAAAGGAACGAGCTAGCTAGCTTGGACCAGTACGGAGTAAGGGGTTGATCAAGTACAAATGTACAATGAAAGATGAGACTACCGACTACATTTCCGGCCGGCCTTGAAATACTCCATATATCGATTGAATGGTCAGACTCAGAACTTCTAGCATTCCATCTGATCCAAAATTATATTGAAATTCTATGACAATTGAAACAAACATATTATCAGATATTATTTGTTACAAATTTTTAATATCCAATATATTTTCAGATATATGAAAACGAGCTAATTTATTTAAGAAAAAAAACAGCTTAAGCAACTCATGGTCCGGCAAGTTTTGTCAATCTATATATAAATATATATACTGTGCAGAAAGATAGATTTGTTTCTATTAGCTAGCCAGCAATCGGGCTACTGATTAGTTAATTGATCTATCTTAGTGGGTTAACTTAAAGAAGTATATAATTATAGATTTGTTGAACAAATTAACCAATTATGTCTGACCATTGACGTACAGGAAGTCCAATATTGATGGAAGGAACTCGATCGATCAAAACTTTCCAAAACTTTGCTGACGAGCAAAGCCTGGAACTAACCCATTAACCACCACATAGCTAGAATATTGCAAACTCGATCAATTACATATAACATATGGCTTGAAATTCATGAATAATGATGAAGATGACTAGATGAGAGGTGATATATACTGGCCGGGTAGAGACTTGGTGTTGGTTTGTGCGCTATCAAGGGTCTTTTTTGTCAGCTACATACATATTCGTGCAGCCCCATTAGTACTCTCTAGTCTCTACTCAGGTGTAGTAGTACTTGTCGTATACAATAATCAACGAATCAAACGACGCATACAGCAGGCCAGTTTTGGAGCATATAATAGAGAAAGACATGAAAGAAAGAACTTATATATCTTCTAGGGGAACACCATGCATCTTCATCTATATGGTTTGGATTTGGACCACAACCTCACACACTACACGATCTGTTGAGTACATTGTCAAATTAAGCAGCGGCTGCAGTCGCTTAGCTTCAAAGAAACATCTGCAAGTTTACAATGTAAGCTATAACATTGGCTCGAGGATTATAATACAGATTCAAAGAGATGTTGTTCCTCATCTCTTGTAATCTATCAGATGATGCCAAGCTTTTATTTTAAATGTAGGCTCCGATTATGAAGGCGTTATGGAATGGTGGACATAGCTAGATGGGTTGTTTGAACGATATTTTGTATCATACAGAACAGAACATGCCCGTATACAGGTAGTCGATAGGAAAGTGCAAGTAGCTAGCTAGCGAGACAGAAAGAGTCCTGTGAGGCATTTATGATGCAAGCGAGGCCATAAACCAAAACCAACTAAAGCCTTCTATTGCATGTATAGATTGCTTTAATTTTAATCAGGATCTGCGAGGCAATACATGACCCAGCTCACCTCTCATGACTCTCTCTCTCTCTCTCTCTCTCTCTCAAAATCTGGACATATGCGCAGAGATAGAGATCGGAGAGAGATAGTGAGAGGAAGCTAGCTGGTCCACCACCAAAGCAGCTACCTGCAACTTGCAGTTGTGTAGTATTGCAGTAACATATATCAGAGTAGAGATCCCTACCGGTATATATAATTGAAGCTCCAGCTAGTTAACTTTCAGAATACCTCTATATATCTTTCTCCTTATTCTCATGTATTCGATATCTCTCTGTGTCTGAGACTGAAAGAGAGAGATACATAAAATCTCTCTAACCTTCAAAGAGCGAGAGAGATCAGAGAGAAGCCACGCCTGAGAATAGTCGCAATGTCGTTAGTACACAGCAACAGTAGCACTGCCATTATGATCTTCTTTTACTCCATATTAGTGTTCATGTTGTCTCTAACAATCACCACCGTCAATGTGGCAGCGACAGCGAAAGAGCAAGAGCTAGATCGAATTACAGCGCTGCCGGGACAACCGCCGGTTTCGTTCTCACAGTATTCTGGTTACGTCACCGTCAACAAGAAACATGGCCGTGCTCTCTTCTACTGGTTCACTGAAGCCACTGCTTCTCCTCATAACAAACCTCTCGTTCTTTGGTTCAATGGAGGTTAGTATATACTCAGTACGTACTTGCTAGCTAACTGGTAATTACCATGCATGATTCCATGTCCTGTTTGATTACATTATCTATAAATCCAGCTCAAGTTTCAAGTAAATATAATCATTTCCTTATCACTGGTTATTTTAGATCTTCTCTCGAGTTCTGTTGTCTGGAAAATTGTAGAGACATGCATGAAATATACTAACCGTAAAACTTGCAGTACTCAGTAAATCCGGCCTTGAATGATCGGTCACTGTGTTTTCTCAATCACGTTGTTCATGCTATTCAACTGTTTACTTATGATTCTAGCTGGTAGGTGAGTCTTTTATTATGTGTGAGTCAGTGAGTGTGATATAAGGGGGTTTCTCATTGATGCCAAAATGATGAACAAACTATTTTCTGGTCCTCCAAATTGAATGATCCATCAATTTTGCAACCCACCTATTCCGTTGATCCTTAGTTGGTGCTCAATGCATGTTCGTTCATTATCTGTCGCACGTGTTGCCACGATCCCCCACGTGCCGCCCCCCTAGCTAGCTTTACCTTATTTCCATTGACATATATTAAGGCGTACTTCAGTGGAAACTGAAAAGGTGAGCAGCGCCCAGAAACTGCCTAGCTTGCTCTTACGTACTGATAGAGAGAATACCCCAAAAGATAGATGCATCAGAAACTTACATGCATATATGGACTAAGTCTTTGTGTGTTCTCTTCCTCTTGAACTCTCTCCGTCTCTCTGTGTCTCTATGTCTTTTTAGGGTTTTATTCCTTTTGCTTCTATTCAGAACTGTGCGTAGTAGTCCCCAGTTTAAAAGTCTGTGGCTGCAGAAAACACAGTCGAATATTTCTCGTCATCTTTTCTGGTTAATTCTTTTGTCGTTGGTTCGTGGCCTGTATGGTATAGTTGTTGCTTGTTGGGTGTGATCGATACACCAAATTCCAACCACAACAAAAGTAAACCAACTTTTCCATTCCCACTACTACTTTGAGTCTTTGAATCTGTGCATGCTACGCAAAATTCCATTTCATATTGTCCAAGCTTGTAAGAAAGGTTTTATCTCTCTGACGTCGTCTCTGTGTTCTTGCTTTCTTTCAAGCACGCTTGCTCAGCAGAGATGATGGTGATAAAGACGTCGCGTTTGTGGAGTTTTGCTTCCAATGGAACTAGTGAAAGATACAAATCCATTATACATGTTTCAAACTTGGAATCTCAAGCCTATATATTAGCACTTGCTGTAGCTATAAGACCACAGTTTAAATAGAGTGGATTAGGTGTTTCTCTTTTCAAAATTTGTAAGTTCAAAATGGTTGACTTATAGCCTCTTGATTTTATTGATATATTGAAAATTCTTGTATGCACGACATGTAGTATGTGTTCTTGTACAAACTCACTTTAACTCATTTTCACTATAGTGAGTTCATTTTCTCGTACAATTTATTCTATTACATATGGAGTAATAGAATTCCTAGCTCGGCTTCTAGAGCCTTGTTTTTTGATAATGTAAACTCGGGTTGTTCAAGAGGTTTCTCTTTGTAATTTTTTTTTTTGTATAAAAAAAAAAATAGTGAGTTCATGTTGAATGACCTTGAAATAAAGAGTTTATTACATGTTTTTTTTTTGAGGAAGAGAGTTTATTACATGTTACGTAATCAAATGAGTAAAGATTTCTTAGCTTGCACATCCAATGATCAAATAAACTTTCCTCTAGGCCTTTTGATCAAAACTAAGGAGTCACAAGTGTAGTTAACTATAATCTACGAATGTAAATGTTGCAGGACCAGGTTGTTCATCAGTGGCTTATGGAGCATCAGAAGAAATTGGCCCATTTCGGATTAATAGAACCGGTTCATCTCTTTATCTCAACAAATATTCATGGAACAGAGGTAAAATATATGAAATGAAAACCAAACCTATCAAAAGTTTCACTGGATTAGTACACAATACTACTACATACATGACATATAGATTCATTGTACTGAATTACATAAAAGTTTCACTGTTGTTACTGCTGCACTTGCAGAAGCGAATATTCTCTTTCTTGAATCGCCTGCTGGTGTCGGTTTCTCATATACAAACACAAGCGCTGACCTTAGTGATTCTGGGGACAAAAGGACAGGTTAGGAGATTGAAAACGACTTCTACATTTCTAAATATTACAACTATAAATATTTTCAAGCTTCATATAATCCTCACCTTATGTTATGCATGTGGTTGTCACACACAGCTCAGGATGCTCTAACCTTTTTGCTCCAGTGGTTATCAAGATTTCCTCAATACAAATACAGAGAATTCTACATTTCCGGGGAGAGCTATGCAGGTACATCAGCAGAGCTAGTTAGATTTATAATCATCGCAAAGGAACTGTAGTACTTACACAATAAAATTGCATATATATATGCAGGGCATTATGTTCCTCAGTTGGCCAAGGAAATTGTCAATTACAATAAAGCACATTCCCATCCCATTATCAATCTGAAGGGATTTATTGTAAGTTGACATCGATCATCGACTCGAATAGTAAATCCCAAAAAGAAATGTATGGTTTGGAGTTCATGCATGAACTTGACGATGACTTCAAAATCCTAATGCAGGTGGGCAATGCTGTAACAGACAATTATTATGATAGCATTGGAACCGTGGCATATTGGTGGACACATTCTATAATATCTGATCACACCTACAGATCAATCCTCGACCACTGCAATTTCACAGCCGATAAATCAACAATACAATGCGATGACGCTGTAAATTATGCCATGAACCATGAATTTGGAGATATTGACCAGTACAGTATTTACACACCATTTTGCTTGACACAGATTAGTAACTCCGCAAGGAATCTAAGGCTGAAAAACACTCTTCTGCGCCGACGTGGGTATGATCCGTGCTCTGAGAATTATGCAGAGAAGTACTATAATCGGCCAGATGTACAGAAGGCAATGCATGCAAATATTACCAAAATCCCATACAAGTGGACTGCTTGCAGTTTATAATTTCCTACAAACTATTTTGAAAATAGAGACATAGAAATTCGATCTGGTTATCTTAAAAATACAATTTGAGGAAACTTGTTACTAAGTTTTGTATTGGCATGCAGCGATACTCTTATCAAGAATTGGAATGATTCAGAAGATTCCATGCTGCCTACATACAAGGAGCTGATGGCAGCTGGTCTAAAAATCTGGGTTTTCAGGTAACTCACATTTCATCTATTGCAAGTCATTTGGTGTTCTAGTATATATATGTATTTAAACCTGGATGACCCTTAGAGTGCAACATTGTATATATTGATAGCAAGGAAACCAACAATTACTACTGGTAGTAATTGCCAGTTTGCCACAGCATGCATTGATCTAAAACTGAACTTGCCAGCAAAATTTTAAAGGACAAAATCACAAGAAGCAGAAATAACATTTATATACCTTTCTGCTGATCTTATATGCAGCGGGGACACAGATTCAGTAGTACCAGTGACTGCTACTAGATTTTCTCTTAGTCATCTCAACCTTACTATCAAAACCCCATGGTATCCATGGTACACAGGAGGCCAGGTATTACTGAAAAACGAAAACTTATGAGATAATTTCATTTGTTTACCTTGTTATATTGTGAAATAGTCAGAGGTGAAGAAACTAATTAGTTGGAGACGTCTTAACCTTCTAAGGTGGGAGGATGGACAGAAGTCTACCATGGCTTAACCTTTGCAACTATACGAGGTGCCGGCCACGAGGTTCCACTGTTTCAGCCAAAGAGAGCTTTCGTGCTTTTCCAATCATTTTTAGCAGGAAAACAATTGCCAAGACCTAATTGACATAGATGTTACTCAGAAATACAATTTGGGTGATGCTAGGCGCGCAATTAGTTTAGGAACCATTTATTCAAAATATTTCTTACATATATGTATTCAATTTTAATTAATCTATATAGATCAAAGTGAATCGTGAATTTGAATTTGTTTTGTTATTACTATCAAATTCTACAATGCAAAGCACAATAAAATGTACGTATCTCTTCTGAAGGTCTCTTCTGAAGTTCTGATCAACAATATGCTTATTTTTTACAATCAAACAATTTCGCATGCATGAAGATAATCTGTTTAAGATCTATTTCGCTGTATGAACGTATATATTAACAAATTAACAATGCACAAATCAATACCATAGTAATAAAGAAGACAAGAAATTAAACCACTAGTAGAAAATTAACACGTACCTTGTGCTCAACGTGGCCAATACCTCTCCCAATAAGAAGAAACTAAGAAAGCAACGTCAGAGACAAACAAGAATATGCACACATCCTCTCAATGTATTAGGAAATTTCATTCCTTAGAACTTCCTCAAAACTAATGTTTCAACCAAATTCCCATAATCTTTAAGGGAATTAAGCTACCTTTCATACTAGAGACTCGCATCCAGTGCTGAAACCCAGTTCCAGTACTTGCGCGTGTAACACGTCTTAAATCAAAAAAGAATTATGCGTCGCCCGATTCTTGTGTAAAAAATATGCCATGCTCCCATTCACAAACAACATAGTGAACAAACGGAAGACCCGATTCAAGTGTATTGATTGTGTAATCTAGTGTCCACTGCTTTCTGTTGTAATCTTTCATTACCCACATATCAATTTTCTTACTTGATGTAGTATCCACAAGAGCAATAGATCCCCGAAAAGTAATCAAGTGTAAGCACATATCCGAATCCGAGCTTTGTAATATGGGAAGGGGAGTCAAGTTGAACTCTTCTTTTGTGAAGTCAAACGAAACTAGGATGCATATTCCTTCTTTGGGATTTATATCGCATATATCTTCAACTCCCTTTCCCTTGAAACCACTGCACAACCAATGCATGTCTCCATGGGCGCACACATTGTTCATGCAATGAAGGTTCCAATACGGAAGCACATATGGTATCTCTCGCCACAAGCTTGTCCCTAATACCAGCACCTCAGCTACCATGCGTACTTTATCATCATCATCATGATTCTCGTCATCCTCGTCCTTATAATCATAATCATAATCGTAATTATTGTCGTCCTTATAATTATAATCGTAATCGTAATCATAATCATCGTCGTCATCGTCATCATGATCATCAATAATTCTTGAAACGCGAATAATCTTGTGAATGCCAGTTATCTTATTAAATCCCATGCCATAGACTACTTTGGAAATCTTTCCACCTTTTATACCTTCGAGGGTAGTCATCATTGGGAGCCTTAGAACTTCTCCCCTAAGAGGGTTGATCAAGAAGCTAGGTTTATCATCATGTACGTGCTTGAAGCAAAACAAGTTGTTGAAAACAAAATGAACATTGTAATTAGACCTATAATGGACCGGATCTGGACCGGATCTAAGTAGATCCGTATCCGGATCCGTAATATAAATTTTGGATCCGGATCCGACCCGTTACCCGCCGGATCTTTGATAGCTAGATCCAAATCCAGATCCGGCGGGTTAACGGATACCCGACCCGTTAATCCGATCCGTTTATGATTATAAATATTTTTAAATTTTAAATAATAATTTCTTAATTTTATCATAAATTTTCATAAAACACTAATGAAATATTATAACAAAATAAAGGTTTATATCAAAAGTTGAATTACATGGCCAAAATACTCCTTAACAATAAATTAATACATTCAAAATACTAAACCTGCAATGTATTTAGCAAATAGCATAAAAAGAACATAGGCATCGTAACCTTCAACTTCATCAAATAATCATACTTTAGACGCAATTTAGACGTTTAGGTTATCTAAAAATTATTATATTATTTAATATTTATCAATAATATTATATTTATAAAAATATTATTTAATTATTTTAAAACGGATCCGGGTCTTTAACGGATCAGATCAACCTCGATCCGTATCCGATCCGTTTAATAACGGGTTAACGGATCCGGGTCCTTAACGGATCAACGGGTCTAGTTTTCGATCCAAACCCGTTTAAAAACCACGGATCCGGAGCGGGTCCGGATCAAAATCCGGTCCATTTACAGGTCTAATTGTAATGATACTCGTCTGACATGGACAAAATCTCCGACGCCTTAATTGTACCTGATCTGCCGTTGTATCTCAGTAATTCCAAGGCTGTTACTGTAATCGGTAAATCCGCCTTTATTCTTGTATGGTACGTCGAACAAGACGCATAAGTAGAGGTGTTTCCGCAACAGCTTCTGTGGCAACATTTGACAGTGTCTTGGACGCGAGGCTGATTGACTTGGTAGAACAGTCGATTTTTTGAAACCAATTCTTGGAGTCACATTCGAGGTGACAAAGTGGCCTGAGATGCAGTCTTTTAAGGATGTTGACGAGGATTTCCGGGGGGAGGTCAGTCAACTCTGTCCTTCTACTCTGCTTGTACTTGTGGGTTCTCTTGGTTTTCACCATCATCAGGGCTCCCTGTTCATATAGCACTATCTTCACTTGTTGGATCCCGTTCACTATCCCGTTTTGATTGGGATTGTAAAACCAAACACGTTCAGAAAAAGAAAAAGAAAAACTACGGAATAAAAGCTATAGTAAGTACCCGATTAGGAATCGTGACCTTGCTTGAATAGGTCAATGTCATGGTTAACGGAAGACTCTTCAGCTCCACCCAATCTGTATAACCTTTTAGAGACATCAAACTCCCATGAACACTCAAGATTCGCCTACAGGCCCAGAACTCATACTCACTTCAGTAGTTGGACATATTACACGATTGGCGGAAACACTTCTTGTGCCTTCTTGGTTTATGAAAAAAAAAAAAAAAAAAAAGTTCCCATTCACCACAAACAGCAAACAACACTTAAACTCAAAACCTAAATCTTGAATTGAATGTACAGAACTACAGATAGCACTCCATGTTCTTCTCCATTCTACCTTAGGGTAAGGGTTTTTATTTCTAGCTTCGATCTCAAGGCGATATTATAAGATCATTATAGGGCATCATGGATTTTCCTATTACGTAGGTTAGGGTTTTCTATTAGGTTAGGGTTTTTAGGGTTTTCTGCTTTAGGCTTGGGTTGTGAACTAAACAATTAATTCTTCAATATTAATTTGTTTTGATACGGAGTTTAGGGTTACATTCTATTGGGGTTTAACGTTACAGAGTCGATGAACTTTTTAAAGAAGGAAAATTCCATCAGCCTTAATTTTAAAGATTTTTTTTCCATTAACAAAATAAGATTAATCTAAAATTCCCACTAACCATAACACTCCTAGTGATTTGTTCCCTATAACAAAATTTCAGGTTTTCTCTTATTTTTATAGACTAAACCGCCCTCCCCTCTTCTATTCTCTCATCGATCTCTCTATCCGAATTCTTTCTGATCTCTCTCTCTTCTCTCTCTCTAGCCTCTCTCTCTCTCTCTCTATCTCCCTCTCTCTCTCTCTCCGGGAGCTGCTTCCGATTCCCCACGGATGTCCAGTCGTCTTCCTCGCCATCGTCAAGGTACCCCAGGTCGTCGTCGTCTTCAATGAAGTCCCCGAACTCGTCGTCATCCACCGTGTCGTAGATCGGCTTCTCCATCTTGATCTGGAACCGGTCCAAGCTCAGGTCTTGTTTTTCTGCATCTCGCCAAACCGCCACCACCGAATCACGACGATCTGATGGCGACTCATCCTCCACCGTCCTCGATCTCATCAACTGCCAACTCCACGACCTCAACTTGGTCGAGTTACCGCCGAGTCTCACCGAGCTAGACCTTATTGCCAACCGCCTCTCCTCCTTGGACACTCGCATTGCCACCCTCTCCAACCTCACCAAGCTCTCCTTCCACCATAACCTTTTCGAAGACGCCGTCGTCGAGCCGATCTCTGCCTGGATCGCTCTCTCCGGGCTCGAGGTTCGTGCTTAATCAAATTTTGTATACAACTTTTTTTTTTGTGTGTGAGATGAATTTGAAATTGAGTGATGGAATTGTCTGCAGGAATTGGTGCTGAGAGATATAAGCTGAAGAAGATACCTGATGCGAGTATCTTCAAGAAGCTTCTGGTTTTCAACGTCTCGTTTAATGAGATTACATCGTTGCAGGGCATGTCCAAGGTCTCCAGCGGCCTCAAGGAGCTTTATGTGTTGAAAAATGAAGTCACGAAGTCATGGGTGAGTAGTAGAAGGTATAAAGCTATCAGACATCAGCTGTGGAGGAAAAGAGAAAGACTGGCAGTCAGGTGAAATGGAGGGATCAGCCTGATTCTGAGGCTACCAACTCTAACTCCGATGATGATCTTATTGCCGTGTTGCAAGTAAAAACATAAGATTTCAAACAAACTTGGTACAATTATTGAATTATCATGTATGTTGTCTTTGCTGGAAGGAGAGGACGGTGTCGTGGACATGGAGCTCTATCACCAGCGAGTCCGTGAACCTACCATCTTGCTTTAAGGAAGCTCTAGGATGAGTAAGTTCATGTTTCTATGCACTAGTTGTTTTATTTTCAATGCGGACTGATAGTTGTAATCTTCTCATACTGATGTTATATGTTCTTTTGTTTTGCAGATGAGACAGTGGAAGGTGGTGTTATTAAGTGCTTGCTTAAGTTGGTAGGAATATTGGATTAGTTCGAATGAGGTTGTTTGATTACTGGATATAGAAATATCAATGGAGTTCTATTGGAAACTAGTTACAGTTCTATTCAATGTTAATGTTGATGGAGTTTTTTGTTTGCATAGCATATTTGGTTGTTTTGTGTTGAATGTGGCAGAGCAAATATATTGGTTTGGTTGTTGTTGTTTTTGTTGTGAGGGGTTTGGCGGTGGAGAAAATGCAGGTCGTCTGCTCCTACTGCCCCTAGTAGACCCCCGGACAGACCCCCTACTGCCCCTAGTAGACCCTCATACTGCTCCCAGTAGACCCCCGGACAGACCCCTTATTGCCCTAAGTAGAGCTTCCTACTACCCTCAGTAAACCCTCTTACTGCCCCTAGCAGACCCTCATACTGCCTCTAGTAGACCCTCCTACTGACCCCAGTAGGAGGTCCTACTGCCTCAATAGGTGGTCATACTGCCTTCAGTAGGAGGTCATACTGCCCCCAGTAGGAGATCCTACTACCCCCAGTAGACCCCCTACTGACCCCAGTAGGAGGTCCTACTGCCTCAATAGGTGGTCATACTGCTCTCAGTAGGAGGTCATACTGCCCCTAGTAGGAGGTTCTAGTAGACCCTCATATTACCCCTAGTAGGACCTCCTACTGCCCCCAATACAACCCCCGACGACCCCCTACTGCCCCCAATAGACCCCCCGACGAACCCCCATACTGCTCTCAGTAGGTGGTCCTATTTCCCCCAGTAGGTGGTCTTACTGCCCCTACTGACCCTAGTAGGAGGTCCTACTGCCCCCAATAGGAGGTCATACTGCCTCAATAGGTGGTCATACTGCCCTCAGTAGGAGGTCTTACTGACCCCAATAAGGGCATGTTATAAGTGACTAAAGCACAATGGCCCCCGGAGTCCGGTCGACGGTCGCCGGAGTTCAGTAGACCCTCATACTGCCCCCAAGAGACCCTCCTACTGCCCCTAGTGGACCCTTGGACAGACCTCCTACTGCCTTTAGTAAACCTCCATACTGTCCCCAGTAGACCCTCATACTGCCCCTAATAGACTCCTAGATAGACCTCCTACTGCCTCCAATATACCCCCCTACTGCCCCCAGTAGACCCTCCTACTGCCCTAGTAGATCCCTAGACATACCTCCTACTGCCCTAGTAGATCCCCTAGCTTTTGTCGGAGCCGGTCAACAGTCGTCAGAGACCGATCAACGGTGGCCAGAGCCCGATCAACCGTCGTCGGAGTCTGGTCAACGGCCTCTAGAGCCCAGTCAACGTCATTGGTCGTGGGAATCCGGTCATAGAAACTTTATATTATAATAGACTTTTATACTAGTCTATTGTAGTTTATTTAATTCATTAAGGGTATATTTGTCTTTCTACTGTTTAAGTTGGCTCTTGGAATTTTAAAATCTGATTTTGTTAGTGGGAATAAAATTCTTAAAATTAGGGCTAGTGAGCATTGTCCCAAAAAAAAGACATTGATGACTTTCTTTAATTAGTAAACTACATATTAGTTACTAACCAAATTTCATTTTACAAATATATCCTTTACACATTATCTTATACAGTTAAAGACAAAAATTAACAAATTAGGACAATTTAATGTGCACATGCTATCTCACTACAATTTTACCAGAATACCCTTCACTACATATTATACTGCTATTGTCGACAGAATGTGCTACTGTCGATCAATAGGTGCTACTGCCAACGCTATTGCAATATTTTTTTCAGCTATTCTCTGATTGTTAGCGCGCTGCTACTACTGACTCTTATGCTAGCACACTGCTACTGCCGACTCTATGATGCTAACGCGCTACTACTGTCGATGCTAGCGTGTTGTTATTGTCGATGCTAATGTGCTGCTACTGTCGAAGATGCTACTGTCGATTCTCAGACATAATAACACTAATCCGGCCACAATCCTAATCCTAAAACCACCATTACCACCAACAACATTGCTCACACCACTCCCCCCGACTTCGTTCCTAGATCACACAAATTCCAAAGATAACAAACAAATCAAATCTCAAATCAAATTCTAATTAAATAACAAGCAATTTCCAAATCTGACCACATATAACCAAATCTGCCCTTGAAATCCACCAAATCCAACAAATCGAACTCATTTGATCTCACAAACCCACTCCAAATCCCACCAAGCTCATGCCTTCGCTTTTCTTCACTTCCAAATACGAAGCTAATACCTCCAACGCCATTCTGATCCAAATTGATTGAAACCTTTTCCCAGAAAAGCATCCAATTGGCGTCCAAATTTCCTCAGCCGTCGTCGTCCTCTTCGAGCCGCCGCCGTTGTCCTATCACAATTGTTGTCGTCGATTCACCTCCGCTTTCGTCGTCGATACAGAGAACTGGATCGGGGGGGTTGTATGAAGAAGAGAATGGCATGAAGCGTAATTGTTTTGAAAAATCTGAGCATTTTGGTCTTTTACCATAAAAACTCAGGTCTGTTACAACTTCACTTTGAACTTGGACTCTTGTCTTAATCTGTAGAAGAAATATAAAAATGAGTTTTTTGTGTTTTTAAATTTAATCATGTGTTACTATGTAATTTTCTCTTTTTTAATAGACTAGGCCCAAGAAAATGGGCTCGGACCCAAAGTAGCATAAAATCATGTAGCTCTCATCTAGTCATCTCTATGCTTTGCAATTTTGCATGATCAAGGAGACTAAAATATTTTCATTTTATGTGGTTATTTTTCTTCTCTGTGTGACTCTGTCATCAGGCTGCCTATATATTCTACACAACAGTCTCCAGTATCAAAAATCTTCCAATATATCAAGGCTGCTAATGGAATTTGACTGTTTCTAATCTCTTCCCCTCTGTTTATATCAAAGGAAGCCATTCCACTTTGTTGTTTTTTATGAAAAAGAAATAAAGATTGATGTTAACCACTAAAAACATCAACCTATATAATCCCATCCCATACAATGAGACAATTGACAAGAAATCAACCTCTCTTGCTAAACCACCCCCAATCTAATTACTAAAAAACCCTCACATTATACAGGACTAATGGGAAACATGGGTTTACAGGAAAACTTCTTCTCTTTCTCTCTTATCTGTGAAAGATCAAATCTTTAAACAAACGGGGTGGGGCCCACAAAAGTTGGTTTCATGGTCTTCTTCACCCCTGAGAATGTGTTTTAAGAGCACTTCCCAGCAAAGGAGGGTATGTTGCAGTGGACTTGGCTCCAACCTCTGGTCTGTTTGCATTTACCAGAATGGTCCCAGCCTTCCATGGAAATGAATGAGCTTTCTGAGGGGCAAAAAGGGAAATTGGGCATCTGGTATTGGATCTCATTAACTTCTGTGGTGGCTCCAACATCACTAAACAGAGGAAAAGGCTATGGAAGCATGCCATCATCAACTGTTACTGGCTACGAAGGTAGGCAGGCGCTGAGAGAGAGAGCTGGTGTCACACAAAAAGTCCAGATTGTAGGTGGTGGATGGCATCTTCATCCATTGATTGAGAGAATATGAATAGAATTACCAGCCTACCCTCCCCCAACATAGAAAAGCCATTGATGAATTGATTTGTGTGGCAACTTTTGTGACTGGCATGAAAGCCAAAATTGGGACTTGTTCTTCTTTTCTTATGCAAAGACCTTTGAAAGCTGCGTGGGGTTAAAAACAGGAAAGAGGATTGAGTGGGAGAGAGGAAGAGCAGCCTTGGAATCAAAGGAAAACCAGATGGAGGAGGGGGGGCACTATGGTAAATAGGCACCGAATTGACCTGCTGGTATAATATATCACACCAGCACCACCTCCATCATCCAAAGCCTAATAATAAGGTAAGAAGAGATTGTAGCTATAGCAACAACTGCAACAAACAGAACAGCAACATCCCCATATTCATTTTTATCTCTTTCTTTGCCTGCCTTTATTTTTTATCATCATCAGCCAAGGCAGAGACCCATCTTCAATGCCTACTCTCATTTTCTCTCTCTAAAAATCTCTGTCTTTCTCTCACATCATCACAGAGAAAATTGCACATCCAAAGAAACCCTTCCCCATCAAAAACAAAGAAGAGTCCACACCACAGCACACCCAACTCCTTCTCTCTCCCTCTCTAACTTCAATGGCCCAGCTGGACCAAAATTTATGTAGAAGAAAGAAAAACAAAAAGAAGGAGAGAAAGAAAGAGAGGAAAAGAAAGAGATGATAGATGTCTTCAAATGTCCTCCAACCAAACCCACCACACCAGCCAGCTCTCCCCATAAAACTAACAACACCAACAACAACAACACCAACATCATGTCTGCCAGAAATGCCCTTCTGCAACCCCCCAAAAAATCCCATCTTCTTCATCACTGTCTTTCCAAACCAAGGATTTATATATTTTTCACCGAGTTATGTGGGCTCTTTTGGGTTTTTTCTTGTTGTCCTGGTCAGAGTTTCACAGAGAAAACAGGAAAGCAAGAAATTTCTCCTCCTTACTTCTTCTCATCTCCCCTTTATTATTTTCTTCCTTCCTTGTCCTTGTTGCTTCTCTCTTTCCTCTCCTTTTATTATTTCCTTCCTCTCCTTTTCATCACCCATTTCCTTGTGTCTCCCACCCTTTCTCTCTCTCCCTTTAATTCTTCGTTTCTGGGTTTTCTGTGAAAGTCTCTCTCTGATCTGATGAAGAAGATGAAAGGGGTTGTGCCTGTGGAGCCTTCTTCGTATGCTCTGTATCAGGATTCCAGGGCCAAGTTTAAGCATCAGAGTCTTATGCAAGACTATGAGGAGCTCCAGAAGGTATATACTTTTTCTGTGTTTCATCAGATCTGTGTATGTTATTGTTTGTTTACCTTGGGTTTTTGTAGATTCAGATGTTTATGTGATTGTTTTTGCTGTTGAGAAATTTGAGCTTATGCAGCTGGAATTGAGCTAATGAGTAATCAGTGTTTTGGATCTTATTTGATTATTACGATCGTTTGTGTTCTCTTGTTATGATATCTATTTGCTCTAGCTATGCAACTCTGTAAATTATGTTACTTCTGTTTGTATATTAGTGAAGACCCTTAAAACTCAGCTAATTAAGTAGTAGTATTAGGCTTATTTGGAAGAGATTTGTACTAACCCAATTGTTTGTTTGGATTTATACGTGATTATGAGTAAAGTTGGCTCTATACTGACCCTTCACCTCCTTTGGGTGGTATTTAGTCTATTATTTTAGGTCTGAATTTATATCAAGATATTTCCAAATTTCTGATTATTTTCTTGTCATTCTACAAAGTACAAACATTTGGTGGCTATTTATAATGAAGTTATATGTAAACCTCTTGCTGATTGTCATCATTTTAAGAAATGAATTTTTCATCAGATGCTAATAAGGATTGCAATTTGAACTATTGAGCTAATTGAGCTTGATTATGCAACTAAGGCCTCGGGTTCTTTCTTTGCAGGACGCAGAGGCCACGAAGAACAGATTGGAGATGATGAAGCAGAAAAAGTCTATCCTTACGGCCGAAGTCAGGTATAGGTTCCACACCTTTCTATACTTTTTGATGTAGCTTAGATTTGGAATGAAAAGAGAGTATGGAAAGATATTGACTTGGTTGATGTTTATTTTATTGACTTTGCAGATTTCTAAGGAGAAGATACAAGTACTTGATCGGGAAGCAGTCCATGAACCCTAAACCGAAGCAGGACCTTGTGCAAACACACAATTTGAAAGTCCAGCGTAACAATGTTTCAAAGGGAAAGAATTACAGTAAGAAGGAATCTGCTTTGAGATATCCTGCTCCTGCAATGGATTTGAACCAAAGGGTACGAATTAATAGTGCAATCAATGTCACCTTGCAAAAATCTACTCCAAATTCTGACTTGAACCATAAGGCAAGGAATGTCAACTGGAAGGACACTACTCTGCATAACTCAAATCCAGTTATTGGTTTGAATCAGAAGGAAAGGATTCAGAGTGGGAAGGAATCAGTCAAGCGAAAAAATACTCCAGTTTTTGACTTGAACCAAGTTTCGGTAAACACATTGTAATCCTTCTAAATATTGTGCTTTTAAGTCCTGATTTGATTTCTCAGTACAAGGAATGATGCTCTCCTTTGTTTCGTTCTGTCACAGCTAGAGGAACAAGAGGAAATTCAAGCTAATTGTGAGCCATTGAGGACTGACGAGCCAAACAAAAGTATCCTTAGAGGGGGAATTGATGAGCAGCACAATGATATGAAGTTGCTGGTTTGCAGGACTATCGGAAATGGGTCGAACCGATCAGGAAAGAGGAAGATTACTTGGCAAGATCAGGTGGCCTTGAGGGTTTGATTACTTTCTTCTTGGAGAATTAGTACACATTAAGAGGATCATATAGGGTTGAAAAGTTTGCCTAGCCTTGGCAGGCTATAGTTTAACTACACTATTCGTGTTTGATTTCTAGTTTCTTGCCCCTTTTATTTTTAGTTTTACCTTTCTTCGTTGTAAATTAAACGTAGTCAACACATAATGAGTATATATATAGATGAAATGGTGAAATTGTTTCTCAGCATTCAGAGCTTTGTACACTGCATTTTCGCTCGTCCAAGTTTTGTTCGATTCTTTGTCCAGTTCTCAATCCTTAGCCTCTGGCTTTAGATGAATTGTACGAGTCAACCACACATAATTTAGGTCAACTGGCCTCCTTTATAACGAGTTAGCTGTCAACAGTATGTTGGATGAGGACATGAGGTCAAGAAGAGGATTGGGTCAAGTTGCAACCTTGATCAAGAATGTCACTGGGAACTCATTGTCATATGCATTCTACAAGAGCATTGAACCAACCGACTAAGCATGGAATAGAATAAGTCAGATCTACAAAAGAATGTAGGAAAGGAATCTACAACTAGAATGTTGCTTGCTTATCAAAATTTACAAGGAATAACATGCAGTCAGCAATGCCTTGGCCCCTGATATTTTCATCATCGATATGCCCTATTCAGTTAACTTTGCTTTGATCAACTTTTGATAAGCCTCCAATTTCCTCAATTTTCTGCCGCCTGAGTAGCCCAGAATGATTCCACGGCAACTGAGGTTGTGGTCGGCATGTTGGCAATTGCTTCTTTGGTCACATTAGTGGTTGGAACATTATTCTTTATAAATTCCTCAAGCAGCCTACCAGCTTTTGTCTCTTCACTAGTTCCCTGTGATGTCACGGCAACTGCGTTTGGAATGCTCACATTTGCTTCTTTGGTGACATGAGTAGATTCCTGAAGCTCCACAGTTTCTGCCTTCTCAGTAGCCACCAATGATGCCACACGAATTGTGGTTGAAATGCTCGCATTTGCTTCTTTGATCACATTAGCGGCTGCAACACTAATCTCTATATCTTGCTGAAGCCCTTTTACTGTTTCCTGCATAGCCCCGGATGATGACAAAGAATTTGTGGTGGGAGTGTTCACATTTGCTTCATTGGTGGTTTGCAATTTGTTCTTTCTAAGTTCCTTCAGCTTATCCATATGCTTCTTCCCGCTCCTATGTTTCTCCATCACCTTTGGATTGTCACTACCAACTTTACAAATTTCACATAGGACCTGAAATCTTTTTGTTTTTGTTGGTTCTTCCTTTCTCTGCATCATGTGCACTGTTTTTACTTCAACATTGTTCCTTGAATCCTCTCCGCATTGGTCTTTCTGCCCCGGCAGTTCCACCTTTTTCTCTTCTGAAGTTTTCTCTTTTGAAATACCTGTATCTTTCTTGTCTGAACCATCACCGGCTTCATTATGGTCAAGCAAACCTTCTTTCTTGGCCCCTAATTGTGAGCTTGCAGCAGCAGTGGTCTCTAAAACTTTAGGCTCAGAAAGTTTTCCATTACTCTTTGAAATTGGTGCATTGCTGGAGCTCTTTACTAGAATTTCAGCACCAAGTCTCTTTTCGCTGGCCTTATGCCTCTTACCATTAAGGTGACCTTCAAATGTTTTCTCATCTGTTACAGTAACTTGACACAGAGCACAACTCCATTCCTCCTTGGGTATCTTCTTCTTCTTCTTCTTCACAGTATATTGATAAATCTCATTAGCACCCTCTGATGGTAGCTTTTTCCGCTTCCGTCCAGAAAGGTCTGGGTTGGGTTTAGCCTGCAGCAAAGCACTTATACACATAAGAGAACCATTTGATACTAAAGACCTGGTTAATGTACAACTGAAATAGAACCACAGCTTTAAAAGGAAGGGTTTCATCCCCAAGCAAGATAGACCAAAAGCTGCATGATGGCTAGGGCAAGTTTCTAGAATGTTTGAGAAGAGAAAAGAGTATTTTCTTAGTTCGGTAGGTTAATCATTTGCCACAAGTGCATTCAAAAGAGTCTTATTCATGTTTCAAACTCTACAAGCTGAAGATATTTTGCAAGGCTAAAAGAACTCAGTATAAAAGGTAATAGAAAGCAGTAATATCTGACTACAGCATAAGGAAAATAAGATTTATCAGAATGAAACGGCATGAAACCACTGACAATGTGATGCCTGTAGAAGCTAATCATACAACTTCAGTAAAGAATGTTACACAGCTAAATAAATTCTGGTTAAGTACAATTCTTAAATTCAATTTCTATATGATTTCAAAAATTCATGATCAAAACTCGACAATAAATTTCGCAAACTAGCTTTGCTCTCAAGACTATGATTTCGGCAAACTACATTACTTCTCATTAGATTGAAAATATATAACCAGTGCATTGCGAACAATCCGAAACTAATGCTGGGATGCAATTGACTATTAGTCTCATCTTTAACCCTCGTTTATCTTTAACCACAAAGTAAAATCGTCATAATTTAATCACTACTAAGTAAAAATGTAAGTGACTAACCAATAAAATCAATTTCTCATTGTTAAGCACCGGAGGACCAGCCGGCGCGGTCAACTCCTCGTTGACCTCCAAATTATTAGGCAGAGGTTCCGGCAGCCGCGGCACCATCGCCAACGGCGAGATACTCCGAGAGCTAAACCCGACGCGATGGTCGAAAGACTGGGCCTGCTGCATTGGGCCGAACGGGTCCTCAAACCCGAGCCCATCGCCGACGGCTTTCTTCATCGCGATCTCTCGCTCCATCATCAGCTCTCTGCTGACCTCAGCTTCAAGAACCCGCCGCCGCGCCATCTCCGCCGCAAGAATCTCCTCCCTGATCCTGTCCTTCTCCATCTGCCGCTGCAGGGCGTCGCGGGCGTTGGTCGGGTGCAGGATCGGGTCATGGATCGTGAAATAATCCGGATTCGGAAAACCGTTCGGGTCAGGACGACCCGAGCTCCTCGGCGGCAGCGGCGGAGGAGGCGAGACGGCCCAGGATGGAAGAACCGATTGCCCTGAAAGAAAGATCGTTGTGAAGTGGAAATGTGATGAAAGAAATTGAAAAGAGTGAGTGGAGAATGTGGACCTCGGATCGTTCGCTCGGAAGAGAAGTAGCGGACGGTGGAGGAGGAAGAAGAAGGGCGGTCGTCTCCGGCTCGGAATTTGAATTCCATGGCGGTTGGTTAGGAGGAAACCCTAAATTGTGAAGAATTCGAGAGGAAAATGAAACGTTTGGGACGAATAAGGAGAGGTTAGGATGGTTTCCTAAATTTGAGAGGGGAAAAGGTGACGAAACGGCGGGTTCAATTATATATGCCGAAAGAAGAATAGTGGCTTGTGGGCCATATTTGAGGAATGCAGGCCCAAACCGAAGACAAATTGAACCGAACGACGCCCACCCTTGGTTTAGATAGCTCAATTTTTAGGGGTGTGTCCAGATTGAACTCATTTGGAATTTTAATATTTTTTGGGAGAACTAAAAGATAGTCTTAAAAATACAATCTCATTATTCAGCCCCAGAAGAAAAATGAATTGCATTTCGTGTTGGTATAATTTCCGTACTTTCTTCTTCACATAAATAGAAGGGTGAATGATATGATCGAGGAATGAGGACAGTTTGAGAATAATGAGCTCATTTCATAACCTTTTTCTTTAGTCTTACAAAAGAATCTTTTTTCTAGAAACTGCTGCATCTCATCACAATGAGGCCATCAGCTTTGCCATTTTCTATACAAGTCTCTCCTATCCAAAAGCATATTTTTAGAACGATGCAAATCCCTCAGGTCCATGCCATTGCCGGCCAATTTGCCAAAGAAGAATGGGACGCAGCTGCATTTCCCGGGAATCATTCGAATATTCAACTCGGTTATAGCTTGTTCAATCTGAGTTTCTTTTTCTTTCCAATCAATAGGTACATTATCATAAAAACGGTACATTTGGAAATGAACACTGACGTGAACATGTTGAATAGACTCATAGAAGAAGATAGAGAAGATCAATGAAACCTTTTAAGAGATTTTATACTCTGAAATTTCCATTGATAGCTAGCTAGCATAAGCGATATCTTTCAAGAAATTTTAGCAGTATCACATATGGCTTTGATCAAACCCATTTCTTCTTTCGAAAACCATTTCTTTTCTTTTATACCGTTCAAACCCATTTCTCCAGTAGTAGAGTTAAATTTATTGCTAAATTTGTCAACATTTAGATTTAAAATAACAATTTTTGAACTTTTGCTCCAGCAGTATTGCTAAATTGTATACATTAGTTAAGTTTTAGTTAATTGTCTCCTCAAGATTGATAAATTTATCAATTTTCTCTATCAATTTCTAAATTTATCAACTTCTTAAGTATACTGCTGGAGCAAAGATTTATTTAAAAGTTGATAAATCTCTAATTTTTTTTAATTTATCAATACTGTTAAGGATGCTCTAACATTTCCTAACAGTTCTAACGACGGCCCACTAACCTGTATAAAGAAACGCCACAGTGAAGGCCCAGACCAATAATCGAAAAGACCCGCCCCAAAACGACGTACATATAAGCAAACGCGATAGTCCCTCACTCTCATAAACCCGAAAGTTTTGGGAATCGCAGAGATGAGAGAATAGGGGCTAGGTCAACTTTTCCGATTCAAATTCACGGGAATCGGTGGTGCTGGATCTGATGGCGGTGGAGATCGAATCGGTAGAGGTCGGTTGTTTCAGTGGTTCGGTGCGGCGGACAAGTCGGCGGTTCGAATCGTCGATTGCCGTCTAGTTTCTAGGGTTTCTCGAAGACGGAACAGGTACAATTTCTGTTAGCAAACCGCTAATTTCATCGCCTCGTTTGATATTTGGATTTCAACAGCGAAGAAGCTACTCTGGTTGCGCTGATGCTCTATCATAAACTGTGGTTATTTGATGAATACGAGTCTCTACTTGTTTTAGATGCTCTGATTTTGATTATGATGCATTTGATGTTGCCCTTTCGTATGCATTTTTTTTCTTAATACGACATTTTGGACACTAAAATGATCACTAGAACAGGAAATCTGCGCTAAGTTTTGTGAAAGGAGGATATTGTTGATAATATTTTAGGGTTAAGACTCCATGTTTGGCTGTGCGACATTAATTACAGAGTACAGATTCGTTAGGACTCGATAAGGGGTTTCGCATTGCCATCGGTGCTAAAACCAGAAAGAATATATCAGTGAGGAACCTGAAGACATGGTGTGAGGTCAGAAACAGAAGATGGAGAGGTGAGGGTGATGTTGGGGTCTGAAATTGAGGGAAAAACCTCCAACCAAACGAACGGGGGAGAGACTATTAGGTGAATTTATAGGGTGACTGCAAACTCCACACTGTTTGCTTTAATCCCTCAGAAGTCGAGCTGGGGCAGGGGGACACATAGGCTCCCACGTATGTAGCTAACAATAGTTTTATCTAGAAACACTCTGTGAAGTGGTATATATTGAACTGTTTTCTTTTTTTTTGTTTTAATTAGAATAATCTTGTTTTGTAGAAAGAGACTAAATGGAATGTAAATTTACATTTACTGTTCTACATGTTTAAGTATGTAGATGTGATCTCTGAATATGTTTATTGATTAGTGCTGCATTATCCGATATGTTATTAAGCAAATACGTTGGCAATATCGAAAATTTTGATTATACCACTCGCTCTGAATGAACCAGAAACTAGGTAGGAATAAATGACTTTTTTGTGTTGTTGATCAAGTTGGTTTATTATCAGTTTGGTTTCTCTGTGGTCTGACAAATAAGTTTTTCATGTTCTTCACGCTTGTGGATAAGGCCTATTCCTAAAAAAATATGGGTCAGACAAGAATTGTTTGTCAATATTCCTTTCGTTCATTAGTTTATGACCAATCAATTGGATCTGGCACAACTTTCCATCAACACTGTTTTGATATCCAGACTCACTTTTTTTTCTTTTTTTTTTTCTTCTCTTTTCTGTAGACTGTAGTGTTATCTGCTCTCTTCTATCTCCCTATTCCTTTCCCTTCTGGGTAGGGCTGGGTAATGAAAAGAGTTATAAATGTGTGTTGTGTTACATGGTTGGGATTGCCCGAGTGCCTGACTACTTTCTACATTTTGACCTTTGTGCTAGGAAACCATTACTCTGCTGTCCAGCAGTGGGGGTTCCACGTTCTCATTTGAAATATGCACTTGTTGGATCTGATGGTATCTCAAAGGTGGCGGTCAAACCAGTACTCAGCCGTTGGTTCAATTTGTCCATGGCGGTTGACCGGATGTATTCTTTCGTTTCTTCATGATGGAGAGCAGGTAACAATTTCTTTACACCTCCGTTACCAATAAAAAAGTTTCTCGTTTGTTTCAATATATGATTGCAGCAGCAAAAAGAAATGAGTCCGACCAGTCTTGTTTTTTCTCTTTTTCCCCTCCAATGAAACAGGTGAGACTGTTAGGTTTAATTTTAAGGTGAATAGGTTGAATAACTCAAATACATGAAATTCCAAGTTGGGGCATGGGGTCCTGTTGCATGTATGCCCTTAAGTGTAGTATATATTGAAACGTTTCTTTTATATAAGAGTATGCTTGTCTTGTGGACATGGACTAAAACAATTGAAATTTACCTTTACTTTTCTACCTTTTTTACTTATATTCATTCTTTGGCAATACACTTTTTTTTGTTGATTGGTGATAATTGGAATTTAGTGTAGTCTTGTGTTGAAATAATACAAAATTCATGCGAACTGTTCTGAATTTGGCAGTTCAAATCTGTGGATGCTGCCGATCAACAAGGCTAGTTGGATGTCGGTGAAAGATCAATTTGAGGACGAAGGTCAAAAACAGTAGAAGGGACCTTCAAGAGGGTGAGATAATGACTAAACAACGGGACTGCCGACTTCTTCGCCGTGCTGAACTATTGGTTTTGTTAATTAGTTATGTGAATGTTAAATCTGCCCAAAAATAGCATCAGTGAAAAGAAAATGCAACAAAATAAAAGTAGGAAAAAGATTAGCATGACTGTAGGTTCAATATTCGAAAAAGAGTAGTTCTCAAATAAAAAAAAATAGAGGAAAAAGTGTATATGCGGGCCTTCATTACAAGCATTTTTGTTGGGCCAAATTGTTTTTTTGATAAGAAAACAATCATACTTAATAATTAGCCGCCACCTGGTCTCGATTCATTTAATGCGCCTCCAATCATGATATTGGCCTTGGATTTTGGGCCTCCTTACAATTAGTTGGGCTTTTATTGGGCCTTACTGGCATGCGAATGTGCCGCCACCTGAGCAATCATTTGCCGCCACTTGGTCGGATAAATCATTATGCATTAAATGCGCCGACACCTGGCTGGTCAATCATTATCATTTAATGCGCCGCCACAACATGAATTGGGCCTTGCACAGGGCTCTCTTCCCACATCTTGGGCCTTACGTTATGGGCCTCATTATGCGTTCGTGGCATGCATTTAAAGCGCCGCCACCTGGGCAATCATTGCCAATCATTAGCCGCCACATGCTCAGGTCAAGCATTATGCTTTAAATGAGCCGACACCTGGTCGGATCAATCAATTTCATTTAATGCGCCGCCATAAATGATTCGGGCGTTGTATTGGGCCTTCTTACAACACATTTGGGCTTTTATTGGGCCGCATAATACAATTATTGGGCCTCATTGGGCCTTCTTGGTAAGCATTTAATGCGCCGCCACCTGGGCAATCATTGCCAATCATTAGCCGCAACATGCTCTGATCAATGCTTTAAATGCGCCGTCACCTGGTCGGATCAATCATTATCATTTAATGCACCGCCACAAATGATTTGGGCCTCGTATTGGGCCTTCTTACCACATAGGGTTTTTGTTGGGCCGCATGTTATAATCTATTGGGCCTCATTGGGCCTTCCGACCACACATTTGGGCTTTTATTGGGCCGCATGTTACAATTATTGGGCCTTCGTGGCATGCATTTAATGCGCCGCCACCTGGGAAATCATTGTCAATCATTAGCAGCCACCTGGTCGGATCAATCATTATGCATTTAATGCGCCGTCACCTGGCCGGTCAATCATTATCATTTAATGCGCCGCATAACATGATTTGGGCCTTGTACTGGGCTTTCTTACCACATATATGGGGCCACTATTGGGTCGTAGGTTACAATTTAATGGGCTTATTCTTACCACATATTTGGGCTTTTATTCCGCAGGTTACAATGCTCGGGTCAATTATGCTTTCGTTGGGCCGGCACCTGGTCGGATCAATTACCACATGATTAGGCCCGGTCAATATGTTATTAAAAACGCCGCCATTACATGATGACCTTTATTTGGGCCTCCTCAAGATTAATTGGGCTTTTCATTGAGCCGTAAGGTATAATAAATGGGCCTTTCAGGCAATCATAATCATTAGTGAGACTTCTAGTTTCAATTCTTCCGGCCGCTTTATACAAGTTAAGCCAGGTTATCGGAGCAATTTGGGAATTATACGTACCAGTTTCTCTGGGACAAATAATCAACCAATTTCAAAAGTTGATTTGCCTACCAAATAATTAACAACGGATGAACTGAATCCCAGATAAGCTGATATTATTAAATATTTTCTCAAATGCACTATTACAAGCATGTTTCCAAATTCCAGTTGTATTTAACTAGATTACGGGGGCTGCAAGTTCAAATAAATATGTTGTTTTTTCTCGATACAAGGAAGGAAAACCCAAACTATGAGAATAAAAATTGCCGGCAGAAGAAACTGAATCCAAATAAAAAAGTTGATGATAAATAATAAAATTAATACGACCAGACTTGGAATACATAATAGTTGATAATTCATGTAGAGTACGAATACCAGTTGGCCAACCCATTTCAAAACAGAAACACAAGGGCATAGCAAATCAGAGATACTGAAAGCAACAAGAGTCAGGTCTTTAAGGCAAAAACCCATAAGGATTTCTCGTGGTGCATTTTCTCTTCGAAGCTGCCTGATCTACACCACCGAGTACATGATCCACATTGGTATTCTGTACATTGTTTCCTACCTGTTGGCCATGGACCGAGCACTTGATCCACATTGGTATTCTGTACCTTGTTTCCTACCTGTTGGGCATGAAATGTGGCTATTAATTTGAGGGGGCTTTCCTCTGATTTTGACCTGACCTGCATCAACATTAGTTCTGTCCCCCAGAACTCGCAATGATTTTTGGTTCATTCTTGGTGGTGCTACCCCATGGCTTTCACCATCCCCTTTAAAAACACAAGCATCTCTGGGTTGTGGAGGAAATACTGTGTCCACGGCCAAATCTTGATGAATAGCATGAGAAATCCTTATGGGTTTTTGCCTTCAAGACCCAGAGATGCTTGTGTTTTTAAAGGGGATGGTAAAAGACATGGGGTAGCACCACCAATTATGAACCAAAAATCATTGCGAGTTCTGGGGGACAGAACTAATGTTGATGCAGGTCAGGTCAAAATCAGAGGGAAGCCCCCTCAAATTAATAGCCACATTTCAAGGAGATTTCATGCCCAACAAGTAGGAAACAATGTACAGAATACCAATGTGGATCAAGTGCTCGGTGGTGTAGATCAGGCAGCTTAGAATAGAAAATGCACCCTTAGAAGAAATGTAACTGATAAGACAGTTGATGATGAAGCGAAGGATAGAAGCCAATCTGTACAAGGTCCAAGGAAGGAGCGCAAGGCTTTCACTTCAACACTTACAGCTCGAAGCAAGGCTATGGCTTGTGGAATCAACAACAAGCCAAAAGACTAGATTGTGGATTTTGACACAGCTGATGTCAACGATGAATTATACAAGTTCTACAAACATGATGAGGATAACAGAATCACTTGAACATGTACCGAATATAAAAAAACAAACAATAGAACGTCCCTAGAGGCATAAAACACTGATAGACGACAATCAAATATTATCAATAGGAAAAGAAACTCTGTGGAATTGATCATGAGCGCATTACTAAGAGTTTAACAGCCAAAAGGAAATTTACAGACAAGAAAAAGCAATCAGTAAAACATTATACAAAACACCCCTAGAGGCATAAAATACTGAGACACGACAATCAAATACTATTAATAGGAAAAGAGACTTTTTACAACTGATCATGATTGCGGTATTAAGAGGTTAACAGCCGAAAGGAAATTTACGGACAATAAAATGCACTCAGTAAACCATTATACATGACAAACATACCCAAAATTTCTTTAATGCGCCTGAGAGAGAGAGAGAGAGAGAGAGAGAGAGAGAGAGAGAGAGAGAGAGAGAGAGAGAGAGAGAGAGAGAGAGAGTGTGAGTGTGTGTGTGTGTGTGTGTGGTGTGTGTGTGTGTGTGTGTGTGTGTGTAAAATAGAAGATAACAGTTCATATTAGTCAACTTAAGTGAATTGCTAACCCAAACCAATACTAATGACATATGGTTAGTCATAACCTTTATTAATAACCAAAATGTACCTTTGGGGTAGATTATGGTATGCTGTGTTTTGCTCTTCTTTTCAACAACTTGTCAAGTTCCTGATCACCTATAGCAAACATAAGATGAAAAACTTTGAGAAATGATAATTCACATCTATATCTCTTAGCAGTACAAAATTATCCACACATCTCTTACAATTTCTATGACTCACTAATAACATAGCTTTCATAATAACTGCACCGTTTAAAGAGAAAAATAAGGAATTCATTACTACATCTATCAATTCGCTATGAGAGGGTATTATTTACATAATTGAGTAATGCACATTAAGAATCACAGATGATGAATCATCACAAACAAAACCATAAGTTTCCAGCTGCCGGAGCGAATAAGACAAATCTACTTTCGCAACTGCTTATACAAAATTGGTACTTAGATTTTCCACTTTCCACTTCAGTACCACGCAGAAAACATTAAACATCAGACTCAATGATCATCAACAAACACGCTCACAATCAGTGACCGTAAATATAAACATAACTTAAACAACCATACACTGATCATCATTGTTAATTACGTTAAATACATGAAGGCAGGACGCATTAAGTTGAATCAGTACCTCAATTAAATGTCTTCGCAGCTTGCGACAACTCCCCAATTTTGAAGCCAAAGTATACGAAACCCTAACCTGCAATCATAGATCAAAATTGAATCAAAACACCGAGCAATTACTAAATACAAAGGTAAAATCATAACCCTCGCTAAACGATTACTAAATACAAAGGTAAACTCATATCGATCGAATCGGAAACCAGAGCGGTACCTCGAACCTGAAACGGCACGCCGTATTGGAGCTCCGAGGGGCGAATCTCCGTCTTCTCGAACCGAAAACACGACGAGGCAACGGGCCTAGTCATGTGGCTCTCATCCATGAGAACCAGGCGAGATCGCTTCCATCGTTGACGGTGATGTTGGCGAAACCCTAGAAATGATATCTGTGAGGGATGAGAGAGAACACTGAACACTGAATCGAATCGACTGAGAGATCTGATGTATAATAACGCTTTCGAAATTGTACAATTACCGATTTACCCCCACACACTTGATTGGGCTTCTTTTCCTTTTTCTATGTATGGCCCAATAAAGAAACAAATAATTGAAAACGGCCCAAGTCATAGTTCTTCTATTCCTACCAACACAGGCCTCACAAATCAGAGATCAGAAATCTCAATCAAAGTCAAACTCAGACTCCCAAACACACACACAAACAGATAGTTTGGTTGAGATCTACAGCACCAAAGTAAAAATGCCGAGCCGCTGTGCGATCTGCTGCGAGATTTTGATCGCCATCTTGCTCCCTCCGTTGGGGGTTTGCCTCAGACACGGCTGCTGCACCGTAAGTTTTCCGATCTCGTTCTGGTTTCTTGGACTGTAAGTTTGTGAGAAACTTGAGGCTAAGTTTTTTGGTGGGTACTGTTTGAATTTGCAGGTTGAGTTTCTGATATGCTTGTTGTTGACTTGTCTGGGTTACATCCCGGGAATCATCTACGCGCTCTACGCAATCGTGTTCGTTGATCGTGATGAGTACTTTGACGAATACCGCCGTCCCCTCTACGCTCCTGCTTATTAGCTGGGTGAAATTGTTGTTCAGTAATTTAACTGTGTTTTATGGATTCGTATAATGGGATGATGCGTTTGCTTTTGTTTAGTGTTTCTTAATAAACTAATGTGAGTGTTTGTATTATGATTTGTTGGATTAGTTTTGTTGACGACTTGCATTTGAATATTGATGATTGATTTTAGCTGTTTAGGTGGGTAATATTATATGTTAAGGTGAGGAAGTAGCCATATTTGAGCTTTTAGCCTTTCTGTTCATTCTCAATTGTTTGCTGCTAAGAGGAATAGTTACCCAGTATGATATCATGTACTATACATGGGAATTAGGGCTTTATTGAATTGGTATTTGGCTGCAAGATGAAGTACAGTGATGCAATGCATAGTGGTTAGCTAAAGATCAGTTTTTGGTTTCAAGTTATCCAGGAAGGAAGTGCAAGATTATTTAAGTGATGGGGCTTCATAAGTATGCGGCCAAGAAGCACTTGTAGAATTTTAGACATGAACATTTACCACTTGGCTCCAAGCTAGAGTGTCATTAAACAGCATAGAGCAGCCTTTGTGCAGAGTAGGCCTGGAATTTGATCAATGGAGCTAAGCGGTTGGCTGTGGATGTATGAAGCGAGGCTAACCATGTCAATGTATATGTTGACGGTGCATGCATATTCATTCCTTGCTAAATGAGGCTAAACGGTGCATACTGTACATACTCATGCCTTGCTAATTTGCTAAGTGAGTGTTGTTGGTATATATACCGCAAGCATAAGCAACGACCTCGTAGACCGTTTTTCCGGCCACGAAGGGTCCCGCCTCCGACATGGATCCGGTAGTCCGACATGCAAACTACATCATCATGGAGTCGGAACATCAATATCACATCAGGAGGTCCTCTGTCCAAGCACGGCAAGGAGGCATCGTGATAAGAAATATGTGTAATGTGTCCCACATCGAAAGTGTGTTGTAAGTGGGAACCTTCCTAATCTATAAAGGAAGGGTTCCCTCTAAGTAGAAGGGATAGATCTTCTTCTCCCGCTCATGGCAACATCTTGGAGGCTCATAATCTTGTAACACCACCAAGGCATTGAGGCCTCCCGATAGTGAATTCTAAGTGGACGTAGCCATGCTCTCCGCCGGCATGGTGAACCATTATAAATGTTGTCTATAAATGTTGTCTCTTGCCTTTTGATTGTCTCTTGTCCATGATCCATCGCACTTTTGTGGAGTCACCAAGATCCAGCAGAAACATTTGGTGCTCTCGTTGAGAGCCGACCTCCCGTTTGCCAAACGGGTGCAGTCGGCACAAAAAGTCTTGTTGCTCTACTGGGAGGCTCATGCATGAAAATCAGTTGGTGGTATCCAGTGCGTAGGCCTAAGCCACTCTGGCCCAACCCATCATGAGGAAATATATAGGCCCAAGCCACCAAGAAGTCTTGGTGTCCCGCCCGGGTGACCTTATCACCGGGTCATCCCTAAGCCCAATTGAGTAGTGGGTCCGGGATCAGTAATGTCGGCCGGGAGGCCTCGTCGGTGACGATCAGTACATGGTGTCCGGTATGCAGGCCCAGTCGGCCCAACCATCAGGTGGAATAGCTTGCTATGGGCACCCGGAGCTCAGTCATGTCGGCCGGGAGCTTCACCAGTGACAACCCAATCCTCCCGCTGCCCCGATCATCTTTTTCTCCTGGATGGCACCTCTCCCGGGACCCAGAGCTCAGTCATGTTGGCCTGGAGCTTCACCGGTGACAACCCAATCCTCCCGCTGCCCAGTCTTCTTCTTCTCCCGGTGGTTCTTCTTCCGGGTTCGACAACAGCTCCCCTCCCGGTAACTCAAGCTCGGCAGCAGCTCCCCTCCCGGTGACTCAAGCTCGGCAGCAGCTTCCGGTGGCCTTGCCTCAAGCCCTGCAGCAGCCAGCCTCCCGTTCTCCGGCTAAAGAAAGAAGAGAGAGTCGGTCCGGCCACCCATCCTCTTACTCTGGGCAGCAGCTCGGCAGCAGCCTTCGGGAGCCCGGAGAGAAAGGAAAGAAAGGAAGACACAGAAGCAGAAAGAAAGAGGAAGGGGGTCTCGGGGGCTCCCAGTTTCAAAAAGAGAAGAACAAAAAGGGAAAGAAAGAAAGAGGAAGGGGGATCTCGGATCCCGTAGACCTTCAAAAAAAAAAAAAAGAGCTATGGACACCCGACCCGGCAGCAGCATCACCTCTCCGGGGTTCCTGTCTGAGCATATTCAGCCACCGGGCACAACGCAATTGAAGAAGGTAGAGAATTGCCCCATGCAGTCTAATCTGCAAACAGCGGGTCCCGGTTGCACAAAAAAAAACAGGGGTGAAAGAAAGAAAGAGGGCAACCTATGGCAACATAATCCTACCCTTTCGGACCCTACCTCAGTGTTCACATTCACACTTCCGGGTCTACTGGGTGCACCAATTCAGCAGCTTACTACACAGATAAGTCTTTCGTTTTATTATCTTTTATCAAAAGTTCAACACATGTTTCACGTATAAGTTTGTGGAAGTATGCATGCTCGTGATAACATTATGGCATCATACTCGTATAACACCCATGCGGCACATATATCATTATTTATGTGTTCTTGGCATTCGACCGGGAGGCATTCCACCGAGAGAGGGGCATTCGACCGAGAGATTGACATTCGACCGAGAGGCATTCAGTATTACACAATTACATGAACCATTGTGCTTTTCGACAATTCTTATGTAAGCTGCTAATCGATCATTTGTTTATTGTGAAGGTACAATAATCCTCGCTAAATGGGGCAAGGGAAGTCCTTCCGAGTAAGAGAACCTTCTTCCTTAGAGAGTTGGGGGGACATGGGGTGTATGCCGTTACTCGGTCGTTACTTATGCTTGGCGGCATACAATTTATTTGTAACTCTCCAAGTAAGATGGCCCTCTTACTCGAGAGTTGGGGGGACATGTTGTTGGCATATATACCGCAAGCATAAGCAATGACCTCGTAGACCATTTTTCCGGCCACGAAGGGTCTCGCCTCCGGTAGTCCGACATGCAAACTACATCATCATGGAGTCGAATCATCAATATCACATCAGGAGGTCCTCCGTCCAAGCACGGCAATAAGGCATCGTGATAAGAAATATGTGTAATGTGTCCCACATCGAAAGTGTGTTGTAAGTGGGAACCTTTCTAATTTATAAAGGAAGAGTTTCCCCTAAGTGTGTTGTAAGTGGGAACCTTCCTAATCTATAAAGGAAGGGTTCCCCTAAGTAGAAGGGATGGATCTTCTTCTCCCGCCCATAGCAATATCTTGGAGGCTCATAATCTTGTAACACCACCAAGGGCATTGAGGCCTCCCGATAGTTAATTCCAAGTGGACGTAGCCATGTCCTCCGCCGGCATGGTAAACCATTATAAATGTTGTCTCTTGCCTTTTGATTGTCTCTTGTCCATGATCCATCGCACTTTTGTGGAGTCACCAAGATCCAGTAGAAACAGTGAGGCTGACGGTGACCATATGCATGTCTAAGCCAAGCAAGATGAGCACAGAAGAAGATGAATGCTACCCTAAAATGTTGCCCCAAGCTCATATAAATTGTCCTCATGACTCTTTAATTATAAGAAGAAAAACTCCAAAATCTTCGTTTTTGATCAAAATCCGTGGACTACACATTTTTGGGTTAAAAATGCATGTTCTTATTTTTTCACAAAAATGTTCTCACTTTTAGATATGGATTTGTAAGCACTTCTTGAATTGACAGAACTAAAAAATCTCGAGCCGATTTTTTTGTAAGATTTTTTTAAGTCAATATAAGGAGGTGAAAAAAACGTGAATGCCAGTTAAATATTGGGTATATGTAATGGAAAAATGGGGAGTTTTGCTAAAAAATTAGTGAGATTATGAAGATTGAATCTCATGGAAGTTTATTGTTGAATTTTCTCCAACTTTAATTTTTTTTTATCAAAAACTCGTTTTCATCAAAAATGTGGACTATAAAACATGTAATTATTTTTTTTTGCTGAAATTTTATGTTTTTAAATTATCACCAAAATCTCCTTGTCTTTAAATTATAATTTTTTTCTTTAATTCTTGTACAGACGGTACTGAAAACTCTCAATTTTCTTATACGATTTTTTAAAGATAAAAATAAAAAAGAAGAGAAATAACGGCGGGAAGACACGTGGCAGAGAGCGCGCAGATCAAGTATAAGACTCTTCCCCCTACCGAACAAACCGCCAAAAATGGACCAAACCAGAAACGAAGACACCGACGAGTTACCGTCGGTGTCCGAGCCCGGCTGGGCCGAGTTGACCCACGAGTGCCTCACCAACATCATCGCCCGCCTCTCCTTCGAGCACCGATGGCGTGCGATGCTCGTCTGCAAGTCATGGCTGCTCGCCTGCAAGGACCCACATCTCAACTCTGGCTTCGTCCTCGAGCCTGAGTCAGTGCCCGAGTCTGCTCGGTGGTGGACCCCCGAGTTAGGGAGGAAGGTCGATTCCATTCTCCGATCTGTTGCTGAATGGAGCCAGGGGTCGCTTAGGGAGATTCGAACCAGGAACTGCTCTAATGTGTCTCTCTCTTTCGTCGCCCAAGGTATTGGAGACCAAAATTTCGTCACTTATTTGTCTTCGTTGCTTGATTCATTTTCATTTGGGTTTGGAGTTTCTTTGAAAGTTTGGGTTTTTATGGAATGGGATGATTGAATTAAAAAGTGGGAAGCTTCTGGTTTTTTGGTTTTGATTGTCTAGGTGTGGCGATTACTAGGGTGATAATTGAAAATGATTTCTTGGGATGAAGTTTTGTTGTTAATGGCTGTATGGTGAGCTCAATATGAGGTCTGAAAGTGAGTACTTTATGTGTTTCTCATTGGTACATTTCAAATGTTGTTTGGTAAGTGTAGCTTTTCATGGTCTGTTGTGGGTAATTAGAGTTGGATCTGCCAATGTGATATGTGCTTGTAATTGTAATTTTCTAGGTGCCCAAACCTTGAGGTTCTTTCGATCAAGAGCTGCCCGAATGTGACTGATGCGTCTATGGCTGATATAGCGTTTCGGTGTCCCATGATTAAGGAACTTGATATCAGCTATTGCCATGAAATATCTCATGAGTCTCTGCTGTTGATTGGGAGGAATTGCCCTAATCTCACAATTGTTAAACGGAATGCATTGAATTTGCTAGATCCCTCTGAACATGCCGGGATTGTTCCTGATGAGTATTTTAAAACTTGCCCTCAAGATGGGAATTCAGAGGCTGATGCAATTGGCAAATCTATGCCGAATCTGAAGCACCTTGAACTAAGGTTCTCCAAGGTAACGGCTAAAGGCCTTGGTTTGATAGCTGCAGGGTGTCTGAAACTGGAATACTTGGATGTGTTTGGGTGTGCAAACTTGACTAATCGTGATATCAAGAATGCAACTTCCGAGCTGAAGAACTTGAAGGAGATTAAAAAGCCAAATTTCTACATTCCTAGGTCAGTTTTCCATACAGAGAGGTATGGCCATTGGAGGCTGTATGATGAGAGATTTCAAACAGATGTTTTCAGAATCTGATCTGCTATCTAAGCTTGGAATATAACACATCTATAGGGCTTTAGCATCTATCAGTATTGCCTAGTAGCTTCATTTGTTAATATTTGCTTGATACTACCAATAATTCTGCTTGTGTTGTATTTATATATGCTGTGTATCAATACTGGTGTACAACCATCACGCTTCCATGTTATATATAAGATGAAGAAATGCTAAACCATGTATCTGCTTTCGTTGTACATCATCTTTTGTATTGCATTCTTCGTTGAACTTGTTTGTGCTTTGCTTCCTACCTCCTACTTGGAATCTATGAGAATCATTTTCTTTGATTTTACACCATTATACACAATACAGTTGAATTCAAGTAGGTGAATTTGATAAGTACTATTGCTAAAGCAATGGATTGAAAAGAGGCAGTAATCAACATTGGAAACTTTGTTGAAAACAAAGTTCCTGAGTTACAGGTTGAGTCCTAACTTATTTTCTGCAGAATCAGTACAGGCAATCAAAACAGAGCAAATATGAACCATCCGATAGTAACGCGCCTGAATACCGTTGAGAATAATGAAGTGGGTGGTTTACCCAGGAAAGAGGATGCTGCACTATGACTGGTTTTGGGACGATTAAGGTCCGCGGCACCACCATATGTTCCCTTTCCTTTCTGGGAAACCTTCAAGTGATGAACTACATGCATTTTCCCATTTGTTCTTTGATTGCCTTCTTTTCCACTTGATTTGGTCATTATATCATACACATCTGCACAACTTGCAATAACATAAGCAGAATACAATATAGGGATCAACCGATCAACTAAGCTCTGGTCGTTAAGGAGAAATATGTATTCTAGTGCTTACCCTTAACTTTCTTCTCTTTCTTCTGAGGTCCATGATCTACAGCTTTAGGTACTGCAGAAGTGCTTTCGCATGCAGATAGAGCAAGCAGGCACAGAAAGACGAGGGTAGAAAACCATGTTAGTATTTCTCTCCTCATTTCCTCAACTGGGTTCTAACTTCTGATCAGGACACTTAAAAAGAGATTTCAGAGTTACTGTTCGTAAGCACTGTGTAACAAAAAGTAAGAAAAAGCATCTATCTGGGTTTTCATGGCCTGTGAAGTAAAGTAAGATTCTCACCAAAGTAGATCAGATATTAAACCTCGCTCATGTACTCTTGCAATGGAGAATTTATTCACCAAATACAATGTCAGTCACTGTTTTTTTTTCCTTAGTTTATGTATACTATTTTATGATAATTCACTGCAGAGGATCGATGTAGTCAAGTTTTGTCGGGGAATTGCTATATAGTAAGAACAGGGCTGGCAGAAGAATCAAGAGCGGAAAACTTTGATTAAGGATTAACCGACTTTGAAAACAATGCAAGGGAATGTGATGCCTTACTTTTTCTTAGACAAGATAACTTCCTTCTGATATAAACATGTCCAGGACTGGGTGCATATTCCTACCATTAGTGATTCAATTCTAATATAGACCACATGATCGAGAGCAAAGTGCTTCTCTCACTTAGCTCAGATATATGCCCTGCCAACACCAATCTTATTACATGCACCTAAATCCATTCATTGCAGTCTAATCCTGATTAAAACTCTCTTTATCAGGATAATATATGATAGTCTCACATGCATACATGATGTATGATACATCTCTAGGGAACTACTGATCTTTAATTTTTTTTTTTTTTCTTTCTTTCTTCTGGATAGACTACTTGGAGTAAGTTGAGTTACTTGAGTAGCAAAAAAGAACACAATAATTTGTAAAAATAGAGCAAGGATCTGTCAGCTCTGCAATTTACTAGAAATCTAGAATTACTTGAATCTTTCAACTGCTACAATACAGGTGCAATATACATTATTACAATTCCATAATATTAATTTGATGGCTTGTATGTCCTCGATCATCAGAAGACGTACGAACGAAGGTACAGAAGTAAAGCTGATAGCAGTAGTTTGTAGTTTCAAGAGAGCTAGCACCAGTAATATATAAACATACGAATCCTGACCTAGAACAGAAAGAGGAAGAGGGATAAACACAGAAAATAACCGAGATGAATAGAAGGTATCTGACTAGGAATGGCTGCTGATGCACGAGGTAATTTAGGTACTTTAGGAACTTACGGATCAAGTTCATGTGAATCCCAAGCTTCCTATTCAAGTGAAACACGCTAAGATCATTATATGCGGGGTGTTGCATTTTCTGACCAAGAACCGCACTACGTGGATTCAAAGAGGTTTCATGAGCTGAACTTGGACGAGATTCAGAGAATAAAAGAAGAACGAGTGTGAGAGCAATCGCATATTTCATTGGAGTCATGTCTGGGCTAAGCAAAATGTAGTTTGATAAATGAATATGGATAGGAGGATTACTTATATAAGGTAGTAGCCGCATGGTGTACCAGTGTTTTATTCTACACGCTTGAATACTTTGACTATAATGGCTAAGGCACAAGATGGAGAAGATGTCAATCAGACCAAAAAAAGATCAATTTTGACTAATTATATATCTAAGAGGCCATCCAAAATACCACACTAAAGAGAAGCACTCAACGAATTGAAATTAGTGTACCTGCCTGAGAAACCAGTAGAAAAACTTCCAAGTACACACAAGCGAGACTTTAAGGATCAATTTCAAGCCAGCCACCTAGTATACTCGTCACGAGGAAGAATGCCTGCGCGCTGCTGCGGGGACTTCTGACACCTTCTACGTTATATCAAACATCGCTATTGTGAAGGGTTAAGAGTCGGTTGACACTATTTGGATGAGGATGGAAGAGCAAGAGATAACATTGACATTTGACATTCTCATGATTAAACAAAAGGAGAGCATCAAAAACGTCATTGTCGGCACTAAAAATGCTATTGGTCATAGATTTTACTATGGAAATGCAGTGTGATGTTCTCGATTACAACTAACTGATAACAGTCGCTCTATAGTTGGAAGGATTCGCAAGCTTACAAAGAGACTTTGGAAGGAAACAAATGCATAGAATTTTGTTTCTGGCCCTTGGCTTGTGTTTGGTGATTTCAACGCAATCCTGGGGGCTCATGAGAAAAAAGGAGGTGCTCTAGTAGGTCGTCGATCTTGTGAAGAGTTTCAAGCTATGACTGATGTTTGTGAGCTTATTCATGTTGCTACTAGAGGGGCAGAATTCACTTGGGTTCGTCGTCGTGGTGTTAGAGGTAATGTTGAGGAGAGACTTGATCGTTGTCTTGCTAATCTTCCTTGGTTGGATAGCTGGGACTCTTTTGATTGTTGTACTCTTCCTCGCTTATGCTCGGATCATAATCCTATCATGATGACCTTTTCTAATGCTTTTGGGGCACGCCCAAGTCTATTTCGGTTTAGGCGGATGTGGCTAGAACATGGTGATTTTCAGGGTTTTGTGAAGCAGTGCTGGGATTCTGTCCGAATGCATGGTTGTCCATTGTCTGTTTTGCAACATAAATTAAGAGTCTTGCGTAAAGCCCTTCGAAACTGGAATTGGGAAGTTTTTGGAGATGTCAATAGGCGTGTGGACGCAGACCTTGCTGCCCTAGTAGCCCTGCAAAATGATATCTCAAATTCAGGGGGTACGGATGATGATTATGCTAAAGAGTGTGAGTTACAGGCCAATTTGTCTGAGTCTTTACGATTACAAGAACTATTTTTGAAGGAAAAATCAAGGTTGCGTTGGATTTCAGAGGGGGACCGTAACACGACTTTCTTTCATGCTATGTGCCGTGCTCGGCGTGCCCGTTCTTCAATAACATTATTGAGAGATGGTGATCAAGTCTATCAAGATCCTCTTACAATTCAGAATCACATTGTTGCTTACTACACTGATTTATTTGCTAACCATGCAGATTATTGTGATACGGGGCTTATTAGCCGGGTCATTCCTTGATTACTGATGATGAGAATATGTCCCTAACTTCAGTTCCCTCTTCAGAAGAGATTTATTTAGCACTCAAGGACATGGACCCAGATAGCGCTCCTGGGCCTGATGGATTTAATGGACATTTTTTTGTCTCATGTTGGGCAACTGTTGGTGCGGATGTAACTTCAACTATCCAATTCTTTTTCCAACATGGATCCCTACCGGCATCTTTCAATTCAAGTATGATTATTCTTATTCCTAAAGTTGATCATGTTGTAACTATCAAGGAGTATAGGCCTATTGCATTATCTAATTTTGTCTTCAAGATTATTCCAAAGATTCTGTCTCTTCGGCTTGCGTCTATTGCTTCAAGAATAATCTCACCTCAGCAACATGCTTTTGTTCCTGGAAGAAACATTGCAGATTGTATTATTACAACTTCAGAGTGTATTAATTTACTAGACTCCAAGTGCCATGGTGGAAATGTTGCCATCAAAATGGATATTACGAAGGCCTTTGATACTCTCTCATGGGACTTCATTCTTCATGTTTTGGAAGCTTTCGGTTTTCATCCGACATTTGTTTCATGGGTACGAGTTATTCTTCATTCCACAAAACTCTCTCTCTATTGGTTAACGGAAGAGCAGTGGGGTATTTTTCTTGTGGCAGGAGTGTGCGTCAAGGGGACCCTTTGTCTCCTCTTCTATTCTGCCTAGCGGAGGAAGTTCTAAGTCGAGGTATTTCTGAGCTTTTAAATAATGGCAGACTGAAACCTATCTCTTCCCCGCGGGGAGTTGTGGCTCCTTCACATGTTTTATTTGCAGATGATGTGATTGTTTTTTGTCGAGGGGATCAACGTAACTTGGCTTTGGTTATGTCTCTGTTTGATGAGTATGGGCAGAATTCAGGGCAAATAATTAACAAGGCCAAGTCACAGGTATTTGTCAGTAAACATATTTATTACCGCCGACAGTCCATTACAAACTCTTTGGGTATTCCCATTGGAGGAATTCCATTTACTTACTTGGGTGTGCCAATTTTTCATGGGAGGCCTCGAGCATCTTACTTTCAGCCGATTGTTGATAAAATTCGAGTTCGTCTATCTAGTTGGATGGGTTCTATTCTTTCCATGGCTGGGAGGCTTCAATTGCTCAAGTTTGTTTTTAATAGCATGCTGGTATATAGCTTTCAAGTTTATGAATGACCTATTTATCTGCTGTGGTGTTTGGAGGTTTGGTGTAGGAACTACTTGTGGTTTGGCTCCATTGATAAGAGAGGTGTTCCTTTGGTAGCATAGAAGAATTGTTGCACTTCATTGGAGGAGGGTGGGCTAGGCTTAAAGCAACTTGCTCTCCAGAATAAGTCTCTTCTTCTAAAGAGGAGCTGGGAAGTTTTTTCTTCTTCTTCAGTTGGTAGCTCTTTCCTTCGAGCTCGCTTTTGGCGTAATGGGGTCTTGCGTCGTTCGTATGTAAGCTCTTCTATTTGGCCAGGGGTGAAACACTTTTGGGCTCAAGTTCAAGAAAACTCAAGGTGGCTCATTGGTTGTGGGAGATCAGTACATTTCTGGAGAGATAATTTCTTGGGTAGGCCACTTCTCGAATTTTTTGGGAATGATAATGCAGGTTCGGCTGCTCTCATGGCTGGGTTGGTAGCTGACTACATTCTTAATGGTGCTTGGAATTTTCCCTCATTGTTTCAACTACATTTTCCAGGCCTCTGTGATTTAATTAGTGGTGTTCCTATTGCTTTGTTCCCAAATATGCCTGATAAATTGATATGGGTTCCATCTGCATCTGGTGAGCTAACTGCAAGGGATGCTTTTCACTTTCTACGTCCGCGACTTCCTCAGACAAATTGGGGTAAGCTTATATGGTCTAAATATATTATTCCTCGTATCTCTATTCATTCATGGAAAGTCTTACGAGGTAAGGTATTGTCGGAAGATGTGTTGCAACGACATGGATTTTCCTTGGCATCTCGTTGTGTCCTTTGTGGCTTGGAGGGTGAATCATTGCTTCATATTTTTTTCTCATGCTCTTATGCTTATTCCTTGTGGGGATGCTGGGTATCTTGGTTTGAGTTGGGTGTTATGCCATCGACTATTATGGATTTATTATTCTATGGTTTGAATGGCCGTAGCCAACAACTTAGAGAATTGTGGCTGCTTTGTTTTTACTACTACCCTATGGTTTATTTGGAAGGCAAGGAACATAATGAAGCATGATGGTCGTTTCATTGGTGTGGATGCTTTACATAGGCTTATTTTGGGGCACATATAAGCTGCTAGTAGATTAGCTACGGGTTGTATGTTCAACTCTTTGGAGGAGTTACGCGTCCTGAAAAATTATAATATTTCATGTCGCCCACGTAGAGCTCCTCGTATTATTGAGGTTAATTGGCATCCTCCTATCCTTGGGTGGGTGAAAATTAATACTGATGGTGCGTGGCAGCGTGCATCAGGACGAGCCGGATATGGTGGTATTTTTCGTGACTTCCGTGGTTCTTTTCTTGGTGCTTTGCGTCTAATCTTGATATTCCTAGCTCCGTTGAGGCTGAGGTCATGGCAGTAATCCAAGCTATTGAGTTAGCTTGGGTTAGAGAATGGAAACATATATGGCTTGAGGTGGACTCGACTCTTGTCCTTCATTATCTTCGGATCCTCATCTTGTTTCTTGGCGGTTACGGGTGGCCTGGAGTAATTGCTTGCACCATATATCACATATGCATTTTCGGTCCTCTCATATATTCAGAGAAGGTAATCAAGTGGCGGATGCGCTTGCTAATATGGGTTGACATTGACTGGAATGTCATGGTGGGATGATCCTCCTCCTTCCATCGTTGATCATTGCCGGCGAGATGCACTTGGTCTCCCGAATTTTCGTATTTGTTAATGTCTTTGTCATGTGTTCGTTGATGTTTTTTATGTAATTACTTGTTTCTCTACAAAAGAGTTTATTTGTAGGCTGGCATTGGTCTAGTCCTCCAGCTTCTTGTACCTTTTTTTATCAATAAATTTTTGTGAATGGACGGTGAGTTAGTCCCTCTATGCTTACCAAAAAAATAAAAAATGCATATGGAAGCCAATGTAGGCAACAGATTCAATATGTTGGCTTTGACCCTTTAAACTTTCATGATCCTTGCACCCAGTTCTCCTTTGGCCTGCCATGTAAAGGAATTATGTATATCTCGGCCTGTCCTCTTCCTTCCACACCCGGCACCCCGAATATTGCTTTAGAATTGGTGTGGCAGCATCATAGCTTCCTGCAAAATGTCCAAATATAAATTTTTATCAAGTTCTCAAAAGGCTAGCAACACCTTTATCAAGTGCCCCACTCTATACATGGAAAGCGTTGGACTACGCCGTTATACAGTACGCCACTAGTAGGTCCTGACACGTGGTATTACTTCAGCCACAAAATTCAAATCTAAAGGGTATATATGTAAGTTTATCAATTAACACCGTTAACAATAAAATATGTTCTACTGTTAAATTTCAAATCACAGAAGAACTACCCCACCCAATAACTAGTTTGACTCTCTCTCTCTCTCTCATCCCTCTTTTCTCTCAAAAGACCCTTCAAGTCAAGCTAGTGGCGGGGACGCTACTAGCCTGCACGGCCGTCGTCAAATCAAGCCCCCTGCCAGGCAGTGAAGACGACGTCGTCACAGCCGCAGCGAGTCGAGCCGAGTTCGATCGGAGCGGGCGGCCCGGTGAGAAAGGGAACTCGGCGTCGATAGGAAGAAACGGCGGAGGGGGAGGAGACGCACGAGGACACCAGCCTGGCCGTGACCGGTGGTTTGGGGATATTTGAAGGAGTTTATGGACATGTGAAGCTGCACCAGATTGTGTTTCCTTTCAAGATCTTGTACACTTTTTACTTGAGCTGATAGGAAACTAAATCTTGTTAGGGCGAGATATAACGATGTCGGATTAATGACCACCCCTCCGTCCAAAACATAAACACCTATCTTTCTCAAATCGATCTGATCGAATCAAACACCCCTGTGCTCAATCTCTGCGATTCTTGATCCTTATTCAAACTCAGAAGCTCTCTCTCACTTCTCAACACCATGGCCAGTGTCTTGGTGTTCCCTTTGACCTCAGTCAACACCTTAACCTCCTTGTCCGTGGCTTTCCAAAAGAGCTCCCTGTGCACGCCGGCGAAGTTGGAGCCGGAGGAGCCATTTTTGACAGTCTTTTTCACGCCGTCGGCGATTAACGAAATCACCAAGGCGGTGCCGCTAATCGTCTTTCCATGAACTTTCTGACCATGGTGGTGATGTTGGGTTCGGAGAGGGCATGGATTTGACGACGGCGCATGAGGAGAGGTGGGGTGGTTGGGCTTGAACTCGGCGGAGGAGGAGGGGTTGGAGAGGTTGGAAGTGGTGGAGAAGCAATGGTCTATCTACCTCTGTTTTTTCTCAGATTCATGGTGACGGTGATGAACTGAAGATGAGAGGACATGCAGGTGATGCAGTTAGATGGATTGCCTTCACCTTGTGTGGGTATGAAATCTTTATTCTGTTTTTAGTCTCACAACAAAATCTAATAATTACTATGATAACCTAAAATTCATACATGTCATTCCATTAACAGTTATATGAAGCATACCATACAACGAAAGTAGGCTAGCTTTTGCCCCCTATACATGTACATTGAGATAAATTTCTTTGACTGACTTGCTTACATTAGTGATTACATTGGTGATTTCAATGGAAGTGATTTTTCTTTTTTTTAAGATAAAAATAAAAAAGAAGAGAAATAACGGCGGGAAGACACGTGGCAGAGCGCGCAGATCAATTATAAGACTCTTCCCCCTGCCAAACAAACCGCCAAAAATGGACCAAACCAGAAACGAAGACACCGACGAGTCACCGCCGGAGTCCGAGTCCGGCTGGGCCGAGTTGACCCACGAGTGCCTCACCAACATCATCGCCCGCCTCTCCTTCGAGCACCGATGGCGTGCGATGCTCGTCTGCAAGTCATGGCTGCTCGCCTGCAAGGACCCGCATCTCAACTCTGGCTTCGTCCTCGAGCCCGAGTCAGTGCCCGAGTCAACTCGGTGGTGGGACCCCGATTTAGGGAGGAAGGTCGATTCCATTCTCCGATCCGTTGCTGAATGGAGCCAGGGGTTGCTTAGGGAGATTCGAACCAGGAACTGCTCTAATGTGTCTCTCTCTTTCGTCGCCCAAAGGTATTGGAGACCAAAATTTCGTCACTTATTTGTCTTCGTTGCTTGATTCATTTTCATTTGGGTTTGGAGTTTCTTTGAAAGTTTGGGTTTTTATGGAATGGGATGATTGAATTAAAAAGTGGGAAGCTTCTGGTTTTTGGTTTTGATTGTCTAGGTGTGGCGATTACTAGGGTGATAATTGAAAATGATTTCTTGGGATGAAGTTTTGTTGTTAATGGCTGTATGGTGAGCTCAATATGAGGTCTGAAAGTGAGTACTTTATGTGTTTCTCATTGGTACATTTCAAATGTTGTTTGTTAAGTGTAGCTTTTCATGGACTGTTGTGGGTAATTAGAGTTGGATCTGCCAATGTGATATGTGCTTGTAATTGTATTTTTCTAGGTGCCCAAACCTTGAGGTTCTTTCGATCAAGAGCTGCCCGAATGTGACTGATGCGTCTATGGCTGATATAGCGTTTCGGTGTCCCATGATTAAGGAACTTGACATCAGCCATTGCCATGAAATATCTCACGAGTCTCTGCTGTTGATTGGGAGGAATTGCCCTAATCTCACAATTGTTAAACGGAATGATGCGTTGAATTTGCTAGATCCTTTTGAACATGCCGGGATTGTTCCTGATGAGTACTTAAAAACTTGCCCTCAAGATGGCAATTCAGAAGCTAATGCAATTGGCAAATCTATGCCGAATCTGAAGCACCTTGAACTGAGGTTCTCCAAGGTAACGGCTAAAGGCCTTGGTTTTATATCTGCAGGGTGTCTGAAATTGGAGTACTTGGATGTGTTTGGGTGTACAAACTTGACTAGTCGTGATATCGACAATGCAACATCCGAGCTGAAGTACTTGAAGGAGATTAAAAAGCCAAATTTCTACATCCCAAGGTCGGTTTTCCATACGGAGAGGTATGGACATTGGAGGCTTTATGATGAGAGATTTCAAACAGATGTTTTCAGATTCTGATCTGCTATCTAAGATTGGAATATAACACATCTACAGGGCTTCAGCATCTATTAGTATAGCCTAGTAGCTTCTTTTATTAAAATTTGCTTGATACTACCAATAATTCAGTTTGTGTTGTATTTATAGATGCTGTGTATCAATACTGGTGTACAAGCATCATGCTTCCATGTTATATATAAGGTGAAAAAGTACTAAACCATGTATCTGCTTTCGTTGTACATCATCTTTTATATTGCTTGCTTCATTGAACTTGTTTGTGCTTTGCTTCTTACCTCCTTGGAATCTGTAAGAATCCATCTCTTTGATTTTACACCACTATACACGATACGGTCGAATTCAAGTAGGCGAATTTGATAAGTACCCTTGCTAAAGCAACGGATTGAAAAGAGGCAGTGAATTACAGGTTTAGTCCTAAATCATCTTCAGCAGAATCAGTACAGGCAATCAAAACAGAGCAAATATGAACCATCCGATAGTAACGCGCCTGAATACCGCTGAGAATAATGAAGTGGGTGGTTTACCCAGGAAAGAGGATGCTGCACTATGACTGGTTTTTGGACGCTTAAGGTCCGAGGCACCACCATATGTTCCCTTTGCTTTCTGGGAAACCTTCAAGTGATGAACTACATGCATTTTCCTATATGTTCTTTGATTTGGTCATTATATCATACACATCTGCACAACTTACAATAACATAATGAGAATACAATATAGGGATCAACCGATCAACTAAGCTCTGGTCATTAAGGAGAAATATGTATGCTAGTGCTTACCCTTAAGTTGCTTCTCTTTCTTCTGAGGTCCATGATCTACAGCTTTAGGTACTACAGAAGTGCTTTCGCATGCAGATAGAGCAAGCAGGCACAGAAAGACGAGGGTAGAAAACCATGTTAGTATTTCTCTTCTCATTTCCTCAGTTGGGTTCTAACTTCTGATCAGGACACTTAAAAAGAGATTTCAGAGTTACTGTTCGTAAGCAGTGTGTAACAAAAAGTAAGAAAAAGCATCTATCTGGGTTTTCATGGCCTGTGAAGTAAAGTAATATTCTCACCAAAGTAGATTAAATATTAAACCTCGCTCATGTACTCTTGCAATGGAGAATTTATTCACCAAATACAATGTCAGTCACCTTTTTTTTTCCCTTAAACATGTATACTATTTTATGATAATTCACTTCAGAGGATCGATGTAGTCAAGTTTTGTCGGGGAATTGCTATATAGTAAGAACAGGGCTGGCAGAAGAATCAAGAGCGGAAAATTTTGATTAAGGATTAACCAACTTTGAAAAGAATGCAAGGGAATGTGATGCCTTACTTTTTCTTAGACAAGATAACTTGCTTCTGATATAAACATGTCCAGGACTGGGTGCATGTTCCTACCATTAGTACAGTCTAAGTTATTCAATTCTAATATAGGCCACATGATCGAGAGCAAAGTGCTTCTCTCACTTAGCTCAGATATATGCCCTGCCTGCCAACACCAATCTTATTACATGCACCTAAATCCATTCATTGCAGTCTAATCCTGATTAAAACTCTGTTTATCCGGATAATATATGATAGTCTCACATGCATATCTCTAGGGAACTACTGATCTTTAATATATATTTTTTTCTTTCTTCTGGATAGACTATGACACGACCCACCCCGAATTTCACCCTAAACCCGAGTAAATCGTGCGGGGACCACTTCTAAGGAAAAATTTACCGCTAAATTCGGTACAACCTCCCTTGGAAATGGACAACCTTTCCAAACCAAAACCTGCAAACACGTCTAAAGGTTCCAAATCTAACCTTATAGACTCCTGGAGCCTTCGTGCTCCTCACAAATCACAACATCTCCCAATATAGATTTACTAATCTAACAAAGATCCTATAATAAACAACCACATATTCAGAGCAACTCTATTTGAGAGGAAATAAACTATAAATAAATAGAAAAGAGCGGAAGCTATACTATTGATTATGCCTCTTCTCCATGTACGTCCGATCTCAACTATGCAATCCTGCAGACTGGGCATTTTAAAACGAAGGGCCCAGGGAAGACATTTAATAACGTTAGAGTGAGTGGACATAAATAATTTAATAACAAAATATTTATGCATTCCCAATTTAATTTCATAGAAAATATACTGCATGCGGCAGCTCAAAAGCGTTCAATTCATAATTTGACAATTTCACGACTAGCACTGGCTAGTCACAAACTCAAATAAAATGGAGCCTCTCAGGCTAAACCATATATAATCATATATTCGTATGTATCTACACTCATCAGACTCCTTGTATGAATCCTAGAAACAATTCAGAAAAATAGAAATTCATACAAGGCTACAACACTGGCATCTAACGCTCATGTTGCGCCATAATGGTATTTTTCCTCATTATGACCGAAAAGGGACGGTGTACATATACGTGTGGACTCCCTATATGAAAACCTAAATAAACTGAAAAAGAAAGAAGTTTTCATATAGGGCTATGACGCTTGTGTCTAACACGCACGACACGCCATAATAGTAGTTTACCTCATTATGACGGACCAAGCACGTATAGCTAGCTAGCATTTATATACATACTATTCTCATAAAATCCAAAACATATATATCTACCGAAAATCTCATTTTCGGGATCTCTCCAAAGGAGGAAAAATTGTCAAATAGGCAAGAAATCAATAAATCTCATTAGAAGAAATAAATGATTAATAAAATCATTCATCGCATGCTTTTTATTTAAAACAAAGGTCCACTCACAAATTAGGCCTAAGCCTGACGTCGATCCGAGGTCTCTCCAATTTGAGTCTCCTCACGTCTTGTTCCAAATGTATAATTAATTTCCCACTAAAAATCCAATATTGATGAAATAGGCAAAATTAATTGAGAGCCATAAATACGCTCATCATTGCCTAACTTCGATATTCTTAAATTGAAACGATCCAAACTTTAATATCATACTTGGCAGTCGTAAATACAACCTTTTCTAGAAATTGATTTAAATCCTACGGTCGGATTTTACATTATTTAACCGCCAAAATACCAAACTTCGGAAATTCACAAACCTATTCAAAACTCGTCCGAAAATTCCACAATTCACTTCATTAAAATCCTCTAATTATTACACATTTAAAATTATACAAAACCCCAAAACGGCGGCGGCGGCGGCTCCGCCGGCAGCGGCGGCCGGAGGCCGATTTCGGCAACGTCCAAAATCTACCAAATTTTAACAGAATCTTCCTCTCATCATCCCAAACAACTTTCATAACTATCACTAAGTCCAATTTCAAGCCTAACTAGGTCAATCGAACGAAAACATCCTAAAAGCCCTAGAATTTCAACTTCGAATTTCTCCTTACCGAGCTCAAGAGGGATCGAGCCTTTTGGAGGGGTTGTTGCACGGGAGGAGAGCTACAAAACTGTACCAAGCTTGCCCGGATTGGTGGCCGGAGGAGGGAGTTCCGGCGAAAAGGGCAATCGGCTGCTAGGGGAGTTTCCTCCCTGTTCGGTGGCGCAACCGGCCGGTCACCGGCCCAGAAAGAGAGAGGGAACTGCGGGGGTCCGAACGGAACCAGTCCGGCGGCCTGGCTTGGCCGGACGGCGACGAACGACGCTGGAAGAAATCGGCAGCGGGGAGAGAAAGGGAGAGCGCGGGAGAGAAAAGAGAGAGAAGAGAGAGAAAGGGAGAAGAGAAAAGAAAAAGAAACGGGCTTGGGCCTTACACCAACCCGGCCCAACACTTCTTAAAAATACCCAAATCCAAAATTTAACACCCAAAAAAAAAAATACCCTAATAAAAATTACCTTTTACTAGCTAAAATTTACTATTTTACCGTCGTTACATTTTTCTCCTACGAATAACTCTCCGAAATAATCGTCCCTCAAAACCCTTTAGGGACCAATTAAACTATATCTCAATTTCGGAGACGGTAAAAATTCTTATTATAACCAAGCTAGTAAATAAGATAAAATTTTTCAGGTCGGGATGTGACAAACTACTTGGAGTAAGTTGAGTTACTTGAGTAGCAAAAAAGAAGAACACAATAATTTGTAAAAATAAAGCAAGGATCTGTCAGCCCTGCAATTTACTAGAAATCTGGAACTACTTGAATCTTTCAACTGTTACAATACAGGTGCAATATACATTATTACAATTCCATAATATTAATTTGATGGCTTGTATGTCTTCGATCATCAGAAGAAGACGAACGAAGGTACAGAAGTATTGTAGTTTCAAGAGAGCTAGCACCAGTAATATATAAACATACGAATCCTGACCTAGAACAGAAAGAGGAAGAGGGATAACACAGAAAATAACCGAGATGAATAGAAGGTATCCGAGTAGGAATGGCTGCTGATCGTAATTTAGGTGGTCTACTTAGTTTGGGAACGTTAGGAATTTTACCGACCTTCCTACTCAAGTGAAACACACTAGGATTGTTATTTGCAGGCTGTTGTGTTTTCTGACCAAGAACTGCACTGAGTGGATTCAAAGAACTTCCATGTGCTGAACTTGGAAGAGATTCAGAGAATAAAAGAAGGAGAACCAATGTGAAAGAAAGCACAACTTTCATCCGAGCCATGTCTGCTCTAAGCAAAACGTTGTTTACTAAATGGATATGGAAACCAATTGGCTGAATGGATTATTTGGATAGAAGGATTACGTATATAAGGTAGTAGCTCCATTGGGAACCATTTTCTGGTTGACAAGATATAGCTAGAGGAAAAAGATGAGACCAGAAACGAATTGTCATTGAAAATTTTTAGTCTTCATCCTAGAGTAAGGGCCGTCATAAACACGACACTAGAGTTAATTGTTGAAACGTATAGAGAAGCATATATTCGGTAATTCGGATAAGATAGGCTGCCTTGTTGGGTAGTGCTACGTCCAAACTAGTCTCAGTCTCATATACATCATCAGGGAACTGAAATTAAGAATTGGCTGCTTTCTTCTTTATTTAGGGTATACTTCTTGGAGAAGGTTGAGTAGCAACAGAGAAGAACACATTAATTTGTAAAATGAAGCAGATAAAAGCAATGATCTTTCAATTACTTGAATTACTGGAATCTTTCGGTGTTACAATTAAGGTGGAAAAGGGTTTCCCATTCTCAGAAGACGAATGGAAGTACATCCTGACCTAGAACAGAAAGAGGAAGAGGGATAAACACAGAAAATAACCGAGATGAATAGAAGGTATCCGAGTAGGAATGGCTGCTGATCGTAATTTAGGTGGTCTACTTAGTTTGGGAACGTTAGGAATTTTACCGACCTTCCTACTCAAGTGAAACACACTAGGATTGTTATTTGCAGGCTGTTGTGTTTTCTGACCAAGAACTGCACTGAGTGGATTCAAAGAACTTCCATGTGCTGAACTTGGAAGAGATTCAGAGAATAAAAGAAGGAGAACCAATGTGAAAGAAAGCACAACTTTCATCCGAGCCATGTCTGCTCTAAGCAAAACGTTGTTTACTAAATGGATATGGAAACCAATTGGCTGAATGGATTATTTGGATAGAAGGATTACGTATATAAGGTAGTAGCTCCATTGGGAACCATTTTCTGGTTGACAAGATATAGCTAGAGGAAAAAGATGAGACCAGAAACGAAATTGTCATTGAAAATTTTTAGTCTTCATCCTAGAGTAAGGGCCGTCATAAACACGACACTAGAGTTAATTGTTGAAACGTATAGAGAAGCATATATTCGGTAATTCGGATAAGATAGGCTGCCTTGTTGGGTAGTGCTACGTCCAAACTAGTCTCAGTCTCATATACATCATCAGGGAACTGAAATTAAGAATTGGCTGCTTTCTTCTTTATTTAGGGTATACTTCTTGGAGAAGGTTGAGTAGCAACAGAGAAGAACACATTAATTGTAAAATGAAGCAGATAAAAGCAATGATCTTTCAAATTACTTGAATTACTGGAATCTTTCGGTGTTACAATTAAGGTGGAAAAGGGTTTCCCATTCTCAGAAGACGAATGGAAGTACATCCTGACCTAGAACAGAAAGAGGAAGAGGGATAAACACAGAAAATAACCGAGACCAAGAGAAGGTATCTGACTAGGAATGGCTGCTGATGCACGAGGTAATTTAGGTACTTTCGGAACTTTACGGATCAAGTTCATGTGAATCCCAAGCTTCCTATTCAAGTGAAACACGCTAAGATCATTATATGCGGGGTGTTGCAATTTCTGACCAAGAACCGCACTACGTGGATTCAAAGAGGTTTCATGAGCTGAACTTGGAAGAGAATCAGAGAATAAAAGAAGAACAACGAGTGTGAGAGCAATCGCATATTTCATTGGAGTCATGTCTGGGCTGAGCAAAATGTAGTTTGATAAATGAATATGGATAGGAGGATTACTTATATAAGGTAGTGGTGTACCAGTGCTTTAATCTACACGCTTGAATACTTTGACTATAATGGCTAAGGCACAAGATGGAGAAGATGTCAATCAGACCAAAAAAAGATCAATTTTGACTTATTATATATCTAAGAGGGCCATCCAAAATACCACACTAAAGAGAAGCACTCAACGAATTGAAATTAGTGTACCTGCCTGAGAAACCAGTAGAAAAACTTCAACTACACACAAGCGAGACTTTAAGGACCAATTTCAAGCCAGCCACCTAGTATACTCGTCATGTATAGGTGAGATGTTGAAAAGGTCAAGCCACCAAGTGAGAAAATATCCCCTGCCTCAATTGGTCTATACCTGAAGAAATCAAAATATAGCTAACTCACAAGAAAGGAAGAGTTTAAAATATTGGAGACACCAGCACGTCGGCACGAAGCTCTTATCTTCTTTGACTGGCACAGAAACAGATTTTATGTGATAGAGTCATACTCATTCTGATGGGTTAGAGAAATCCAAGTGTACAAGCTAGCTAAATTAAAAGAAGTGGGTGACCTTCAGAGGTCTTAATATAAAATGTAACGATTTGGTCAGTGGAATAGCTTATCTAGTATTTCACGTTTGATCTTCTGCAGTGACACGGTAAGGCTCACTTGTTTGGCCAGTTCACCTATGACTCGATCCATGTATAACGCATACAGCCCATTTCTGCTTTCCAAAAGTTCCAATGCTTTACGAGCGTGAAGAACTGATGCCACCCACTCCTCGAAGAGCACTGCAATATCACAATTTTAAGTTATTACTCAGTTCTATATCTATGCATGCTCAGTAGGTGGTACCAATTAACAACAGTACACAAAAAATCTATTTTCTGTGTCACAGGATGTCTGCATCATTTATAAAACATCTTGGTGCAAGAAAAGGTCCGATGTTCTAGGGGATGGTGTTTGGAATGATCTGGGATTGTTAAAATACAGACAGGTTAAGTGCTCAAACACAACTAGCAGTAAGACACATACCAATGTCAAAACCTTCATCCTTTGACCATACTGATAAGTAATCAGACACCAAAAACTCAATAAGCTGGATCCTGTAAGTTACATACTCTTAACATCAGTACATAGTAATCATAAGTAAAACTCATTCTGCTTGGAAGTGGAAAGAGATGTCCCGGTGAGGGATGTGCATGTTCTGTAGATACTTACAGTATGAACATGCATTGATGCATGTTTGTAAAAGCATCATCAAATGGATCTGAGAAAAGGAAATTCTCTGCCAGAACGGAGACTCTCTGAGAAACTGCAAAAAGTGCACGTTGGCCAACATAAGGATCAGTACCAAGTTTTCGGATCAAGTGCTGGACGAAGAACTGCCCGTCAGAGTTGGATTGTTTTGCTGCTGGAATAAAATAGTAACATAAATTAGAACAGATAGATACCAAAAACTGAAAGAGCATATTGGTAATGTTTGAATGATAGCATGCCAAAAATCTAATTTGAATAAAGAAGTTCAAAATCTGCAAGACCAGAAGACAGATCATTAAACCACAGACAACAGTTTACCCATTCCTTGCAAGGGGCAACACATCCTTGTAATCATACGTGTGATTAAGCTGCTGATAATTCCTTCTATGAGGTCTATATTCTTTGCAGTTGATAACAGATTCTTCAATGAAGCTTCAATATATAGACACGAGTTTCAGAATCAAGAATACAACTAAAAGAGCAAAAGTTCTGTATGCACAAATCCAGTGTCTGCTCTAAATAAAGTAGAATGATAGATCAAAACAGGAAACTCTTTGATTTGAACTAGAAGAGAAACAAGCAATTTGCTTACCTAAAATAAAATCTACAGCTTGGTGTGACCAATTCAAAAAGCTAGCCTCCTCCACCTGACATCCCGAAAGCCTGAGTTAGATAGAATTCGATTTATATAAACACCACAGCAGCAGAATGCATAAGTAATCAACCTCTTTGGAACTTACCGGAGAACTGGTTTCGCAAAGCTCCACTAGAAAGTCGACCGAGGCTCTAAGCAGCTCCATTTCATCTTCACTGTTCATGTCTGCACCAAAAACAAGTACCAGCCTCAAATCAATTCATACATAAAAACGCAAACACCTTACCCCTAATTCATACACAATTCATACATAAAAACGCAAACACCTTACCCCTAATTCATATTCTTATAACTGAAAATTAATTAAAATGCAAGCATAGTTCACACGAGTTCATCAAAATCAAACACGCACCTGAGAATCGGTACCGCTGCGAAGAAGAACCGCCGGTTGTTTTTCTCCTTATCCTTTCCTTGAAACGCACTGCAATTTTTTCAAAGCAATTGTTATTAAAAGTAAGTACACTATTGACATTCGGAGAAAGAACAAGAAGAAGATGATGACGAATACTAACCGTGCCTGAGAAATCGGCGTCGCAAGACGTCATTGAATCTGCACTGAGAAGCCTCCGGCAGCCGATTAGGGCTCAGTTTCCCCAAATTATCGAAGAAATAGCACTTGCAGGATGCGCTTTGCGGAAACAAGTCGCACTGCGAAGAATCTGAAACCGAAAAAGCAGATCCATCAGATATGAAATCTCCAGAGATGAAGAGAGAAAGAGAGAGAGAGAGAGAGAGATTAGGACCTTCGGCTTCTTTCAGATCTTGCCGGAGTCTCAAGAGCTCTTGCTTCCGCTCCTTGGCCTGAAGCTCAATCAGCACAGCAGAGTCAACTAGGGCTCAAGTTTGGTCAAAATTAGCCGAGAATTTAGAGTGTGGGTGAGAAAAGGACCTTCCGCTTCCACCGGAGAGCGTCGGAGTTTTGAGAAGGAGAAGTGTGCTTTTGGAGAAGCTTTGATCGGAGAAGAGAGATCGCGGTGGCGATTCTCACCGACTCGTCCGGCGGCGCTGAGTTTGACATTCTCGTCTCGCCGGGAAATCTCGCGGGAGAATGTTTCTAAATTTTCGAAAATGAAATAAAATAGGAGGAAAATTCTATCCTCGGTAGAAAAGGGCATACCTCACAAAATACGTGACTATTATTGATTGAAGAAGTAACTAAATTACCATGTAATGACCATTTACCCCCTCAAAAGCCCTAATGTGTCGTACAATTAGACACATTTACAATAGACATATCATACCATATGATATGATAGACAAACCCAAAATAGGAAACGTTTTCGAGTTTTGAAAGGTTTAGGTGCCGTGAGTTGAGTAATTATTTTCTGTACCTGAAACACCACTTGACATCTAACCAAAACCGTTTATAACAATTTATATGTTTGACCACCCATATTTCTATGTTTGTCATTTAATCTTGATTATTCACATATGTATGTGTAGATGCACGTTGTGTACTGAATACACTCTGAAGAAATAAGATAAAAACATTTTGACTAATAAGACCAGAGACTAAATGTCAAGTGATGTTCCAGATACAAATAATAATTTCCCGCTAAGTGCCGGCTATTTTGACTAGTGTAGTGTCCCTGTGGATTAGTACCGATATTAGCCACAATCATTTGGTCTAAAACATATGTCACACAATATTTACGAACACCTCATTAGAAACGATCAACTACAATATGAAATTCGTGACCGGCTTTTCAGTTGAAAATTGTGACTGGTTTTTCGATTAAGTATGTGGTTAAGGGTTCACCGTTCAAATGAGTTAACAGGTTCCGAAAGCTGGTCTGATGATAGTAACGTGGACATGATCTTTGTTCCTCAAATCCCAAAACCAAACAACTTGCAATTTGTGTATCATAGAACAAACATAAACACCAACAACTCAGAAGCTCACCTCCTAGATCAAGTATCAATTTATCCCTAGATCAAGTATTAATGCCTTCCACAAACATCAAGCATCAATCGTTTCAACGTTGAACATTTTGAAAGAACAATAAAGAAAAAAGCATTCAACACTTCAAATCCAAATCCCAAAACCAGAACGAGTTCCATTGTAGTGGAAGATAAAAGACAAGGCATGGCACTTATGAACTAGCCAAGTTCAGCAACGAGTAAAATAAACAAATAGCTAATCAAGTACAAAACAAAAAATTGATAACAAAACTAATCAGGTACATAACAACTGGATCTCTTCAAGGGCCAACTATCCTCCAGCGAGTTGGCACTGGTTTCATTAGCCACAGCTAGAGAGCAAAATTCATGCCATTATGATTTGATTTCTTTCCTCACACTACTATGACCTCAGGAAATATACAGCTCAAAAAAGAAAATTTAAAAATAACCTGTCCTGACTCCACCCTTATCTAATAGTACAGTCGTTCCACCCAAAAAGAAGGGTGAAGGGTAAGGGCATTGGGATGAGGTGAAACAATAAACAATGATCACATAAACTGGAGTTGCTCCTGCAAAGATGTTCCAGAACATCTAGAATAGACTCCGACAGGCCTCAATATCAGATGCTTGTGAATCCAGCACAGCTTGCCCCGAAGGGCTAGAACCAATTACCTGCAGTCCTGCATTGAATATAGCTTTCTGATAGTAATCGTCATCCACCTCCTTCAAAATCTCTTTTACCACCTTAAAATCCAAAGCTCCAACTAAAATTAATTTTGCCAGAACTTCACCAAAATAACTAGGTGCTTTAGGCAGGTCAATGCAAATATCACTCAGCAAAGACGCATATAGCAAACATCCGCTCCTTATGTCACTCGCTGTAAAGACCTTCTTAGAAAACAAATGCTCGAGAAGCTTCACAAGTGGTTCAACACAGGATGTACTTTTCTCCAGCGCAAGAGAGATAGCTTCTTTGACAACCTCAGGGTGGTAAGCTGGAGAATTTAGCTCCTCCACACACAGTAATGCTTCATCTAAAATTCGCACACTGAAATATTCCTCCAAAAGGGAAACTGTCTTTTTCCTAAGTTCATCCAGTTTCGACTTTGCAGCTGGAGCTTGTGGCTTTTCAATAGGTACCGAAGCAGTAGGAACAGGTCTAGCAGGCACAGCAACATGAGCTACAGACTCGGTGCCAAAAGAAGAGTTGGTCGGCCGAGCAGGAGGGGCACCAGTACCCTGCAACAAGGCACTAGGCCGGCCACTAGTGAGGCCAGCACTACCCTGAGGTAACAGCCTTGTGTTCACAGACGTTGGCTTGCCACTAAATGGCATCTGGCCCCCACGCACAGCTGGCTGCATACCAGAACCATCACCTCTTGGCATTGACCGATTCTTAGGCACCTCCCAATTGTCATTGTCCATTCCAGGCGTACCAGGCATCTTCCTAGTTCCTGGAATCCCAGGCATACCGGGCATCATACCCCCTAAACCAGATCGGTTGTTGGGGAAGGGACCAGGGCTGGTACTCCCTTGAGTACCAGAAAAGTTGCCACGACCAGTTCTAGTGCTACCAGGACGTAATCCAAGATTCTTTTCTGCCTCTGTGTGTATTTCACTGATGGTTTTAGCTTTCACCTGTAATCAAAGTTCAAAAGTTAATAATTGAAAGTTATGTGACACCAATAGTTTAGCATAGCACTCAAGTATAAATGTCACAGTACTTTACCTCCTCACGCCTGGGAACCCAGTTGTTGGAGCGCAAATCAATTACATCACGAACCATAAACCTCAGCCTTGGAGCCAACTGAGGGTTTGCTGCCAGTTCCTTCAATCGGTCAAAGTACCCCTTGTTTACATGACGTGCTTTTTGATTCTCATCCAGCTGTTTACCGATAGTGGCAAAAAAATGGCATATGGCCTCCACGTTTTCCTCAGCAGGACAAATTTTGGGGTCAGGTCCTAAGAGCTCCTGTTTCACATAACAAAAAACAATGAGCATGGTATCTAAGTAAATCACTGAAGATATAAGGACTAAGAAAGCAGGAAATCCAAGACGAACCATAACAATGTGATGGACAATCTTCTCAGGTACCATCTTCTGCTTCAGGAGCTCTCCAATTAAACGAATGTTTCCCAGAGTACGAATCTTAACCAATCTTTCTTTATCCTTACGTTCCATCTCTTGCTCAGGGGAGGTCATCTGCCGCACTTCTTCCCTCAGTTTTTCAGCACCATCAAAAGCCTCTTGGCAAATGTTCAGGAGGACACGCTTGAAAGTGATTTCTTTTCCATCTGGTTCCTCTGACGGGAACCGGGGAAGCCTTTCATTAAGATCAGCGCATAGAAGAGCATACATTGGGCAAAATGTAGGTTCCAGCACAGCCTTATCAAAGATCAATGTAATGACGTCCTGCATGAAAAAATTGTGAGTCGATTTGACAACAGTACTAATGAAGAACCAACAAGAATACTGCTAATAAGGTCATATGATAATAACAGAAAAATGACAACCTTTAGGATATCAGCCGAGGTAATCCCAGAGTCCACTAGCTGTCCTTTAAGGAGATCAAACTTCTCCGGTGTCAGCTTGTTCAGTATCCTACATATAGAAACATAAAGTAGCATTCAAAAGAGTGATCCGGCAGTGGCAGGACTAAGCAGATAACACAAGACAAGTATTAAAGAGGTCATAGTGAACCAAGCATGCAGTAAGCAGAAGACAAAATACAGTATGCTGGCATTTCAGAATCAGAAGACATAGTACAGTATACTGGTATGTCACAATATCTTACCCCTTCACAGTCTTCAGCACACGGTCCTTGTCAGATAGGGTACCCCTTCTAGCTGACCATGGGACCTCGGCTTTTACTATCCCTCCCTGAAATCATGAGAAACAAGGTTGAGTCATTAGTGTCCTCATATGAAAGTAAGAGGCAGTATACAAGAAGAAATCTAACCATAAGCATCCAAGACCAATATGATATCAGCCACAGTAGTTAAGTTCTAATGTGGAACTCAATTAAAAAGATAAACATATGAAATGAAACAATAAAATATTACCCCTTGGTTGGAAGGGTTTTGTGGCCTAGAATATTGTTGTTGATTTGGTTCCTGCTGTTTGTAATTACCAGGCTCCCTATTCTCCCGAGGTGTCTCAGGACGACGGTTGCGCCAATCCCGGTTGTCTGGCTCAGGATAATGAGCTGGTTGATTTGGCAACTGAAGAGGAAACAATAAATCTCATATGTAAAGCACACAACACAATATCATGAGCATTGAGCAAGAAAATCAATTAATCCGCAAGGCTATATCATTACCCAATAGCAACTACAGTTAACAACGCTAATGAAAGAAAAGAGATACTGAATAAACTTCAACACTAGAAGAAAATGAAAGCAGGCGATATTGGTTGGAAATATACTCACTCTGGGTTCATGGACCCAGGGTTGATTTTCAACAAGAAACTCAGCTTCAACTTCTTGTCTGACTTTTATAATTTCGTCAGGAACCTCAACAGCCTGTCAAGAAGAAGCAAATTAATCCCAAAATTCAGTGAAGTTCTTACAATCTCCTGAAGACTTATACATGGCATCACTTTTTCAATTAAAACTGTATTACAATATTGAAATACCTCTCTAAGCTGCAAGAGTTGCTCTCTAGTGTACCTCACACGTTCACGACCCTCAAATCGCGAGTCTCCAGCCTGTCCAAAAAATAGTTTAGATATTTGACAAATATATAGTTTAATGAAGCACATATACAAAAAGAGAACAAGCTACCAGTAGCAATACAGTCATGGACCCCCAAGATGAAGCGTATCAAGATTTTTAATCAGCTAATTAAATGTGTGCAAGTCCTTTATGGGCAAACTAATCTAGCCGATTACCCATCTAAAGCTTACATATAGCTGTTCGTCTATATTTACAGCAGGTACACATACTACGTGCCCCACCAAGAATTAAGACAATAACTAGTCAGCCATACAATACTCAACATCATTCTGCTAGCCGATACTAAAGAAAGGCACAGCTTTAGACAACGAGTGAAAATCAGCAGAATCCAAATAAACACAAAAGCCTTAATCTTTAACCAATTGATTAACTGTGTGCAAGTCCTTTATGGGCAACCTAAACTCACGGATTGCTCACCTAAAGCCTACATATAGCTGTTCGTCCACTTTTTACAGCAAGGTACACATATCAAGTGCCCCGCCAAGAATTAGGACATTACTTTCTTGATCATCAATAATACAAGGGGTAACAAAACCCTCAAAATCCATTATAAAAAGCTAACTAGAAGAAACCATTAAGCTCAAATACCCCTCAGAATCTAACAAAAACAAGTCTTTCAAATATAAAGAGACAGAAATATTAAAAAAAAACAATAAACCAATAAACAGTTTAGGTAAACAAGCAAATTGCATATCGAATACGCAGATGGGCAGAAACTAAATAGATCCAAATAAAGACAATCGATTCGGATGTGTATATACCCTAATGGAGAAACCAGAGCCGGCACCGCCATAGGGGCGCAAGGTAGGGAGATCAGAAGAGAAGGAGCCGAAAGCAAGAGAAGAAGGCGCGGTGGAGGAAGAGGAGGAGTCGAAGCGAGGACCAAGATGTCTACCACGACCGCCGCCAGGTCTCAAGCTCAACACCGATTGATCAGCCTGCTGCATACCTCGATCTGATAAACTTGAATAGAGTTGAAATAAACAAACAAAGATTAAATAAGACGACGCTGAATCTGATGGGATTGGGTTTTATATAGAGAAGAAGAGAAGGATTTTCCGGAACTGATTGGGTTTGGTTTTTGAGGGTTTTCTCTCTTCCAAACTCGAAGAGAGAAATAAGAGACAAAGGGGTCCGTGGGGCGGTGGAGAAGCTAAAAAACCCTTTGCGCTGCAGATTTATTTTTAGGGATTTTTATTTTTATTTTTTATTATTTTCGGAGTTTCCTTTTCTGTTATGTTTAGGTATAGTGTGATTACGTTATTGTCCACTTGGCGTCCTTGGGTTAATAGTTTCCTTTTGTGTTGGACTCACGACTCAAGAGTGCGGGCTCTTTTTATGTTATGTCCAAACTGCGGTTTGGTCTTTTTTTAGTTAAAGCTATGTACTGTACTGTGACCTCAGCTTTCAATCAGCCAATCATCTGGGCTTATTAATTGATCCACATAGCTCTCTCCCCACCGTTATGGCTGCCCGCTGCCGCCACCGTCGTTAGCCACGCACGACCGTATATAGTGACCAACCGTTCTTGGCAGACGGATCAAGTTTAACAAGTCATTTTCAGAGATACATACTATATTTTGTACCAAAAAAAAAAAAATACTAACAGAGTTTGATAATGATGAAGTTTGGTCGATAAAACGATCTACAGGGTTCTGTAGCTTTTTTTTTTTTTTTTCTCTGTTATCAATTTATCGACCAAACTTCACCATTGTCAAACTCTGTTAGTAATTTATTTATTTTAGTAACGAAGGTACTACAATTTCAACAACCTTTCATGCAAGTCTTAACTGACGTGCTGCATGAAATAAAGAGTTGATTAGTTGTAGGGATTTTTACCTTATGCACTCCAATTTCGAAACCGGTTAAACTAAAAGACATGATTGATCATCGTGACACCCGAACGCACATATTTTGTATGAAAAAGTTACTAATAGAGTTTCAAGGTAGTAAAATTTGGTGATAAGACAATCACAAAATATGTTCATCTTAATAATCGAATTTTTGTTTAAACCTCACATGTTACACGATGTAAAGCGCCAAATCGTCCGTCGTAGGAATTTCTTACCGTATAAAGTTTGGGATAAATTACGTGGTGTTGCCGTAACTCTGAAAAGTTTAGGTGCAGCTATTTCCACCCTACTAAATGCTTAGTCACATCACACCTTATTTTTTACCTTTACTGTTCCAATAAGATTTTGAGAAAATCGGTTTTTAGTTATTTTTTCAATATATTAAATTTAAAATATATACAATATCTCATAAATTTGATGCAGACCTCCATTCTTTTCAAACCACATCTATATATGTTCTTCTCGATCTCTTTTTGAGTTCCTTATTACGATTATATATATATATATATATGAAAAACTACATTGAAGCCATAATATAAATAAAAATATCTCACCACACTGTATAACCACCATGTGAAGATTGAATGATTCTCAAATAGATTTGAAAGATGTAGAGAATTGTTGTTATTTAGATTATAGATTTTAGTTTAATATTGATTTCACAAAATTCTTAATTGTGGGGTTAGATTGAAATATCAGTTAAAATGAAATGTTGAACAAGTATTGTGACACCAAAGTTTATAAGCCATTAAAATAAAAAAAATGAAACTGTTGTCCTTGAACCCATACACGTGTGACCAAAGACCTCAAATGCCACCTGCTTCGCCCATCTCCCATTCGATTCTGCACACGTTGACGCTCAATTCAGCCCCCCAACTGACTCTGGAAGCAACCCACCGTTTCGACCAACTTCCATCAACTTCCCAAAATCACCACACTGGAACCATCCAAATTACACACCTAACCAAAGTAGCACATTCGTAATTTTCGTATAATTCAGGTCCATCTTCCCAGCCCAAGCTACTTTCCTTTTCCCCGCCCTCTAGAACCCGACTCAAACCCTCCAGAACCATCTCACACCTTCCATACTCTTCTCACCGTCTCAATACAACTCTCTCCATCTCTCTCGAACTATGCATTTGCATCAATATATATAAACCCACTCTCCTCCTCATCCAAACCAACAACGCAATTCTGAAAGCGATCAAAAACTCACAACACCAAACATCACAAACAAAAAACCTCTGTTTTCTTTAGTACTTTAGATTTTTGAGCTTGAAGTGTATCATCAATGGCAGCCAAGACTGAAGGCAAGGCAATAGGCATCGACCTCGGCACCACCTACAGCTGCGTCGGTGTATGGCAAAACGACCGTGTCGAGATCATCGCAACGACCAAGGCAACCGCACCACTCCCTCCTACGTGGCCTTCACCGACACCGAGCGGCTCATCGGCGATGCGGCCAAGAACCAAGTCGCGATGAACCCGCATAACACCGTCTTCGACGCCAAGCGTCTGATCGGCCGGAAACTCTCCGACCCTTCTGTCCAGGCCGACATGAAGCTCTGGCCTTTCAAGGTCGTAGCCGGCCCCGGCGACAAGCCGATGATCGTGGTGACCTACAAAGGCGAAGAGAAGCAGTTCTCGGCGGAGGAGATATCGTCCATGGTGCTGACGAAGATGAAGGAGATTGCTGAGGCCTATTTGGGTCAGACTATCAAGAACGCCGTGGTGACTGTTCCGGCTTATTTCAACGACTCACAAAGACAGGCCACTAAGGACGCCGGAGTTATTTCGGGGCTGAATGTGATGAGAATCATCAACGAGCCGACGGCTGCTGCTATAGCTTATGGTCTGGACAAGAAGGCTTCAAGGAAAGGTGAGCAGAATGTGCTGATTTTCGATCTCGGCGGTGGTACTTTCGATGTGTCGATTTTGACTATTGAGGAGGGGATCTTCGAAGTCAAGGCTACTGCTGGTGACACTCATCTCGGCGGTGAGGATTTCGATAATCGGATGGTGAATCATTTCGTGGCGGAGTTTAGGAGGAAGAATAAGAAGGATATCAGTGGGAATGCTAGAGCTTTGAGGAGGCTGAGGACTGCTTGCGAGAGGGCCAAGAGGACTCTGTCTTCAACTTCCCAGACCACGATTGAGATTGATTCTCTTTACGAAGGGATTGATTTCTATTCGACTATCACAAGGGCAAGGTTTGAGGAGCTGAACATGGACTTGTTCAGGAAGTGTATGGAGCCTGTGGAGAAGTGCTTGAGAGATGCCAAGATGGACAAGAGCTTGATTCATGATGTTGTTTTGGTGGGAGGCTCGACTAGGATTCCCAAGGTTCAGCAGCTTCTGCAGGACTTTTTCAATGGGAAGGAGCTTTGCAAGAGTATTAATCCCGATGAGGCTGTGGCTTATGGCGCTGCGGTTCAGGCTGCGATTTTGAGCGGTGAGGGTGATCAGAAGGTGCAGGATCTTTTGTTGCTTGATGTCACTCCGCTCAGTCTTGGGCTTGAAACTGCTGGTGGTGTCATGACCAGTTTGATTCCGAGGAACACGACGATTCCGACTAAGAAAGAGCAGATCTTCTCTACTTATTCGGATAACCAGCCCGGAGTTTTGATTCAAGTTTATGAAGGAGAGAGAGCTAGGACCAGGGACAACAATCTTTTGGGGAAGTTCGAGCTCACTGGCATTCCACCAGCTCCCAGAGGTGTGCCTCAGATCAATGTGTGCTTTGATATCGATGCTAATGGTATCGTGAATGTGTCTGCGGAGGACAAGACTGCTGGAGTGAAGAACAAGATCACGATTACCAACGACAAGGGAAGGCTGAGCAAGGAGGACATAGAGAAGATGGTGCAGGATGCAGAGAGGTACAAGGCGGAGGATGAGGAGGTGAAGAAGAAGGTGGATGCTAAGAATGCTTTGGAGAATTATGCTTACAATATGAGGAATACTATCAAGGATGACAAGATTGCTGGGAAATTGGACCCTTCAGATAAGCAAAGGATCGAGAAGGCTGTGGAAGAGGCGATTCAGTGGCTGGAGGGGAACCAATTGGCCGAGGTGGATGAGTTCGACGACAAGCAGAAGGAGTTAGAGGGGATCTGCAATCCCATTATTGCTAAGATGTATCAGGGTGCTGGTGCTGGAGGAGGTATGCCACCTATGGGTGATGACATGCCTGGTGCTCATTCTAATGGTTCTGCAACTGGGGCTGGCCCAAAGATTGAAGAGGTTGATTAAGCTGAGAAATGTGCAGGATGGGGTTGCTCTATCTGGCTTTTGGGTTTATGAATATTGTAATTCTAGGTTGTAACATCTGAAGCATGGTTGAGTATGTAATGTATGTCTATGAGTTTAGTATGTAATAAAAAGTTCAGTTTCTTCTGTAAGAACCAGTTTTGAGATCATATTCTAGTCGTCCTGCTTGATTTTGAGGACAACCAATGTTGACGTGCTAAGACTGAGTTGGGTAGTGCCAGCTCAATTTGGAATTAGATCTATACTGGCATAGTGATAACCATATAAGAACATTATGAGATTGGTATGTCAACCTTAATCTACTGAAATAATTGTAACTCCTGCATACTAATGTGTCGAGCTAACTTGCTCTTCTTTCAGTAAATTTACTGAAATTTACTGACCAACTGATGGCAAACTGGTAAACCTAAACCCCAATTTACTCTTCTGCAATATTTAACTTCTATCAAAATAAATCATCAAAAGTACTATATCATAATATTGAGATCATAAACTTCATCTAGGACCTAGTCAACTACACAAACGCCTCAGTGCTACCTCTGTTTCAGTGTGTAGGTGTACTGGATCGTAGATGAGAATAGGTGAGCACAAATTCTAATTTCGAAAGCCTGATTATTGTTCATAACAGAAGTACATGCCTCTTCACTTCCTTCTGCCTCTTACCTCATTCCCATTAATCGCAGTTCTTAAAATGAAATCAAATGAGTGCTATAATACGGAAAGGAGATTTTATATAGAAAGAAGTGCATTCAGCACAAAATTGCTGATAAACTTGAGGAATAGATCATCTTATAGAGTAAGCACAAAATTATAGATCAGGGTCACTGGCCAAGTTTCCTACATGTATCATAGTATTAAGTGAAAAACGAATGCTGCTGTACTGCTGTGCTACTCTGTTAAATAAAAGAAATTATGCCGTTGTGCTACCTTGCCAAATAAAAGAAATTCTTCCCGCTTGCTACTCCTTCAGACCAATCGCTATAAGTAGCTGGCTCTTCTGCTTCCTCCAAATTTGCATAGCTTTTCAGGGAAATCAAGCCCCCATTAAGACTCATGATTCGCCACAACTTACCCTCAATTGGACATTTGACAAGATTCTTGGTAACAACAGGTCCTCTCAGATCCAAAAACAATGTTAATGCGGCCGATTCATCATCATCTAGCGGGAAAAGTATGCCATGCTCCCATTCACAACAAATAGCTTTCCAATACCCAAATCGAGGATATAGATCTAATTCAAGCACTTGAGTATTGATGGAACAATCCAACATCCACTGTTTTTTAATGTAGTCTTTCATCACCCATATCTCAATATTCGTACCTGATTTAGTATCCACTATGGCCATAGATCCTCTAAAATTGATCAAGTGTAACTGACACCACGTATCATCCGGAAATCTGTAGGGATTGGGAATCCAAAAGAACTCTTCTTTCTTGAAGTCGAAAGACAGTATATGTACTGGTCCTTGAATTCCTTCTCTTCTGTAATAGTTCAACAGCCAATGCATATCTCCATGTGCGCATACACGCTCCATACGACTGAATGATATACCCGGAGGTGGAGCTGAGGTTACCTGTCGCCATTCGCTTGTGCCGAGTACAAGCACTTGGGATACACAGCAGCTCTCTCGCCTCTCTGTTCCACTTGGATTGTAAATTAATATATCTGTAACATGAAGAATCTTGTAAGTATTGGTTATACTATCGAATCCCATACCAGTCGAAACATACTCGGAGCGGGAATATGAACCACGAACTGGACTGGGTGGGAGCTTTAGAACTTCTCCCCGGAGAGGATCGATCAAGATGATGAGTGCAGGATCGCCCCATTTGATGCAAACCATGTTACAGAACACAAATTGTAGACTGGAATATATGAGATTGGATGACTGCAAAATAAGTCTTGGATTAAGTTGAGCACCGTGGGCATTGGAAAGGTCGTAATGAAGTGAATGAAAGGTGAATAGTAGTCCGCTTAGGTTATAATGCAGGATAAATTGAGGGGGATCAGGAGGTAGATGAGAATCAGGATCAAATAGAAAAGTAGAGTGCAACGTAACAAAAGAGGGGGAGTCGATTATGCTTAACAACATCTTAGAGACACATCGGATGCGACACACTGACTTTGCAGGCACTCTCTTTAAGATGTCCACCACCAGTTCCATGGGTAGCAGCTCCATCAAATTCAACGTCATATGGCTCTCCATATTGTTCCAAACCAGAAGCTGCAACTTTATGTCTCCCCCTGTACTTTATATTAGGCTGTATGTGCTAAACCCTAATCCAAGTTGCACGAAATAAAGTTCCGACTAACCGGGCCTAACTGTAAACTAAGACCCAATAGTGAACAAAAGCCCATGATCCATTACCACGTTGCTCCTGACTACAAGAACAATGGATAAGAAATCGCTTATTTAATTTAACAAATACTATTTTGCGTCGAGGTTGCTTCCTGTTCACGTATACAGTGTTTTTCCTGTTTAACAAATACTATTTTGCGTCGAGGTTGCTTCCTGTTCACGTATAAAGTGTTCTTCCTGTTCACTAACGACAGTGTTGGGCCTCGGTGTGGGACCTGCGTTGGAATCACAGAGAAACCATCAAGTTTCTGAGAGCTAGAGAGGCGCGAAGAATCAAAAGGGTATTGAATTGGAAGGGGTCTGTCCATGGGTTGGATTCCATGTTCCAGTAATTCCAACAGTAGAGCAAAGAAGAACAAGAAGAAAAGAAAGATTTCCATAGAGCTGGAGGAGAGTCCATTTGACCAGATCAAACCCAATTCAGGTGCTTACTGGTTTACATGTTTGTGACATGAAAGTTTGATTCTTTAGCTCTAATCCAACGTCAGCAATCAGTGTTTGTTTTGATAGCTTTTGGGTTTGGTTAGTGTTATTGGGTTTTGTTGGTAGTTCATCTGGGTTGGTTTAGTTGGAGCAAAAATGAGTAATTTAGGCTGATATTTTAAGGTGCAGAGTGTTATTGAACCCAGCTCTCTCTGTGTCTTTCGATGAGAGCTACTTAACGAAAGTGGTTTCTTTCCAATTGCGATTTTGATGTGAGCATGAGAAGCACGGTCAGAGGGTTGAATTCGATCTCGAGTTTCCATTTTTTGATTCATTTTAGCTTCTGGGCTTATTCGAATTTGTATTTTTTTTGGTTGCTGACTTTGTGTCTGGGTTTTGGGTTTTGCAGTCGGATGCCAGTTCCAACACACCTCTTCTCTTTGATGGCACTACCAGGTTTACCTCCTACCAATGGCTTTCTGTGAGTTCCTATCTCCTCTCTCTCTCTCTCATGCAGATACTGAATTTGAATTTGATTTCAGTAGGTGTTGCTCATTTTTTTGTATCCTTCATTCATTGCTTTGGAAATTGGTTTTTGGTTATGGTTAGAAATTGACTTTATTCTTTGCTTTGCTGATCATGTAATGTGTCTCTTTATTATTTAAAGATATGCAATCAACATGTATATTGCATTCTACCATGCGGAGATCTGTTAGTTTATCAATTCATGGACATATATAAAGTTTATGTGTTATTTTTTTCTCTTGGTTATCTGCAGACTTTATGCTGATTTTTTTTTTTTGAAAATAAGGTTCTGCTGTTGTTCTTTATTTCAGCTCTGTGTTAAATTAATGAATTGGAGTTGTCTTCTGTGATAGCTTCTGTCGTTTGGATTAGCCTTTGCTTTTAGCTTGATTCTTTTCCCGAAGGTTTAGTTTTTGGTAGTTATAAAAATGGGTGTTTTGTGTTTGACACTCTGCACATTTGTACTGTATTTTAGTTTATTGGGTTTCTTTGTGTAATTCATTTTGGCTGATGGAATATAAGCATGAACCTGATGAAAACTTGATTCATGTTCTAACTCTGCTTTACCAAATTTTGTTGCAGGCTACATTAACTCCAGTGCCTCGTGTTAAAGTTCAAAGCAAGAACATGTATTTATGAGTCATGCTTTTGTCTGGCTTCACTCTTTCAGTATGCATATAGTTGTCATACAGTGCAGTTATTGTGGAGCCAGCCAATTTTTTTTCATACCAATTTTTGTAATTAACTATCAAAATGAAACAAAATGTGGGGGTCATACTAACTGCTGGTCTCAATTTTTTGCTTTTGTGGTTGCTTGACTTTCTTTGGTATATATGTACTTTTCTTATGTTTCCTTCTTTTATATATAGATATGTACGTTTTTCATTGATTTTTTGTTGAAGTCTCTTGCATTTTGCGATAAGCAAAAGATTGAGCTCTGCTAGAATTAAAGAACTTTCTGATAAAGTTCATAATTTCATAGATAGACCGGGACTGTGGAGATTATAAGTTATCATAGAATCTTAAATCTTAAAGATGTAACACTGGAATGATCAATCGTGAGTCTAGCCTATAAATAACTTCTTCTTTTTTCTTCTAGGTCAATTCTGTAAACCCAATTATTCCATACTGATAGCTTATGAGTAGAAGTAGCTAGAAAAAAAAATGCTTAGTAGTTGCAGCTTGCAAGGGTACAAATTTGCATGCTATTGTAGATCTTTGTTTTTAAAATTTGCAGTGTGCAATGATTATATCCAGTACTTTACATCACTGTAGATTTGGGATAATTATTATGATATGTGACCATGATTTGATGATTTGTAACCCTCTTTGACTCAGCTGCTTCTGCCGTCAAATATAGATGTCAAGGACCCTGATGCAGATGGAAATACTGCTCAACAGGTACAAATCAAGTCTCTCTCTTTCTATTTGACACACATATAGTGATGCATAGTGTTTAATTACCTGATTTGATTTGAATTTGGGAGACTTTGATATGCATTTTCAGCATCGAAACTCCTTTTCATTGTTTATTTTCAGTTAAGAATTTTATGGTCTTTTGTTATGTTCAGGTGATGGGTTTGCTTTGGATTATGAAACAACCACGTCTTCAGAAATCGAGATCGGATTTGAATAATGAGAAATCAAGTATGCGTTTTCAAGTCTTGAGATACCTTATAACCAATTGGTGCTTCCATATGGTATGAGGTCCTGGATTCAAAGTAGAAAGTGGAATTGAAGGTCAGCAAAAATTTCTATACTGCATTTGGTTAGAATCCACCCAACTAAAAACTATCTCTCTCAAATAATATGTAATCTGGTCAGTTTCTTCATAGTCGATTCGCTCTCATTATCAAATAATTAATAATTATGAAGATCTCTATGCTTTTATGTGTAGTTGATGTTTTAAGGGCATCGATTACTCTAAATTGGTACTAATATTTGGATGATTAATATGCATATCATTTATATATGCACTAAACTCTACAACTCTCTTCCGATTTGTACAGTTGTATTTCTTTTGTCTTCAGTGGTTATTGGATTTCGCACACAGTGCATTGAATCTGATTTTGATGAAGAGTTGAAGACCAATTGAGATTGGTAAGGTTCCCTCACGTTAATCATGTTATCAATTTATATTGTAGATTGCACAACTGAAAAGTCTGTAAGTACAAGTGCTAGGTCTTGCATATCAATGGTAGATTTTATTGTTCTTTCTATTTGCATTATGAGGGGACTAATTAAGAATTATTTAAGGGTCATTCGAAGGCTGTATGGCATTTCTAGAATGCAGTTAACTTATCATGCATCATAATGTATGTTATTCTGTTATTTGGAGGCATACATAGTGGAACTAGATGCTCAGGTACAAAACAGTGGAGAATGCAATGTGCATCTTGCCGGTAGAAGTTTGGAACCATTGGTTGCATTATAGCAGGAATTAAAATACTTTTGATGAACTTTTGATGACATTTGTGATCAGTATGGTTGTGGGACTCCATGTATAGTTTCACAAAATGTACTATAGCATGTACCATATTATGATTTTCTTTTTGTTCCAAGTCTGAGGATTACTTGCATGTGATGTTTGTTCAAGTTTAGCAGGAAATAGTTCTACTTTTTTTTTTTCCAGCAATAATCCATTTATGGTTTTTGTTACTGATTTTAATTACTACACAATTTATATCTTAAGTTTGGAATATAGAAGTTGGAAACTTCTCTTATTATGTATCTTGGAGTCTATACCTTGGACACTCTACTCATCAGCACCCTATTTTGACTTCTATATTGCCTTTTTCATTACAACTGAAAAAAAAAAAAGCAATTTTTTTTTGTGTGGTCAGACCTCTCTGGAAGTTATTCACTGTGATTAGGCTCTCCTAACCCTCTACTATTTCAATTTACAGCGGCAACCAGTCACATAACTGTAAATTGAACAACTGGCGATATCTCAGACAAGTTGACCTAGAAAGTAGTCTGTAAGTGTAGAGCTGTTTTTGTTTAAAATGAACAATTTGAAGTTCTATCTTTTGAAAATATAGACAAGTCTGCTGAAAGCAATTAGCTTATAAATTATGTAATTTATGTAACGTGTAAATGAAAATATGCAACACTGATCAATCAAATGTACCTCCAGCAACGCTAGGGCACATTTCTAGTGTCACCTATGTGGTGTATTTTTATCTCTTTGTGGATTATTTCGGCTTGGTCAAACACAGGAAGACTCGGTTCATCGTACTGTTGTCAATCGGTCCCAACTTTTTCCAGATTTTTTGATCACCCAACACCAAAACAACCCATCAACTACCATCGTATACCTTTATGTGAGCTTGTGTGGCTACACGCTTAAACTGCAATAGCACACTAACCTATCATATTATGAGTGCTCACGCATGGGTTCCTCACTCCTTATTTTCATTGGTTATTGTTCTCGGTCCTCTCTCGTCAGCCTCTTCTCTTCCATGACTTGGGTTTCGATGGTGGATTGTATGGTGTTATTTAGAGGGAGCACTCCCGCTAGGTTGTGGATTTCCATATGATTTGTGCAATGGGATTTGAGTGGCCTCAATTACTCGGGCATTAGTGCTCCGATTTAGCACTCCTTATTATCTCACGATTGGTAGTGGTGAAGGTGACGACAATGTTAGCATGCATGGGTGGTGGATGTGGTAGATTAGTTGGTGTTGCATTTCCTTATTCACTTTTACGGGCCTTTGATACATAGATTAGCGAGCTGTTTGTTCCGTTTTACTCTTTCTAGTTTGATCGAGTTGGAGATTTATGCTCTTTGTTTTTAATAACTTTTTGGCCTCACTTGATTAATGAATTATTCATTTCTCTAAAAACAAAACTATCTAAAGTGTTCATATAGTTAATTATATTCAAACTTACACAATAATAATTTTGTCAAGATTAGCTAGATGGGAAACGACAGTGGAGTTGAAACTTAAGCTTGAAGCAACATAGAAAGCAAAGATAAACACTCTAAGAAATAAAACACTCATGGTACATTCTTCTTGTCTTCATGTATCGCTTTCCATATGTTTTTGTTCTTTGGTTACAAAGGGGTTTTGATACACATTTCCTGAATCCTTCTTTCTTTTTCTTTTTAAGAACTCTTTTGGTGAAAATTATTTACCTCTTCTGCAACTTCATGGAAAAGCTCGGTACTCAAATATCTTAAAATTCAATTAAAGATATCGTTAATGAATAAAAGATATACAATCGATGAACCTAATTGAACCTATGGACAACATGATTATTGTTAGTTATATGAGGAGCAAAACTATAAAAGTAAAATTCGTGCTCCATGTTTTACTTTTCTCATTTCAAACTCTTTCTTGAGTTGTTTCCAGATTTGCATGCATTTCTTGATTAGTGAAAGCTAGCTCAAAAGTTGGAACTTGGAATGATATACGAGGTGATGCTTGATCGTGAGAGGACGTTTCTTGTTGTATAGAAGTTGCATCTATCTGGTTGTTGGTATAGCTGAATGGACTTTCAAGCCAGCTATTATTTAGTGAGGCAATCACTTCATTATCTGGAGCACCAACAGTCCTAGCTTCATCTCTACCGCTGCTTTCAAAAGTACGAGAGCTCGGTTCTTTTTCATTGAAAATCTTGAACATGGTCCTAATCATTTTCCACTTGGAAGCTCTTGAATCGGTAGACACCAAAACTTGCTTATGCTTTTGAAAGAAGGAAATTGTAAATATGAGGAGAGCAAACATTGAAACTACCCCCACAGTAAGAAATAGGACCCAAAAGCTCTCAAGGCCAAGACTAGTGCTGTAAAATTTCTCAGTATCTTTACAATTGGTTTTGTTCTTGATCCATTTGTCTTCAATGTTCATTATCTTCTCTCCGTCAGTTAGATTGAGAATTGCTTGTGAAAAATCGGGTATAAGAGGAGAACCTTTTGGAAATACCTGTAAAGTCAATATAAAAAGAAATAACATATGAGAATTGAGAATCGTAGGAAATATATGATTGTGATAGCCATAGTTAATTAGAAAATAAATTCTGATACTCTGACAGTATAATGAAAGAGATCTTACGAAGGCAAATCCAGCAGTTTCAAATATTGGTCCAATCATGGTATACTTGGAGCAATATTTTGCAACAAAAAGCTTCATATAGGGGGATTCACTAAAAATAGCAGCAATGCCACCATTTGCACTCCCTTTTGAAAGAGCTCCATCCATGTCTTCCATATTTCCATAACTTTTAAGCTTGGAATCATGAAAACCCTCTTGCCTCAAGATATCATAAATATAAGAATGCCCCAAATACCCCACAGTTTCTCTATTTCTCAAAAGATCTTTTATATTTGTAACAGTGGGTTGGAGTTGTTGGATCGTCAATAGTGATGCTAGACTACCTGTATAGCTTTGGGTCACTATTAGCACGACGAATATCCATATAATCATTACAAATCTTGATAAGTTACTAACACTTTTTCCCCTGTAAAATGAAAAAGCATTATACAAATGTACATTGGAAAATTAAGTAGCAAATGTAAACATATGTTTGATAGAGAAATAAAAAGAGAACGAATCAGTAATCTGTGAATGGATAATTACTTGTGAGAAAACCATGGTTGAGAAAGAGAACCAGAAGCTTGTGCCAACTTGATGCGAAGGAGTACCACGAAAATCGTCATTAATTCGATGTTCAAGCACCCAAATTACAAAACCAATGAAGATGAAAAAACAAAAAGTTGTCATCCAGAGGTCCCATGTCAAAGGCTTAAAAAAACCCAGGCACTTTTGGTCCTCTTGTCTTGTATTGGCACAACCATCACTACATCAGCTTTAGTATATGGCATAGTAAAGCCCACATTCAATGACCTATTTGCTTTGATAGTTACATCTCCAACTACAGCATCAAATTTCTGTCAAGGAAGACAACAAAATAAAATGTTGTCAAGCAAAAAAGAAGTTAAATTCACTATTCATCCTTCAAAATAAGGTATATCGTAAAAGAAAAATGGGAACGTATATAATGACAAGGTACTTTACCCCATCATGTACTTGATACACCATATCATTGTATGTGCCATTAGTCATTTCAAAGGGAACAAACTCGTAAGGAAGTGCATATGGTAAAATCTCCAATACGGCCTTAAAGACGTCAATAACGAACCCAGTGGCATCCACTATATTAGTGTTTGGGTATCTAGATACTTTAACAAACTCTAGAAAAAAATCCAGCACAGGAACTCCTATTCTTAACTTGGAACCATTTGCCGGGATATCCCATCCTTTAGGAGCTGATAATGAGTCTCCAGGCCATAAAATAGGTCGAAGATCGCACTTCGAATAATTGATATTATGCTTCTTCTTGTTGCATTCAACTGCTTTACTATCCTTCCATTTTCTGGTGTCCAATATCCAATTGTTCTTACTCCATCACCATTCACATTAACAATTAAAAGTTGATATATTAAGTTGCCTATCAGTAAGACTGAAGTTTGCAGCAATACCTTTGAAACTAATAGTTGATAATGCACGAGAAAGTTTCGAACCGTATTGAGAGACCTCAAAAGTATCAAGATCTGTTGAATTAAAGGAAGAAGCAATCCTCTTTTGGAATGTGAAACGTACATCGGCAACTTTCTCAAATGCCATGGCTAGTGCAAAAGTAGCATCGTATGCCCGCAATCCAAAAGCATCTAATTGAACATCAATGCTTTTCGGATTGTCTAGTTGGAATTTTCTTTTCCACCTTGATATGAATTGTCTAAGCTTCATTGACCTTGGAAAATAACTTTCTACACCTAACAAGCCTTGCATCGAATCAAGGACTGAAGCCATGGACTTTAAATTATTTCCGATACCGTTAGTCGTAATCCAAACAAATCCCTCACTCATCATTCCCAACTCTTTTGCCTTGGAAAATAACCGAGAGAATATTAGGCTTCATATGCACAATGAAGACTCGAGTCTGCATCGTCATCAACTTGTAAAGCTCCTTTTCAATTTCAACATCAGTGGCTGATTCATGAATTGGACTTCTGTAGGGGATATGAGCATCAACCTCTTGCAAGGCATCTATTAGAAAAGGTATGATTCCCTCCCCGTACATATTGTCTACGTAGATGGGCACAACTTGTCTCCATCCAAAGTTTTGAACAATACCACTTATAGCTTTCACTTGATTCAAGTCATTTTGTGCGAATCTAAAAAAATAGGAACTCTGAAGTGAAGTAAGAGAGGGGCTTGTTGCAGAAAATGATATGATGGGTACATGAGCTTGTTGTCCAAGATTAACAACGAAACTTGTCTGCATTGACGATACCGGTCCTAAGATGGCTTTCACTTCTACATTCTTTATCAGATCTAAAGCTGTGGTTTCAGTTCATTGTAAAAAAAAAAACAAAAAAGATAATTAGTTCAATAAGTTTGAGAACTCATGAGCTTATTACAATGGCAGATAACAAAATGTAATTAGGTATATACAATCATATTGTCTCTAAAATTTGGTCATGACTGCCGCCTAACTGCTTTGAACTTGTTATAGGCATTTGCTATTTAGAAGCCTTTTTTTTTTTTGATCAGTTAAACAACTCAAATGCTACAACGAGTCTTTTATGAGTCGAACTCACGGCCTCACAATTTTAAACGAAAGATTATGCCGTTAGACCATGGTAGTGGGCATTTTTTCTTTTTGGGTATCCAGTTAGAGGGTTTTAAATAAACATTCCTAATTACTTAATTTATACACATCCCTATTATTTGATATTCAAATTAGATTTTAATGGTATATTACTTTATACACATCCTTATTATATGTGTAATACATTAGGAAAATTTAAACAAATTAAAATATTAAAAACATAGAACATTTTTTTTGATAACAAAAAATACAAACTTACTTTTGGAAATATAAAACAAGTTAAAACATATAACTAATAATGTGAAAATATAAAACAAATTAAAATAATAAAAACAAAAACCTTACTTTTGGAAACTTATAAAGTGAAAATATCTATTTTTAGAAACTAATAGTGAAAATATAGAACAAATTAAAATATTAAAAATTGAAAACTTATTTTTGAAAATATTCAAAGTAAATACAAATTTTGCAAGGAAATTCGGATATTCATTATAGTTTCTCTTCTTCTTTTTTACCCAAACACACTTGAGGTATGTATTCTTCATCTTGTTATCATTTTCATGTTTAAGGATTTGAAATGAACATTAGCTCTGTAAGGATTTCTCTAAACTAACACAAGTAGTAACTATGAACACTTACAAAATGTCAATTTATGTTAATATTTACTAATCATACAATATAGTAAAATAATATGATGTTTCATGAATTTTTAGATTAAGGATATTTTGGGTACTTTGGGTTGTGGGGTTGTGTATATAATCAAATATTAGAATGAGAAATTAATTAAGTAGTGTATTGAGTAAGAAATGTCTATCAAGTAATTAGGGGTCTATATATAAAATTTCTCATCCGGTATTACCAATTTTATGACAAGTATTTTCTTAGAATATATATACACACACACCCACACACATTATTAGAAGAACAATACATTCCTTTTCAATTTTGTATATTGATTATTGTAAATTTTGATCTATTTATTATTAGGTAGCTAATTATGCACTACTGGAAAAAGTCACTTAGGAGACGAAATAGTTTCGTCTCCTAAGTAACAAAATCGTCTCCTAAGTACTTAGGTGACGAAATATCCGTCGCCTAAGTGATGTGAGGTAGGTGTTAGGGCGACGAAAAATTGAGTTCCGTCGATTAAGAATTACTTAGGTGACGAAATTTTTCCGTCTCCTAAACACTTAGGCAACGGATATTGTTTAATGACAAAAAAAATATATTTTTCCCCTAGGCGACGGAATTATTGGATTCCGTCGCTAAGTCTGAAAAAAAAAATTAAAAAAAAATGACATCCTCTGCCCCAAATACCACCACCGATTCGGCAAATCCCAACACAGATCCGGCAAATCCCAACACGAAAATATGGCCCGATCATGAATCAGTCCTAGTCTCTCCCTCAAATCAACCACCTTTGATTTATTCCTATCCAAACCAACCTCACCTATTTCTCTCCCTCTACTCTGTAAGCTCTGAACCCGAATGGACCGCCACGGCCTGCTTCACTCTCGGCCGTCAGTCCTCGCTCGCCCCCGACCGGGCCGACCTGAGAGCTACCGCCGCCGACGACGGCGTCATCGACCCGTGTGTCCTCGTCTGGTCTCGCCGGAAGCCTCGCCGGAAAACGACCTCGACAAACCTAGAAAAATGGCAGAAAAGAGGATTTTCACATTAGGGCTCCAATCCAAAGATTAAAGACATGGAATTGAAGAAGAGAAGAGAAGAGGAACCCTACTCACCGAAGTTGCTGTCACTGCCCAAACTCGCCTGAAATCGGCGAACTCCGCCGTGCTACCTTGGCTTCGATCTCCTTTGGGAGTGGATACATGTCGACCTGGTGAGATAGGAGGAGGTAGAGGAGGGGAAAGTGGATGTTTTGGTGGTGATCTTGTGGCGTGTGGCGGCGGAACCGGCGACGCTACGCCGGAGATGACGGTGGCAGACGGAGAGAAAAAGAGTGAGGCTTGGAGAGAGAGGAGAGGGATGGTATGAAGAGAGTGAGAAAGTTAATTTTTGGGTGAGGGTGGAGTTTTTTATATGAAGAGAGAGCGAGAGAGTTAATTTTTTTGGGTGAAGGTGGAGTTTTTTTTAGGAGAGTGAGGGTATAGTTTAAGTTAAAAAGAAATAAAATTTTTAAAATTTTTGGTTTGAGTTTTGTGAAATGTTTTGGCGGAAACGTTGCCGCTAAAAATTTCGGTAGCTAGGCGATGAAAAGTTATACTTTCGTCGCGTAAGTAATTAATTATTATTATTTTTTTATTTTTAAAAATAATAATTCCGTCGCCTAAGTAAAATTTTCCATTGCTTAAGTAATTATTTTTTTATTTTTAAAAATAATTTCGTCACCTAAGTATATATTTCCGTCGTCATCTTAGACCACGGAATACATTTTCGTCGCCTAAGTAATTAATTTTTTATTTTTATTTTTAAAAATAATTCCGTCGTCTAAGTATGTATTCCGTCGTCTAAGTGAGACTTATACCATGTAATATATTTCCGTCGCCTAAGTCTTTCTTAGGCTACGAAACTGTTTTCCGTCGTCTAAGTCCCACTTAGACTACGAAATTAATATAATTTTGTCGTCTAAGTCCCATTTAGACTACGAAATTAATATAATTCCGTCGTCTAAGTTCTTTTTTCCGGTAGTGATGGTGCATTTACCACAAATTTTTATTCAATAGAACCTGTTATAACAATGATGAAATATAGCAATTACATATTTATAGCATCATATAGGTATGCATGTATATTTGATATATGAGAGAGAGAGAGAGAGAGAGAGAGACCTGCGGCCGCCGCACCAACCACATCTCTGTTGGAGTTCCTGGTGTTCAAAACGAGCCTGGTCTTGTAGTGAGCATGGGAAGCATAGAAATCCGAGAGTGCCATTTCGATGCAACTCAAATACATTTTCCCAATCGGGTCATCAAGGTCTATGATAACTCCGACGTCCACAGGGATTGTTGTGCTGCTTTCAGCTCCCAAGGCGGCGACCATGAAAATCCATGAGAAAAGAATTACAAGGATACTCCTTCTCTGATTCTCCATAGAAGTGCAAGATCACTCTCCCCTATCAAATGTCAGGCTCCACTTAATTTGTCGATAAAAATGGTCAGCAGGCCAGCATATTTATATAAGAATAACGAGAACATTTTCAGTACATGACCTGTATTTTCACATATATACATGGATGGTCATGATTAGAGGAAATAATATAGAAATATGGTGGTCAAACATATGAATTGTTATGAACGGTTAAGATTGTGTGGTGTAAATACACGTCGTACATACAAGAATTTTTAAAGAATAACCCGGAAAATGTCGATCAATGATATTTCGATCCGTTTTAGATACGAAAGCCCTAGGAAAAGATTGATTCAAAATAACACATCACTTGACTAATCCAACCTGGACGGTGGGATGTACAGATCGATCCAAGACTTATACGTACACACACATATTAATTTTCTCAGCATTTCATGATCGTTCGTACGTTCGTGTTGCTTGGGCTACTTTGACGTAGTACACATAGGACCAATTAAATGTTCTAGTGCATACTCACGCGACCGCCTGCATTATTTAGTATAAGTCCAAGTATGCATGCATGCATGGAAGATATGCATTGCAGATCGCGCTGTAGATATTATTCTTCGACTGAAATAGACATGCAGCTGCATGCAAAGCGACGACCTCGTGGCTTTCAACCTCCGAGTCGAGTGTGTGTCTGTATATAATTATATATACATACATATTTTCTGAGGTGCGGATGTTCGTATTTATTCGTAGATTTCTATTTTATACTCACTTTTCAATCGAATTTTCACATCTCTACCGTTTAGTATGTAGATACTAATGTATAGATCATCTCTGCAAAATTTTAGCCAATTTAGTTATTATTAAGGCACTCAAACTGCATTTTTGTGTGGATGAACATAATTCTGTCGAGCTTAAATCGTTCATGTTTATAACAGAAAAATGCAATTTTGAGTGCCTTAATAATAACTAAATTGGTTAAAATTTTGCATAGATGATTTATACATTAATATCTAAATACTAGATGGTGGAGATGTGAAAATTCGATTGAAAAGTGAGTGTAAAATAGAAATCCGCGCGGACGTCCGCAGCTGAGAAGCGCTGTATATATATATATATACAGGAATTCTCAGGTGCGGATTTCCATTTTTGCACCACTTCCCGATCGAATTTCCTCAAACTTCCTTCTAGACATATCTAGATCATCTTTGCAAAATTTCAGCCAATTTGGTGATCATTAAGGCCCTCAAACTTGCGTTACAAAACCGACAGACATATAACAGAAAAACGCAAGTTTGAGGGTCTTAACGATCGCCAAATTGGCTGAAATTTTGCAGAGATGATCTACACAAGATGATCTAGATATGTCTAGAAGGAAGTTTGAGGAAATTCGATCGGGAAGTGGTGCAAAAAATAGAAATTTTGGTGCGGACGTCTGCAGCCAAGAAGGGCTGTATATATATATATATATATATATATATATATATATATATGTTTTTTTTTTGTTTTTGTTTTATTCAATAGATTTTTAGCGGTATTGAGAATTTGAGATAATCGATCAATTCGTCTTATATATACTAGTATCTATTAGGCAAAAAAATTCAGTCAAAGTTTAGGCCTTTTAGGCTCGCTTGTAACCAAAAATAAATCAGTCAAAGTCAATTATGCTGAATGGAAATTCAGGTCAGAATCTTTTAAACAAGGACCTTGAATCTGGAGTTTAATTAGGCCGTCTACATGCAAATCGGGCATAAAAGATCACGATTAATTTGGTCATCAATTAGTACTAATATTTGTATTTTACGCTCGAAGATTCTCCGGTGCAAATTTTCTTTGTATTTTTCTTGGAGATTCGTGTATCGAGAGTTTCACTATTAAGCCACAAATATGCTAATTTTCCAATTTCATTTTTGTGGTTTATTTGTATGCCACGTACAATTGAGTTTTCTATGTTCGTACGTATTACATATATACCAATCCAATCCATCAAGTAACATTAACTATATCTTACCCTTAAATGTGACCTACATTTACAAATCACTACCTTGATAGCCCCTGTTCTAGGTTCACCGTTTGTTGCCATAGTTGCTGGGACCTGCCCCTTCTTGATTGGAAAATCTACCATTTCTTTCATCAGTGAGACCACCCTTGGATGGACTAGCCTTTTTTTCATTACTAACCAGTTCAACCTCTTTATATATAGTTTGATTTGAGATATCTTGAGGAAGCAATCTTTTCCACGTAACGGGGCATGTGGGTACTGAAGAGAAGTGTTTGAACTTTAGTTACATCATTAACCTTGCCTAGAATGAATTCAACATCTTCCACTAACCCTTTCTTCCACAGTTCATCAGCGTCACCAAGGACCCGAAACTTCAAACTGCTCAAGTCTATGTTGCCTTTCTCTATATGATCCTTTATACGGCCAGGTGTTCCAACAATGATATCAATCCTGCCTCTCTTTAACTTCTTTGTTTGAACCTTGTGGGATGATCCTCCGATCCATACACACAACATGAAACTAATCCCAAAGAACCACCATAAAATCCAAATTCCTTAAGAACCTGTATGGCTGAGTCCCTTGTAGGTAAAAGTACCATAACACATGCATGGAGCCCTGAACCCAGTCTTTTTAGGTTCTGCAGAACCATTTACTATAGACTCCAGGACGGGTAACACAAAAGCCAGAGTTTTGTCCTGGTCAGCAGGAGCCGGTGCCAGAAAGTCGAACCCATCCAAGATGGTATCAAAGGTTCTGGCCTGGATTGGAGACAAGGACTTGATCCCTCTCTCCTTCAACTTAGCCCTCAATGGCTCTGAAATTCGAAACTTCGACACTGCATTAGCTCCTCCCCATTCTTCTTCTTCTTCTTCTTCTTCTTCTCCTCTTGTTGCTCCGCCTTGTCCTCCTTCTTTGATTTCTTCTTAAGCTTCTGTACCTCCAGCTCCCTATTGGGTTTGGCAACCACGTCTGTATCCAAAGCCTTTCGCTTGTTTGACTCTTTCTTGCTCTTCTTCTCGATTCTCATCGGATCCGGAGCTTCTATGTTTTCCTTCTTCGCCTTCTTCATCTTCTTCTCCTTCTTTTCGGAAGCCATCGAAGGCATCATGCTGGTGCTCTACTGAGTGAAACGTAGAGCTCAAGAGCGAACGTTAACTATATCTTAAGAGCGAACGTTAAATGTAATGGAGCCGTCAAGGAAGCACATCAGTACTTTGCACAGTTTTTAGTTACCCCGGCCACAGTGAGCGCATGTTTGTTCGGAGGGATTAGATAGGATTGGACTAGCTATCTTGCATAACAAAATAGGATTGGTTATCCCCTGCCAATGCACCGTGAACGTCGACTACTAAAGAACTCACTGGAAGTTAGTCCTCACGTTCTCGCCAAACTGCTTCAGTATATATATCGTACAAATACGTCAAAAAGGCGACTTAATAAAATGGAAAGAAGAGAAGTACTTTTCGAGTTTCTCCACAACAATATTATTCCTCGAAATATATTGATCAATATTAATAGTCAAAAAGTCCTACATAGAGAAAGGGTTTGTATGTTTCTGGGTTCAACTTCAACCTAAGATGCATTGAAATAACTAAATACAAATACAAAATGATCGAAGATCAAAGGATATCAAAACTATCTGTGTACATGAAAAAGTTGTACAACTTATGTTTTACATTTCCTTTAATGATACTCTTGATAGAGTTGTTTCGGGACTTTCATTGGTTTCTTGAACAGTGATGGCAAGCTCATAAGTTGGAATGGTTTTCGAAGATGCTTGATCATGTGATGGTGTTTCTTGCCGGGAAAATATAGAAGTCGCATCTGTGTGGTTGGTATAGCTTTGTGAACTTTCTGGCCAGTTGTTATTTTGTGTTAAGGCTTTCGCTTCATGATCTTGAGCACCAATAGTACTGGTTGAATGTCGACTACTTCTAAAAGTATGGGAGCTAAGTTATTTTTGATTGAAGATCTCAAACATTGCTCTAATCCTTTTCCACTTAGAGGTGCCTGAATCAGGTGGCATCAAGACATGCTTATGTTTGTGCAAGAAGGAAGTTACAAATACGATGAGAGCAAATACTGACGCTATCCATGCAATTAAGAAAAGTCCCAAAACCTCTCAAGGCCAAGATTGCTAGAAAAGTTCCCGGTAGTAGAGTCTTTACAATTACTATCTTTCTTGATCCATTTATCTTCAATTTTTGTCAGCGTTCCGTCATCTGTCAAATTTAGGATTGCTTGTGGTTATGGCTATGCAACAAACTGAACAAAGAGTGGTTGGAACACTAGTGTCTTATTAATGTAATGTTTCTGTTAGCTTGTAAACTGAAGCATGGTTTTCTTTTCTGTTTTTGGGGTTTTGGAACTCCAATGCCATGGTAGTATGTAATATGTGTGTAAGAGTTTCTAGTATTGTTCAATAAAAAGTTCAGTTTTCTTCTGTAAGAATCACTCGAGTATCATCTTCTAGTGTTCCTGCTTGAATTTTAAGGATGTTCTCATATTGATGGTTCTGAGATTGTGCAGCTTAATTTGGAATTAGACATACTGATATATATATGTAGTATGAACCATGTCAAAACATTATGAGACATACTGATATGTCAACCTTTTTTCCCAAAAAAAAGATATGTCAACTTAAAATTACTGACATACTTGTAATAGTTGTAACTCCTCCATATATATTGATATGTGAGGCTGACATACACTCTTCTGTCAGTATGTCAATCTTAATCTATTGACATACTGACGAGAATAGGTGAGCGCAAACAAATACAAAAGTACACGCCTCTTCACCTAGGCCACTATCATTATGTCACTTCTCTCATTAGGGTCATTGGGTGTTTTTCAAATTTTTTCCATTAGTCTCACTTCTTCGAATGAAATTAAATGAGTTCTACAAGACGGAAAGAAGTGTTTTTTTTTTTTTTTTTTAAGTGCAAAATTGCTGATAAACTTGATCTAAAAGAGGTCTATGATATCTAATCACAAAAAGAGAAAGCACAAAATTATAGATCAGCGTCACTGGCCAAGTTTCCTACATGTATCATAGTATTAAGTGAAAACATAATGCTGCTGTTGAAAGATAATTCAGGTCAATGCTTTTTCAGAACTTTCTCATTGATACAATGCACCATATATACAAGCTGAGAATCTACAATCATAATTAAGGATTGCAGCTGCTGTTACAATCCTGATACGCATCTTATGTTCTAGGATTATGGTACAGCTGAAAAAGCTAATAAGGAGAAACAAGTGCTATTCAATGTGAAGAGAAATCGGTGCTTATCAGCTGTGCTATCACCTTGTCAAATAAAAGAAATTCTTCCCGCTTGTTTCTCCCTCAGACCAATCGCCATAAGTAGCTGGCTCTTCTGCTTCCTCCAAATTTGCATAGCTTTTCAGGGAAATCAAGCCCCCATCAAGACTCATGATTCGCTTCAACTCAACCTCAATTGGACATTTGACAAGATTCTTGGTAACAACAGGTCCTCTCAGATCCAAAACCAATGTTAATGTGGCCGATCCATCATAATCTAGAAGGAAAAGTATGCCGTGCTTCCATTCACAACAAGTAGCTTTCCAATACTCAAATCGAGGATATAGATCTAATTCAAGCACTTGAATATTGATGGAACAATCCAACATCCACTGTTTTTTATTGTAGTCTTTCATCACCCATATCTCAATATTCGTATCTGATGTAGTATCCACTATGGCCATAGATCCTCTAAAATTGATCAAATGTAACTGACACGTATCCGGTAATCTGTAGGGATTGGGAATCCAAAAGAACTCTTCTTTCTTGAAGTCGAAAGACAGTATATGTACTAGTCCTTGAATTCCTTCTCTTCTGTAATAGTTCAACAGCCAATGCATATCTCCATGTGCGCATACATTCTCCAAGAAACTGAATGATATACCCGGAGGTGGAGCTGAGGTTACCTGTCGCCATTCGCTTGTGCCGAGTACAAGCACTTGGGATACACAGCAGCTCTTTCGCCTCTCTGTTCCACTTGGATTGTAAATTATTATATCTGAAACATGAAGAATCTTGTAAGTATTGGTTATACTATCGAATCCCATACCAGTCGAAACATACTTTGAGTGGGAATATGAACCACAAACTGGACTGGGTGCGAGCTTTAGAACTTCTCCCCGGAGAGGATTGATCAAGAAGCTGAGTGCATAATCTTTCCAATGTTTGATGCAAAACAAGTTACAGAAAACAAATTCTAGACTGTAATGGGAGGTGGATGACTGCAAAATAAGTCTTGGATTCAGTTGTTGAGCACCTTGGGCACTGGAAGGGTCGTAATGAAGTGAATGAAAGGAGGATGGTAGGCTTGGTTTAGAAGGATACCGATCTGTTAGGCAATAATGCAAGATAAATTGAGGTGGAGCAGGAGGTAGATGAGAATCAGGATCAAGTAGAAAAGTAGAGTGCAGCTTAACAAAAGAGGGGGAGTCGACTATGCTTAACAACATCTTAGAGACGCATCGGATGTGACACACTGACTTTGCAGGCACTCTCTTCAAAATTTCCACCACCAGTTCCATGGGTAGCTCCATCAAATTCAACGTTGTATGGCTCTCCATATTGCTCCAAACCACAAGCTGCAACTTCATGTCTCCCTTGTTCCCTTTATCTATTTATATACATAATTGTCTGTTAGCTTCTTCTTTCCTCATTGGGATAGGAAAGTAAAAGTGTAAAACACAACTACCCTAGGATCAAAAGGATCCGAGTTCAAATAGGAAGAAGCTGTAAATGGGCCTTTAAAACTACGACCCAACAGTGAGCAAGGCCCAAAGTCCATTACCACTTTCTTCACGACTTCAAAAACAACTGGATAAGAAATCGCTCCAACTCCGTAGTGTGTTCTGAGCTTTTTCTAAGGCCATGGCTGGGATCACCACCAGCTTCGCATCCAAGCCTATCCTATCCAAAACGACGCCGTTTCATTCCTCACTCTCCTCCAAGCTCTTCGGCCTCCGCTTTAATCACGTTTATCTCATACACTCGAGCTCTTGTAGCTCTCTCTCTCTCCGCCGCCGTTAGCAGCCCGGTCACAGCTCGTTTCGGCGGCGGCGGGCCCCGCAGGTCGAGCAATGACCGCCGGAGACAGCAGAGCGACGCCGAGGATGACGATAAGGCTCTTGATATCTCCTCTATCAGGTTTTCTATTGATTTCTGACTAGTGTTGATTTTGTGTTGTGTATATGCTTCAGTTGCTCGAAATTGAAATTTGAATTTGGTTATGGTTGGTTTCGGATAGGTCAGCTACGGTGAGGCTTATTGATCAGAAGCAAGAAATGGTTTGTGTTCTTTTTGTTGTTGTTGTTGTTTAGTTGCTGAGATATATTGTTGAGGGGAAATGCAGTATGAAGGTGCTGAAATTGTGAACTTGTTAACTTTAGGTTGGGGTGGTGTCGAAGAGCGAGGCGATTCGAATGGCGGATGAGGCTGATCTTGACTTGGTATGCATTTTGCTACTAGGTTTATTTAGCCCAATCAACTAATGAGGTTTATATGTGTGAAATTTGGTGCTTCCTGATGCAAGAGCATGAACTATTCTTTTGAGAATAATATCTTCTCCATTGTTGCAGGTAATTTTATCTCCAGATGCAGATCCCCCGGTTCTCAGGATTATGGATTACAAGTACGGAATTTTTTGTTAGCTATTATATGAAGTCCATACTTCGCTTCATTTTGACTGATTCCTGTTTCATATTTCCGTTAGATGCTCAAGATGTCCTCATACCCCTTATACTTTTATACTATTGTGTGGAGGTAATAAATAGAAATGTTCAGCATTGTGGTTGTTGGGTATGTAATCTCATATTATGTAGTTTGTGATGGCATTGGTAAGTACTCTGTTCAGTAATGAAAAGTTGTACAATAATTTACAGTGAATAATATGACGATATGTTGCGTTGGTATTAGAATTGGGAGATTAGGGCATTTACTTTGTAGTTGGTTCTGTGTAGTAGACCCACATAATGGCCATAACATGACCTAAAATATGCAATTTTTTTTTTATTATTATTTTTTTAACCTCGAGTAGTAGACTAAACTATCTCTACCTTTTCCTTTCCTCAGTAAATATCGGTATGAACAACAAAAAAAGAAAAGAGTTTCGCAGAAGAAAAGTGCAGGCAAGGGTTTTCTCTATCTTGAGCATGATGTATTTCTTTCTGAATCATGCATAAGCATGACCTCGGATTATAGGAAAGATACTGACTGAATTTGCTCCTACTTCTTTTAGCCAGTCGCATGGATTTGAAGGAGCTCAAAATGGGGTAAGGCACTGATTCTGCTATCTTTGTTTATCTGCATGCAGTCTTATTTCAATTGCTAATACTGGAAACAAATGAGAGATTTCTATTTGATTTGGGACTTTTGTGCGGTGTGACTAGCTCTGATTGTGATAATGTTATATTTGTTATCAGCATAACTCAGAGTTTAGGTGTGTCTTTGTGTGATATAACCTGCTATGCTTTAAGTTTATTATCTACTAGGGGCCTTGATTTGAGACTCGAAACAGATGTTGCATATCATTTGTATCTGTAAGTTTGTTAACATTATTGTTATCTGTACAGTTACAACATTGATCAACATGATTATTCTGTACGTATGAGAGCCGCCCAGAAGTTTCTGAAAGATGGTGATAAGGTAGGTTGCTTAAATTTCTTAAGAAGGGCCTTCTTATATTATCAAAGGATATCAGTGTGTTACACTCTTATATTTCTCTGCTTTGATATTCATAACTATTTGCTGTAGGTCAAGGTTATTGTCAACTTGAAGGGTCGGGAGAATGAGTTCCGAAATAAAGCTATCGAGCTTCTCAAACGCTTTCAAAGTGAAGTTGGGGAGGTACTGATGCTTATCTATGCTTATAACCATGAACAGAGTTACATATAAAAACATAAATTGTTGCATGACTCAAGCAACGTCTTGATGTACCGGTTATTTATCTACAATTGTATGCTTGATGTGCAGCTTGCAACAGAGGAAGCGAAAAGCTTCAGCGACAGAAACATGTTTATAGTTTTAGTTCCAAACAAGGCTATTCTCCAGAAAGCTCAAGAGCCATCAAAGAAAAAGGAGAACCCTGCAGTGAATGAAGTATCATCAAGTGTCTGAATGGGCTCAAGGTTTCATGCAGGTTTAACAAATGTAAAATTCAGTGGCCATTTCAAAAGACAAAAAAAAAAAGACAAAAAAAAGAATCCAGTGGACCATCACTGTTCTTCAAACTAGGTTGGGTGGGTATCTCTGAGGTTGTGTATAGCATTAGTGTAATACATGTATTAGAGTATAACTGTCTTTTCAATCAAGAAGCAAGCAAAGTTTTGTAGACCGTACATGTATTAAGAGTATAAATGTGTGTTTTGTCCACTTGATCAGAAGCAGAACAATCTCATGGAAACAATTAGGTTTTTAACCTTGTATGCATACTTGCAAACAATGAGACCTTTTCTGGTTTGATTTATTGAATTTGAGCAGCTTTCAAATTGGAATGAAAGAGGCACAGCTAGGTGTGCAATATAGAGGCTTTAAATTGCGTCGATGACCAGTGTGTGTAAATTTCTCATGGGATGTTGGCAAGTTATATAGATGTTCTGGTCTTGCGCTAACCTGTCTACAGTGTCTAGATGGAGAGGCTTGAACTCACTCACCTAACAATTTGAACTTGCTTAGGTTCTAAGTTCTTAGATCCCAAGTATGCTCTCATGTAGTTTTCTTAGTTTTTGAAAGCAACGGTTTGGCCATAATTTATGTTTTCCTGATTTGATCACCATGAAGGTTATGAGGATATATGCTTTGGATTATCCTCTAACGAAAAAGAATCATTTTGAAACTGAAAAATTATAGATGAATGAGGTATAATCCACTTCCATTTATGCATTTTATATAAAAGTCTGTTTCTAGGGACAACGTACAATAGACTGAATAGAGAAAAATTAAAGTAAGTATGAGTAAACAAGATGGAAGAGAAAAATTATCCAAAAAAAAAGGTGGTAGAGAAAAAAAGAAAAAAAGAAAAGAGGGCAAGGGCGGGAGAGATGGTGAGTAGACAAACATAGCACAGAATCAATGGATTATAGTTGAAGAATGGAAGGAAGCTTAGCTTCAAGGCAATGGGGACCCTGCAACCAACAACTATAACATCCCTTATGTGGACACTTCAGCATTAGGTGACACCAAATATCCCATGCCACCCCCTACCCGGTTCCATTCATATAACACAAACTCCTCCTTCACCATCTCCATCACCATTTCTCCTTCCTTCTCACAGCTGACACACCCGCCATGGAAGCCAGCGCCGGACTTGTTGCCGGTTCTCACAACCGCAACGAACTCGTGGTCATTCATGGTCACGAAGAGGTACGTAACTAGTTTGATTAGCTAGTGCAAAGAAAAAGTTATGATCTTATGACTACTTGTTTGTGAGACTAATATGTGATGTGCATGGTGCAGCACAAGCCTTTGAGGAACTTGGACGGCCAGGTTTGCGAGATATGTGGAGACGACGTTGGACTGACGGTGGATGGAGACTTGTTTGTGGCTTGCAATGAGTGTGGATTCCCTGTGTGCAGGCCTTGCTATGAGTATGAGAGAAGAGAAGGCTCTCAGAACTGTCCTCAGTGCAAAACTAGATACAAGCGTCTCAAAGGAAGCCCCAGGGTAGAGGGAGATGATGACGAAGAGGATGTGGATGATATTGAGCATGAATTTAACATGAATGAAGATGATCAACACAATAAGGGTATCAAAAACAATGAGCAAATCGCCGAAGCAATGCTGCATGGAAAGATGAGCTATGGAAGAGGACCAGATGATGAGGAGAGTTCCCACTTCCCACCTGTGATTGCTGGTGTCAGATCCCGCCCGGTAAGTAATAAGCACCTAGCTAGCTACTAGCTGTGTTCTTAACACAAGCACTGCTACACTCATCAAATTTGTTTTATAGATATTCTTGTTCATTAACAGCTATATGCTGCTATTCAGGTTAGCGGCGACCTCTCATACTTATCTCATGGTTATGGGGATCAGCCTTCTTCATTGCATAAACGAGTTCATCCATATCCAGCTTCTGAGCCTGGTATGTATAAATTTAAATGATCAAATTCTTTGTCAACAATACATCATGTATATATTGGACCAAGTACTTTTTCACTGACCCTCATGTTGCAAATGCAGGCAGTGAAAAATGGGATGACAGGAAAGATGGAGGGTGGAAAGAAAGAATGGATGATTGGAAATTGCAGCAAGGCAACCTGGGAGGGCCTGAACCTGATGACATGAACGATGCAGACATTTCAATGTAAATGCTTCATACAGAGATCACTGCATTTTTATGTTTACTTTTGAAGTAATATATGTATAATGTGAACTTTAATTGGTACTGCAGGCTTGATGAAGCTAGGCAGCCACTGTCAAGGAAAGTATCAATTGCATCTAGCAAGATCAACCCTTATAGAATGATCATTGTAGCTCGGCTGTTTATATTGGCTGCATTCCTCCGGTATAGACTTATGAATCCAGTTCATGAAGCACTTGGTCTCTGGTTAACTTCTGTCATTTGTGAAATATGGTTTGCAATTTCATGGATCCTCGATCAGTTCCCTAAGTGGTACCCTATTGAGCGTGAGACCTACCTTGATCGCCTTTCACTCAGGTATACATATATATAAGCACTCATCAATAATGTATGGAACACACAAACTAAGCAGAACTTGCTGTTCCAGTGTCATCTTCTGCCTAATTAGTTAACATCTGATTTTAAATTGATATGGTACTGATATTAAATTATTACATGTGTAACTAATGCAGGTATGAGAGGGAGGGTGAACCAAATATGCTCTCCCCTGTGGATGTATTTGTGAGTACTGTGGATCCCATGAAGGAACCTCCTCTTAATACAGCAAATACAGTCCTTTCTATCTTGGCCATGGACTATCCTGTTGAGAAAATCTCATGCTACATTTCTGATGATGGAGCTTCCATGCTAACCTTTGAGGCCTTGTCCGAAACAGCAGAATTTGCAAGGAAATGGGTACCCTTTTGCAAGAAATTTTCTATTGAGCCTCGAGCCCCTGAGATGTACTTCTGTGAGAAGATTGATTATCTCAAGGACAAAGTCCAGCCAACATTTGTCAAGGAGCGTCGAGCCATGAAGGTAAGTTTGTACTAATTGACCCCTTCAATCAAGGTTTAAGATCACAGAGGCTGATTATTTTTGTTGTGTTGGTGCAGAGAGAATATGAAGAGTTCAAGGTTAGGGTAAATGCTCTTGTGGCCAAAGCCACAAAGATTCCTCCAGAAGGGTGGATAATGCAAGATGGGACACCATGGCCTGGAAACAATACTAAGGATCACCCTGGTATGATTCAGGTCTTTCTCGGTCACAGTGGAGGCCTTGATACTGAAGGAAATGAGCTCCCTCGTCTTGTATATGTGTCTCGTGAGAAGAGGCCTGGCTTTTCACATCACAAGAAGGCTGGTGCCATGAATGCCTTGGTAAAATTGAGTTCACTTTTCTCTTTTTCTTCTGTTTGATCACATTAAGCTCATAGTCTCTTAACAACTTCTATGCATACACATTCAGGTCCGCGTCTCTGGAGTGCTCACCAATGCTCCTTTCATGCTCAACTTGGATTGTGATCACTATGTTAACAACAGTAAGGCTGCAAGAGAGGCCATGTGCTTCTTGATGGACCCTCAAATTGGAAGGAAGGTTTGCTACGTCCAGTTTCCTCAAAGATTTGATGGCATTGATAGGAATGATCGTTATGCCAACAGGAACACAGTCTTCTTTGATGTAAGTCACTGCAGGAAATTAGCTTATCCCCATTTGATGAATTGAAGTGATATTCATTTTCACTTTGTCTTGCAGATTAACATGAAAGGTCTGGATGGAATCCAAGGTCCAGTGTATGTGGGAACAGGATGTGTTTTCAGGAGGCAAGCTTTGTATGGATATAATCCTCCAAAGGGTGCTAAGCGCCCAAAGATGGTAAGCTGTGATTGCTGCCCATGCTTTGGACGCCGCAAGAAGCTTCCCAAGTACTCCAAGAATGATGCAAATGGAGATGGTGCAAACCTCCAACTACAAGGTGATCATTAACATTCAGCGTTACTCACCAATTGATACTTGCAGATACAAAATTTTATGGCCTAAAGTAAGACTTATGTTCATGTTGAGTAGGAATGGATGATGACAAAGAGGTATTGATGTCCCAAATGAATTTCGAAAAGAAATTCGGACAGTCGGCTATATTCGTGACTTCAACTTTAATGGAACAAGGTGGTGTGCCTCCTTCCTCAAGCCCTGCGGCCATGCTTAAGGAAGCCATTCATGTTATCAGTTGTGGTTATGAAGACAAAACTGAATGGGGAATTGAGGTAAAAATCTAAACAATATCATTATCACAGTTTTGTTGAATGAAGCTACCTAGAGTAGATCATCTTCATTCTTTACTGACTATAATTTCCACTTTTGCTTGTGCAGCTGGGTTGGATTTATGGATCTATCACAGAGGATATCTTGACAGGGTTTAAAATGCATTGCCGTGGTTGGAGGTCAATTTACTGTATGCCCAAGAGACCAGCATTCAAGGGTACAGCTCCCATCAACTTGTCAGATCGGCTCAACCAGGTTCTTCGTTGGGCACTAGGTTCCATTGAGATTTTCTTCAGTCGCCACAGTCCTCTCTTGTATGGCTACAAGGGAGGAAAGCTCAAATGGCTTGAGAGATTTGCTTATGTCAACACTACTGTCTACCCTTTCACCTCTCTTCCTCTTCTTGCCTATTGTATCCTCCCTGCCGTCTGCTTGCTCACCGATAAATTCATCATGCCACCGGTAACAACTTATAGTTATCTTTTACATTCAATCATAAAATAACATGATCAAGAAATGTTTAGGGAAACAAAAATTAAAATAATTTCACTTCAAGAAAGAGTAGATACATAAACTGTTATTATCTATGACACACACAGTGAAGAAAGAGGTGTTTCCTGATACAAAATAATCTGATTCTAGAAATTTTGGCAAATGAATGTGGTAATCTGACCAAGTTTTATTTCATTCCAGATAAGCACTTTTGCAAGTCTCTTCTTCATTGCTTTGTTCGTTTCAATCTTCGGCACGGGCATTCTTGAGCTGAGATGGAGTGGAGTGAGTATTGAAGAATGGTGGAGAAATGAGCAATTCTGGGTGATTGGTGGTGTGTCAGCTCATCTCTTTGCTGTTATCCAAGGTCTCCTGAAAGTTTTGGCTGGAATTGACACCAGCTTCACTGTCACAGCCAAGACTTCAGATGATGAGGATTTCGGAGAGTTGTACGCCTTTAAATGGACAACTCTACTAATCCCTCCAACTACTATCTTGATCATTAACCTTGTTGGAGTAGTCGCTGGTATTTCAGATGCCATAAACAACGGGTACGAATCATGGGGACCTCTATTTGGAAAGCTCTTCTTTGCCTTCTGGGTGATTGTCCATCTATATCCATTCCTTAAAGGTCTGATGGGGAGGCAGAACCGTACGCCCACAATTGTTGTCATATGGTCAGTGCTCCTGGCTTCTATCTTCTCCTTACTCTGGGTTCGAATCGACCCATTTGTGATGAAAACCAAGGGACCTACCACAAAGCAATGTGGAATCAATTGCTAAAATTACTTGTATCTCGTCTTCCTTGAAATTTGCATCTCCAGAGGATACACATACTTGGCTTTACAAATTATGAAGTCTGAACCAATAGAAAGGAGATCCATCAGAGTGAATAAAGCTAGAGTATAAAGGATTTTGTAGCTTGAGTGCAATGTACACAGTTTTGTATTTGTAAGTGAATTGGAAAAGTTGTGCTATTTTCCAATCAATTCAACTTATGCATAAATTGCAGGGTTTTCTTCAGTTATTCTGTTATAGATGGGATATGATTAGACGACCAACTATAAGTATCCTACTTAAAAAAGAAAGGAGAACAAAACTTACCAGTGAAGACAGACGGCAGACCAGATGCTTGCATCATGATACACCTTAACCAGTGTTGAATAACTTCTTTTTCACCAGTAGTCTCCACAAGAACAAACACCGTCTTTGAAATGATGGAATCTATTAGCATCCCTAACTACAATAACTCTCTCTGTGATCATGGATATAAATTTAGTTGCGTTATGGCAATCTAAACAAACCCGTAGATTCTTGATGATTCTGATTTCTGTTCCAGGTGCCGTAGAAATAAGGGCAAAAGCAATGGCCAACTTCTCACTATGAACACTCACCATTAGCTCCTTCTCTTCCTCCTCCACATCATGTAATGCAGTTCCTGTTTCAGTTTGAAATCCAGCCTCCCTCATCTTTCCTGCTAACTTGTCTAGCATCTTATAGATTGCTGTTGCTTGAGGATGGGAACGATCACCACAGGTGAAGACATGTTGGGTGTCACCAATCTCAAGAAGAGTGCATCCAGGAGTCTTTGCCAAATTTCTATGCTTGGCTACCTGCCGAACTGAAGCAGCCTTTGGAAAGTTGCCATCGGCTGATAATATATTAGAGAGCAAGACATAATATCCTGTATTATCTGGATCCAATTCAAGTAGCTTTTCAGAAGCCAAACGTGCGAGTTTGGTGTCTTTGTGTGTCTTACATGCACCAAGCAAGGCTCCCCAAACAGCAGAGCCTGGCTCAACTGGCATTTTCTTTATAAATTCCAAGGCCTTCTCCAACTGTCCAGCTCTGCCAAAGATGTCAACCATGCAGGCGTAGTGCTCAGCTAAGGGCACAAACTTATGGTTATGAACCATTCTACAGAAGATATCATCTCCTTCTCTCACCAAACCAGCATGGCTGCAAGCATACAAGACAGAGAGAAAAGAAACGCCGTTTGGGGGAATCCCGGAATCCAACATATCATTAAAGAGTTTCAATGCTTCATGACCATCACCATGGAGGCCATAACCAGATATCATGGCATTCCAAGTGACTACATTTTTCTCAGGCATCATGTCGAATAGTTGCCTAGCTTCCACAATGCTTCCACACTTTGCATACATGTCAACTAAAGCAGTCAACACATAGATGTTAGACTCAAGATTCTTACTCTTAATCAAACCATGAACCCATTTCCCAAGACTTAAAGCTCCAAGCTGAGCACAGGCTGAAAGAATAGTAGTAACAGTAGTAGGATTTGGACTGAACTCGGACATCATTTCTCGGAAAAGAGATATCGCAGTGTCTGTATGCCCATTTTGGGTATAACCGGATATCATGGCATTCCAAGACGCCAAAGTTCTCTTTGCAGACTCATCGAAAAGCTGCCTCGCCGAATCAATCTCATTCAGTCTACAGTACACAGTAACTAAAGCAGTCGAAACAGAAGGATGTGAAACAATGCCAGATTTCACACAGAAACTCTGAAGACAGCCACTGAGCTGCAGATGACCAAAAGGGCAAGACACAGGAACCAACCCCACAATGGTGCTCGAATTAACTTTCTCCCCATACCCAAGCAACTCCTTAAAAAGACCAACTGCCAACACTATCTCATTATTACAAGTATACCCGGCAATCATCGCATTATAACATATCAAATCCGGCTCACCAATCATCCCAAACACCCTCCTGGCAGTCTCAAGCTCCCCACATTTCGAATACAACGAAACCAACCCAGTAAGCACATGGACATCATCATGAAACCCTGCTTTCACAGCCAAACACTGCACCCGCATCCCTTCTTTCAGCTCCTGCAGCTCCGCCACGGCAGGAAGCAATGTCGCCAACGTAGTCGAATCAAAACCCGTCCCACCCGCAACCATGTCTCTAAAAACACGCACCGCGTCAGCATTGTAACAATTCCTCACCAACCCCGAGACCATCGTGTTCCACAACACCGTATCCTTCTCAGGCATTTCGTCGAACACCTTCAGTGCATACCCAACTCTCGAAAATTTGAAGTAGAAGTCGACCAAAATCGAACCCACGTACAAATTCGAACCAAGACCATCAATAACGGAATGCGCATGTAGCAGAGCGCCGTGTTTCTCGTCCTTAAACCCGGAAGCGGCGGACACGGCGAAAGCGTAGGTGTACTTGTCAGGGGAGAGAGTGGTGTTTTTTCTGAGGTGGGTGTAGAGAGAGACCGAAGACAAAGGAGAAGCGTTGGCGGCGAAACCTTTGACGAGGACGTTGAAGAGGAACAGGTCGGGTTTCGGGAAGGAGAAGACGAGGTCACGTGCGTGGCGTATGGCTTTGAGGTCGGAGAACTTGTGGGTGAGCTTGGTGATGGTGACGAGGTCGTTTTGGTAGCCATTGAGGATGATCTGGGCGTGGGTTTGGGTTAGGTGAGAGAGTGTCGTGTCCTTTTTGAGGAGGCTGAGGAAGAAGTTCCGGTCTCGGTGTAAGTAGGAGCAGCAACTGCTTATGTTTCTGCTAATCATGTGTGTTTTGTCTGATGAGTTTGAACACTGGCATGGCGGCAGTGTCATATGTACTGTGTTTTGTGTGTTTTCAAGTTCTCCCGACGACAATTCGTCGGAAATGGTTTTGGCGAAATGGGTTCTTTCTTTTTTGTCCAAATCACACGGTCTCCTCGTAAAAATTTGAGACGAAAAGACTAATCCATGTCGGGATCGTATAAGAACTTTGTTCGAATCCCGAAGTTGTTAAAGTGGCCAATGTATAATTGGAGTCTAATGCAAGCCTGCAGTACATAATTAGAGCAGTTCACTTGCGCCTTATGATCTCGCAACACCACACCACTGGTGCTGCTCTATTTGATAGGTTTAAGTGTCTAACTTATGGTAACCAAAACTTCGAGGGGCAATGGTTTTGAATTGAAATGCAAGACAAAACAAGGAAACATGGTGGAGGGTTACATATATTTTCTATTTCATTTCCTTTGAACTTTTGCATCTACATTGACATTGAGTACTATGCTTCCTGTGCGTTTTCTTTTCATTTGCGTAATACAAAAAAGCTACTACCCGTGGAAAGCATGGAGCCAATGGCTCTATGCTCAAAGAAGTGGAATATGATGTTGACATTCCATGGCTGAAAACTAAATTTACATTCACAGAGAACCGAGGAGACGCTTTTATCTCCGCTTGAGTATGTTTCCCATCGGAATTGCTTGTATAATTAGATTAGAGGCTAGTCAGGGTCAAGAGGGTGTCTTGGTTGCCAAATTTGGCTGCTGACAGTTCCCAAATCTTGTTTCATTTGTATGAGTTGTGTCTTAAGGCTGTATTCCTCGACCTGCTTGGAAGAAGAATCAGAAGTTAACAGAAGCCAATTATTAAATTAAAAACTAGAACACAGAATCAACTTGGACAGCACAAGAGTTCAATAGTTCAATGAACTAGATGACTGTACTGATGAGCACAGAAGATAATGTAGATTTAACAGAAGCCAGAGGCTTTCGGAGATGTCTAAGTTGCAGTGTTCAAATTCTGGTCTCTTTCAGAAAGATCTTGTTCAGATCCATGACCCTCTAGGAATAAGGTCAGCCCTGCTCCACCCCGTGTAAGCAAACATCTTACTATTGATCCCATTAATCATTCATATATACGGCTGATGAATACACAAGCCAGAATTCAAGATCTAATTGAAGACGAGTTACTAAAGTATTTTCACTGTTTGTTGAAACATATGGCCACATAATTGTACCTGCATAGCTGCTGCTGAAGACAGCAATGCTTCACATTCGTCAAGCATGGCTTTCTCTTGCGCTGCTACAACAGCAAGTTCTGAAACCAAACCATTCACGCCCTCCACCTGCTCAAATAAATATAAAGTTTCAAAATGCTTAGTACAATCTTTCAAAAGATAATACCCACCAAAGACAAACTTTGGTTGCAGAAGATATGCAACCTCTAAATTGGTTGTTACTGCAACACATTGCATGTCAAGAAAGTATAGGAAAAACAAGGTTAAGACATCACTACATAATTGTTGTAAAAGTACAAAATTATGAATCTTACCCTAGAGAGCAATGAGCATATGGAGGATCCCATTGCCTGCATCACATCAACAGCAGAGCAAATAGCTACCTTCAAAGAGTCAATATCCGTCTGCAAAAGTATAGTATGCTTATACATAACTTTCAAACGAGAAAGTATAATTTAACTTCCTTGCGACAGATAACATACCCTTGCCCCTCCAGTTATTGGAAGACGGAGAGTGCTTGCCTCCAAATCTTCCATAGCCCCAGAAAAAGCAGCAATATGATCTCTTTCAAGTAAAGCCCAGTCATCAAGATAGTCCATCTGATCAATTGTGATTCATGCAAGGATGGAATCATATTAAAATTGAGACCATTGACAGTAAACATAAGAATTCCAACATAAACCAAGATGAAAAATGGATCCAAGAGTTAACACAGAAGCTTTTGAACTAAGATATATGCCTGACATGATTTACTATTTCCAACAAGAACCACTAGCTTAGCCCAGTTGCTCACTGATCATGATAAAGCCGCAAAGTATAGTTTTTTTTGGTTTCCTTCATCATCAACTCCCTCTTCCATTAGACAGATGGATATTCAAAGGAAGTGGTTCCCATTATTGGATAACATGGCCAGTTTCGTAGGGGATAAGCTACACGCTAATTCTTAGTCATTTATATTTGTGCACATTATATCGATGCGTTTACTTAGAATCAATATTGACAAAAATGTTACCACTTTTGTGCAAAAGAGGCATTACCTGACCATTCAATACAGACTTCAGCTTAATCTCAAGATTTAACTGCTGGAGTTTGATTCTTTTCCTGATTACTGAATCCCACAAGCTTAGCGTAGTGTTCCACACATCCAATAGAGTTCTCTGCATCATCAATTAAATATCTTATTTAATTTGGCTTATCCTTTCAGAAATAAAATCAAATTACATCTCTTACCAACTGATAGAACCTAGACCATGCAACACATCGATACTAACTGATAAAACCAAGCAGTAATCTGTACAAACTAGACCACATGCTAACAATCAGGACTCTCTTAACATATAACAAGACATGAAAAAATGATCACATATTATGATATGGATATAGTTAACAGAATGAGTTAGGCAGAACTATATGAATGAGTTAGGCAAAAAGATATGCCTAAGAGTTTGCAAATTACACAGACAACCCACCTCTGCAGTTACTTTCTGAATATAAAGTACAGCCTCTGCCCTGGCATTAGTAAATCTCCAGTGCAAAAATCTATTGTGAAGTAGCCGCAGCTGATGAGCATCTTCAACGTAAGCTGTACTCTTTTTCCCCTTGAAATCAGCAATGAAACTAAGCACAGAAGTTGCGCTGCTTGATTGACAAGAAGTACTCGAAACCCTTGTCTTTGATGGACTAACACCTCTAGAAGGAGGAGTAGACGGTCTTGAAGACCGAGATGGACTGGCACCTCTTGAAACAGAAGGTGAGAACATTGAGGTCTTACTAGGAGAGGACGGTCGCGAAAGGGATCTGACTTTAGGAGTTGCACTTGACAACCTTTCTGAAAGCCTATTAGAGACAAGCTTATGCAGTGAACTATCATCAACTGAATTCGATCTACCAAGTTCATGAGGTGCTGATAACATCACAGCATCACCACCCGATTTCTGTACCGGCTTTCCCACACCATCAGCTGCAGGCATTCGCCTTAGCATAGGTTGAGCTGGTGTGGCAAGCTTAAGGATCCTAGGACCAAGATCCATACTTGTGTTTAATGAGTTGGAATTGGAATTTAAAGACCCTTTGCCACCGATTCTACTAGGCCATCGATGCTGATCTATCAATCTAGAATGCACACTATCCACAGGTTTCGAATTCTCTGATTGATCAGACACGTTCTTCCCTCTAAGAGGGCTCCTTTTCCTCTCCGGTGTGAGCTTCCTCGGAGCTGTCTCCCCCTGTCTATGAGCCACATTGGACGAAGACCTCAAAGTCCGATCCGACAAAGCACTAGTCACAGGCTTCTCCTTCTTACTAACACTAACAGGAATCGAAATCGTATCAGACTGAAACGAAACGCTCAAGCTTCTCATCGTTGAAGGCCACAGACCCCCCTCCGGCAACCGACCGTTTCTTCTGGACGAAACATCCGCCGCTGAATCCTTCACCGGCGTCGACGACGACGGCGAAGGAGGCGTGGCCGGCCTCCTCCGGTCCGCCGACAGTGATCTCTTCGGCGCCGATGATGATGATGATGGAGAACGCGGTGCTCTCGAAACGCTTGGAGATGAAGAACGTCCGACGGTTGCGGCGGTTGAGCTAGGCCGGGAGGGCGTCGGTGACTTGTAGCGGGAGCTGACTTCCCGGATTCGAGGGCGGCGCGTGGCGGCGGCGATTGAAGAAGCTGCATTGTACTTTTCGGCGGGAACCAACGGTGGTCTAGGGATCTCCCTGCGGTCTGATTCACCTACATCCATCCACACCGTCCAAATCAGACCACATTGATCGCGCTTTCCTTCACTGACTTACACCCATTAAATCCTTCACTTAGACTCGGTAAGGCATCTAAACAAGATACTTTTCTCTGCGATAAATCTGCCACAAGGCCAAAAAAAGTAAAGAGGCAGTCTGGAAAGAGCAAAGAATAATAATAATCAGAACTAAAAAAAAGCATACATCTTTACAGAGACTCAGATCCAATTGGGAATAACCACTTTTACAATTCATACAAAGAAGCCTGAATTCAGAGGAGGGTGGTGAGATTAGGGTACACAACATTTGGGGCAAAAAGCAAGCAATGTGGGCACAGCGATTTACGGAAAGTGGTGTGAGAAACGGTTATGAGAAAAATTAGAGAGGTTAGTGGTTTTGATAAACACACATAAAAACAAAAACTGTAGTGAAGGGCAGTGTGGTGTAGGGTAGGGGGGTACCCTAGGAAAGGACACAGACTGGAGAGTTGAGAGGGAGATGAGGATGTGAGAGAAAGAGAGAGAAAGAGAGAAAGGGAAAGGAGGTGTGTGTTGTGGGTGGACAAACTGGCTTTTAATTTCGTGGGTGGTCCTTTCTCACGGGACTGCCATGGTCGGTTGGGCTTGAAACGGGTCAACTCAAAACCTACAACACTACCATCTCAGCTCTTTTCTACAATCAATCTATCATAAGCACAACTAAGCAAAGCAAAAAACCAAGCTCTTCTTTCAACAAACACTGAAATTGCAATAATGCATGACCAATATCCTAAGATCAGCTCCTGCAAAGTTACTTACTTTACTAACATTGTTTTATGGGTTGTTCAGTCTCTAAATTTTTGCGAAAGATTAAATAAGAATTACTTGATTCTGAGGACTTTGTTTGTGAGCTTAATATTATAAGCTTCAATTATTCGAAGGTTGAAGGTTGCAGGTGGTAATGTTCTTGAGGGAGATGGGAAAAGACATGGAGCTCCACGTGGACGAAGGATCATTGTCCATCCCCATGAATTTACAGCGTAAAAAAATTAGAAACCAAGGACAGAATTCAGAAGCACATACGAATAAACAATTAACCCTAAACACATCTTTATGTTGGAATTAACGATAAAAATACCAATTTTTGTTTTGACCCCGTTGAAATAACTTTTTTTTGCTTCAAGATTTAGGAACAAAAACCGATAAAATGCAGAAACAAATATATATAAAATTGAAGAGAAATTGAATCCAAGGAGTGAGTGATCCATGACATTGAACGGGGTTTTGTCTCTGATGTTGAAGACACGTTTAAGTGTTTCAGTGCAAATCTCTCCCTCCAAAAACAAATTCATTGAATCTAAATTGAAATTTCAGAGATATATATTGAACCTCTACCTTAATTAGAAATGAAAAATTGGTGGTCCAGATCAACAAAAACCATAAAATCAGAAAGCAATAGACATCCGAGACTCACCGAATTAATGTTTCGAGTTTGAGCCCGTCGAGAAACAGAATTGCAAGGCGGCGAGGCTGAGAGGTTTGCCGGGAACGGAGGGTGGGCACGTGGCGGCGATCGGATAGTCAAGGTTTTCCGGCGGGAGGGGTTTCTTGATTTGTTTGAAGCAGAGAGGGGGGGGTTAAGGAAAGCTTCAAAGGCTACGGTGGTTGATTTGAGGAAATAATTAAAGTTAAAAGTGGGGTTTTTTTTGAAGACCAAAAGAGCAAAAAGGGGATTTTAAATTTTTGAATAAAATAAATAAAAAAATGGGGAAGAAACGGTTACAGTTTAGGAGGGACCGGGAAAGGACGTTGTTTTCGCGCCACCTCTTTGGCGCGTTTCTCCTGCGTTACGCCCACCCGAACCATTATGGACCAGATAATGACGTTATTAATCGTCTTTAATATTGGATGAACTTAATTACTGCGAGCATTTTAAAACCATGACATATCATCTCATGAATTAAAAGATTAGACGGGTGTGTTAATAACTTGTTAACGTACTTATGTCGAACGAACCATATAGCTCAATTGGTACGATAATTATGTTTTAATCAATGGAACAGGTTTTAACATTTAGGGAAGTTGCATAACAGCCAACTAATGTATATTAATCAACCCTTGTAACATAGTCCAATGTAGAACAGATCAATGGTCAAGGGAAGCGATGGAATCATGGAAGGGAATTCTTTATTCATAGTTAACTATCAGATTTTGGTCTTAATAATAAGTAGAATCCAGACCTACCGCAAGCAGATAGTGACCAAGCAGAGTTTCTGGCTAATCGCTTCCAACAATTTGCAGGGGAGGATGAGGTTGGTGAAAGCTAGAATAAGAATGGAGAAGACGATCGATATAACACCGTACCAGAAAACAATTAATAGAAATCTCCTCCTCAACTACATTAACCACAAAACTAAGCGAAGATTAATGCACTAATCCAAATCTGAAACAATAACAAGCAGGTTGATACTAGCTAGTGAATTTCATCATATCGGCCAGCAATTGCTGAGCCAGTTAATTGTACTGGGGTCAGGGCTAAGTTAATTACATTGATCATCCTTGATATTTAGTGTTTAATTGTGACCTGCAAATACTTGGCAAGCCATCTGTATAGGAGTCACTCTCACAGCTATCACTGTGTGACCAACCAAGAATCATGTCCCTGGCTATATGCATGAGTATAATTACAAGTGTACGTGTTCTATTCAATTCTCTCACAAGAAGCAAACAGTCTGTTTTGTACGTTTCTTGTTGTCAAAACTTTAAGTTTCTGGGGAGAAATGTCTGGTAATTTCTTGTAACCAGACATTAGTCTTAAGAAAAGAGATCGTCGACACTATATAGTTTTGATTCAAGCCAAGATAAAAGAAACATGCATCCACTGGTGAATGGTGAGCAGTCATCATTGTATGAACTAATCAAGTATTCAAGTAGCTCTTTCCTTGGCCTTTATTTTCCCTCCACCACCACTTCAAAATTCTACATGATAAAAAGTGCTTCAAGTCAAAATTAGTTGCTTTCTCCTTCTGTCAAAAGCAGCTTCTGCTAGCTTGTTATTCACAGTGTCATGCTTTAACTCGATCGATCCTCTCATCTTTCTACTAAAAAAAGGGACACCTTATCATCATTTGTTTAATCCGTAATTTGATGTGTTAGTTCCTCCCTAGATTGGCAGTTTGGCACTAACTAACCAGGCATTATGCACTGGCACTAGTATCGCATCCCTGCGGCTCTCCTTTTAGCCGAAAGCTGGAAACCGGCCCCATTTACATGATGTGCAGCAACATTGATCGATCGGAAGTTCACAACAAAAGTTAGTAATAAAGTCATGGAATATATGAAGCAATGTTACCAGAAACGCGGAACGTTGCGATACGGAAACACTAGAGCATGAGATAGACTAGATGATCTTGGTAGATGAACTTACACAATACTCTACAGCAATCACCACTTTATGTGACCAAGTGTTTAGTTGGGAAAAAGCATCGATTAGACACTTTAACTAGCAATTAAAACATGGATGATCAATCATACTCTAAAGTATTACAAAAATATCTCCGAATTATTCCTCTTTTGGGAACGTCTACAGCATGTAACGCAGATACTGTGTATCTAAAGAATTGTATTTTCTGTAGGAGAAGTCCTTTTTGATAGTTTGGACTTTGGACACATCATATGTTCTACAACTATCTGCTTCAATTAGAAGTTAAAAGCCTAAATTGAACGCCTTTGTGAGTTTTCCCCATCTCTTCGGGCCTACAGTTTCCTCTGGCTTGTTCTTACCTCCAAATACAAACAATACACCAGAAACAACGTTCATATATAGCATATACTATTATCATGAAATCAATAGATATTAAGCTCATAGTCAGAGACGGAACTAGAATTAAAATCCTGGATGGGCTGCATCTTGGAGTTAGTTTTGAGGAAAGACTCCTACTGAAATTTAAGGCAAAGTTCTTTGATTGATAGCCATTTTCCTAAATAACGACTGAGTTAGACAAAAATTAGAACTGAAAAATGGGAGGAGAGGCTAAAATAGGAGGTTGGGAGGTCTTTTCTTTACTTAATCATATATGAAACACGTAGTTTTAAGTTTTGTTCCACAAAAATGGGGTAGGCTGCAGCACACACCAGCCACCCCTGGTTCCGTGCCTGCTCATAGTTAGGTGAACATGCATGTCATTCCATGTTACAATTTAGAATGCTATGTAGTGATTACAATATGAAAGTACATGGATAATGCAATATTGAAATGCAGATTCAGCCAAATCTTCTTCATGAATTAAAACTGAGAAAAGGACCAAATGATGAGGGCTCATGTGCTAGAATAGTAGAACATAAAAGAATGGAATGCAATCATGGAGAATCGAACCCATGCATATGCCATGCCCAAAGCATGTCCCTACTCTTATTCCAACATGTACATCTTTTATTTCAGAGCTCTTCAAGGAAGAAAGACCAAAGGAAAATCTGATACTTGTTCCAACTTGTCACTGTGTGTTTCCATCCCATGTGGGCAACAGTGTCTACTTTATTGGTTCCACTAAACAACACGAGCAATCTTAATTATTCTGAACACAAATAATCCACATTGACCATGTTGTCGTTCTCGTAGTCATAATATATAAGAATATACTCACCGAGTTTACTTGTGTTTGGTTTCTAGTTCACAATGGACACCTTCGCAGAGACCGCAGTTACAAAGAGGATGACCATGATGGGAACACATTGGTTCTCAAATCTGAATACAATGAACTTATGTGTTTGACGTGCATTAGAGAAAGAAACTATATTGCACATTCTAAGAGTCAGAAGATGCATAACATGATAAATTGCAAATAGTTAGCTTTCTGAAGACAGTAAAATCTACATAGGGTCCTCGAACCTTACATGGTTTTCCAAAGTCAATGTGCTTGGAACCAGGATGGCGTCTGTCAATCAGTGCATCTTTGGTTTCGTTAAGGTAGGATAGACATCTCTATATCATCAAAGAGAAGGGTCATGGTGGCAATCACCCTCCTTTAAACAGCTCTCTTGCAACGACTCTCAAGTCTAGCATTGTAGGCTTGTAGCCGATGCAAAAGATAGTTAGTAATCCTTTAGATACCTCTCTGATGGACAGAAACTTACAATTCCATCATTTTTCTACTGAATGCATCAACGTGATTACTGTGTTGCAAATCCTGAATCCTCGACAGAATGAGAAATCTCATCAAGCTGCACAAGCATAACAACAGGAGGTTATTGTTGGTGGATTCCCAAAACAGTTATGTTATACAGTATTCACCATACTAACTCTTACTCTTTTCTAGCGTCATATAAATCATGCAAGTATCTACCTCAGGTCCTAAGATCTTCAACATAGATGATTCAGCTTGTTTTGAATGGAAAACGAACTTGAAACCCTGAAGATGCTTCTAGTACTCCGAAAATCCAGCACTTCGAGCCTTACCCAAAATTGACTCTATGCCATCACTACACAATCCAAAATTCTTTGCCACTGCAAAACCAGCATGCATACCATCCACGGCTGCACTTACAATCCCTCCAGCATAACCTGCTCCTTCACCAACAGGGTAGAGACCTTTCAAAGTTGTGCTCTCATAAGTTTCAACACTGCGGGGAATCTGGATAGGAGAACTGGTCCTAGTCTGAAATGAATTTATAAAAGTTGTATAAGATACTGACATCAGTAAACTATTGTTCTTGGTGCTTATATAGATGCAAAATTTATATTTGGCAACAAGGTCCAAACCATCAGTTACGTGTCAAAATCGAAATATAAAATTAACTGAAAATGCAATAACAATTTTTCAGTAGCTGGATTACCTCCACTCCGTGAAGAAGGGCATCTTTGGAGATAAAGCCTGGTAACTGAAGGTTCAAAATTTTAACAAAGCAAAAATCTATTAGTAATGAGTAGCACATTAAGTATAGACTACAGGGGGTCAATGATAACAAGTAAAGAGAAGTCGATACCTCTTTGTCAAATGCTGAGATTGACTGTTGCAAAGTCTCTGTTACATAATCAGGAAAGATCTTGTGAAGATTTGCTGCCTTCACTCCTAATCGATAACTTGACTGTGGCACAGACGTTGCTGGAAAGACAAACCAACCTTAGCTCTATGAGCATATAATATGATGGCAAAATGACGAGATATCATATAACAATCTACCCGATAATTTATTGTCCATAAAATCTGTAACTGTCTGCACAGGTACCACGAAATTTCCACCTCCCATTCTTGCTGCTCTTTGCTCAAATTCTCTCTAAACAATTGCAACATTAGAATATGTTTTGAAGTTTTAGGCTAATAATGCTATTATTTCAGTTGAAATTATCAATGTGCATGGAGGAGATACCAATCAAACCAAAAAATTATCGAATGTGCAACCAGACTTGATCTATCTCTTATCACATTAGCAAAAGGAAAAAGAGAATATGGAAAAAGATTTGGTTCATATGGCCAAAGAAAATGACAAAACAGGTCCTTAAGCTAATCTTCAATTTGTAATCACTTGTAACAAAAGCGGGAGGGGCAAACTCAGCACCAGTATAATCAATAAGGAGAGAACGGATCTAACAGAAAAGATACCTGAAATTCAACCCCTGCTAGAGGTCCATGGAGATTCAATGCACCAAAATCTTTCGTTGAGACAGTCACAACGAGTGCAGCATTTGCCCACTTTGAGTCACGTCGAGAAAATGACATGCCATTGACACAGATTTCAGATGGATTTGTGCTTGTCAGAACAACCTGCAATACCGTTGTAATATATTAGAGGTGAATCCATCATCTAATGATGAATCATTGCATCTTTAGGTCATGCGTAATTCATAGACAACCATCCAACTAGCCATTTTGAAAGCCCATTAGTGTTTGGTTGTTTATATATGAATTTTTACATCATTTGGTGTATAGAGAAGCGAAAACAGCAATTAGGATCATCAAGAAACTCAAAAACAGAAATAAGTACCTGACCACCAGGACACATACAGAAGGAATAGCAGCTTCGACTTGTTGCATGCAAAGGTTCAGCCCCCTTCTCTCCACTTACATACTTTGCAACCTTGTAATCTGCCACTGGTACTTTACCGCGTCCTCTGCAAACCTCAGTTGCCAATCCAGAATACTGCATAGCATAAAATTCATATTAAAAAAGAATGTACAGAGCCTCATTCAGAGTTTTCAAATCAAGCTAAAAATGTAGCCAACCTGTAAGCTGTTTACAACTTCTTGAGGATGCTCAATCCGCAAGCCAACCTGGTCAGCAATATAAGTTTTTGTCAAGTTTACGAAGTATTTCCAAAGTTCAAGCACAAGAAACAATGGGATTTTACATTGATACTTGATATTCTAGCCACCAAAAGGATGATATACATACACCAAAAACAGATATGGAAAGATAGCAGCTCCATGTTCAGTTCGTCATATGTATTAACTATTTCATCTGGCAAAGACATCATATAAACATCTTCTTTTCCTTACATTCACTGACCAACTACACTATATAATATATAATGATACTAATTACGCCACTGACTCACTACTTCTACATGCTTCGGTACTGTGATCTTTGAACACAACTATAGTATCATAAGTATCTGAAAGGTACGGTAGTTGTAGGAAGATTCATGAACACATTCATAACTACATAGATGCATGTATCTCTGAATACTCCAAATAAAATGATGTAAAATAACTCACAGCAAGTCTTTTGGGATCAACTCAATGTTATGAGACAGAAGTGTTTGATAAAGATCCCGCGCAGAATGTCCAACAGCCAGAACAACAGCGTCGTATTCCCATTTCTTGCTGCTAGACTGTAACCTGTCAACTGAATCAGAAACTTTGACACCTACAACTTGTTCATTATCTACAAGGAGATCATCAACCCTTGTCCCAAACTTGATGGTGACCTGAGCATGTGAATAAACAATCACAAATAGTATAGGATCTGTAAGAAGGGAGACACGTATATATAACAATGCAGATTTGATTTTGGAAGAGAATGTATATGTTACTCACACCAAGCTTTAGTAGATGTTGCCGGAAATTGCGAAGTAGTGGAACCAACTTATCTGTTCCCAAATGAGGCTTTCCATTAACCAAAATTCCTTCTGGAGCTCCAAATTGAACTAGAGTTTCCATAACCTGAGAAGTGTATAAGTCTCAATCAACCCACATAAGAGTGGATAAAGGCTTCACTTGAAACAAAGGGGGAGACCAAATGATGCTCGGTTTAGATATCTAAAAGTATAGAGAAGAGTTCTAACCGCCAAAACACTCCCACTATTTCTTCCAATCCTAGTCACCAGTTTTCCATCACTCCATGTACCTGCACCACCCTGCCATGAATAAGTCCTTGATAAATGACTCAATAGTAAAGAGATATGTATATCACATGTTTCATTGAATGAGAAAAACAGCTAAGAGCAGAAGGTGAATCAAGTTATAAGTATAACCTCTCCGAAGCAGAAATTGCTTTCTGTTTGCAAGATCCGGCGGACAGCCAAAGCACCAATGTCACGCCCCCGCTGTTCAACAGGCTGACCTCTTTCTATTAAGGTGACATCTGCCCCAAATTCCGCAACAACAAGGGCAGCAAACAGCCCAGCTGGTCCACTACCCACTACTGCAATTTTGGGTTTCCTAGCTGTTGAAAATCTGTACAATCCTTGAGACCCGTTCAACATTGTATTCCCACTTCCTCCTGAAACTGAACTCTGATCTACTTCTTTCAAGTCATGTATAATACTCGTCAAATCTCCAGATTTCCTGGCTTGAGGCATGTGTTCTACCAGCCCAACCTTAGGCTCCAACTCCGAAATGAAGTCCCAAGCACGAGGCTCTAAACTCAATAGCTTATCAACATCCATCTCCACAATGTACACGAATTTCGGTTCTTTCAGCCTCTACATACAAAATCATAACATTACTTCTTAATCAACCAAAACTAAATCCAAATCTTCTTCATCATCCTAAATAACAATTCCAGGAAAATAAAACTGAAGTGATGAATTAACCCCTGGGCAAAATGTAAGTGACTATTTAACACACACCTTCCTTGCATCAAAAGATTTCCGAACCACCGTGAACGCCTCCGACGGCAGCATTGAAGCGACCTGTGCAAATTTCACACATTAGTATCACTAGTTCACTACCGTCAGTCAACTGTGAATTTGACTAACCGGAAACTCGAGCACTTTGGCGATTTCCTCAAGCAAGCTCTGGGAGACGCCGAGGAAGTCCTTGCCGGGGTCTCGGTCAACGGTAACGGCGAGCTTGGAGAGCCGCCAGACGCCTTGGTATTTGTTCTTGACGTTGCCGACGATATCCTTGTGCTTCAATTTGAGCACCTTCCTCTCCGACGGGTACCTCTGCCTGCCGGACCTCTTGCCGCTGAAGATTTTGAGAGGTTGGCGGCGGGGATGAGGGTTAGGGTTAGGGTTTGGAGGGCGGAGGAGACGGAGGTGGAGAGCGCCAAACTTGGAGGGAAGGAGTGACATTTCTTCAGAGGCTGTGGAGAAGTTGAGTCTCGCGCTTCTAGCTACTACTACTGAATTTGAGATAACACAGGGTGAAAAGTCCGTATTGCCCCCACGTATCCAATTTATTTACATATACGTTTCTGGACGTATCCTAGCGTATTCTTCCGTTTCCAGCCATACCAGCGCGTACATGGTACGGTACCTTGTAGGAGTCAGACGACGCCGTTTTAGTTTATAGAGTCGAACTGGGTGGCCTCTTCATCAGATCTCAAACTGTCAGACATCTACCATTCATATTTGATATTTACAATAGCATCATTCTCATTCTACTGTAAATGGTTTGCTTATTTTGATGTGAAGCATTGTACATTCATAAATAATAATCATACAGTCAATATGAAGCTCTCCCCAAATCTTCCATCTACAAAACTTTAGAATGTTCATTATTTAGTATAATTCTCCCACAATACAAGCAGACGGACTGGTGCCATAGGTGTGGATGGCCAAGATCTACACCCGATGTGCTGATGCTTGCAGCGAGTTAAATTTTCCCAGAGTGAACTTCACCAACTGCCAGCATCTGCATCACGAGATTGGTAGAAGTCATCTGGTCGCACAATGTTCACTTCTTCAAATTCATCATCATCTGAAAACAACCGAGAATAATTTTAAAATGTTGTCCCAAAACAGACATAAGATAAAGAAAATACCATCTACATGATGCACCTGTCAGTTAACTTACAAAGCACGTAAAAAATCCAAGTCTAAGGACCTAAAGCAGTTAACAAACACATAAATTACAGGCCTTTTTGAAAGAAAGAGCAATATTACAACAACCAGTAGCAAGTGGTCTATACCATCAATAAAAAGATATCAGTAGTTGGAGCTGTGGCTTAGACATAGTTGATAGATATCAGAATACTAAAAATATAGACCAAGTTATTCATTGTTGTCTCCTCTTGCTCAAACAGAGAAGCAATTTTTCAATTGCCATTCACTTTTACATTTTACTATAATATCACTGCCATTCTAGAGCTCTAATAACTATATGCTTTGACTCGGAGAAGTCAAACTTTACCAGAATATTTATAAAAATGACAAAGATAATGCATCTCAAAACTGAACACTGCTACCCCAATGGAAAGATCGACAATGTAAAGGGCAAAGAAACTGTGCATAAACCTCCTTTGTGGTTTGGACACACTGGTATTCATTTTTCATCCATAACAACCACTGACAATTCCAAATATCACAGCCAAGTATCCCCAAACACAAGCTTGGAGTGAACATAAGATCAGAAATTACAAAGTATCAAATCTTTGCTTACACATGGAATACAATTCAAGTTAACATGATGGCACGACTGAAAATTCAACCAATGCATATACCAGTACAAGGAGCTAAACCAAAACAACAGCTTTTTCGATGATTAAACCTAAAAACAGTATTATCTGAATAAGATGCATAAAATTCAAGGACCAAAGAGCAAAAGGATAGGAGACCCAACCTTTTCTCAAGGTCAGTGCTACAACGCCATCATTTTCCACCTGAAAGAAAAGATTAGAAAAGCAATTATGGTAGATATACATATCCAATGCTCAGTCAATCAGTGACTAATATTAGGTCACCGAAGAGGAATACAGTTGCAGTGATGAATACATAAACTCAAAGTGAGAGAGAGAGAGAGAGAGAGAGGAAATATGATAAGCAACTAATAGACATGTCAGGTTTGTTTGGTACCTTCTGATCTGCCAATGTCTTTGATTCATCCAGTACTTCGCCAGTACTGACTAGGATCAAGCGCTGATCATTTACCGGTTGATCAATAAGATTTTGCAATTTCTGCTTAATATCTAAAATCGTCTCAGTTGGTTCACACTGGATAAAGTACGTTGTCTTACTACGCTTAACACGGATATACATGGCCTGGGAAAAGGAAATCACTAATCAGGATATAGTTTCTCACCAAAATGAACATCATTTTACAGTCCAAAAACAAGACTTACGTGACCTTTACAGGCCATAGACAATTTTCAACAGTCCTTTTTTTTTTTTTCCACAGTATAATTCAAATAGATAACAAAAGATGGGTAATATAAATCTCCAACTGAATGTCAACTAGATGTTCACAACAATCTTGTATATAAGATCATTATGTAAAGAACAAAAAAACGCCCCTAGCAACTTAACTAACCTTCAGCATCTCATTCTACTAATACATATCAACACTTTGAAACTTGAAAGCAAGAAAGAGTATATCATATACACACCATTGTTCAACCGTGAACGCTATACAAGCACGAACCCGCTGCTGCCACCAAAACCCTGCTAAATCAAAAGGCAAAGCCCACGTTATGAATCACAAATTCTGAATCAAAATCAAGTAATTCAACGATCAGATCTGCAACCTGAGAACGCGACGGCTTGATTTGCTGGCCTCAGTCTCCTCCGGCTAAACGAATCAAAGTTCTGGAGAAGTCGAACTGATTTAGTTTTAGTCCATTTAAAGTTTTATTTTCCTTGTTTTTAAATGGTGGGCCTCACAACCCACAAGGCCCAGTGTCCGTACAAACCGCCTTAAGAACAAAAGGCCCAATAGGTTTTATTTTTATTATTTTAAATGGTGGGCCTCAATACCCAAAAGGCCCAGTGCCTCTAGAACCGCACGCGCACCTTGTCTGCCTAGCCGCCTTAGGCCCAAGCGGCCCAATAAATTATTATTATTATTTTTTTTTTTTAAAACAAGAGTATTTTCGTTGTGAAACTACTGTAGTGGGTTTAACTGAGACTTCCACCTAATCGAACCAACCGTCATCGGCGCCACCATGGGCAACACGTCCTCCATGCTCACTCAGTACGACATCGAAGAAGTTCAGCAACACTGCAACAACACATGTAACAGACCCGACAATCTCGCTGTTCCTTAATTTCATCAGTGGATCATGAACTAAAAGGTTCTCATTTGACTTTGATCTCTGTCTGTCCTATGTAGTTTCGCAACAGGAGATAGTTTCTCTGTATCAAAGGTTCTGTCAGCTGGATCGCAGCGGCGGAGGTTTCATCTCCGCCGACGAGTTCTTGTCCGTGCCTGAGTTTGCCGTCAATCCTCTATCTCAGGTAAGTATATCCCCAAATAAAGGTTAAAGCTTTTGTGATCTGCGACTTGTAAAATATCAAAGATTGAGGCTTTTACTGAATCTTATAATGGATCTAACTCATGTTGATATTGCTATGTATTGAGTAGATGTTGATGTAAATTTTCTGTTGAAAATGGAGGATATGGATAATGTGCAATGTGATTCACATCGTGCAGAGATTGCTGAAGGTCTTGGATGGATTGAACTTCAAGGAATTTGTAGCATTTTTGTCAGCATTCAGTTCTCGCGCAAGCCTGCAGCAAAAAATCGAGTGTAATTTTTCGACAAGTGACTTTTAGAACTATATGATTGGTTAATTCCTTTTTTTTTCTTTCTGAATTGCAGTTTGGTTTTTTCCCTCTGTGTGTAGTTATCTTCAAGGTCTATGATGCCGATAACAATGGGAAAGTTACGTTCAATGATATGCTGGATGTTTTACGGGATTTGACAGGACAGTTCATATCTGAGCAACAGAGGGAGGTTGGTTATTATCCAAAAACAAATTCTGGCTATTTTAGTTCTTGCATGCATTGCTTGATTCTTATTTCAATTTAAGTAGTAAAGCAGACAAATATTTTAATTTTAAGTTTTGAGCTTCATACATAGATAGTTAGATTACATGGTTGCTGAATCTCACTAGAATGCATTATACAAGTATAAAAGCTCTGTACTGTTTCCGTTTAGATTGGAAAGGAAGGATTATATAAGATTAGTACTTGGCTCAAACAAGTTGCTCTTTTATGAAGTATGTATTACAAGCTAGCTGGAACCTAACATATTAACTGTTGTTTTGAACTTTTGAAGCTATCAAATCTATATAATCTTGTTTTTTTTTTTTTTTTTTCCAAGGGAGTCAGGTTTTGTTTCATACTTTCATGAATGGTTTAAAGTTTGGTTCTTATGCCAAACAGGGGGAAAAAATTACTGAACTAATAGTAGGATTGATTGTCTTCTTGAAAGTATTTTCCATATAACATCCATGCCCCATTTCTTGGTGATCGGAACATTACTTCTATTTTATTTCATACAAATTGTACTGATTCTATACTTTTGTTGAACTTTCTGTATGTGTTTGATGTTGTTTGTATTTGTGCATTTTTCTACAGCAAGTATTGACCCATGTCCTCGAGGAATCAGGATATACAAGGGATTCTTCATTAACCATATCTGACTTTGTGAAGGTACTGTAGCTTATAACATATGTGTTTCAGTTAATCCACAATTCCACATGATCATTGATACAAGTCATATAACAGCGACATATCTCTTCTTAGCTTGTTTCATCTTAGTGATTGCTTGATTAGTTGATCAATCTTAAATATCCTGATTTAGTATAATTTGTAATGATGTCCCCCTCCTAGTAGTGCTTTGAAAACAATGAATATAGACTCTGTTGATAAAGGGAGATTCTGGACGAAATGTTTTGTTAGGTGCATGGGACCATGGATTGAATTAAGGGACATAAAACTTTGATTCCTCATTTTTGTTGTCATCAAATATGAATTTCAAGCCTATGACATCAACTAGCTACTTTCAAAGTTCGAATAAAAAGTAATAGCTTGCCCTTGCACCAGTCCTAGGTTATAGACAGCGACAGAGAGATAGAGATGATTCATATGTGACAAACCTTAATGCAAGGTTTAACATCTCAAGAAGTAGGCAGGTGGTCTTTAGCTTTTATTGTTTCCTTATCAATTTGCATTTGTGCCGACCTTTTTTTTTATTCTTCTTGAACTTCCCAGGTGCTACAGTTTCAGAATTAGCAAAGGTTTTACTGCAACTTTCTTGAAATTTTCTACTTGTGCCGTTTTAGTTTTTACAGACACTTTGAATTATCCATCAACTGACCTTGCATCACAACATACCTTTTAGCGGATGGGACTTTTATTGAACGGTCTGCTCTTGTTTGGATGTCTATTAATTCGTACATTACGTTTGAATCATGCAATAAGATGTGGGAGGTGTATATGTCCTTTACTAATGAGAAAACGCTAATCCCTCATTGATTTACAGATTCTTGGCAACTCTGCTTTGAAAATGGAGGTTGAGGTTCCTGTGGATTAGATTGGGAGAAATCTCAAAGCTAAGTTGCTCATGTATGCGCTTTTAGCTTTCTCGTAAGTTATGTCGGAGCACTTAATTGGGACTGGTGTGATCATGTTGCCCATTAGTTTGTAGAACATTAGCACCATGCATTTGTTGGAAGCTATCACACAGCTTAGGGCCAATACGATTGAGTGTTAGTTCAGCTTGTAGAATAATGTAATTTATGCACAGACTGTAGTAGGTACCAGAAGGCAAATAATTTGGTTTCTAGTTCGGCTTGTAGAGTAATGTGATTTGTGCACAGCTTCTGCCGTAGTCTAGAAAATGTTTTGTTTGTTTTAAGGGGTGTTTTGAAATTACAACTCCATCAACCTGAGAATCAGATTGGATTGATTTGCTTGTGTTGAGTGTTGCGGCTAATGTCATGTCAGTGATCTATCCTTTTAAGCATCATGTTATGACATTGGCACTCAGATCATGCTCATCTGTTTTGCGTAATCTTTCATCAGTTGCCACTTGGTGTATGATACTATTTGATGTGTCCTTGGAGTAATTTCATTTCTGTGTTGTGGTAAACTGTCATTTTCAACTTCATAGCATCTTTCGAGTTTCCTTATCCTCAGAATCAAGTTATTTGGACTTTCAGTCTCCGGATTGCACCGTCCTCATCTTCGCAAGAGTCAAAGTATGTAGCAGGGACAAAATCAAATCAATGGCGTATGGATAGCAATCAATATATAGCACTCCGAACTTAAATTTCTTATACGAACGAGTCCATAACCAGCTCTTCCCACCCCACCTTATTCATTACTTGAATTGTTTCCTTTTTTCTTTACTCAATTGTGTCCATCAATGAGTATGTCAAGCACGCTTGTGCAATGTGGCTCCCCAAGAATATTAGAATATCATATGCCGGAATCCTGGCTCTTTCATGTGGTAAAATGAATAATACTATAGATGATTTGGATTTTGGACCGTCCATGTTGTATATCATTGTAGAAAGCCTAAAAAACCAGAGCTTTGAGTCATGGAATTCCATACTCCACGCTGTGTACCTAATCACAAATCCAGATTCCAGGTTGTGTTTACTATTACCATATTCCAGGGTGTGTTTACTATAACTGCATCACGTCCTTTGGATTCTCTCATTTATCACAATGATGGTTAAAATAGCATAGTTGACTCATCCACAGCTCTATCCAAAAAGTTAAAAAAGGAAAGCAAATAGTTGACGGGATGCGATATATAATAGAGATGGTCGGCCATCGGCGACAGGTCGACTACGGTTGCCGATTCCGGTAGGACCACATTTCTGATTTGTAGCCGTTAACTAACGACTTTTTGAAACATCAAAATGGCCCTGGCCCCCTCAGATAGCGGTTGCGGGAGAAAAGGAACACGTAGGGCCCCACCTCAACTTGATTAAGGAATCGGATTAAGGCTCTGATGGCGATGTTAGTGCTGTAAGACGACACCGTTTTGGCTCTATGTGTTTTGGTTCATGTGGTTTGGTGGATAGGAAAAAAAAGGGAAAGACAGTTTTGTTCTTCCTATTCATTCAATGCGTTCCTTCTGTTTCAGATAATGTTTCCAAATCAATGCTGCTCTTTAAGGAAAGCAAAGAAAACGTTAAGCTTGGTGATTAATAGACAGCCAAATATTTAATCTGTGGTATGTAATGCCATCTTCATTTGTTATTTCCTTATTATTGTGTGCTATAGAATCGTCTCCAATTCTAGGAAGGAACTTGCAGCTTTCTTTGCTGTTTCTTATTTTTGTATTCATTGTAGATCCGAAAAAGTAAGATTTTGTTGGATTTTTTTCTTTATTGGAATCTTGTGTGTCTTTAAATTGTTCGTTTCTGGGTTTTGTCTTGTTGTTGTTGTTGTTGTTAAATATCTCACAAAGGTCGAATCTTTCGCAGCTGTTTTTGCACTAGGAATCAAAGTTTAGGCCTTTCTGCAAATCTCATCAGGTATATTATAATCTAGTATTTTTTTTCATATGCTGATGTGAAATTTGGAATAGTCAACTCAATTCATGTTGCATGTTAATTTTGAAGCAATGTTGATAGCTGATGAAATTGCAATTGATTTTTGTTGCTAGAATTTGGTGCCACATTGAATTAAAACTGAGATGGCGGATTCATTTGGGATGCCTGAGACTGATATAACAGCGCTAACCGAAGCGCTGAAGTCTCAGCAGCACCTTCTACAGAAGCTTTATGCTGATCTTGACCAGGAAAGAGAAGCTTCATCTACTGCAGCTGATGAAGCTCTATCAATGATACTGCGTCTGCAAGGTGAGAAGTCTGCTGTGAAGATGGAGGCCAATCAATACAAGAGACTGGCTGAGGAAAAGATTTGTCACGCTGAGGAAGCTCTAGCGATATTTGAGGATCTGATTTATCAGAAGGAAATGGAAATTGCTTCTTTGGAGTTTCAGCTTCAGGCTTATAGGTACAAACTCTTGAGCTTGGGTGTCAGTACTGAATTAGGCATCACCGAAAATGTGTATCCGGAAAACTTGTTGCAGCAAAGAGGTGATTGTGGGGAAGCTGGTGGAGTTAGTGGGACAATTCGAAGAATCAACTCTTTGCCTCCACTTGAGCTCAAAGATATCCTTAACAAGAAATGCTCTATGGAAAGGGAGAGTGAATTTGTACCTAAAGAAAAACCTATGATACCAAAGCCGGAGTCTGCTATGAAAAAAGGAGACAAAAAGGTGGACAAGGAAGTTACTTTCCAGGGCCTTGATGCAGATAAGAAATCGAGAAGTGCTTCCAGTGGTAACCTTAATTCGATATGGCATCAGATTAAGAAGTTAGACGACCGAGTGAAAGAGATATCAGATTGTAAAGATTCTGGTGGTAGAGGAAAGTTGATTTTGAAGGGTCCATCTAGGACATGTTCATTACCTCCAATTCCGAAAGTAACCACAACCACATCCCATGATACAGAAAGTGAAGATATTATTGCTACCCTTGAACATGTTCACAGTAACGAGAATGTGCAGGAAAGGGAGGCAATTACTAGTACTTCATGCTCAACTGGCGTCCATGATGTTTTTGAAGTTCCACAGAGCTATGAATGCAGTCCTAAAACTTTAGACAGTCCTAGCACATTTGACAGTCCTAAAGCTTTTGGAGGTGAGAAGAAAAAATTTACTGGCAAAGATGATTTGATATGTGATGAGATTAGTGAAGTGCATGTTCAAGATGAGACAGAGAGAGTCAAGAAAATGTTTCATGGCAAGTTGCTGGAGAATAGAATGCTGAGTCGAACGACCACTGTGGACTCAACTGCAAGGGAGAGAGTGGCTGCTGCGGTTACTGAGAATCAAGCCAGATTTCAACAGTTGTGGAGGAGAATAGAGCGACTTGAGGGGGAGAGAAGTTGTCTAAGGACTGAAATAAGTCATACAGGAGAAGAGGAGTTGAGGTTGTTCAGGGATATACGCGAGCAACTTACCTTAATTCGGTCTGAAATACATAGTTGGAAGCCTAAGCAACCTCCTCCAGAGGATGACGAGCCCTTACACATTATTCAAGAGGTATGATTTTGTCACCTTTTCCTTTACTGTACTTCTGCTGCAAGTTGATAAACATGTTTGATGATATATTGCGGTTTCTCAATTTTATTGAACAGGCTATGCTACACTTTTGGCTCTGATCAAGCAGTTAGTTGACACCAAAGGAATTCAGTTTTGAAAATTTCATATGCAGAAAAGGAATCCGTAAGAGCATCTCTGACTTTGTCTTGTGCAATGACTGGTGTGAATGAACAATAGGTTGATTCTTTGATTGATTTGATTTAAATACAGAATGTAAAATTTGCATAGTGTGTACATTATGGACTAGGTGGTGACAAACAAATGTGTCTTCTTAGATTGTACAATGAATGCTTTAATGTAAAATTTTAATTACTTCAACACTGAGATGCAGGTTGTAAGATTCCATTCTATTAGTTTTCAATAGTACTTTCAGAAGATCTAACTAACTGGTGTTTAGTTGCAGAGGAAAACTGGAAATGTATACTAAAAGGTATTGTAATTTAGTAAAAATGGGGGACAGAAAATACTCAGAAAAAGGTGTAGTGATTTAGTAAAATGGTGGACAAACACTCGGAAAAAGGCGGTTTTGGAAATGTATTTGTATTTCTGTATTTTCATATTCTTCTGAATAATAACAACCTTTGTTTTCATTAACCTCTGCAGCAAACAAAGTGTTGCAGTTACTTTCCTTAGGAATTGCTCTAATGTATGATTAGCTAGATACATATGGTTTCATAATGAGAATTTAAGCACCTAACCTTCCGCCACTAATCTTAAAACTAGGCCATTGTATATCAAGGGTAGGCAGAAAGTGAACTGATGCCTTTCTCTCTGTGGATATATCTGGATATCAGTCTCTGTTGGTTGCCACAAACACAATACTAAATATTATAGAGTGATTATCTATGGTACGTAATCTTTCCCCTTTACACAGTACTCGAACTAGAGCCATATCTGTTCCCTTTATGCTTAGTTTTACTTTCTGTTGAATTCTCATCTCACTTCTCTAACTAAATAGTTACAGAAGGCACTGAAGTGTAGTCTAAACTACATAACATGTACAAATGAGAAACAGTTGCCACAAAATCCAATTGAAAGAAACAAATGAATTCAATGATTAGTAAAGTATTTCAACAAATCTAGTTCTGTCACATTCCAAAATCAGAGAGAATCAACCTTAATGTCCACTTCTTCGATCAACAACGCTGATGAAGGATTGGATATGTACTCCTTCACCCGGCTCATTTCATGAGCAACATCCTGCATGTTTGGTCTCAGTGAAGGATTGTGCTGTGTGCACATAAGACCAATCTCAATCAACTCCAGAATGACATCCCCCCATATTTTGTTATAATGCTTTGGCATCGAACGTGGGGCACACCTTTCTACTGCTTGTTGGACTATAGGCTCGAGCCTCTGGGGGTACTGAGATTTGATCCATTCCTGTAAGCTTGAACCTTTGTGAAAATCAACATCTGTTGGCCGCCTTCCTGTAACAATTTCTAACAGAAGCACCCCAAAGCTGAATACATCTCCCTGAATCGAAGCACATTTTCCCATTCCATATTCTGCATATGGTTAAACATCAACGTGAATATTACTAGTAGAATGAACATTTGAATTTCGTTATTGTAGAAAAGTACATACCAGGAGCTATATAGCCAATGGATCCACATAACAAGCCATCTGCTGAGTTGAAGGATGTCGAGTTATTCATGGGAATACTCTCATCTTCACCTTTAATTAGTCTTGCAATTCCAAAATCAGTAACCAAAGCTGTCATGTCATCATCTAGTAGAATGTTGCTCGGTTTGAGATCACAGTGTACAACTCTAACTGGAGAATGATGATGCAAATAGGCCACTCCTTCGGCTACATCACTGCAGATGCTCACCAGCTGAATTAGATTCAATCCACAATGGCTTGATGACGACGAGTAAAGATGCCTCTCGAGGCTCCCATTCGACATCAATGGCAGAACGAGAGCCTTAAAGTCTGGTCTACTGCAAGTAGTGATGATTCTAATCAAATTTCTGTGTCTGGTTCTCTTCAGGACCTGGCATTCCCTTTTAAAGCTTCCAGAAATCTCTTCTTCTGTCTTTAAATCCAAAACTTTGACAGCAATTACTGTGTTATCATGAAGGACACCCTTGTAGACGTGCCCAAAACGGCCTGAACCAATCAGGCCTGAAGCACTGAATCCACCTGTGGCTTCAATGAGCTGCTCATATGAGATTCTTGGATACTTATGCTCTTCTTTCCCTTCTTCTTCATCATCATCTCTCAATTCCTCATCATTGAATATTCCAAGGTGCCTTCGGATTTTTGACCTGTGCATGAGGGGGTAACCAACTACGCAAAAAATGGGCGTGATGATTAATGACAGCAGGACTGAGATTATAGCCAAATGATGAGTATTCTTCTTCTTGCAGCTTGGCATGCCTTTTATTGAGCCACAGAGGCCAGCATTTCCGAGGAAAGAGTCTGCGGTCAGCAAAGAAAAGGCGCCTTTGTTTGATACATTTCCAGAGAAGTTGTTGAAAGAGAAGTTAAGTTCCTTGAGAGTCAAGGATTGCTCCAGAGATTCTGGTATTTCTCCAACCAACTGGTTTGAAGATACATCAAGTTTCTCCAGAAAAGGCAACTTTCCTATTGAGACCGGGACAGGACCTTGTAAGGAATTTGATGAAATGTTTAGGGACTCGAGGGCAATGCAGCTCCCAAGTTGCGATGGGATTGTGCCAGAAAGATTATTGGAAGACAGGTCTATTGCTAGCACCATGTCCATTTTACTTAGCTCCATTGGTACCTCTCCATGTAAGTGATTACTTGACAAGTTCAAGTACAACTTCAAGCTCCTTAACCCTGCAACTTCACTAGGAATCACCCCAGACATTTGATTGTGAGAAAGGTCTAGAATCTCTAAGTTGATGCACTTTCCTAGACTTGGTGGTATGGTCCCCGAGAGTTGATTCTCGTAGAGCATTAGCCTTCTTAACTGGGATAGGTTTTCGAAACTATCTGGGATCGAACCAGATAGCTTGTTTCTCGATAAATCTAGAAGGCCTAGATGGGGAATGCCACCAAGTTCAGATGGAATCTCACCAGAGAGTGAATTATTCGACAGATATACCCGTTCCAGCTTTCTCATTAGGCATAGTTTGGAGGGGATGGTTCCATTCAAATGGTTACTAGACAAGTTCAAGAGGGTGAGGTTGACAAGGTTTGAAATGTGAGGAGGGATTGAACCATAAAGGAGATTATCATCTAAATGAACTTGAACAAGATTGGTCGAAAGATCACCAATAATAGGCGGTATCTCTCCCCCGAGATTATTCCCAGCTAATTCAAGCTCTTGAAAGTTAGAGGCATTAACTAAAGAGGTTAAAAAAGGTTCAAGGTTAGTGTTACCGTCATGGCTGACAAAGTCATTGTAGGACAAGTAGAGGTACTGCAACTGTGGCATTTTCGCTACAATCTCCGATGGCAGCTCCCCGCTTAGCATGTTGGACTCTATGTCAAGCCATTCGAGCTTCGAGGAGTTTGAAAGTGCTGCAGGAACCTGTCCAGCTAGATGATTGGACCAAAGTAGAAGAAACCTCAGTTTTTTCAGCTCACATCCTTTTGTTAAGGGGATTTTGCCGCTCAAAGAATTGTTAGACAAGTCTATGTACTGCAGAGAATTAGAAGAGTGATTGCAGAAAAGCGGCATTGGAATTTCACCCTCTAGTTTGTTGCTTCCCAAATCAAGATACACCAATCTATGAAGTAAACCAAGCTCAGCTGCAATGTTTCCTTCAAGAAGATTTGATGACAAGCTGAGTTCTGTAAGCAGAGAAAGAAAGCCTAACTCTCTTGGAATGTGACCTTCAAAGAAGTTGCTTGACAAATCAAGAATGGTTAAGGAAGAAAGATTAGATAGAGCTGGTGAAATAGTGCCTCTTAAGGACTTTCCACTAAGATCAAGCTCCACAACTTGGTTTCTAGCATTGTTGCATCTGATGCCAGTCCAATTACAAAAATGAACATCGTCCAAATTAGAATTCCAGTCCTTTAGAGCATGGTGAGGGTCTGAAACAATCCCGGACATGAATGAAACCAACGATGCCTTTTCTCTCATTGCTTGAAGATAATGAACATTTTCTAGGCTTGAAGCCGCCGCGGCAGCCAAGAGAATGATGATCAAACAGAGAAAATTGAACATGAAAGTTCTTTGGTGAAGAAAACCCATCACGTTTATGAAAGTTGTTGATCAAATGAGTTCAACAAAGTGATGGGGAAAATAGAGACTGATGAAAATAAGAGAGGTTGGATTGCAATGAAGGAAACCATGCATGCACCAACTTACATATATGAGATTAATAAGATGATGCAGAGGGAATTTGATTTTGATAATAGTAAGTTGTGCCTAACTGCCGTTGAAGGAATTGCCGCCGGTGATGTTTGACTGTTGAAATAGTGCCAATGGTAGTCGTATAAGTGTGAAATGGCAGCATTACAAGTTAGCATCGTTAAAGCCGTACGTGGAGTGGTAATGCTCTACATGTCAGCATGATCACCATGCCTAACCATTTTCCTCTTCTATCTGATTAATTAATTTGGATGATTATGTTGCTAATCAATTGATTTAGGTGTGAGTGTCGAGATTAGTGGATGGTGTGCTGCGGATTGGATATGTGGGTTTGGGGAGAATGTTAAGACCTTCAAGATAATATGGATGATACGTATGTGCTTCTAAAGCTCTACTTAGGCGTCAAGAGATGAGAAGTTCATATGTGGCTGAAGATTACGTCTAAGTATATGTCACAGAACGTCTAAGTATATTTATTCATAAATATCAATTGTTTTAGATATTAATTTTATTTCTAATTTTAGATATTTAAATTGCTGGTGCTTTGGTGTTGGTATATTTGTCGGCTCAGCAGCTTCAGGTTGTGCATTTAGACTTGGCACCCCACTATTCATTGATTGGTACCATAGCACTGAGATGGATATGTGGCACAATTAACATGCAACTAATTACTTAGACAAATATAACACAATCAGTTCATAAAACCCGGAATCCTAATAGTAGTAAATTAACATTTGTATTCATAGTGTTTGTTAGCACGCAAGTTTTAAAAAATGATTGTGGAGTTAGGTATAGTTTCCGAAAAAAGCCAGATTTGATGATTAAGTAATCTTTGTCACACTCATCAGGATGGTAATTATCTGTTCATATGCATCACCGACGGACCAATGGCTAAGCTGGTAATCATTAATTTCTGGAAAAATAACACATTTGCTTTACAGAGGAAGAACAAAGCTACAAGTCCTGGAACAACTTCATACCGTCAACTTAATTAGTACTTTAAAAACATAAATCATAGCATTTGTCTTTTCAATTAGTTCCACACCTAATTGAGTTTACAATTTAGTTAACTTTTGGTGATATATATGTACAACTTTGAATACAAAATATTAACATGAAGTTGTTGATACCTAAAAAATCAATATTCATGTTAATAGATATTACAAACCCAATAAAAAAAATACACATGCGAATTACATTCGAAAATACAAAAGTTACGTATTTAATCGAAGTCATGTCACTCATGTGGACCAAGCCATAATCATACTTTTGGGGCTTGCAGAAGTGGGTGTACCGTTACTTTTAGGAGCAACTTTGTAATCAATCAAGAGTTATCTTCTTCTCCCTCAAAGCATTATTATATGTTTTTCAATCTCTCTTTCACACCTCGTGTCAGGTTTTCTGTCTTTACAGCCGCCCTTGTAATGTCCCTGCAGTGAGTCGTCACTCTCATCTTTCAAAGCAAGTTTCTCTTTTCCAGTTTTTAGGGCTAAGATCATGTGTCTGAGAGGGAGAAAATTCTTTTACCCAACGGATTAGGCATTGCGAGTCATTGCAAAACCCACAGATTGAGCTCTAGAAAAAGAGGGATTTGGGAAGCTGGAAACCCATCGAGCAAAATCCTAAGCGAACCCAGAAACAACCTTTGATTCCCAAGCATCCAAGCATTCGAGCCCCTCATGCCTTCAAGCTCTGAATCTAGCTAGCCATTCTTCCAAACAACCACTTCCAAACCTTTGTTTTCCCATAAATTGATCATTCAGAAAAATCCCAAATTCTCTCATCGCATCGTGTTTCTAGCTCTCATACCAGGCTTTCACGCTGTCAAGCTATTTTTGATTTCAACTTGGTCTGAATCACATACAAAGTCCTCTTAATAATCAGATTATTAGGTTGATTTTGGCCCTCACAGAAGCTATTGAACCGCCCACGTACCTCGTAAGGAAAAAGTCGTTAGTGAAGCGGTCGTGTCAGCTGATATGTCATTCGTTAATGAAACAGTTTGAAGACGAGAAAACTAAATACAATAAACCAATATAATCGGACGAAACTATAAAGATTTAGATCCTCCTGTCGCGGACCCAGATCCTCTCCTCATATGAGATACTAAGCCCAAGAAAACAAACCTTGATTTTCAGTCTCTATTTTGTATTACCCATCATAAGAAAGTAACTGAGCCCATCATCCTTATGCAAAGCCCACATTCCTCAAAAATACAAAAACATGTGGAAAATAATCAAAAATATCATCTTTGGAAATGGACAAGGAAAAGGTTTAAGCGAGGTTTCATCTCTACTCTTTCACTTGTTGTTGGTGTTGCTGTTCAATGGCTTCCACAGCCTCCTCCTCAATCTCTGCAACTGCAACTCACAGCTGGAGAAGACCTCCCAAACTCAACCCCACCAAGTCCCTCAAAACCCTCCACTTCCTCTTCAACTCAACCTCCAACTCCAACTCCCTCTTCTTCAAGCCCTCACTCTCTTCCTCCACTCACTTCCCTCTCAGCCTAAGACCCCCTCCCGACCCACTTCAGTTCCACCCCCTCAACGACTCCGTGCAAGACAACCTCGTCGAGAATCTCGAGAATTCAATCAAGTTTCAGGTACCCATCAGCGAACCAAGAATCTTCATCCAGGACCCACCATGGATTGCCTCACTTTTCTTGAAGGGCATGTTCAAGAAAGCCAACAAGGAACTGAAATTGGAGTCGAAAGAGATTGATAGGAGGAAGTACAATCTGCTGAGGAGGAGGCAGATTAAGGCGGAGACGGAGGCGTGGGAGAAGATGGTGGAGGAGTATAAGGACTTGGAGAGAGTAATGCGGGAGAAGAAGCTGGCGCCGAGCTTGCCGTATGTTAAGGCATTGTTTTTGGGGTGGTTTGAGCCTCTGAGGGAGGCCATTGCTAAGGAGCAGAAGGCGCAGCAGACTAAGAAGCACAAGCAGGCGTTTGCGCCGCACATTGATTTGTTGCCGGCGGATAAGATGGCCCTGATTGTAATGCATAAGCTTATGGGGTTGGTGATGATGGGGAACCAAGATGGGTGTGTTCAGGTGGTTCAGGCTGCTGTGCACATTGGTATGGCCATAGAGCAGGAGGTGAGTGAGTGTTGTTGGTTTGGTAATGAGCTTGTTTTAGATTTTAGTCAATGCAATTTAAGTGTGTTATCGGAGTTTTCTTGTTTGAACATTTTGAAACTGAAGTGAAGTTGGAATATGATATGAAGTTATGTTAACTGTACTGTAGATTCGGATTCATAGCTTTTTGGAGAAGTCCAAAAGTCTACAGAGAAAGAAGACTGGGGTGCTGATGAAGATGGTCTGAGCAAGGAGAAGGAGATACTGAGGAAACGTGTAAATGGTTTGATTAGAAGGAAAAGACTGGTGGAGGTGCAAAAGCTGCTGAAAAAAGAAGATATGAAGCCCTGGGGAAGGGATACACAGGCTAAGGTTTGTCCAGTTGTTGCCTTCAGTCCTTTATTGATTTTGAATTTAGATTTTCCTTAACTTTTGTGTAATGTCATATTTCAGCTGGGAAGTCGTTTGATAGAACTATTAACAGAAACAGCTCATGTGCAACCTCCACTTGACCAGTTGGCAGATGGTCCACCTGATGTGAGACCTGCATTTAGGCACAGATTAAAGGCCGCAGCTAAAAGTCCAGGGTAAGTCTTCAAACCATTAGTCTCCGTCAGCAGTTTATTTTTGAGAATTAGATCACATGAAGCTATACTATAACCCATCATAGGTTCTTTAGGACTTGTTTAGATAGTATGAATTGCATTTTATTCCTTTGCAATAAGATGTCTTCCTTGGTCCTCACAGGCAGAAACTTGTAAAGAACTATGGAGTTATTGAATGTGATCCCCTAGTTCTTGCTGGACTCGATAAGACTGTAAGTTGAGATATCTCCTTCTGTTTCTTTTCATCTGTTCAGTTTACTCGAAATTAGTTGTGTCGTGATTTACACATAACCTACTGTCAGTTTCTGGCTTATAAAGATAAATTTCCCATGCTCACCTATTCTTTCCACATTCTTAAGGCATCGTTTTCTAATACGTTTCCACATGTTCTAGCTTCCATAATCCTACATGTGATGTCTAGTAACATGTAACTGCCATTTCTAAGCCTTCTGTATATGCCAAGTATGCATTGTATTGATCATGTCTAAATTCTCATTGCACTTGCGCCCTGTGCATTGTTATATTGAACATATCTTTACTCTCATTGTGTTACAACCCTACTTAACAGTAACTTTTTGCTTTGTTCATCACAGGCTAAACATATGTTGATTCCTTATGTGCCAATGTTGGTGCCTCCCAAAAGATGGAAAGGGTAAATAAAGGAAGTTTAATTACATATACCGCTGAGAAATTGTGTCAGATAAATTACAAGCCTGATCTCAGCTGTCTATGACATTTAATCATTTTCAAATATTTCCAGGTACGACAAAGGTGGGCACTTGTTCCTACCTTCTTATGTCATGCGTACACATGGATCTAGGAAGCAGGTAGATACAATGAGAAATATTCCTGGAAGACAGATGCAGAAAGTATTTGAGGTACTTAACTATGGTACTAGTTTCTGGTCCTTCAATATGTTCATTCTACAAAGCATAAAATGATATTTGCGTCTGATATGATGTGTGCACAGGCCCTCGATATGCTTGGAAGCACCAAATGGCGGATTAATAAAAAGGTTCTTAATGTGGTGGAGAGCATCTGGGCTAGAGGTGGCAACATTGCAGGCCTGGTTGATCGTGAAGATGTGAGAACTTATTTATCTCTTCCATAATAATACATTCCATCTTTTCATTACTATTTCCAGCATTTAATCAAACTCAGCATGATATTGTACAAATATTTTACTCCAGAGTCGCATTTTCCTGTAGGTTCCTGTACCAGAGAAACCACCATCTGAGGATCCAACAGAAATTCAGGAATGGAGATGGAGTGCGAGAAAAGCAAAGAAGCTTAACCAAGAGAGGCATTCTCAACGATGTGACACTGAACTTAAGCTCTCTGTAAGATCTCCTTCTGATTATATAAAATTTAATTGCTTCATCTTGTAATGTTGAGAACCTTTTTAAATGGCATTGATAGTTGATCCAGAGATTCCAGTCCCTACCCTAGTCAAAAATATAAGATTCTAATGACTCTTGCCTCTAATTTGTACACACAATACATACATGCGGCCAATGGGATAGTGGATAAACAGGTCACACTTGTGTTTGGGTTGCATATTTATGAGAGGCTAAGCAATCATTTTAATGGAATCTGACAATATTTCAGTTTGCCAAAATAATAACAAGTCGACTGATTCTGGAATAGGTTGCACGCAGAATGAAGGACGAGGATGGCTTTTATTATCCCCACAATCTTGATTTTCGTGGCCGAGCATACCCAATGCATCCCCATTTGAATCATTTGAGTTCGGATCTATGTCGAGGTGTCCTTGAATTTGCTGAAGGGCGGCCTTTGGGGAAGTCCGGATTGCGATGGCTGAAGATTCATTTAGCAAACTTGTATTCTGGTGGTGTTGAAAAGCTTTCATACGATGGGCGGATATCATTCGTGGATAACCACATTGATGATATATTTGATTCAGCAACAAACCCTGTCAATGGAAATCGTTGGTGGCTAACAGCTGAAGATCCTTTACAGTGCCTAGCTGCTTGTATCAATCTATCAGAAGCCTTAAATAGTCCTTCACCACATACTGTCATTTCTCATTTGCCCATCCATCAGGTAAAATGCTTCCTTGGGTTGTGGAGTAATAAAAGGGGTACTTTTAGTTTATTCAAGTTAATCATGTGTATTCTTTTATCTACTATTCAAAGCCATATTATTTTTTAAATATTTACAAAAATGATAAGTTTTTCAGGTAACTGGTAACATCTTCGCAATTTATGCATAACACTTAGATCTGAATCATGCTTCAATTTATCATTTTATTTCATTTACTTTGGTTGTCTATTTTTCTTTGAAGAGTGCATTAACAGCAGTTTCTAAATCTTCTAGGATGGTTCATGCAATGGCTTACAGCATTATGCAGCCTTGGGAAGAGATACTGTACGTTCTTTATCCTGCTCATGTTCTGCTTGCTACATGCTTGCTTTTTATTATATATACACATAATATTATGTATTTAATATTGTATATTATTTTGTTCCCATGATCAAACAGTTGAATTCGCTCTGTTGTTTACACCTTCCACTTTCTTGTTCATATGTTGTAAAGTGCTTGGTACTTTGCGTTGCTTATGTTATTTTGATTTTGAATTGTTTTTATGTTTTCAGTTGGAAGCAGCTGCAGTCAACTTAGTTGCTGGAGAGAAACCTGCTGATGTATACTCAGAAATAGCTGTGAGGTATACAACTTTTGAAATGCAATAGATTTGTCTCGTCTATCCCATGTGTTAAATTGTATACCAAACACAAAGTTGTAAGAAAGACCATATCTAACAAGCCAGGGCATTAAAAATTTGAGGTAGATGCACCTTTCAGAAGTTCTAGCCCATGAGGCATGTGTCTCTCTAGCCCCTAACATTATACAAACTTTATTTGTGACTTGTAGATGCACTCCTCAATACCACTTATTTTGACTTATCTTTGCATGTATATGTTGCCAGGGTACATGACATAATGAAAAGAGACAGCAATAAGGACCCAACTACCAGCCCAAATGCTTTATTGGCTAGAGTCTTAGTCGATCAGGTTGATCTTCCTCGGTTCTTCTGGACTTCAAATTGCAATATATTATAAAGTGTTTTACTTCTTGGTCAATATATATATATATGTCCACATGCCTATTTGTCAACTGACAATTTATGGTTTTGGAAGCTTTCAGATTGATCGGAAATTGGTGAAACAGACTGTGATGACTTCAGTATATGGTGTCACTTATGTTGGGGGGCGCGTGAACAGATAAAAAGAAGATTAGAGGAAAAAGGTCTTATCACTGATGATAGACTTTTATTCACCGCAGCTTGTTATGCGGCCAAAGTAAGCAACCAGAGACACCAAAACTCCTTGATATATTTATGGAACAACAACTAAGTGGAGAATTTCTTGGATTTCATTTAAGCAGTTGGATAATTGAGTAAATTTAACATGCTTGGTTTATCTATTTAACATGTTTGGTTTATAGATTATAGATTATTAGGTCATGGATCTTATTAGACTTTCCTAACTACCTGAAGATTAACTATCAATCTAGTACAAGCTTATAGTGTTATACAATTTCAAATTTCACACGGTTATTTCTTAATGTACACTCATCTAATTATTACCTCTTGTCTTTTTTTTTAAAGGACTTCTTGATATTCTCATGTATTAGGTAGTTTCTTAGACAATAGAAATTTGTTCCTGATTTCTCCATAATATTTTTCCAGGTGACTCTGGCTGCCCTTGGAGAAATTTTCCAAGCTGCACGTGGCATAATGAGCTGGCTTGGTGATTGTGCCAAGGTACTTATTCCTTCAATGATTTGGTCACTAACTGATAGACCTGGACTGCCTGGTAGATCTGAGAGTTAAGTTGTTATCTGAAATTTTTTCAGGTAATTGCTTCAGAAAATCAGCCAGTTCGTTGGACAACTCCTCTAGGTCTTCCTGTTGTGCAACCATACTGTAAAAGTGAACGCCATCTTGTAAGTTTTGACAGATTGTATTAAATTCACTTTTGACGATTGAAATGACCCCTTTCATGATGCTACGACTTGATTAAAATGACGATTTAGTAACTACTCTCCTTAAATTTGCAGATAAGAACTTCTCTTCAGGTTCTGGCCTTGCAGCGGGAGAGTAACTTGGTAAGCTTACATTACCATCTCTTTTCTTCCTGAGTTTGATTTTTTATTCATAATTTTTTTCCGTCATTAAAGATCTGATACTTTGTCAACTCCAGGTAGATGTAAGGAAACAAAGAACGGCATTTCCCCCAAATTTTGTACACTCGCTTGACGGTTCACACATGATGATGACAGCTCTTGCCTGCAGGGATGCTGGCATACGCTTTGCAGGTTTGTCACGTAGTTTGTATCTTTGTATTAGACTAGATTTGACTATTTCAAGTAGATAATTCAAATGGAGGCATGTTAGTCATCAAAATGGTGTCAAATGTGTGTATCAAGAGAAAGATTCTTAAAATGTGGATTTTACTGTATATTGGTGTTTGGAATTAAAAATGATTAGTTAGCTGTTAAGTGATCTCTGCTTCCCTCGTTTGCATCATATATCTCCACTTGTTCGCAAGAAACTAAAATGTAGATGCTATCTCCACTATAAATTTTTGATTATATTTGTTTTTGATAATACTGTGAAATGGGCACTCATGCCCATGCACCCAAATCGTGATTGTAGGTCTTAGTGTAAAACAGTGCTCAAAGTCAAAAGCTCATCGTTCAGAAATTTGAGGTTTTATAATTTTCCCAGAAGTACTCAATTTTTGTGTTCAAAATATATTCAAGATAACATCCTGCTTAAAGTTCCCTGTACCAAGATGATTAGATAGCAGACTAGCAAATAAAGTCTCTGGTTTGCAGTGGTTTAAAATCTGATAAATATGTTCTTCTCACATACATGTCAAACTATGTTATATTCTCATAGATGTTAAACCACGTGTGCAGGGGTGCATGACTCCTTCTGGACTCATGCATGTGATGTGGACCAAATGAATCAGATACTTAGGGAAAACTTTGTGGAGCTCTATAGCAAGCCGATACTTGAGAATGTGAGTGAATTGGCCTATTTCTTGAATTTTGTTTTTGTTCAACTATGGCTGCTTTAATGCAACTAAGGAGTGAAGAAGATTTTAGAAAGAATAAAAGTGTTTAGTGAGAAACAAACTTTCAATAAAACAATTCACAAGTGCAACTATCATTGAGAAGCTACTTTCAATTTCTTCCTAAACTATTCTTTGACCTTTATACCATGATATAATGAAATGGTGAAAAGAACTTGCATTTAGAAAGTTCTTTACATCCTTTTAATGTATACATAACCACGAATCACGTTGTATGATATTGCTTTCATACTCTTTACTTTTGATCTGTAACTCTTTTCCAGCAAATAAGAAAATTTCTGAGCTACCCTATCCTAAAATTATATTTTTGTTCTTAATTTCCATCGAGTGACTTTGTGATAACTCTGGTTGTTTTCAGTTGCTTAAAAGCTTCCAAGCAGCATATCCAGAGTTGACATTTCCTCCCCTCCCTGAAAGAGGTGACTTTGACTTGCAAGAGGTTCTAAAATCTCCGTACTTTTTCAACTGAATCTTCATACATAAATGGCGATAACATGGGGATAGCAATCTCACTTGGACCATACATGTCAACCGCAAATGACCAAAAGCTTTATCAAGAGTTCATAAAGATATGGACATAACAGAAGAGGTTGCTTCTGAGAGAGCTGATAGGGAAATGTTTGATCTCCAATGCTCTGAAGCAAGTCTGTGATTGTGATGGGGTGATGATCATCTTCAGGGTTTATGATCTGGTTCCCTATATTAGAGGTGAACGATGTACAGCAGAAGAGACTCTTCTTGGGAAGGCCACGGTTCAAGATCTCTCTTAAGTGGGAAATGTTTATGGAGGCTCGAGACATACAAGCTAGGAAGTGTGTCCTGGCCGGCCCGTAGGAGCCAATTTAGCAAATTTCATACGAGTAATGCAAAATTCTTGTATTGGAATAGAAAGGGTAGAAAGGGATCGTAACATGTTATTTTGGGCATACCTGTATAAAAGTGAATGGGAAATTCTTGCAAATTTTTGCGCAGGAAGTGTAAAGAAATGAAAGAATTGTATTGATGGTTCTATACAAATGTAAACGTTTCAACTTGAAAACAAGATCATCTTGAAACAAGATCTAAAATGAGATGTGCGCTCCTTTGTTTGGATAGATTGTGTCCATGACTGAATTTATTTTACAAGCATTCTCTATCAACCACAACAAGAAGAGTGTTTCAAGCCCTCAAAAGTAATCGTCTCATTTGGGTTTTGGCCACAATTCTAAGTTTCTAACCAGAACAAAGATTAACATTTGCTGCAACACTACTCATAAGTGCTAAAAGCTTCCACACAAGGCAGGACTGGCCGATGAAATAAATGAATACTGTAGATTTATAAGACCACCTGTGGAGGCGGTGTACAATATGTTCAAAATGAATGACACCAGGTGTTGAGAGATTTCAAAAGCAAAACTGTGTAAGTTATATACATTAGCATCATCAACTTTACAATCCCATCTGCTTCATCCACAATGACCACTTTACCGCCTCCAAATATTCATCATTTTTTCGTAATGCAGCAATCAGATTGATGTATGTAATCTTATCGGCCTCTACACCATTTTCTCTCATTTCCTTGAGCAAATAGACAGCATCTTCAACCATTCCTGCAATTCCATATGCCTTAATCAATGTGTTATAGCTGCACAGATCAGGTCCCAGTCCACATTCTTTCAACTCAGTCAGCACCCCAGCAACTTCATCTATCCATCCTTGCTCTCCATAGATATTGATCATAGTGTTGTAGGTGTGATGGTCCGAACCACAGCTTGTCTCCTTCATTCTTTGCAAAACGCTTCTAAACTGCTCCATTTGGTTTTCTTTCCCATAAGCATCCAGCATACTATTGTAGGCTTCAAGGGAAACTGAAAATCCATTTAACTGCATCTCTCGTACTGCTGAAGACATGCTTTTGAAGTCTTTGTTTCTCCCATACGCAGCTATAAGAGTATTGTAAGAGATTGTATCTACCAGATCCCATTTCTGGGCCATCAAGAACAACTTCCTAGCCTTCTTTAAGAGCTTTGCTTTCCCATATACATCAAGCATGACATTGAAGGTTATGGTATTAGGTACAAACCCACGTTTAAGCATCTGATCAAACATCTCTGAGATCTCATCAATTGGCAAAGCGCGAGAACAGCAGTTTATGACACAGTTGTACATTTCCTGATCCCAAGTCACTCTGGTCTTCAAGATTCGATAGTACAGTTCTTTCAACTTATCAAGTCTGCCGCATTTTTGATAAATACGGAACATATCACGAAGCATATAGATGTCTGGAACTAGGCCCTCCTGTTTTTCCATTAAGTCCAGAACAGAGCAGGCATCTTCCAAAGAACCAGCTTTGACATACATTCTTACAGCGATACCATAAGCAATCATGTCCAAGACGATTCCTGAGGATTCCAACTCAAGATAAACTTTCTTCGCTTCAGAGAAGAGATCCATGATGCTGTAAATGTCAATCATTGTGCACATGATGTGCATGTTTGGCTTGCCATCATGTTTGGGCATTTGATTGTATATTGTCACAGCATTCTCAAGATGACCCAACTCTTTACATGAGCAAATTAACAAATGGTACAAATTATCTTCAAAATGTGGATCCTTCCACTGCTTTTCCCTCAACACTTCCATAGTATCATCCACCAAGCCGTGCTTCACATAAGACATGACAAGACTCGAACAAGAAGTCCGGCTGACAAGAACATGTTGATATAAAGCACCTCTCAAAAGAAAAGGAACTTTATCAATCCTTCCAGCCTTCTCATATGCTTGCAGAAGAATACCAAGGATTGATGAATATTGGCATCCTATCTTCTGCATATCATCGAGAGTTCTGATGGCCCCATCTTCATCCTCATGCTTGGCTTGCAGGTTTATTAATGTATAAAGGTTAGACGAATTAGGCTTGTATCCCAAACGTTTGAGCTCTTTGTAGTACCAATATGCTTCCTTATAATTGTCAGTTCTACCCCAACCTTCAATCATGGAACGGTAAGTTGTTTCATCAGGCTCTAATCCGACTTTCTTAATGCCTAGAAATAGGTGATGAGCAGCGTCCATTTTAGATGCCTTCCCATATCCGGTTATCAATGTATTATACGCAACTATGTTTGGAGAAAACCCTGCTTCTTTCATGGAGACTACTCCTAGTTCAGCAGATTCCACTTTTCCCTGCTGACAATAAGCATTAATCACTACCAACCAGTTATCCAAATTCAGTATCACTCCATCTTCTTTCATTAAGCCAATGATCTCTTCTGCTCTGTCATACAGACTCATACGAGTATAAATTGTGATCATTGCTGAGTATGCAGATTGACAAATAATCCCAAAGTTCCTCATTCGAGAAAAAGTGAACTCCGCTTCCTCAACATTCCAGCCCTTCTGGTACAACCCCATCAGCATACCAAATGTCGCAACATTAGGCTGGACTCCATGTTCGAGCATCATTGCAAACCACTTGGCTCCTAACTCCACACGCCCCAACTTACTACATGCATAAATGAGGGTATTGAAGACCTGATAATTCAGTTCACACCCGAATTCAGTAACCATTTCCTGAATCAAATTCTCAGCTGCATCCCAATTTTCTCTCCTACCCAACACACGGAAAACCGAGTTAAAAGCACTAACGTTGCATTTGAGTTTCCCATTGATTCTCATCCACTCAAAAAACTTGAGAGTCTTGATACCACTAGACCTCTCTAGCCTTTTCAAAATATCATTACAATGCTCTAAGCTCATGTCAGACTTGATAACAGAGTAATCAACATCAAATTCACTATCATTCACAAACACATTCTCCATTTCCTAACCCACTTACTCTTTCTTGAACTAGACCTCAAACCCACTTCTCTCTTACTCAATCTCTTTGTGCCACTAATCCCCTTCCCAATTTCATGTCTTGAGCAATCTGGGTTTTGCTCATTCAAACTCTCATCCACTTTCAACTCAGACTGGAACCGATTGACCTTTATAGCATTAACCCTGTTCAAAGAATTAACAACAAGAGAAGCTCTACTGTAGCAAAAAGAATTGAACTTTTTGGAAGAATCTAAAGTCTCCAAAGAAATGGGGAATTGCAGTGAGGCCATGAAAGAGAAGCAAAGTACTAACCCAGAATAGAGGAGAGGAAGGAAAAGCTCCAAACTTTGATCATCAACTTTGTGAAATTGGTGCTTCCCAAATTGTGGGTAGGTAGAAAAGGCATATACCTTTGGATTTGGGAGGTGGAGATAATGGAATTTGAAGCAGTGGAGGAAAGTGAGCGCCTTTTAGAAGCTTCTGTTCTCTTTTCTCTCTGGAGTTAAATTACTACGAATTTTTTACCAACGACCAGAAAATAAGAAGATTCTATTTATCTCCTTTATTTAAATGGACCGGCTACAGGTAAATATAATTTTATTTTAATCTCAATCTCGATTCTGAATCCGGACAATAGTGTTCATCTGGTCAGTAATTGACCAAGAGATTCATGGTCAGTTACCGTTGGATTCAGCCGGATATTTTCATTCAATTTGATCCGTATAGGTAATGTATAACTCACAACCGCCTCCATTGCATTCTATATAATCTCAATGTTTAATATTATGGAATCTAGATACAAACATAACAACTCCATTTACGATTTTGTGCAATTTTTTCTGTCTCCTGATTTCCAATCCTAATGAGGAAAGAAGAAGCTAACAGACCGCCTCCATTGAATTTTATAAATATACATGGTGAGGCTGGGAGACATGCATGAAGTCGTAGCTTCTGGTTTGGGACAATATGAAGAGCCACAGAAGGATCCGCCGCCACAGAAAGTTGAATTTGATGGAGCTGCTACCCATGGAACTCCTGGTGGACATCCTAAAGAGAGTGTCTGCAGAGTCGGTGTGTCGCATCCGATGCGTCTCTAAGATGTTGTTAAGCATAGTCGACTCCCCCTCTTTTGTTAAGCTGCACTCTACTTTGGTATTTGATCCAGATTCTCGTGTAACACCCGCTCCACCTCAATTCATCCTGCATTATGGCCTATCACGCTTTTATTCTCGCCGAGAAAACTTACTATCCTCCTTTCATTCACTTCATCCCGACCTTTCCAAAGGTGCTCCTCAACTTAATCCAAGACTTATTTTGCAGTCATCCAATCCCACATATTACAGTCTACAGTTTGTGTTCTGTAACATGTTTTGCATCAAATACTGGAGCGATTATGCACTCAGCTTCTTGATCAATCCTCTTCGAGGAGAAGTTCTAAAGCTCCCACCCAGTCACATGATTGCTCAACAAATTTGTGGTCCATATTCCGAAGCAAGGGATGTTTCGACTGGTATGGGATTCGATAGTATAACCAATACCTACAAGATTCTTCGTGTTACAGATATTAGGAAAAGGTACGGAGCGAGATGCTGGGTAGTCCAAGTGCTTGTACTCGGCACAAGCGAATGGCGACAGGTAACCTCAGCTCCACCTCCGGGTATATCATTCAGTTTCTTGGAGAATGTATGCGCACATGGAGATATGCATTGGCTGTTGAACTATTACAGAAGAGAAGGAATTCAAGGACAAGTACATATACTGTCTTTCGACTTCAAGAAAGAAGAGTTCTTTTGGATTCCCAATCCCTACAGATTACCGGATACGTGCTGTCAGTTACACTTGATCAATTTTAGAGGATCTATGGCCATAGTGGATACTACATCAGGTACGAATATTGAGATATGGGTGATGAAAGACTACATTAGAAAACAGTGGACGTTGGATTATTCCATCAGTATTCAAGTGCTTGAATTAGATCCTCAATTTAAGTTTTCGGAAGCTGTTTGTTGTGAATGGGAGCATGGCATAGTTTTCACAGATTCATCGGGCACAATAACATTGTTTTTGGATATGAGAGGACCTGTTGTTACCAAGACTCTTGTCAAATGTCCAGTTGAGGGTTATAATGGTTATATGGTGCAAAGGCATATCATAAGTCTTCATGGGAGCTTGATTTCCCTGAAAAGCTTTGCAAATTTGGAGGAAGCAGAAGAGCCAGCTACTTATAGCGATTGGTCTGAAGGAGTAGCAAGCGGGAAGAATTTCTTTTATTTGACAAGGCGGCATTAGTTTTTTACTTATTTCGATCAACTGTATTCATTCAAGTTTTAATTAGAAGTTTTTTTTTGTTTTTGTTTTTGTTTTTTCTCGATGAAAGGTTTAATAAGAGTTCAATGGAGTTACAAGTTACAACTTTTAGATGGTGTAATATTTGACAACGTATAATATTTGCTTTCTCTGCAGATTAGATTTCATAAACCTCTTTTAGATGCTATAATTCTAAACTTTTATGCAAAAGACTTATTTCTCTCCTTGTGGCCCTCAATCATTCCTGACTTCCTGGTACATGAATAATTCTACAATATTTGATCGTCATAACTTTAGGCGACATCAAATTAAACCTCCCCGCATGTCAAAAATCTGTCAAAACAAATTTTTCCTCACGAATGAATAAATAGCTCAGCCATATACATAATACATTACCGTCATTAAGAAACCATGGTCCTATGAAACCCAAATGCTACTGAAGGCTTCTTCAAGGGCCCTCTTCCTGCTTATCTTTGGACTCCATCCTCCTGCCTTCGGACCTCTCTCTGCTCGCAGCTGCATCATTTCTTCATCATCATATCCATGTGTATCATGCATCCCTCCGAGTGGCAGTGGTTGCGGACCGCCCATGCCCAACGGTCGAGGTTGACCCGAAATTGTAGGTGCATATTGCCCCTGCATGCTAGTACCAAATCCTGCTTGAGAGCCTTGGTTCAGCACCTATCAATGAGCACAAAAAATCAGTTCAGAAAACTCTGGTGTCCAGGAACAACTGGTACAATTAACAATAAGTCATTTACGTGGTGCACTATCAGTCTATCACTAACTCAAGAAAATTGATATTCTTACCACATCGGTATCATTTTGTACAGGCTGACCCTTGCTTGCTGCTAGAGCTGCGGCTAGTTCTTCAGCCTATATGATTAATACCACCAGCATTAGAACCTTGAAATAAATTTTCCAGATTATATTTCCCTACTTCCAGCATAGGAGCTACATATTTTTATTTTCTTTAGTTTTCGTTTTCAGTAGTATATAACAAATTACAAAAAACAGCAGCCCAAAACTTCACCACTTATAAGGGACAAAATCCACCGAGTAGAAACAGCAAAAGTAAAGGAAAAGCAACTGACATTTTATTTATGGATTACCTTGCGGGCTCTATTAATCATTATTTGGTCAGCATTTTCTTCCTGGTACTGTGCAATTTTGGCTTCGATAGCAGGGACATCTATTCCTTCGATCAAGTTAAACGCTACCACCAAATAATTTTTCTTTTAGTCAGCCCAAACTTTCTGTTAATAATAAAAGTAGCTATTGAGCTGAAAAAAAAAAAAAAAAAACTTACTCATGTCCTCTACTTCTTCCAAGTAATCATTGTATTCTCTCAAGGAAGGAAAATCGTCTTCTCGTTTATTGAATCTAGACAATCCATTGTCTCCATCAGTGACGAATTAAATAAAGTGATGTTTATATTGGCTAAAAGTACAACTGTATAAGTAATTAACAGTACATATTACAAGACACAGCACTCATATACTGAATAGGTCAATAAACCAATGTGTCATCCCAGTTTATACATTCTACAATTTCAAAATAGTGATGCAAATCCCCTTTTCCCCTGATCTTCTTAACTCCTCTAGTGATTGCTTTGAAACTTATAAAATATCAATTTAGCCTGTAGCAGGATTAAGAGGCAGTAGCAGTAATGTCCTTTTTAAATCCAAACGACAAAATATTTTGATGAGTCCCGCTATTCTACTCTTTCTACATAGTTATCTCTTAAAGGATTGTTGAGCTTGATTATGAGTGCAGGATTGTATAAATCAAGTTTCAACCTATTATTTTCAGCAATTGAAAAGTAATATAGTGCAATGCACCTACCAAAATGCTAGTGTCTTAATGCATGCGAGAAAAGCTGTACACATTTTGAACACTAGTTGCATCACCATTTGCGTACAGACAAAAAAAGTTCCGCAAGTGAGAGAGAGAGTTACATGCTTGCGATCCGTCTCCTGATATTTATCTCCCTGTTGTGGGAATTAGTGCTGCCAACCACCATTGTGCTGCCCCCGAAGCCTCCTCCCTTTTGCTCCTGTAACATTAAAAGCATCATAAGTTCCATACTACTACTCTACAACAATGCTATGAAGGGAATACTATATCTGTTCTAAGACGAAATCTGAAGATGGTTACTAGACCTATACGTGGTAATCTTTATGAAACGGCTCTTGAAAAAGTAAGCCCTCAAATTCCAATCACCAAAGGGAAAATGTCTGCAAAATGAAATATCAAGTCAATTTTTATCCTTTAATACATATTTCATTATGGAAGAGTAAAATACAACATACAATATAGTACATGAAGCAAAACATCAAGACAATTTCTTCAATCTCTATAAAGAGGTGAACCCAGTTGGGATGTTGTAAAACTAAAACCAGAAAACCCAAAATCCCACGAAAAAATAGAAGAAAAAGAAGCCCCTTTCATTTTGGGTACTTCCAGATCGATGTGAAATATATAGAAGCTCGATCAGGACATGAGTTTCGAAGCTTGGAAATTGCGAAGGAGAGAGAGAGAGATTGATACCTGGCTTGGTTTTGATGAGTGAGCTCTCAGAGAGGGGAGGTTTTACAGAGACGAGGACGACAATAAGAAGAAGAACTGGGTTGGTCTGGGCCGGGTCGGGTGGTGGAGACGAGTCGTGGAAGCCCAACATGTCCTCCATAAATAATCAGTTTTTTTTTTTTTTTTTTTTTTTTTTTTTTATACTCTCATTCTTCAGATATTTACAAGGTAATGCTTCTTCTATAAACTGCACCTCTTCTATTTCAATTCGAAATTCTGCTTTGATGGTAAGCACTTGTAATACTACTTGGGAATCAGGTTCGAGTCCCTAAATGATTAGTTTTGTTAATTTTTTTTTCTTTGTTTTTTGTCTTTATTTTATTTGGTTATTTATTATGGGGCCTCGAAAAAAATTTTGTCGGGCCTCCGAGCATACAGGCCGGCCCTGCATGTTTCTATATTAGTTTTTTAATCTTAATCATCCATGTATGTGAAGATACACGCCGTGTACTGATGAAGATGCTCGCATATTATAAATACGGAGAGCAGGCATGTCGATTTTAGTAATCTCATATGTGTTTTGATTGATATCACTAGGTGCTGATGGAGATGCAGAGGATCCAGATGTGGAGAATGTGGCCCTGAAAGAACAAGAAAAAGTTGAATTTGATGGAACTGCTACCCATGGACATCCTGAAGAGAGTGCCTGCAAAGTCATTGTCACATCCGATGCGTCTCTAAAATGTTGTTAAGAAGAGTTCTTTTGGACTCCCAGTCTCTACATATTACCAAAATGGATGTGGCAATTACACTTGATTACTTTTAGGGGATATATGGCCATTGTGGATACAACATCAGGTCGACATCCACATGCTTGAATTAGATCCTGAATTTGAGTTTCATCAAGCTGCTTGTTCTGAATGGGAGCATGGCATACTGTTCATAAATAAACGGGAACAATAACAGTGTTTTTGGATCTAAGGGGACCTGTTGTTGCCAAGAATGTTTTAAAATGTCAATCTCAGGGATGGGATGTGGAGTGTAAGCGAATCATGAGTCTGAAGGGAAGCTTGATTTCCCTAAAAAGCTATGCAGATTTGGTCGAAGCAGAGGAACCAGCTACCTATAGCAATTGGACTGAAGGAGAAGCAAGCGGGAAAAATTTCTTTTATTTGAAGAGGTCTTAGCTTCAGTTAAGTTTCTGATATTTATGTAATGAACTAATGATGTTATTTTAGTTTTCCTCAAAAAAAAAAAAAAAAAAAGGTTTGGTTTGGTTTCTGATACTGTAGCAATTGGACTGAAAGAGAAGCAAAGAGTTCTTTTTATCTGAAGAACTCTGAAGAGGCAGTAATATTCAATTAAGTTTCTGATACTGCTTGTTATAATGGTCTACATTTAATAAGGAATTATAAATTGAGATCATACTTAAGATTACAAAGGTCGCTGATATAAACATACCAAATGTGATGTGTTCTGTATGTGTGTCCTCAAAATCACCCAACACCAACAAACTGAAAACATTGCATTGCACTCCATGAACTTTTCCCAGGGGCTCAAGCACCATATGCAAAGCGAATATCCCTCTATGAGTCACTGACAAGTTGTAATGATGGCATTGAGGATCCTGACAAGAAGTTTTTAATAAGTGCGAGAGCTAGCTTTGGTTTGTGCAGAGGGACTTCATGACCTGCTCCCCTCACTGATACAAATGTCAGCCCAGCATATTCTTGAGTCCAGCCTCCAACCTGTTTATGGGTTGTATTGATATGTAGGTGTCAGTGAATATTTTCTTAAAACAATGATGTAACATTGCAGATTTGTTTATAAGGATTAAAAATATGGAAGGAAATTGCTATAATAACCCCTTACCTGCCCCTCATCGTACCAGGCACGCCAAGGTTTGACAGTTGGAAGCTTAAGGGAATCTATACTGTATCGGGTAGATGTAACTGGGATTACCGCATCTGTATCACCACTGCCGTAGTAGTAGGAGGTATTAAATTAGCAATAGTAAAGTGCTTAGCAACAGTTGACTTCAGGCATTTAAAAGAAGCAAATTACTTGATAGCTGAAGTTCATTCAGTGACCATGTAATAAAATGCCCAAAGCAACTCCACATACCGGTTGGAGAAGTTAAATTTGTCTACCAGATATAACTCGTATATGCAGTAATGATGAATTTTGTTAAATGAACATCTCAGAAAATCTAAAGAAGTAACAGATGTCCAGAAGGTGTTGAAAGGAACCTGAACATCCATATACGAAGTCCCGAATGTATTAACTCCCGGTAGACATCCAGCACTGTCCTAGGAGAATCCTTCCAAGTAAGGTACACCGCATCACTACAAATGAGCAAAAAATGGATATGACATAAGATGAGAGGGTCTTTAAAATCAAAAGAATAAATTCAGAAATATTCCTAATTTTTTTGATAAATTCAGAAATATTCCTTATAGGCAAGGCATATTTTCTCAGCTTCGCCACCCCAGCTCAGACATGGAGAGACAGATAGAGATTGAGTTATACCTGCAGGTTTCCCATTTAGATGGTGCATGGTGTCGATCAACATGAAGAGCCTTTTGAACCTCAGGTAGATTGAAGTATACAACTGAGTGTTTCTCAGTGCAAGGATCATACTTTTCATTGATTCGGCCAGCCACCTATCAAATGGAATTTTAGTATTTTACATTTCATCAATATTGACAAAATAATTCAACTATTAGCATCTCTAAAGCAGGAGTTGAAACCTCACTTTTAGGTTGGATACAGTCACTCGTAAAGCTAATAATTTACAACTCCAAAAAAACTATTTTTCCTTTTCTTGCAATGTATAATTTTTAGCAAGTTTAGGATATTATATTTAAATATTAGCTGCAATGCCACAAACTAATTACTGAAAGTCTGAAACTAAGACCTGTAATCATACTCTCGTTCAAAGGAAACAATATCGCATCTAATTATTGTAATGACACATAAGGAAATTCTTGATTCATTAAACAAAAAAAAAGAAAACAAACTCGCATCTAATGTAATAGACAATTAGCGTGTCACTCACATGCATTCGTTTCAACAGCCGATTTGACTGGCTAACATTAGCGGGGCAAGATGGAGTGTAAATGCTGTAAGGGTCAATGTTTCCAAGTTCTGCACTAGCAATGTCAAGAATACTGTCGCATGAATTTGAGGTGTGTATGAATGACTGGAAGTCACAAAAAAGGTTAAGCGCCTTGTATGTTTGATCAGAAATCAAACCAGCTGACCACATAAACTGGAAAACCCCCAAGTGATCATGGTAATCATCCGTTAGAGCATTTCCCACCTACATGGAAGATATATTTTTTTTCTTATTTCCATGTGTTCAGAAACCATATACAACATCCAAGAATCTTTTCCATTGTAAAGCATAAAGTATATACCATATAGCCCTTCAGATTAATTCCTTTCTCCTTAGTTGCCAAGTTGTACTTCACAATTGCTTGGCTTAACTGAGGAACATAATGTCCTGGTAGACACGTTTAGATGGTTATAACCAGAGCACCAGGTCACTAAGACAAGTCTATTGCATCTACTTAAGTTCCACTGCAATCAAGGAATGGAAACAGAGTGGCTTAAAGCAAAGAAGTTTTGTTTACCTGCATAGCTCTCTCCTGTGACGTAAAAGTCCCTTCCTTTGTACTGGGGATAGCGTTCAAGCCACTTCAATAGAAATGCCAGGGAGTCGCTCGCTAGAAAATAACAAGACTGTAATCTAACGCACATAAGCTAATAAAAACAGAATATATCATAACAAGCTACCAAGTAGTCAAAATAGTACCAGTCCTTTTATCTCCATTGGACATTAAATCAGAGGATGTGTTTGAATAAGAAAACCCAACTCCAACAGGTGAATCAAGAAACAGAATGTTAGCAACTGCAAAAAAGTAGAAGTGTTAGACATGCTTGCATATAATAGTTACTAACAAGTCATTTTATTGTTCCAAAAAATATAATCCACAGTAACTGAAACTACCTATAGCTCACACACAAGAATTCATAAGTACAATACAACTCCAAAATAACAAGAAAACCAAAACAAATACTATAAAGTACAAACATTCACTAACAAGTCATGATAAGCTTATTTCAGTACCTTGATTCCAAGAGTAAGGATTCAAATACAGTGTCTTCCCATCAGCCTGAATATGAAATGGGCCAACTTCCTCTGCCATCCCATAAGCAATCGATGAACATCCAGGTCCTAAGAAATCAAAAAACCATTTCAGATATCAATAAACAACACCAGAGCAGCAAACCAATTCAAAACAGTACAAAAAGCTTGGAACTTTTTCAAAGCATGACCTCCATTAAGCCAAAGAACAAGGGGCTTAGAAGTAGGGTCCTCAGCAGCCTCAACAAACCAGTAGAAGAGAGCCCTCCCGGCATCTTCATTGACGTTGACGTACCCAGCATAGTGTGCAAAGCTCACGTTGAAGGTCTGGCCCGGAAGCCCATGAACTCTATCCAATTGCTGTTGGACAAGTGGGTCTGTGGGAACAGTGGCAAAAACACTACCCAGATGAAGATTGAGGAGGAATATGAGAACAAACGCCCATCTGGGTTTGAACATTTTCGAAAGTTGAGAGAGAGATGGATGATCGGTCAATGAATAAAGTCGCTGGCTTTACGAGTTTTAGACTTTTAGCTGATAAATAGAACTACCATGGAATATCTGAAACTCTAACCTGTTTGATGAGGTAAACAAATGGACTGCAACAGTAAAGCAATCAATTTGTTTATAATAAAGTTGAGAGCTTTTCTGTTCCCAGAGCCAACTCTTGTTGAGCAAAGCCTAAAAATAGTAATTACATGTGGTTATTATTTCCCTATAAATTTGGAGGGGTGGTTTGGATATTAAAGTAACTATCTTTCGTTAACGGTGTTTGTCAGTTGCTTGTAGAAGCAGGAAACTTGAGAAAGCCAACATGTCCAGTTGCCAATTAGGTTGGCTTTTGAATGATCATGTCAGTTTTTTTGTTTGTCAGTCTTCCTTAACAAACAAGCATCCACATTTGTTTTTAGTATTGGCTGCTACAGAAATGTATACGTTAAGGTTTCCAACACATGCTGTCCACACATTTAGAAATGGAATTATTGTTGTATGAATGATGTACAAGACTTGATAGGATGGACACAATCTATGCTTTAGTTCTGCACAAAAGGCCGACGTCCCATATAGTTGCATCTTCTTTACACACGAGTTAACACTGCACGACAAATTCCAACCTCTATGCTTCAGAGAGATCTACATTCTCATTGGCTGGATTTGTTGATCCAGGAGATGAATCTTGGATGCCATCGGTATCAGACGGTTGAGATTGATGCTTCGCAGCAGCCTGCAACACCCGGTTTTTGACATCTGATGATGAAGGAGATGTTGGTAGTCCAATGCCATTTGATTCCAATTTTCCAGCAGCCCACGAAAATGCCTGAGCTCCAACTTGTGCCGGAACAAGCAGCAGCCTTCATGAAACCATTGAGACCAGAATCTACAATCAGACAGCATTGAAACACTAGAACTATACGGAGCTTTTTACAGTTCACTTTTCTTCCTACAAGGCTATAAGCATATAAGCATGCATCTTGATTTAGTGTTCTCATCTCTGTAGACAGCAGTTTTAAGTGACTATGCTCCAAATCCTAGTTCTAGATAGGCCTCAATGATTTATGGAGTTGGCTTACCTCACATCTTGCTTAAAATCTTCAGCATTCTCATAAGATGCCACCCGCCGATAGATGGTCTGGTGAATTTAAAATGAAAAGAGCAATGAGAAAGGGAAAGATTCAGAGATTGTATGAATTTCTTTGAAGCAGGTTTCTTATTAACCAAATAAATGTCCAAAGCATGAATTAAAATCATATGGTTTTCTTTTTCCAGACAACACAGGAAGGGGGAAGGAAACATGTTGGGTGTCCCAGTTATCTTTTTCAAGTACTCAACATACATTGCGATATGAAAGTAAGCAATAGAATAAAGCTAGGAAGATCATAATACCTGACCAAGGCCAACAACGCCAATCAGTTGTAATGTCTTTTCCCACTCTGAACACCCAAAGAAAATAAGAAAGTCATGAATTTACCATCAATAGTAAATGCTGTAGCTAATTGCTATAACTTTACATAGAAAGAAGCTGTACCCATATCCTAAACAGTAGTATAGACAAAGTGTATCTGGTATATAACTTATAAACTTAAGGAGGATATACACACCTAGTAGTGCATACAGTCCCGCTATCAAACCCTGTACAGAAAGGTAGTTTAAAATATTAGTAAAGCATGGAACTGCATATGACAGAATAAATCATCTTTGTAAATGGCATATGGAACAAGAGATAAATTAAGCAGAAGCCTCTAGGAAACCCAACTTTAGCTCATGAACGGGCACTTAGGACAAGGTTCTCAAAGTGAAACTTAGATGCAAGTTCACAAAAAAGATTAATAGTCATCATGTGCAGAGTGCAATCCATCCAATGTGTTATCAATATTTTGAGAATATCTTGTGTCAAGGACATAACAAAACAAAATTGATGTTAACTATGGTGGAGATAATAATTAAGATATCAGACAAGCAATTTTTCTTACCACACCATACCCAAGAACTTGCAGCGGTGAAGGACTGATTTCCTCCAGAATAGCCTCAGCATCCTGAAATGATACAATGCTTGTGATTATGTGAAATGAAAATCTAAAAAATTGTAATGTACCATTTACCAGAGAATAGAAAAGTGAAAAATTAATTACACCAAGACATCAGAAAAACTTAGTTCGTTTGCACTTCATAATAGTAAACCCTTTACTTTTGATTACAATATTATAGTAATTTCCTATTCCACTTTTTTTCTATAGAGATAATGGTTACTGCAAACAATGTTGTATATATGCAAGAAACAAAATGGTTGTTGTCAAGGTGTTACACTGAATATTACCATCTCTTAAGACATGAAATTAGAAGAAGCAGCATCCAAAAGTGATAACTACCTCATTGAGTATGGTAAGTGTTGTCTCAGGTTTGAGTTCTTTAATTCGAAGACCATCTTTCACCCAAGATCGAAAGCCACCTTGAACCAAGTAAGGTTTCTGTCAATTATTTAAACACCACCAGATTATTATCTACTGAGCATGTAGTTGTAAATTCTAAATACAGCATAGCTATTTTCATATTTTCATAAGACCAGTCAATTTGTTATCTTGCAGGAAAGAGCATTAACTTGCCTTATGTCCCAGCTTTCTCAAGGATCTTGCAACTGCTTTGGAACGAGTACCATCAGCATCCATAATTATGACCTTAGACCTGTCCTACACAAAATATAAAACAAATAAACATTATTACTCATTACTCAAGACAAATGCTGATCAGGGAGAAATTAGAAGGTAGTGAATGATATAGGAACCTGAAGAATCATGAATCATTAATATTTCCCTAGTTTTGGGCATCAGACCTAGGTGTTGGATTCAGGATCTGAAGTTATGAGAAATCTTCCCTTAAGAACTTCATAATTATAAAATAGACTGAAACTACTTACCTGAACAATCTTCAAGTTCCGAATAACAGCAGCAGTTAAGGTGTCATCAAGATCTCTTCCATTCTTCAACAACTTCCCTACTGCGGCATCAATCTGAAAATTCATTGAATATTTTCAATTCTAAATTACAGGAAATGTGTGGAGCTAAGCTTTGGTAGCACATCATTCAAATTTTGAACTTTTGACATAACACTACTTAGCAACACAGATACTGTTCTTTTCTTTTAATTTATTAAAGCACCAGAATGCTTGTATAATACAATAGCTTCATTCACCAAATCATTACTTACCTCAGGTAGAGTCACATTTGCATAGCGATAGCGAGCTGCTCGTCTTAGATCAGGAATACCTTCTTTTTCTCTCAGAACCTTCGCACCAAAAACAATAAATGAACAAGGGAATAAAGAACCGAAGCCAAATATTGTTGGCAATTTGAAAAAGGGTAAACATTAAAGGAATATTCATATTATCTTTAGACAAAATCACTATATTTCAAAATGGGTGAGAAGATCTTTTTTTTTTTTTTTTGATCATATGCATTTGAGTATCATATATTCATAGTTAACCACTGAACCCAAAAAAGAAGAAGAATAGAATAGTTCTTTCTTGGAAATTAAAAGAAATTCTGTTTGTCTTAGCTTAGGTTGAGAGAAATAACAATTTATAATATCATCAGCTCGACAAAGTATAACGGTCATATCTTGCCTCGGGTCGGACATCAATGAGAACAGCATTCTCCTTCCCTGTCAAGAGCTCCAATGTAGATTGAGGAGATAAATCTCCAGAATAACCACTGTATGTCCACACCAAATAAATGACCCTGCAGCATATCTGGTAAGAAATATAAGTTTCTCACACGACAATATATTTATATTTCTTAATGAATAAATAAACAGGAAACGCAAATGGAATAAGAAAAAAAAGGATATCCATTACCATAAAGTGGCAGAGGTGCCAAGGAATAGAACAAATGGAATAATCGGATCATTTGGATCCAAGCCAAGACTTTCCTCCAACCCCTCAACAGCAAGATAAACCTGCTTTCAATACATTAGCTTCATCTTATCCATGATTGAATGCATAATATTACCTAATTCTGGATCAACTACTTGCTAGCTTAATTAACATTAAGCACCACTGCACCACTATCGAAAGTGTGGCAGTTTGCAAAAAGGACATATTTAGTTACTAGTTTAAAATCTAGGCACAATTGTCAAGTGGAAGTCCCCAAGAACAACGATACCTGTTGAAAAGCATCCTTGGCAGGCCCCAAAAGCTCTGATGCTCTCTTTTCTGACAAATTTAGTGCATCACTGATGTCAGGAGGAAGAAAGGCCTTGAAAGATTGATAAGAATTAACAGCGAAGGAAGCCCCATTTGCTAGACTATCCTCCACCACAACAATTGTGCGTCTCAAAAGGTCAACAGCAATCACACTTCCTTTACTTGTGGCTTCCTTAAAGTCACTTGAAAAATTTGTCAGTTTAGTACTGCTTAATTGTCCTGTTTGATCAACAGTCGAAGAAATTCCGCTAACAGCATTATCAACTGCTTCATTAACCCTTTCGACAACTGAGGATATTGACGAAGAGATTGTATCTAGTGAGCTTTTCAAAGTGTTTTCTCCCTTATCCACAGACGCACTGAAGGACTTTGTAACTCCATCAATAAGATCGTCAATACTAGGTTTCGCGCTGGACAATTGATCACTGTTCATGTCTAGGGTGTCTGATACAGATGTGGAAGTTCCTTGTGTCAAATCAGTAGCTGATATGGTTTCCGGTTCTACTTGTGTATATAAAGTACCAGCATTCTCAGTGGACTTGTCAGTGAACTCCACGAGTCCCTCATCGGTGGTCAATAGGCTAGAATTCTCTACATATTTCAGTTCAAACCTTCCCAACGAATGCTGGTAATCTCCAGTCTCTCTAGAAAAACTCCACACATCTGAGTACTTGCAGCTAATATTGTCTGATTCATTTGAGCAGAAACTCCTGTTGACAAAATCCATGGGAATCGACTGCTCTGTGCTTTTCACAACATTAGAGTACAAAGACTTTGTAGCATGAGCTTTAACGGAGTCTCTTTGGAAATGCATTGCATTTGACAATCTCCTATAGTCCACGACATATCTGGCCTCGAAATCCTTGTGGAAAGGAGAAATTGGATGCAAACCTCCATTTAACAAAACCTGTAACATCCACATATGCAAACATAAACTGGAAAGTTCATAACTTACAACTGTTAACACAGAAATGTGATGATCTCAAACAAAGCGATCATACTCCAATGCATGACACCATATCTTAGTTCACAATCTACTAAATGAAAATGAATCAAAATTCATTCAAGAGCAGCAGAAACTAAGCATTTGGGCTTTAAAATTTAAGACCAAAGAACCATGCTTTGGATATAAAATAAGGGTCACACTTTTAGTCCTGACCTGAGAATGAGAGGAGCAGCAGCTTGAGGTGGCTGAGCAAACAGGCAACATTGTAGTCATGTCAACTAATAATCAAGCATTCAGTTTCATCCTCTGCACCTGAAACACACACAAATATGTAAGGCAGAAAAGAAAAAAAGAAAAAAAATTAGCATTAAAATTTAAATAGAAACTGAACCAAAACTCAAGAATGAATCTTTGAATGAAAATTGGAGAGTTTGAAGGGATATTAGCTCAGTAGATTGTACTTACTTTAAGGTTCAAAGCAATCTGAAAATGGGTTTTTCTTCTCAAGTGAAAGAAAGAGTGAAGAGATATGAGAGGATGATGATAATGACTAATGTGGAAAATCGTGTGGCTTGTTCAATCCATTAGCTTCATCTTTGTTTGGCTCCTCTTTGCCTCCCGTATTCTTGTGGGGTCATGCTGACAAATGTTTTGGGCTTTTCTTCTTCCCGGTAAGCTGGCCCAAACATAAGCTAGCAGGACCGGCCCAATTGTTGTTGTATATTTTACTTTTCTAATTTCTGGGCATATATATACCTCAGTTAAAATTAATAATTGAGTTGGAATTCTGATAGATTCGAGAAAAATGTCGGTTTAGTCACATTTTTATTTGTACAAATGTTCACCTAGTCAATAACTGATTAAACGAACTACAGTTTAGTTAAGTAGCTTGACCATTATTAGTTGGTAATTCATCAACTGCTTACCACGTAAACACCATTGTCTTATTTTAAGAAACGATTGATTTATTATATTTATAACGATCGGTATTTATTACCGGATCCATCAAAATAGTGACAACTCCATCATGTGGTTCGTCTGTGCATGTTGTACATGGTTAGTATCTCGTTTAAACTTCTTGCTATGAAAACAAATCTAAAATGTGAGACCGTTACTCAAGATTTCTGCAAGTTATATTAAGAATCAAGTCACTCTTTATCGTGATTTTTCTAAACTTAAAAACTCACTAACAGACTAGCGTATCATCATATTTTATGTAGGTTCCGGCCGAAATATAATTGTGTTTGCAGTTTTTCCAAAACGAAGAAAATGTTTTCTTCATGGAAAATAGGTACATGAAATTTACTACTTTTATCCTTTAATAAAATTGACTACTTTGCTGATGAAAGAAGAAGAGTAAAAAGGAAAGAAGATATAAATGTTCATCTTTGCTACCGTTTTTGGTCCTAACGTCATTCATATTTTCCGTTTTGAAAAAGACCGGAGAACTGGAGAAGAAGTGATATGAGTTTCCCGGAGTCGGCCGCGTCCAATTGACTCGTATCAATTTCTTCAGATCGAGATCTCGCAGCCATGGAATCACCTAGTAATCTTCAATCCTCTGATCTCTCGCTCTTTAATTTTTGATCCTTCAATTTCAACATCTCGATTCTCTATACGTATTCGTAGAGGTTCTGCAAGATCATACGCTCTCAACATGTATATCGTTGTTTACGAGCTTATATATATATTGTTGCTTGCTTCAATTTTACACGCTATTGTTAGCTCCAACACTTGAGGATTTGCAAATCTCGCTTTGGAATTTGATATTTAGTTCTTAGTTTTCTGGTAGCATAATCATGAGCAGGAGGAGTTGCTTTTCTAGATTGAATTTTGATTTTTTTTTTTTTTGAATTGTGATTGTTTCAGTTGGAGGTTTGAGGCAAACATCTGTGATAGTTGTTACATTGGAGACTGGTGAAGTGTATGTGATTGCGAGTCTGTCGTCTAGGCTTGACACTCAGGTTATATATGTTGATCCCACAACTGGAGCTCTTCGCTACAATGCGAAGCCAGGATTCGATGTTTTTAAATCCGAAAAGGAGGCTCTGAATTACATTACAAACGGTTCGGAGTGGCTGTGTAGGAGCACGACTTATGCGCGTGCGATCTTGGGGTATGCTGCATTGGGCAGCTTTGGTTTGCTTCTTGTGGCTACCAAGTTGACTGCTACTGTTCCGAATCTGCCTGGCGGAGGGACTGTGTATACTGTGACCGAGAGCCAATGGATCAAGATTTTGCTTCAGAATCCGCAACCGCAGGGGAAAGGGGAAGTAAAGAATGTTAATGAATTGACTGATATGGACATTGATGGGAAGCATTACTTTTGTGAGGCAAGGGACATCACTAGGCCATTTCCCAGCCGAATGTGCTTGCGTGAACCTGACGATGAATTTGTTTGGAATGCTTGGTTCTCGATGCCTTTCAAAAACATTGGGCTCCCGCACCATTGTGTCACTCTGCTTCAGGTTTTACTTCGTTCTTGGTATCTTCATAGTCTAACCGTGCTTTCTCTTACATGACCTTTATTCTAAAGCATCAAAGTCACTGTTCTTGTCCAACTTTTAGTTCTACCTTTTGCTGTTCAACCAATTTCGTTTATTACAGTTATCTTCCTGATTTCCAGTCACAATAAATGCCAACACTACAACTAAAATAGATTGATTGTGTTAAGATAGTTTATGGAACACCGTAATTTCATGTACAGTTTACCTGTTTGTAATGTTCTCTTACCTGATATTAATGTGTAGGGTTTTGCAGAATATCGAAATTTTGGATCCTCAGGGAATCTGGAAGGAGTTGTTGCTCTCATAGCTCGTCGAAGCAGGCTGCATCCTGGTACTCGGTACTTGGCTAGGGGATTAAATTCATGTTCTAGCACAGGTAGTACTTATCCATTAACAAATCGTTCACGGTGTTTCTGTACTATTGAATTTTTCTTATTTATTAGCGTGATACAATTTTAGTCAGCTTATATTTTTGGCCTGGGTTAATGTGTTTCCTAGGTATGCTTTTCTGATGTCTGTTTCTTGAAAATGACAGGTAACGAGGTGGAGTGCGAGCAACTTGTATGGGTCCCTAAAAGGGCTGGCCAAACTGTTCCTTTCAACACGTATGTTTGGCGGCGGGGTACAATTCCAATCTGGTGGGGTGCAGAGTTAAAAATCACTGCTGCTGAAGCAGAAATATATGTTTCAGACCGCGATCCTTATAAAGGGAGCGCAGATTACTACCAGAGGTTGACTAAAAGGTATGATGCACGGAATTTAGATGTAGCTGTTGGGGGGACTCAGAATAGAAAAGCACTAGTTCCAATTGTATGTATCAACTTGCTTAGGAATGGAGAAGGAAAGTCGGAATCCATTTTAGTACAGCATTTTGAGGAATCTTTAAACTACATCAGATCAACAGGAAAACTTCCTTATACTCGAATTCATCTAGTTAATTATGACTGGCATGCAAGTACAAAGTTAAAAGGCGAACAGCAAACTATTGAAGGATTATGGAAACATCTAAAAGCACCCACTGTATCTATAGGCATTTCTGAAGGAGATTATTTGCCTTCACGAGACAGAATTAAGGACTGCAGAGGAGAAATTATCTACAATGATGACTTTGAGGGAGCTTTCTGCTTAAGATCCCATCAAAATGGTGTAATACGTTTCAACTGCGCTGATTCTTTGGATAGAACAAATGCTGCAAGTTATTTTGGCTCTCTCCAGGTTTTTGTGGAGCAGTGTAGGAGGCTAGGTATATCACTTGACAGTGATTTGGCATTTGGTTATCAATCAATGACTAATTATGCCGGATATACAGCTCCTTTGCCACCAGGCTGGGAGAAGAGGTCGGATGCAGTAACAGGGAAAACATACTACATTGATCACAATACGAGGACCACAACATGGATGCATCCATGTCCTGATAAACCTTGGAAGAGATTTGATATGTCATTTGAGGAATTCAAGAGATCAACAATTTTATCTCCAGTATCCCAGCTTGCAGATCTTTTTCTTCTCGCTGGTGATATTCATGCAACACTTTATACTGGTTCCAAAGCTATGCATAGCCAAATCCTCAGCATTTTCAATGAAGATGCTGGAAAGTTTAAACAATTTTCTGCAGCACAGAATATGAAAATAACTTTACAGAGGCGATACAAAAATGCAGTTGTAGACAGCTCTCGTCAAAAGCAATTGGAAATGTTCCTTGGAATGAGATTATTCAAGCATCTTCCATCAGTTTCTTTTCACCCTCTAAATGTATGTTATTCTGGACTCTCAGAATCAATTTTAGTGATACTCCCTCTTCTATTTCAGTTCTTCCATCAGTTTCTTTTCACCCCCTAAAAGTATGTTATTCTGGACTCTCAGAATCAATTTTAGTGATACTCGCTCTTCTATTTCAGTTTTACTGTTTCTTATTGTACTGTTTTTATTTTCATCCTAGCATTGTCTGACATTCTAATAATTGCAGGTAGTCTCTCGACCATCGGGTTTCTTCCTTAAACCAGTTGCTAACATGTTTCCAAGTTCCAGTGGTGAAGCCAGTCTTCTGAGTTTCAGAAGAAAAGACCTAATCTGGGTACCCTTTATAGTTTTCATTGCAAGGTCTATTATGAGGAAAATCTTTTTAGTATCAATTCTTACTTGAAATAGTTTCTATCTCTCAGGTTGCCCACAAGCTGCAGATGTGGTTGAACTTTTTATCTATCTAGGTGAGCCTTGCCATGTATGTCAGCTTCTTCTCACAGTATCTCATGGTGCAGATGACTCGACCTATCCATCAACAGTTGATGTAAGGACGGGACGCTCTTTAGACGGGCTAAAACTGGTCTTGGAGGTCTGTAATCACACTTCCTTTGCTCTTACAACTTTGAATTCGAAGTTGTCCCTCTGAACTTAGTTTGTATCATAAAGAGGATGAAGAATTGAGGATCTGTTAGAAATTTGAAATTTTAATACTGCTCTGTTTACTGATTGAACAAATAAATCATTGCATAATGAACTAATATATGTTAAACAATAAACGAAGGTATAAGTTTGGTTTTGGTAGTTTTTGAAGAGGTAGTTTTTGTTAGTTCCTTTGCAAATGTACTTGGTGAAAGTTACATAACTTCTACAGTTCTAATCTTTTATTGGATTATTATGACAGGGTGCTTCCATACCGCACTGTATAAATGGAACAAACCTCATGATACCCATACCGGGCCTATTAGTCCAGAGGATATGGCTGTAACAGGAGCTGGTTCACGCCTCCATGCTGAAGATATATCTACCCTTCCATTATTGTATGATTTTGAAGAATTGGAAGGAGAACTTGACTTCCTTACTCGTGTAGTTGCCCTTACATTTTATCCTGCTGCCTCGGGAAGAACCCCTATCACTCTTGGTGAGGTAAAAGAACCTCGCATAATTATTAAGGATTTGTCATAGTCTTTCGTTTGTGACCATTCTTTTAAGGTATTGTCATACACAATTTTGTTCTTAAGCTTCTTACATGCACATGTCTGCAAGAATTTGATGCAGTATTTTTCTAAAGGGATGTAGTTCTGCAGCAATTTCAATTGGACCATATTCTTTTGTGAACTCTTATTTTTTTATTTTTTTTGCAGATAGAAGTCCTTGGAGTTTCTCTTCCTTGGAAAGGTGCATTTAATAAAGAAGGCCCTGGTGCAAGATTACCTGAACAGGCTAAAATCTTCCAGAATGAAACCAAATCATCTCTTTCTCGTTCAAATACCAATCCATTTTATGGTGCTTCATCTAAGATTGTGCCACCACCAGTGCAACCAAGTGCATCCGCAAACAATTTGGTTGACCTGTTGACTGGTGAGATCATCCATTCAGAACACATTGCTCAGCCAGTGATAGGAAATGCTGTAGACAAGGGAGGTGACTTGCTTGATTTTTTAGACCAAGCTGTTGTTGAATATCATGGTGCTCAAAATGATCTTAAATTGTCTTCATCACACGATGGTAGATCTTCAGATAGCAGTTCCCAGCAGTACATTGATCGATTGAAATCACTTACTGGGCCACGTATGGTATGATACTGTTCTTATCCACCTTTGAACTTGTAATTGTTTGTTAATTATTTCAATGGATTGGCCTAGCTGTTTGACCAGGCAACATAGTTGGAGGTCAAAACTGGCCCGTACTTTGATAGCTCAAGCTAGCTTGATGACCCTATTGACAACCTATTATGTTTGCAGGAAAGAAAACTAGACTTCATGGAAGCGATGAAACTTGAAATTGAGCGGCTCCAGCTGAATATTTCTGCGGCTGAAAGGGATAGAGCTTTATTATCAATAGGAACTGATCCTGCTACTATAAATCCTAATGTGTTACTCGATGAACGTTACATGGGAAGATTGTGCAGAGTTGCGAACTCCCTTGCACATCTTGGACAAGCGTCCTTGGAAGACAGAATTACATCTGCTATTGGTCTTGAGACTACTGATGACAATGTTATAGATTTTTGGAATATAAGTGGAATTGGTGAGTGTTGTTACGGTGGCATGTGTGAGGTGCGTGCTGAAACTGATCCGCGTACAAGTAAATCCTTTTCGGGATCATCAGGTGGAGGGTCTCCGTTGATCTTGTTATGTTCTCAATGTCAAAGGAAAGTTTGTAAAGTTTGTTGTGCTGGGAGAGGAGCCCTTCTGGTTTCAGGCTATGGCTCAAGGGACGCCACAAATTATAATGGTGTGGTAAGGCAGGGGGGATCAAGCCATGGTAGCCAGGTTGATATCACTACTAATCGTTCAGTAGTGCTTGATGGTGTTGTTTGCAAACGATGCTGCAATGAGATTGTGCTTGATGCTTTGATATTGGACTACATTAGGGTTTTGGTAAGCATGAGGAGAAGTTCCCGTGCAGATGCTGCTGCACATGAAGCCTTGAACCAGGTGATTGGATTTTCCTTAAACGATGGTCTTCGTGAGAGTAATCAGTCTTCTGAAAAGAGATCCATTAAATCTCTGTTACAAGTACTTGATGGAGAGGAATCCCTGGCTGAGTTTCCCTTCGCCAGCTTCTTGAACTCGGTATTGTTTCAAGCTTTTAGCTCATTCTATGTTCTTATTCCAGGCTGGTTACAATAAATATGCAACTTGTTCATAATCAAGGTCTTAGATTTTTGTCTTAATACAATGACTGGATTTGGTAGCATTAATCGTTGTTATTATTACAAATATAGGTTGAAACGGCTACTGATTCAGCACCACTCTTATCATTGCTTGCTCCTCTTGATGGTGGATCACAGCATTCTTACTGGAAAGCTCCTCCTAGTACAACCTGTGTTGAATTTATTATTGTTCTCGGTACCCTTTCTGATGTCAGTGGGGTCTCTTTGCTTATTAGTCCATGTGGTTACTCTGAGGCTGAAGCTCCCACGGTAAGTCTATTTCTATACAGTGTCTTGTTACAATGACGCCATCTTTGATATGTGTGCCTTATAGTAGGCTTCCTGTAGTCATGTTTCTTGCTTATTTACTTTAGACTAGGTTGTTTACTCTATACAGTGTCTTGTTACAATGACGGCATCTTTGATATGTGTGCCTTATAGTAGGCTTCCTGTAGTCATGTTTCTTGCTTATTTACTTTAGACTAGGTTGTTTTCTTATGGTAAAGTTGGTTGTTCTATCTTTCTGTTGACTGAGATTTTTTTGATGAGAGATGTTACGTAAAAAGCGATTATGGTGTTCTGCATTTCTGGCCTCTAGTTGTTAGTGGTGTGGATAAGGAATACTGGCATTCCATTTAGGACCGAAGCAAATTTCTTGTGGTGGTCTTTCACTAAGCAATATAGGGAAGTTCCCTTCAGTGAGATGAAGACTAGTCTGGAGTTAGCACTGAATCTGATTGCTTCTTTTCCCCTGGGGTTCTAGGTCATAGTGTGGGTTGATTGTTGGTTTTAAGTACTTGTTTCCCACAGCGTTCTTGACCTTTTTTTGTATCTTTTTTTCTTCCTGCGGAACTTTGCACTTTATTATAATGAAAAAGAGTCATCTATCGTGGCTTCTTATGCTATAATAGTATATTGTATACATATATTTCGGGAATGCTGTCAAGTTTATAACATATCTTGATTTTTGTGACCCTTTTACTTCTGTAAATTCTGTGGACAAGTCAACCTAACCTGTTGGTACAGGTGCAAATCTGGGCCAGCAATAAAATACACAAGGAAGAAAGGTCATGCATGGGAAAATGGGATGTGCAGTCCATGATCACGTCTTCCTCAGAATATTTTGGACCAGAAAAATTGGTTAGAGAAGATCAAGTGCCTAGGCATGTGAAGTTTGCATTTAAGAATCCAGTTCGATGTCGCATCATTTGGATAACCTTACGTCTTCAGCGACCTGGTTCCAGTTCTCTAAATTTTGAGAACTTGAATCTGTTGTCTCTTGATGAAAATCCATTTGCAGAAGTACCTCGACGTGCCTCTTTTGGAGGAGCAGTTGAAAGAGAGCCCTGTCTTCATGCAAAAAGGATACTGGTAGTAGGAAGCCCAGTGAAAAAAGATCTAGCACGCACATCTTCACAAGGCTCTGATCAGATGAATATGAAAAGCTGGCTGGAGAGAGATCCACAATTAAATAGATTTAGGGTAAAAAGCATCACTTATCTTCTTTATTCTTTCTACGTTCTTGTCTTCTTACACATTTACCACTTGCAAATTTATGCATATTCGTGCTATTTTCTTCCAGGTTCCAATTGAGGCTGAGAGATTGTTGGATAATGATATAGTCTTGGAACAGTTCCTATCTCCTGCTTCACCTTTGCTTGCTGGGTTTCGTCTTGATGCTTTTGGTGCAATAAAACCTTTGGTTACCCATTCGCCCTCTTCAAATTCACACATATGGGATGTGTCAGCCACACTTTTAGACGAGAGACACATCTCTCCTGCTGTGCTTTATATACAAGTATCTATTTTCCAGGTACTTACTAGACCTGTACTACTGATATATATTCGTCAGCTTCCTAGTGAAGATAATTAAGGTGGCTCAGTTAGGTATTATGTTTGTGTTTTAGTAAGCTGATAATCTACTCGGTGTATTTCAACTTTCATCTGAACTTTCAAAACATGCATTATCACAGGAACCCCACAACATGGTGACCGTTGCAGAATATAGGTTGCCAGAGGCTAAGCCTGGGACTGCTATGTACTTTGATTTCCCTAGAAAAATACAGACGCGCAGAATTACGTTTAAACTTCTTGGAGATGTTACAGCATTTATTGACGACCCAACAGAACAGGATGATCCAGGTTCCAGAGGTCTACCAGTAGCAGCCGGATTATCATTAGCCAATAGAATTAAGTTGTATTACTATGATGATCCCTACGAACTTGGAAAATGGGCAAGCCTTTCAGCAGTTTGAATTGAAATTTGGTTCACTTACACACGGGAGGAAAGAAGAACCGGGTTTTAGATCATGGGTTGTTGATTTTGATCGGTTTTGTGGGTAGTGTATTTGCGTACTTTTTGTTTGTTGTAATATCATCATTCTTTGATGTAGTGATATCATTAGAAATAGGAAATCAGAAATGTATTCTTTGTGCAAGAATCTGGTGTGATATTCTGGAGTTGATAATCTTCTGTTGCATTCAATTTAAAGACAAGCATCTTGAGGTCCTCAACAGTTGGCCTCAGAGCAAAAGGTGATTGATTCATTGAGGTGCAAGCTACGGCCATCTTGATTGTTCTTTATTTCTGCATTATGTATGCTTCGCCTGAAACATACAAAGCATTTGACTGGATAATGAAATTTGAACAAAATCAATGGAACTAAACAAATAAATAGCACTTCGATCCTTTCTTATTCCATAAAAATCCCCAGAGGTTATTCACTCATATTCAGTCGTACACATGCATATTCAGTATTCAAAGACCACAGAAGTTCTTAACACAAACCCTGCTAGTAGTTAGAGCCAGTTGTGAAGCAAGGTATTCAAGATGATTCAGTGGCTTATATTTCAAAGGGTGTTCGTCATCGATCAACTCCTCGGGCACAGTTATGATCCCATTGTGGAATGTAGAGAGCAGAACTGAGTATCTCACTGCGTTTTCGCTCATCGTCACTCTATGCAGACAAGGTTGAATCCTGTCGTTGCTCCATACCTGAAACCCGTCCCCAGTCATGAAGATAAAAGAGTTAGGGGAGGCATCGAAGCCAATCCACTGATCACCATGCTTTGTTTTGACCTCCAAGCCATTTACATGGTTTTGATGTATAATGGTGGTGAGGTTGAGGTCTGTATGCTCCGGAAGAGCCTTGTGGGTTTTCTCCTTGTCAGCTGCATTGTATTTGTGAAGTCGAAGAACATAATCAGTGGAACCAATATGAGATTCACAGTACTTGTACACACCATAGTGCTCAAATATCATTCTTGTCACAGTCTGGTCTAGCCCCGTCACCAGCTTGGCATATGAATTTGCCGTCTCACTAACAAATTTAAACCAACAACAAACTAGTAAGATATATATGAACTTGAAACTTCATAATATAATTTGATTGGTGACCTAGGGTGGTGGTTTTGGCATTAGAACCTTGGTTTGCTTGATTTGATATCAAATGAAACACAGTATGCATGATCATCTGAACATAGCGATGATATAGTTCAGATAGAAAAATACTTTATGAACATAACAAAATAATCTGGAAGATGAAAGTAGTGTATGTACTAACCAGAAATGATGATTTCCATCGGGCCAGAAGAGTTTGGTGAACTTATGAGTAGCCTCAGAGTTGGTTGGATCATCGATCCCCAAGCCTTCATGAACAGAATTAGGTGAATGGTAACCACGGAAAGGCTTCTGATAAGTGTTCTGGAGCTTGATCTCTTTGGGAAAATCAAACAAGTCGTCCAAGCTACCAAAGATGCTGTTGTGAAGCTCCAGACAGTCTGCATCTGACAGTGTTGCCACAAAGCAACCGTAGTCTTCGAGTGCGTTGCAGACTTCGTTGCAGGCTTCCAGCCATGAACTTGTTCCGGGCTTTAAGTCGTCGCCGGAGAAGTCTATGACCGGAATCTTAGCCTCTGTGTTAGGAATACTACCCATGATTGATCGTGCTTACTTTTCCTCTCAGCTCTATATTGTCACCCTCGCATTGCTACATATGCTGCACACAGCTCACTAGTAAGTCAGTGTCAGCCTCCACTTTTGACCAATATCGTTTGTTTAGTCCTGCTGTCATTGTTGATTTAAGCAAACAACGTGCTACTGTGGCACTCTAGCAGCTGGTGTGTGGTGGCTTGTTTACCTCTGTGACAAATCGGCATAAAATCCAAAGTCTCTGGTAGCCACAAGTTGGGCCGTCGGCAGTTTGATCTTCCGAGTTTGATTACGAAAATGAATATCACACCGAAAATGAATATCACACTCATCTAATTTGCACGGACACGGCGACACGGCAAAACTCAAAAACTGAGTTCCGACACAGCTTGGACATGGCAAACAAAATTATATATTTATGTATTTTTAATAAATAAAAAATATGCTAAAATATGAAATAAGTTATTAATTACCAAAAAGTTCTAAATCAATCTATTTTATAATCATAAGAAATAAGTTAAGTGCATAACTAATAACATTAAAAACAGCAGATCTCTAGCACCTAAACATAACATTAAAGAAAAACAAACTGAGCAGTAGTTGTTTTCAAATAGGGCAATCTCTAGCACAGTAGCACCTAATAGACCAAAATATGAATTAATATAATTATCAATCCATAATCCATCCAAACTCCTTTTTTTTTTAAAGTCTGAAACGCTGATATGGCGTGTCGCAATACCGTGTCGAGGCGGTCAACGTGTTGAGACGTGTCCGAAAAATCATTTTTTCGGACACGTATTTTACCGTGTCGGCGTGTCGGAGTATCCGACACTCCAGAGGTGTGAGTGTCCATAAACAACACTTCATAGCCCATACAACATATACGTTTGAGTTAACTAGTTGGCACAATGAAAATTTGCATTAGCTCCCGCACAAATGATACATATATATATTAATTATACTAAAATATAACAGTTAGTTTTCCTGAAATGATATTTCGAACAATTTGTAGTGGAGATATGTCTAATTATCATCTTGAAATTTGTAAAGGGAAAATGAAGCAAGGACTCAAAACCCCTGAATATTTCCGGTAATACCAATCAAACCACGCACCGATCAGAGCCGTCGAACTAACAAAAACCCTAAGCATCACAGCCGTTGATCCTTGTACCACTTAGCACGCTTGCTATATAAAACCCATCGTCTCTATTTGCGAACCCTAGCCGTGTCTTGCTCGCTCCCTCAGCCGTGCCGATCTCCTTCAATGGTCAGTCTCCTCCTTCTCCTTACTCAATTTCTTCATTTCGTAATAATTTTTTTTTTTATTTTGTTTTTATATTCCAAAATCGTTCGTAGCATAACCAGTTTCAATCAATCAATTTAGGCTTTTCAATTTTTGATTTCCGTCTCTCTCAGTGTGTCAATCTCAATCTTAATATACAGCAGTAGATTCATCTGTTAGAGTATTTTGGTTTTGTTTCAATTTATATTTTTTGTTGAATTTAGGGTTTATAGAAGGTGCATCGTTTTCGTTTGGTACTGTTGTTTTGATCTGCCTCGTTAATGTGCATTGTAGCGTAATGTGCTTGCGAAATTGGTTGGTGATTCTGCTACTTTGGACTTGATTGTGAAGCAAGTTGTTTAATTGTAAATTACAGGCTTTTGTCAAGTCTCACAAGTCCAGGGCCTACTTCAAGAGGTTCCAAGTCAAGTACAAGAGAAGGCGAGGTATTTGATCCATTTGTGTTTCATAGTCGATTGGCATTATTTCCCATTTGTGTGTTATTACAGTTGTATGAACTATGAATTATTGTTTACAGAGGGGAAGACTGAATCGGGCAAGAATTAGGCTCATCAATCAAGACAGAACAAATACAACACACCCAAGTATCGGTTTGTTGTGAGATTTACAAACAAAGATATTGTTGCCCAGATCGTATCTGCCAGCATTGCTGGCGATTTGGTCCTTGCATCTGCCTATGCTCATGAGCTGCCACACTATGGGCTTGATTTTGGTCTCACAAACTATGCTGCAGGTATTCCCATCATTATTTGACTGTTTCCCTTCTCTATCTGCATTTGCGTGTTAGTTTTTCTTCCGATAGTAACAGTCTATATGAGCAGCTTACTGCACTGGACTTCTCTTGGCTCGTCGTGTCTTGAAGACTCTTGAGATGGATGCTGAGTATGAAGGCAATGTTGAGGTAATTTGAAGTGTCTTGTCTTTTTCTTTACTGTCTTGTACTCAACAACTTTTGCTTCATATGCTTTTTCTTGTTGTTGTACTAATCCAAATGGTTTCTGGTATGCAGGCTACTGGTGAGGATTACTCTGTTGAGCCAACTGAGAGCAGAAGACCATTCCGTGCTCTTCTTGATGTTGGCTTAATTAGGACGACTACTGGAAACTGTGTGTTCGGTGCCCTGAAGGTATCGTAGCTTATTTCTTGATGGTGCTTTGTTCCAGAGTAAATATTTTATGGTGCTTTGTTCCAGACTAAATATATTTATTCACACACAGAATCAAATATTACATTTGTAGATGTAGTACCCGTTTTCATTTGGTAGTCAAATGATGTCAATTTTGGCTCTTGAGTTTCTAATTGTCAGTTTTGTGCACCCTTCTATTCAGTAGCCTCTTCGTTATGTTATCTATTTATATGTTGCATTTCCTAGTCAATAGAAATTGATCTTATATGTTGCTTTGTTCTGCACAAACTTTCTGCGTACGGAATTGATGATTACCATCTTGGCTTTAATATTGTTATAGGGAGCTTTGGATGGTGGTTTGGATATTCCACACAGTGAAAAGAGGTTTGCTGGTTTCTCCAAGGACAGCAAGCAGCTTGATGCTGAGGTCCATCGCAAGTATATCTATGGTGGCCATGTTGCCGCATATATGAGGGTAAGAATAAAGAATCAAATGGCTTTTCGAGGCTTGCTTCTTGTTTTCTGAAATTCTTGATTATCTGTGTTCCAGACTTTGATGGAGGATGAACCAGAAAAGTATCAGACTCATTTCAGTGAATATCTCAAGAAGGGAATTGAAGCCGATAACATTGAAGAGGTTTACAAGAAAGTGCATGCCGCCATCAGGGCTGACCCTACAATGAAGAAGCCTTCAAAGCCACAACCCTCAGAACATAAGAGGTAAAAATTGAATCACCTGTTTCAGTTGCGGATATGAACTTTCTTTGTTAATGTGCATGATATTTAAATTTGTTGTGTTTGAAATTGTTCTCACCCTATTCTCATCATTGCACAGCATGCTTCCTTGAGTTGAATCATCACGTGTGTCTAGCCTATTTTTAAATGCAATACAATTGCAGTAAAAGTCATGAGTGTTGGAATTTGGCATTTCGCCGTTACCCTTGTTTCCTGCAACACATGCTTCTATGCTTTCCTCTTATGTGGTTCTGAAGTATAATATATACAAAAGAAACTCATTTGAGCGTTGCTTTTTCACTTGTTGGAACAGGTGGAATCTCAAGAAGCTTACCTACGAGGAAAGGAAGAACAAATTGATTGAGAGACTAAATGCCTTCAACTCAGCTGCCCATGCTGATGATGACGATGATGAGTGATCAAAGAGTTGTTTCCTTTAGCTTGTCTACCCTAAGCATGCAATGAGATTGAGTTATTATAAATTCACATAGGACTCCTTTAAAATTTTCTTCTCCAGAACATGGATATTACTCTGTGGTCTTTTTCTTGTTTGGTGATGGAAGCTAGAAATCGACTAAAGTTTTGACGGCTATTAATTTATCTATTTTCTTGTCTTGTCTTTAATCTTTAGTACTAGTTTTGGAAGTTTTTAAATAGCGAATTAGTGAAGGTGTCGCATCTGTTTTTCAGTACAACAATTAAACTAGGCAAGTCTAATCTACAAAGAAACCAGAATGAGATTGGATAAGAGTATAGCAACCGTGTCTGAGAATCTCACTGCTGCTCGCAACCGGAACTGGTGAGGATTCAGATATTTGAGAATGAAAGGCAGTAAATAGGAGATGTGAGCTACTATAGGGTCCACAACTAAGGGTACCTTATCTAGTTCCAGCCAATAGCATTCTATTTCCAGTTACATGTAAAGCTCCATAGCCTTGAAAACCATCCAAAAACAGATTTCCCCAATTAACTAGAGAAGCGATGGCTCATTCTCTAACCTCACCTCCGGCTACCGCGACAACGCCAATCTCAGCAAGGACCAAGACCAACACCCATTTTCCGTCGTCTCTCAAAGTCAAGGCTTGCCATCAAGTTTCAGATGGCCCTAACAAACTTGTTCACCGCAGGTTAGTGTATGCCTTCATGTTGTGACACGCATTGTATAGTGGCATTAGATAGGTAGCACATAATGTTGTCGATGTGATGGTGCAGGGCTGCGGGTTTGGGTTTGGCCGGGGCTGTGCTCAACTTCGTTGTAGGCGACCGGAGTGCAAATGCAGCTGCAAGAAGGCCGCCACCGCCTCCGGTTGACGAGAAAAGAGAGAAGAAGGATCCCAATGTGAGTGGTGTGCTTGCAAAAGTGTTGGCTAGCAAAAAGAGAAAGGAAGCCATGAAGGAAGCCGTGGCCAAGCTAAGAGAGAAAGGGAAGCCTGTTCAGGAGTGATCTGATTACTTCTTTTAGAAGTACTGCTTGTCATTGTTCAGGAAACTACAGAGATTAATTAAACGTTGTGTTTGACGTAATTTGATTCATCTTCACGAGCTCTTTTGTATGTATGTATGTTGGTGCCAAAACAGAGGTCTATCTTTATTTATTCCAGATCACAAAGAATAAAATTGTATGGTTGAGAATGCGCAAGCAAATGCAAATCGATCTGTTCATAATGTTTTGCTTTGCATGAGAAAATGGAAAGCAGAGTTGTAATTAAACTTGTAATGTAATAATAAAATGCAATTCAACTAATCAACTCCTTAAGGAGAGCAGAGCTCAAAAGAATTCTGGGTTGGGGCTAAAAAGATGTCCATATCTCTCTGCTTGCTAACTTTTGGTGTTGCAGGATTAATACAAAAACGAACTGAAAACAAAAGAGAAGGGTGATATTAAATATACCCAGCAAAGTACTAAAACGACCAGCAAACTTTATATACCCAGTAAAATCATCTAATTTCTATCCACACAGCAACATTCCAATAATACCCTTAAGTGCATAAACTCAACTAAGCCCTCGACCAAAAATACACGATTACCACTGCTTTGCTGATATGGTTGAGTTCCAAACTCGATTTTGGCAGAGTGGCTGTCGTGGTGGTTGCAAAGACGGAAGCCAGAATTAGCTTTATAAAGGAAGAGGTCTGAATTTAAACTCCTCCTCATTGTTGATTAATTGAAGATCGACACAGACCCGACTTTTGTATGTATTACAGGTGCCCAAAAAGTATAAGGCTGGAGCTGGTGGATCAGGGTACCAACGAAGGGTTCGTCAACTTGTATGTCTAATTCAAGATTCCAACTGAAATGTCAATATGCATAAATGCATCTCTTGAAATTGTCAATTGCAAGTTTTCAATACAATTTAAGGAACTAATTGTTTTCTTTGTTGGGTTTGTTGGAGATATATTGCTGGGTTTTTTTTTTTTGATTAAGATCGATTAGGATGTATGGTGGGTTTGCTGGTATAATTTGAAATGTTTTGCTGGATTTCATCACAATAAAGGTATAATTAGAAATACAAAATTTTAATGGGTTTGAAAATGATGTTGGGTCTACTCAAGAGAAACAGAGAGAGGGACGAACAAGATAAACGTACAATTTGTTTGTTTTTTGTTTTTTAACCTTTTGAAGGTGGGACCCTCCAGCCCGGGCAGGTCCACTACTCTTCTATCCGCCTAGCCCGCATAGGCCCATTTTTCCATATTTTTGGCCTTTTTGAGCCTTGCTACTTATGGGCCTGACCAAGTATGAGTGTGAGAGTTACGTTATGTTCCAACTAAAGCCAACAGACAGTCTAACCAGAACAACGCACCAAACGAAAGCAAGCAACGACGAGAGAACGAAGAAAGATGATGCCCAGATGCTCCGTTCAATCCCCAGACGTTCAATTATTTCAGACCTTAAATGGCCTTCAACAACTCGCCGAAACCCACCGTTTCAAGGTTCCCTCACTCCCTTATCTCTCTTCCTTTCATCAAAAACTTCACTACACTACCGTGAAAAATCTATCATTTCTTTGGATGTTAACGTGTGTTTAGGCTTATTATGATTCAATGAACTTGAACTCAGTCTATTACCGTACCTAAATTTGATATCTTGCACACAGAAATTCAAGACATCACTGTAAAAGTTTTATGATTTATTTGCTGACTAATGCGAGTTTAAGCTTATTATGATTCTGTTGACTTGAGCCATGAACTTGAACTCAGTCCATTTCCAATATTTTCTTTCTTTAACAGAAATTCAATGACTTCATTGAAAAATATATGTCGTTTGTTTGGTTGCTATTGTGGGTTTTGGCGATGAACTTGAAAAGAATCCTGGGGACTGCAGCTTATATAGATTAATGTGTTTGGTGATCTGTGAAAATGCAGGCCTGGTTATTAGATCAGTTTGGAGTACTCCACGATGGGAAGCAGCCTTATCCCGGAGCAATTACAACATGTATGTTTTCGTCTATTAGTTTTGGGGTTTGGGTAAGCTTTAACTGAAACCAGAACTTGTTCTAGTTTCAATTTGGCAATGTTGCGGTGCTTATTGGGTTGTTTGATCGTTCTTGTTTTATAGTGAAGAAGCTAGCAAACAGTGGTGCAAAGATGGTGATTATAAGTAACTCCTCTAGACGAGCGTCTACAACATTGGAGAAATTGGGAAGCCTTGGGTTTGATCCTTCTCTCTTTGTAGGAGCCGTTACTAGTGGAGAGCTAACACATCAGAGCTTGCAAAGGTGAACCATTATGTATTCTTTCATATATCTAACTTTTTGCTTTTGAAAGTTAGAACTTGTTTCGGATATTCGTTTGTCTTATCATGATAGTGAAACCGGACAAACATTGGTTTTCCCTTGAAGAAGTCATCTCTCATCAACTTGATGTGGTTCAGTTTATCAGCTGATAATAGTATTAGGACATGCATTTGGAACTGACAAGGGGACCAAAGCTGACGTCACCAAAGCTGTTGGAACTGACAAGAGGACCCATAATTAAGCTTTATCCCCTCTAAAATTATGGGTCCCCTTGTCAGTTCCAACAGCTTTGGTGACGTCATATTTCGAGGGGAATTCAAAAATTTGACCTAACTGATGTGTTTACGAAAGTTGAAGGGGCGAACTGATTTAAAAAAAAATTGCAAGACTGAACTGATTTTGCCACCAAAGATTTGGGGGGTAAACTGAAATTTAATTCTAAATATATTATTCTCGGAATCATCCACTGTGTATATATTTTACTTACATTAGTATATGCGAGAAAGATCACATTTTTCTTTGGTAATAATCACTTCACATTGGATTAAATAAAATTAATCTATGTGGCTAAACTACATTCATTATCTTGTTGATGTATCGACTGGGGTTATTGTAAGTACTGACTTATCCTGCATGCTACAATGAAACAGGAGAGATGATGCTTGGTTTGCAGCGCTAGGAAAGTGTTGCATTCATATGACTTGGAGCGGTCGTGGTGCAATATCTCTTGAGGTACAATGATTGTTAGAGATCATTCTAGGAAAAAAAAAAAAAAAAAACAGGAAGTAGTATTGCACATACTGATAAAATGATTCTTGAATGTTCATTCTGCACTGTGAAACTGAGTTTGTCATTCTCTTGCAGGGCCTTGGATTACAAGTTGTCGAAAATGTCAAAGATGCTGACTTTATTTTGGCCCATGGCACTGAAGCCTTGGGGAATCCGTCTGGTGATGCAATTCCCCTGAAACTGGAGGAACTTGAGAATATATTGGAACAATGTGCTGCTAAGCACATTCCTATGGTGGTGGCCAATCCTGATTTTGTGACTGTTGAGGCTAGAGCTTTGCGTGTAATGCCAGGTAAAACTAGTTGTTTTTACTGAGCACATCCCTGTGGATACACACACAATATAGAAAGGCATATGTGAGTTAACATGTTGGACCTAAATGCAGCCTGAATCCTCATATTGTTTGGTTATATGGGCCTCATGGAAATAACGTATTTCATATTAGGGACTCTGGCTGCCAAATATGAAGAGCTGGGGGGTGAAGTGAAATGGATGGGCAAGCCTGATAAGGTGATCTAGTCACATTGGTTTGATTATCCTGTGAACTTTTACCTTAACACATATTTCTTTTGCACTTGACTTACATTCTTTCTCTAGGTTGTATCCCAAGTATCTAAATCAGCTCAAAATACCGAGCTTTTTTGTAGTGATTATCTTAATCTAGTTTACACCTGTGTACTGTGTACACAGATCATCTATAAAGCAGCCATGGAGTTAGTTGGTGTAGACCCAATTGATTCTATTGCGGTGGGAGATTCTCTTCATCATGACATCAAGGGTGCAAATGCAGCTGCAGTTCAATCAGTTTTAATCACTGGTGGAATCCATGCAACTGAACTTGGACTTGGTAGTTTTGCAGACGTAGCTGATTTATCTTCTGTGCAAGCTCTTGCTTCCAAATATGATGCTTACCCATCATATGTGTTACCTGCGTTTACATGGTAGAATATCATCTAAGCATCGGAGTTACTTGACACAAAATTTTATATGATATATTGACAAATTCATGTTCTTATGACTCTGTAGTTGGCTTGGGATTCTTTAGTCCCTTTCATCAGCTCATGATATGATATTCTTTGTTGTAAAGCTGAGTGGCTAAATGGGAAACTGTTCGGTTGATAATTCTATTATGTTATGAAACTAGAATTTGTTTTCAGTATGGCCGTACGGATCACAAGCATCACGGTCTGGCATCATATATAGGACACTAGGACAATAGAGCTGAGAGCATGAGAGACATCCGGCGGGAACTAGTTAGGTAGCCAGTGGTTAGCACCAAAGATAAAGCACCGAGGCATATACGATATTTGTTCCAACAGGGTCATATGCTGAAAACAACTGTTATTGATTACAAGGCATTCTCATTCTATACGATTTTGGTACACAATGTGAAATGAGCCGAAAGGTGCTTTACAAATGTCATATCGAGTACCAGCTGTATATCATGTGTATATGATAGTCTTGGCAAAGAACCGAAAAGAACGTACATATAAACACATTAATCATTTAATTTTAATTTTAGATCTAATCATCAAATACTAGTAATATTTAATGAATCGTATATGAAATTTTCGATAAATAATGAAAAATAACAGTCTCGTAACGTACCGTCATTCTAATAGTCATACTCATCATTATCCTTTTAATTTCTCTTTTTTCTCTCATATGCACTTGTCAGCACGGTATTAATTGAGACCACAAATAATAGTTCCGCAACACGAACCCTCGGTTTCTTATAAGAGGCCGTCACCTCTTTAGACAACATGTACAGTGAACCTCTATTAAAATTATCTAGTTATAGGAATGTATCTTTAAAAGGAAAGTTCTCACAACTACAATTATTTATCATTATTTTCTCATATTAAGAAAAACACATAAAATAACCTTATTTTGCATAATCTACTATCTTTCTAAATAAAGTGATGAGTTTATTAATGTTATAGTGTCATTATCAAAAGTAATTAGTATCATATTAGACTTAATATCTTTACAAATGACACTATGGATATCTACTACACAAAAGACTACTATTTTGTTGCAAACAAAATAATTGTGATGAAGGGGGAAATAGATTTGGTAAAGATGTGTCTGACCAAAACGGGTAAGAGCAAAAACAGACGCACCCGAATTACTTCCAAAGTCAAGTGCCCTCCATAGCTATACACTCTTCCTAATATTCAGAACCATACACACACCAACACCCAACACTCTCTCTCTCTTGCTTTCTCTCTTTCTCTCTCTAAAAGCATTAGTTATTAGCTAAACTTAGGGCTGAGCTTCAGCTTCTCACTGCCTGCCATTACCCCAGACTCCAAGAATAGCAAAAACCCCAATCGATCAGATATCCAGTCAATCAAACCAAAATGGAAGTCGGAGGTCAATCAGGAGACACGGTGATGTCAGAGGCGGGCCCCACCCAGCAGCAGCAGGCGGCAGCTCAACCGGAGGCCATTCCGGCGACGCTGAGCCACGGCGGCAGATTCATCCAGTACAACATCTTCGGCAACGTTTTCGAGGTCACGGCCAAGTACAAGCCCCCCATCATGCCCATCGGCAAAGGCGCTTACGGCATCGTCTGGTCTGTCGTTTCTCTTCTTCTTCGTTTCGTTTCTTTCATTTCTGAAAACAAAAAGATTGAATCTTTATGTATTCAATAAAAGAAAGATTGAATCTTTGGAAATGGAACAGCTCGGCTTTGAATTCGGAGACGAGCGAGCACGTGGCCATTAAGAAGATTGCGAATGCTTTCGACAACAAGATCGATGCAAAGAGGACTCTGAGGGAGATCAAGCTGCTCCGACATATGGATCATGAAAACGTTGTTGCCATTCGGGACATTATCCCCCCACCGCAGAGGAATGTCTTTAACGATGTTTACATTGCCTATGAGCTCATGGACACTGATCTCCATCAGATCATTCGATCCAATCAAGCTCTCTCTGAGGAGCATTGTCAGGTTCTGCTCTCTGTTTCTCATTCGATTTTGTAACATGTTGCATTTGCTGTGATATGTTGTCATGCTGTGTTTGCTGCAGAGTGTTGTAAAAGATTAGTTCTTTCGCACTTGTTGTCTTGTTGATGTTTTTTTTTTGTCAACAATAATGACAGTCCTGTTAATTGTTTGGTTAGATTGATTGGGGACTAATAGTTTTGGCTTGTAATCAAGTCATTCGTTCTTTGTTTTCCTGAATTCTTTAAGCAAAACTTGAAGTTAGTAAATGAACTTCAAGCTTGTTCTTTTCTCGGCAGGTGCATTATGTTTTCCACGGGATGGTAGTTACAGTTTTCTGTTCTAAGAGAAATAGAAGTAGGAGCTAGGTTCTTTAGGGTTATTTTGTGCTACAAGTCAAAGTACCTAACACACTGTCCCCACAAGCACCTGGTGATTACTAGATCATCCCACCAACAGGAAATGACAAGATACAAACTTGGAAGATTGTTTATTTTGACATGAATATGTCTATAGAGAACTTTTTCCGTGAAATAGAGGAGCCTTTTATTTCACTTTCTTCTAGTTAGCTTCTTGTTTGTTGAACTTAAACTATACTGCTTCTATGTTTATGTACTTCAATTTAAGATGTCTTTAGCTAAGGTTTTCCTAATTTCAACATATTGATTGGCCTATGATCAAATAATTACTGTTTTCTTTTTTCCACCTGTGCAGTATTTCTTATACCAGATCCTCCGTGGATTGAAATACATTCATTCCGCAAATGTTCTGCACAGGGACTTAAAGCCTAGCAATCTTCTCCTAAATGCTAACTGTGACTTAAAAATATGTGATTTTGGACTAGCTCGGGTCACCTCCGAGACTGATTTTATGACGGAGTACGTTGTTACACGATGGTACCGAGCCCCAGAACTATTATTAAACTCTTCCGATTACACTGCAGCTATTGATGTATGGTCAGTCGGTTGTATTTTCATGGAATTGATGGATCGAAAGCCATTGTTTCCTGGCAGAGATCATGTGCATCAGCTACGTCTGCTGATGGAGGTAAGTTAATTTTGTGCCTTTGTATCTGATTTTACTACGTCTTTAGTCATCTAGTATTGATTAGGACCAGTACTTTGTATCTGTATGTTTTGTTAGATTTGACAGAAGACGCTATTACTCTATAAAACTATTACTATGGAAATCATGGTTCAGGGTCATCAAACAACCTTGTTAGCATCCTTCCATGTCAATATTGTTTTACATTCTGCACATTCAAATGACTAGGATCTTGAATGTTAAGCATAACATACATCTCTCACATCAATCTGGAATTGATGTTGAGTTTTGGATTTTGAAATTTCGGTTTTCTCAAGTCTTATGCTTGTAGTGTAGATCTCTATGAATCAGTGTAATTAATCATCATAAACTCCTTGCAGCTGATTGGCACCCCATCAGAGGCTGAACTGGGATTTTTAAATGAAAATGCTAAGAGATACATTCGGCAACTTCCTCTCTACCGCCGGCAGTCATTTACTGAGAAGTTTCCTCAAGTTCATCCATCAGCTATTGATCTTGTTGAAAAGATGTTGACATTTGATCCTACAAAGAGAATTACTGGTAAAGTTACCTTTTCTAGTGCTCTCCCTACATAAAAATCACTTTCTATACTTAGTATGTTATTTTTTGTCTCAGCATAACCAAGCCTTTTGCTTAGTGAGTTCTATCCATACGTGGCAAATATTGTGGATATACTGCCTCTGTGTTGTTTTTCGATTATTGAGGGCATCTTAGTGTATAGTAGGTTTGGGCTAGTATATTCTCCAACTAGGTTTGCACATGTATTAGTGACTTTTCCACTTTCAATGATTGTGGTGTATGTTGTGTTTTGATATGGATGTCATTTCTGCAGATTATTTTTCTCTTGATAAGATATATTAAAAAATTTGGTAAGATTGCAAAAGATATTCTTAGGCTCATTCCTTTTATGTTGCCATCCATGAAACCAACCCCTTTTATCTCTTGACACATTATAGTTTTGTTTTATATCAATTTGAAGATCTTGCTCGCTCTCCAATGCTTTGCATCATCACCCATCAACATTTTAACTCCATATGGCATTTGGATAAGAGAAACTTTTGATGCCATTTCCCATTTCCCATTCCTTCAGGGCAAGCTGTGGCTAAAAATGTATATTCTTAAGTCTCGTTCCTATGGGGTTTACCATATCAATGTTGCACTGATGTTTCTACCCGCCAAGGGCTACACTGGCCCTCTGATGGGTGATGATGGATGAAATATAAAGAGTACAGTACATCATGTGCGTATTTTTAGGTATATAGTGATTGGTGTTAGAAGTTCTGATGAGAAGAACTTGTTCAATTTGCCCGGGAAGCATATGTTACCGACATCTTAGTTTATTTATTTTGGTCTGATATGACATCTTAATTTCATATAAGCAGTTTCTGTTGCAATCTTGCTTTTGGTTTAGCGTTGCTGCTCTCATTTTCTATTTCAATTTTTTATACGTTGCAGTTGAAAATGCACTAGCTCATCCCTACTTAACATCTCTCCACGACATCAGTGATGAACCTGTTTGCATGACTCCCTTCAGCTTCGACTTTGAGCAGCATGCACTGTCTGAGGAACAAATGAAAGAACTAATTTATCGAGAGGCTCTTGCATTTAACCCCGAGTATCAGCAGCATTGAGGAATCATATATTCCTCTTCATTTGGTTTTCATTAGTGTGTTATCTACGTTCCATGTTCCATCTGTTTGGTGATCGGATTGAATTCTTCCTGTAAATATGTTCCATCCAAAAGTGGAAGGGATTAGATGGGCGTTATTTGATTAACTGGGAAGTCTGGAACAATGATAAACTGATGATGATGTTTGTATCAGAAAGCTTTCTGTTTATTCAGTTTTTGAATTGAGTACTGCTGGGATTAATAGTTCTTGAATTAAGCTTGAAAGGAATAACATCTCCTAGCTGTACTTGTAGTATAGTTTATCAATGGATTAGTTACAGTTTACTTTCCTGAGATTTGAGGTTAACATCATTTCAGTTTTCATATTTTTAATTTTAAAAGTTTACCCCCCAAAGTTTTTAATTTTCATAAATTAAGCCCAATTGATAAAATTCTGTTTAGTTTGGAGGTTAATTGCTAACATGAAATCTTAGAAAAATAGTCCTAAAAAGCGATTTATGTTGTTATATGATTATGTTAGCCTTTTTAGTGAGTTATGGAGTCAAGATTAACGTTCAAATTAAGTGAAATTTTAGCAATTAGACATGATTGATAAAAATTGAAAACTTTATGGGGTAAATTTTTAAAATTAAGATTACAAGGACTGAAATGATATTTATCTTAAAGAGTAAACCTTATGGCCAATTATACTTTGCCAATGCGCACGCCTTTAGGTGAAGGCCTAGTTTAGGTACCATCCCCGGCATCATTCTGGCAAAATTGCGTCGGGAAAGGCCTCCCAACAAAACATAAAAAAGAAAAGTGGCAAACAAAATATTAGTCGGATCCTCAAATAACTAAATAAACAGCAAAATCATTGGGTACCTGGGTTCAAAAATACTGGGTTCGTACTACAAAACAACAAAATCATAATTGATAACCTTTGGTGAGCTGACATGGGTTCTCTCATCAGGCTTTTATAACAGGTTACATCAATGCTTGTTGTACAACCGAGTGAGATGAATTAAGCAAACTACTGTACCAAAGGAAGCAAATCTCATTGGCCATAAGGCCTCAATATATCATGTGGATAAATAAAGGGGATTCTTACAGAAGGAAAAAAAAAAAAAAAGGGACAAATGCAACTCATACTAATCTCCTATTGTAGGAAGATACACAACAATAGGTCATATAATGGCGCTAGCTCTTGACACTTCCAAAGAATCGCGAAAGTGGAACAGGGCCATCAGCCTCGTCACTGTCACTGTCACTGCTGCTAGAGTGCTTGGTTCTTGACTTGTGCTTCTTTTCCTTTTTTGTTCTCTTAGACCTGGACTTGGATCTTCTTGATTTTCTGTCGTCTTCTTCACTACTGGAAGAATCTGACGATGAAGATGAGGAGCTAGACTCTGAAGATCTCCTTCTTGAATGCTGCAAAGAAAATGATTGAAATGAGAGTTCAGATTTTTGTTCTCTTGATAGATATTTTCAAATTTAAATTAGAAACTACTGGGCTCATGCTAATTGTCTCAGAAAACTTAACATACTCAGAAAGAGAAAAGCAAGAAGCTAACAGGAGTGCAAATAACAATAGCTTAGAAAATAACTACCAAATAATTAATATACATCTCAGAAAAGTGATCACCATGACATCCGGAGTTTATAAGAACTAAACAATAAGCAATAGCTCATTTTCAGATCCTTATCAGAATTTTACAAACTCAGGGAACTTCAGATGTTGTTTAATGTCACTCGGTGACAAATATGTCAAATATATCTTTCCAATACTACATTTCATTATATCGATAATTCATGAAATTTACAAAATTAGAGGATACAACTCGTTTCACATCATGCAAAGACCAGTCCAGTAAAAGCAGAGCCAACTTCATGTAATCCTTTCTCAATTCACGTTTTTATCTTTTCAATGGAATGCACTATCGAAACACACAACCACCATCACATATATGAATAACACAACAATAAATAGTAGGAAATAAGCACCTTTCTCTTTCTGCTGCTGCTGCTGCTGCGTTTCTTTAAATCTTTATCCTTCTTATCTGCAAGGAAACATGTCGTTCAGTAAAAGGAACAGTAAATAGTATTCCCACTTTGACACCATCACATATAAAGGCAGAGGCTGATATTAGTATTCCCACTTTGACAACAACCTTTTTTGCGATCAGACTTGCTACTAGAGTGGTTTCTTCCGTTGGCAAGCTTGCGAGCCCTCTCGGCATCCAGTTGAGCCCTGTATTCTCTCATCATTCTATCGGTATCTTTTTCCAGTTCCCCCTTTCTCAGTTCATCTTCCTAGTACATCAATACACAACTCAGCATATATGATTATGAAGGAGCACAATAGAATAAGAGAAAATGAAAAGGTAGTGGTTACTAAAAGTCTATGAATAGAAAACTGATTCTTGCAGCTGACATAAAAGAAATAACTGAATCCTAAGAAGGCTTCATTCTCAGTCATCCAAGTTATGAGGGCAAACATCTAGTTATTGTGGGTATTGCTGAGATATATTTCACAGCTAAGCTTTGTCATCTACAAGTAGTAACTATGACTAGAGGTCGGGTGCAACTACTACTCCAGTAGTAACCTGATTTCAACATGTAAATTGATTCCTGGATGAACTAAAAAGATATGAAACCAGAAAGTGACAGAGCAGCAGAATTGTTACCTTTTGCTTCCTTTTATACTCCTCCCAGGTAACTGTGTGGGAAGTTTTGAGGCTAGCCAAACGAGCAGCATGCCACTCTGGTGAATGAAATGAACCATCCACCTGCGACAGTCCTCATCAGTAAAAGTATAGGAAAACAAAACATACGTATTCGGAAAACGATACATCATTAGATTATTATAGCAAATTCAATAACAGAAACATCAAAACTTCATCATTAATCCATATCCACAGTAACAATGTTAATATACTAACTTTCCAGACTTAATTTCAGACTACATCCCCAATTGAGAGCCGAAATCCCAACTTAGGATGCTAGAGACACCCTCCACGTCCACATGAGTTTAAGGATGCAGCCATATCAATTAGACTAAGCTAACCTCATAATCAAGAAGCTAAAATGTAAACGGGGCATTCGTAATTCTCGTTCCAAATACCTAAACCATACTATTCGTGAATGAAACAAAATCTAAAACAAGCCAATTAGCAAAGATAAGTGCACAATTGGTAAACAAAGCATCAAAATTTACAAATTAAACACAAGGAAATCAGTAAAGAGTAGATAAATTACAAAGTAGTGATTGAAAAACAAAGATTCAGGAAAAAAGAAAAAGATGGTATGAAAGGGTACAAACCATGCCGTCTTCGACCTCATCGGGGCCAGCAGAGCTGGATCCCAGCCTGGCTCTCTGCATAGCTTTGTAAGCTTGATTCTTCCCCATTTCGGATATCAACGCAAAATCGAACCCGAACCCAGAAGAAGGACTAAGATTATATACAACAAAGGACTAGAAGGAGGGTCCAAAAGACAAGGCCATAAAGTAGCAGTGAATTAGAGGAGAGGAAGAAGAAGAATTGGAACCCGAAACAAGGTGAGAGCTAGATTGACAGACACCAAACAACGTTAAGGTCAGGCTTTGAGATATTAACCTCACGTGTCCGGATCTCATTCGTCACCCAGAATGTCAACTGAATCCGCGTACACACACGACCCCGCCGCACTTTGGGCCGCCGCGCATAGAAGCCTTTTATGTCTGGGCCTTTCTGATGTTGTGGGTTTGGGCTTAAAAGGTTTAAACATTGAGCTGCTGGGGTCATTCCAATGGCAGCATTCTTGTAGACTTGATTTTTTTTTTTTTTTTTTTTTTTTTTTTTTTTTTTTTTGAAAGGGGTAGTCGACTTGATCTTTTATACAAAGATGAAACACATGACACTCGGGCACTCGGCACACCTACTCCCGCTAGTTCCAAAATAAGTGTTTGCATGGAGTAACATATGTGATATATAGAAATAACAAATACATGTTGGAGAATATTTGTTGGCACCGTGGTGTTATCTCGTTGGAAACATGCCCCCCTTCCACGGTCACATAGGACAATGCTTTGAGTAGACATTGTCCTATAATTCCATTATTTCCCAACTCTGGAGCTTATTCTCTGCGCACTATAATTCCATTATTTTATAAATGACCAGAGATAGATGCTTCCTCTTCTTTCCCGCTCCTTGTCTACTTTCTCCGTCCGTCATCACTGCTCGGTAAAATTGAAGTTTTACGTGCATGCTTACCAGGGATGAAGCTTTTACCAGGTTTAGGGTTTGTGAAAAGATGGATCAATTACTTATTATTACATGGTGCTCGATCTCCTTTCTGCGAGTGGCAGACTGGAGGCGACGATTCAGAGGGCACGAGCCTCCAAGTCCGACGCGTTTCGGGTTCTCGGGTTGGGCGCACCGCTGCGTGTACCACGGGTTCGCACTATTCCAGGCCCTTGTTCTCTCTATCTTGTACGGCCTCTGCTGCTACTTTTGGCGGGTAATTCTTCGCCGACGCTCCAACGGCGTCGTTTCTCAAACTGAGCACTCATTCGTTTTAACGTAACCATGAATCATTGAATCTTCGTAGCATGGAAAACGACTCGTAGCAAACTCCAAATGCTGCTGATGCGAGTCATTTTCGATCAATCATGTTGTCAAAAGTGTTGAGACAAATATTAGGGGAGCATATATTTTTGTTTAGTGGACTTCAGTTTCATTATTTTTGTACGAAAAATTTTAATATATCATATAACATAACAATATAACTGCATGAGCTATATTTATTATCATGCACATACAAATATACAAGTCTTTTTAGATTAATGCGCATTTTACATTATTTATGGGCATCTCTCATGCTCCATCAGAGAACCAAACTCACTGCAAGGACCCGGTTAAGATTCGTGGAGATAAAATTATTGATTTCATCACCTATTATTGAAGAACAAACTTGATGGCTTGTGAAGTACGAGTCAATCACAAGTACTTGATGGAGTGATTAACCTCCCAACTACTTTTGTATCAATGTTGTTTTCAATTGCAGTGGCAAGACGCCATAGTTGTAGCAGCAGTGATCAATGGTAGCTTATATAGCTGGCCATCTGATGGTCCTAACAAGTAGTCCAATCCTAATCCAGAAGGCCAGGCTACCAATTACGTATAGCTTTTAACTCCCTTCATCCCAAAATAAGAAGAACATAACAACGTCAGAATGCACTAGGCTATTGAATTGAGGGTTACATGAGTAACATGCTAAACGTGTATATAGTTGATACAAGGAAGAATTCAAATTAATGCGTGATGTTTTTATATCAAAACCGATAGCAAGCTCTTTTCGTGATAATGATCATATAGTGGAATATTTAAAGCCTGATTGATTAAGCTATATATATATGATCAATAGGGAGATACAGAGAAATGGGGCTCATCATCATTGGATTTCCAATTGCTTATGTAAGTACTTTAGGTTTGGTCAAAAATACCAAGAAAGGGACTTCTTTTCTGGTAAAGAAATTCAAAGTTTCAGTCTTTGTTACCAGGATTGCAGGTAACTAATCAATGGTAATGCGCGTGAGATTCAAATGTTCAAAGTCCTCTTCGTCGTTGCCCTCAGAAATCACTGCTACTACATGACACCACCCCAGGTGAATTGATAGGTGAGTGGGTCCTTTTCTGGAAAAAACAAGCTCAAAAACCAAGACTGACAGACAGTAAAGACTAAAGGAGCGTAGGAGACCGAGCAAAGCCTAAAAAATCAACCTCATTTTCGATTGGGGTGTGAAAACTGGAAAGTGAAAAGTAATCCTTTCCCCCTAGCTAGCTCCTTTGTGTGTGTGTGTGTGATCGGTTTCACAGTTTTAACCATCACAATGCCACAATGTGTAAACAGCTAAGAATCCACAGGCAGCAGTGACCAGTGTTGCAGTGATAATTGTAAGAATCTTTCACACAGTGACACAAGCAGGAAGAAAAGCAAGCAAAGTCCAATAATATGAGCAAAGCAATATGTTTTCCCTGTCAGACAATTTTAACCTCTTCTCTACTCTCCCAGATCTTCTTCAAGATCTCCTCTTTACCTTCCACAGCCTCATAATCATATTTACTATGCACCTTTCTCAGCTCAGATTTTCTCTTTCCTCTCCATAGGTGGTGTGGTGAGAAAATGAGTTCATGGCCTAATGAGGGTTTGTCAAGTCTGAACTACCATTCTCTATGCTCCTCTACTGTTCCCTTTCTCCCTCACTGAACTTCACTTCACACCCACCACCATGTAGATTGTAGACCCTCTCTCCTTCTCTAAAACAAACCCAGAACATTCCCTCTGCATTTTCAGCTCCAAGAACCAATCACCAGCTATCATACTCTCTCTCTCTAACCATCTCTGTGTCTCCAAAGTTTCAAACTTTGAGTAAAAAGACACTTCCTTTTTCCAATGGCAGCTCTCACTCTCACTCTCACTCTGTTCATCTTCCTCCTCCGCTTCACCACCGCCACTTGTCACCGCCACCTCCTCCACCAGCCCTTCTTCCCAGTTGAATCAGACCCTCCAACTCCATCACCATCTTCCTCTCCCCACCCCTCTCCAATTCCCAAAATGCCCTTCTCCTCCGCCTCGTCCTCCTCCCCAACGCCGCCGGATAACAAGCCCTTCTTCCCCTCCATGAAACCCACACCGCCTCCTCCCTCCCCAACGGCCCTCACCTCCTTCCCCGCCAACATTTCCTCCATCCTCTTCCCCCAACCCTCCTCCACTTCCCCCACCGCCACGTCATCGCCATCGCCGCCTCCGTCTCCATCACCGCCGTCCTCATCATCGTCTCCGCCGCTGCATTTCTCCTCTACCGCCGCCGCCAGAAGCTCGACCCCACTTCCGGCGACGACAAGGCCTCCCGGACCGACAGCCTCCGCCTGTTCCCGCCAAACACCGTCACCTCCGACGGCGTTCACAAGCAGCGCACCACACCCAACAGAACCACCGAGAACTTCCTCTACCTCGGCACATTATCCAACGCTCATGCTACCGACGCCCAAAGCAGCGTCGCCACCACGAGCAATGCCAGCTCCAAGTTCGGCGTTTCTTCAAGCCGCTCCGGCTCGCCGTACCAGAAGCTTGGCTCGCCGGAGCTGACGCCGCTTCCGCCGCTTCCCAAGCACAACTTCAGGCGGAGCTACAAGCACGAACTGGGCTCCGACGACGATGAAGAGGAAGATGAGTTCTTTTCTCCAAGAGGGTCCTCTGCTAGTCCCAAAAACGTCGCCGGAGTAAGCTCAGACAGAGTGTTCAAGGCGGTAGAAGGCGAGAACTTGGGAAGCAGAAGCTTCAATTCAAGAACTGCATCATACCCATGTTCGAAATCTGCTTCTCCGGCAAGTTCTGTGTCCAACACTGTCTCGCCCCAGTTGAATATATCAAGTCCCACAAGCTTGAAATCAAACTCGCCGGACTCTGTGATCAATTTCATGGCTCCGTCTCGGCCTGCTACCGTTCCGGTGGCTGTGTGCCGGTCGTTGTCTTCCTCGTCAACGTTTTCTGAGAGAGTTGTTCCCGCGAATGTGCAGAGTTCCCCTGACTTTTTGACACAGATGAAGCAGTCTCTGTTGAGAAATAACAGTGCTCCAAAGCGGTTTGTTCCGATAAGACTGCCTCCGCCACCTCCTCCGCCACCACCGCCGAGGTTTTGGGAAGCTCCGGTGAGTCCAGTGGAGAATGCAGGTCCACCTGCTCTTGTCACGCCTACCAGGGCGGGTGTGTTTCAGAATATGGGACCAGTTTTGGGTGGTGAACCATCAGAGAGGAATGGCATGGAGGAAAAAAGCGAGGAAACTCCTAGGCCAAAGTTGAAGCCTTTACATTGGGACAAAGTTAGGGCCAGCTCAGACCGCGCGATGGTGTGGGATCAGTTAAAATCGAGCTCCTTTCAGTAAGTGAATACCACACTTGTTTCCTTTTGTATTAGAACGATGTTACATTGTTCATGGAATCTTGCTTTTTAGTATATAAAGTGTGTACCTTTGCTTATACAGCTTGTTTTGATCTGCAGGTTGAATGAGGAAATGATCGAGACACTTTTTATGGTAAACAATTCAAGTTTGACACCAAAAGAAAATGCTCGGCGACAAATTCTGCCCTCTCTGAATCAGGAGAACCGTGTGCTGGATCCAAAGAAGTCTCAGAATATTGCAATTTTGTTAAGGGCGCTCAATGTTACCATTGATGAAGTCTGTGAAGCACTCTCGGAAGGTAATTAATCTAAACACTAAATAATACACTAGATGGGTATACTGTAAATGTGTGTGGCATGCCTTCCTTCATCCAGTTACTCCTCGGTTTATCCAGTTTTAGTTTTTTGGTTTGGAATTAGTAATGCTGCATGTAGCAATGTAGTTTGAAGTTTGAAAACCGATCTTGATGCATTACGTGTACCCAAGCTATTTTCATGTTTTAGTATTAACTGAAACTTTCAAGCATTGCATTTGCTTTGTAACTCTAGAATCCTTCATAATTGCTAAATATGCAAGCAGGTAACTCGGATTCTCTCGGAACGGAACTTCTTGAAAGTTTATTAAAGATGGCTCCAACCAAAGAGGAAGAGCGTAAGCTAAAAGAGTTCAAAGATGAATCACCTTTTAAGCTTGGCCCAGCTGAGAAATTTCTGAAGGCAGTGCTTGATGTACCTTATGCATTTAAGAGGGTGGATGCAATGCTGTACATTGCCAATTTTGATTCAGAAGTAGACTATCTTAAAAGGTCTTTTGAGACATTGGAGGTAAATAACCACATGCTCTTCATTGTGCCCTATGTTGTAGCATTCAAAATAAAAACACCTTGGCCTATTGCCCAATCACTTGCAATGTCCATTTTTCATATTTCTCCTTGGGTATTAGCCATAATGAGTTCTCTGTTACACAAGTGGTGGTGGTGAGGCTAAGATGAGCTCATTCTCATGAAGCAAGTCAAAAGTTGAATAGTAAAAGGGGCTATGTTTTACTTTTCTTCTTTAGTTTGAATTTGCTTTGTAAAGTTGCTGCATATTGACATTTTCTTTAGTGTATAATGTATTTGATCCTGTAACCCCAGGATTATTCTTAATCGCGTGCTTTTCAACCTCCACATAATCAAGACATAATCACATACGGTTAAGATAAAGTTCAGAGATATATTTGACTAGTATTATGTCCATTCATATAATCCATGTTCCCCTGCTGTGTCTTTTTGTCATCTCAAGTAATCTAAATTGCCTACTATCCAAAGTACAGTATAATAGTAATGCGTTGGTATTCTTCACATATACTTTCAGACAGCTTGTGAAGAATTGAAGAACAGCAGAATGTTCTATAAGCTTCTCGAAGCAGTGCTCAAAACTGGGAACCGCATGAATGTTGGCACCACCCGTGGCGATGCTCATGCCTTCAAGCTCGACACACTCCTCAAGCTGGTAGATGTGAAGGGCACTGATGGAAAAACTACTCTGTTGCATTTTGTTGTACAGGAGATCATCAGAGCTGAAGGTTCTCGTCTCTCGGGCATGAATCAGAATGAAACAGCTGAGAGCAGTCAACAATCTTCTTTCCGGGATGATGTTGAGTTTAGGAAGCTTGGCCTGCAAGTTGTTTCAGGATTGAGTGGGGAGCTCATTAATGTAAAGAAAGCTGCTGGTATGGATTCAGATGTACTGAGCAATGAAGTTGCCAAGATTGCTGGGGGAGTTGCAAAAATAGAAGATGTTGTAAAACTAATTGAAGGAAGTGCATTGAAGGAGAGTAGCCAGAAGTTCTTCGACTCCATGAGTGGGTTCTTGAACAAGGCAAGTGAAGAGATTGTGATGATTCAAGCTAGAGAGAAACTTGCATTCTGCATGGTAAAGGAAATAACAGAATATTTCCATGGGAACTCAGCTAAAGAAGAAGCTCATCCTTTTCGTATTTTCATGGTGGTGAGAGATTTTCTGTCCATTCTAGATCAGGCATGCAAGGTGGTAGGCAAAGTTAATGAAAGAACCATAGTTGGGTCAGCACGTCAATTTCCTATTGTCATGAATCCAACCCTCCCACCAGTTTTTCCCGGACCAAGTACAAAGCAGCATTATGGTTCCTCCGATGATGAAACCCTGCCTTGATCATAGTTTTCAGTGCTTGGTTACATATGGATGATAATCTGCATGGGGGGTCTGCTGGAGCTGATAAGTTGATTATCTTTTTTGGTTCGGCACCTTTCTTGTACTTATATATACAAACACAAGATTTTGGAATCATATGTCTTGTGTAATGTATAGAGAGAGGGAATTAGATGATCAGAAAATAATGTTGTAGTGTTGGCACAACTAATATGACCTAATGTACATCTGGTAGTCGTATGTAAGTTTGTGGTCAGTAACTGAATTTTCCCCTCTCTTCCCCTCATTGACATGATTGTTCATATATTCACAACGGCTTAACCGAACCCAAACATTCAAGGAACATCATTTCGAGATGGGAATGGATGAAAGAAGTGGAGATTTTAATAAGAACACAGAATGTGCATATAACAAAATCTGTCCCGGCCAAGTTTACCCCAAGATTGACAACGCTCGACTAGTGTTTGATTTTCACTAATAGCCTTCCTTGTATATTCATGACGCAGCAATATGGGAATTCTCTGCATCCATACGTTCAATCACCCGCAGTGCTTCCTCTTCTGTAGCGGGAACAACATTCCGAATCCGGACACCATCTTTTACAGCCTCAGGATGGATAGAAAATGTGAAGTAGAATTTGTTAGACACCTGTTCAATAGCAGAACATGAACCAAAGTCAAACTTGATGTATATATTCCTAGACCAAGCCGAGCAGGTATGAAAGAGGAAATCTTCCCATTTTATCATGTAGACATATTTGGGGCGTGTGTGTGGAAGGCCTTCTGCAAAACCTAACTTACAACAATTTAATAACTAGTGTGCTCACCTCACTGGACCTCAGCTTAGGCTGTGTAACATGAGCAACAACTTCCACATTTATCAGAGGTTCAGAAGGATTCTCAAGTTCCGTATATAGAACACAAGACTTCAAACGGAGGAAATTACCTACATCCACCTGCATCAACAAACATAAATATTACAATTCCACAATCATATATACCAACATGTGATCAAAACTTTGTACCTGACAGCCTATGAGTTTGAGAAATGAAACTCCTGCTATTGAAGTTTATCCATCACTGATACTAGTGGCTCCATGGTATTAGTTTCAGTTCGATGGAAGATTAAATGGTTTTCCAAACCATGATCACATAAGAAACAAGACTAATAAGATTGCAGAGCAACTTTTGAAGTAATGTGTTCCAATAGTTGGCAAAGAAATTTCAAATGTAAACTGAATCTGATTAGCAAAATCATCCTAGACTCCTAACATAAGATTCCGAAAGATTTATATGTGCTTACTAACATAATATTTTTAGAACAATAACCTCTAAGATAATCTGTGAACCTAGTATTTCATCTTCACATGGCACTTGTGCTTACTCATACTGCGATGCAATGAATTAGATATGATAAGTTCACTCGTAAACTAATGTGTATATTCTGCATCACTCCTCTATGATACTTATGCAACAAAAAGTTTCAAAACGCGAAGATTCTCATAACACTGTTCATAGTAGCTAATTCAAGTTGAGTAGAAGAATTTTATAGGTATTAGTCTGACCACTTACAGGTCTAACGAAATCAACATGATCAACTTCTAGAAAGTGCGGTGCTGCACCAGCAAAAGCATAAGTTGTTGAGAATGCCAGTTCAAATGCTCTTCGCATTAGAAATCCTCCAAAGATTCGACCATGGATGTTCCTTTGCTGTGGCTGGCAAATAAAAGAGTTCTGGAGGCAGGTATCCCTGATAAGAATGCTATCGCGGTCTGCCAGTGCTGGCATATCACAGAAGACTCGACCTTCGGCTAACAAGGCATTGAGTCTGTTTTTGTCCTTGTCCTCAATATCTAGTTTATGTTCTCCTCTCATCTTTTTCCTCATTTTATTCCTTGTATCTGCTGCTTCCCATAGCAACTTTTCTTTTTCAGTCTCGGGCACGATTCGGTTAACAGGAGCTGATTTGCCAGTGTTAGAATCACGGGCCACAAATGTAAAGTTTGCTATAAGAGCAACAGAGTCTGATGAAGACGGTGTTCCTGCAAGTTGAGCTTTCCATAGTCAGAAGAAAATCCCAAAAAATCATGATCTTGAGACCAGATTACGATAAACAGTTACAATATATCCTGGTGTGCAGTACCATCCGTGGATTGATTGACTTCGAGTTGAATCTCCATGGATGACTTGCCAACCCAAGCGACAGCACCAACTAGATTCAAATCAATGTCATCTCGAATAGGCTTTTTCAGAACCATCTTGTCAACTGAAGCAGTCACCAATAGTAGTGGCCTTGTTGTGCCATCCTCATTGCAGCAATGCTGATCCGCAAATAAACATGTGACATGAAAATAAAAATTAAGATACCATTTCTAATAGCTGCTGCTACAAAATTTGATCTATCATACCAAATTTGACCTTCTAAAGCAATGATACAAGTAAGGAGTGTACCTTGTAAGCAATGGTTCCAGCAAGAGCGTCGAGATCCTCAAGCAACTTGCCGATCCGAACCCCATTCCAGGGATTGCGGTACTGCTCTCGGAGTTTAAAATCAGTTGAAAACTTGTAAAGAATACTAGTGCGGCTCTGCGCCGGAGTTCTGGTCACCAACTCACTCTGGGGAGTAGTAGAACCAGAGTCCCCTGGTCTATCGAAAATGTTAGACCTTGCTTCCCAGAGAGCATTGGTGACAGGCGAGTGGTACATTCCGGGCCATAAGCTGATCGGTTTTCGGATTGAAGACCCCGCGTCGATGCTGTCCACGGTGGAAGCGGTGGGATCGGCTCGTCTGAGAATTGCCTGTGTGGAATTGGGTGAAAAGGTTGAGGCTTTGGGTTTGGATTTGGAGTGAGAGTCAAGTATGAAGCAATTGGTCGGAGGGATGAACATGATTTGGAAGTGCGAATTCTGAGGAGTGGTATCATCATGGTTCCGATTTATATGAACACATAAAGAGCTCCACAACAGCACAGGCTTAAACTGAATCTTCTAGCCTTCAAAAAGAACTGAATCTGCTCAAGAATGAAAAAAAAACCTAAAATGTTACCTGAACTGTTACGAAATGTAATTTTTGATACATACGATGCTCCAACTATCCTAAAGTTACTAAATATGGTATTTACCGTTAATTTTGTCGTTAAATCGATAACGTAACAAGTGTTTGGACTCTGTTTGCCTAATAATGGGTGAAAGAATAATTTTAAAAATTAATTTTGTTATTATTGCTCTACATATTATACACTTTATTTTTTATCTAGTATTTTCTTTATTAAAATATATACTTTAGTTTTTATTTTAAGTTTGTTACTAATACATATCATATGTTTTGTAGCTTAATTTTATACAAGAAAAAAAATGGTGATGAAAATATGTAAATAAATGAAGATGTACTAAATTTATAAATCAATTCTACTTATCCTCGATTAGTAGCCTTATGCAATTGGTGGGTTTGTAAGAATTTTGCAAGTTCTAAGAATTTGGAGGAAAAATTTTAAAAGGTAAACAACATGCATAGACCATTTTGCTCCTTTAAATACATGTCACATTATTAATTTAACAAAAAAACTAACGTCATATACCATATTTAGTAACGACGCAAGTACAATTTTAAGTAATAAAAATTAGAGACACAAAAAGTACGTTTAAGTACCATTTTAAGTCTTTACTCGTTAAAAAATGCCGGCTGTTTAAAAAAAAAATAGTAAAGTGAATTGAGTTTATAACGGGTTAGGCGGAGATTGAGACACGTCTAGACAGTCTGGGCCTTGGTGGGTCAAAATGGACTGGGGCTGGACCATTTAAAAACATTACAAAAAAATTAAACAAAAAATTATTGAACGAATTGGACTTTTAGCGGGCTAGGCGGAAAGGTGACGCGTCTAGGCGGTCTGGGCCACGGTGGGCTGAGACGGGCTAAACGTTTAAACCCGACCCGGAGAAAGAAGAATATAAAACCCTTGAGCTAGTGCTAGTGAGGGTCTGCCTCTCGCGCTCTGAAGAAGAAGCAGAAGAACCCTAAGGTACGATCTCGAAAGCCTTCTTGTTCCCTAAAGCTTATACCAACTCCTCCTTGTTGTTCTTTTCATCTTCCAGAATCTAGGTTTTTCTTCAACTCGCACTTTAGGGTTCTTGAATCTGAGCTAAACTATGAATAGGGCCGATTTTCGAAGCTACATAATTGCGAGGAAAATGTGGAATTCTGTGAAAGGGTTATAGAATTTGTTGAGTTTTGGGTTGTTGAGGTCTGCAATCATGATTTACCAGAATTTAAGCTCGATGCGTTGTAACCCTCATAGGCTAGTAGTAAATTGTGTTGCATTATGTTAAATGACATCTTAGTCACTTTGGTGTGTGTTAAGATGCTTTGTAATATAGCTCTTTTATTGATGATCTCTGATGGGTTTGTGTGCCAACTAGCTCGAATATCATTGTCAGTTCCATTTAGACTCTGGGTTTTGTGTTGCCGGGATTGGTTCCTATTTTGAGCATTTCAGACATATGATACGCTCTTCAGTTTATGTCTTTTGGCTGCAAATTCTATTCATTTGATTCTCTTTTTCCATATCGTGTGACTTTCTGTAACAATGGATATCATTCCTTTAGGTGAAGCAAGTTCAGAGTAATAGTGAAAATGAGCGGAGCAGGAGCAGAAAGAGGATCTGGAACCACAAAAACTCCAGCAGATTTTCTTAAATCAATTCGGGGGCGACCGGTTGTTGTTAAACTGAATTCTGGTGTTGACTATCGAGGTTTGTCTCTCTAATCAATTTTTTGATGTCTTATGTTTAGTATTCAACAATTGTTTTGAAACACAGATATGACTTCCTTCTAGAGGTTTCCTTGCAAAATGCGGTAGTTTGTTTTCTCCTTGAGAGCTAGAAATCAAAGGTGTTGCTGTACCCAGTAACATTTGCTCAGCTCTGATGCAGCAAACATGTGATGCCCATTTTGATGTCTTAAGCCTCTTGTGCAGGTATTCTGGCTTGTCTTGATGGGTATATGAATATAGCCATGGAGCAAACGGAGGAATATGTCAATGGACAGCTGAAAAACAAGTATGGTGATGCTTTTATTCGTGGAAATAATGGTAAGTTTGCAGTAGTTGTGGTGTTATTTACTTCTAGTGTCGTTACCTTGGTGAGATAATTGAAACTCATTTTTTGCTTTCATGCAGTTCTCTACATCAGTACAACAAAGATGACAGTAGCAGATGGAGCATAGTATTGTGATTTTTTCAACCCAGGAAGATCATCTAATATCATGCCTTTTGCAATTATGTTAGTATGTAAGCTTAGGTCTGATTCAAATGAGAATGTACCTAGAACTTCTCTACTTGATACTTTGTTCAATGTGTTGTGGAATTCATGAAAGAAATCATCTGATGACTACTGCTAAATTGTGTTAAATTCAGTTTATATCCTTAAGGATGATGATGACTATGTTTCTTCAGATCTTTAAGAAAAAGTGGTATATGCTTTACAAAAGCTTTTCGTGGCACCATTTGAATTCCATTTGGGTTTGGAAATCTTGTTTCGTATAGAACAGGGAGCAGTAGAGTGTGCACTGCTAATCTCTTGTGTCAATCAAACTCTCATGATTGATGCTGGCTGTCTATCACAAACTAAAATGATCAAAATCCATTTGAAATACCAGGGCTTGTGAGAACTGATTAGGGTACTGAAATCCAATCGGTTGCACTCCAAGAGGAGTTGAATTAGACTTTAATTTAAAGAGCCAAAGTCAACAGCCTTGGATTCTTATTACATTTATTTTACCAGATTAGGATTCATTGTACATTTTGCTTGTTATACAGAAGGTCATAATAAACTTGACCGCGGACCAGAGATTGGCCACAGAGCATCCTTTGATGCTAGCACTTTACTCACCAACAGCTTCCACTTAGCCTCATCTTTCTTGGTCTGCTGCTGCATTTTCTCCTTGAAATGCCTGAAACCACAATTGCAAATTATTATTCCAAAGGAGTTGCAGATGCAATTCTGGCATTGACAATATTTGACACAGATATAACTTGGTGTAAAATGATGACGCTATGCAAGTATCTCGGTTAAAAACCATTTCATACAGCAGCACACGGCACATGATCTACCAGCAGAACTCTGAAGTACCAGAAGTATCGGGTACCAACTACAACTAATGTTTTGTATCACTCACAGCCATTATTTGTTAGAAAATTTGACTACTTAATATGACCAGATCAAGTTATCATCCTTACCTACACAAAGGAACCTTGCATGCATCAGGCTGATTGCAAATACGAGAGTGCAGCTCAAGAAGCTGCCACATGCGTTTGCAGTGAACACAGCCACCAGGTACCCGGGTTTTACAGCTGGAAAAATGACGAACTAAAGTCTCAAGCCCCTTGCAAGCAGGAAAACCACAAGCAACCTGGCTTCCTTTAAACACTTTGTCACGGGGACCAATCGTCCTACATCCATCCTTGCATATATGAAGGAGGGCTTCCATCGCCTCATACAGTTGCAAGTATACTTTTTTCTCTTCTTTCTTCTTCAACCTCTCCTCTTTCCCCTGGCACAGAAAGTCAAATCTAAGAAACCGAAGTTAAAGGACTGAACTGCTCCCGAATTTATAGGATTGAACTATTGCTTTTGCATTTGCACTCAATTGAATTACATAACTACGACCATGTTGATAATGCAAAAGGAAACGAAAAAGTGAAGAAAAATTATGTAAAATGATTCATCAGATACTTGGTGGAGGCATTCACAGTTATAAAATAGAATATTTGAAAAAGAGAGGAGAAACCAACTTACAGAATCTGCTTCAACAAGAAACTCTAGCAGCTCTTGTTCAAGTGCAGGATTAACTTTTTTCATCACTTTCCAGCCTTCAGTTGAAGATATGGCCTTAAAATCCTTCACAATCATACGTACACAGATTAAGGAGAGCCGTGGTGCATCACAGTTCCTTGCCAGTTGAAGCACATCGACCACATTTTCTTTGGTAAGCCATCCCTGCTCAAGAAAGTATATACAAACTCTCTTCAGTGACGGAACTGAGTAGGAGTGCGACAAAACCAACAAATGGAGAACATATTTCTTCATCTCTTCCTTTTCATAGCTGCATAGGACAAAATGGAAATATGTTGTCTGAAATTTAGCTAAAGTAAGGACTAACAAGCTGATCAAATAACGTAACTTGAACTTACCATGATGAGTAAAGAAAGCGAATGAATGTGTAGACAGCTTCATCAGGTACCCCAGGAATCTTGATGTATCTCATTCCATTTTGCACTTTTGATTGCCGTAGGAAATTACCTAGCACTGGTGATGCAAGAGTCTACAAATTCAATAAAACACCCCACCAAAAGGAAGTTAAAATCTTTTAGCCACATTATCCATGTCCCACAAATCTCTGACCAATCCAATGACTTTAGGATTTGCAAGTAATAAACTTGTTAATATCATTCAATTTACTCACCAGTACACTCAAATGAGCTGGAATACATGAATTGCCCTCGGTTATAATATACGCATCAGCGTCACATCCTTCTTTGAAAAGCTTATCCCATGTATCTATTGTTTCCTTTGGGACGGAGCAACTCTCTGAAAGCCTTTTGATAGATTTGTTTCCTGCATAGGCGTTAATAGGAACAGGAGGTGGTTTTGGGATAGTATCGCTATAGGATACAGAAGAGGTCGGGTCTTCCAGCACATGTATAATATCGGCAGGATTCTCTTCCTCCATATGTATATTGAAAGATCCACAAAATAATGACTCTCTTGCCGAGGTTGGCCAGGGCGAGTCAAGAGCAGGTGAAGCCATCATCTACTATGGTTTATCCAAACTAACTACAAAAACTATGAACAGAATATCTGCACAAAAAACAACATAATTTTTTAACTAAAGAATATTGCCTCTAATAATTGAAATGAGATTATAAGTGCACAAATCGTATTATGATGAAGCAGAGTATTAGAGCTGGTAGATAATCATTAATCTGACAAATGGTCTATTTGTAAGGATGGCCTGAGTGGCATCTCATGGTTAGCTTATAACAGCAAAATCCACTCCTGAAGGAATGCCAACAACTTTCAATGGAAGAAACAAGCTAGAGATTTCATCACTTGACTTGAATACATGAAATTGGAAAAGAATCGATTCAGCAGCCTTTTTGACTTGTAGGCCAATCAAAAAGTTAACTAGGAATTAAAGGAAACTCTAGCAAGCCCAACTTTGAGGTTAAACTTCTTATGCACCCTTCTCAAACTGAAGGCACAGGAAATCCATATGCCCCCAAAGTCAGATTACTTGCAAAAATTATTACCAACATGGCAACATGATAAATGGAAATTTGCGTGTTTATTTGAACTTATGTATTTAAGAATAAAGAAACAATTCTAAAAGCTTTTAACTGCAATCAGAATGCATGCTGGTTCAGTTCATATTATAGTATGCGTTTGTTGAGTTATGGATTGTATATTTGTATTCATACTGATGTGGAATGTATAACAGACCAAGTATACCAATACATTAGGACGTATAATCAGAGAACAATACTGGGAATATATGGGAGTCCGTTGATATAATTAATTATTGCACATTGCAGGAAGAAATCTAAACTCGCCCATGCAACAACTCTGATTAGATTATTACACCAAGACATCCTATTTCACATCCTTAATATTAAAATAATTTCCAAAAATAAATGGATAGATAATTAAAACCGGAATACTTGTGTATAAACCAGTTCTGGCAGCTCGTTAAATAACGGACAAAGAGTTTACTAGTGTTTTTGGTTACCGAGAAAGTACCTTTGCTGTCTCTCGGGGCAAAAAAAATGGAGATTTGCGCCGATCTTGATCACTGGAGGACCACACTCAATGCCAGAGAACCTCGATCATGGACTGAAACCAACAAATTCAGATAATGAAATATGATGTGGTGCGATTATATATGTTGAATGCAAGATTATATATAAGATTGATTATTGGTTGGTATGAAATACAAAGAAGTCGATCAGTTGAGATTGATCGACGAGGATGTGGTGTGCGCGCGAGAGATAATGAAATTGATTAGAATCACGGTACCTGAACTGAAGATGAGATGATGATGATGATGAGAGAGGAGTCGAACTGTTAGATGGGTGCGTTCGAGAGCTGAGAGGCACTGAGAGCAGAGAGACTGAAGATGGTGGAGAGCGACGTGTGCCTAAAATACGAGGGAAATGGGCCAAATGGCTACTCACCATAACACCACCATATATACGCGTCTCTCTCTCGTGAGATTTCTCTTCCATACATTTTCATCTTAATTTCTCTTCCATTTTTGTTTTTCCATTCCTTGTCTCGTGAGATCATACTTCCTTTTTTCTCTCGAAAATTTGGATTTGTATCCAATTATCTTTATTTCATCTCGATTTTCATCGATATATTAACATATCGGTTAAGAGACTAAGATTAGTGCCAAACATGCTAAGCTTTAGCTCCGGTATGAAATGCAACTAACAAATCATCATGACAACTAACTAACTGTATGGGAGTAGCTAATTAGTAATTAGCAGTTGATTAGTTTCCTGAGATATGGAGAAGAGAATGGAGCTCGCGATATGATAATACATAAGAGACGGAGTGGAGTGGCTGTGTGTGTCATGGAGTGCGTGTGAGTTGACGGCGGTTGACGGTGATTAGATATTGTGGGTGGAGATTGATGAGCAATGAGGGAGATACGCGTGGATGAGTTGATAGAAGAAAGACAGGAGCAGCAGAGAAGAACAAAGAAAGAACAAGTGGGCGGGACTTGGACGGCTACGCCTACGATCGACCCTATAAAGAAAGAATGAGAATGACTGAAAAAAGCCAAAGAAAAATGAAAGGGACGGTGGTCCGATCCCCAGTTTGCTTGCTTGCTTGCGCCGCCCCTCCTGACCCCACCCCTCCACTTCATAAGTTGTTCAAGTAATAAAACTGGGCCAACTACTAATTACAAGGTCCCGCTCTATCTGGTGTGTTTGTGTTACAGCCTTCAAGCCCAATCCCCCCTTCTACGTTACAAGGAAATGCCCGACCCAATTATCAAAAATTACGACACAATACATCATCAAGATACCGTCTAGTAAAATAATCAACCTTAGCACAGAATAGCTAATCAACAAATAATAGAAGCTCATAATAGAAACTTGATGATTGGTGCCAAGATGTTCTCTTTATGTTTATTGTAAAATGGAGTTCATGCTCTATGTTCCTCCATGTATTATATAATTTCATACAGCGGTGGTGGAACCAAAATTTGAACCTTGGGGTTATAGAATAAAACAATTAAATAAGTTATTCATCAATAATAATAAATTACAAAATATTGTAGATCTAAGTAAGATTGTTGTATCTCCTTCTATAAATTAGGTGTAATTAGTACACATTAAATCTTGTTATTCTTTCTTTTTTGTTCTTTAGTTGTCATTGTCATTGATTAGGGGGTTTCATGAATGAATTAACACCAAATTACCATATAGATAATGTTAGGGGGTCCGGACCCCTTCATTGCATAATGTAGTTCCGCCCCTGATTTCATAAATGTTTAAGGTTTGAATACATCCACACCAGCCGCATTTAAAAAACAATAAAACAAAAACAGAGAATAAAAACTTGATGATTTGATGACTGGCTAGTAGCTACTCTTTAGTTTGCATCGTTTTGGTTAATTTGCAACTATTTTCCGATACATGCCTTGCATGGCAAGCAGATGCTGCCTTAGTCGTCCAAGGCATAGTTAAGAAATAATACATGTCAGTGTGTCATGATCTGATAGAGATTACCTGCGCGAATGAATCATTGTGCTAATTAGTTAATCAATAATTACATGGCTAATGCAGATCGAACACTAATTCAGAGTCCAATAACCCTCGCGGAGTACGTTGAAGAGTAATATATAATAAAACAAAAGCAAGTTTATCCTGATCGATTACATTTTATATTTTATATTTATCATGTTGATCTCTTGGCTCTTTACCGACTTTACGATTGCTGCTGTCCTGGTCCTGCTGGTGTGCTCTGTGTGAGACGGCCAGAAAATTAAAGGATAAAATAGAAAAAAGGATGACAAATTCCAATTCCCTAGCTACTCCACAAGTATATATTTTATTGTTTTTTTTTGTTATTGTTGGAAAATTGCTAGGCGCTACAGCCAGCCATTCACGCATGCATGCAAGCCTTTATTCTTGACCAAGTCTAAAATCCCAGTTGGTTAGTTACTGTGGCCTGGAATGAGATCAACCATGGTCCATTATATAAAAAGTGGCAATAACAAGAGCATAGAGCCATAGAGGTAGAGAAAAAGAGGCAATATGGCAAGCAGTGGCTACAGAGCTCACGTTTTGGCAATTCCTTATCCCGCTCAAGGCCACATTAACCCACTACTCCAATTCTCCAAACGCCTAGCCTCCTCTAAGGGCCTCAAGGTGACTCTAACCAACACCATCTTCATCGCCAACTCATTGAACCTACCCAAATCGGCAGGCTCCGTCCAACTTGAGACCATATCCGATGGGTATGATGACGGCGGCTTTGCCCTAGCTGAAAGCATCGCCGCCTATCTATCCCGGTTACAAGCCGTGGGTTCCAAATCCGTGGCCGAGATCATTACAAGGCACAAGGCAACACCAAACCCTATTGACTGCATAATTTATGACCCCTTCTTGCCTTGGGCTTTGGATGTAGCCAAAGATTTTGGTCTAGCCACGGCTGCCTTCTTTACTCAAACCTGCACCGTTAATTACACTTACTATCTTGAGCATCATCATCCTGGACTGCTTAGGAGTCCAGCTTCTTGTCCTAATAATCTTCCTCTCGGACTGCATTTTCTTGAGCGTCAAGATATGCCGTCCTTCTTTTCTGTCCCGGGCTCGTATCCAGCTTACTTTGAGATGGTGTTGAACCAATTCTCCAATACCGACAAAGCTGATTTCATCTTCGCCAACACTTTCTACAAGTTAGAGGAAGAGGTACGGAAGTTACTAGCTAGTTTTGTTCAAGAAATGAAAATATAGTAGCATTTAATTTGATACGAATGGTACGTCTGCAGGTGGTGGATTCGATGTCTCAAGTTTGTCCAATGCTGACAATAGGGCCAACGATTCCATCTGCATACTTGGACAATAGCATCAGAGACGACAAGGATTATGGGGTTCATCTGTTCAAGACAGACTACTCGGTTTGCACCGACTGGCTCAATACCAAGCCAGCAGGCTCCGTCGTGTACGTAGCCTTTGGTAGTATGGCCAATCTAAGTGACAAGCAAATGAAGGAACTTGCCCTGGGGTTGAAGGCAACCAACTTCCACTTCTTGTGGGTGGTCAGGGATTCAGAAGAGGCAAAGCTTCCCGATAAGTTCAAAGAAGAGACGGCCGAGAAAGGTTTGTTAGTGAATTGGAGCCCTCAGCTGGAAGTGCTATCACACAAAGCAATAGGGTGTTTTTTCACGCACGGAGGGTGGAATTCGACGATTGAAGCGTTGAGCATGGGAGTGCCGATGGTTGTAATGCCACAGTGGACGGACCAGCCTACCAATTCGAAATTGGTTGAGGGTCTTTGGAAGATTGGGGTTAGAGTGAAGGTTGATGAGAACAGTGGGTTGGTTGGGAGAGAAGAGGTTGAGTTGTGCGTTAGGAAGGTGATGGGGGAGGGAGAGATGGGGATTGAAATGAAAAGGAACGCTAAGAAGTGGAGGGAGCTGGCTATTGAGGCAGTGAGTGAGGGTGGCACCTCGGATAAGAATATTGATGAATTTGTATCCAGGTTGGCCAGCGTTTGATCTGTTTTCGAGCGCCGTTGATCGGAATCATCATCGGATCATTGTATTGTTGTTTACCGTGATAAGAATCATAATCAAACGATTACAGTTCCAAAAACTCTGGCTAGCTAGGATCCGTATATTTCAGTTATTGATTGCATATTTTTGTGATCTGGTAGGATTCTAACGATCATGGATTATTGAGGTTAATTGTAGAAAATAAAATGAAACAGTAAAGGAAAACGATGACTCTATAATTGTTTATATCTTGTATTTCTGATGATAAGATGAACAATACAATATAGCCTTTATATAGGCAATAAATGTTACAAGTCAATGACCTAATTACCCTTGCACCCAAAAATATCAGACAAAATAATCCAGGCAACAACGAGTTCGAGATTTGACGGATCTTCTATTGCGGCCAAGATGAAAATCAACTTGAATGAGAAACATGCATGTACAACTAGCAGACTTCCACGATCTACCCGTACTTGTAAACATAAGTAAGCAATGACGTCAATAACTTCATAGCTTCACATGCAGTAGCTAGTGATCATCGATCACTAATTTCTGCTGACAGTAACAGCTTGATGATGATGATCAGCCATGCAAATGACGTCCTTTTCTTCAAGCTCGATCGTTAAGCTTGAACAGCGTACATATATATAACTAAGACACATATATACTATAGGCGCGCAGCTGAAAGCCAGCGTGTGTCATTCCGTAACTAGCTCATATTCGATATAATAAGAATGTTGATGTTCTTTAATTTTGAAATCTACGTCAACAGTGATCGCGGCCATATATTATATATGATCCATCTACTACCAGTCCATCAGTGACTTAGTAGTGAGAAACGTTGATCGGAAACGGACGAAAGGCCGATGATAGTTAGTAGCTACAGGCCGGCCTATCGTATTCTCCTCGGAAGGCAATATTCAATCCGACGAGAGAATTGATTTGTGATCGGTTTTGTCTTGCCTCGCCGCCTCGGGGCTATCCGGCTGTCAACCCAAATCTACCAATCAAACCCTAATTAATTGCACGGGCTATACGTCTACGTGTATCAACCCAATTCACCATTTCGTGTGATCTCTGTACTACTACACAACAAGAATATGGAGCAAATTTAGAGGTGTTGCAATCCACTCTTGACAATTTTCCCGTCATCTTCACATTAACCCACGCTTGCCACATATAATGAAAAATGCAACACCTATAAAAGCCACACAAGAAATGTGGCATTTGCTCTATATTCTTGTTGTGCTGCTTAAACATGCATCTATCATTCCGAGCTAGATAGCTAGCTACAACATTGCGCGCTGTGATCATCCATTATTGCCTCGCTTGTCAAATTGAGGGAAATGGAAATGAAAATGAAAACGGGAAATGCCGAGGCTCAACCTCAGCAAAGTCACGTCCTTGTATTCCCGTTTCCTGTTCAGGGTCACATGAACCCAATGGTTCAATTCGCCAAGCGCCTTGTCTCCAAGGGTCTCAAGGTCACGGTAGTCACTCTCATCTCCGCCACGCACCGCTTCCAAGCAGCACCAGAACGACTAAGCTCTTTGGGATTCGATGTCGAACTAATTTCTGACGGCTCTGAATTTGTTCACAGACCCGAATCCATTGACGAAACCACCGAGCGCAGAAGGGTGGTTAAAAAGACTTTAGCCGACCTCATCACCCGGATCCAGAACAAGAGCAAGAGCAAGAAGAAGAATGGTACTAGTGCTCCTCATAACGATGATCATGATGCTGATGATGCCAGCAACAACCACCCAGAACTGAAATTCTTGGTGTACCACTCAGCTATGCCATGGGCGTTGGATATAGCGCGACAACACGGCATAGATGGAGCTCCATTCTTCACAACCTCTGCTGCATACGTAGCCATCTACCAACACTTTCTTCAAGGAGCACTAAAGATTCCCTCAGAAAATGATCGGTCCACTACAACGTTATCACTGCCTTCCATGCCACCACTATGTTTCGCTGATCTACCCTCATTTCTCCGTGATTTTGACTCCTATCCAGCTTACCTTCAACTTTCTCTCAGCCAATACTCCAATATCGGAACACTAAAATGGCTCTTCATTTGCACTTTCCATAAGTTGGAAGAGGAGGTAATTAGGTTATTTAACTTCATCGGTTTATCAATAAACATATGTAATCCTGCATATTTCGATCACAGCATTATTCATGTATGCAATCACGTAGTAAGAAATGATTTATTTATAATTAATTAGATGCACCACCAGTACAAACTGTAATTCCTTCTGCTAACATGCACGTACGATTGATCTTCTAATTAATTTCTATGCATAGTTACTCTTAAATGTGCACGTTGGTGATCGATTAGTATTGCTAATATGTAGTAGTCTTCCTCCGTTAATTAGGTACTGGAATGGATGAGAAATCAAGAGTGGCCGGTCCGGACCATAGGACCAACGGTTCCATCAATGTTTTTGGACAAACAGTTGAAGGATGACAAGGAATATAGCCTCAGTATGTTCAAACCTAATGTGGAGCTTTGTATGGAGTGGCTAGATTCTAGAGAAACTAGCTCCGTCGTTTATGCATCATTTGGAAGCTTGGCCAGTCTAGAAAAGGATCAGATAGAGGAGCTAGCATGGGGACTGAGGGATATGAACTACAACTTCATGTGGGCGGTTAGAGAACCAGAAATGGAAAAACTTCCTAGTAATTTCTTAGAGGAGACATCAGAGAAGGGTTTGGTTGTGAGCTGGTGCCCTCAGCCACAAGTTCTGGCTCACAAAGCTGTGCGATGCTTTGTTACACATTGCGGATGGAATTCCGTTCTCGAAGCATTGAGCTGTGGAGTGCCAATGGTGACAATGCCACATTGGGCTGATCAAGCAACTAATGCCAAATTGTTGCGGATGTGTGGAAAGTAGGAGTCAGAGTGAAGACGAATCAGAAGGGTATTGCTATAAAAGAAGAAATAACAAAGTGTATCCAGCAAGTTATGGAAGAGGAGAAGGGGATGAAGATGATAAAAGCTTCATTAAGGTTGAAAGAACTAGCTAAAGAGGCAGTCAATGTTGGAGGAAGTTCTGATAAGAACATTGAAGAATTTGTAGCAGAACTTAAGCAAATTTAATTCACTTTATATATATGTCATAAAATAATGAATTGCGCGATATTAATCAGCTTCTCAAATACGAACTATTCTACTATATGTATATAGCATACATCAAGCCGTGAGCCGTCCGATTGTTTTGAATTTTGAATTACTAAACGATCGGACGGTTCACGACTTGATGTATGTCATACAAATGTGTATAGTAGCCGAACCCCTCAAATACTATATATATATGTATTATAACTACAATCCTCTAAATAAGATACGTTTCACACGTCTCTAGGAATTAAAGCAAAAATCAGAATTTTCATACTATTTTTTGCTTCAACTCTAACAAATTCCATATTTTACAGATTACATACATATATAATTATTTCCTAAAATTTTCTCTATATCTATCGGACATAGAGAAGCTGTTGAAGTTGCTCTAAGAGCCTCCTAATGGTAATTAAAACGTTTAAAACATGTAATTTTAAGTCTTTAAAAAATAAAAAGATAAACTTATTGTTTGAAAAATTATTTAGAATGTACTTTGAATATTGTAGTTACAAATTAAATTTCGTAATTCCCACCTATTTCTTGCAGTGCCAAACACATATAAAATACGAACTAATTACGTTCAAATCACTTGGTACGAGGTCATAATCACTCACCAATAAGTTTCAATTATCGGTGCTCTGTTCCAATAGAAGAACAACGTACTCTACGACCAAATTACGCTAATTAGGATATCCTATATATACCTCTTATCCACTTCTCGAAATTCATTGGTGAGCAAAAGAATGAACTAATTATATTCCCTGGGGAAAAAGGATACAAATCATATATAAACAAACTAAAATTTTGGTTGCATGGAGACATTTAACTACCAGTTATAGAGCCAATTCCAACTAACATTCCTGGCCATACCATGTTACATCATTTCATTATAATCCCTGGCCTGCATCGATCCTCATGTCAGTACATATATAATATCTCAATCATCGATCTACGTAGAAATGTACAGAGCCATATATATATATATATACACATATACATACACACAGACAGTTAATATATCTACGTTGATTGTATTTGTGAGGCAAAACAATATATTAAGATTCATATATAGATTGATCGAAGAAAGCAGATGGACAAGGCTCTTATTGATCGACGTCGACCTACAGGTCCCGCAGTAGTAGTTCAGAATAGCAGTGCTGTTTCTGATCAGACTCAGATCTTAGTGTTCCCTTCTCCAGGTCAAGGTCATATGAGCCCAATGATACAATTCTCCAAGCGCCTTGCCTCTAAAGGTGTTAGGGTCACACTAGTCGTCACAACCACTTCTAGCAACTCCATACAAACCCATGCAAATTCTTTCAAGGTTGAGTTCATTTCAGATGGCTCCGAACAAGGAGATAAAAAGTCGGAAACTATTGAAGAATCTCTTGAGCGTTTCAGAAGGGTAACCACACATACATTAGCCAACCTCATCATCACCAAGATCAAGACCAGTACCAGTACTCCTGGTGCCTCCGAATCTGAATTCAAGCTCTTTGTTTACGATTCATCGATGCCTTGGCTTTCTGATATAGCGCAACAGCATGGCATAGCTTTTGCTCCATTTTTCACACAGTCCTGTGCAGTAACTGCAATCTACCATCAATTCCATCAAGGATCATTCATGACTGAACCGTCAGCTACGGCGACAATGCTATTGCCGTGCTTGCCACCACTAGGAATCAAGGATGTACCTTCTTTTCTGTACGACCATGCCAAATCTTACCCATCTTTGTTCAACTCTTCTAGGGATCAATTCTCTAATTTATCGGAAGCAAAATGCCTGTTGTGGAACACTTTCGATTTGTTGGAAGACGAGGTAACTACTTGATGATCCATTTGTATATTTTAGTTAATCAGTGAGTAATTGTGTCAATTTAGGGCCAGGCGGGTAATTAATTTTATAAATTACCATTTCTAAACTTGATAATTAAGTTGATTGTTCTCTCTAGTCTATACTGCATGTTGATTAAATACAAACTTTTATTAGGTATTGGAATGGATGACAAGTACTCTGTCTCGGCCAATCATGACAATAGGGCCAACTATTCCATCGATGTTTTTAGACAAGAGGTTTGAGGATGATCAAGACTATAGTTTCAACCTTTACAGCCCTAATGTGGATGCATGCATGAAGTGGCTAGACTACAAGAAATCGGCTCAGTTGTTTATGTGTCATTTGGAAGCTACGCTAGCCCTAGCAAGGATCAAATGGAGGAAATAGCATGGGGTCTGAAGAACAGCAACTACAACATCCTATGGGTGGTTAAACAATCGGAGAAGGAAAAGCTTCCTATCAATTTCGTGGAGGGGATATCAGAGAAAGGTCTTGTTGTGAGTTGGTGTTCACAACTACAAGTTTTGGCACACAAAGCTGTGGGATGCTTTGTTACACACTGTGGATGGAATTCGATACTAGAAGCATTGAGCTTGGGGGTACCAATGGTGGCAATGCCACAATGGTCTGATCAAACAACCAATGCCAAGTTTATTGAGGATGTATGGAAAACAGGAGTCAGGGTGAAAGTGAACGAAAAGTTAGGTGTTGCCACAAGAGATGAAATAGCTTGGTGTATTACCAAAGTCCTGGAAGAGGAGAGTGGGATGGAGATGAGAAAGGCTTCACTTAAGTGGAAGAGATTGGCTAAAGAAGCATTCGATGTAGGAGGAAGCTCCGATAAGAACATGGATGAACTTGTTGCAAAACTGCTCGAGTTATAATTTGATATAATGAAAAATTCAATAAATGTAATTAAACCTATAGCTACTGTTGAAAGTGTACGTGTTTCGGGAGTTTGTACAAGCTAGCTATGAAGCATCGATCTTATATGAAATAATTTGGATTGATCGATATGATTTTTTTGTTTTCTTCGATTAAAATTGATCGATGTGATTTGGAATCGGGACATATAATTATCTTGGATATACAATTTCAAAATGCATTCTTTCAATTAGACTTGACATCCCACAGCTGATATAAAGAAAGACACCAAGCTAGGCCCAAAACTGAGGCCGAAAAGAAAAAAGCTAGGCCCAGACCAACAAGATCAACCCCTAATCACTACCAAGTGGATCGAATGGGGGACTGGTTATATATGTATAAAATTGGCGACATAGTTAGGTTTGAACTTTGAAACTAAGTTGGAACATGAAACCAATTTTCAAACAGGCACGAGCAACATGTTCAGCTAAATATTTCTTCTCAAAAAAAAAAAACTTGTTGCCTTCGTTACAGACGAAACTCGTGGTGCTATATAATAGACGTACGTACAACGAGGCAGAGCTCCAATTTTATTTACACATGAAGCATGCGATCGACAAGAAGAAAAGCAGCGGATCAGGTAATTAACTAGTTATATGCATGGTTCTTGAGGGATCATTAATTAATTAAAGGGATCATTAATAAGCGGCTGAAATTAGTGCGTGTGTGTATACAGGGGCCAAGCATACGCATATGACCTCATCGAGCTCAGAAGAAACAAATATTCGACGTATCTAGTTATCAAGAATAAATTACTTTAATTAACGTCAACGAAAGTTTCACATTTATGCTCTTTTTAACTCGACCACAAGTGTTGTTTATGAAGAAGATGATTTACTTGTTCCCTTTCATCTTCACACTGCCACGATCAAACCTGTAATCTATACAAATATCTATTTGTTGATCACTGTTCATCTACAGTGATTTACTGTTCATCTACAGTAAAAAACAGTGTTGGGCTCGGGCTGCATTTGTTCGTTTTTTTCTATATCTTTTCTTGTTTGTACAGAGTTACAGGCTATTTAATCCATCAGCTGCAAGAGACACAACATTATTATATATCAATTGGTGCCAAATTAGTTTAATTTGTTCATATATATCACTATATATATAAATGAAACTTGCGCACTTCAATTTTCCTGTAAAATATATATGTCAACGGTAAATATATCAATTAAAGAAGATGAACAACTAGACAAGATTCTAGAAACCCAGAAAATGTTAGCTGTATTTAAAATTAAGAAGTTAAATTACTTCCACTAGCGCTAGCATATATGTATGCATATGTTCATGTTGTTTAATGCGCCAATATATTGATGGATGTCACATACTATATGGCCCCGCCGGCTAGATAGGCACATCCTGATTAATCTCTTTATTCTTTAACCCTATATGACAAAACGTGTTCTAAAAGGCCAGGCTTTATTTGAGTTTTTCTCCATTTTAGGGACATATTCTCTACAAGAATCCCTAAAATCAGAATGAGGAAAGAGAATACCAAAGCCCTTAAATTTACATCAATCTCTAAAACGTTTAAAAAGTTGAAGCATAAAATGATTAGAAATTTTGCTTATGCTTTTTTAGAATAGAGAAATTATGGAAAATACGTTGAAGATGCTCCAAAGTATAAATTAGATGCGTTAGTTCAATCATACCAAGATGTGACTAGTGAGAATGATTAAACAACACTCCACCACCACCAGACATTCTAGAAGCTAGGCCGGAAAATTGATGCAACAATCTGATTGAGATGTTTTGTTATTTTGTTTTGGGCATAGATCTCGATCGTTTATGGATCTATATATCAAGCGGAAAATTCTCTTATAGAGATGTGTATGCTATGCATACTAACAATATTAGGCAAAATTTCTTCCAACCATCTACCACACCACCCCCTGCTTGAACAACAACCACATGTTGAGAGTATGCATAGCATACCCATCTGTACAGCAGACATACCCCTATATCTAGCTAGCTACTCAAAATATATAGAGTAAAAACTTAAAATAGTAAATAAACTATTGCGAAAGGTACTTTTTGGTACATACAAATTTTTTTTACTTAAAATGATACCTCAAGTATTGCTCCGTTACCTGATACAGTACATCTGTTAGTTTTTCTGTTAAGATCACCTACGTGACATATATTTGAATGATATAAATACCCAAAATGGTACCTAAGCTATTGTGAAATGGATTTTTCGATACCTGTATTTTTTTTACCTCAAATGACACCCCAATATCTGATTATATATGATCGATAGGTAAACAGTAAACATAATATACATATTATCACTATAATTCATAAATATATTATATTTTTCTTCATAAACATAATATTTATATTTCTCTTATGAGCAATTGACTTATAAATAATTATTATAAATATATTACGTCGTTACTACATATTGGACTTTCTAAATAGACCTATTTTTATGTAAGAAAATATTTATGGATAAAATGCTAATAATATGTTTATGAGTTTAATTTATATATATATATATATATATATAGATCAAAAAGTAATTTAGAATTTTTATTTGGAGTAAAAAAGTTTATAGGCACCAAAAAATGTCTTTCGTAGTAGATTAGATACTATTTTGAGTATTTATACCATTCAAATATATGCTACGTAGGCGATCTTAACGGAAATACTAACGAATGTACCATATTAGGTACGGAGTAATACGAGGTATCATTTCTAGTTAAAAAAATTTGTAAGTACCAATAATTGAGGTATCATTTTAGGTTTTTACCCAAATCTATATATGGTAATCCTGATCCATATATATATATATAGATCCGGTGCGTGCATGTTGAACAGAATTTGCAGATCGATTGGCAATCAAACCAGCTGAAACCGGATGGTTTGATGATCACCCTTTCATCTAAGTATATGAACTAAGTAATTGTGGAGGTATTAATTATATAAATTGTCTATATATTCTGGCTAGAGTGAAGATCGAGATCATCACTCAATACTAATACATCGATCGTGGTTATTTATATATTTGTATTTTTACCCTGGATCGAGATACAAACCAACTGCTAATCAACACCCTGACTGACCGACCGAGGAAAACTATCAATCAATCAACGACCACTGATCGATTAAACATTACATTTGCATATATGCCCTAGCCAGCTATATTTCTTCTCGTTTAGTCTCAAGTAGACACTTATTAACTCTTGCACATCTTCTATATATGATGTGGTGATCGACCATTGATTAGGCAAATAAGCAGAGAGAGAGAGAGAGCTACTAGCATAGTATAGCATAGCATAGCTAGCTACATTTAGGATGAAAATGGAGAGTAGGGAAATGGGCACTGCTGCTGCTGCTCTGCCTCAAGCTCCTCAAAGCAGAAGCAGTTCTACAAGTAGTGCTCATGTTCTAGTGTTCCCTTATCCATTTCAAGGCCATATCTGCCCCATGGTTGAATTCTCCAAACGCCTAGCTTCAAAGGGTGTTAGGGTCACCGTCGTGATCACAACCATTTCTGCAGCCACCGTGGCCATGAAGAAGTTGCTAGCAGCTGAGTCCAGAAACAAGACCTCTTTCAGGGTTGAGATCATTTCTGATGGCTCCGAACACCTTCAAAAGTCGGAAAATAAAGACGAAGTTTTCAACAGGGTAGCTACGCAAAACTTATCCAACCTTATCACCGACATCAAGAACAAGAAGGATCTTGCCTCGGACAGTGATAGCAGTGATGAAGATGATGATGACTACCCACTCAAGTGCGTCATTTACCACTCAGCCATGCCATGGGTGCTAGACGTGGCGCGACAACACGGCATAGATGGAGCTCCATTTTTTACTTGTTCAGCTGCGGTTACTGCCATCTTTCATCATTTCTATGAAGGAGTGTTGAAGATTCCTTCAAAAGATTCTGCAGCTAGATCATCTAATCCCACAATGCTCATGCCTTCCATGCCTGGACCGCTAGGGTTCAATGATCTACCCTCGTTTCTATGTGACGTTGATGCCTACTCAAGTTTTCTTAACTCTACCTTGAACCAGTTCTCCAATATCGCCCAAGTAAAGTGGATCTTCTACAACACTTACGAGAAGTTGGAGGAACAGGTATAATCGAGTTATATAAAAATTAAGGAGAAAATAACTGGGATAATGTGCATATGATCGAGTTATACAACATATGATTTGTTTACTTTTCCATGCTAGCTGTTCTTGTGGTTTATAAAATTCATATGTATGCTATCTATGTCCAGGTACTTAAATGGACGGCAAGTCTGGACTGGCCGGTTAAAACAATAGGACCAACAATTCCATCATCGTTTCTGGACAAACGATTGGAGGATGAGAAAGACTACAGTCTGAGCCTGTTCAAGCCTGATCGTGTAGAGACTTGCATGAAGTGGCTAGACTCCAAGGAAACTGGCTCGGTGGTTTACGTATCGTTTGGAAGCTTGGCAAACCTAACGAAGGAGCAAATGGAAGAACTAGCATGGGGTTTGAACAATAGCAACTACCACTTCTTGTGGGTAATCAAAGAGTCAGAGAAGCAAAAGCTTCCGATCAATTTCTTCGAGGAGATATCAGAGAAGGGTCTTGTTGTGAGTTGGTGCTCCCAGCTGCAAGTCTTGGCTCACAAGGCCGTGGGGTGCTTTGTTACTCATTGCGGATGGAATTCGACACTCGAGGCATTGAGCTTGGGAGTGCCGATGGTGACATTGCCGCAGTTTGCTGATCAAACAACGAATGGTAAGTTTGTTGCAGATGTGTGGAAGGTAGGAGTGAGAGTGAAGGTGAATGAGAAAGGGTTTATAACAAAAGAAGAACTAGTAATGCGTGTTAAGCAGGTTATGGACAAGGAGGTAGGGGTGGAGATCAGAAAGGCTTCACAAATGTGGAAGAAGTTGGCTAAGGAGGCTGTGGATGAAGGAGGAAGTTCTGACAGGAACATTGAGGAGTTTGCAGCACAACTTCGATTACTGCCCTGATTCAAGTTAATCTCATTTACTACGTATTGCATGTATCGTCGACCTTTTTAATTTTTGTGCCTACATTATTTGGCAATGTAATATCGTACTGAATTTGATGATCAAGGTTTATCGTATATTACTAAAGGAACAAGCTCCAGAACCATCCATATACTGTTTTTCACTTACACACACAAATTAAGCTGACATTGAAAGAAGTTGTAGGAATGAAAAATGGAAATCGGAAGCAGTTGCATTTGCAGAGAAAACTTGATTAAGTGAACAAACCCCCGGCCATCTGCTTAAGTTGATACAATAATTTGCGGAAGTTGACAGTGGATCGATAATTGTGATAGATACTGAATTGATTGATTAATGGCCTAGTAGGCGACTCTGTATTTTATTTCTTTCTGTTTCATCGCATATTGATACATCGGTGCAACTTGTGAGTGTGCAACTTGTGAGGAACTCTTTTGCTTTGTTCTAGAAACTCTTTTGCTTTGTTCTTTCACGAGGACATTGGGACATGTTGAAAGAAATGTGAAGGTTTTTATAATCATTGTGGAGCAGTAGACTGTATTTGTATGTAAATGTGATAATTGATGTTCGAAAGGGCCTGCACTGCAGGCATACAAATCTTTTATAGGGCATATATTTCTTAGGCCACATCTTTTATAGGGCATATATTTCATGAGCCCACATCTTTTATAGGGCATATATTTCTTAGGCCAAGTAGAATATAGTTTCATAACCTCCATGAAGCCGAACAAAGAGGCCCCAATAAGTATCTATACTTTCATACATCTGCACTGATCCTGATTTATAGCTCTACTTGCATTGTCTATTTTCTTTCTCTTGTTCTGGAATTGCTAGAAGACTCATCAAAACACTTGTGTATATATCTAACCATATTCACTGTTGCCATGACAAAAACAACTCATAACAAGTGACAAAGCTACCATCTATATTCGCCCGGCTTCTTCCTCTGGGTTGTTTGCATCTTCACTCCGACTTCCTAACTTGACAATGTCTTCCACAAGAATTTTACCATCTGCACCACAGGTAAGAAAATGAAACTATGAGCAAGTTCAAAAGCAACCATACTACTACTTGAAAAAGGACTAAAGAAAAATGTAAACCAAATGTAAACTAAAAGGTTGACTGGTACAACAGCTTAATCAAATCCTCATCATCTTTCTGGCTTCACATGGATACAGAACAAACTGGGGGGACCTAAGCAAATAAATTTCAAAAAGAATCTTTTCCAGTACAGCTTTGCTTCATATCACCAGATGTTCCTTCATTATACTAAAGATTTACAATCATGTCATTTCTTTACTAAAAGATGCCACAACAAAAAACAAACGGACTGACCTCTGTCTTTTGAGAGGTTGCCTATGAGTTCTTGGACACCCTCCTTGCCTAAAGTATTCTTCAGATAGTTTGCAGCAGCTGCAACCTCCTCAGCAGTTACTTTACCATCAAAATCCCTGCACACATAATTTACTGCTTATAAATTTTGCTACAAAACAAAATGCTAATACCATACATCAAATCTGAGCAATTTGATCACTCAAAAACAGTTTAAATTAAAACCAATGGCTGGATCGAATGGTGAAGGCAAACTAAATCATGTTTAGACAAATCTAAGTTGAAAGTAACGTGAAAATCTAGCAAAGGCTGTTAGTGTCTAAATATCTGCATGTATAAAACAAAAAAACAAAAAAACAATAAATAAATAAATAAAGAGGGCAGCAAAGCTTTGGTTCATTTAAGTCTAACCGAATGATAACAACCTAGCTCAAGAGCAGAAGTTAGATTCACTAACTACCATAACTTTACGACATATGCATGTTGCCCCATTTCTGGTTCACTCAGCATATGCATATCCAATATTATAAATGTGACATTATCCAGTATTGGCTAATGTACAGAAGGGACGACTAATATTTGAACCAAAAATTTATGCTTTCATATAAGGAAATAGGATTTACATGATGATGGCAAGATGTGACATGGCGTATAAAAGAGATAAAAGAATTCAAGAAAGGCTAAAGAGGAAGCAAGTTGTATAATAACAATTCACCTGTCAAGTAGTTGGTAGCGGTCTCCAATTTGAGCATCCACATCATCGATTTCCTTTTCCAGATTTTGAAGCATTGAATCAACCTGAAATCCAGCAGAAGAAGAATTATTCATTAAGTGAAGAAAGACCAACACATCATAAACAGAATATCTGGAGTTGAACATCCGACCTTATCTATGAGTGCTGATGAAACATGATCAGCTTCCTCTTCAACACCAGTAGTTTCAGTTTCATCTCGAGCAGCTCTATATGCCTTGAAGGCATCCTTTTCACTATCAGGACCATCCTTCTCCACCATGCTATTGTAAAGTTCAATCTGGAAACATCAGAGTAACCAAATTTCAAAAGAATATTCTAAGGACAATGCAGATTAAATTGAAACATAACATACATTAAAAAGTCAAAACATTCCGACTGAAAAATCATGTGAGGATGAAGTTGAATGCTTATAACATGTAGACAGCAATCTCGTAATTAAATGACACTGAAAAGTAGTTAATGTACACCTCTCCAAACCAGAAAAGCAGTAAAAAATATCACAGGAGAAATACTGAAATGGTTATAAAGTCAGAACATGAAACTGTGCATACAGTATAGTTTAGTTAATCACTTAATTGCAAGTAGTTAAACCTTCAAACATGCCTGCAAGATTTTGGCAGGGGATGACTAGCGTGCAGACACAAGGGAGGGTACAAAAGATAAATAATTTTGTCTTTAAAGATGCCCAAGACAAATGAAGAGCAATTCAAGGTTTCAAATTACCTCCTTGCTTACAAGCCTCAGGAATTCTTCACGCTCTGTACTCACTGACTGAAATATTTAGTAGAAACATAGTTAAAATAAAGCGTAGATGACAATGCATGAAATCTCAAGAGAGGAGAACAGCAACTATATTCTTTGAGGGATACTAAGTTCAGTCCTTACAGATGCAGAGGCCAAAACAGCCAAAGCACGACTTAGTTCGCAGAGCTGCTCTTGCTTTTCTAGAGTCCTTTCCTTGGCTTGCTCTTGTGCTTCTCTTGCTGTTGGAACAGTCATCTCTTTCAATGCCACATCTTCTTGACCAGCCTTAGATTCCTTCATTCTGCGTAGCTCTTCTTCCTCCCGCTCTTCCTCCTCCTTCAATATTAGAGATTACAATCAATAAAGTTATTCAGTAAAACTAAAGGCTGAACAATTAACGACACAAGTGGACGGGTACATCGTAACCACAATTCTTAAGTCAGATATTCATAGCATTATTTCAGTACTGCTTTCCTAAACGTTAATATCAATCCATCCAATAATAGGTTCATAGTGAAGACAGCAGAAACCAAATAAGATGAATCAAAACTCGCTAATAGACTAATAAAATATAATGGGATATCAAACCCGCAGATCGAACCAACTCAAATAAGCATAAAAATAAAAAGTTATAACCTTGATCATTTCTTCCTGCATCTCTAAGTACTCCAATTTCCTCCTCCTTTCAGAAACTGAATCTTCAGATGGCAATGATGTAACATTAATAGTATCCACCACTTCATCGGGCATAGAAGTCAGTGTAGCTCGAACAGCTTCCTCTGGCTTTAATTTTCCAGACACGTAGAAAGCTCTGCATTGAGCACATCAAATAAAGAGTTAAAGACAGAGTTAGACCAGCTCGCCTCTCTAGATTAACATGAATGATCCAGAAAAAAACAAAAATGTGAAGGGGGCTACTCATTATGGAGCTTAAGAATACCTGGAAAGGATCAAAAGTGAGGATGGCATGGAGTGATTAAGAGACAAATCCAACCAATCACGAAGCTACATAGAGACAATAATGAAATCATGAGCATGCAGAAACCTTTATGATCACTGCTACTTATGGAACTGCAAAATACTTCCAAACATGTCAACCATCTAAGCATAGTATACCTGCTGACGCATTTCTTCCACAGAACGCAATCCAAGCATACCCCGCTCCCTGCACTCCTCGCGCAGCTCAGCTTCTGAAAGTGACTCGACACCCTCCGCTTGAATTAACTTATCATCAGCTTTAATCCTGACATTAACGAAAGAAGAAAACAATATTTTGATAGGCATTCCAACCCAAACCAAAAAGAATCTCTATTTGCTGATGGCTTTTAACAGAAAAGATGGTGAACTGTTGCCTGAGTTCATTTGTTACTTTCTCTTTCTGGTCACTATTAGCTATCTTAAGCACGATTAGGATAACAGCAATTTGGAGAGATTCATTATGTTCACAGGAAGAACTCTTTACTGAATTATTCGAGATACTATAGTCACATCTCCAGAGGACAACTAAATTTCATATGGTGACATAATTATGAAGAGACACTTCAGAAACAGAAGAGTAAATGATTTTTACAAAATCAGTTTTCAGAGATATATATATATCTTACCGACTGAGTCTTTTCCGGAGCATGTATCTCAAATATGCATCTGTACCGTAAGGGCTTATTCCCATATATTTGCACATATTGACTAAGCGAGGCCTAAAAGCAACAGGAAACAGAAACAGTTAATAGCAGAATTACAACCCCATTACAAGTAAAGCAGTAATTAAATAGCATTAAAAGAAAACCTGCTGATGTTATCAAGGGTAAGTTCATCATTAAATAGCTTGGCGAACCCCAAAATCTCCTCATTAGAGACCCCTGCACCTGTTCTCAGCTGCAGTTGCAGATAGCAAAGTATATGAGCAGAATATAAAGGAGAAAGAACTTGGAAACTGAACTATTAAAACATGAGTCCTCACCCTGTTTAGAAACTCATCAAGATCCTCTGCTGTTTGTTTGATTTCTCCGCTCCTTGAGTTTTGAACTTCCTTTGCCATTTCTTTGGCTGTGTCTTGAAGAAACTTAGCATACTCTATTCTTGCCTTTAGCCTCCTTTTCATTGCTTCCTACACATTGAAAATTCAGTTGAACTCAAACATATACTAATAAGAAGGGGGAAAACCACAAAAGTTGAGCAAAATGTATCACGGTAAGCTAAGTATGTTCAGCTTCACCACAGGTTGTTCCTCGACTAGTTAGGTCTCTAACTTTCCGAGAACAAGTTCTCAAGGGTAAAAGCCTATGTGAGACTGTGAAACTGGAAATTCACGGATATGTAGTATCCTATGACAAAGCTTCAATCAGCATTAGACTTTCATACTAGAAAGTCCAAAACAAGTGAAAATACAACGCATACATGAAAGCAAAAGCCCACAACTGTTACAGATATAGCAACAAATTAAGATTTTCAGTACCTCTTCCTTCAATTTGTCTTGAAAGGTCGAAGGCAACATGTTGGGAAACAATTTGAGGAACACTGGCAGCAAGAACTCCATGAAAGGAACAATGATAAACACTGCGAATGGAACTAGCCGAAAGATATCAGCTGTGGTACGCGTCAGCTGTTGCCTCTCCCTTCTCGAAAGTGTCTTGCCACCGGCAAGCTTCAGCAGCAGTCTCGAACAGATCTTGACATCTTTGCCTAGCAGCTTAAAACCAAGCCAGTAATGCTGCAATGTGGAAACAATCTCCTTCTTCCAATGTGTAAGCTTATTTGCCCAATCCTCCCTGATGCGAAAACCAAATCAGTTATCTACCTAATCAGCAATTACAATTATTAAACAGAGATTAAATTAAAACAAAGCGAACCTGCTCATGGAAGCCACGGCTCTGAGAGCAGGACCGATCCCCAAAAAAGTGGCCCAGACTTTCTTCAAGATTTTGGAAACCTTTTGAGAATCCTGGAGCTTTTTGGCCTTGGCGGCCTTGGCAGTGGAGCTGAGGCCTTGCACGGCTTGATCGCAGTCCTCGGGAGAAGCTTGCTTTCTCTTCCCATTGTTTTGGTCATCGTCCGGCGAGGGTTTGGCCGGCGCGGCGGCGGTGGTGACAGTACGGACGGAGTGAGCGATCCATCGGACGCCCAATGGGGGCCGGGAAAGAGAGTCGAATCGCCGGTGGAATTCCGGTTTGGAAATCGGAAACCTGTTGTCGTCATCGTTGGAGCTCCGATTGTGAAAATGGGCGAGGCACTGGGTTGTGCGGGAGGAGGAGGAGGAAGTGACGTAGTCCTTGAGCAATCTGCTCCTCCTGAAAATCGCTCTGGAAGCCATTAACGAATTGACTCAGATTTCGCAGGAAGAAGAAGAAGGCATAATCGAATGGAGGCGTGTAGAGTTTCGATGTTTCTAGAAGCGCGCGGTGGATTTTGCAACCACCAGAGAAAGAGATGGCTGTCCGATTTATACCGCGAGGCAGCCTTGTGCGTTTTTAGGGTTTAAGTTAGGGGTTTTATGATTTTTCTGCAGTGAAAATGATTAAAATGAACGACTTTCTGTCCAAGAAAACAACGCCGTCAACATAGAAAACCAAAACCCATTTGGGCTCTTGTCACAAGTTCCAAATTTTCAGACCAATAACAGCATAAAAGAAAGGATATTCTTCATCACCAATTGTCCAAATATATAAAACATGGATATGGGATTGAAGGACCGAGTTCTGCCTTTGTGATTCGTATTTGTAGAGAGCTAAGTGGGTTTTAAGACGAACAGATTTATACTTTCACTCTTTGACATGAACATGATGGAGGCAATACCCCATAAATCATACAATCGGGTAGCACCGTTTCCATATAAAAGTATCATGAAGCAACTCTGCGGAGGCTGCTTTGCATGACAAAACATAGATGATCATCACTATTATTAGTGGGGGCGAAACAAGGGATAAAATTTAATTCAAAGCTTAGATGCTACTACATAATTCATTGTCTATCAGAGCCTCAAATCCAAAGTAAAATTAAAACATCCGGATATTTTAATGTTCACTGACAAAAGAAAATAAGAAAACGGGAGGTTGCTGCAGAAACATGGAAACTCAAGATGAGTAGGTGCTCATTTCTTCTTGGCAGCATCACCAGCCTTGGTCTGCACATAACAATACATATATACATCAGAACAAGTTACTGAAAACCAGTAAAACCAATCAATTGCCAAGCAGAAGAAAACAAATATGGTAAGAACTAACCAGCAAAAACTAAAAAACAATATTTCTTACCTTCTTGACTCCACGGATCTTCCTGGCTCGGTTCTTCCTTTCCTTGATTTGCTTCCTTGACTTTGCCACCTTAGTGTCCAGTCCATTCTGCACAAGTAGCCGCATACAATGAGAGAGAGAGCGAGAGGGAGACAGATCAATGCGTCTTAAACTAATCAGATTCGATAAACAAGCCCCAAAAATCATGTGTATTCCCCGCCAAACCATATATAGATTCTTTGAATATCTCAGAATACATACGAAATGACTGAAAGATGCTTTGATATATCATTAACCCATAACTACTGATATGTAGCAGAAGCATTAATAATACACATCTAATGCTCTCAATGAGCTACCAAAAGTCCTCATAGGGGAGATAATAGATAATCTAAATAGATTAATGAGCTGACTAAGAGTAGAAGTTCTGCTCTTCGTAAATAATACACAGCTAATGCTCTCAATGAGCTACCAAAAGTCCTCATAGGGGAGATAATAGATAATCTAAATAGACTAATGAGCTGACTAAGAGTATAAGATCCGCTCTCCATAACCATGAGTCAAAAGTAAACTAACGGCCAAAAGAGCTTTGTATTGAGCTCACACTACCTAATTGACCATAGATGTTAACATAGTCTGCAAAAGAATCGCAATGCACATGTAATGAACAAGAGGCAAGACGGAAAAGTTACCCTGATCAGCCTGTACTTTGGCTCAAACTTCTTGGCATTCTCTACAGAATCATAAATCAGGCCAAAACCAGTGGATTTACCCCCTCCAAAATGGGTGCGGAACTTGAAAACAAAGATGGCATTTGTATCCTTGACTTCGTACATCCTTGCCAGTTTCTCCTTCAGCTCAGCCTTCATTATGAGAATAAGAAAAACCAGATTAAATAAAGCTAGAGAAAGTATATACTGAAAAACTTGCAGAAAACGTGAGATTAGAAAACATCATGATGGTATGAACATCAAGGCTAAAACAAAAAAGGGTTGTTAAACTGGAACTGAGCAACCAAATCTCAAAATTAAAACTAAGCTTCAATTTGGATTAATAAAACAATAGCAGTGCAACAAAAGCAGTTAAAACTGAGCAAACACACAATTACCGAATATCAATTCCAGTATTTTCCACAAAATCAAAACAGGGGAAGTAAACAATGTTAAACCAGGGAGAGAGAAGGAACCTTGGAGACGTTTGGTCTTCCTGGATGCAAAACATCGATGACCTGTGAATTCAAGAGAAGAACATCAGACTAGACGGGATCTGCTATTCAATATATTTGAGTTGGAAATGAGGGATCTAGTTAAGCAAACAAGATTAGACAAGTAGGAAGACTGACGAATTGCTTCCTGGAGAGAAGACGATTTGTCATGAACTTCCTGGTACGGACGGTCACGGCTTTGTTATCGGCCATTGCTCTCCTCTCTTCTCTTCTCTTTCTTTCTGGCTGCGCCTCCTCTGCTCTTTGTCTCTCTTCACAGTGGTTTAGGGTTTGTGGGATCAAATATACACACGGTGATATACATTGGGCCTATCTTCGACTAAATGATCCAGACCCAAATAACCCATTGCTCGTGGGCCTCTTTCGGAGAACATTTCTGCCCCATTTTCTTTTATGGGCCTTCTATAAAATTTAAAATTTTAGGTGCACTGTTGCCGTTGGTATTCATGGTGTCATTAAAATCAAGATTCGTTGAAGAATAAAGTTTGTTGTTCAAGAGAAAACTAATAGTGTTTCCAATCAATTACATTCACTCATGTTTTTGAAGAACCCATTTTTTTCAGCGGATACGATTGATTGCTGATATTGGTCACTCCTATTAACAGGGATGAGAGGCCTTTTAGTGAGGACTCTTAAGTTAAGGACTTGGTGAAGACTTTTCGGTTTATGGTTTAAATGACCCAATTTTCGATCACATTTTGACATCTCATCCGTTCAATTTTTAAGTTTATATGAGTAGATCATTTATACAAATTTCCAGCCAAATTAGTGTTCGTTAAGATAACAAACTAGATCAATTTAATGGACGAACCAAATTTGTTAAATATGAACCGTTCAAGTTCATAATTGATAAATCACACTTATGAATGCCTTAACAATTTTCAATATAGCTGAAAATTTGTAGAAATGATCTACTCATAAATACCTATAAACTGAACGGTCAAGATGTGAATATAAGATCAAAATGTGAGATAAGCCGAAAAGTCATCAACTTAAGGGTCCTCACTAGAAGGGCTCCCCTATTAGCATATTATTAGACAAGGATTGAAAAAAAAAAACTTATATTTGCACGAGTCATCACATACTAAAATATGGAATCAAACATGAAGAGAGTTCTGGATGACTGATAATCTGTGTGGTTAATCAGTCATCATATAAAAGGCTTCTTCCATTATGCACAGATATTTATACACAATCGTATAACACTGTTAACCAATCACCACCAATTCAATTAGTTCATTCTATTATCGTATTATGCTAGATTTTTTTTTTTTTTTTTGAGGGAATGGGGGTTATTTTTTTTGTGCCGAAATAAGGTTTTCTTCTGCACTACACAATGCTGTAAGTGAACCTGCAGAGATTAGAATGAGAAGTGGCAACAACAAATCTCCAGGACAAACAAAGATAACCCGTTTTTGATTCTCCAGAAGAGGTATTAATTACCTTATTGAATTATCCGTCTAAAGAAACAGACAATCTGAAAGCTCCACCTACTATCATATCCAAAAGAGTTCTACTTCCCATTTTCGGAAGTTTCCTATTTTCGGAAGCTTCCTACAATTTTGATACTCCATACATAGCAGTGCAGCCCCCTCAACACCATTTACAAGGCTCTTCCATAATCGTGTTATATTTATACATGAATTTATTCTTTTTGAATGCAAAATATGGTGTTTATAGGGCCGCATTGTGTTGCAATGATATTATGTTGTGTACATTATTATCTGTGTATGTAAACAAGTGATCTTTCAGAAAGCTTCTTCACACATGATGATGATACATAGAAAGAAACTGTTCCAGCTCCTTCACAAACATCAAATACGGGATCATTCAACTTTTATGCTGACCCGATTGATGAGTCCAAGCCCCTCTCCAGTGATTAGTACAACACTGCAACATGGATCCCCATCTACCCCAAAACTTTTCTCTCTTTGTTTCTGATGGAACTGAGTGTCTCCTCTTGTTATTTCCTGCATGTGATCGAATCATTATGAATTACATTCTTAGAGTAACAGAGTAAATGAGAGCAAAACTAAATGCCAGACATATCTGGAGATACTAGGCTTTAGGATATACTTAATAGGGAGACATACCATGGAAGCTTAAAAGTATCTTTCCACCATCCCTGCTTTGTGCAGTTTGCAACTATCTTATCCAACCGTACAATTATCTCAGAGAATGATGGCCTGCAATAAGGATCTGGATTCCAACATTCCTCAATCAACCTGTATACACATTAATGAAGTATATAGAGCATTATCATTCCTTTATCAAAAATAATGAGAAACAAGTTAACATTATTGAGTTAGAAGAGATATCCCACACTGTCATATGCTTGATAAGAAATTACAATTTACAAGTGTTCAACAGCACCGGAGCACCCTCAACATTCAATATCTCAAGCCAGAAGACATGACTTTAGATAGAATGCATTATATTTGTACGAAAAGAATTGCATTGTTCTGAAAAAGATAAATCCTTGTTTGTCCAAATGATGGGAGCGACTGAGATCATTTGTATCTGGCAAATGTACTGGTGATCAATTTCCATGAAGGATCCAACAAAATAATAGCAGATTATAATTTATCTTCCTTCCAAGAAACAATTTGAAACCAAGAACAAATTAACCAGGACTTTCTAATCTGTTTTTGCAAAGAAAAGCATATACACATGATAAACAGGATACTAACTAAACATTCTACAGGTGCCAGGGCGTGCACGGTTAACCTTTTTAATTGTTGCATAGCTATTGTAATTCGTTAAAAATAAATAAAAAATTCATCTTTTCCCAATAATGTATACGAAGTAGACAAATTTTAACTGAGAAATTAGAAATCAAACTTACTCTTTTAGTTCAGAAGGATAACTTTTTGACTTGGTTCTCATTGGCGGTCTTTTTCCTTCTAAACACATCATTCTTAAAGCCTCTTCAATAGGCTTGGGATGGAATGGATGTACACCCTCAATCATCTATGCCGATATTAAAACAAATGGGAAACAGGAAGTCAAGACTTTATGTACAACCAGTAGATAACTAAGAAATTAGTCCAGAAAAGAAAATCCACAAGGTAAACAGTAAACACCATACGCAAAGTGCCCCAAAACTACCAGTTTTCTATAATTAGAATTAAAAGCCAATGCCTCAAAAGGGTTACATAAGTCATATATGTGAATCTGTAGTTGAACGTGCAATGAGCAGACAAGACAGGCAGGATGAGATACCAATGAATGTTTTTTTTTGGCAATATACACCAATGAAATTGAAAATTCATTCAAATTGCTAAACTGGCAATGTATAATTCTGAGAACATGACGACAGAAAGGAGATTACCTCATATAATATGAGACCGAAAGAATATACATCCACACTTCTGTCAAAAATTTCATCTTTGTAAATCTCAGGTGCCACATAGAGACCTACAGAGCAGAAGAAAAATAATAACTCAAAACCATAACGAATATATTCAGATGAGGGCTCAGTTACGCAACTTACTTGAATGACCATTGTCTGCCCAGGCTGTGCCAGCTTTGCTTTGTCAGGAGAAATTTTTGACAACCTTATCAACCCGAATCCAGTTATCTTCAATTGACCTCCATTATCGAGCAAAATATTTCTGGCACCTTACCAAAATTTCGAATATTAAAGAACAGCACATCCCAACAATAACAGACAGAATTCAACAGGCAATTGTTACAGAGATTAAATCAACTTTGGCAGTTGGTTGCCTTACTTTGGCTTTAAGTCACAGTGGATTATCGGGTCTGGTTTACATTCGTGAAGATAATTCATGCCCCTGATAATTAACAACAATAAGTAACAAATATGTTAATATATGATAGACTAGCTGCAGAACAGCAGAAGCATTAGAAGGAACAACAAACTTGAGTAACGTATACATACGAGGATGTCTATTACAATGGGACCATAAGGCCCTTTAAATAATGGCTGGAAAATAAATCTCACATGCCTTGCAATGTCAACAGCAAATCTCAGTGCTTTTGATGGAGATAATCGTCCTTTCTTTTGAAGATAGCTTCCTAAGTCACCCTTAAAGATCACCATCCAATAATGTACAATTCATGGTTAAGATATATAAGTGGCTCATGCAAATGTGCTTGGGTGTGCAAAGAGAGGTATATCTTACTTTTGGATGATATTCTACAACAATCATCATGGGTATATTCTGCGTGACAGCACCAACAAACTGAACAACGTTTGGATGCCGAACCTTCTCTAGCAACGTCAATTCATTGTTGAAAGCATTTCTGTTCAATTGAAAGACAATTATCAAAAGTTATATCATAAAAACTGGTAGAAGTCTACAATAGAAAGCTGTAACATGTAAAATAAATTCTTGATTGGCACAAACTTAGGTAAGTAAGGGGATCTGAGCACATACATGCTTTCAGGGTCTGAATAGCTTTCCTTGTCTAGTATCTTTACAGAAACCTTTGTACCGTTCCACTTAGCCACTTGATACGTTCCCTGTTGAGGTAGACGGAAACCATATACGTGATCAGGCATCAAGAAAACATGAACTTTGACATATCACTATCTACTTGATAGGAGGCAATACATAAACTTGCAGGAGAGCAGGAATCTGAAAATAGTGGAGAAAAGGGGCAACCTTTGTGATTCCATCACTCTTCCGAACTTGAAGCTCTAATGGATTGAGCTCATACTCTGGAACTTCTCGAGGATTTGCAACAGTCATTGGCGTCTTCCTGGTTTTCTAGAGTAATGGCACAAATACCGATTTGTTAATCTCCATGCATATGCAGGCAGCAAAAAGTTTGAAACTTTGAGTCACAAATTAGAGAACAAAGTGTACCGGAACTTTGGCTCCCCGTGCCTTGAGAATGTTGTACACATCTGTATTCCCATAATACTTGGCATCAGCAGCTGCCTGTCCACATATTGAGAACACCATCGGATTTAAAACACCAAAAACGAACTCATAGATAATTCCAAACATTACAACAATTTTTGAAGGTTGAGCCTTTTTAACCAAACAAGTATTATTTTTCTCAAAATCGAAAGCTACATATGATTAGTTTAACCAAGAATGAAAGAGATAAAGAAAGAAAGAGAGAAAGAGGGAAAGAAGTAGTACGGTGCTGCCCCAGCGATCGCGAGCATCGATGTTGGCCTTGCGGGTGAGCAAGAGCCTCGCAACGTCGACGTGGCCCTCGCAGGCGGCGATGTGCAGCGCCGTGCGGCCATCCAAGTCGATGCTGTTGACGTCAATGCCTTGATTGAGAAGGTCCTCGACTCCGCTGACGTCGCCGCGGCAGGCGAGGAAGAGCAACTGCATGGTCGAGTCGAGATTCTCCGGCACGGAGAGCTCGAGGTCGTCCTCGCTGGGGACGCGGCGAATGGGGTCGAGAGAGGACTGGCGGCCGAAGCTGAAGCGGAGGTTGTTGCGGCGGGGGTCGAGGGAGGATTGGCGGCTGAACTGGCGGCTGAGGTTGCGGCGGAGGGAGCCGGTGGAGAACTGGCGGGAAATGCCGCGCTTGAGTTGCGCCGCGATGTTCTCCATTTTGGCGAGGAGGCAGCAGGCAGCGCAAGCAGCTGGCTGGCTGCGCTTGCTGTCGTTGTTGTTGTTGTTCCACACGATTGTGGTGATGCTAGAGACAGTGGATCATCATCGTCGTCACTCTTCTCTCTTCTCGTCGTTGTTTTGGTAACGGGTTCGGATCGAGAGCTGTAATGGGAGTGGGAGAAGCTCTCGATGCCGATAGAGAGAGAATGGAAGGAGAGGGGTCAGAAAACAAAACAAGCTAAGCTAAAGAGGAACAAGAGAGATCCGAGCGATGCGCGTCATCTGAATAATCAGGGAAGAGAGAGAGAGAGAGAATGTGTCTTCTTGTTTAACTAACGGTGGCGTGCTCTCTGTCTCCAGCTTCCACACACGGGTGCGCAAAAGCCTCCTCCTCTAGTTTTTCTTTTTCCTTTTTTGTTATAAATCCATTTCTGTAGTTTTCACACAGATAACGCCCATTTGGTGTAGTAACAGATGAAGGAAAAGTAACAGCAGTTAGGTAGAGAGTGTGTGTGGATTTGGAGAAGAGAGAGTGGGAATTACGTTGAGAATGACAGGCTTGTGTTTATGGATGTGCAGAGATTGACAGAATAATAATTTAGAGATGATGGAAGATTGGAAGGGAAGGGAAGGGGGGGGGGGGGGGTGAGTTAGGGGAGTCCTTGACTAGATCCATATGATGGGCTGTGTAAGTCAGTCCACTGTTCCCACTTGCAGGTCAACCCGGCCGACAAAGTTTTTTCTTTTATAATTTGCCCACACATCACGGGGTCTGTCAGTCCGTGGGGTATGGGGTTCCCACATTATGAACAACAAGGACGAGCTTCGATGGGATTACCTAACTAATCACACACAAATTTCAATAATGGAATGAAGCCATGCTATTGCCATTTGATACGTATGCACTACACATATGGTAGATGGAGACAAAGCCTTTGTCCTGCATGATAATATGATATAGGATATCAGATATGCCATTGCCATTTTGGTGGGTAATTAAGTCGAGGATACGATTAATTCATCTAAGGCTAAGGCTAATGAGGGTTGGTAGGAATGACAAGGTATTGGTTGCGTGGAATCTCCATCTCACATTTCACAAGTCCCTTATCGGTAGTTGTCGAGTATTGAAGACATGCGGGATCATATAGAACATTGGTAAAAAGTGTCAACATTTAGAGAGTAAAGAATAGAAAGTATGGATCATCACAAGACCCGACTGTTAGATATTTACGACTTATAAAAGTGTGAAACTTTAAATCAACAGAATTATTGCTATTTGGGTACCTACGTACCACATTTATCACCATCATTTCATTAAATAAACACGTACTAACCCAACTATTTCACGGCCACTATATTGATTCTAATGCCGACAACATCTTATAGATTTTTCAGAGAAATGTATCATTTAAAAGAAAAAAAAAAAACGAATTTCTCCTCGGATAATTTCTCTTTTGGTGGCTAACACACCATTCATTGGACCTACCACTCTGCCAAGAAGCAGAGAGAGAGCCCAGAGTCCAAGACCCATCAAAATTCTATTGGGCTGGGTCCACCGAAGAATCAAGAAGCTGACATGGCCGGCGTTACAGTCCAGATCACTACTCGTACCGGCATTTGACGACTCTCTCCGCCGCGCTCTGTTTTTCCTGATGGCGACTATCTCATCAGCTCCTCCTCTTCCTCTTCCCTCTCTGTCTTCCCCTTCCCGCCTCTGCTTCGCCTCCCCCGAAACTCTCGCGTTTCCTCCTTCGCGATCCGTAAGTCACACCCACCACTTCAACAAGCTCGTTGTCTCCGCTTCTTCTAGAAGCATCGACCGAACCGTCCCCGACAACGCCTCTCTCCCTCCTTCAACCCCCAAGTACATATGTTTCATTCTTTTACATACATGCACTCATATTTTGTGTATTGATTGATTATGTATAATTTATATCAATCTAAAATTATTTGATATTGGGCAGGGGAGTGAGGAGGCATGCAATCTCAGTGTTCGTCGGGGACGAAAGCGGAATGATCAATCGGATTTCAGGGGTGTTTGCAAGGAGGGGATACAACATCGAGTCACTTGCTGTTGGGTTGAACAAGGACAAGGCCCTCTTCACCATTGTCGTTTCTGGCACCGATACCGTCTTACGACAAGTCATTGAGCAGCTTCACAAGCTCGTCAATGTTCTCAAGGTTCGAACTCCCAAATGTGTATATGTTCTTCTAATCATTTCTGCACCATTTTGTGTTCGGCTGTTTGTTTTACTCCTCTGTTAATCTAATGCTTAGGTTGAGGATCTCTCTAGTGAACCTCAAGTAGAACGTGAGCTAATGCTTATTAAAGTAACTGCACATCCAGATTACCTTGCTGAGGTACTTACTTCCTTATGTTGTACATCGCAGCCTTTCCTCAAAGTTTTGATATTTTTTCTGTTTATAATGATTATCTGTCTTGTGATTGTTTCTGGTTTGCAGATCAGGTGGATAGTGAATATTTTTAGAGCTAAAATTGTGGATATCTCAGACCACTCAGTAACCATTGAGGTACTCATGTTTGTGCAGGCAGGCATTTTGAGAGCAAATGAATCTCCATGATGTCATGGACTGGAAATAGTTCTTGCATTCGGATATTTATTGATCAAGTTTCGTGACTGAGTTACTAGGTTTTTTATGATGATACAGGTGACAGGAGATCCTGGGAAGTTGGTTGCTCTTCAAAGAAATTTAAGCAAGTTTGGGATCAGGGAAATTGCCAGAACCGGAAAGGTGTGAACTTCAAAGACCATAGACATCAATTTTAGTTGTTATCTTCTACTTCTAATTAGTAATTACTCACACATTTTTACTGATATATTTGATGTGTCAACATCTTTAATCTTTCCTGCTTGTAGATAGCTTTGAGGAGAGAAAAGTTGGGTGCTTCTGCTCCATTTTGGCGCTATTCAGCAGCTTCATATCCAGATCTTGAGAGAAAAGTGACTGTTGATGCTCTTGCAGGGGCTGAGAATGGCGTTGTCAATCCTGAATCTGATACGTCTTCTGGGGTACATCCTTCCTCAGCCTATAGAAAGTTTCTGCTTTATATTTTCTTTATTTATTTTGGTTTCCTCTACATTTTTCAATGGGATTCTAGTATGAGGCTGCTCCTTTCCCTCATAAATAGAGTGGAACTGTTGAAGAATAAAGAGGGACTTTATACTGTTTTGAATATATAACTTGTTTTAACATTTCAATGTAATAAATAGGATTCATGTTGAACTATATTGTCTTGCGTGAACCCCATATGACACTAATCTGTAAAATTTAATAAGGTAGTATTGCCTAATCCTATCCATAGAGTATATGGCTAAACTAGGTGGATGTACACAATACCTATGCAGAAACTAAGAATGTCTTCAGACTTATTCAAGACGTTATCAGACTTTAGCTTTTGTATCTGTGTTATTTGCGTACCTCTGTCATGATTTCACTGCATGACTGTACCACTTTTATCTTCATAATCAGTGATATGTTCTTCTTATGGTATAACAGCAAGTCAGTTTTGACCCATAGATTGATCTATCTCTGTTTTGTTTCTGAAGGGTGATGTTTATCCTGTGGAGCCTTCTGGTACCGCTAGTGTCAATCAAATCCTTAATGCTAACTGGGGTGTTCTCAATGATGAAGATGTAAGTAAGAGATCTTATTACTGTTCGTAAATAGTTTTAGTTTTTTCTTTTCTCTCTTTCAGTTGGATGCAAGTCATACACCACAGCAATCACCAAATTGTGTTCAAATGTATTGAAACTGTTCAGGAAAGTGTGGTCCACAAATACTAGATAATATTATTTTCTGAGAAGTTAGAATAGCTTACCCATCAAGTGCTTTTTTTATTAATGTAATTTGTATGCTCATTTCCTAATTTCTTTTGTAAATTAAAGCCATTTTCTTTTTTCTATTGAGCTACTCTCTACAGACAAGTGGACTTCGATCACACACTTTATCCATGCTTGTAAACGATGTTCCTGGGGTTCTTTACATTATTACGGGCGTTTTTGCCAGAAGGGGTTATAACATTCAGGTATATCTTCTTACACTATTATTATCTTCTTTTACTTCATCTTTATTTTTCTGCCCAGAAATTAAAAGGAAACATTGCATATATAAATAATGATCAAATGTGAAGCTAGACTAAAGTCTGGCCAGTTAGAGGAAAGCAGCCGCGTTTACTACAGTCAAGTGAAAAGTAGCAACTTCTTTAGGGCGAATGTTCTTGACATTTTGTATAGGATAAGGAAAAACTAAAACGTCAATTTGAATCATGATCGAGAATCTTGGAACACTTGTCTTAACTCTATTTAATCAAGTATAGTTTGACAATTTAGAATTAAGAGTCCAAAAATGTTGGACACTCTATTCAGAAAAAGTTTAATTTTGGCCGATATATTCTCCTTTCTATCTTCCATTCTATTTCAAGGGATGGTTATCTATTTAACTGGGCTGATTTTTTTTTATCAGAGTTTGGCTGTCGGCCGTGCTGAAGTTGAGGGGCAATCTCGCATTACTACTGTTGTTCCTGCTACAGATGAATCAATTAGCAAGTTGGTGCAACAGCTTTATAAGCTTGTTGATGTACATGATGTGAGTATGATTAACTATCTTAAAGAAGCATTTGGTTGATGTGTTAAAATATTAGCAAGGCTTATCTGTTGTGAACGATGTAATGAATGAATATAATGCTATGCTATCTAGTTCATGTATAACGATGCATTGTCTGCTCTACACCACACTCTTTGTGGCTTACTGGTGACTTGTTCAGGTTCGAGATCTTACCAACTTGCCATTTGCTGAGCGGGAATTGATGTTGATAAAAATAGCTGCCAATGCTGTTGCTCGGAGAGACGTACTTGACATTGGAAACATCTTTAGGGCCAAGGCAGTTGACGTTTCTGACCACACTATAACCCTTGAGGTGAATCAGCCCTTCTCAAAATCTAAATTAATTAGAACTATGATTCTTCTTGGAATTTTGGATCCCTGTTGAATGCTACCAAAAAGATTTTGCCTTCTCATGTTTGTGGTATTTTCAATAAAGATTCAACCACCATTAGCACTGATCATCTTGATTTATATGTATTTATCCAGCTCACAGGAGACCTGAACAAGATGGTTGCACTACAAAGATTGTTAGAACCCTATGGGATTTGTGAGGTTTGTCCTGAAATCTTAGTCTTGTCTAATAACTTATAAGTTTTAATATAGGGTAGGCTGTTTTGTTTAATAGGGCTTCATTCCTGCTTTTTAATATGAATGATCGTGGTTATGTTTGTGGGTTTTTCAGGTTGCGCGTACTGGAAGAATTGCTCTGGTGCGTGAGTCAGGGGTCGATTCTAGATATCTCCGTGGATATTCTCTTCCTCTTTAGTTTGACGAGCTGCACAGGTGAATGTGAGTGAGTTATAAATGCGTGCAAGGCAAATATGCATATTTCTTGTACATGCATGTCACTGAGACATTGAGAGTAGAATTACAACTTGCAGATTTATTGTGCTCAGAATTGTGTTGCATATCAACTTTTATAGGTCATGTTATACTATATAGTCTTTATGTTTATTGTCATAATTATTTCCGACACACGGTTAGCAACAGACTGTAGGTGCTAGTCTAGACAGTTTCTAGTTTCTCCAGTTTGCCTGTATGTACAGCACAGCAGTTAATTATGGGGAAACTGCACCCACCAGTTAGCCAACGTGACCTATGAAGATGAAAAACAGAGCTGCTACTAGAGCATTTGATCCTAGAGTAGGACTGTAGGAGACTCCAGCATGTACATATACTCCCCCATAATTTATATTGCCTGCTTGTTACTCACTTCCTCCATTATTTATATTGCCACTTGTTACATGGCAATTGACAATGGTAATGGTAATGTTGAGGCTCATGAGGAGTGATGTATCTGTTCTCTGTTTCTCTTTTCTCTAGTGCAAACTGAGAAAGAAATGAAAGCTTTGCCTATATGCTTGGGATGAGAGCAGAAGAGAGGAATTCAGATGAAGCCGGTTTTCATCCGTAATGCTAGAATCTACTACTCTTTAACCAGATACTCTCGACCAGAAGTTAAATGGACAACACCGTACGACATGGATCAGAATCCCTAAATCGTTGCATTTTCCTGCGTAGACATTGTTTGTTGCTTGTTCTTTGGTTTCTTATTCTAACAATGGACATCACCAATTTGTGAATAGAAAGATATCGGACATATATGAATTTCAGATTGAACATACATGGTCGTTGATAGACTCTTCCTGCATATGTAATCTAGTTCAACAAATTCGAAGTAGTATAAAGGCTTCTGTGTCTGAGTATGACATGAAGATAGTGGTAGCTAAGTTTAGACCATATATATAAACACCAGCTATATTCATCAACTTGATTTGAAAGTTCTCCAGAAGAATCATCTTCCAGACCTTATTACTGTGTACAAAGTGGACATATATACTTATACATCCATGAATACGATAATGATACAGCTCTCACAATACATAATTACATGATAACTGGTAATAATACAACAAATATGTTAACAAACAAGTTGGGAACAGAATTTGATCATTCCTGGGAGACAACAACAACTTGCTTCCCTACATTTCGACCTGCAAAGAGTCCAACCAAAGCCGATGGAGCGCTCTCAAGGCCTTCAACCATATCTTCTACGTACGTAACCTCCCTTCTTTAATGTGAGGCAGAACCATTTCAAGAAACTTGCCATACAGATGATAATAACTAAAAGCAACAAAACCTTGCATCCGGACCTCTTTGGAGATCAGTGACGTTAAGTTATGCACACCTTCAGGCTTTTCAAGGTTGTACTGTGAGATCATCCCGCAAACTGCAATTCGGCCACGGGATCTCATGTTCAATAGCACTGCATCAAGCATCTTTCCTCCAACATTCTCATAGTAAATATCGATACCTTCAGGGAAGTACCTGGTTTTAAAGCAAATGGCACATATCAGACTAGGACTAGCTGTAAGAAAAGAATGACAATGCGGGAAGTCCAGTATGTATATCTAAAGCTCTAAAGAAAAATGACCTTTTCAAAGCTGCATCCAAGTTGGATTCCTCTTTATAATTGAAAGCCTCGTCAAACCCAAATGTGTTCTTCAGCAAGTCAACCTAAGTTACAGAAAGATATACTGTTAAAGCTGGAGAGAGTGGTAAAACTGTGATGCAAAAACTAATATATATCGTAGTTGGTATTGATAAGAAAATAGCAATGACTGACGGAAGACCTTTTCTTTACTTCCAGCACTTCCAACAACATAGCAACCCATGAGTTTGGCAAATTGGCCAACAAGTTGACCTACTGCTCCAGATGCTGCCGAAACATAGACCGTCTCTCCTTTCTTAGGAGAGCAGATCTCATAGAGACCAGCAAAAGCAGTAATCCCAGGCATACCTGCAGAAAAAAGATGAGGCTTAAGCATCAAGCCTGAAGCAGGAAGATATATATATACAAGGATATTGGAAGTCATACCAAGAATTCCAGTATAGTAAGAGAGAGGAATAGAGGGGTCTTGGTGAATCTTAAAGAGAGACTGCGTTGCTGTGATGAGACTGTACTCTTCCCAGCCAGTAATCCCCCAAATGAAGTCGCCTTGCTCAAACTTTGGATCACCAGATTCCAAAACTCTAGCCACTCCAAATCCGGTTATAGGCTGCACGTACATATAAATCAAATTTGAGTAACAACCATGGAATTGAAAAATAACAGAGACTGAGTGAGTGAGTGAGTACTGACGGAACCGGGATGGAAAGTATCGACGTATGAAGTTTCGCGTTTGGTCATTCGGCCTCTCATATAAGGATCGCAGGACAAGTAGAGATTCTTGACGAGCACCCCTGTGGAACCTTGTGGCAGCTTCAGTGAGGTTGTAGAGGTCCTCAGCTCCATGTCGGATTCTTTGGGGAAGCCGGTGACATAGTCTTTCAGTATCACCTGCTTGTTGCTCATCACTTGACACTCGCTCGCCATTGCTACTTGCTCTTCAGATCAAATTCCCCTCCGATGCTTTGGTCAAACTATAAACAACTTCGCCAAAACAAGAAGAAAACTATAAACAACTTCGCAAGGTGGGCTGGGCGAAACCTAGAACAAGTGGGCCAATGCGGCCTTCAACGTAATGAAAAAAAACTGATAAATCATCATGAATTCATGATGCCTCAATCTCCTAGTATTTGTGGTATTTCTCATTTTGTTGCACTAAACTCATTTTAAAGTGTTATAAGAAATTTTAGTCAATCATCCTTGGATATAAATTTAATGGTGTGAAGTATTATTTTAAAGTTAAATTGTTTTGTTTTCGATCTTAGATTTACATCTAACAGTGGTTGACCATGAAAAAAGACAAGTATGGTGTCATTTCAAACATTGGCCATGAAAAAAGACAAGTATGGTGTCAGTGCACACATGCATTCACATCTTCCTCTCAATATTAGATCGCACACCCGTCTTTCTCTTCATACTTGATATTAATGCAAGTACCATCGTGAAAAGAATCCGACTTCGGTGACAATGGATGGACACCTTAAGGTGACCACAACTAATGAATATGAGACACATGTCCATTTTAAAAGATTTGATTGTAATTTAAGGACATATCAGGGGGGTTTTGGGTATTTGACATGTTTGTTTATAATTATTGTTGACACTTGTACATCTCTCATTGGTGTTTGTCACCCATAAGTGACCATAGCTGGTCACCAAGTTATTTCCTCGCCGGCGGGTCTGATCTATCATCGTGGTTTTGTCCGGATCTAGGCAGAGCTTCTAGATCCGATGGGGCAAATCTGTGGTGGTGGTGAGGACTAGACATGGGGTGGTGCGGCCATGGAGGCGGAAGATGGGTGGCAGTCTGTTGAAGCAGGAGCAGCAGAGCATGTGGTGGTGGTGGTGGCTGTCGGCGATGGTGGAGATGGTTTGAGCAGGGTCGGGCTGGAGGCTGGGTCTCTCTCTTGCTGGGTTGAGTCTTGGGCTCAGTTTGGGCCTAATTATTTGGGTCCACTCTAGGCTTGGGTCTTGGACCTGGACTTCTTTTTCCTTTTGTTTATATTTTCTAGTTTTATTCTAGTTTTCTAAGCCCATTATTTTGGGCCTCTAGGTTTTAAATTAGTGTTTGCTAGTTTATTTCTAATAATTTTCTTATGTAGGTTCTTAGGAACCCTAAATAAGATTTGTCAGCCTGCAAATTACGAATGTTTCTTTATATCTAGATAGTGAAAACTTCTGACGCACCGCAATTAAGCGTTTTGGCAACGGAAGTTTTCATGCAAAAATTATCTCTATGTAGGGGTAAGATTATAGCTTGCTAGGCTCATCTTCGATGAGTAGAATTCCTTCAATGTAATAGTATGTGAATCACCCTTGAGGTCTGTATCGGTGTCATTCTGGCTTGCGACTATTCATATAACGGGTTTTAAACCCACTTTGTTTCAAAAAGTTATTTCCTCGCGAAAATCATACCACATTTATTAAGATCACACATCTCTCGTCAATACACAACATGCAATATCCAGAGCAGGCTAACCATATACCTGATACAAGTTCTTAACATACAACCAGGTGCACGTACTGCAGATGCGCTTAAACAACTTAACATAAAAACTAAACACTCGGACTTGAGAAGTGGGATGGATCTAGGCAGATTAGTAATCACTGCCTGGAAACTACAACCACCTGCTTTCCCACATTGCGGCCGGTTAGGAATAGAATTTCATCATTCCTGGGAGACAACAACAACTTGCTTTCCTACATTTCGACCAGCAAAGAGTCCAACCAGAGCCGATGGTGCGCTCTCGAGGCCTTCAACTACATCTTCTACGTATTTAACCTTCCCTTCTTTAATGTGAGGCAGAACCATTTCAAGAAACTTGCCATACAGATGATAATAACTAAAAACAGTAAAACCTTGCATCCGGACCTCTTGGTGATCAGAGACATTAAGTTATTTACACCTTCAGACTTCTCCAGGTTGTACTGTGAGATCATCCCACAAACTGCAATTCGGCCGCGGGATCTCATGTTCAATAGCACTGCATCAAGCATCTTTCCCCCAACATTCTCAAAGTAAATATCGATACCTTCAGGGAAGTACCTGTTGTTAAAGCAAATGACACATATCAGATTAGGACTAGTTGTAAGAAAACACCGACAATGCGGGAAGTCCTTGTAGTATATCACTATATCTATAGAGAACAATGACCTTTTCAAAGCTGCATCCAAGTTAGATTCTTCTTTATAATTGAAAGCCTCGTCAAACCCAAAAGTGTTCTTCAGCAAATCAACCTTAAGTCACATAAATGATATACACTGTTAAATAAAAGCAGGCAAGTAAATCGAAACTAGTGAAACCTATAATATGAAAACTAATATCGTAGTTGGCACTGATAATCAAATATCAATGACTGAAGGATCACCTTTTCTTTACTTCCAGCACTTCCAACAACATAGCAACCCATGAGTTTGGCGAATTGGCCGACTAGTTGACCTACTGCTCCAGATGCTGCGGAAACATAGACTGTCTCTCCTTTCTTAGGAGAGCAGATCTCATAAAGACCAGCAAAAGCAGTAATCCCAGGCATACCTGCATAACAGAAGGTATACAGTAGATGAGACTTAAGCATCACGCCTGAAGCAGGCAGACATTTTCTGCTATAGTTAATTCTTTGATGCTGAAGCAATTCCCTTAATACTAGTAGCAGACGACACTAAGTTGAACACAGACAGGAATGTGGTCACTATAAGATGTCTTAGGATTGACTTATATACTTTGGCATCATACTAGATCGATGTTACTTGTAGAGTTGTAGGCACCTGGACATTAAACTGAGCAGATTTCACGTTGAATAGAAAAGTAGAAGTTAACTAGTGCATTCTGAAGCAATTATCCAATAGATGCAACCAGTGACACAGTCATACAAAGATATTCAATGTTTAAAAGATACAAGTGAATTGAAGGCATATACCGAGAATTCCAGTATAGTAAGAGAGAGGTATATAGGGGTGTTGGTGAATCTTAAAAAGAGACTGGGTTGCAGTGATGAGACTATACTCTTCCCAGCCAGTATGACCCCAAACAAAGTCGCCTTGCTCAAACTTTGGATCCCCAGATTCCAAAACTTTAGCCACTCCATATCCAGTTATAGGCTGCGCATATAAATTAAATATGAATAACAAGTACAACCATGAACTGTTATTTGAAAAATAACAGAGAGAGAGTACTGACGGAACCGGGATGGAAGGTGTCGACGTAGGAGGCAGTTTCGCGTTTGGTCATTCGGATTCTCATGTAAGGATCACAGGACAAGTAGAGATTCTTGACGAGAACCCCGGTGGAACCTTGTGGCAGCTTGAGTGAAATTGTAGAGGTCCTCAGCTCCATGTCGGATTCTTTGGGGAAGCCGGTGACATAGTCTTTCAATATCACCTGCTTGTTGCTCATCTCGCTCGCCATTCCTACTTGCTTGCTGTTGAGATCAAACTGCTCAATGCTTTGGTCGTCATTTCGATGAGTGATCAGCTATTATTTATACACACAGATATGGACAAACGACAGGAATGGACCAAGATGTCCAAGCAGATCTTAGCAACTTTGCTTCCAAGCAGAGAAGCCAAGTCCATTTCGGATACACTCCATACAGTTATGGGTTCACACTTTCACCTCCGAAGACGTTGGTGCTTACGTCATCCACCTCTACTTCCTTCCCTGATTCCCTCGTCTTAGTGGTATTCTTCATTTTCTTTCAGCAACTACTGTGTAGGTTGCATTATGCGTTATTCTTTTGGAAGTTTTTTAGTTGTTTTAATTTTATGTGTCTTATATCTTTCATTTAACCAGATTTACCTCTATCTACAAAAGTCGCATTATACATACAAGAATGTTGTCATTTCAAAAATTGGAGAATGCGTAAGCGCCTTCGTATCTTCTTCTCAATATTAGATCACACACTGCCTTTCTCTTCATACTTGATAATAGTATAAAACATGCTTCATTTTTTAGGATCAGACAGTTCTCCTCAACACAAAATGCAATATCCAAAGCAAGCTAAACATATACCTGATACATGATAGGAATTATGGACTTATTGAAAAGTAAATGCAGAAATTGTAAAGAGAGGAAGAAGACTATGTAGGCTACATTGTGTCTATCTTCAATGATTGGAAAAGTGTGTTACAACAAGTATATATAGGGCTACATACGGCTAGATAAAAGAAAGACATAATTACCCTTACATTATAATCCTAAAATACCTATTTGATTAACAATACAAAGTTCATTGCAAACACCAAGGTGCACTGCAGATGGGCTTTAAACAACTTAACATAAAAGCAAATGACTCGGACTTCAGAAGTACAGATGGAGCCGGATTAGTAATCACTCCCTGGAAACTACAACAACCTGCTTTCCCACGTTGCGGCCAGCAAAGAGCCCAATTAGAGCTGCAGGAGCGTTCTCAAGGCCTTCAACTACATCTTCCACATATGTAATCTTCCCTTCTTTTATGGCAGGCAACACTGTTTCAAGAAACTTTCCATACAGATGATAGTAACTGATCACCCAGAAACCTTCCATGCGAATCTGCTTAACAAAAAGAGACATCAAATTATGTATGCCTTCAGGCTTCTCCAAGTTGTACTGAGATATCATCCCACACACTGCTATTCGCCCTTTCAGCCTCATGTTTGGTAGCACTGCATCAAGCATCTTTCCTCCCACATTCTCAAAGTAAATGTCAATACCATCAGGAAAATACCTGCAGGTTGCCAAAAACAACTTTAAACAAGATGTATATTCCCAAAATTACGTACACATGTGCAGCATGAGACCAGACACTTTGTTTTCCCCTTGTGTTTCTAGATTGAAGTCAGACTCTTATTAATGCCTGTGGAGGGTTTGTACCTCCAAATCCAATATTGGAAAAACTAACCAGTCTAGTGTCACTATAATTAGAATAAACAAAGATCCTAGACTAAGTCAAAGCATTAAGCATATTTTGGATTCCGACTGCTAAGAGATATATTACATTCTCACCTTCTTAAAGCTGCATCCAGGTCAGGTTCGTCTTTATAGTTGAAAGCCTCATCAAATCCTAATTTGTTCTTCAGCAGATCAACCTGAGATCCCAGAAATTGTATATCCCCATATTAACACAGTAGATAAAGGGGTACGAAGTATTTTGAATATCAGGATATTCAGATATAGAATGACACCATACAGGTCATCAGGTTCACAGTCTATGTAGTATATTACAGTATTAGAGGCATATAAGATGAGCAAAAAAACAGTAGAACTGCTTTAGATTGAGTGCAGCAGCTACAAGAATAAGATTAAATTGATAATAACACTCTTCTATTTGTATGTAGGTAAGGTCACCATAATTCCCAATAATGTCTCCACCTTTGAATTCCAAGAATTTGGTACACATCACTATAGACATACACGTTTAACATAAATAATCATACAATTGAGTCAAAGATATGGAATCCCAACTAAAACATTCACTGATCTACAAGTACCAGTAAGGCAGTAACTAACCTTTTCCTTGCTTCCAGCACTCCCAACAACATAGCAACCTGTCAACTTTGCAAATTGGCCAACAAGCTGACCTACTGCTCCAGATGCGGCTGAAATGAAGACAGTCTCTCCTTTCTTAGGAGAGCAAACCTCAAAAAACCCACCATAAGCAGTCATTCCAGGCATACCTACATAACATATGAATACGTCAGATGAACCCAAACAACCAGTAGACTCCAACAAGAGATCTCATGAGGGAACAATAAACAATATGCACAAAAAAATATTGACACCAGCTACTATAGCATGAAACTTTTATGTCCTCTGCTCATACATGAAAAGGAGCTAACACAATCAGCTGCACAAAAAACTATTGCCTCAACTTAACTCAAGGGGTTAGGCCCTCAAGAGCTGCAAGGTAACAATTGTGGCTAATCAAATTAGCACATTAGACTAAAAGACTTGGGAGGTCTATAAGTAACACAAACCAGTTTGTTAGTTACAAAGAAGTAGAAAGCATGAGAAGTAGGCAATACCGAGAAGTCCAGTATAGTAAGAGAGAGGCACATCAGTGTGGTGAATTTTAAACAGAGACTCTGTGGCAGTGATGACACTATATTCTTCCCAGCCAGTATGACCCCAAACCAAGTCGCCTGGCTTAAACTTTGGATCCCCAGATTCCAGGACTTTAGCCACTCCATAACCAGTTACAGCCTGCAACATGGAATTCCAAATTTTCTTTAGTTTGCTTATATATGCAAATCTCTGAATAAAGCACCTGGAATTAAAAATCTCTCATCCGCATGACCAAAGAAGCGAATTTACAGAAAAAATGATAAATAAAAGGGATCTGCTAGAAGACACCTGGCCGGGGTTGAAGGATGGGACAGAAGAGGGCCTGTCGTGTTTGGTCATATAGGTGCGGATGTAAGGATCGCAGGACAAGTATAGGTTCTTGACGACAAGGCCAGTCGACCCTTGTGGAAGCTTGAGTTTGGCTGTTGACGTCCTCAATTCCATGTCGGATTCTTTGGGGTACCCGGTGACATAGTCTTTGAATATCACCTGCTTGTTACTCACTTCCACTCCGTCACTCGCCATTTTCAGCTTCTCTCTTCTCTCTGTGTCTCTCTACAACCGTAACTGAAGAAGATGAGGGCGATACGAGCAATATATGCCAGGAAATATAGTAATTACTGTAATTTCTTACCTTACTATGATGTCACAGCCCACCTCTCTGGAATTTTCTGTTTAGAATCAAAACAAATTGGTGGACAATAAATTTCACATTTTTGTCACGTTTGGTTTCTTCAATGCCGCTGACAGCATTGGCGAAGGACCGGTGAGGGCCTGTACACAGAGGCGGAGGCAGTTCAGGACGACTGTTGGCCTTTGCCCACACCAGATTTTGACAAATCCCACCAATAGCAGACTATTATACTCTTGTGCCCACACATGACTTTTATACAACAACCAAAAAAAATAGCAGACTATTATACTCTTGCGCCCACACATGACTTTTATACAACAACCAAAAAAGAAGGGAAAACTTCTTTTGTAAACTATCCAACAAATAATTGACTATTATTTTTTGATTTTTGCTCAATAACACAGAATCCAAACAAATATGGAAGAAACACAGTCAAACACCCAAAGCCCCAAGCCCCCAAACACATAGTTTTGAGCGGGAAAAACCCCCAAACCAGATAGTGCCTCCACCTCTGTAGCCAACTATTATTACCAGAGCTGAGCTCTGTTTTTTGCTATTGATTGGAAGATTGTTGAGAACTAGGAATTGATTTTGTTTGAATTGCCATAACTTACACTTTGAATCTTTGGTATTTGATGCAGTTGTAACTTGAAAGTTGTGTGTAGAAGTCATGGAAAGGTTCTTTAGAAGGAAATCAGACATGTTGCAATCCCCTGCAAATTGTGAAATATCAAAGGACATTCTTGTTGAGGCAGAGATAAATTTGTTAGAGCTACCATCAAATCCTAGATTGCGAAAGAAAATTTCAGACTACCCTTTGAGTATTCAAGACCAAGTTCAAAGAGTATATTTGCAAAGGGGTCCTTGTCAGCTTAAAGATCACAAATTTGTTAAGACCGAGTGTGGAGCTAAGTATAGAAAGTTCATAGTTGCTTAGTTCAATGATTTTCCTAATTGGCTGGAATATAGTATAGACAAGGATTGTGCATATTGTTTGTGTTGCTACCTATTTAAAACTAATTTCGGAGATCAAGCAGGTGGTGATGCTTTTAGTAGTAAGGGTTATCAGAATTGGAAAGAGAAATCAAGGCTATATGTTCATGTCGGAGACCTCAACAACGCCCATAATCATGCTTTGAGAAAGTGTGAAGATCTCATGAATAAAAGACAACACATTCGAAATATCATCAATAGAATGCTAAGCAATCCAGAACAGATTATCGAATTCGACTCACTGCATCAGTAGAATATATACGGTTCCTTCTAAGACAAGGTCTTGCATTACGGGGCCATGATGAGTCAGAAAATTCAAGCAATCAAGGTAACTTTGTTGAGCTTTTACAATTTCTTGCTGATCATGATGAACAAGTTAGAGCTGTGGCATTGAAAAACGCTCCAGCGAACCTCAAATTGACATCACCAACAATTCAGAAAGAGATAGTAAATGTTGCAGCAGTTGAAACAACAGATGCTATAATTAGAGACATGGATAATGCATTGTTCTCCATTCTAGTTGATGAAGCTAGAGATGTTTCTATAAAAGAGCAAATGGCTGTAATTTTTCGTTATTTGGATAAAAGGGGTTGTGTGATTGAACGTGTTATTGGCATTGTACATGTTGCCAATACCACTGCTAGAACACTCAAAAAAGCTGTAGATGAATTGCTTAGTAAGCATAAACTGAGCATATCAAGTTTACGTGGTCAAGGCTTCGATGGAGCAAGTAATATAAATGAGGAACTAAATGGCTTAAAGACACTTATTTTGAAGGATAATCCCACTGTTTTCTATGTCCACTGTTTTGCACATCAGCTTCAGTTAGCTTTGGTGGCTGTGGCAAAGAAACATAGTATTGTAGGTGCTTTCTTCACATCAGTTGCTAATGTTGTGAATATTGTTGGTGCCTCTTCCAAACGTCGAGACATTCTTCGAGAAAAGCAGGCTCTTAATGTTATTCAAGCATTGAAAGTTGGAGAACTTTCAAGTGGAAGAGGGTTAAATCAAAAATTGAGATTAAACGTACAACCGATACACGTTGGAGCTCACATTATGGTACGCTCATAAACTTTATAGCCTTGTTCCCTTCCATAGTTGTTGTGCTAGATGAAATTGCAAATGACAAAGTAGGTTCTGATCAAAAAGATAATGCATACATTTCATTAGGGTTATTGCAATCTTTTGATTACATATTCAGTTTGCATTTGATGAGGATTGTACTTGGTATTAGTCATGAGTTGTCCCAAGCATTGCAAAGAGATGATCAAGATATAGTAAATGCAATGGATTTAGTGAAAATATGCAAGAGAAAGTTGCAGGATTTGAGGGATAATGGATGGGATTCTTTACTAGACCAAGTTGTTATTTTTTGTGGCAAAGAGAATATCATGGTTCCCAACATGAGTGAGCAGCATATATGTAAAGGAAAATCAAAGCGGAAAAGTCCAGAAATCACAAACTTGCACTATTATCGTTTTGATTTCTTTTGTGCTGTGATAGATCTCCAACTTCAAGAGTTGAACAATCGTTTCAATGAGGGTAATACAGAGCTACTCCTTTGTATTGCATGTTTGAGTCCGAATTATTCATTTTCTGCTTTCAACAAAGAACGTTTGATACTTCTTGCTAGCTTTTATTTGACTGATTTTTCTACAACTGAGCTATTGTTACTGGAGTCACAGCTAGATATATATATATATATCGATGACATGCAATCAAACACTAAGTTTCAAGACTTGCATGGGATTTCTGATCTAGCACAGAAACTTGTTGAGACAGGAAAGAGTAGGACATATATGTTTGTCTATAAGCTCATTACCTTGGCACTAGTACTTCCGGTTGCAACAGCCACAGTTAAAAGAGCATTCTCTGCCATGAACATTGTAAAGAATAGAACGCGAAATCGGATGGGAGATCAGTGGTTAAATGATACCTTAACTGTGTACCTTAAGAAGGATATCTTCAATAACATTGATAATGAGGCTATAATTCAAAGGTTCCAAAACATGGCTACACGTAGAGGACATCTGTAGCTGGCTTAAATTGTTTTGCAGGTATAAAAATTACTATTGTGCATTTGTGCTTTTTTGAATGTTAATTTTTACAAAACAAATGGATGTTTAAGTTTTCCATTGCTAGTAGTGTTAAATCATGTCATATTACCTGGAAACTAACATATCAAACTTATTTTCACATTCAGCAATTCAATGTCTTTGAGAAAGAAATTGAGCAGCTTTTTGTTGTGGAATGAATCAGCTTGACCAGCTTTTGGTTATGGAGTGAACTAGCTTGAGCAGCTTTTGATTATGGAGTGAACCAGCTCTTGGTGACAAGTCTGGTTATCCCATATGCATTTTATTATAGTCCAGACGTAGAGCTCCCATAAGAAACTACTGTTTTGTGTTTCTTTTGGGAAGATGCTTGTTCCCTGATGTGTTAGAAGCCATTTTTGTATATGTATGGACTTGCTGAAATTTAGGGATGTATAAAATCATGTATTGATCTGGGGTTATGAATATTATGAAAAAAGTGTGCCCCATGTATGCTTGGTGCCTCCGCCACTGCCAGTGCACCTAGAGAAATATTGAATTTCATTGGCTAATCTTCTTTGTGCCCACAACAATTCATCTTCTTCTACTTCGATTGGGATTATGCCTAGTTTCTCTTCTATAGTTCTATTTCTTGGGCTTTAGCTTTTTAGATTGGGTTTTTGGAATGTGTCTCTTAATTTCCACACAAAAAAACTAGATTAAGACAAAAGTCATTATTAATTTGAATTAATGAGATATTTTTAACCTGAAGAATGAACATTCTAGTCATGGATAGAACATTTAGTATGTATAGTTTAGGTTGGAGCTGTGTAGACTATGTAGACAAATTCTGGGTTTGCAAACTTCAATTTTTGTACACACAAGTTAGCCACATGTAATACTTATAGTTGTGCGTGTGTGTGTGTCTATATATATATATATATATATATATATACAGACTTTTTAAGTGCGGATGTCCACATTTATTCTTACGGTGTGAATTTTCATTTTCCACTCACTTTTCAATCGAATTTTCACATCTCCACCGTTTAGTATTTAGATATTATTGTATAAATCATCTCTGCAAAATTTCAGCCAATTTGGTTATCATTAAGGCACTCAACTCGATTAAACCAATGGATAAACATAATTCTTCTGTCGAACTTGAACTGTTCATGTTTATAACAGAAAAACGCAGTTTTGAGTGCCTTAATGATAACCAAATTGGCTGAAATTTTATAGAGATGATCTATACAATAGTATCTAAATACTAGATGGTGGAGATGTGAAAATTCGATTGAAAAGTGAGTGTAAAGTGGAAATCCGCACCGTAAGAATAAATGCGGACGTCCGCAGCTGAGCCCTGTATATATATATATATATATGTTAGTACAATTTAGCTGCAAGAAATTTTGTACCCTCATTGATATATTTTTCTGGCTCCGTCACTCGCTCACAGTACGACGTCCCTGCTTACGTCAACAGTTCATTGCCGTCCTCTTGCACTTTGTTGTTACCATTTTTGGGGTACATGTTTCATTTTTTGACTTGTAAATTGCAATTCAATACAAACACAAGGATGGTTTAGAGGACAGCAAAGGATTGAACTCAGTAGTTTTGTGAAATACATGCATGGAAAACTACATACTGATGATATTCGACAACTTCGTGGCTACCATTTGTCTTCAATCTGCTTCCTCTGTCATAATAATGTTGAGATTGCAGAGCACCTCTTCTTGCATTGTTCTTTTGCAACTAATATCTGGGGAAATCTTCTGGATTTGTTTCAGGTTCGGGGTATTTTCAATGATATTATTTCTTTCTTTACCTATCTTATACGTCATGGTTATAGCTCTTAGTTAACTTTGTTATGGTGAGGAATGATTGGATCTGGTTTTTATGCTATTTGGCATGCAAGGAATGCTCTTCGCTTTCAAGAGTCAATCATATTGCTAGGTTCCTTACTCCATTCTATTAAGTGACGCGCTCGTTTCCGGGCGTGCGACAATTATGAACCCTATTTTGACAATCGTAGTATTGGTAAATAAGGTTCGATCAATCCGGGGACTTTAGGGTGCTCCTGCGTTTACAAAACTAAACAGATTAGATTAATTTAAGAGTTATGTACAGAATATAAACAGCAATACATTTACAAGATTTCAGGGGGAATTTTGAAGGTTTGTTCTATGTTCCTACTAAAACAGAAAATAAAAGCTAAACTAATATATACAAGTGATCGATTCATTCAACATATCCATCAGAGAAGACTCAGATTCTGACCACACATCAAAGTTCACGTTTCAACCTTAGCAATCCGATAACATGCCAATTCAAAGAACTAGAAACAATCTCAAAATACAAGCCTACGAGGTCATGCATTTTATAGTTCTACTTACTTGTCCCTAGCACAGAACGTCTAGAACTAGGACATCTCATGCAAGGTTGCTATCAATACTGAGTATATCTGTCTACACTTAACATGAGTCCTTAGAATCTATAGAACGAAATTGAACACAATTATATTATGAACGTCACAACAGGGAACTGCATAGTATACGTTTTCAGCCATTTGACATAGCTTCCACCACATGGAGATCCATACTTACCTACGAGGCTTAGTATAAATCATGGCACTAGTTAGCATGCATTCTAACATAGTAATAAAACAAAAACGCATACTTCCTAAACAATGAATTAACAAGATCAGATTACTAAGAATATCATAAACGAAACTTCAACATGCTTTACTAAAATTCTGAATCTATTGAATACAAGAACAAGCAAAACATGCTTACAAATCCAGAGTTTAACATTCGAAACATGCTTTCAAATTGTAAAGAAAATCAAAACAAAGTAAAGGCAGTGTTTACACTTTTTTCAGTTTCCAAGGAAGCTTGGCAACGTCAAAAGGGTTTGGCTTTGTCCTTCAAGTCTCCAACTCTGCTACCTTCGTGGAGAAGTCCTTCAAGGTCTGGCAAGAGAGGATGAACTCGGCAGGGGAGGAAAAGAAGGCTTGTTGCTGCTTTCGTATCTCTCTGGTTTTTACGTGAATGAATGATGATAATTGTGAAGCAGAGAGCCTCTATTTATAGTGAACACACCCAGCCCTAGGTCTTCTCCGCCCTTGATCAACTTCTGATCCAATGGTCTGGAATAATTGCGTTAATATCTTGAATTAAAAGTCTGGGGCAATAATTCCTTGAATGTAGCTTGAATAACAACCAGGTGCATGTCTTAATCAGCAAAAAATCTCCTCATTTTCTTCTGCGTCAATCATATCCTTGAGGAAGATTTTCGATCTTTTCATTTCCTGCTGCACACAATTAATCCTGCAATTTATGGAAATCAGATTAGGGCATAATTATGTACCAATCAGGAATCTTAATAAAAGGAATAACAGATAACTCCCTTATTTTCTGATTTTCAATCAATTAAGGATTCCATGATTTGAGGAAGATTCCTATGAATTTGCTGCTGCAGTCAAAATCCATGTTTGGGCTCCTAAATTTCGTCCAGAAATCTTTAGAGATTTCTGGTTTCCTTCTTTGCCTCTGACACCTCCAGCAAATCAACTCTTTAATTCTCTTCCTTCTTTGACTCAATCATGTCGCATAAGAATAGGAGGTTTCTCAAAGTAAATAAAGAAAGTCAGAATAGGAAAGTTTCACATGTAGTAAGTTTCCTAAATCAAAATAAGAAAGTTTCTTAAAATGAAATAGGCAAGTTTCCATTTTGAAACAGGAAAGTTTCCTAAACGACTTATCCTTTTGATTTACTCATTCCCGCGACTTAGAGAGATTCCTTGCTCGAGTCGGACTTGTTTCCTAGTTTGACTAGGATTTCTCTTAAATTGTCAGTTTTAGCTTCCTTTTCTGTTTTTTCTGCTCTTTTGCCTTCACACTCACAAAACATGTTAGAAATAGTATTATTAAGGAAATAACATAATGATAGGAGCACAAAGTGTGACGTTCATAATATGTTTATACCCTTTATTTACCCTTTGTTAACTCATATTTAGTTGTTTTAGCTTTATATTTGTGTTTAGTGTAGAATAATTGCTTAATTTAGAAATATGTAGGTTTTAGTGTTAGAATACATAGTAATTTCGGAATTGAAGAATTGGTGTTGAAATTGTGCTGAGTGTTGGAAATCCTTGTTTACTCAGGATTCATTTCTTGATCAGGATTCCATCTTTCCTCTTTCCTAATTTCTAATTTTCTTATTTCTATTTCAGGAAAGTCTAAACCCGTGTTGACTAGGAAATGTTTTCCTGTACTCATGAGGGAAAGGTGGCCGGCAGCTAGGAATTCCTGCTTGAGCTAGGAGAAGTACAATCCGAGATATGTATGGAGACGCCGTGAAGATTTCCCAAGAAGCTAAGGAGAGAGAATCCGTGCAGCATAAAGAGAGAAGGTTTTCCAAGTTCAAGATGGTTTTGTCATTCCTTAATGCATGAGGATTACTTGAAGAACAAGAGAAGAAATTAAATCCAACTTGGACTTGGTTTTGCCGATTCAATAGGATTCCTTGTGCTAGAAGAATTCTTGAAGATCAAGACTTGTTACTCTAAAATAGGGCATGGCATGGCAGTAATAACATCATCAACCCGTGCAAATAACACCAAAGCCTTTGCCGAAACTCCATCAACCTCCAAACACCACAATCCGATCCCACCTTCAGCATTTGTCCAAAGCAAGTAGCCTAGGATTCCGCTCACTCGAAGAATAGAACAAGTAGGGATATTTTGAGAGTGAATTCCATCTTCTATTTTCGGATTGCTATGTGTTTGTTCTTGTGATGTTTGTTTTAGGTTTTTGCTTAAGTATGTTTCGATTCTTGTCTATGAGATAGAAGTACTTTTGAACCATGTTTTGAATTAAAGTTTTCAATTTTTAATCAATGATTTTAGGTTTTCTATGCCGTGAGTTTTATGTCTAAATACTTTAAGATTTTCGGTGCATTTTTCCATTATCATGTGTAGTTGATACAAGTAGTTGATATTGCATGTGTTAATCATCCAAAGTTCGACTTTGATACACGTAGTTGATAAGTTGCATTGTCTTTGTTTTTCACCGATTTTCTACCTATGTTTGATTGGACTTGTGCTTAAACACATCAATTCTTTATGTGATACGTAATTGCATGATTAGTTTATGTGTGTGACCTATAAGTAGAGCACGTAGCCGAGCTTGTTGTGTCGCGATGTTGAATGAAACATGTAGTCTAATTCTAAGTTGGTCTATGTCATAGGAACCACGTAGGAACTTATGTGCATATCAAATTTAGGTTGTATATTCGCTCACGGTGTAGACTTAAATGAGATTAGAAATCGTCTTCTTTATTCTTACATGGTTGTTTGGTTGAGTTTGCATGATTGTTGGTTGATCACATGTAAATATGTATAGAAGTAATTTAGGATTTATTATTCTTGTCTTTTCCAAAATCATAAAACTTTTAAACCTATATGCTTGTTTCGACATTTTTAATAGATTAGATGGATCTACCATGTAGTTGGATCCCCGGTTTAGAACGATCCCTGCTTACTTTATACTACGATTGATTTGTTGACAGGGTTAATTGATGCGTGTGCAAATACGTCTTATCACATAACTAAATAGGGTAAGAAATACGTTAATATCATAACACTTTGTGCGATTATCATTAAGATGCAACTTCATGAGATTAATCTTTGAGTAAGGGCACAATGAAGAATATTGTAGACAAGCTTTGCATTTTGCATCGCATTGGTATTAGGGGTAGGCCATCTAAAGCGCCGCAAATTGTTGATGTTATGTGCATGTTCCCTCTATTTATTAAGTCAAACTCAACACTGATGGTGCGGCTCGTTGCTCTCCTGGTGTGGCAGGTTTTGGTGGCATTTTTCGAGATCATTTGGGTCGGTTTTAGGTTGTTTTTCAAGAAATCTTGGTTTTGCTACTGCATTAGAAGCTGAGCTGCATGCCGTTATTCACGCCATTCAAATGGCTGCGCAAAGAGGTTGGCTTTCTCTTTGGATTGAAAGTGTCTACTTTAGTGATTCATTTTCTTTCTTCATTTCAAGTAGATGTACCTTGGCGTTTCACTACTGAATGGTTTAACTGTCTGGCTATTTTTGCTACTATGACTGTTAAAGTATCTCATATTTATCGAGAGGGTAACAGCATTACGGACTGCTTAGTTAATTTTGGTGCGGATAATGCGGGAGTTCATTGGTGGGATTCATGTCCACCTTGTGCAATTACAGCTTATTCACGTGATTTAGCAGGCTTTCACAACTATCGTTTTAGTTTGTGATCTTTTATTGGTCTTTTGATTTGTAACTCTTTGGGCAGCAACAATGAATGCGTTCTTCGTTGTTCATTGTCTTTAGTAGATCTCAGGTTTTTGTGTTGTTCTTCTTTTCCGGGAGGGGTTTTGGTCTATGTCTTTTTTTTTTTTCCTTTTTTGAAGAGGGAAGGAAATTACAAAGAGAAGCCTCTACAACAACTTATACTAAAACGATCAAAATTAAAGGCATTAAGCGCGAAGAGCGGGAGCTTGCGATTTCAGAGAGTTGGATTTGGGACCTAATGCCCCAAGCTAGCCATTGCATCGGCCACAAAATTTGCTTCTCGAGAGACATACTTGAAGGTGATCTCTTCAAACTTGGAAGTCATCCAGCCAACATCACTAAAAAGAGTACGGAGTCTCCAAGGAGGGGGGGTTGTTGTTAATAAGGTCAATAATAAGCTTAGAATCACCCTCAACTTGGACACGTTAGATGTCGTTGCAAAGCGCATGGAACAAACCGTCTCGAAGAGCACCACAATATTCAGCAATAGGAACACTGGAGTTACCCACACAACGAGAGCCAGCTAAAATTGGATTGCCCTCATAGTCTCTGATTACAAACCCAGCAGCAACCTTCTTGTTGTGGCAGACGGAACCATCAAAGTTGAGCTTGACAAGATTACACGGAGGCGGGAGCCATTTGATGGAGGAACTTGCTGGAATGACGGATCCATTGGAGTTGGTCTTGTGGCCTCTAGTAGTCGGATTATGACATCTATAATCATTACCAGAAGAAGCAGCAGCATGCATAACAACAAAGTTGGGGTTGGGCGTGCATCCTCTAAATATATAATTGTTTCGGGCCTCCCATAATTTACAGCAAAGGAGAATGCAGTTTTCAGCTGTTTCTTTATCTTTTTCCTTCCTGAACCAGGAAAGAAACCAGTCATAGAAAGATGAATAATCAAAAGCATTAGTACCAGTCATATTCCAAATACTCACAGCAAAGGGGCAGGAGAAGAAGAGGTGGTTTAAATCCTCCTCCCCATTGCTACAGAGAGTACAAGAAGAGCTAATAGTGTTTGAGTAACGAGCTAATCTAGCCCTTGTTTTCAGCCTCCCTCTGGCTAGGAGCCAAGCAAAAAAATTTGCTCTGGGAGGGATATTCAACTTCCAGATGGCGGTTTTGGTCTATGTCCCCCACTCCTTTTCTGTACTTTTTGTTTCTTTTTTTTCAATAAAATAACTGAAACCGGGCGTAGGGCTGAGCCTCCCAACTTGACTGGGTTCCAAACCCTTCAAAAAAAAAAAAAATACAAACACAAGGTACAGAAATCCTTGGAGACACACTTCTTCACCAGATCAAGATGACAGTAACTATAATTTAAGCAGGTCGAACAAGAAACATGTAGCCATCTTTCATGTATGAAAGGTCCAAATACTAAACTCTACTTGTGCATCCCTCAGACTACATTTATTTATCTAGCCGAAATGTAAAATATGAAGTTTCAGTTACTCATGTAAAGTTTAGTTTCATTGAGATAAATCCATTGATGTAGCTAGTCATTCATTCTCGGGAAACAACAACAACCTGCTTTCCTACATTGCGGCCAGCAAAGAGGCCAAGCAAAGCCGATGGAGCATTCTCCAGGCCTTCAACAACATCTTCAACGTATGCTTGCCTTCTTTTATGTAAGGCAGAACGAATTCGAGAAACTTGCCGTAGATAGGAAAGTATTTTGCAACCAGGAAGCCTTCCATGCGCAGCTGTTTAGACACCAGATACATTAAATTATGTACACCTTCAGGTTGCACCAGGTTGTACTGTGAGATCATCCCACAAACTGAGATTCGCCCTCCAATCTTCATGTTTGGTAGCACTGCGTCGAGCATCTTTCCCCCAACATTTTCAAAGTATATATCAAGATATGGCAGTTTTATTTGATGTCCAAGCAGATCTTAGCAACTTTGCTTCCAAGCAGAGAAGCCAAGTCCATTTCGGACACGCTCCATTCCAGTTATGGGCTCACATTTCACCCTCCGACGAATTTGGTGCTTACGTCATCCACCTCTACTTACTTACGAGGCCCAACCCAACCTAACCCTACCCTACCAAACCCAGCCCAGCTGTATCTTATGCATTCACCAGCCAACTTACACATGCCCAATATGCCCCAACAACAAAAACAATAACTTTGCAGCAGAACACAAGAGTTTGATTCCATTGTCTTATGTTCTATCAATCTCCTAGTATTAGTGGTATTCTTCATTTTCTTTTCAGCAACTACTGTGTAGGTTGCATTATACGTTATTCTTTTCAAAGTTTTTTAATTGTTTTAATTTTATGTGTTTTATATCTTTCATTTAACTAGATCTACGTCCACCTACAAAAGTGTCTTATACATACAAAAATGTTGTCATTTCAAAAATTGGAGAATGCATAAGTGCATTCATATCTTCTTCTCAATATTAGATCACACACTGCCTTCCTCTTCATACTTGATAATAGTATAAAACTATTGTGAAAATCATGCTACATTTATTAGGATGAGACAGCTCTCCTCAACACAAAATGCAATATCCAAAGCAAGCTAACCATACACCTGATACAAAGTTCATTACATACACCAAGGTGCACTGCAGATGGGCTTTAAACAACTTAACATAAAAGCAAATGACTCGGACTTCAGAAGTACAGATGGAGCCGGATTAGTAATCACTCCCTGGAAACTACAACAAGCTGCTTTCCCACGTTGCGGCCAGCAAAGAGCCCAATTAGAGCTGCAGGAGCGTTCTCAAGGCCTTCAACTACATCTTCCACATATGTAATCTTCCCTTCTTTTATGGCAGGCAACACTGTTTCAAGAAACTTTCCATACAGATGATAGTAACTGGTCACAATGAAACCTTCCATGCGGACCTGCTTAACAATCAGAGACATCAAATTATGTATGCCTTCAGGCTTCTCCAAGTTGTACTGAGATATCATCCCACACACTGCTATTCGCCCTTTCAGCCTCATGTTTGGTAGCACTGCATCAAGCATCTTTCCCCCCACATTCTCAAAGTAAATGTCAATACCATCAGGAAAATACCTGCAGGTTAGCCAAAAACAACTTTAAACAAGATGTATATTCCCAAAATTACGTACACATGTTCAGCATGAGACCAGACACTTTGTTTTCCCCTTGTGTTTCTAGATTGAATTCAGACTCTTATTAATCCCCTTGTGTACCTCCAAATCCAATATTGGAAAAACTAACCAGTCTAGTGCACTATAATTAGAATAAACAAAGATCCTAGACTAAGTCAAAGCATTAAGCATATTTTAGATTCCGACTGCTAAGAGATATATTACATTCTCACCTTCTTAAAGCTGCATCCAGGTCAGGTTCGTCTTTATAGTTGAAAGCCTCATCAAATCCGAATTTGTTCTTCAGCAGATCAACCTGAGACAGAAATTGTATATCCCCATATTAACACAGTAGATAAAGGGGTACGAAGTATTTTGAATATCAGGATATTCAGATATAGAATGACACCATACAGGTCATCAGGTTCACAGTCTATGTAGTATATTACAGTATTAGAGGCATATCAGATGAGGCGAAAAAACAGTAGAACTGCTTTAGATTGAGTGCAGCAGCTACATGAATAAGACTAAATTGATAATAACACTTCTATTTGTATGTAGGTAATTGGTCACCATAATAGTACTTCCCAATAATGTCTCCATCTTTGAATTCCAAGAATTTGGTACACATCACTATAGACATACACGTTTAACATAAATAATCATACAATTGAGTCAAAGATATGGAATCCCAACTAAAACATTCACTGATCTACAAGTACCAGTAACTAACCTTTTCCTTGCTTCCAGCACTCCCAACAACATAGCAACCTGTCAACTTTGCAAATTGGCCAACAAGCTGACCTACTGCTCCAGATGCGGCTGAAATGTAGACAGTCTCTCCTTTCTTAGGAGAGCAAACCTCAAAAAACCCAGCATAAGCAGTCATTCCAGGCATACCTACATAACATATGAATACGTCAGATGAGCCCAAACAACCATTAGACTCCATCAAGAGATCTCATGAGGGAACAATAAACAATATGCACAAAAAAATATTGACACCAGCTGTCAACTTGTGACTATAGCATAAAACTTTTATGTTCTCTGCTCATACATGAAAAGGAGCTAACACAATCAGCTGCACAAAAAACTATTGCCTCAACTTAACTCAAGGGGTTAGGCCCTCAAAAGCTGCAAGGTAACAAATTGTGGCTAATCAAATTAGCACATTAGACTAAAAGACTTGGGAGGTCTATAAGTAACACAAACCAGTTTGTTAGTTACAAAAAAGTAGAAAGCAGGAGAAGTAGGCAATACCGAGAAGTCCAGTATAGTAAGAGAGAGGCACATCAGTGTGGTGAATTTTAAACAGAGACTCTGTGGCAGTGATGACACTATATTCTTCCCAGCCAGTATGACCCCAAACCAAGTCGCCTGGCTTAAACTTTGGATCCCCAGATTCCAGGACTTTAGCCACTCCATAACCAGTTACAGTCTGCAACATGGAATTCCAAATTTTCTTAAATTAAGTTTATATATGCAAATTTCTGAATAAAGCACACACATTTTTTTTATTATTCCAAATTATCTCATGCGTTACAATTTTATATCATTGTCCTTATATCACCTGGCCCCCAAACCTGGAATTAAAAATCTCTCATCCACATGACCCAAAGAAGCGAATTTACAGAAAAAAATGATAAATAAAAGGGATCTGCTAGAAGACACCTGGCCGGGGTTGAAGGATGGGACATAAGAGGGCCTTTCGTGTTTGGTCATACGGCCGCGCATGTAAGGATCGCAGGACAAGTATAGGTTCTTGACGACAAGGCCAGTCGACCCTTGTGGAAGCTTGAGTTTGGCTGTGGACGTCCTCAATTCCATGTCGGATTCTTTGGGGAACCCGGTGACATAGTCTTTGAATATCACCTGCTTGTTACTCACTTCCACTCCGTCACTCGCCATTTGCTTCTCAGCTTATCTCTCTGTGTCTGTCTCTACAAAGCACAAACCGTAACTGAAGAAGAGGGCGATACGAGCAATATATGCCAGCGAATATAGTAATTACTGTAATTTCTTACCTTATTATGATGTCACAGCCCAGCTCTCTCTGGAACTTTCTATTTAGAATCAAAAGAAACGGTTGGACAATAAATTTCTCATTTTTGTCACGTTTGGTTTCTTCGATGCGAATGACAGTACGACGACGTCCCTGCTTACGCCAACAGTTCATTGCCGTCCTCTTGCACTTTGTTGTTACCAACTTACCATTTCTGGGGTACATGTTTCATTTTTTGACTTGTAAATTGCAATTCATACAAACACAAGGTACATCCATCCTTGGAGGCTTCACCAGATCAAGATGACAGTAACTATAATTTAAGCAGATCGAACGAGAAACATGTAGCCATCTTTCATGTATGAAAGGTCCAAATACTAAACTCTACTTGTGCATCCCTCAAGCTACATTTATTTATCAGGCCGAAATGTAAAAAATGAAGTTTCAGTTTCTCATGTAAAGTTTAGTTTCAGTTTCATTGAGATGAATCCATGGATGTAGCTAGTCATTCATTCTCGGGAAACAACAACCAACTGCTTTCCTACATTGCGGCCAGCAAAGAGGCCAAGCAGAGCCGATGGAGCATTCTCCAGGCCTTCAACAACATCTTCAACGTATGCAATCTTGCCTTCTTTTATGTAAGGCAGAACGAATTCGAGGAACTTGCCGTAGATAGGAAAGTATTTTGCAACCAGGAAGCCTTCCATGCGCAGCTGTTTAGACACCAGATACATTAAATTATGTACACCTTCAGGTTGCACCAGGTTGTACTGTGAGATCATCCCACAAACTGAGATTCGCCCTCCAATCTTCATGTTCGGTAGCACTGCATCGAGCATCTTTCCCCCAACATTTTCAAAGTATATATCAATTCCTTCAGGAAAGTACCTGGTATTTATGAAATATAAACAAAATTGAACATTTATGAGACTGTATATGCATGTAAAGGCCAAAACATAACGGAAAATACTGTGTGTGGGAACATTACGACAAAGACATGAGGTCTTTACCTGCACAGAAAGTCCCACCTCAACTCTATTATATGTGACCTTTCAATTTCTTAAGTTTCTTGTATTTGCTCTATGTTTCAAGAGATTGGGATGTTTTTACTGATTTCTGATTACTTTCTACTATTCAAGGAAGGGAAGGGACATACATCTTGAAATACTTCTTCTTTCTTTGAAGTAAGGGCCCTTGTAGTTAGTGCTATCAATGGATTCTGATAATAAACCATATACTACTAACCTTTTCAAAACTGCGTCCAAGTTAGGTTCTTTATAATTGAAGGCTTCGTCAAAGCCAAACTTGTTCTTCAGCAAATCAACCTTAACACAAAAATGGCATACATTATATTAGAAAGGCAACAGGAAACAAAACCACAGGGCAGCTTAACAGGATGCAGCTTATTCCAAATAATACAATTCCCATGACTCTAACAGGATGCAGCTTATTTCAAAGGGCATAAGAATTCTTCCATCATAGAAGGCAGCAAAACCACAGGAACTACTTCTGTCAGTGCCGCGTGTTAAAAAATAAAACAAAACAAGTACATCTAAACTAAACAAGTCAATATGTTTTATCATGAGGATAATGTATACTGATGATGACTAATATTTGTACTTAAGCACAACCGGTTCAGTACTTGGCAAACAGTACATAATATGTGTTTACATACAACTGGGTCGCATCCCCAGAATCTAACTAAAACAACATTGATATCTTTTCTAAGAAAAAGAATTGATATTGATCATTGCTACCTTGTCTTTGCTTCCAGCACTCCCTACAACATAGCACCCGGTCAACTTGGCAAATTGGCCAACAAGCTGACCGACCGCTCCTGATGCTGCTGAAACATAGACCGTCTCTCCTTTCTTAGGAGAGCAGATCTCATAGAAGCCAGCATAGGCAGTCATACCAGGCATACCTACATAAAGCAAACACATGTCATGAGTCTTGAGTGCATTAAGCAGGAGTAGTGCAGGACATACATTGTGCATTACAGGATTGAAAATGAAAGATCAAAAGTTGTTGGATTAATTACGATAGATTTCTCCAACTCATTTAAGTAGAGAACAATGCTAAAAGCCAGAAAAGTTACTGCATGACCAGTGTGTTCAAGATCATTTGATGCAGAATAAGTTTCTTTACTGCCACACTACAAAACTAAATTTGAAAAGCAATGTGGAATGTGGATTGTGGAACACCAGTTTTGGAAGAAAAAAGAATATGAGAATTAACAAAAGCCGTCAAGTGTAAATGTCTTTGTTAAAACAAATAAGGATTCGGCACAAGATAGACTAGTCTCACCGTTCAACATCCATAAGAAGAAGCCTATACAATCATTGACAGACAAAGATAATGCACAATTTTTAGTTTCAAGCAGAACCAATTTTTCAGAAGAAGAATTAAAAAAGGGTGGTAATAGCAATAGAAATAATAGGGTCAAGGAAGGGCATATATACCAAGAATTCCAGTATAGTAAGAGAGAGGCACATCGGTGGTGGGAATCTTAAACAACGCCTGAACGGAAGTGATGATACTATACTCTTCCCAGCCAGTCATTCCCCAAATCAATTCGCCTTGCTTAAACTTTGCATCACCAGATTCCAAAACTTTAGCCACGCCAAAACCGCTGATAGGCTGCATATATTTTATACTAAATAAGAAAATGATTTCCAATATATTACATACTAAATATGACTTAATTGAATTGGGTAATTCTCAGAACAAAGCAGGGTTCTTTTTACTGTTTTCATTGGATGGGTGGGTTTTAACTTTTAACATATCATAGCGGCAAGGAAGATAAATTCTTTAAAACCCAACAAGCTTAAAGGTTTGAAATTTGAATTGAAAAGACAATATATGACCTGGCCGGGGTTGAAGGGATCGACATAAGAAGCAGAGTTGCGCTTAGTCATGCGGCTTCTCATGTAAGGATCGCAGGACAAGTAGAGGTTCTTCACCAGAACCCCGGTGGAGCCTTCTGGAAGCTTCAGTTTGGTGGTGGTACTGACGACGGCCATGTCTGATTCTTTTGGGAATCCGGCCGACACGTACTCCTTCAATATCACCTGCGTGTTCTTCACTTCCGCCATTGCTCTCCAAATGCAAATGTGAATGTGCCTGTGACTCTGTGTAGCTACAACACTATTTATTCAACCAATCAATCAATGAATGCGGTCCAATGCGAAATGGCCAGTTGATTTCTTCTGTTTAAGGAGTCTATAGCTCTCAGGTCCTTTTTCTGTGTTTCACAGCAAGACACGTATGTTAAAACTGAAGCCGTTTCTCACTTTTGCTTTCCTTCTATCAGTTCGGTGCCAAACCACGGGAATTCCTTTCCATAGAAAAGTCTCTCTCTCTTTTTTATGAGGATTTGAGGGTTTGATGAGGCTAATTAATCTTGATAATAGTGATCGGTATTCGGTGGTGTGTGTATACGTTATCTTCGAATCCTCCAAATTATTGTCTGCTACTTCCATTTTGAAACTGAAAATGGCACAAATTGTTTCCAACATCCAATTGTGTATGGAAACAACAAAGTCATATATATCCATATGACCATGTCAGAATCATTCCGTAATCAATGGCACAGATACAATATAATCGGTTACAACACAATCTTTATTCTCTCAACATAGTAGACATGCAATACAAATTATACAATATATGCTTCCCAGTAAATATCGATCGACAAGGTAATTTTATTACTAGCTAGCAAAGGATGTGGATCGATGAAGGAAGCTCGTCGATCTGGATGTATTAAGTTTGAGGTGGTGCAACTGCAACTACTTGCTTCCCAAAGTTGCGACCAGTAAAGAGTCCAACCAGTGCTGCTGGACCATTCTCAAGCCCTTCAACAATGTCTTCCACATACACTATTTTACCTTCCCGGATGTAAGGCAGCACAAACTCATAGTACTTGGGCACAATGTGATCATAATCGCGATGCGTAAATCCATGTATGTTGAGCCTCTTGAATCCAATCTGGAGCAAGTTTTTCAGTGGCTCAAACTCTGGAAGGTTGTATTGTGAGATCATTCCACACACAGCAATGCGACCGTGATCTTTCATGTTGAGCAGCACTGCGTCAAGCAATTTCCCACCCACATGCTCAAAGTAGACGTCAATTCCTTCAGGGAAGTATCTTCATATATTCCACGTACAGTTGATTAGTTCAACCAAGAGCAATGTGCATATATATACGTGCAGATTGACTAGTCTGTATGCACATATACGTATAATGTTATGTGCTTAATGAATCGGATTACCTTTTTAAAGCGGCATCTAAATCATTTTCCTCCTTGTAATTGAAAGCCTCATCAAACCCCAACTTGTTCTTTAGTAGATCGACCTAACCGATTCGAGAATTAGTACTGATCGATCATTAATATATAGAGACCGGCAAGGTACCAATTACCAAACCAATTAGTAATACAATGTATGAGTCAAGCTACCTTTTGTTTAGATCCGGCAGATCCAACAACATAACAGCCAGCCAACTTGGCGAATTGTCCGATGAGCTGACCAACTGCACCAGATGCTGCAGAGACCAACACCTTGTCTCCTTTCTTAGGAGGACACACTTCAGAGAATCCAGCATAAGCAGTCTTACCAGCCATGCCTGCATGTAGAATGGATCCAGGTTGATCATAATTAATGACTTTCAATTGAGCAATGAGATTAGCCAGTTTACTTACCAAGAAGTCCGGTGTAGTAAGAAAGAGGGACATCAGTGTGGTGTATTTTAACGAGTGAGGTTTCAGAGACGACGTCTGTGATGAGGCTGTACTCTTCCCATGTGGTTAACCCCCACACCAGATCACCCTGTTTATACTCTGGATGACTCGAGTCCACAACTTGAGACACACCATATCCACGTATTGGCTGCATCAATGCATAGATACACACATGGTTTTTAAAAAAAAAAAAGTGATAGATCATGATGAACTACGTACCTACGTGCACTTGATATATATAGATGCAATATTTGTATTAGCAAATTAGACTTACAGATCCAGGAGTGCAATAGAGGTATTTGTTCATTTTCTGCTGAGAGTTCATGATGAGGAACCGCATCATGGGATCGCAGGACAAGTAGAGGTTCTTGAGTAGAACAGCATTGGCGGTGTCTGCTGGAACCTTCAGACTTACTGTGCTATCAGTGGTGACATACATGTCCGACTCTTTGGGAAAACCAGACACATAGTCCTTCAATATCACCCGCTTGTTCCTCGCTACTACTTCACCTGCCATTGCTAGCTAGCAAGCTAAGCTATTAACAATCAACTTCCTTTCGTTTCCAGATACGTAAGAAAAATTAAAGTACTTAGCAGTATATATTGTAGTAATGGTATTACCAACCCGCAGCAAGGTCGATGTTATCTTTAGAAAAAAATTCAGTTTACCTCCGTAATCTTTGGTGGCAAAATCAGTTCAGTCCTGCAACTTTTTTTTAAATTAGTTCGTCCCTTCAACATTCGTAAACACATCAGTCTTGTCCAATTTTTGAATTCCCCTTAAAATATGACATCAGCAAACTGACAAGGGGGCCTATTTTTAACAAAATGTCTAAAATGCCCTTGTTTTTTTTTCATATTAATTGGAACTTAAAATAAAAGGAAATAAAAGCTACATATGCTCATTCCATCATTTTTAATGTTACAGACTTATTTTATGGTTGATTTGTTTTGTTGTTATGACCCTTTTTTTTTTTGCCAAATAAATATATTTTTTTTTAATAATATCTTCTCAAATTGACTATTTTACCCTTCAGTTTGGTGAAAATAGGTCCCCTTGTCAGTTTGGTGACATCATATTTTGAGATGAATTCAAAAATCGGACCAAACTGATGTGTTTACGAAAGTTGAAGGGGCGAACTGATTTTAAAAAAAGTTGCAGGACTGAACTGATTTTGACACCAAAGATTATGGGGTAAACTGAATTTAATTCTTATATTTATAAAATATCGGTGAATAGTTACCAGTGACTAGTCCAATATATATGAATTCAATTTTGATTCAAACTTTGTTTCATGACTTTTCTTGTGAGGATTTCGCGCCATCTGTACTCAAGCTAGCTAGAAGACGTAATTGCTTACATGATCGATGAAGGGGAACAGATACGTGGGATGATCATCGACTGACCATTATACGTAGCAGACCAAGTTTTGACCAAAAGTAATCAAATTAGTAACATTCAATTATGTTTTAACATTCAAATTATTCATGATTTAGCTACGTACACTCATGCATGACATGATGCATTTTGGCATATTAGCCAGCAAGGGCTCTGTATTGAAGAAGTGAACTGTTGTGCTTATTCCAGTCACTAACAACATCCGATCGATTGCCACCACCTGCTACATGCTTGATTAACAGAGTTTATATATATTCGGAACCTCAATTAGTATACGTCTTATCCCTTCTGGGATCTTTTTAAGTTTGGTTGATTCTTTACCAAGCTAGTACTAAACCGCATGACGTTTTTGTTTGTTCCCTTTTCATTTTAGGTAAATAATTGTTTATCGAGTGTCAATTTATTTTTATCAATATAATCTTATTAATTTATGAAGATTGTGCGGGTTCAAAACTTAGAGCAATCAGATCATTCCGGACTAGATAATCAGACAATTCGGTTTACTAGATTTCAATGTAATTTTGGTTGTAAAGATCATTCTCAAAATTTTAAATTTGTGATCAATTTGCCAAGAAAGATCATTTTATTGTTAATTATGTCTCAGTAATCATAAGAGATTAAGCAAAAGTAAATACAAGAACTGATTCATGAATATCAACAAACATAGTGACAGAAAGAAAGTGTCAAATTATTATACTGAAAGAAGTAGAGTAGCTAGCTAGCTCGGCAAACTGCATGAACTTATAAACGATTAATTTGACGGATCATTCGCGAGCAACTGCAACGACTGCTTTGCCAGCATTGCGACCATTGAAAAGGCCTACTAGAGAAGCAGGACCCTTCTCAAGTCCTACAACTATGTCCTCCACATAAGCGATCTTCCCTTCTCTGATATAAGGCAGCACCAGGTCCAAGAACTTGGGGTACAGGTGGTAGAAATCAAACACAAAGAAGCCCTCCATGCGAACGCGCTTGTAAATCAAATGCATCAAGTTGGTGACCCCTTCATGCTGCTCGTTATTGTACTGCGAAATCATGCCGCACACGGCAATGCGACCGTGAAGTCTCATGTTGAGCAGCACTGCATCCAGCATTTTGCCTCCCACATTCTCAAAGTAAATGTCTATGCCCTCTGGGAAGTACCTCTTCAAAGCGGCATCGAAGTCGGGCTCTTCCTTGTAATTGAATGCCTCATCAAATCCGAACTTGTTCTTCAGTATGTCAACCTGCTAGTTCATTTTAATTAGTAGGGAACAGATCTAATGCAATGCAATTAATTAGTACATTTCATAATTACTTTAAATATGAGCTTAACATCGAACTAGCTTTTTTTTTTTTTTAAAAAAAAAACGTTTTATTAATAACTCACACACCTTACATATGTCTGTGAAGATTGAACCCGTGACCTTAATTTTTCAGTTAAACATCTTAACCAACCAAACCACGGCTTACCGACTACATCGAACTAGCTAGAAACGTACGTTGTAGCTATACCTTTTCTTGACTGCCAGCACTTCCAACAACATAACAACCCATGAGTTTGGCAAATTGGCCAACAATCTGACCAACAGCTCCAAAGGCTGAGGAAACGTACACATACTCTCCTTTCTTTGGATTGCAAACTTCATAGAAACCAGCATAAGCAGTCATACCAGGCATACCTATATAATTAAGTTACTTAAGTACTTAGTTAAATACATAGATATGTATTTTCATAAAGTTAATTGATTATATATTTACTTACCGAGAAGTCCGGTGTAGTAGGAAAGGGGTACATCAGCGTGGTTAATTTTGAAGAAGCTTTGCATGTCGGTGATAAGAGTATACTCCTCCCACTTGGTTATACCCCAAACCAAGTCCCCTGCCTTGAACTCGGGATGCTGAGAATCCACAACTTTTGACACTCCATAACCCACTATTGGCTGCGCATGCACATATTCATTCATATATAGCACACTTTAATTAGCTAGCTAGTATTCAACTATAGATATGGATCACTAGCTAGTACTGGGTAATTGAAGCAAGAAATTAAGAAAGACAAATTTACAAGTGAAAGTGATGGATGAGGTAGTTAGCTTACAGAGTCAGGGGAGAAGAAGACAATGCGGTCTTGTTTGGTAGTGGCGTTATCACTGTGCTTAACGCCTCGCATGTAGGGATCGCAGGAGAGGTAGAGGTTCTTCAGCAGCACCGATCCTTTGAACTCTTCTCCTGCAGGCACTTTGAGCTTGATGGTAGACGTGTTCAGGTACATGTCGGACTCTTCCGGGACGGCGCATATGTAATCTCTAGCTAGCACTTGCTGATTCCTCGCTTGCTCGACATGGTCATAATCATCACCGCCTGCAGCCTTATAGTGAGTACTGCTACTAGTATTGACAGCAGCTGCCATTGATCCTAGGCTTTCGATCTTAACGTTGATATATATGCTTATGTAGATAGTTGATCTAGCTAGCTATATATGTTGATCTCGGGTGAGAATGCGAAGAATGAGTCAGCAGATAAGATTATATGAACAAAATTATAGAGGTACAGATGTAGAGGGGCGGCGCGACTCGAATGCGAAGCGATGCGAGGTAAGCAATGCTGTCAGCAATCAGCACAATGACAACAAAATATGTTAATATTTTGACCAGCTAGCCTAGGCGGATGAAAGAGATGAGAACTCGCTACCAGCTACCAGCTATCCGGTGAGTAATGCAGTATTATTCCATTTCCTTGGACCATGGTCAGATTGCTGAAGCCACCTACTGTTTCCGGCCGGATTCTATCTTGATTAATCAAGAAGAACCCAAGTCGGATTCAACTCTCTCTCTTTTTCTTTTTCTTTTTTCCGTTCTGACCCATCCACAAGTTTGCAAGTCATTCATTTATGCATTATGAGAGAGAGCCCAATAATCTCCCGTGTGGATCTGTCAATCTTTCCAGACTTCGGTACACGGCCCACTTTAGTGGTGCTCTTGTATAAGTTTACAATAAATAACATTTTGTGACTAGATATTCCTAATGTTTCAACATATATTAATTTTAAGATTATTTTATATCGGTGAGTTTTATATATGTTAGTTAGTTAATCTAACTATTACGGTGAAGGTTACGACTTCAAATTTCATTTTATACATCAAGCTATACTATATATTTGTATTTGCTATCAACGAGCTTACTCTTCTCTGCGCATTTAGTGTTTTGTGGTTCTACTTATACTAAAGTCCTTAACAATAAAGATGCTTTTCTTTTTCTTCTTTTGTATGTAGAAACAGGTATCGTTTCCTGCTCATTTATGAAACGTAAACTTGACATTGTTTAGTATAGATCTTCAAATTAGAAGATGAAAAAGACTACTAAAATTCGTCTTGAATTTTGGACCTTCTAAGAAATTGATCCACGTTACAATCTGCACAATAATAGACCCATGTTAGCAAGGTGGGTACCGAAAGGTGCTATTGGTCTGCATCTCTATCCAATTGTTAAACCGCGTAAACTACAAATACCACATTATCTATCTCTTCATATATAATGCTTGACCCAAGACTCCCAAAGATAAACTTCAAACATATTTATAATTAGGCCTTCTTTGTTACAGTTTCGTTTTTTTTATAATAAAAAAAATCATCTTTTAACTAAACTTATAGATTTTATTGTGTTTAGTAAACTAAATAAAAGTAGTGTTTTTTGAAAATGCTCACAATTGACAAGAACTAAGTGTAAACAGATTTTAGACACAACCTTGAGGTTGCTTTTAGAAACGTACTATTGTCAATAAAAACACATAAAAATAATATTTATGTCTTAACAGCAATTTTAAAAGTAACATTTATCAAACAGAAAAGTATTTTAATTCACAATACAACATAAATATTTAAAAAAAAATACTACAGTAATCTCAAACTAGCCCTTAAGCCATTGAACTTAATTTGTATGAGATCAAGGAAGAACTGACAAAACTAGCTGAATATATAAAATTGGAAGAGTCGATCGATCATGACTGAGTGATCGATGTTGAGACTTGAGAGGAGGCAAATTATATCCCTCTAATTAAGTCCAAAGATGTGGACTACCATTAATTTATTGATTAGGCCTTCACTCTTTGGCCCTTGGCCAGCTATTTTCAAAGTGCCATTTTACAGGAAATGAGGAAATGCATTCTTAATTGGCCAAGGCCAAATCTTATAATTAGTAAAGTGACTAAAGTCTACTCCTATTTGGATAAGCTCTTCAGAGTGAAATTCATGCACTCATAAGTTACATACATAATCAAACTCAAGTTTCACAAGGACGGAAAAACATCACACAGCTTGCATATGATATATTAAAGAGATCACTGATAAGTTTACATGTGGATCTATCAATCTTTCTAGACTTCGGTACATGCACGGCACACTTTAGAAGCCTTTGCGGTGTTCTTGTATCATGTTACAATAAATAACATTTTGTGTTGTTTGGTTGTAGTTTAGTAGTTTGTCACATTAGATATTCCTAATGTTTCAACATATATTATTTTAAGATTATTTTATATCGGAGAGTTTCTATGCTTCTTAGTTAGTCTAACTAATACGTACCGGAAAGCTACGTTACGAGTTCAAATTTCAAACATGAAGCTATGCTATTTGCATTTCATACCAACGTAAATACTACTTTTTTCTTAAAATTTAGTGTTTTGTGGTTGTACTCGTACTAAAGTCCTTAACAATAAAGATGCTTTTTTTTCTTTTTTCATGTAGAATAGCAGGTATTAATTGTAATGCTAATTTATGAAACGTACACTTGACATTGTTTAGATCTTCAAAATAGTAGTTGAAAAAGACTGCTAATTCGTCTTTAATTTTGGACCTTCTAAGAAACTAATCCACGTTACAATCTACACAAATAATAGACTATATTAGCAAGGTGGGTACCAAAAGATGCCACTGGTCTGCATCTCTATCCATTTGTTTGCATAAACTACCCAAAACTCCAAAAGATAAACTTCAAACGGATTAAGAATCAAGCCATCGAACTTAATTTGCGTGAGATCAGATGAACAATAACAAGGAATGAAGCACTGACAAATTTAGATGAATAAATTTGGAAGCGACGTCGACTCGATCGATCATGACCGAGTGATCGATGTCGAGACTTGAGAGGAGGCAAAGATATGGACTACGTAACAACGGTACCGCTATATCAATTGATTGATTGCTTCACTATTTGGCCCCTAGCAAGCTAAGTTCAAAGTGCCACCTTACTTGAAATGCCTGGTTAATTGGACAAGGCCAATGCATGGCTATTAATATCCGACTGGAAAAGCTCTTCAGAGTGAAATTTATGAACTCATGATCATGAGTTACATGCATACACAATCAAACTCAACTGTTGCAATGACGGAAATACAGCTCGCATATGATATATTAAAAATCTGACTACTGATAAGTTTACATGTCCAATTAAAAGGATAGCTTCTTTTCCATCTGGCATGGGGATCGATCGAGATAGCTAAGCAGCTAGGATGCATGGTGATGAGGATGGTGCATATATCTTTGGTGAAACTAGAGTCTCGAGGTATAAGGCCACTCGGGAAGAGCCTATTTCACCGTTGAATATGGTTCGGAATTTCCTCTGTCCGGGATTATATATCACAACCTTCTTGTGGTTGTGCAACATCATAAGAATTTCACCGTTCTTCAAAACGCATAAAAGAGACATCAGTCCTATGTATTCCTTAGAATCCTCCATCTTCTGTGGGATGGTTGTGAACACGCTCCAAGACGCCTTGACTCCGTACTCCTTCATAACCCACACTTGATAATCAGACCCATGGGGGCTGTGGAGCATACTCAGACACCCTCCTAACACCCCCAACCCGTAGAACGAGAATTGCTTGTCACCGTCACACGGCAGCGGCACCTCTTTGTAGGTCTCCTCCGTCAGATCAAAGGAGACGATCCCGAAAGGTCTGTGGTCATGGTCATCGCTGTCAGCGGCAGGACTGTTGTTGATTCCTCGACGGACAGCCCAGTGTAGAGCCCCATTGACAAGGGTACCAACCAAGCTGGACATGAAATAGAAGGGTAGGGTTTTGGTTTTTGTCCTCCAAGCATTGGTCTTCAAAGTAAAGATGTCGAGTTGGGAGACGAAATTGCCGTCCCTACTTGAAGAAGTGGCCCTCACTATCTTACAGTCGTCGTTGCGAGAATCATAACCGAAACCGTAGAAGTAATCTTTACCGACTACAGTTTCCTCCGGGCAGGGGACTTCCTGAACATGCCTGGTGGAGGGGTTGTATATGATCATGTGTTGGGAGTCGAGCACCAAGCACAGCAAACCGTTGCAGGAGCCGACGATCTTGATGTCTTTGACAGATGGCCGCCTCACCGTCGACGTCACCGGATACTCAACAATGGATTCGAGTACAACTTCTGCATCAGTAGTTGCAGGTGGGACTTGTTCTTCTTGTGTGGTATTGGGTAGCTGTAGGTGGAGGGAGTGGATGAGAGATGTGGAGGAGAGCATGAGATGTGTGTTTGAAACTCGATCACCACCGGCACCGTCATGATCATGAGGAGGGTGTTGTTTGGTGGACTGGTGAAGGTGTGACTTGATGAATTTGTGGTCGGAGATGAGATTAAGCCACGATTTGCTCACGCATTTGAAACGGAGCAGCGACTTGACAGGCAGCTGGAGCAGAATTTCCTCTATGATCTCGCAAGGAAGATCTTTGCTAGCAATGGAAAATGAGCTGCTGCTGTTGCTTGTTTCCATTTTCATTGTGATTTGTGAGTCTGGGATGGTGGTAGAGGGAGAGTGGTGCATGCTATTTATAGAAGGGAAGGAGGATATATTGAGAGAGTCAGATAGAGGGCTTAATTAGATACACATCGGTCAAGTTAGAACCACAAGCTAGGTGAATCCAAGAAAAACTTAATTTACATATCGGCCGGTCCCTATCCCACACTTATTTTCATTACATAATTCTTGAATAACAAGGCATGTACATATATACTGTACCATTTTCCAAAGCCAAATGCCGTTTGATCAAGCTGATGTATGTATGTGTCAAATGAGCCGTGTTCTGATTGGTTAAGGTGTTAGCTAATAACTTTGAGGTTATAGGTTTAAATTCCATTAATATATGTAGGGTGTGTGAGTTATTTAATAAAAAGTATTAAAAAAAAAAGAAAAAAGCTGATGTATGTATGTATCTCTTTGACTCTGTCCAGGCATATACACCCATGACTAATTATCCACCGGCGCCCATTTACATGTACTTCGAATTCTTCGTCCATATATTATTGAATTGAAAGAAGTAGCATCAAAATGCAAGAAAATGGGGTAAATTCATATCAAGTATGTAAATGAATTCAGTGTCTCAAACATATATAATCGGGATAAGAGGGACACACGTAGGAGATCGAACCAGGGAACGATTAATTTCATAGTTTGATTTAATAAGATATTTACAAATATTATGGAAATTAAACAAAATTCTTCTTAATCTGTATAATATTAATGCAAGTAGCAACGCAGGTGGTTGTTTTTTTATTGCTAGTGACCCGCCAAAATTGTCTTTGTTTTTGGGATAGCTAGCTAGGGACCAGTGGACCGTGAAACAATAACAGAGCTAGCTGGATCGTTCGGCATAAATTTGATCCCATAAATTGAGTTCACATCCAATGCCCGACTTTTGTGTCACGGACAATGATAGTTGACTTGGGCATGCAGGTCGATATATGGTACTAGTTAGCTAGTAGTGCATGTCCGTGTGAGATCGAGCATGGGTCAACGAATTTAGAATTATGCAACTACTAGTATAGTATATATATGGCCTGGAAATTCAACCCATGACAGTTGACAATATCATCAAAATTCGAATAAGCTTAGATAATTCAAATAAGCTTGGAAATATGAATCGGCAAATGATAGTTGACTTGGTCGGAGATGGATATACGGTAAGTTAGCTTAGCTAGTGAGATCGAGCATGAGTCAACGAATTTAGTAGAATTATTCGATCAACTAGACTAGTACGTATACGTATATCGAGCTGCAAGTTCAACCCAATGCTTTACTTTTCGTAGCCGAGGAATCAATGCAATGCGACTCCCCGCATCATCAACGGAATCGTTTTAATTAGTTCCATTTGGACCATCCATCCATATATGTATTATCATGATATAATTCAAACCCGGCCAGTTGCGGGTTGAAATATATATATATATATATATAGATTTTTGAGATGCGGATGTCCGTATTTATTCTTACGGTATGGATTTTTACTTTACACTGCGTTTTCTGTTGATGAACATAATTCTGTCGAACTTGAACCGTTCATGTTTATAACAAAAAAACACAGTTTTTAGTGCCTTAATGATAACCAAATTGGTTGAAATTTTAAAAACTGAAGATGTGAAAATTCGATTGAAAAGTGAGTGTAAAGTAAAAATCCGCATCGTAAGAATAAATACGGACGTCCACAGCTAAAAAACGGATATATATATATATATGCTAGGATTGAATTATTGGCCAGCTAGGACCCTTGATATATATGGATCGATATAAATATATATATATATATATATATATATATTTGTGTACTACTTACTGCGTAGCAAAAGTAAATATAGCATGCTGACTTTGTTAATCAATCGATCAGATGCATATATTATAGTTATATGCTAAACATTAGGACTAACTGCAAAATTTGAATTTGGTCTCCACCTACCGTTTTACTTTATTTTATCAATCATTCATTTTTAATCCACCAACTCCTGCTTTCCTACTTACCTACTGCTACTTATAAACGTAATGTGTCATTTACCATTTAAAGTACCAGTCTCTCGCTCGTTTCGTCTGATTACATTATCATGCTAACTCTAGTTTAAGAGTTTGACTGCTATACACATTTGCACGATATACATTAAGGCTGATCGTTTAACAATTCAAAATTCGTTTACAATTTAAAACTAGTCTCTCGCTCGTTTATTCTTCTTCTCTATTTTTAATTTGGCGTCAAAAGTTCATCCGATCAATATATACTAGTCTATTTGGTTCAAAATTATACTTCAGTACGTTTTCGGGATAGTAAAGTCGACAACGGTATCATCATGCACTCAGACGTCGATAGAAGGCATGTAATTTTAACAGAAGAATTCGATTGCTGCTGCAGCTAGTTAGATATATATACACGGCGGCTCACAGGACGTTGTACGGAAATCGATCAAAGTTGCTTTGCGTGTATATATATATGTATGTTCTTGCAATTAATCAACAAATCCTGATCTGTGTTCCTTACGATCTCGTAAGCTATCTCGCTCAGTCAAGGTCATTGAATTGTATGCATACGGAGTACGGACGTATATATTAAGAACAAGAAAGAAAAGCAAAACTTGACTTTCTCCTTATCAGAAAGCTAAGGTACCCAAAGATATATACAAATGATGTTGGGGATAATCGATCTATCGATCGGGACCTTGGGAAAATGTGAATCCCAGAGCTATAGTATAGCTAGCCCCTTGATCGATTTGGTGTTATATCGTCTATCTAGTTCTGTGCATGCTTCATGATCCGAGTTCCACATTCCAGCCGCGGGCTTCGAGCTACATATGAATACTAGCTGCTAGTACTAATTAATCTTAATTTCTTTACGACTTTACGCAACTCGACATCGATCGTCATCCTGATTAATTAGTCGTTGGTTAGAAATATATTGTAACAAAAAGTGATAAAAAAAACATGCAACTATGCAACCAACTAAATTAAGTTCAAAAGTCAGCTACTGCAGCTACTTAATTTAATTTCAAGGTTAGCTAGCTATATATAATCACAGCTATATATAATTTCATGATTATATAAGATGCCCAGAAGTTGGTTTCAAAAGATCTCGATCTGCTGCATCTTGATGACTACAGTAAACAAAAACACTTGCATCGGCTTTTGTTTTGGCCATTCATGTTAGAATCTATCTATATGGATTCACAAGCCTCACGTACGTTCTGTTCTAGTTTGCTGGCAAGTATATGATCTAGCACAGTGGCTCGTTAAACATTACGTACGACCGTGTTTGAAGTTGGCCTTTAATTTTGTTTGCGTTGTTATATATCAAACAGTAGAGAGATTTTTCTAGTTCTGTACTTTGTATTATTATACGTACGGTGTCTCTATTGTAAGATTTCTTTTGCGTTCAGTCAATTTTCGAGTTCCCAAATCAACTCACTTGTAAGAAAGTTTAAAAGTCAGCTCTCCCATCCCTATCCCGGTTCAATCCCGATCCATTCAATTCAACGTACGGAAATCCAGTATTACGTGTTAATAATCCAATTTAATTCATAGTTGGTCGAGCACTAGTCTTAAGCTAGCGTATCTCTGATCAATATATTGTAGTACTAGTTCTTTTGGTTCAAAAGTCTAGCTAGTTCGATCAGTTTGTAGGAATTATGTGATGAGAGTCTGTATATATATAGATCATGCACTCGATCGCATGCATGCATGTTATGCATCACTTCAAGTCTGGGGCGCGCTTCAATTCCTAGATGCATGTACAGAATCGATCATATATACTTCAAGTAATTTTGATTTCCTGGAGAAATTACGTACACAACTCGATCGATCAGTCAATTAAGATCGATACGTACGTACGTACATATTAAAAAAGAAGTAGTAGTTAACGTACAATGTTGACATGATCAACAGAAAGAAAGGTACATGCAATACAAACATGTACGTGAAATCAATATATATGATACGGTGGAAGTAAATCGTTCTTGATCGAGCTGGCATGGCATGGTCTTGTACTCGATATGCCTCTTGATCGATCATATATATTAATTAGTCTGCTTATACGTACGTGGTCATCGCCCTCTAAGTCGATCCATCATTAGAAATCAAAACCGGCTGCAATCACTAGTTAACTCATCATGTCGGTGAGACGTGGCTTAGTTGGTTAAAGTGTTTAACTGATAACTTTGAATTCATAAATTCAAAGAAGGTGTAAAAAAAAACTAGCTTAACTCATCCTTATGTTCAAAAGTCAGCCCTGAATCAAATCAAAGGTACGGAATTAACCCGCCAATTCTTTTGTATTTTAATTATTCAAGCAGTTCTGCATGCCAACAGCGATAAAAGTACAACGCCTAACTAAACTGACTTCTTATTTAATTAACCTAGGGCTGCCTAGCTTATACTATTTCATCAGAACAAAAAATAAAACTCAGCGGTCATCTTTAAAAATCAACTTTATATGATAACGTTTTTATACTTAAAATCTGAGTACTGTACATATGTATTTGGCGTCCTTCCTCATGTATACAGGGAGGAGTGTTTCTTAAGTTGAGGAATTTTCGGTTTACGGTTTAAAAAACATATTTTTCGATCACATTTTGGTATCTTATCCGTTCAGTTTTTAAGTCTATATGTGTAGATCAGCCTTACAAATTTTCAGCCAAATCGATGATCGTTAAGGTAACAAACTAGATTAAATTAATGGACGAACCAAATCTGTCAAACAAGAACCGTTCAAGTTCATAATTGGTAAATCACACTTATAAATGTCTTAACGATTTTCAATATGGCTAAAAATTTGCATAAATAATCTACTCATAAATATCTATAAACTGAACGGTTAAAATGTGGATATAAGATCGAAAAGTGGGATAAGCCGAAATGTCCTCAATTTAAGGGTCTAATGAGGGCTTCCCATATATATATATATAAGGATATTTTCTTCTAGTTCAAGGTGTTTATCTAATCTATAATAGTTTATCACAAAAGGTTGGGTAAGTGTATTTAATTGAGGATTTAGTGGGGGAGTAACTAAAAAATCAGAAGCAGTTGGAGAAGTTTGATCTTCATCTGTGGCTAAAATATTTTGAGGTTCATTTTCTGTATAATTTGGGTAACTAACTTGGGAAGTAGTTCTAATGTGTTTAATTTTGAGTTTTTGCAATTCTTCTTCTAATTCTCTAATTCTAATGTTTTTTATTTCTTTATCCAAATCATGATCTCGTCTAGACATTGTTTCAGCTATAGTGGAGCCAGCAAATGAATGTCTAGCAGTGGCAAAAGAATGTTTGGAGGAATTTCCTATTTCTTGGATTCTTGAATTTTGACTTATCCTAGAGTTTTAAAAATTAATTCTTACTGTGTCATCATTAAACTGTTGAATACAGTCTAAATCAGAAAAACTATGTTGCGCATTAGATGGCTGGTTTTCACTAGTGAGAGACCATTCAGAAGGAAGATAGACATCTGACCATTTGATTGTGTGTGGAACGCTAATATTAGCGTTTTCTTGACTGCTTTGAATTAAGAGTTTGGTTTTTAGGGCTTTTACTAATGGCCTGGAAATTCATGTTTGTGCCAGTAACTTTATAATTGATTCTATAAATTAAGGCTAAATGTTAGGTTCCTTCAAGAACATTATAGCCGAAAGTTTTAACAGCTAGGGTTAAAGCTTTTAGGATATGAGGGTCACTAAAGCTAATGGTAAAATCTGGGAAACAATTGAAATGAACTTGACCATTATACAGACTTGACTCAATTAATCCAAGTGTACTGTTATTAAAATCAGTAAACCTTGCATCTCTTAAACATAAAAGAATGGAGGCATTAAGACCCTTTCTAGTTAAAGGTTTAACACCGATCTGGACTAATCTAATATGAAGGAAATTATGACCATCTTTTCTATGTTTCTTAATTGACTCATGACTAAAAAGTTGGCAAGTTTCATGATGTTTACTAAGGGCATAACTTGTTCTACAGTTTTAATATGATGTTCACTTTTGAATGAAGAAAGATTCCATTTTTTCTTATAAATTTCATGACTAAGAATTCTGAGAATATTCCAGTCATTCATGTCTATGTTATCGTTTGACTGAAACTCTATTTGTTCTTCGTTAACTATATCTGAGATTTTATTGAGGGAGGACCTAGACGACCTAGAACTGACTGAGCTTGATCTAAATAGTCGACTCATTTTGGGAAGAGAAGGGAAAACTGGACCGAAACTAAAATGATATGAGGATTTAAGATCCTTGGCTTAAGATCCTAAAGGCTATTACTCACTCTACACCGCTCATGCCCAATCCGCTCATGCCTTACCTGGGACTTAGTGTCTGGACCTGGACTTATTTTTTGGTTGGAGATAATAACAGGCTTAAAGGAAGATAAGAAAAAGAGAATAAAACCAAAAATCCTTAAAATTAAGAGACAAATAATCAAAACACTTCACAGAATAAGTAAAGAAAATAGTTCAACTCAAGATCCACTCTTAGGCGGTAGTCCGCCACCTGGGGATTGAGAAGTTAATAAGAGGTAAACTCCAGAGCCACTCCTGGGCAGTAGTCCGCCACCTGGGGTTGGAGGGTTTTAATGAGTAACTATATATATATATATAGTTCATATCCAGAGCGAAGCTTCGTTCTGAAATTAATGTGTGAAGTTCCTTATTTGACTAACTTTTCGGTCATATTTTCACATCTTCATCGTTCAGTTTGTATAATCAAATGTATAAATCACTTCTGTAAAGTTTTATTGAATTTAATAATCGTAGCTAATATATACAGACAACATGTATACCGATAGCTAATCTTTACTTTTTCCAATCCATCACATCAAAATCAAAACCCTCTAATTGAAAACAAAAGTAATTTAAGTGCCAAAGAAAATTAAAAAAAGAGAAGTGTCCGTCCGCGCCAATTCCTAAAGAGCACTTGCACTGTTGCGCTATATGGCAAGCCCTATGGTAGCCTTCAAGGACTCTCTTAGCCCAGCAAGAGTTAAAACTCTCAAAGGCCCAGACTCAGTTTGGGCTACCCCCATGCAGAACCAATTTACATTGGTACATGTGATACAGATTCAGATGGATCTAATTAGTTTGTTTTCAATTAGGCTGATGATGAGACTTATCCGTATTTACTTATTGAATCAATGTCATTTTCATTGTATCCATTTGTTGAAAATTAACAAACAAACAAAATCTAAAAAGAATATAAAAAAAAATCTAGCTAGAACAAAAAACACACCGTACTTCAATCAATACAATCATGATTCAATGCAAATACCACCAAAGGGGTTCGACCAGGACGACTTAAGTAACTAGCTCGCAGCTAATTGCAAGGCCAGGCTACAGACGAAACTCGATCAACATATAATAGGATCGAAGATGCGCGCCAACGCCACAGGCTCAAGCAACTACTACTTCAATTCGTTCAAACAATCAACTACTACACACACTAAAAAACTTCTAGCTTATAATTTCTCTTAATCTGATCTTGTGCTTTTACCCCAAGCACTAGTACAACTATAGACAACTTGTAGGCTGCACGGTACCCGCAGAGGTTCCACCAGCATTGCTACAAGAAGCTAGAGCTGCTTGGTTCTTGTATGTGAGCTTCACATTCTCCAATCTGATTCGGCTACATGGGTACTTTGAACTACAATCGAATTTCACTGCCACTTCGGTTGCCGAAGTGCCATGAATGTCTTGATATGTCACATCGCTGATTTTAACTCCAGAAACCTGTATTCACAAATTAAGTCAGCCCATGCTTATTAACAATAAGCAAGAACGGTGTTGAGGGCTTGGCCCATATCTGATAAGGCCCAAAAAGAGTGTTGTCATGATATCTCACCTGACCAGGGCAGCCTTGTTGTCGGGACAATATTTTTGATCGACGACGACCGGATTTTGAACGTTATTCATGACACAGTGTTGGAAAAGAATGTTCCTGGCAAATCCAGTGCTAGCCCTCCCCCAGGACTTGATCCTCACACCGTTTTGTGTATTGGTGAACGTCACTGTTTTGACCGTTACATTTTGCACACCGCTTCCTTTAGGTCTTTGCCTAGACTCCCAATGCTGTACCACAAACCATGCATACAATTTCTTAGAACTTCTAATAAACCCGAAAACCTCACCACATATAATTCATTAGTCATGTTTGTATGAATATTTTTCAGTTTTAAGTTTTAAGTACCTAATTCCATGACCGGGTCCGCATGCAACATTTTCAATCCACAAGTTAGAAGTGCCGGGACCAATGGAGACGCAATCGTCGCCTGTAGAGATCTTTGAGTTGAGAATGGTAACGCTGAGGACATCTGAACATGGATGCCGTCGGTGTTAGGGCTGTTGCCGGAGGCGGATACTTTAACCCCTTGCATTTTCACGTTATGGCAACCGTTGACGACTATGTGAAACATTTGGCTGTTCAGAGATACCAATCCCTTAACCACAATGTTGTTGGAGTTGGAAAAACTCAATGTCTGCATGAATAAATATAACCGATCGAGGTATTAGTTAATTATAACACAACATAATTCATGCTAATTAAGTAATTAAGCATCCGTTATGCAAGCGATCAATAATTTAGTACATTATTGACCTTTGAAATTCTCACCGGCTAGCTGATATTGAAAAACAGGCTACAAGCACATGCATTGGATGATTTATCAAAGTTATTTTGTTCTGGTCGCAAACTTATCAATGGCTGAGATTTTCAGGAGAGAAATTGTGCGACGCAATTAAAAGATTATTACTTAATTGGGATCATATGCATGGTTCATGGCTAGCTTTATACTTAATTCCCAGGCATCGTGGGATTATCGATCTCCAGATTAATAATCAAATAACAACACTCCTTTGTAAGTTTTACTCAAAATGCTCAACTTTATTCAATAAATCAAGGAGAAGCTAGCTAGTGATCGAAACGGTTAGTGTCTGTATATATTTCTTTCCCAAGAAAACTATGAACTCACACGTAACTAATGCATATATACGACCAGTTTGGTGACCCAGAATGCGAAACAAGTGAGAGTAAACAGTAATCATGCTTTTAATTAGTCAATCATGCCCACTAATCTATTCAACTTTTTACCCGATGCGTGGAAGGTAGTGGCTAGAGTGCGATTCAGATGGACTCGATCTTTACCTTTTCTTATAATATGAGCTAGCTTTTATTTGAATAGACAATGTTGGCCCTGATGAAAGGACAAGTGACTGGAGAAGTAATTATGGTGCTTAATTGCTTACCGTGGCTCCGCTGGGGCAACTCTTGCCGGAGTTCTTGCAAGCCCACAAGCCAGTGCCTTGACCGTCCAGAATTCCACCAGAAATGGTGACCCCGTTGACGTGCTGGAATAGGAGCCAATTGCCGGCGTTTCCGATGACCTGGTAATCTGAGGGAGCAACGAGGGTGCCAGCAATGCGGAAGGTGATGCGGCTGTTCTTGCACGGACCGCTGAAGACGGCATTGCGCAGCAAGAACCTCCCAGCCGGAACGTAAATCACAGGGGGTTTCACCGAGGCACAAGCTTTAGCCCATGCAGAGAGGAAGGCCTTAGTCGAGTCGGTCTTGCCATCTGGTTTGGCTCCTAAGGTGGTTACGCTGTAGGTGACTGCCTTGGCCATGGCTGAGTTGATGAAAATGAATAGGAAAGAGAGGACAATGAGGCTTATGTGGTTTGCCATTTGACTGGCTAGTTGATCGATTGCTGAGATAACCGATTGAAAAGAAGAGAGAGCGAGAGAGAGAGAATGACAGTATATGTCTTGAACAATTAATTTGAGAAATACTTGATTGAGAGGCTAATGAGTTGGGAGAATGACTTGTTGGAGTCGGCCGGAAGCAGGTTGATTGTGAGGAAGTTGAAACGGTTGAAGGGGGTTTTTATAGGGCTTTAAAGATCAGGAGAGAGAGAGAGTGTGTGTGTGTTTTATTATTAGTTAATTAATTTGCGCTTGTAACAGAAAATAAGCCCAGCAAGCAAGCAAACGGCGCCGAAATGTCCTTACGTAGTTAGGTTGCTATATAGAACTTAATTAGGCTTTTGGAGGGATAAATTGTCTTTCTTTCTCATTAGGTTTAGGTCGATCTCCTCTTTTGTTTATCAAATTGACCTAGCTTGCGTAGACTTATTCATTTCAAGGTGATAAATCTGTTACAATAGCACGTACGACGTACATCATGGATCAGGTATCCATCCCATTCCTTTGCTTCTTCTTTTCGGGTGCTTATATTAATGCGCGCGTAACAATATATGGCTACTGTTTTGCCTTTATATTGCTTCACCGCCAAGTTCATATTCTGTTTTACATGCATTCACACCATGCTAGCTATAGCTATAGATATGTCTGTTACATATTCTCGTTGAGTAGTGCTAGAGAGCCTTAATAAGACTTAAAATTTGTGGTCTTAATCTTACGTGTCATGTCATGTAAGTAAATAAAAATATTTATTTTCAATTCACATAATATATTTTGCCAAATCAAAACATTGCATTACCAATTTTACCATTTCTATTTCCTTTTACATTTTAAGGGGTGAATCAATGATATTAATTAATGTACTTTATTAGGTAATGGAAACAAATATTACATATTAATAACAACCACTAATTATGTATAATATAAGGAATGTTTCTTACATCAATATGAAGATCAACTATTTTTTAAATAATAATTAGTTTTGTCAAATAAACTCTAACCCTAACCCTAATTCGTCCAAAGAGTAATTATAATTCATCAAAAAGAAAACACTAATATAAGATAATTCGGATATAATTCATCAAAATTTTCTACAATTCGTTTAAAAAATAATTTATATACAAATAATTTCTCTAATTGATTTACATACAAATTATTTATATAATATACATGTATTTTTTTTTAATAAATGTATTATAAATATTTAATATAATGTTATTTTGATGCTATATTTTTTATATTTAATTAGATATTTAGAAGAAGGAAAGCTAAAATATTTTATTTTTCAATGAAAAACTGAAATTTATTAGAGTCATTGTTTGAAATGGACGAAATGGTAAGATAGTCTTTATACTTAAGTATGACATGGCATAAATTTTTAATATGTTATGTGTCTAAATGATTTAACATGCCACATAGATTTGAGGCCTAAAATCTTAGGCCTAGAATCATTTTCCATTGCCGTTTATCAACTTCTTTTACCTAGTTCAAGTCACATCCCCTTTTATGCGATCATTACGTACGTACGTACGTACGTGATTGCTAGCTTTATACTGCATGCGCGCGCGCTTCAAATTAAGAATCCCAGCTTCAACCCGTCATTTACTATGAATCTGTGACGAACTGGGTGCATATCGTAATTCGAGGGAAGATGCAGATTGATATGAATAGAAGGGATACCTAGGTAACGTGACAAAGGGAGTAGAAGACGGAGAAGCACCCGGCGTAATTCTCATGCCCAATAATGGAGCGAACCATGTTCTGGTTCTGGATAATATATATCCAATTATTAATCTGAAACAGAGAAAGAATGAACTGCTGCAGCTTGCTGCTGACTCCTCGATCGTTAAGGCCGGGGGATGGGAATTAATAAAGGAATAACAAACGGGTTTGTGTATGTTAGCATGCAAGAATGCTTTTAGCCCCTCCAGTTATCCGTGTTCGATCGATCTCCTTCATTAGTTGCTACGTACGTAGTACGTACTATAATCAATCTGCTGCATATATGTGTTTGGAAGAAACAGCCATTCCCCGCCATCCAATGATGCGCGCATCTGATGGAATCGAGCTTTCTTAATCAACCATCTTACTGAAACAACTGCTCGCTTTGCTTCTAATTTACATAATTAGTAATTAACACACCCTTTTCGAATCGGTTACAGTGTTAATTTGTTTTCCCTGCAGCATAGGCCGGTCGGCATTCCTACCCAACATATATACGTACTTATGCCTTGTGAGGCAAGAAAATGTTTTTGTTTCTAAAGTGTGAACAACATATCTGGACTATTATTAATTTTCACCCATAATCGCAAAAATATTCGTTCAAATATAACAAGTAAGATCGATATGCATGTGATGAAGCCTCGATTCCAGGTTTCATTATTGTAACATAGTATGTATACATATCTAACTAGCTTTATATACAAATTCCTCGATCGGGTTGGTAATTTGATTAAATCTGTTGTAAAGGGAAATTCACCATGAGAAATTAATAAGTGGATTAATTATACACAAATATAAGGTTTTCCTCGATCGGTTGCTTCCATGAGTTTAGGGCAGGATTTAGGGTTCCGATCTCAAGCGCGCGCGCGGCCAAGTCCGTACGTGGCAGAACTGTGTTGGTGAGCTTTATGTACACACTTGATCAATCAGAGCAAGCCATGTGAATTAATGTGATCCCACGTTATGAATTCATGATCAAACAATTTATAATATGTACGTGTTGATCATCAACGTACATCGAGTAACATATACATCACACACACACAGATCGATTTCAGGATTCCGGCCGGTTTTCCATTTGGTCTTCCGATCCCCCGCCCTTAAAACACAAAGTCTTCTCTGCAGTTTGATACAGTACGTAGGGTTAACAATCCATGGTTAATTGATTCGAATCATGCAATTACATATATGACATGGTGATTTCGCTACAAACGATCGAGCTTTCGAGTTACAAGAAACATCCGCAGTAGCTATTCTAGGCGAAAATTAAAGGCATTGCGGCAAGAACATGCAATTATTTCATTATATACATACATATATACATATATAATTTTATAAATGTATACAATATGATATATGTAGCTAGCCAATAAACACATAAGTTCATGCATTTGATCATTAACGTGCCAACGTTGAGAAAGAGAGACTCTGTATTTACTAATGTCATAAGTTATGTGTACGTTTATATCTAATTGTATACAGGTCAAAGTAGATATATACGTACAGATCAATAATAAATAAATAAAGATACATAGCTAGGATATAATGAAATATGATAATAATGATCGTGGAATGAGGACGAGGTGCATGTTCAATGATTGGTTGTGGCGTCAACCATGCATCAATCATTTGCGCGCGTAGATGAGTGAAACAAATAAACAACACGTATGTACGTATAGGAATTTCTTAAGTAATTTACTAATCAAATTAAGAAGAAACAAGAGAAAGATAGCTAGCTAGGTGATGGAATTAGGTTTAATTTCCAGTTGCCATGTGAATTCGAATTAGAAGGAGTTGTTACTAATACATATGTAGAAGTTCTTCCTGCAATTGCATTCACATATATATAATGGCGGTGATCGATGAAGTATTTAAGGGTTAGTGTTAGGATTATAGCAGCAATATAAAGAATGATAGTTTGGTCTTTTAACTATTCAACCTAGTTACTTGTTATATAAACTCTTGTAACTTACATTTTACATCAATAAAAATAGTCGCAATGTAGCCTTTAAGCTCTTTAACGTTTCTTTACTTTCTTGTTCTATATACGTAGCTACTGGTCGATTGTTTGTTATTGAGACTTGTACAGATTAAAGGATATGATGATCTGCATGTTTTACACTGTGCAACCATTAATTATATCATCAAAAACATATTCTCAAATATTTGTGCACAATATGGTACGGTATACACATCACTCCTCTTGTATTAAGAATGGTTAATTTTTCTGTTTGGAAATGTTATATTAAGTACTTTAGTTAACTGATTAAGAAGTAGTAGTATAGATCAAGCAAATAGCTAATTATCTATATATTAAGCAAAGGTACGTTAATTTGTAGTCCGCTAGCTGCAGTGTACGTACTACTAAACAACTTAATTGACGATAAAGCTATCTCGTTGATTAATTTATAAAGTGGTACGGTCCAGTTTGGTCCAAATCCATGACAAATTATGTACCGAAAGAAATTACTTGTATGACTTTAGAAAGAAACACAGCTTAATTAGCTATATATAAACAGTGAAGTTATAATATTTAAGCAGATGATCGATCGATCACTCCATCGAGTTAATTACAAGTGTATATATAGACTGTAGATGCGTATGATCTATATATCCATAATTAGGGACAACCTAATTAATTGGCTAACCACATGGCATGGGTATTTCTTCAGTTGCCAAACTAAGTAAGCTAGGAAGGGGCAAACTTAATTTCCAATTCGACTGCATGTTAAGATCGATGTGTTTAGTTAGGCCAGCTAGAGGGATTAATTAGTTAAACTAATCAGTACGCATGGCACCCAATACAGTACAATTAAGTACAGAAACTGGCATAAGGATATGTTTAAAACTGGGTTTTAATTCACCAGCTAATTAACTTCTGCTCTTCCGAGACAGGCCAAGAAGAAGCAGGCCATAACTGCTTATTTTGTGGGCCGTTTGTCCAAAGCCTGATGAAGAATACATAGCTCTTAACATCATATGATCGATCAAGCCGATAAAACTAGAGGTTAAGGGTAGAGAAGCATCATATATATGAACAAATTTAGCTTACTAAACAGGAAACAACGTATTACTAAACGAAGATACCCTGTAGTGTATGTTGTATCATCTTGCCAATACACATAAACGATAATTTTTTGATATAATCTGATGTAGGTAACAAAACCCTTAACATTTGCCATGTCAAAAATTGTGTCATCGTGGGCTACTCCACCTTGGAATCCTAGCTTCAACAAATTTGCTCGTTTTGATTGCCATTCTGTAAGTGCATGATATATATCGAAGTATCATAGACTGATAGGCAACCCGTCAACCCCTTTCTTTTATAGAACATGTACTCGTCGTTAATATCCTAAAAGTACATGTACTTGCTGTAAATATCCTTCCTCTCGATCAATTATCTTTTGTCCATGTTAGTATCCTCGATTCCTCGCTCTGTCTAAATAATATGATATGAGATCATCAACAAAGCTTTTGTTGAATTGTTGTGTCGAGTTCTACGTACGGACATCGATTGATGTCTCTGCTTATATATGCCCTGTATATGGTGCGGATCACTAAGGACTAGACTATACAGGCGTAATATAAGGTGTAAAAACACATATATGTGCCCGTAATCAATATGATCGACTACTTATAATTAGTTAGTGTTTCTGGGTTGGAGATAGCTAATATTTTTTATTTAGGGATCCAAATAATTCAAATATACGTCTCCATCATCAATTTTGTTAATCTGCTTGAAAGCAAGCCCATGGGTCCAGATCGAATATAATTGTTAGCTATAGCTAGCTAGGCTGTATATGAATATGATCGAGTCGATCCAGTGCTTTCTACTGAATCAGAAAATGCCACACGATCCGCTGAAAGGCGATGTTGTCCCTGCAGAAACATATATATTAGCCTGCATCAACATTAATTTGAAACAAAAATATTAAGAAACAGATAATTTGATACACCAATAAATCAAAATGCGCTCTAGACTGTGAGATCGATCGAGATTTTTCAGCAAGGATGGATCGAGTAGACGTATAAACTGATCATATATTTCACATGTGATTATTCCGATCATGAAGTGTAATCCACAACAAACATTTACAGTACTACAGCTCGATCGATCAGTACGGCCAGGCAGAATACGTATTATCATGATCGAATATGTTCATGAGATGAGTACGTTGCATTGAAGTTAACCTATATTTTTTAATTGATCGCAGAAAGTTCCTACATGATATATATGGACTTGATACATCTTGGTGTTTCAATACAAATTGGAGATCGAACTTAGAAAGTAATGGCACCTAAGCTTGTATCTGCTATGTCTGTTGTTATAACTTGTTTGGTAGCCTTGCCGTTCTTGTTTGAATCATCACATGCAGCTGGCGGTGCAACCTACAATGTGGTGAGCTACGGTGCGAGAGGAGATGGGAAAACAGACTCAACCAAAGCCTTCCTCAGGGCATGGTCCGCGGCATGCTTCTCTTCTAGAAGCGCCACCGTTTACGTTCCTCGTGGCACCTTCTTGTTGAAACCTGTAGTTTTCAGCGGCCCATGCAGAAGTAGCAGAATTGTGTTTCAGATGGGAGCGGGAACCAGTACTACTCTAGTTGCCCCTTCGAATTACTGGGAACTCGGAAACACCGGAAATTGGATTTTGTTCATAAAGGTAACAGGCCTCTCTATCTACGGAGGTACAGTTGATGCTCGTGGTGCTGGGTATTGGCATTGCAAGAGATACGGCAAGAGTTGCACAGCAGGAGCCAGGGTAATTACTTTTGTATTAGCTAGTTAATTAGCAGGGAATAATTAAGAAACTATATATTATTAATTTGGTCCATTTGCATGAAACGCATGCAGTCAGTATCGTTGTTTTGGTGTAGTAATGTGGTGGTGAGCGGGTTGAGGACCTTGAACAGCCAGACTATGCATATGGCAATTGACCACAGCAACAATGTACATGTTAAAAACGTGTGGATCAGAGCCCCAAGTGGTAGTCCTAACACAGACGGCATACACATTGAAGCTTCGACTGGGATTACCATTACTGCCAGCACCATAATGACCGGAGATGACTGCATATCACTTGGCTCCGGCGCAAGAAACGTGTGGATTGAACGCATAGCCTGTGGCCCTGGACATGGAATAAGGTACCCACACGCACACGCACTTCTTCCTAATTCTTAGTTTTGTTCCATGGGCCTGCTTAAGTCCTCCCCTCTGTTTCTTAATTCCATTCCTGTATGGCAACTCAGATGCCGGCCAGTTTCTGTTCTTGAGTTTTACCTCCAAATTGATAAGTTCATTAAACCTCATGATATATGATCATCCAAATTAAATAAATTACATGGGTGGATGCAGCATTGGTAGTCTTGGTGGTTCTGTGAATGAAGATGGTGTGCAGAACGTGACAGTAACAAGTTCCGTCTTCACAAAAACGCAAAACGGCGTACGGATCAAATCATGGGAGAGAGCAAGCAATGGTTTTGCAAGAAACATTGTTTACCGCAACCTTATCATGAAAAGTGTCGACAACCCCATCATCATCGATCAGAAATACTGCCCTGGTAACAAAGGTTGTCCTCGTCAGGTAATTAGTTAGTTGTTGATCGATTAGCCCATAGCTAGTAGTGTACGTATTTTTCTTTCTCTGGATGTCTAAGCTTTGTTAATTTATAATGAATTGATGAACTTGCATGTGCGATTATGCAGAGCTCTGGCGTGAAGATTAGCAATGTGACATACAAGAACATAAGGGGGTCATCAGGCACACAAGTAGCCATGAACTTCTACTGCAGCCCCAGTAATCCGTGCCGGGGAATCAAGCTGGAAGATATAAGGCTCACTTATGGGAAAAGGCGGCCACTTCCTCTTGTGCCAATATCGGTGGGAGCAAGAGTGGAGTGATCATACCAAGGAGTTGTTTTTGATCACCGTACGTTATATATGTAATAATATATTGCATGTATATATGCATGCAGTGAAAGTACTATATGACAGAGGTCCGGTGTACGTACTTCGATCTTCTATTGCTTTCTTGCGTGTAATCTTTCAATGTAAAGAGCGTATACTATGAATATCTATTGTCAATTTGTTTCTCGTCCAAGAGATTTTAACTAATTTCAGTAATTTGTATTGTTCATATTCATTTGAACTTTTGAAATGGATAATATATTTCTCTCGTTCAAGCCAAAATTTTAGTTTGGAGACCAGCATGTCGTGTTAATTAAGTAAATAGCTTTTCCATTTGCAAAGATGTTTCTACTTAATTTCTAGAGTGGTTTACTTATATAAATAAGGAAAATGAATCTAGGCCTTATTAAGGCTTAAGATTTTAGGCCTCAAATCTATGTAGCATGTCAAATTATTTAGACACATCACATATTAAAAATCTTATGTTATATCATACTTAAGTATAAAGACCATCTTACCATTTGGTCCATTTCAAACAATGACTCTAATAAATTTCAGTTTTTCATTGAAAAATAAAACTATTTTAGCTTTCCTTCTTCTAAATATCTAATTAAATATAAAAAATATAACATCAAAATAACATTATATTATATATTTATAATACATTTATTATAAAAAAAATACATGTATATTATATAAATAATCTGTATGTAAATCATTTAGAGAAATTATTTGTATATAAATTATTTTTTAAACGAATTATTGAAAATTTTGATGAATTATATCCGAATTATCTTATATTAGTGTTTTCTTTTTGATGAATTATAATTGCTTTTTGGACGAATTAGGGTTAGGGTTAGAGTTTATTTGAAAAAACTAATTATTATTTAAAAAATAGTTAATCTTCATATTGATGTAAGAAACATTCCTTATATTACAACTTTGAAGACTCAATCACTACTTTAAGGATAGTATCAAAAAAATTACTACTTTAAGAAAAAATGAAGATTAATGTTGTAACTATTTTTTTTTACAATTTTAATGACTCATATTTCAATTTTGAGGACTAATATTACTACTTTGAGGACTAACTTTACAACTTGAGGACAAAATTGATTAATATTAACACACCCTAGTCTTACCCTATATTCTAAATACTTCTGTTTTTTTTTTTTTTTTTTTGGATAAGAAACAAAAAACGAAATACAGAGATCCTAAAGACTCTTTTGCTATCCCTAATATTGTGCGGATAACCTTGTGATTCATTTGCCTTCATTAATTAGTTCGATTGATTGCTGCCTCAATTTGTCCATGCACAAAATTTTTGAATATCTGGGTTACCGTTTCTTAGCCCTGATCATTTTCCGGGAACTCACCACTACACTTCATTGCAAACTAACAAACCCGTAGACTTGGAGTGTTGGAGAGAAGACGTCCCACTGATGAAAATGGAAATTCTATGTGATGGTTATGTGTTTGCATGTCGTTGTCGATCCAAAACTTGATAAATGCTCTTGACGGAAACACTAGTCAATCTGGACACTAGTAGTGTGACACTACACCACATGAAGTCTTTTGAGGCTGCAATTCTCCTACCATTGCTATCACCCCGTATTCGAAAACAAAAATTACCGACTTCAGGTCAAGCACGTACAAGGGTCTTAATCATGTGGAAATGTTCTTCTCTATCTCCATCTGCATGTTGTGTGAAAATTCTCATCACATAATTGCTCAAGAACTTTAATCTTTAAATAGACTGTGAATATAGACTTCATTCTCATCCAACAGTCAGAGTGCAAAACCAAAAGTTAGAGATTCAAACGTACACGCATTATGGCTTTTTCCATGTGTGCGCTTCCAAAACTAGTCCTGCTGTTGGTTTATGTTGTGGCTGCCATCTCTTTTTCACCTTTGCAGACCTATTCTTGCCATGATGAGGAGAGATCAGCCTTGCTGCAGTTCAAAGAAAGCTTGCTTATCGACGAAGATGCTTCGGTTAACGGTGCTTATCCAAAGGTTTTGTCATGGAGACCAGAGGAAGGAAAAATAAGAACTGCTGCTCATGGGATGGTGTCGAGTGTGATGAAAAGACAGGTAATGTGATTGGCCTTGATCTTAGTAGCAGTTGTCTCTATGGCTCTATCAACTCCAGTAGTAGCCTCTTTCGTCTTGTTCATCTCCAGAGGTTGAACCTCGCTCATAATTATTTCAATTACTCTCAAATTCCTTCTGGCATTAGGAACTTTCCGATGCTCAGTTATCTCAACCTTTCTGCCTCTGCCTTTTTTGGTGAAGTCCCATCCGAAGTTTCACATTTGTCCAAGTTATCATCCCTTGATCTTTCTTTCAATGTTGATGTATTTACTGGCACTGAAGGATTGTTGAAACTTAGAGAGTCCAACTTCAGAAGTCTTGTTCAAAATTTAACCGGTCTAAAAAAGCTTCATCTCAGTCTCGTCAACATATCTTCCACCATACCCAATTCCATGGCAAATCTGTCATTCTTGTCATCTCTCCTCCTCAAAGGTTGTGGCTTGTTTGGTGAATTCCCTGTAGCTATTTTGAAACTACAAAACTTGGAGACTCTTGATCTGAGATCCAACCAATATCTCACTGGTTATTTGCCTCAATTTCATCCAAGCAGTCCTCTCATGTCGCTGAAACTTGGGAAAACTAGCTTTTCGGGGAATTTGTCTTCAATCGAAAAGCTTGATTCATTGACAGAGTTGGATGTTCGATCGTGCAACTTTAGTGGTCCAATTGTTCAGTTGGCAAACCTTACCCAACTCACATACTTGTCACTTTCTAATAATAGTTTCGCTGGTGGTTCCTTGTCCTGGATAGGTAAGCAAACTAAACTTACTTATCTGCATCTTGAAAACATCAACTTAAGTGGTTACATCCCCTCCTCTCTTCAAAACCTCACTCAGCTCTTCTATTTTCATGTCAGTGACAATAAACTGACTGGTCCAATCCCATCTTGGATAGGTAACCTTAGCAGTCTAGCTTACATAGATCTTTCTTACAACAGATTGCATGGTTCGATTCCTGACTCATTATTCAGTCTTATAGATCTTCAAATCCTTTTTCTGGAGGTAAACAGTCTGCGCGGTACTGTGGATATTCTTAAGCTACAAAGTGTCACCCATCTCCAACTATCTGTTAACAAATTGGATGTTCTCACAGAGTCCAAAGTTACAAATGCAACTTTTCCGAAATTTAGTGTCCTTGGATTGAGTTCATGCAACATAAAAGAATTCCCATATTTTCTAAGATATCAACAAAACTTATTCTGGCTGGACCTTTCTAGCAATAAATTGCAGGGCCTTGTACCCAAATGGTTGTGGAACATGAGCACAGAAACTCTGGAGTTCATGGACATTTCTAAAAATTTCCTTTCTGGATTCGAGCAACCACTGCCGGCTGTCCTCCGTTGGGTTAATCTACAAATTTTATGGCTCGGATCCAACAAGCTACAGGGTCCATTACCCATACCAAACCCAAACATCTTGTTTTATAGTATTTCAGACAATGAAATATCCGGAGAACTTTCACCGTTGATTTGCAGTCTGAAAAGTCTTCAGTTTCTTGACTTGGCAAATAACAAGTTGAGTGGCACACTTCCTCAGTGTCTTGGAAACTTCAGTGATGACCTACTAGCTTTAGATCTTGGAAACAACTCGTTTCACGGCATTCTTCCTCAAACGTACAGCACCACAAGCAAACTGGGGATGATGAGTGTTCGTGATAACAAGTTGCAGGGGGATTTACCAAGGTCATTGGCAAATTGTGTGATGCTTCAGTTTCTGGATCTGTCAAACAATGAGTTCAGTGATGCTTTCCCTTTTTGGTTGGGAGCACTCGAAGAGTTGAAACTTTTGGCAATGAACCACAATAAATTCTCCGGTCTGATCGGGACAACTGAAAAAAAGCTTCATTTCCCTTTCCCCAAGTTGAGGATTCTTGATCTATCTTTCAATAAGTTCACAGGTGAGTTTCCATCCAAATACCTCTTTACTGGGAATTCGATGAGAGGTATCACTTTAAACCAGTCTACATACATGGACACATCTTCACATCTTCAACCTGGTGGTACACCAAAGACTTTTATCTTTCCGTTCTCAGCCACAATAACAAGTAAAGGTGTTGGCAGATACTATGCATATATTCAAGAGGACTTTGCTGCTGTTGATCTCTCAAGTAACAGATTTGAAGGGAAGATTCCAGACTTTATTGGGAATCTAACGGGACTTCACTCTCTCAACATTTCCAATAACAACTTCACTGGTCACATCCCAGCATCCCTCGGGAACTTAACACAGCTCGAGTCTTTGGACCTTTCACATAACAAGCTCTCAGGAGAGATTCCTCAGCAACTGACGCAGATTCCATCACTCGGGACTTTTAAGGTCTCTTACAACAGTCTCACTGGTTCTATACCGCAAGGCCAGCAATTCAACACATTTGACAGCAGTTCGTATGAGGGGAATCCAGGACTGTGTGGAGATCCAATGCCAAAGAAATGTGGAGATCCTAAAGCTCCTCAACCACCACCTTCGACTGAAAAAGAAAGTGATTCAGGCTCTGGAGTTGAAGTTGATTGGAAATTTGTCTTGGCAGGATTTGGAAGTGGGTTGTTAGTGGGAGTGGTTCTTGCAGATGTTCTGATCACAAAGAGGCCTGAGTCATTCATCATGATTGTGGGAATATGTAGGACACTAATGGAAGCTCCACGAAGGCCTAGAAAGCAGAACAGGAGACACGTAATAAGTTGAGTTTTGTTTCATTTCAAAGGAGATCAAAATACTGTTTCTTAGGTTGTATTTGGTGCATGCTGCTTTTTTCATTTTCTTTTTGTTTCTGGCTTTCTGCTTCCATCTCCTTCCTTTGCTCTGCGTTTTTGACTTTTGTCTACATCGTTGTAATTGATATTGTGAATTTGTGATAGTAACTCTTTTTTAATGAACAGAAGATAACAGCAATTTCATGTTGCATGTGTTGGTAATTACGAACATAAAGAGATCAGAACAGCGCACCTTTTAATTTGGGGAGTAAAATCAACATGGATATAAGTAAGCGCACCTTTTAATTTGGCATCCACATTTTAAAGTCTGCAAGACTGTTGAGGCGAGCTTGACATAAATGAATGCCATACTGTTGCTGATCGAAGAAAACACTAATCTCATAACAAGTGTTCATCTGGACGGATGGCTACCCAATCTTGCAAATAAAACAACCAAAATTTCTTAGTAAAGATTCACCTGTAATTTGGCATACCAACATTAGTGGGAATAGTCTTCCTGTCAAGGAAAATAGGATAGTTTCAATCATTATTCATTATGTCTTTAGTTTTGTGTAAGGGGTTGGTATTTCATAATTCATATTCACTTCAGATGGGTATACAAATCTTGTTTAGACAAAAACAGAGCAACAACAGCCTGCTGCTCAATCGAACTTTTGTTACTTGCATCCAATGACAATTATGATTTACCACAATGAGCTTGTTTTAAGCAAAAGAGCTGCTACTGGTACTTTGAGAAATCAGTGAAACATGGTCACTGATTGGGACAAACCTGAATAGAACTCCAAATAATACCATCTTATTCCCATGGCACTCATAAATCACAGCTATGACTCTATGAGATCAATATCTTGGCTTGGAAGGGAAGTTGGCTTCTGACTACTGACACGTGCATAGTAATTTTACAAGAGGCAATGAAGAGAATGGTTACCTACATAGGGCTTGATCTTTTGAAGGCATGTAATATGAAGACTTCCTTGCGTTGCTCCTTGACATCAAATTGTCTGTGGCATTTCATCGAGCACCTTGCCTCAACAAAATGAAAGATGGAAACCCCAGCACAACCCAATTTACTATTTACTATAGGAGGGTTTCCTGTTCACGTGTACAGTAAAAACAATGTTCATAAACTACAGTGCTCTGACAGTTTTACCCTCACACTTGGTTGTTGTAATTCCTCATTTGCCCTCCACTTTTTCTCTTGCAGACGCCTCCGGATCTGAAATTGGTACTATCCCCTTTAGTTTTCGAGTTAGTATTATTATTATTATCATCGTTCCTCTTTCTCTTACTCCCTTAATCTCATTCTTCTTCTGCATCTGTTTCTGGGTTTGACCTCAGATTGAGAGAGAAAAGGAATCACATAGAGAAATAACTGGGTTCTAGAAATCAATCGTCAAACCCCCGCGATTCTGGGTTATTGTTTCTGTTTTGATGTTCACTCAATTTCAGGATATATTTATCAATCGAAACGGGGATTTCGGCAAAAAGCGCATGTCTCTTTGATAAAGTATGATCCTTTCTATTGCTTGCATTCTGGATTTGTAAAGTAAGATGTTTGTTCAATTTCTATTTCAATTTTTCGATTTCTATTATTGCTTCTCTATTGAAAAGGTTTAACATATATACCATGGTTAAATTGAGAAATATAAATGTTCTATTTTGGATTCATGGAATTTTGTGATATTTAATTTGTTTATTATTTGATTTTTAGGCTGTTGTTCAGTCTGTGAATTGGATAGTGGTGCATGGAGCTACTATGGACATCAAAGATGATGATGATATGCTTTCAAGTTTGAGAAAAAAGGTGGGTAGATAGTATTGTGAATTGCTTGCTACACGTATTTAAAATGGTAACTCGGGATCTTATTTGTCTTGCAGGAGTTGCAGCACAACGAGTTGTTGTTGATTATGTTAATGAATGTGTTTAGATATACTCATTAAATGAAGATGAAACTCTCATGCTATTTTATAATCACTTGCTGTTTACAGATCCCTGAAGCTTTTCTCTATTTTTCTCTATCATAGATAGAGGGTTCCTCATCTCCAAGACCTTCAGTGGGTTCTCTAAGGTCTAAATGCAGCTGTGAGTGTTCTATTCTGATTCTTTTCTTATATGTTTTTTGAAAGTTTGTTTTTTGTTATTTGGTTGCTAATAAAGTAGATATGCGATTTGATTATTGAAATGTACTGGTGTATCCATACAATACATGCATTCTTTTATTTTGGTAATCAGATTATTGAAATGATAAGATGCGTATATGAAAGTTCTGAGGCCCTTTCTCATGCCCTAAGGTATTTTTTGGGTGTCTATTATGTACAAGTTTTTCCTTTGGTCATCTAAAGCCTAGAGAACAGGTTAAGGAACTTGGAGATCAGGTTGAGGGCGAGATGAGGATAGATAAGAGTTTTGGTTCCTAAAGAATTTAAGTGAAATGTATAAGCTTTTGAGAGGAGGTTGGAGAGGAAGTTTTTCCTTAGCTTGCATAGCTACTTTTAAGAAGGGAGGGCTTAAGGGCCACCATGCTGCTATCAGATCATCCCCAGAGCCAAGGTTTGCTACATTTCTTTGTTTTAGTGAAGCTAAATTTACTATAGTGGGTTTACTGGTATTTGTGATTGATACATATGTACTATCCGTTGAATGTTTGAATTAGACACTTAGTATAAAGGCCACCCCATCTTTACGTAAGTGTAATAAATTTGTAGGAAAGTTTTATAGTTTGTACCAAAAAGTAATGAAAGTTTTATCTGCAAGGTGTTGTAGAAAGAAATTCAGGAGAGTGATTGAATTACAATCCTTTTTGTGAGAATGATCTGATTCAATTTTTGTTAGTTGTTAGTTCAGTAAAGTCATTGATAAATGTTGTACCACTTGCTTGATCGTTGTTGACTTAACTATTGGTAACATCTGCAGAAGGAGGCTCATCACAAAGAGGCTAGAAACTACCAGTTGAGAGTCATGTTAAGGTGAGAAAACAACAGCCTTGGGTTAATTTGTTCAAGGTAAAGGAAAACCAACTTAGGAGGTGGATCTTCTTTCATCCTACTTTTTCTCCTGCCTTAATTTTACAGTTTATGAAGCCACTACAGTTTCCAGCTTACACTTTTGGGATATGTTTCAAACACGGTTTGATTTTATTTTGAATTTCAATAATTAGAGCAAAGACCATGTGATCATTTCCTGAGTTTATTTTACAATGTTTTCTCTTTTAGTCATATCTTGATTTCATCATGAATTCATAATTCTTCTAAATTTGATCACTTCCTACAGCTTATGCAATGTTCAGGATCAAGTGATCTGCATTATGTGGCCAGAGTTTTGATATAAAAGGAAAATAAAGGCCATCAGTATTTGTTTTTGATGAAATCTGGGTTTGTGTTAAATTGTAAGTATACTAATTTAGGTATCAATGGCAATTCTGCAATCTTAAATCTTTGGTAATTTAGGTCTCAATGCCGTATAGAACTCCCGTATCTTGAGTAAAATGTCTCCCTTTTATAATTGTAGTAATTTTCTTCTTGAATAAAATTGTTTTTACCTTGCTCTGATATTCTTTGGCTTCATTGTGTCTGAATGATCTTTTGTAATTTTTTCTTCTTTTTCAAAATGATGTTTGTCTAAATTTCAGGTTCCAATTGGAGGTGTTTTACAGGCTTATTGGCATTTACCTTGACTAAAGCAATAATGCAAATATCATATGTTTTGTGATCACCGTGAATAACATATTCAAGTTTACATCATCTTTGGCAAGTGCAAGTTTTCGATGTAAAATATAACTTTTATGTTTTTATGATAGCGGAACCATTTACATTTTTTATTTGAATAGATGTGGATTTGATAATAATCCAAGAGCATACTATCTAAATTTGGAATACTTACTCTTTATATGTTGTAGAAGCAGAAAACAATTGGTTTCTGCAACATTTGAGCTTTTAAATTCATAGTGATTTTGCAATATTATGACATTGGAATGTAATTTGCAATATATCCCGGCAAAGTGCGGGTAAACTATCTAGTATATATCACATGAAATGAAATGATACCCAGTGTCCTCTGTAAAAAAAAAAAAAAAAAAACACCCTACACAGAATCAACACTAGAAGAACGAAGAACTGAGGACCTTATTTTTCTTAAAGATGGGACCCAAAAAAGCAGATGCTCATGTTGTTAATCTATGTGCAAAAGCTAATTTTATTACTTAGCAGAAGTCAAAACTCAAAACAAGGTTAACAACTTGCACATTAAATATATTTCTCATCAAACCCTAATCTATCTTGCCTCTCTTCTTCAGTATTTCATAGGTTCAGTTTGGTGAAAATATCCATGCTTTTGAGTCTAGGTAACTAGCAGATTGATAGATAATTTCGTTAGAATTGTGTCTTGATAGGTTGTTGCCATAGGTACAATTTATGCTTGGGAAGTTCCTATGAAATTGTTGGGTTTGTGAATATGAACAACCTTGATTGAATTTATCTTTAGAATCAGTTTTCTTGAATAAGTTTCAATGAAAACCTTAGTGTCTCTCGTTATCAAATCTTCTCTCAATTAAACTCATACAATTGTTTTCTTTTTCAATTAATCACTTTGTGTACTTTTTCATTGCTCTTGGTGGAAATGACACTCATACTTCCGAGTCTATACTATTACGCGACTCTTGCACTTTTTCTTCTTCTCCCGTCTCCTTCTCCATTTCAATTGCAAGAAATCTTTCTCATCTAAAGATACCTAGACCATAATTATTTGCAATTTCATGTACCCACACCAATCTCTCTCAAGGTTAGCAAATTCCTTCACTCTTTCTCTTCCCCATCAAAAAGTTCAATCTTCAAATTAGTCAGTTTATTTGATCAGTAATCGACTAATCGTGAAGGTTCGTACGACAAATACATCTACAAAGGCAGTTAAGGCCAAGAAGAAAAAATCGAAAGTTTCGGCGATATTTCGTCGAAATTTCCGATTTTTTCACCTATGGATATATTTTTCCCCTCCCAAGCATTTCTCGTCCGAAACTCTCGATATTTTCCGATAATTTCCGATATTTCTCGATATTTTTCGATATTTCCCGCTATTTCTCGACATTTACCGATATTTCCGATATTTCCAACCAATACTAGTGAAAATTTTGTTCCTCATAAGTCTTCTACGTGGTTTTCAAACACTCATGTAATTCCATGTGAAATGTATTATATGTATATAAGGCATGATGACCTAGCCTTTCTTTGGTTTTCAGCCATAAAAAAAAAATTGTTTAAAGTAAACTTTTAAGAATTATTAACGGTTCAGCACTAACATTTTCATCTTAACTTACTACAACTCCCTCTATATCAATGCTAATTTAAGATTTTCATTTCAAATATGATACATAATATAGAAAACAAATATCTCTTAAAGTTTGGTTTAAAATTTCTTTGTTTTTCTTCAAATTTCTCATTTTTTTACTATAATTGATATTTCCCTGAAATTTCCGTCGAAATTTCCATATTTTGGAGGGTCGAAATTTTCATAATCACCGAAATTTTCTTTCTTGGTTAAAACTTCCTAAAAGGGTCCAATGACAGGACTCTACTGCCTTGGACGTACACACTTCCGGTGAAAGAGTCACCAAATCTAAGCGAGTTTCAAGCCTACAAAACAAATTTGTTTCTGGGTTCAACAGTCCCAATTTACATCACATAACAAAGCCAGTTGCAACTAGCTATTAGCTAAAGTATGGTGGGTGCTACACATAGTTCAGACGAGAGCTATGGAAGGGGGATTTGAGGCACATAGTTCTACGTTGGTTAAAACGGATAGGATAAGAAGCTCTTGTCATCAAGGAAGAAAATTTCGGTGATTATGAAAATTTCGACGGAAATTTCGGGAAAATATCGATTATAGTAAAAAAATGAGAAAATTGACGGAAATTTGAAGAAAAACAAAGAAATTTTAAACCAAACTTTAAGAGATGTTTGTTTTTTATATTATGTACCATATTTGAAATGAAAATCTTAAATTAGCATTGATATAGAGGGAGTTGTAGTAAGTTAAGGTGAAAATGTTAGTGCTGAACCGTTAATAATTCTTAAAAGTTTACTTTAAACAAATTTTTTTTTTATGGCTGAAAACCCAAAGAAAGGCTAGGCCATCACGCCTTATATACATATAATACATTTCACATAGAATTACATGAGTGTTTGAAAACCACGTAGAAGACCTATGAGGAACAAAATTTTCACTAGTATTGGTTGGAAATATCGGAAATATCGGAAATATCGAGAAATATCAGGAAATATCGAAAAATATCGAGAAATATCGGAAATTATCGGAAAATATCGAGAGTTTCGGACGAGAAATGCTTGGGAGGGGAAAAATATATCCATAGGTGAAAAAATCGAAAATTTCGACGAAATATCGCCGAAACTTTCGATTTTTTCTTCCTTGGTTAAGGCACCAAGTTCAATTCGTGGCAACTACGTACTTTGTCTCCCATATCTGATTCCAAGGTGGTTCTTGAATCTTTTTAGTTTTAGTTTCATAGCTAAGTATTGGGTTATCTCTGTATGGTTTTAATTGCTTGCTTTAGATGTTAGAACTTACTATGATATCTATTTGGGGAGTAAGGATATAGTCAGATAACGGCCAAGGGGGATTGTGTTCCGGCGAATGAAGGTGGATTTTCAACGATGCCGATTAATCCCATTGGAGTGGGCCTTTAACTATTTGGCTCAGTCAGTACCAACCGTACCAAGAAGTCGGTGTACCATCTTCGACGTTAGTTTTGGTAGAGAATTTTCACTACCAATCATAAGTTGGTTGATACATAGTATTGATAATTAAGTCGGTATACCTACCAATGTCAACTTTACATATATGTACATAGTTCGGAACCCTTTTCACATACATAGATAGGGTGCAACTTAACTAAAAAAAAACCATTGGAATGGAATGGATTTTAGAAACCATAGTTTTGTGCAAATGGTCATTTCCCTTAAAAAAAAAAAAAAAAAAAAAGAAGACCGGTGATCGAGTATTCGAATTATTGACGAAGTTGATGATGGTCTGCAATAAAAGGCAGACCTTACATACAGTCGGTACAGATACAATTAGTCGGATTATAAGGAAAATCATCATGTAGCTATAGCTAGTTTTGGAGGTGATCCATATATATATATATATGGAGCAATGCGCAGTCACGAATTGAAAGAGCTGCTGGATATTGATCTATGTCGATCAGTTATTCAGTTAATTCTAGTTGACCGGTGTTCATAGATGCCGGAGCTATAAGTACGGCGACTCCTCCGCCTGATACTCCTCCGGGGTTTCCTTCACGTGGCACATGCATATTTGCATATTGGAAAACCGTACTACGTACACTGCTAGCTTGCTTGCTTGATGAGAAGGTCAGCAGGGACTAGTTAATTAATTAGCTCATTCCCTACGCAAGCTGATCGATCATCTGCCCTTTCGATTCCTTTTAATTATCAGTTTAAACTAACCACCGTGATAATGATCAAATGATTGTTCCAACGTAAACTAGCTAGTACGACATCCATCCTTTCTTCCTAACTACCTCCTAACATGCCCGCCGTCTTTCTCTCTCTGTACATTCTGTGTTGTTATATATAAGCTATCACATACATTCATATCAAAACCCAGAGAACATGTACCTAATCCAACGACGTGCAGCTACAATAATACTTTTTCATCCATTGACTTTGCCTTTATCCATGATAAGCAGCCATCCTTCCTTTCCAAATTTAATTACGTACTCTTAATAGAAAATGTAATGTAGTAGTAGCATGGAATAACCAGTATTGATCGGAGCACTATAAAGACACCCGAATTGCCTCTCTTTTTTTCATATCCAAATCCATCACTTCATTCCTTCCTTCCACGTACCTGTAAGTACTGATCCATATATATCGATCTGCAGAAACATGGCAATGATCAATCACTGCGGAGGTCTACTACTTATCTCCCTCTGCTTCTTCATGATTATATCCTTGTTCGGGTTATCGGATGCAGCAGCAACTTATAATGTGATGAAATACGGTGCAAAAGCGGACGGCATATCAGACTCAACCCAAGCGTTTGTCAAGACATGGGCAGCAGCATGCAGCTCTAATCAGACAGCCACCATGTACGTCCCCAAAGGAAGGTTCTTGCTAAAAGCTGCAGTGTTCAGAGGCCCTTGCAAGAGTAGAATTAAAGTTCAGATATACGGATCCTTGATTGCCCCTACTGATTATTGGGCTCTAGGAAACTCCGGCTACTGGATCCTATTCATTAAGGTCAATCGACTAGCAGTTTTCGGTGGTACACTGGACGGCAAAGGAGCTGGCTTTTGGGCTTGCAGGAAAGCCGGGAAGAGCTGCCCTGTTGGAGCTAGGGTATGAATCACGTACTCAGAATTAATCTATTACATGTTGGTATGCATGCTTAATCGATCAGTAACAAACTGTTAACTATGTATGTATCCTATTTATATATGTGCAGTCGATAACGTTCAATTGGGCAAATGACGTTGTGATAAGTGGTTTAGTATCCATCAACAGTCAGCAAACTCATCTTGTGATCAACAGCTGCAACAATGTGGTGGTCAGAAACGTTAAGTTGGTTGCTCCGGCTGACAGCCCCAATACTGATGGCATTCATGTGCAGAGCTCAACTGGTGTTACTATCACCGGCGCAACCTTGCAAACCGGAGACGATTGTGTATCAATTGGAGCTGGCACCAAAAACCTCTACATGAGTAACATCAAGTGCGGCCCAGGACATGGCGTAAGGTACATTCTCGATCAAGTTAATTAAATCCCAATCAAGACTCGGTGATCCTGATTAACAATTTGGACTAGGCATAAATCCCAATTGATGATTTTCCACAATGATTGATAATGCAGCATCGGTAGTCTAGGCAAGGAAGCGAACGAAGCTGGGGTCCAAAATGTGACGTTAACGAATGCAGTTTTTAGTGGATCGGACAATGGAGTGCGAATAAAGACATGGGCCAGGCCCAGCAATGGGTTTGTGACCAACATTCTCTTCCAGAACATCATGATGAGGAATGTCGAGAACCCCATCATCATCGATCAGAACTACTGCCCAAATAACAACGGTTGCCCTAACCAGGTATTTAGTCAATCACCTGCTACTCGATCAGATACATATATAGCAGCATTAACTTAAGAACGCCATGGATGGATGTATCTATCTGCAACTAATCGATCTATGTAACGTGTGTGTACGTACAGACTTCTGGTGTAAAGATTAGTCAAGTGACATACAAGAACATACAAGGGACGTCGGCAACAGCGGAGGCAGTAACATTTGATTGCAGCTCAAGCAATCCGTGCAGAGGGATTAGATTGCAAGACATCAAGCTCACATACATGAATAAATTAGCCACATCTTCATGCAAGAACATCGATGGAACCAGCGCGGGAGTGCTCATGCCCCAGAGTTGCGTCGCAAGTTGATTGTTTGTTTGAATATATAGCAGCTATATATAGCTGCTTCGTTTAGTACGTTGTTTAGATTAGTAGGACTAGCTAGTACATGGCGATGGGTGGGTGTGCTAACCAGATGGATATGCAGTTATTAGCTTCCATGGTTTTGTGTTGCAGCAGTAAGTCCCATATTGCCTTGGAATGTTTTAGTTTTCTGAAGTTTAATGTTTACTTTGGCGCACTTGGCTGGGTCTGGTGTATATATAGTTTTTTGTTTTGGGTGTGGAGGTCTTGTGTATAGTATATTGCAGTTATTTCTGATATCAGCATATGATGAAATGATGAATCATGAATGTGGAAAGTCCTATGTATATCTCGTCTGAGCGAGCATTGGACTTGAACGTGAACTAATCTGTAGAAAAAAGTTCACACATATACAATAACATATATATATAGTTTAAAGTAGTCGAGCAAGTATCCAGAACCTTTATGTAATCAAGAGGCTGCTGTGTGTTCGTATCATGTCATTTGTATAGACTCGTACTTGTGGGATCGAGAGCTCGTTTGACTTGAAACCCAGAAAATCCACTTAGTAGGTCAGCTGGTCAAGAAAGGATGCGCCCATGCCAATATAAAGCCACCAGTCCAGCAGATATATAGCTTAATTTGGAGAAAATATCAATCTCGTATACATATGTCATTTTCGTCCAACAATTAGGTATATATCAACTAGCTGTCTAGCTAGCTATAGAGTCGAGATTGATCCAGAGGCAGCTGCATGCAGTCAAGTTGATCATACATATATATATGCATCTGGTAAGTAATATCGTGGTGAATACTCGATTACTGGCTAGTCACTATCACGCACAGGATTTAGACTTGTATGTATTTTGATCAGAGAGCCTTAATTTAGTGTCTCTCTTTGTGAAATGATAGATCTCGGAATTGAAAAACACTTGAAAAAAGAAACACAAATGGGCTGCGCGCTATAGTTTAGCTAGGTCGATCACAATCATTAGAGTGTACGTACTTTGTTTATCTAAATTAATGTACTTAATTGTTTTATTAGATAGACCTCTATTCTATTTTTAAAACAAATCAGACGTCGCGACGTATATATATATAATCAAGTCACGTAGAAATGAAATATATATATGCTGGTGGTTGATGCACTTTGACATAATATGTACGTATATATACTACACACACCCAGGTTTTTTTTTTTTTTTTTTTAAATGCACATATATAATTTCCCCAATTCCATATCTTAATGGGATTGAAAAATCAAATGTAGCATAGGCCATCAACATCACAGTGTAACACAAGCCCTTATCTCCAATTGTGGGGGGCACTTACTCCACCACTCACCCCATGCCATCTTTGCAATAGTTCTTTACAAGTATTAATCTCCTATTTGTTGACAACAATATCTCCACTTATGTTGCTATAACATCTTTATACTCAAGGATAATGATTATTCAATATTCCCTCACAATTCACATGCATACTTTTCCAACATAATTAACCAGTACTTCATCAACAAACTAGCTAAATCAACAAATATTTTGGTACAATAACGTAGTGTTATCAACTTTAAGCAAATTAATTGACATATTTTGCAATGAGCTATAATTTGTAATTAAAAATATCAATTAGGTGAACAAATCATATAGCGAGCCAACTTGTATAAATACTATTACTTTTTTTTTGTCGTTGCAAAAGAAATAAATAAAGGAAGGATCTAAATCATTACCCCTAGAAAGAAAAAGATGGACAGATAAAAGAAGGGGATCATATATAATATCTAAGTTATTCAAGCATTTTGTAATTTTATTTCTTTATAAAATCTGATAATAAAAGTAGTAATGTTATGGTTCACATGATTATTATTATTTTTTAAAAATAAACTGACATCAATTTTATTCAGAAATATCAATAATTACAGGCATTGGCTAAAAAGCCATACAAACCATCCAGTATTGGACCATACCAACAACCGGAGAACCCATATCGTAATGCCAATTTAGCAACTACAGAATTAGCATTACGATAGACATAAACAAAAGAGGATGAAGGAAGGTTAGAAAAACAGAATTTAATGTCCTCCACAATATCACAGAATGATCCAACTCCACCTGCTTGGTAGCCTGAACCAACTTGAGACAATTTGACTTCAAGATGATTGGATTAAGATAATGCTCAACTGCCAACTCGTAAGCAGCTCTGCTTACTATTGCTTCTATAAGCTCTGGCGCTGTTAGAGGTAGCATTGTCGTAATCCATGTATTAGAAGTAAGTGAAAAAATAACATTCTTACTAAGATCAGTAAACTTACTAGATATTCCGTAGTTCAAATTTGTTACTTCTAAAATATCATTATATGAGTGAATGAATATATATTTTTCTTTTATCAAGAGTATGTTGAAGTTGAACTTAGGTAAGTAATGACTCTTTTACACCTCAGTATTGTGAAAATGCAGGTAAAAATCTCACTGAATTAGATACACAACTTACATTTTTAACAAAATTAAACAGAAATGATAATTTTGGTCAAGTGTTAATTTTGTATAAAAAAAATTAGTAATTGATATATAGAATCTAACGGCAGATTAGAGCGAGACACTGAAGAACATGAAAAAGGTTAAAAACATCATGTGTGTGTGTGTGTCAGTGTGTGGATGGCCCTGTCAGCACTCAGCAGTGGTTTGTTGTTGCCGTCTCATATATACTCTCTCGTTCTCCTAATTTTCGATAATTCATACATAATTATTAGTTGGTGTACACTCCACAAATTTATGGTGGATTTGTCCTCTCACACATACAACTGATATGCTCTCTCTCTCTCTCTCTCTCTCTCTCTCTCTCTAAAGCTTCAAACTTGCAGAGCCAGCAAAAGAGAGAGAAAGGCCGGTGCTTCCGCTTCTGATCGATCTATAATCAGCACTCTCTTCTTTTGAAGCCTTGATCGGTATGTCTCTCTAGTTTTTTAGATTCTTCCGATACTAGCTTACTGGGTATTGATAAGGAGCTCAGAATCAAGCTAGCTACTTTCTCATCTGCTGCTTCACCTGTTAGCTTGCCACCTGCTTTCTGGGGTTTTTTCGCTTTGATTGTTGATATCATATATTTCAAATCAGTTTGGATAAGAATCAGCTTTTGAGATGCACCAGAAACAAAGTTGGAATTCCAACTAGCTAGGATGAGATGATGAGATAGAGATATATCTGCCCCTATGTGTTTCCAACAATCACTTTATCCAGGAACTGGGTAGATATTTTGTTTTTTAATTGGCATTAAACTCGGAGAATCCGTTTCCCAAGTTTTGTTTCAGATTAACTGCTGGAATTGATAATATGGAGAGACAAAGCAGTTTTCGAACAGCAAGGATAGAAAAACAAGTGAGTTTCAATGGGGCAATCGAGAAACAGCCTAGTTTTCGTGGGGCAATGGAGAAACAGAAGAGTTTTCGCGGACTTATGGAGAAGCAGAAGAGTTTTCGAATAGTAATGGAGAAGCAGCTGAGCTTCATTGGGGGCGGCAGTAGTGAAAGGAGGAAGAGCAAGGAGTCACCTGGTAAAAGAGGTGACTCCCAACTCCACTTGGCGGCTCGAGCAGGGAATTTAGCTAGAGTGAAAGAGATTGTTGGGAATTCTAATACTAGTAGTAGTAGTAGTGATGCAATTGGTTTATTGATGTCGAAGACAAACCAGGAGGGAGAGACTCCCTTGTATGCCTCAGCAGAGAACGGTCATGCCATAGTTGTCAGGGAAATGTTGAAGCATATGGACCTTCAGTCCGCATCCATTGCAGCCAGAAATGGCTATGATCCATTCCACATTGCTGTAAGACAGGGCCATCTTGGTAAGGCACTAAGATAGATAATACTACTGTCAATCCGACATATTACTATGCTTCAATTGCATGCGGAGTTACTTGGACATATAGAGCAATTAATTACATTTGGTTTCCTATTTTTTTAGCACTTGCTATCACTTAGAGTATCAGAAATGGAATAGGTAGAACTTGATCATTTTTTTTATTGCGATTACCTTTTACTTCTTCTAATCCAGTTGAACTTGCTGCTTTCAGATGTGTTGAAAGAACTTCTGCAAGTGTTCCCCAACTTGGCTATGACCACAGACCTATCGAATTCGACTGCCTTGCACACAGCTGCTACTCAAGGGCACATTGAGATTGTAGATCTACTCTTGGAAACAGACTCAAACCTTGCTAAGATAGCCCGCAATAACGGTAAGACTGTGCTTCATTCAGCAGCAAGAATGGGGCACTTGGAAGTTGTCAAATCCCTACTAAGCAAGGATCCGACCGCTGCTTTTAGAACAGACCTCAAAGGCCAAATTGCGCTCCACATGGCTGTGAAAGGCCAGAACGAGGAGATTGTGCTGGAGTTGATAAAACGTGACCCCTCAGTTTTGGCTGTAGAAGATAACAAGGGAAACACAGCATTGCATATTGCTACACGAAAGGGTCGTCTTGAGGTAACTACACAATATTCCACTCTTTAATTTCAACTTTATTTCTAGTCATATGAAATTGACACATCTACATCAATGATCAAGTTTCAAGAATGATAGAGTTTATTTCTATACGATAGTGATAGGGCCTGTAATTACCATGTGATTTCATGTTTCATTTGCATAGAATCAATTGGGAAGCAGGCAAGTACCATAAGTTGGTAACCTAAATTTCTTTTCAGTATGCTCTCATATGGGATAATGTTATGTTATTTCAATTGCAATCAGTGAAGGAAACAATGCAGTATAAGCCAGCAGCTTTTCTAATCCGATTATGAAATAATATCAAATTCTGAAATGAAATGGAATAGCTGCTCCAATTTTAGTTTACATATATCTTACTGAAGTTTAGCTTAATGTAAATGTGAAATGTGATTGCAGAATGTACGTTGTCTATTGTCCATTGAGGGAATTAACATCAACGCAATTAACAAGGGTGGGGAGACTCCATTTGACATTGCAGAAAAGTTTGGAAGTTCTGAACTTGTGTCAGTGTTAAAGGAAGCAGGGGCCATAAATTCTGGAAAACCTTCAAATCCAGCTAAGCAGCTGAAGCAGACTGTGAGTGACATAAAGCACGGCGTCCAGTCCCAACTCCAGCAGACACGTCAAACTGGTGCTAGAGTCAACAAAATTGCAAAGAAGTTGAAGAAGCTCCACATTAGCGGCCTTAACAATGCTATAAGCTCTGCCACTGTAGTTGCTGTGCTCATTGCCACCGTAGCGTTCGCGGCCATCTTCACCGTTCCAGGCCAGTATGTAGAAGATGAAACACCGGGGTATACGCTTGGTCAAGCCCACATAGCAAAAAATGCAGCTTTCATCATCTTCTTCGTGTTTGACAGCCTGGCACTATTCATCTCCCTTGCTGTTGTGGTAGTGCAGACATCTGTCGTTGTGATTGAACAGAAGGCGAAAAAGCAGCTTGTTTTTGTGATAAACAAGCTCATGTGGCTGGCTTGCCTCTTCATTTCGATTGCTTTTATTTCCCTGACTTATGTAGTGGTGGGTTCACAGTCAAGGTGGCTTGCTGTGTATGCAACTGTTATAGGCAGTACAATCATGCTCACTACTATTGGTTCCATGTGCTACTGTGTCATCTTACACAGGATGGAGGAGTCCAGATTGAGGAACATTCGGAAAGCTGAGAGCAGGTCCCGTTCCTTCTCTACGTCTGTGGCATCAGAACATGAGATCTTGAACAGTGAATATAAGAGGATGTATGCATTGTAAGAAGCTTCAAGCACAGTTGATTGATGCAAGTTGAGATTGGAGCCAGGCTCTTTGACAAGAAATCAAACACAAGGCTTCAGTTGGCAGGATGACCAGTGTATTTAGGATACTAGACTGGGAGGAACTACGGTGGTGTTCTTGATTAACCAGTCAGATGATGTGAATGAGGACATATGTAGAAATTTGTAGGAGCCTCTCGATTGAAGAGTATTATTCGGTTAACCAACCAAATATATGAAGATATCTGGTTCTTATTCTTGCCATTTCTTCATAATAACACTTGAAGAATGTCTTTGTTCTCGTCTGCACACTCTATCTTTTTGAGTGAGAACACATGCAACAACTAGTATCTACTAACAGGAAGAATGAGAGATGACGATAATATCACATATATATCCAGATAATATCACATACTTGTATATCCAGATTCTAGACGATCAAATTGGAATGAGAATCACTACATAAATGACCAGTTCAAATTTCACTACTTTCAGTTGGAGGCCTCTGGATGCTTTGATTCATCAGAATGATAATCCTTGTCAAAGAGAGGATCTACTTGCAGACCTCTTCCACCTTCCTAGCTTCTCTCGTCCCTGCAAAACAATAATGACATATTTAGAACTTAAACGAAGCTACATTATAGAATTAGTTCAGTGCAAAAAGGTCAATAGCTCAACTGGAGTGAAGCTTTCATGGTAGCAAAACAAAAGTGCAAAGCAGCAAAGCTATTGCAGGTGGTTTATCTCCATATACATAAATAGGCAACTGATATGTATCAGCATCAAGTACAGAGTCTAATGTCTTTGATCAGTTTAACTAGAGCAACATCTATACATACCTTGCGAGGTTTGACAGCTAGATCATTATCCAAGATGGAGATTGCTTTAAATCCCATGGGATGCAACACCTCTTCATAGCTGCACATTAAAATAACAAATAAAAAAGAATAATGAGTATATTCTTGTAAGCAGAAATCCGTATCATATGTACATGCTCCAAATCTTAGTATAAATGACAAAGTAACTCAGAAAGAAAAAATAAAATAAAAGTTCGAAGAGATCCGGAGTAGGAACCTACTCTGAAACTGACACTTTGTATGGAGGTCCACCAACATGATCATCGATCTGCCATAAAACAGCTCTAGTAAAACAGAACTATGCGAAGTTATATTGGCAAAGGAAGATTGGAAAGACTGCAACTAATTACCCTAAACAAACGAGTATTTAGAAGGAGATGGGCAGGTGTGTTTATTTCAATACCAGATTGATATGTTCATATTGATTGAAAGGAATAGTACGCAAAGAAGAGATGCACACAGAAAAGGAAAGACAGGAATAAGATTATTTTTATTACAGGAAACATTAGGGTTATGAGCTCTCCATCTGGTTTTAAGATACCCGCCATCTTTTGTGCCCATGCTGATCTCATGTCTGGTTCAATAGCACAGAAGAACCTGTTCCAGTTAACAGGATCAATGAAGATATATTTCAATGGAAGGCAAAAAGAGTGAACTTGGGGCTAACTTACGTATAATCAAAAATGAGATCAAACAAATCAGTCGGATGCCAGGTAAAGAAGTCCACCTTTAAGAAGGTAAAATGCATTGCATTGGGAAGTGAGGAGAACAACTGCCATGACATATAAAACAAAAGACCAATTCAGGGTGCACATCCTAATCCTATCAGAAATGATTCAGTGACAGCATAAAGGAACACAGCAGATTAAAAAAGGAAAATTTTGCAGGAGAGAGAAAAAGGGCAAGAGCAGGACCTGGAGGGCCTTGTTAACGGCATTGTGTGAAATGTCTAAACCAGTAACATGGCGATCGGGACATGCAATCTCTACAACATCATAACCCTGTCATCCAAATAGTGGTGTTGTGTTGTGTTGATGAGTCACACAGTCACAGCAGCGAGCAAACGACATGTGATTGGAGAAAGGGAAGGAACATACAGTGCCGCATCCGGGAACAAGAGCCCTGCCCTTGGGAAGGGCACCCGAGTGGTGAAGATGAGCAATAACAGGCGTTGGGCGTCCTAAATCCCAAGGGGTCACACCTTGCTCCCAGCACTTGTCCCAGCCACCACCGCCACTACCGTCTTATTTATTAAAGGGGGATCATCCATTCAATCATATCACAAAACAGAAATTTCAATAACAAGAAAAGAGAAAAAGGCGTAGTACCGGTAGAGTCGCGGTGCAAGAGTTGCTGAAGCTCACTAACAGCTTCTCCTTGCTCTCTCTTCTTCATCATCATCCTCATCCTCATCAATTGGTGTTGGTACAGCCTAGGCCTCCTACTTATTAATGACGACGCAAATTGAGAGTACATGCTCATCATTGATTCAGCAGAAAAATCAGGACGAGAGACTATTCCTTGTTTTTTAACCCGTCTAGGCTCACCACGGCCCAGACTATTCCTTTTAAGCCCAATTCGTTTTTTTTTTTTTGGCTGAATGTCACTGAAAGCTTCCCTGGCTTGTTTCCGATGAACCAAACAAGAAGAAGCGAGGGAGTAATGGGGGTGGTCAAAGATGGGACGATATCTGGGTTTCTTCCGAGCACCCAAGTATTCGGTGTGCACTATCCGGGTTATCCTTCCTCCATGTCTCGAGCCATTGACACACTTGGCGGCACCCAAGCCATCCACAAGGTATCCTATGCCTCCCAACTTGCAATTCGATTCTTAACTCTCTCACTTGTCACTTGTGTATGCAGGCTCACAGTTCAGCCTCCAACAGCAACAGGTTGGAGCTCCGGTTTCGGCACGACGACCCCTATTCGCATCCTGCGTTTGGAGACCTTCGTCCCTGCAACTCTTTTCTCCTTAAAATAGCCAAATCCAAGTCCGAAACTGATCAAGTAGAGCTCTGCGCTGATGTTGTTGCTCGTGTTCCAGAGGCTTATCACTTTGATGGTTAGAATTGAATTCTCTGAGTTATGAGTTTTCCTTGCCTATTCAAAACTGATCTTTTTTGACATTTTCTGTAAGGCATGGCGGACTACCAGCATGTCATTGCTGTTCATGCTGATGTTGCACGCAAGAGAAAGAGAAATAGGGTCGAAACTGAGGAGCCACACTCTGGTACCCATTTCTTTATCTTCACTGCTTCGTACTTTTGCTAGCCTATATCTGTATACCTTATTTATCTATCTGTTTGTAGACAGAGGCGGTCTTATGGATATTGATCAGGAGGATGTGATGATTCTCCTGCCCCAGCTTTTTGCACCCAAAGATATTCCAGATAATTTAGTGTAAGTTTCTGTAGATGATATCTAAGTTAATGTGTGGATGATGTCTCAGTGTTACTGTATCTCAACTTGTATCTATCAGGTTGAGACCATCAGGGACGTTGAGTGTAAAAAAGAATCAAGAAGAGCCTGTGCAGCACCAATTGGAGGTGAGTATATTTGACGGCCATCTCAAATGTACTTATAACATCACTTCTTGCCTTGATGTTTATGGAACTGTTCCCCATGATCAACTCCATTTGATTTTCTTGAACTAAAGATGTTAGCTTCTATTTTTATTTTAAGAGTGTTTCTCTTCTTTATTTCCCATGCCTGTCTCTTCTCTTTGTTTGGATACATTTGTTTACTATGTGGTAAAAAATGAGAAAACAAAAAGTGAATAAGAAGTTACATTCTATTGATGTTCTGGGTTGGAACTTGTGTGAATTTTCTGGCAAGACGCTGCATGTTTAATTATTTGTAGAATATTTTGAATCAGAAGCTTACTGTTCTATTCGATAAGAACCTTGTATCATGTAACATATTGATACTACATAAGTACATTGAGTACAATAGTTACCAGTGTTTATTTCTTATTTTAGCTTATTATGTAAGATCTTAAGTAGCTGCGTAGTGTTCAAACTGACATGTATATTGTTTTCCCCAGATGGATATGGAGCCAGTTCTTGCAATTGACTTTGGAATCACTGATATCCTAGTGCTTTATTATAGTATGCTATTTATTACGTATATACAACATTTATTTTTCCATGTTTGAACTGCAGCTCATGTGTCTATAGTCATGCAAAGAAAACAGTTTGATTGACACTTACGCTTCACACACACAAATTTAGTTATGAAACCGTGGTTTTATAAACATAATAAGTTATCCTTATGTATAGATTTCCATAAAGTTTTTTTAGCTTTTATTTTTTACGCATTTTTCGCTCTAAAAATCAGAAATTACAGAAAGGTTATGGACTTTCTTATCCATGGCATGAAAATTATAATGCTGAAAAGTCAACAGAGTTCCTCCAAAGTTGTGCATCTGTCGTACTTAACAATCTTACAGATTCCTAAGAGAACAAACTGGGAGGAATATATACCTCAAGATTCAGATCAGTGGGAGTCACAGATGGCTGTGTCTGGCCTGTTTGATGAGCGGCCTGTGTGGCCAAAGGATTCAGTAACTGAACGATTGCTTAATATGGGCTTCATATTTTCAGATCATATGCTGAGAAGGTTATCTTCTTGTATACTCCCTATCTTCAATTCTGAGTCTTTGTTCTGTTGGTTGAGGTCATTCTCTTTTTGCAGGCTTCTTTCGAGAGTTGCATACTACTTTTCACGTGGACCATTTCTTAGGTTCTGGATAAAAAAAGGGTTTGATCCTCGGAAAGATCCTGATTCTCGCATGTGAGACTTATACTAGAGCAAGCTACTATTTGATATTTATCCTCTTTTGTCTCCTGCATATAATCAAAAATTTCTTCAAGTGAAAATGCTTATTAATTTATTTTGTTTCAGATTTTTTTTTATCAATGGAACTCTCTTGAAAGTTGAAACTAGTTTTTGTTTTTGAAAACCAAGTCATGGGTCTTACAAAGTCGAAGAGAAGGGTGCTCGTAATTGTATCATAATGGGACATATTAAGCACACATACCACACATACGTACAGACTACAGAGACTATGCAATGCATAATTGAAATGATAGGACGTTTATCTTCATTTTTGCTTACTTTATTTTTTTCTCAAGCAGATATCAGAAATTGATTATCGAGTAAAACCACCATTACACGGTTATTGTGAGGCCAATTCAGCTAATCAGTAAGTTTATCTTTCAAGCTTTCCTTTTGGCTATCTTCACGTTTGCTTAAGACTCAAAATGAGATATGTATATATATATATTAATATATATAAAATAAACTCAGGTATTTCATTGATATCGTGATACAGTGTCCATCTTGGCCATTCCTTCCTGTGAATTTTTCAGTATAATTTATTTTGTTTTTTCTTACCTTTTTGTTCATATACTTTGTGATAAAGGATCTTGAATACCATTCATACTGAATGCAATACTGATACAGTTGTCGAAAAACTTTCAGAAGCATCAGCAATCTTACTACTTCGTATATAATCATAATTTTGGGTCCTGGATGTTATTCACGCTTACATATTTGTCTTCTAATATTGGAGGATATTCATCATGGACCTTGCAATTGGATTTGGTGCATTATTGATCTACATTCTATTTCCGAAGCAATCTTTTCTGGCTAGAAGCACTGACGATCACATTTACTCTTGCCATTCCAGTTCCTGCAAATTATAACTTTTTTCCTTTGGGGCTCTTACGCAGACTAAAGCATAAATGGAGTGATTTATGTGCATTTCGAGTGTTTCCTTACAAGTGCCATACAACGTTGCAACTATTCGAACTTGTTGATGATTACATTCAAGAGCAGATAAGAAAGACTCCAGCACAGACAATGTGCTCTGTAAGTTTATTGAATCAGGCTGTGCTGGCAGTTTGACTATTTCTATTTCCCCAATGCTTTCCTGCTTTGTTTTAACTGGGGACATTTTTCTTATGCGTGTGCAGCCGGAGACAGGATGGTTTTCATATAACTTGCTTGAGAACTTGAAATATCGTGTTCAGGTGAGGTTCCTATCTGTATACCCAAACCCGGGTGCAGAGCGCTTGCTTAAAGCTGCTACTGAAAGCTTTAGAAAGTCAAAGAAGATATGCAATAAAGACAACTTAGTGCGTGATGAAATGGTCCAGCATCAAATTAATGCAGGTACAAGAGGAAAACTTCACTTGTTGCAGAGCTATTGCTTTCATTAGATTCTCTCATAATTACTGATATACTATTGAAGTAAGAGTATGTTTTTCTTGTTTCATCAATTTTCCATTATATTTTTCTTGATTATTCAAACTAGTTTGGGAGTTACTTATCAAGTATGCCTCCGTAGAACTTACAGGCGATGTAGCTGCTGAGGAACCCAACAATGTTGAAGATGACGAGGAAGATGATATTGAGGTTGATAATGGTGAAGAAACATTAGATACACATGGTGGACATGATCTGGTATTAATCTTTCAATTATATTCTGTTAACTGTTATGTCTTTAAAATTATCTGTTACATTTTTTTTCCTTTATCTAACTTTCTTACAATTTAGATATACATATTCTGCATCTTAATCGTTTTGCTGACTTATATCATGTTAACTTGTTTGTAGGTTGAGGATGGTGAAATTTCATTGCAGCCTCATTCATGTATCCTTTTATTGTTAAACTATAACATGCCTAGTTTCTCAATTCTTGTCTCTTTTTATACTGAAAATTGATATTCTTGGCATGATTTGAAACAAGAGAGCATATTGTTTTTGGAATTTTTCCATCCTTGTAGAAATAATTTAAAAGTTGAAATCACCAATCACCAATGAACATGATTTGAACATAGATAATGAGTGTTCATGTGCTCCCTTGTTTACAGTAGGAGGAAAGTGTAGCAATTGCTCAGTATTGTTAAAAAGAGTTTTGTGACATGCTTACTGTTTGAGAATTGTACAGAACCTGCAAACTTTGGATTTCCTATATATCTCTAGATCTTAACATGGACAACATCTCAAGAACTCATCTGCAGGAGCTTTTTGGTAGTTTCCCATCCCCTGAAGCAGGGGGTGATAGAATACAAGATGCATACACCAGTGATGAAGAATACCAGATTTATGAGCAAGATAGTGACGGCAACTTCTCTGACAAAAACTAGTGCTCATTACTAAGGTTATTTTGTCCTATGTACTTTCGCATATTAAAATTGCAGGCATCATTTCTTTGTGCTTAATGCTGTTGGTTCTTTATGACTTGCTAGCGTGGTTCTTTTCCTTCATGGAATCCCAATTCACAAGCGCTTATCTAGCTTTGGAGTTTTCTAACACTGAAATGATGATCATCAGTTGCTGCTGAGATATACCATCTACATGTGCTGAAGCAATGCAATTTCATTGGCAGCTCCTCAACATTTCAAATTTCGGCATACATGTTTCCATGAGAGGCCTTGGCTTGGAATTGATTGAACATAGATGACTATTTTTGGGGCAGCTATAATGTAAAATTAGAGACAAAACTCAACATAAATATTTATGTATAGTTAACAATGGTGATCAAAGTTTCTCATTTCTATTCTTGAGCAACTGTTTTATATGAGCTATAATATAAAGTTCTCAACTGAATGGTTGTATTTAACATGATACACGATTGAAATTGAACTATGGTAAAAACAACTAGCAGAAGTGGAAGAGAAAAAAAATAAAATAAGATACAACAATGGTCCCTGAGTGGTAATAATCGATTTCCACCAGAAAAACCACCAGGGATTATCATACTTGCTCTAATACAAGAAAAGATGAATTAGTTAAACATGGAAGAGCTCATTCTTGTAGCAGAGATTCCAATCTGAATCCCTTGAAGCAAGCAGGCCGCCTCCATCAGTACTTATGGATTCGGCACATGATTGAGGACGAATATCTTCTATAACTTTTGCAGTAACTCCTGGTTCATCATCCAGTATATCAGCAGAGCAGGAAGTATCGGTAAAAATCTGATCTCCCCTAACATTATTAGTGATTTCAGGGCTTTGACAGGATTCTATGGGAAGGTCATTGCTGCAGCCATTGATATCTTCCTCTTCGTCTGATAAACATCTGCAGCAATCATCTTCATCCATGTCATACATACGGCTTATCAAACCTTCTCTCCATGATATCCTCAGCTGGGATTGTGACAGATACTCTAATGTGGAGTTGGGATGCCAGGAAGCCTGATCATCCAACAGTTCCTGTATTCTACTGATCGAATTACAAGTTGTGGTCAGACAATCAAATTGGAAACTTGAATCAATCTGATCCTCAATCAGTACCTGACGGTTTGGAGACAAGCTCGCCATCCGAATAGCTTCAGCCACTGAACTGAGTTCAGACTCATAGTGTTTCCTACGGTTGTCTGTATTAGACCGTGACAGGCCAGCATGTCCATCTGCACTCGAGTCTGATTGAGGTGTAAGAATAACATTGCCACTACTCATTGAAGCCATAGAAAACGGAGAATTCCCGACATCAAAATCATAAATGTATTGTCTTTCATCTTTCAAGGTAGAGCCTCACTACCAGGTGTACAAACTGGAGAAGACAAAACAGGCACATGCTCATTCAAGGGCTCCAAAAATTCTTGAAATTTAGGAACTCCACCTGGAGAAATGGAAGTGTTCCTCCTGCTACGGCAAGTACTACTTTCCAAGTTGTTATTGGGGGACACCGCAGGATTCTGAAAACTAGTCTCAGAATGCTCTTTGTGATCCTCATCTTCCTCATTACATGGTGACAAAAGCCAATGCATTGAAGCTTCAGTAGGTAAGGGCACCAAAGAAGCATCAGGATCTCCAACCATTCCTTGGGCAGATCCATCATCATCCTCCACCACTTCCTCAAAACTGCACAAACCCTTCCCTTTCCCAAAGCCTGAATCATTCTCTCCTACATTGAGAATTCCCCTAGGCCTGCACTTCCTCTTGTCAGTGATCCCCGAAAGAACATGGCCGGCAGCATAACAAGCCAGCGAGGCTGATGACACGGCAGACGATCCAAACTGTATCTCTGGAGACACAGAGGCCTGAACAGGAGGAGTTGTACTATCACTTTTGTTAGAATTTTCTTCCACATTCCTATCCACTTTGCATCCCAAACCTAACCCAGTTGGTTTCTTACATAAGGGTGTAAGAGTTCCATCACCAGCACCTGATTTAAGCTCATTGGACTGACCCAGATCAGAACCAGACTCAAAGGAACAACCTTTGGAGTTCAAAGCTGGACAAGCTTTCAACTTTTCGACATTCCTAGAACTAGGTATGTGATACAAGCAAGAATAACTAGTCTTGAGTTTTGGTTTCTCTGGGTTTCTGGAAACATGGGAAATGGAGCGGTTCTCCTTGGGCCTCACAACAGGAGCTGATTTAGGGGTTTTGGAGAGATTTCTAGGCCTGGGGCGTATAGGGGTTTTTAAATTAGAAGAAGATGAATGAGAGAGAAAGAACCTGAGGCAACCTCGTGGGGCTTCGATGGAGATTGAAGATGAAGACGAAGCCTCGCTGCCGTGGTTGCTAGTGGTGCTGATGGCATTGACATCCTGTAACGGGTTCCGAGTGCAATGCTCCTTTTTCTTCTTCTTCTTATTATTCGCCGGCGCCGGAGAGGGCTTCTTCCGGCCTTTGACGACAACGATGGGTTCATAGCCCCACTCACTCACTCACTCTCTTTGTTGTGACTGCGAATGTAGGATCCTGCAGATCTAAATTCAAAACCAAAACGGAGGGGAAGGGGAAAGACACTTGCACTTTACCAAAACAACCCAAATGCTTGTTCACATATTTCCTGAAATGCCATCGTCTATAAATAGACAAAGGCAACTAGAGATGAAGTCTCAACTGTTCCTTCCAAAACAAAAAGTACGATTCTCGACAACTGTTGTAGCGGTGGTATTGTCGAGTGACATCATCGCTGAGAGCTGAGGAGGAGGGTGAGACCATGGCAGTGACTGACCCCAAGAAGATCATCATCGACACTGATCCTGGGATCGGTGAGTCTTCTTACTTGTTTGTTTCTTCTGACACTAACCAACTATCTGGATAATCTACAAGATTCAAGCTTTACATACGGATTGCCCTGCATGTAGCTACCTCTGTTTTCAGATTTAGATAAACTAAATTTCTTACTTGTTTGAATCTACTCACCAACTCGATTTCGGATTGACCTTACATCATCCACGAAGTTGTCACGCTGATTCAGATCAAATAAAATGAATAAGATCAGAATTCTAATCATTTTTCGGACTTTATTGAATAAGTAACTGGAGAATACCAGCTTAGCTGAGCCACTCTGTGGGGTGTTATTCTAAGTTTTGGCTAGTAATCCATTTTTTGTATGTGTTTCATATTAGCCACAATCCTCATCAAGATTCGGCCTTTTCTGTTTTGATGATAAACTGTGGCTCTCTACCATTTATCATGCAGATGATGCCATGGCCATATTTGTGGCATTGAAGTCACCTGAGGTGGAAGTGATTGGACTCACAACTATATATGGGAATGTTTATACAACTCTGGCCACAAGAAATGCCTTGCATTTGGTAAACTTATTGAGCTTTAGCTTTTGCTTCCTATACCATTCTTTATGTCTAGGATTAACCAGGCATTTGATTGTTGCTTTGCGTTTGGTTTAGTTGGAGTTTGCAGGGAGAACTGATATTCCTGTGGCTGAAGGATCCCATGTCACAATAACTGTATCTGCTCATACTTCCTGGTCTTTCATTTCCAATTAATTGTTTTACATATATGTGTGAGTGTGATTGGAATTCATAACTCGCTGATTGTTGCCACTTGTAACTGTAAAGCAAGGTACAAAACTTCGTATTGCTGATTTTGTTCATGGTACGGATGGACTTGGAAACCAAAACTTCCCTCCACCAAAAGAAAGCCAATTGAACAGTCTGCAGCAGCTTTTCTGGTGGAACAAGCAAACCTTCACCCTGGAAAAGTCACTGTGGTAGCATTGGGCCCACTTACAAATATTGCACTGGTCAGAGTTTGATTCATTGCATGGTCTTCTCGATCTTCTGAACATTTTCTTAATCTTTTGTGACTGATTATCTATCGATACAGGCTATACAACTAGATCCTGCATTTGCAAAGAACATTGGACAGATTGTTCTTCTTGGTGGCTCTTTTGCAGTTAACGGAAATGTAAATCCAGCAGCAGAGCCAACGTAAGCAGATTAATATGTATTAGGTTCATTATTCACTGACATTTCAACTCAACTTTTTTGTATTTAGCTGGCTATTAAACTTGGTTTATTATCTGTCCTATTGACAAGCTCGTGGAAAGAGTTGTAATCATCTACAACCTCACAGTTCAGTGGATGTCCCCAAGGCTATAGTGTTATTATTGGGCTTAATCATCTGTGCCTGAAGTTATTTTCTGATGAGACAAAGCTTAAATAATATGCTGATTATAGTTCTTGTATGCCCTTGTTCACCAGATATTTGGGGACCCAGATGCTGCAGATATTGTATTTACAAGTGGAGCAGATGTTTTGGCCGTGGGCATAAATGTTACCCATCAAGTTGTCTTGACAGGTACGTTTCTTGTTGAATCCTCCAGGCACAAATTTCTGTGTAGTTCCTATCTAGTATCATATCAAAGAAAGTTTTCAACTTAACAGGTCATGTCTCACCTTTTAGGTGGTACTGCACTATATCTCTATGATTTCTATCTGTTTTCAAAACATGTAGCCATTGAGAGCACTTTGTCAATCAGGCATTAAAGCTCATTTGGAGTTCAGTTAGCGTGTATGTAAACTTCCACAAAATTCTCTTCCTTTTTCTTTTGTGGTTTGCCAGGAACTTCAAATTTTCTGCAAAATTGGTAATCTCTCTGAAAAAAGTAATATGATTTTAATCAGTTGATTAATGGTTGTTAGAGAACTTGGTGATTGTAATTATTGTATTTTCTTCTTTCTTACTTTTATTTATTGTATGTTCATTCTGACAAATGAAGATGCTGATCGAGACAAGTTGGCTAAGTCAAATGGAAAATTCGCTCAGTACTTGTGCAAAATTTTAGAAGTGTACTTCTCTTACCATCGTGATGCGTATAGCACAAAAGGTTGGTTGGCTTATTAACGTGGGTTGATGCAACTCAAAGAACTGGAAATGGTAACCATAAACTTACTAATGGTAGTTTTTATCTTGGTGTAGGAGTTTACCTTCATGATCCTACAGCCCTTCTGGCAGCTGTTAATCCTTCACTTCTAACTTACACAGAGGGTGCTGTTAGAGTCCAGACAAGTGGCATCACAAGAGGGCTCACAATTTTGTATAACAAACAGAAAAGGTAAGCAAGTCAAATTTGTCGATTCCTATTTGGAGGCCGAATTTCATAAACAGAAATATAGTGGAAGTCGGCAAAAATATGTGAACTACAGATCAAAGAGGTTATGAAACCCTGAAAGAGCTGTATAGCAAGTTTATAGACAGAACAGGAGTCACAATGTATTTCCAATGCTAAGATTCTACCTGTTTTAGCCAATGACTGTAGTATAAAATGTGGATGGAGGGATTGGATTACAGTAAAAGTTGATGGTCTTATTATATTTGGTTAAGGTATATGAGCTTGAGACCTTTATGAAAGGAAGGTATTGAGACCAATTGTTATCCTGTCTGGCTATTTGCATAGTTTCGTATACTAGTAAGTTGAAAGCATGTTCATGTTTCCTACTTAGGCAACACATTAACCTTCCTCCTGTTGAGCATATATGGAAGTATATTTGCAAAGGTATGTGTAATCTTATAATGTTGGGTTGATATTATTGCTGTTAATATAATCAGGTTTGGTGAGGTGACCGAATGGTGTGATAAACCCACGGTGAAGGTAGCAGTTACAGTTGATGCTCCAACAGTGGTAAACTTGGTCATGGAACGGCTCATGGACTCTTGAATTACATCTTGAAGTAACCAATGTCTGAAGACTTGGCTTCAATTTCATTACATTGTATAACTTGGCCGATAAACCGGTTTGTTATAGGGTTGTGGTTGAATGTTTTGCTTGTTACATAAGTCATCTTCACGATAATAATCTATGATTCAGTCATCTGGGGAAACAAAAAAAAAAAACACTATGTAAATTTATTCCTTAATGATGTTGTTCAAAGTCCTGTTCCTTCAAATTTAAGCAGAAGTTGTTTTTCTTTTATCATAACAAGAAATTCATTAAGCCACAAACGGGCAAAGAAAAACAGAAGCAACACTGAAGAGAAAAACACAAGCACTGGAAACAACCAAACTATGCTAGCAGAACTAAGCAAAACAACACAAATAAACACAGCAGCTCCGTCAGCTTCCCTGTGAACCCAACACCATTCCATTTGACATTTAAGAAACGAGGCACCAGATTCACAATATCTTGGCAGTCACTTTCCAAAATGATCTCTTGATTTGCAGCTGCTTAGCTAATTGCAAACAATTTAAAATGGCCTGCGCTTCTACAAGTTGTGACTAGCACAATTACTAATAGCACATAACAATTGTGACTACCATAACTGCAGAAGTCCATAACAATAGAAAGAAGGAGAGACGAGACCCAGTGGGACCGAGTCGAGGAGAAGAAACGCGGCGTCGTTTGATTCAGAGACTGACACATAACAATTGCATCGGCACCTTCCTTCCTTCTCCTTCTTCTATCTACTCTTGGACTGAGCGAAAGATAGAAATGGCGGTTGTTGGAGGAGTGATAGTGGACGAGAGTGTGCTACTAGTAGAGAACTCAAGTGGGTTGGTACCAGATGCCCACTCTCTGCTCCGTAAGTTCCGCCATTCCACCATCCCTACGGTACACCTCCCATCAACATTCATTCCACTGCCTATCTTATACTTGCACATAACAAATTGTCTTACAAGCCTTCCTACTCTTTGCAGGCTATTTCTTACGGACCAGGCCTTGATCCTCATCAGGTACCTTTCCCCTTAATATTCTTCTTAATTCAACTATAATCTCACTACGCTAGTTCATTCTCATCATCAAATAACCAAATATTCATAATTCACCCACTGATTTGATTATGTCACTGTATTCAGGCATGTGTGTTTCTGCTGTCTTTACAATTGCATGCACTAGTACTAGATTAAAAGCAACAAGTAGTATGCATGCTGTGTAAATGTTGAAAATCTCTTTCCAGGATCCTACTATTCTTATCTCAACTATCTCTGTAACATTATACTACTAAGTAGAGCATGACACCCTGATCAGTTTCCTCTGAGAACAGCCAAAGAGGAGGCAACTCTGTCTTTGCTCCTTTTAGTGCATCTCAAATATTCTGCCCATTATGTACCAACTTTTTCTTTTCTGCTTTTTATAGGTCAAACTTCTGAAAGATATTGCAATGCAGTATTCTCTCAATTGCTTCATATTAGATGCATCATCTATAGTCGACGCCATTAATGAGGTCATACAAGCTTGGCGTGACATTGGAGGCAGTATTTTGTACCTAGTATCTGACAACAAGAAAGACATATTTCCTGAACTAACCAAACGTGGTTGGCTGGTCGCTGTTATGAGTGAGTACTAATTATTTCTGTTGTCATGCCCAGTTGTGTGTGAATTGCAGCACTAGTTATTTTTATGTGTAGTCCGGGAAAAGTTGCATTACTATGTTGTCATTATAGCATCTTTAGTGAGGGCGTGTTGAGGCTTTTGTATTTTAATTTCTGAGGCTTGAACATGTCTATTCACGACAATATTCTCCTGTTGTTGGCTAAAGTTCAAACTATTTTTCTTTCAGAAGTTGAAGGCAGCAATGCATGTGAGAGTTCAAGCATGATGTACATAAACAAACTGCAGGAGTTGCCTTTGACTATATGCCAACTAAATAAGAAGGTTTCGTAGAGTAGCACTCATCCGTATTCTACTATTACAACTTTGGACTGGGGCAATGATAATTGCTTCTACAGTATAATCTCTTTTACTTGGAAACGTATTTTGCCTTCTGCATGTCATCTTAATGTACCATTCTAGTCTTATGTGCTCTTGATCTCCTGCACACACAGATGGGAAATGACTTCGGTTTTGAAGTTGTCTTATTAGTTAGAAATGAGAAGAGATTTGTAGGAGCAGTTTGACTCTATCTATGAAAGTAATGCTTTCCTCATATTGCTTCTAGGTTCTGATGTTTCTGCTGCATGTGGCAAACAGGCAATTGGAAACAATGTTGTGACAGTTGGTTATATTATGAAGCCTTCTCGTGAAGAAGATTTTGCTAAGGTGAGCCCTCTGATAAATGAAGTAATCATTGTAGTAGAGAAGGAGATTTTAAAACAGAAAAGGAATATTCTACCTTTAAGAGGACCTTATAACACCATTGACGTGTGTAAGATAAACAGCCTCTTGAAACTGTTTAGATTTGTCGATACTTGATACTGCACGAAAGGCTTTGACTCTACTCTTGGCTTTTAAAGCACCGTGATGGCTGCTTCATAGTGTCTGGTTGTGTTATTTGTGGCTAGTAGTCGAATTTGTTGTTTATGTCATGACAAAGTCTAGTAAAATATAGCATGTGTATGTGGTTGGATTTTGAAGCTTATAGGTATTTTGGTTTTTGCAGAGGGGTGCATTTCCTATGTGTCCGAACGAAAATGGGCTGATGTTCCTGCCCCTCACATTTGAACTCCCCCTATTATCTCAATTACAAGAAGTAGATGTACTTCTCCACAAAGCAACTGACGAAATTATGTCCGTTGATTTGAAGAGCTCTAATAAGATAACATACAGCAGGGGCATGCAGGAATTGCAAAGGTGACTTGTGATAATCTTTTTCTTTTCCCCATTGAGCATACTTGGTCTAGTACAAAAAAATCTCAATGTTGATTAGATATAAAACTTAAACACAAATGTTTTGAAGTTTCTAAAGTGTGCAGTAGACACAAAATTATGTAGCACTATCCCTTTGGTTTCTTTCTGATATCCTTTTGTTCTTACTCAGATATATGGAACATCACCAGGACCTCTGTGTGATTGACCCACTTAACTCTATTTATCCTGTATTGGATCGATTGAAAATCCAACAGATTCTACTTGCATTGGAGGATCTCAAAACTGGAAGTCGCTGTGCAATTAGGGGGCCCCATTATCTCAAGGTTCTTTTCTCCATCTGATAATGGTTTCTCTGTATCTTAGCAATATATGTTTTGAAAAGAAAAAGAACAAGAAAGTAATGTTTTTCGTACAAGTGAACTTTAGTGTAATATACAGCATAACTCGTTGGGAGAAATCCTGCCGAATTAGTTTACAAAGTCACAAGCCACTAAGAACATGATGAATATTGAGTGGTTTATACCTGTTATATATATATATCTTTAACAAACAGTGATAAAAGAATGTTGATTGTGGCCTATCCTGATAGTATTCGTTGGTGTTAACTTATTGAGTCGACAGGGATTGATCATTTGTATAGTTTTAAGCACTCTAATTGTTTGCAGATATTGTGAGATACATAATTTATGGCATGAGGTGGACATCAAGTTGTCTAGAATGTTAGTTTTTTCTTAGATGTAGTTATATGTGGAGTGTTTTTATTGTTTCTATCGAAATGTGCAGGTTGATGATTTTAACCAGTCTGGTTTAACTCAAATGCTATCTGAAGCTAAATTAGCTCTTCCAAGCATAGTAAAACCTCAAGTTGCTTGTGGTGTAGCCGATGCTCATAGTATGGTAATTTGTTTATTTATTTCCTGTGCTATTAATCCAACATTTCGTGTCAATGCAATTCAAGCTTGATGATTAACTGTAAGAAATAGGGTTATCACTCATATAGTTGCACTATCTTCTTTTAAGCCGCCTTACTATGTTTGATTGCATTTAGATTCCCCCAACAGTCTAATGTTTATTGTATTCAACTGCTGCCAGTACCATTTGAATGTATGTATTATTCTATTTAATACAGATTCATAAGCTCTATCATACGGTAAAAGTAATAAAGCTTAATCTTACACTACAGGCAATTGTCTTTAGAGTCGAAGATTTTAAGGATTTGACTGTTCCTCTTCCAGCAATTATACAGGTGAGCAAGAATCAGTCATAATTAGTTATCAATTGGTGAACTTGGTGTAGCGTCTAATCTAAGTTTGTTCGGTATAAGAATCCTGCTTACTCCAACCTAATGCTAAGTGATATATCAACATAATAAGTGTCCAAATCCAGGCATGGTTTATGAAACACTTCAATTCATGCTATTTTATGCGTTTTTATTGAAAATAAAAAGTGGAAATGGATGGAATTTCAGGAATATGTGGACCATTCATCGACGCTCTACAAGTTTTATGTTTTGGGCGAGAAAGTTTACCATGCAGTTAAGAGCTCCACACCAAATGCAGATACCTTGATGAAATCATCTGGAAGTAATGAGCCAAAACCTTTAGTATTTGACAGGTGATGCATTTTTTCTTTTTCCTTTCTTTGACTTTTGGTCGTTTCCTTGTTGCTATGTTCAAGAGCCTGTATTCAGTGACTTGCATTGTGGTGATTTTCTTCACAGCCTGAAATCCTTGCCTACTAGCAAACCGAATCCAAATTCTGTAGGCAACAACAGCTCGAAGGCCACTGAGCACTGCATTGATCTTGAGCTGGTTACAAGTGCGGCTAATTTTCTTATGAGAAAGCTTGACCTCACCGTGTTTGGCTTTGATGTTGTAGTAAGTACCGAATTTATGTTTGCTATCCTATTATAGAGACCTACAGTTTCACCAAATGAAGCTGAATGCGTATAGTGATTGTATCGATTGTGGAATATGTTGTGTGGATGCAGATCCAGGAAGGTACGGGCGATCATGTCATTGTAGATGTAAATTACCTTCCGTCATTCAAGGAAGTACCCAATGAAGTTGCCATCCCCGCGTTTTGGGATGCTATTAAGAAGAAACATGAACTGAAAAAGAAGAAATTAGTGGCAGCTAGCTAGTATGTGAAAGCAGGTTGATCATGGCAGGAAGGAGCAATGTTTCATAGTTGAACACTGAATGTGGAGATAAGTTGTGTAATCTATCACAAACTCTTGCACTCCAAGCAATAAAATAAAAGAGTATCATCTGGAGAAAAGCATTAACATTTTATTTCCATCGTCTAAAAATTCTCTTTCCATCATATTAATAGAGTGATGATGTCATGATGCAAATGTAAATCCCTCATTAGTTAAAGCCCAGACAATTCCCTAAAGGCCCGGTCCAAGAGTGACAGGGGCAGTGAGTGGAGCGAGGAGGGGCCCACGGAACCAAAATCCAAAAGGACCAATAAGAGGGATGGGCAATGAAACGGTATAAATAGTCCAGAATCGGAGGCAGCCTGAACTCCGAGAAGTCCTCTCCACTGTCGTCTCCGCCCCGCCCCGGGCTCTCTCTCTCCGGTTAGCAAGAGCAGAAGAGAAGAGGAGAGCACTCGATTAAGATTAAGATCATTATAATAATGGCCCAAGGCGAACCCAGTGTCTCCGATTCTCTGTTAGATCCATCTCTCTCCCGAAACACTTCGTTCAGCCGCCTCAATGCCCAGGCCCCAGAGTTCGTCCCCAATCGGAGTCCCACCGCCGCATCCCCGCCGCCTCTCTACTCTCCGCCTCTCACTCCCGCTCCTTTCCATGTTCCGATCCAGGTCGTCCCTCCTCCTCCGCCTCCTCTCGTCCATCACCGTCATCACTTGCCCGTTCGGTACCATCACCATCCCTATTACGCTTCCGGATTTTCCGCAGACCAAGACCAACCGCCGTCCGATGAGCAACCTCCGCCGGATCACGCTACCTCCTCCAAGTCTCACAAGCTTTCCGATGAAGCTACTTCCAAGATTTTGAATCAGGTTGCCGCCTTTGCCTTCATCATCTCATGCTTTTAATTTCTCCTCCTTCATCGTAACTGATTCCGTTTGAGACTATTTGAACTCTCTCTCTCTCTCTCTCTCTCTAGATAAGGAGATTTGAGATGGTGATCGCCTATTTATGTAGTGATCGCCGATACAAAAGAGTAATCACTTCCAATTTTTGACTAAAAGAGCAGAAGACCTAGAGTAGATTAGGAGGAAACAGTTGGTCAAACTTCTATAGTAGTAGTTTATTTCGATAGAGTAACCATTACAATTCCAGGAGGATGTCTTATTAGTAAGATCAGTTACTTTTTACCTTACCTCATATTCTTGTTGTTATTCTAACTTGCAGGTGGAGTATTATTTCAGCGATCTGAACTTAGCTACAACTGATCATCTTATGAGGTTCATAAGTAAAGACCCTGAAGGATTTGGTAAGTCACTAATCTCTTGGTTTTTTTCTTTAAAAAATGCTTATGATTTTAAATGTTAGTTTGATTCAGATTTTTTGGGCACTGTAATATATTTAATCTGATGCTTACCTTTCAAGTTAAAGGGCAAGATGTGTCCCTGCAGAAATACTTCGTTTGTTTGTGGGTGTTGCGAATCAGTTTTATATGCAAGGATGTATATTAACTCTGCATTGGAATTCGGTGGTTTGAGTTTTCATCACTATTAACTGTTATTATTCATTCTGATATAGTGCCAATATCTGTTGTTGCATCTTTCAAGAAGATTAAGGCCCTCGTAAATAGTCATTCCCAGCTTGCAACTGTTTTGCGGAACTCCTCAAAGCTTGTGAGTTCACTTATTTGTGCTCTGGCTTCATGTCATGTTGTTGTCCTTAAGGGGTCTTCGTTTTATCTCAAAGATTCGTTTTGAGTCACTGAATGATGCCATAATCTGCAGGTAGTGCATGAAGATGGGAAGAAGGTCAGACGTCAGCATCCCCTGACTCAGTCAGATATGGAGGAGTTGCAAGTAGGTTTTATTTGTATTAGTCCCATCTCTTAGATTCATGATATGCTTTGGTGCCTTGTCTATGATGCTATTTTGGTCTTTTATGTCAAAAATTTGTGAACAGTGCTATTATGAAAGATACTCTCACAATATCCTTTTCTGTGCTCTTGTGCTATGGAAGTTATATATTAGATCCTTGTTTACGTTGATAATTCTTGAGCTTTTGTGAAATTGAACTTTTGTCTCTTACCATCTAATGTAGTCTCGCATTGTTGTTGCTGAAAATTTACCTGAGGATCATTGCCACCAAAACCTCATGAAGATTTTCTCTGCTGCTGGGAGGTACTAAGATCAGTTTCTTTAGGAACTTCTATTCAAATTCTTAATTTGGTGATCACAGATTCACAAACTGTTTCGCTGATCCTACAAGTGTTTATTCTTTGACAGTGTAAAGACAATTCGTACCTGTCAGCCACAAACCTCAAATAATAATTCTTCCTCAGCATCCCGATCAGCAAAAGCGGATGGCATGCATTTCAGTAACAAGGTATACATACGCATATATTTATGGAATGAAAAGGTACACATATGCATGCCTTGGTCTGGAGTAGCTTATGGAGTGTAGTGTTAATTAGACTATCATTGGTTTTGCAACTAAGATTATTTTCCTAGTCCTACCCAAACATCCTCTAAAACACCACTACAAGCACTAACATTGCAGCGTCTGTATCAGTGTCCACGCTGTGAATTAGGAAGGTTCCTGACAGATTATTTTATGGATGTTCAATTTTTTGAAAACATACTTGATGCTCCATCACAACGTTAATGCAATTATTACTCTACCTTATGTTGAATTGGTCCTTTTATTATTATATATATACACTTTTAGATGTCAAAGTATGTGATATATAAGCTCCTTTCCTGTAGTTGCATGCATTTGTGGAATATGAATCCCCTGAGCTAGCAGAGAAAGCTGTAAGTACTCGTATTAGATTCAACTTTAATATAGCTTTTCCATGCTGTTTAGAGAAGGTAAATGTGCATTTCTATCATGCAGGTGGCTGAACTTAATGAAGAGGGGAACTGGAGGAGTGGACTTAGAGTCCGGTTAATGCTTAGACGCCTGGTATGCCAAAATATGGTTCCATATGTAGTTCAGTTCCAGTTCCTGAAATTATCTTTTTGGTCAAAATGAAAAAGGAGTGGGAATATTGCTTCTGTAGTTCTTTTAAGTTCCTGAAATTTATGGTTAAGTTAACAGAAAGTGTTGGCTTATTGTTCAAATTCAAGAAAAAAGCTGGTTGTTTAAAATTTTCATTTTGTGCAGAATCAATTGACAATTAGGGTATGTAATCTTATGATCGAGTGCAGGCTTGTAATGTATGATTTCTTACACCCCCATGGTTTAAAAAAAAAAAACAGTATGATTTCTTGTATATTATTATGATCCATTTTGACAAAACAGATTTAGAGATTAATAAGCATTACTTTAGTACTGCATGTAAGGGCATGTGCTGGGTTGATCCTATACTACTAGACTGAATGATCCTTTAAGTTGTTGAATCTAATTGGATCGAATAGTCGGTTGATGGATTTCTGTTTGTTTCATTCAGTCAAAACCTGGTCAAATGCGAGGGAAAAAGGGGCAGGATGGGGAAGTGCAATTAGATGAAGAGGATGCTTCTGCACCTGAACAAATACATCATGCCAATGAGAAACAATCAGACGATACTTCCCGGCAGTTTGATGCTCATTCACATGAACAAGTAAGTGCAAACAGACTTGTAATTTACCCCTAATTGTTGTACATACTTATTTACATGGTAGAAATTGACGATTGTAATACACAAGCAAGAGAGCACTTTTGTTATGATGAAAATTTAAACCAAATTTTGCATCTGTGTGCATCAGCAGATCTCACCTCTCTTTAAGGGGTTACCTTGTTATAAACATGCATCAATTCAAGATTTTATGGGCATCAATTTAAGACTTTAAGGGCATGGTGTTAGTGACATCAAGTTGAGGATGACAACTTTAATCCTTGTTCTTATTTGTGCCAGGGAGAGGAACATGGCAATGATAAGGAGAGCGGGCAAAGGAAAGCGCGTAATCGACAAGGAGGACGCGGTAGGGGACGTGGGCGGGGTCAATATCACCACAATAATCGAAATCATGTTGGGACTCCTCATAACAGTTCAATGGGTAGTAGCGAGCAGCCAGGAATAGGTGTCAGTGTAGCCAAACAGCCTCCTGGACCTCGTATGCCGGATGGGACAAGAGGATTTGCAATGGGTCGCGGGAGGCCAGTTACCGTTGATATTGCACAATGACTGCGCACTTGATAGAAGTTTTCTTGTTTTTACTTTTCTGTATGGGTGGCTGCAATTACATGCTGGGGATGAGGAGCTATGTCTTCTCGTCTGTAGTTTGATGGCAAAGGTTTTACAAGGGCCCGTCAATCCAACGTAGTTTAAAGGTCACTTGTCAGTAGTATACGTTGAAATGTTGAATTACTTTTCTGGCTGGTTTGTATTCAGGAGCATTTCTTTCATTGTAGGTAAAGAAAACATGAGGAACCATAATTACCTATAGATAAATGTGAGTGAGAAGTACTTGGAATAGAGCTGTTGATTACAGTCTCTGAGTTGTATCATTTGGCGGGTGTGTAGAAATCCTAGGTTACAGAGACAAAGCAAACAGAAAATTGTGTGCTCTGAAATGTAGCTAGCACAAGTTGTCGTGATTGACGATGATATAAAAATGAAAAAATGAAAAAAAGAAAAAAAGAAAAAAGAGGTGGGAAGGCAGCATATGAGTCATCACACTCGATAGGCATCCCCATTTCCGCTCGTCTCACTCGTAAGTAATGGCAGAGTCAGAAGCAGCAGTAGCACCACCGCCACCACCCACCCTTCCCAACCCTAACCACCCCCCTCCTGAATCTCCGCCTCCGCCACCGCCGCCAGCTCCGAATCCGATAGCGAGCTGCATCTCCTCCAAAATCAAAAGGCCTTCCGTCCGAGTGACGTCGGAGTACGACAGCGACTCGGCGGTGTTCTTCCACAAGGTGTCATGCAAGGTGTTGGACAGTCTGGGCAAGCTGAAGCTCTCCTTCAGCAACGACCACAAGGGCGACCTCTCTCCGCCTCACCTCTCCTTCATCTCTCGCTACCTCTCCCTCCACTACAACTTTGAAGATCAGTCCACTCTCCTCAACAGCTCCATCGATGTTGGTCCCCGTGTGCAGTTCCGCGCTTCCCATGATCTCAAGGCCCAACAAGGCGAGGTCTCAATGGTTACCAAGCTCGCTGACCCTGGCTATGCTCTTCAGCTCTCTTCTCATTTCCCTTCTGCCGGCTTGGTCAGTCCCTTCCCTTTACACTTGGTTTTTATCTCTAATCTTACCAGCTAATTCTAATTAGACCAAGTATAGTCTTTAATTGGACACCTTTAACTTGTTGCTGACTTGCTGCTGCCACAAAGATTCACTCATACTCCACCTGTTGATATTTTAGCTGCGCTAAGAGAATAGGATACATTGTTGCACCACATAACATGACATAGTGTTTTTCTTGCAATCTCGCATGCCCAAAGAGAGTCATAGTGAAGTTATATTGCCTTGATTACGTTTCTGGTGCTGCAGCCTAAAGCTACCCTTAAATTCCCCCTTGGTGAAGTTACTTTGGAGGAAAAAGAAGAGGAGGAGGCGAACAAAATATATTCTGTAGATGGCATTGTCAAAGCCCGACTTTTGAACGGCCTCTGCACTGCTCACTATGTACATGACGATTTGAAGTTACGATACTCATTCAAGGTACATACTTGTCGCCTTATTATTATTCTTTTTTTCCACTTGCAAAACATGCTTGGATTTGTTGTGTTGATATGCAGTCCAGAAGACTGCTGCTTTCTACAATCATATTCTGTTTCTCTTGGTTGTACTATCTTTTCTGTGGTTTCCTCTCTGCGAAAACTGTTGCTGACAGTTTTTAAATTTATTACAGGATGAGGAGATGTCTTTTATCCCATCTATTTCTCTGCCTTCAAATGCATTGTCATTTGCTTTTAAGCGTCGGTTTGGTCCTTCAGACAAGTTGAGGTTAGTAATCTCTTCCGTTTTTCTTTCTTCTCTGTAAGCGTGCAAATTTTATTCATTTGTTTTGGTTTTTGTTTGTTGAGTTCATGATTCACTTGCTTGGTGAGTGGTGACAGATGTAAATACTTTTTTTTTGAATGCCAGATATGAATGTTATGTGAAACAAATATGATGCTTTCTTTTATGCTTATGAAATCCGATTCAGGTAGAGTTTGCCACTTATTATAACATGTTCTATGTCCTTTGCTACTTGTCTAATATGGTAAATTTGTGTGTGCCCTTGTAATGTTGCAAAGCAAATCCTCTATCCAATAATTAATCAGTTTGGCATGATGGATCAAGCATTTGAGACTAGAATTTGAAAATGGATGATTTGAAGTTTTGCACCCATCTGCCAAGCTATCTTGAGCAGATCTTGAGCAGTTGATGTATATAAAGTTAATTGTTAAAGACTATTCATCAAGCCGTTATGTACATAACAGTTCATTGGTTCAATTTAGATGACGTCATCTATGTCCTGTTTATCAGAAAGGTTGTAATGTGATGTTATAATGATTTCATCCAGTTACTGGTACAATTTTGATTCCGACTACTGGAGTGCGGTTTACAAGCACACATATGGCAAGGACCTAAAACTTAAAGCTGGTTATGATTCAGAGGTGCGCCTCGGCTGGGCATCTCTTTGGGTAAGTTCTTACAGATTTATTTTGTATTTTAAATCACATGGATATGTTACAACGTTGTAATAGGCTGAAATCATGAATGTTGAGATTGTCACACTCAGAGATACTTCTGTTATTTTTGTTCTTGGAGAAGGCTTGAGTTCACCACTTGGCACAAAAAGAGGCGTTTGCTGAACAGCCTGCAGTGTTTAATAAGAAAATTTGGAGGAACCATAAGATATATGTGGCGCTAGACAAGTCCTTTGCACGCAAACACACACACAAAAACTATTGCACAAGTCCTAGTGTATTCACAACGTGTGGCGTTATATTGTGAATTATGAAATCGCAATGTCTTTATAATGATATTGTGCAATAGTTTGTTAATATTGTTAGAAAAACTGTGATTAAGAACTTTTGCTAGTATTTATGTAGAATTAAAACGTTTAGATTTCCATCACAGAAATCAGTAATGAGTTGGGAAACTGTCTGGTCTGATTGGGAAATTGGGTAGCTCACCCTGTGATAACATGATATTAATGAGAGTCCATCCTGTTTCAGGTTGGGGATGAAGCTGGCAAAGCAAAGACAGCTCCATTGAAGATGAAGGTTCAATTCATGCTCCAAGTACCGCAAGATGACATTAGATCATCAGCCTTGATGTTCCGGGTTAAAAAGAGATGGGACATATAGTCTCGTTGTTGTAAAATTATTGATGGTGTTCCTTTCTTCCCTTTAATATATATATACATACATTAAACACTGGTTCTATTTCACACAGTATAGATGTGATACAACATCTGCTATTCTAACTATGCGTATTGCTGTGTAACGGGTTCAATTGTTTCATATTATCAGTTGAGATTAAATTGATATTATGATATGGGAAGAAGCAGTTAAATCACAAAAAGTCACGTGCTTATTTGTGCTAGAATTATATTGTTTGACAGCTAGTTATATAACAGAGTAAAAGTTCATTAAGGAAGGGCCTTAGGGTTAATACCAGAAAATGTTCTATTCTGGTTCACCTTCCAATTCCTAAAGTTCTATCGATGGTAAACCGTAGAGGTGGAGATCATCTGAAGCGTTGCCAAATGGGTAACCGGAAACGGGAGCAACTGAAGGCTTTAAAGATGGAAGAGGGGTTGAAGGGGAAGAGAGAAGAAGATCTGAAGGGTTCAAAGATGGTGGAGGATCTGAAGGCTTCAACCCCTTCACTCTTCCCCTTCAACCCCTCCACCATCTTTGAAGCCTTCAAAGATGGTGGAAGGGTTGAAGGGGAAGAGAAAAGAAGATTTGAAGGGTTCAAAGATAGTAGAGGGGAAGAGAGAATAAGGTCTTAAGCCTTTAAAGCGAAAATGCGAAGATCATAAGCCTTATAATGTAGCCGAGGTGGTTAAGCGGAGAAAGGAGAAGGAAGAGGCAAATAAGATAAAGCAGAAAAGGGAGAAGGACGAGGGGGAGCCGCCAACAGAGGAGGAGGAGGAGGACGAGGGCGAGGGCGAGCCGCGTAGCAGGACTCTCTCTCACTTTATTCAAACTTGCAGTCAGTTTGTTTGGATTTGCAAAAATTGCATATTAGTTTTCCTAACGAAACTGTGAAGTACATAACTAGTGTTGGGTCACTTACACTGCTTCAATGTATTATTATGGTCACTGAACAACTAATCCGTCTCACTTCTATATAAATTTAATTTTCTCCAATACCCTATCTATTTTAATCCATAATTCACTTAGGTAACTAATGTAATTAAATTCTGAAAAATAATATGAGTAGGCATCCAAATGTATCAGTTTGATTAGTTGCTCGATCATATTTATAAGCCTCGATCATCCTTAGTTTGCAGAGACAACTTTTTATATGAGTATGAAATCATGCTAAATTCATGTTCACAAATCAAATTCACAGAAATCAGTAATGAGTTGGGAAACTGTTGGTCTGATTGGGAAATTGGGTAGCTCACCCTGTGATAACATGATATTAATGAGAGTCCAAATTCACACAGTATAGATGTGATACAACATCTGCTATTCTAACTATGCGTATTGCTGTGTAACGGGTTCAATTGTTTCATATTATCAGTTAAGATTAAATTGATATTATGATATGGGAAGAAGCAGTTAAATCACAAAAAGTCGCGTGCTTATTTGTGCTAGAATTATATTGTTTGACAGCTAGTTATATAACAAAGTAAAAGTTCATTAAGGAAGGGCCTGAGGCTGATAGCGAACCATTTTCGATTGGCAAATGTGTAGATGAAGCTCTCAACAGTTATTATACTTGGATTATCATCAACTGATGCCTCTAATGGAAGCCCTGTATTCCACTTTGAATGATAAATTGGGACAGAAATGAGGCGGTGGTATAGGACCCTGTAAGAGTTTCAAAATGAATCAACAAAGTAGTGTAGGTTTTATTTGTGAATAAAATATGAACAAAACAAGCGGCTGGATCTTTGGTATGGTTTTGTCATTAACCTGGGATGCCATGTGCCTGTTTCTGAGTACCAGCTGAGAGCTGAACTGAATCTAATCCAGTGCAAATCTATGCGACATCCTTAACCACTACAGCTCCAGTAGAAGGAAGTGGAATCCATCAAGTTTACATTTCTCTCTTTCCAAGTGAATGTAATATATTTCTGAATAGATCATCTTCAAATGATACAACAACTTTTATATACAAGGAGAATGTAGAGCTATTCTAGGAAAGCTATAAAAGGCAATCAACTATATATCAATTAATTACACATAATCACGATCCATGAGTTACTCCAATATGATTGCTAGAATAACTCCATGATCCATCAATTACTCTAGAATGACCGCTGGAATCATTCCATTGATACAAAAGATCATGTACCTGATTTCTTCCTTTAATACAACGCCAGAGTGTTTCCCAAGTTGGTGTTTCTCGTGCATAGAGTAAATAGTATGGTACTGATATTAGACCCCTTCGTGCTCTCAGAACTACGGATCTCTATTCCTTCAGGATAAAGCTGCAATTAGATATTGAGGTCAACAGATTACCTTAGCATATACGTTTAAATACTTGTAATGGAATACTTGGATGCATATAAGACTGCCTTAGATTCCATCGTGCTGGACATTTATATACATGTTGGTAATTGAATGATAAAAAATCATTGATTTTGACCCATTAATCACTTTACTCACTCATATTTTAAAAATGTCACTTAATTACTCATTCACTTTTGATTTTGTCTCTCACTTAACTCACTGCAGTTAAACTTACCGTTAACAAACCACAAAAAATATTTCTAACTTATTTTTAAAGTTATTAGATCATTTTTCAATTTTTTTTCTTGATATTTATATGAAAAAGAGTAACTTTAAAAAATATGAAATTATATTGAAAAAATATATTATTGTAGTTTTTTTTTTGGTACAAATTATTTGTAGTTCTTTTCATCGTAATAAAAAAAAATTAACTTATAAATTAATGCATATATATTTAACTTATTTGAAAGTTATTACATTATTTTCAACTTTTTAAAAAGAAAATTTTAGAATTTCTAATACAAAACAAATGTTTTAGAATTAAAATCTAATGAGGAAACAACATTGTTTATTTTTTTCTCAAAAATAAAAAAAAACTAATTGGAAATTATTTTTTGTTGGTTAGACAAGTATACCCTCGAGTTAACGGCTACTAACGGTTGGTTTAATGGCAGTGAGTTAAGTGAGAAAGATGATCAAAAATGAGTGAGTTAAGTGACATTTTTGAAATTTGAGTAAGTAAAATGATTAATATGTCAAAAGTCATGACTATTTGTGATATTTTACCTAATTGAATTGACGGGTCAAATATTTCCACAAATAATGAAACAAGGCATGAATAGCCCTTAGAAAAACATATGTTGAATCAGAATACGGATATATAATTGATTTGCATTTGAGGCGGTCATAAATACAGTGCTGGTATGAGAAGTCTGAACCGCCAGTACAGAAACAAGCACAATGCATAATACATTTTTCCCTTATGGCATAGGACACATTGCAACAAAATGAAAATGCAGTGATAGATGAAAAATCATCAAAAAGGTAGGATTACAAATGAAAGTAGAGAATAGTGCAGAAGATGAGCATAACACAAACGATTAAGTTAAAGTGATTAGAGCACAAAGCAACCAAGTGTGCGAGGCAGTAAGGTAGTGTCTGGAGAGGTATGGTATTCGAAAATGCGAGGAGTCTGGAATTGGCCGGTGAAACAATTCTTCCTGTCCTTGTCGACCTTGGCGATATCAAATTCGAACTGAAATAGTAAGGCAGCACCGAGTACAGTCTCAATTTCATCAATAAACTCTTTGCCAAGTGGTTTTCTCGTACGGGTGGTGACAAGGCAGACATTGTTTCCCCCAAGATGGAACAAATGACAGTCAAGCGGATGATGTTGAGGGAGCGCAGCAACTGGCAGCTTCATCTCCATTATTTCACTGACATCTCCCTCCAAGGATATAAGATGAACTACTAGATCATTCCGTAAATAGATGCCCTCATCTTTAACCGAAAAGAGCAACTTGTATTCTGGCTGCGGCAAGTCCAGCACTAGAGCTCGGCCTGTAAACGGAAAAGGGCCACCTTGGCACATGCCGGGGACTCTCCTCCATTCTGGGTCAGGCGCCGCAAGGTCAAAGCAGAATATCGAGGGTTCCGGTTTATCGATGTATATGCCGTTCTCTTGGCTAGATATAAACAATTTGGTCCCGAGTATTGCATAAGAGTGCTCGGAGCCATGATTAGGATATTTTGGCAGACGTGACCAAGTACCCTGTTGGGGGTCAAATACCTCAAATGAAACAAATTTGTTATACTCCTTACCGGACAGAACATAGAGTTTGCCGTTAAACTCAACCGTCAACGGTTTAAGCTTCCCTCCGTTCAAAGTCCCGGGCATCTTGACTATTCCTTGGTTGGGGTCATGGACATCAAAGGCATAAGCATCTGTGCTGGCATCAGGGCCGAATGGTAATCCGAAACGATGAGGATCCAAGTTGGGTTTCAAGCCGCTGGCGAAAACAATCTTGGATCCCAAAACACCGCAAGCACATTCATCTGGGAGATGTCCGTCGACCAGATTCGACACTTGTCTTAATTCTACTTTCTCCGACGACGACGGCGACAGCAAATCAGCAAGCTTGATGGAACGAACAACATAAGCAAAATCCCGAGGCTGATACGTCGCAGTAGGGATGTCTATGGGCTGTCTGTAAGTTTCAAAGCTACAGATGAATAGAGACTTATCACCATATTCGTCCTTTATGTTTGTACCTGTGCACACACGCTTCTGCGGACGCGGGCTTTCTTCACCGTAGCTTTCTGGGTTCAACGACATGGTGTATCTCTGTTTGCTCTCAAGTACGATGATGGTGCGGCTTGAGCTTCGAGTTTGAGGAGGGGTGGTTAGGTTTTTGGCGTTTATATAAACCATCTTGTTCTTCATCACACACTTGGATTTACATTTTCTAATTACTATTGGATTTGGATCGGAGTCCAGTAGTTTTGGGTTGGGCTCAAACGAAAACTCGGCCCTGTTGCTTTATATAATTTTTATTTTTTCCATCATACTGTATAAACAGTTTAATTTGTGTAAGTAAAATACGATACGTGAATTATACGTTAAAAGTTCATACATGTATCATTCGGTGATTTTAAATAAAAAATAATTTTAAAAATTTGGTCATAAAATACAGAAACGGCAAATTTAAAAATACGATACGTACGTGCTTAATTCAGGATGCAATGAAAAATACGTACGGAAAAATTCGGGTACATGTTTGTACCAATTTGCTCTAATATATTATTGTAAGAGTCTCATTTAATTGAGTCTAGAGTATTGAGTCTTGTCATAGTTTTTGATTACAAATGGATGGATATATATATATACAGATTTTCTCAGGTGCGGATGTCTACATTTATTCTTACGGTGCGGATTTTCATTTTACACTCACTTTTCAATCGAATTTTCACATCTCTACCATCTAGTCTTTAGATACTAATATGTAGATCATTTCTGCAAAATTTTAGCTAATTTAGTTATCATTAAGACACTCAAAACTGCGAAACTATGACAAAATACTGAGGAGGCGACCGGACGACGGAGGAGCAATTCGCAGCTCCACCCCGCTGCAAAACGTCGACGTCTCGACGAGGTCGGTCTGGACTGTGTTTTTTTGGGAGTGAAAGAGATGACATTGGTTAACGTGTTGTTATTTTTGTCAGTGGCATATATGACATGTAATTTATCATTGGCCCTTGATTCTACATACGCTAAATACGAAAAACAACAATCACATAACTAATCTTGGGTCACTTACACTAATGATCACATAACCTCTTGGTTCACTTATACCGTATATCTAGAAACGATTATCAAACACCTCTGCTTCAATGTATTAGAACAACTAATCCGTCTCACTTCTATATAAATTTAATTTTCTCCAATACCCTATCTGTTTTAATCCATAATTCACTTAGGTAACTAATGTTGTTAAATTCTGAAAAATGATACGAGTAGGCATCCAAATGTATCAGTTTGATTAGTTGCTCGATCATATTTATAAATTGTTATCATCCTTAGTTTGCAGAGACAACTTTTTATATGAGTATGAAATCATGCTAAATTCATGTTCACAAATCAAATTCACAAATTGAACCTGCGATACCTGAATTAGGACTCATGCATTCTACTCTACCGTATATCTAGAAACGATTACCAACACCTCTGCTTCAATGTATTAGAACAACTAATCCGTCTCACTTCTATATAAATTTAATTTTCTCCAATACCCTATCTGTTTTAATCCATAATTCACTTAGGTAACCAATGTTATTAAATTCTGAAAAATAATACGAGTAGGCATCCAAATGTATCAGTTTGATTAGTTGCTCGATCATATTTATAAATTGTTATCATCCTTAGTTTGCAGAGACAACTTTTTATATGAGTATGAAATCATGCTAAATTCATGTTCACAAATCAAATTCACAAATTGAACATGCGATACCTGAATTAGGACTCATGCATTCTACTCTACCGTATATCTAGAAACGATTATCAAACACCTATGCTTCAATGTATTAGAACAACTAATCCGTCTCACTTCTATATAAATTTAATTTTCTCCAATACCATATCTATTTTAATCCATAATTTACTTAGGTAACTAATGTTATTAAATTCTGAAAAATAATATGAGTAGACATATATCCAAATGTATCAGTTTGATTAGTTGCTCGATCATATTTATAAATTGTTATCATCCTTAGTTTGTAGAGACAACTTTTTATATGAGTATGAAATCATGCTAAATTCATGTTCACAAATCAAATTCACAAATTGAACATGTGATACCTGAATTAGGACTCCTGCATTCTACTCTGCAGTTTAGAATTCCAAATAGCCAAACATACTGAATGAGTCATTGGTTCTGCCCTTCATGTACTCAATGGTTGCCAAGCTCGCTGACCCTCATATACCTGGCTATGCTCTTCAACTCTCTTCTCATTTCCCTTCTGCTGGTTTGGTCAGTGCCTTCACTTTACACTTGATTTTCCTCTCTAATCTCACCAACTAATTCTAACTTGACCAAGTATAGTCTTGAATTGGTTCTACTGCTGTGATGGAAAAGTATTATTCCAAAACTGTCTCTCTTTTTGCGCATTTGATCTGCCAAGGTTCATCATTTGGATTTTTTGAATTGCTCAAACTGTTCTTTGATGTGATTTCACTGTAGCACAACCAGTTCCAATATACATGTAATTGTACGAATAGAAAATTAGACACCTGACACACCTTTAAGTAGTTCCCTATCTTCCTGTTGCTGCTGCCACAAAGATTCACTCACTCCACCTGTTGATATTTTAGCTGCGCTAAGAGAATATGATACATTGTTGCACCACATAACATGACATAGTGTTTTTCTTGCAATCTCGCATGCCCAAAGAGAGTCATAGTGAAGTTATATTGCCTTGATTACTTTTCTGGTGCTGCAGCCTAAAGCTACCCTTATATTCCCCCTTGGTGAAGTTACTTTGGAGGAAAAAGAAGAGGAGGAGGCGAACAAAATATATTCTGTAGATGACATTGTTAAAGCTAGCCCAACTTTTGAACGGCCTCTGCACTGCTCACTACGCACATGACGATTTGAAGTTACGATACTCATTCAAGGTACATACTTGTCGCCTTATTATTTATAATTTTTTTCACTTGCAAAACATGCCTGGATTTGTTGGGTTGATACGCGTTGGGTTGATACGCAGTCCAGAAGACTGCTGCTTTCTACAATCATATTCTGTTTCTCTTAGTTGTACTATTTGTTGGGTTGATACGCACTCCAGAAGACTGCTGCTTTCTACAATCATATTCTGTTTCTCTTAGTTGTACTATCTATTGTTGCTGACAGTTTTTAAACGATGCGGATCCAAGTTGGGTTTCAAGCCGCTGGCGAAAACAATCTTGGAGCCCAAAACACCGCAAGCACATTCATCTGGGAGATGTCCGTGGACCAGATTCGCCACTTGTCTTAATTCTACTTTCTCCGACGACGACGGCGACAGCAAATCAGCAAGCTTGATGGAACGAACAACATAAGAAAAATCCAGAGGCTGAAACGTTGCAGTGGGGATGTCTATGGGCTGTCACCATATTCGTCCTTCAGTTCCAACCCGCCACCGCACCGAACTAGAGGTGTACCTGTGCACACACGCTTCTGCGGACGCGGGCTTTGCTCTCCTTCTTCACCGTAGCTTTCTGGGTTCAACGACATGGTGTTTCTCTGTTTGCTCTGAAGTGCGAGGAGGGGTAGTTAGGTTTTTGGCGCTTATATAAATACCAAATCACATATATATCCTTTAAAAAGATTTGAAACACAAATAAATCCACTTGTGTTGTTATTAAACAAATAAAGACAATTTTTAACAATTAAGGACAATCTTTTTTCTGCATGCCATGTGTCATGTTTTAATTTACCAAACTAACCCTATACTAATTAAATATGTTTTTAGAAGAGAAAAGTCTCTCATTTTGAGATTTTTCAGTAAATGAATACAGTAACAAATTTTCAATAACTTAGTGTAGTAGCAGTTAATTATAGTAAAAGTAGTAGCAGATGTTAACATTCCAGTAAATAGAATACAGTAGTAGGTTTTTAATAATTTAGTGTGTAGCAGTTAATTCTAATAGAAGTAGTAGCAGGGGTTAACATTCTAGTAAATGGAATACAGTAGCATGTTTTTAATAACTTAGTGTAGTAGCAGTTAATTCCAGTAGAAGTAGTAGCATGGGTTAACATCTCAGTATAAGTAGTAGCAGGGGTTAACATTCCAGTAGCAGAGTTTTAGTGGTTCAGCTAGTGTAGTAGCAACTTCAGTAAGTGCAGTAGCAGGTTTTCAGTTGCTCAGCTAATGTAGTAGCATGTTTTGCTGGAAAGCTACAATTCTAACAAATGTAGTAGCAGAGTTTTAATGGTTCAGCTAGTGTAGTAGCAGCTTCAGTAAGTGCAGTAGCAGGTTTTCAGTGGCTCAGCTAATGTAGTCACATGTTTTACTACTACAAGGTCGTCTAATCTTCATGCTACTACATTGTGTGGTCGTCCAATCTTCCGGCTACTACACTGTCTGGTCGTCCAATATTCCTGCTACTACACTGATCGTCAAATCTTCCTGCTACTACACTAGTCGTCAAATCTTCATGCTACTGCCTAGTCGTCCAATCTTTATGCACAATGAGATATACAACACTAATCACACTCAAAAGCCAACCACATTTCTCTCTCTCTCTCCTTACCTTTCTCTCCGATTCGAATCCCCACCGCTTCGGTCAGTGCCGGACTCAGAAGATCAGCTCCGAGCTTCATTTCCCGCCGCGCAACGTCACTGTGAATCTGCAACTCTCTTTTGAAACCCTAATTTTTGTATCTAACACGACACCGTTTCGGATGCAAATGCAAATCTGCGCTTTCGGTGTGGGACTTTATAGCTGGGCAGCTCAGTCGGAGCTTGTGGAGTTGTAATTGTGGTGCTCCGGTTTTGATCTTGTATGTTTAGCTGTAAATGCAGGGTCGATCTAGCATGCAGCAGATATCTAGCAGGCGGAGTCGATCGAGCGGCGAAGTCGATCGAGCGGCAAAGTCGATCTAACAGCGGCGTCGATCTAGCAGCGACGGAGTCGATCGGCGAGGTGCAGGTGGCGGAGTCGATCTAGCAGGCGGCGGAGACGATCGGCGAGGTCGATCTAACAATTACGGCGGATTCGATCGGCGTTGTGTGGTGTGCAGAAAGAGAGAGAGAGAGAGAGAGAGAGAATGACAGATCGGAGAGAGAGAAAATATTTTTAGTTACGGCGAGGTCGATCTAACAATTACGGCGGATTCGATCGGCGTTGTGTGGTGTGCAGAGAGAGAGAGAGAGAGAGAGAGAGAGATGACAGATCGGAGAGAGAGAAAATATTTTTAGTTACGGCGAGGTCGATCTAACAATTACGGCGGATTCGATCGGCGTTGTGTGGTGTGCAGAGAGAGAGAGAGAGAGAGAGAGAGAGAGAGAGAGAGAATGACAGATCGGAGAGAGAGAAAATATTTTTAGTTATGGTATTTTTAGTTAGGCAGTGGTAGTTTTGTAGTTTTTTTAGAAAAGATTGGTTTTTTAGGTATTTTGTGTAAAAATTGATGACAAGGCATGAGACTCTGCATTGTGGGCTTAGGCTTATGTCCTTATTTGTGTAAATCTGTTGAATGTTGGTTTTTCTGTGTTTTGCAACTGTCTATGGTTGTGGGATGTTATTTTCTCTTATATAACCATGTTGTTCTTCATCACACACTTGGATTTACATTTTCTAATTACTATTGGATTTGGATTGGAGTCCAGTAGTTTTGGATGCAAAATAGTTGGGCTCAAACGAAAACTCGGCCCGTTGCTTTATATAATTTTTATTTTTTCCATCATACTGTATAAACAGTTTAATTTGTGTTAGTAAAATACGGTACGCGAATTATACGTTAAAAGTTCGTACGTGTATAATTCGGTGATTTTAAATGAAAAATACTTTTAAAAATTTGGCCATAAAATATGGAAACGGCAAATTTAAAAATACGATACGTATGTGTTTAATTCGGGATGCAATGAAAATACGTAAGGAAAAATTCAAGTACATGTTTATACCAATTTGCTCTAATATTATTGTAAGAGTCTTTTACGTTATTTAAGAGTCTCATTTAATTGAGTCTAGAGTATTGAGTGTTGTTATAGTATTTGATTATAAATAGATATATGTATCTATTGGTTGTAAACAACGGATTCAAAGTTGCCAACCGTCTTTTATATATGTCATCAATCTAAATAGTATATTTAGCGTAGGTTTTATATGTGAATAAAATATGAAAGGTGATGGTAAGGCTAGATCTGATGCTAATGCTATGATGCAAAAGAACAAAACAAGTGGCTGGATCTTTGGTATGGTTTTGTCATTAACCTGGGATGCCATGTGCCTGCTTCTGAGTACCAGCTGAGAGCTGGGCTGAATCTAATCCGGTGCAAATCTATGCAACATCCTTAACCACTCCAAATTCAGTAGAATCCATCAAGTTTACATTTCTCACTCTCCGACGACGCCAGAGCGTTACTGAAGTCGGTGTTTCTCGTGCATAGAGTAAATAGTATGGCACTGATCTCAGAACTACAGAATGGTCTATATTCATGTTCAAGATTGGCATAGGCACTGAGGTAGAATAATGTGAGCATATACATGGAATACTCCAATATGTAACTGTTGGAGCGAGTTGTGTGGAGGTCAAAAATAAGAAGAATAAATAAATAAGATAAATAGAAAATAATAAGAAAGAAAATAGCAAAGAGAAAGGGTGAGGAGGCAGGCAGCGGTAGAGACATTGAGCCAAAAACACAAGAGAGAAGGGGAAACCTAAATCCCTTTTCCTTATTCCATTTCGCAGGGAATTATCTAAAAGAAGAGAAAGAGAGACAGACACAAAGGAAAGGAAAAGGTTTGGAATGAGCAGCCTCATACCTTTGAGGCTTTTGTTGCCTCCTCTATCCCCCACCATTACTCTCCAATATCCTCCTTTCCAGCTACCCTCCTCCAAGTCCTCCTTCAAATCCTTCTCCTCCTCCTATCTGCCATGTGCCTGGAACACCACCTCATCTCCCTCCAAACGCCGCAAGGTAATCTTTCTCTGTTTCTCCATGCCTTTTGTATTATCAATAGGGTATTGTTGGTTCCCAGAATTAGATCTTTTGTGATGGAAAGAACAATACTTTTAAGTTGTTATCCTTACTTCCTGGAGGAATCCCGTTATTCTTCAGTTACTTATTGATACAATTGGGTCTCGTTTATGCGTTTCTGTGTTATCACAAGAGCCGGTGAGGTTTTGTTCTTTGTTAATGTTCATTTACTTTACACTATTTGGTTATTGAAAGAATCAAAGCATGTGTCTTGCATCATCAGAATTCTTCTTTGGCTTCTTTTCAATCGCAAACCAAATAAAACATCATTTCTTGTTTCTTTCAGTGTCAAGTTTAGACTGCTTCTCTTCCAACTGCAGTTCTGCAGCCTTTCATAAGCTAACTGTATGAGTCTGTACAACCTTTTTGAATTAAACCTTTAACCCTGAGCACCCAAAACTTTTGGGGATCAAACAAGTAGCCAATGCAAGTCTTCACCACAATAAGGCTTTGCAGAGTTTAGTTGGTATCACATGTTTCACTATTAGTTTAAAGCATAAGCCCTCTTTTACAATTTTTAAGGCAGAATTTCTTCCTCATTCTTATGATTGTGGTAAAGCCAACGATAACAACCAATAAGTAATGACGCCTGGTTTTTTGGATGAAAAGTAGTGGCACATGTTAAGAGTAGTGCTGAGCTCGAACTTGTGTTATCACCACTCTTTGTGGCAGTTGGTTTTCACTAATGATTTACTACCAGGGCTCTGTTTTTCTGTACTGGTATAGTGGCTTTGCGGACATATGGGAAGAGATCAAGATATAGACAATCGATCAACTGAAGACAAGAGTGGCATGCAAATGTTTGGTTCTGATGAAGAAATAGGCACCCAAATCCCTACTCAAGCTCAATCTGTTGTTGAAGGATCGGGATCAGTTATGGTTTCAGAGTTTAGACCTGCAGCTGATGTGGATTATCTGCAGGTGTGTTACTATTCTATTGGGCTTCATTTCATTTCGTATCTCTCTCTCTCCCCCATTTACTTTGTTTTTTATTTGTTCTTTTATGTGAGCATGGGTGGTCAGTGTGGCATTCATGATTCCTTCCCAACCTTGTCGAATTTTATTGATGATGCCTACTCTAAACCCAGTAACTCGCAACTATATGTATGACGTATAGACTCGGGGTGCGTTGTGGAACTGTTCACACAAGAAGTGATATAGAAGAATTTGGTTTTAAAATTCTATCTAGCTAATCAATATTTGATTGATTTTTAAAACAAATTTAATTGGAGAAACCATTAAGGTTTCAGTTCTACCACAGATCTTCATAGCTCTAGTTTATGTTTCTAATTAACAAAATATCATACTATATAAGAGACCGTCACACATTTTTCTGTGGGTGCATACACATGTATTTGCTTCTAAATTTCTAAAGAATCTTCCCATGTTTAGACATAGAATGATTAATTCTGCTGTTTACACAATCAAACATTTATATTCAGGTTTAAACATAGAGAAAAATCATCAACTTGGTTTAGTACAAAGAAATCAAAAATTTCATTGTTTATTAACTTGTTTACACTATAGTTAACATTTGAAATCACATTTCTTCCTGCATTGTCAAGCATACGACATAATTTAGCTGAACCATAAACAATGCATCATGGTTTATATTTCAATGACACTAAGTATATACTTGTTCAATACTGACACTTATTGTTCTAGGGACAATAAATGTAAAAGTTTGTCAATCTTCAGTTTCATAGTTGTGCTCAAAGTTAAGTAAACAAACAAATAATTTGGGGCCGAAAAGGTATTATTTAGGACAGTAGTTAAAATGGGGTTGCTTAGACATCTTTTGATAATCATTTCTGTGTGGTTTCTATACTAATGTGGACCTATTCTGGTTGTCTTGTATGCTATTATCCAAAGCTTTATAAAACCTATAGTACGTACTGACTTGTCACAAGCCAAAAGTCTGGGAATTAAGGGTAGTTCTGCATCCTAAATGGGTTTGTTAGATGGTTTGAAAATCTGTTTGGAATAATCTTTCTCTCTAGTTTCAACAGTCACAGTTCATATCATGGTAACAGTCATTTAGCAGCTTCTACTAACTGGCCCATCTCTTGGAAGATATTGCGTGCTTTAAGTGTATTTTGTCACTTTGTTCTATCTTTAACGTCCAAGTTTATTAGCAACTTGAATTACTCTCTGTCTAAATTTGCTGATACTTACAGTTTCTTTTGCGTAACACAATGTGCAGGAGTTATTAGCCATTCAGCAACAAGGGCCCAGATCAATTGGCTTTTTTGGGACCCGCAATATGGGATTCATGCATCAAGAACTTATTGAGATACTTAGTTATGCGATGGTTATCACTGTAAGAGCTGTAAATACATGTTATTTTACATACTGGTGTAATGAGTTCTGAGTACCGACTGAAATATCTAATGTTCAATAATACTGATTAATACCCCTGTTTGTTTGTGAACTTTTCTTTGCAGAAAAATCACATTTATACATCAGGAGCATCTGGTACTAATGCAGCTGTTATCAGGGGTGCTTTAAGAGCAGAGAAGCCAGAACTGCTTACTGTAATCTTGCCTCAAAGCTTGAAAAAGCAACCTCCTGAGAGCCAGGAATTATTGTCGAAAGTAAGAATTTCTTGAAAAGACATTTCTGTAGAGCTTTTTATCTTTAATATTACTTATCTTGAAGCTTTTATAGAACTGCAGTTATCACTAGGTTTTTGCATCATGGTTTTTAGTATCCTTGTTGGTTTTTTAATGCTATTTGTCTATAGCAACTCCTTTGACCTTTATAGAAGGTCTTGTGTGCTACGATCTTGACCTCTGGATCATTGACGAATCTTATTGCTGTGTATAAGAACAGAATTTAATACTCATATGGTAGTTGATAATCTTTTGAAATTTGCAGGTCAAGAATGTGATAGAGAAGCCTCACAACGATCATCTACCACTGCTAGAAGCCAGCAGGTTGTTAGTAGCTCCGCTTTATATCTTTATTTATTCTTTAATGTTTCAGTTCCTTTTGTTTACAGTATTGTATAGCTAAAGATCTATATTTTGTTCTATGCTGAAAATCCAGAAAGTATGATAAAGATATCAATTTATAGAAAGCAGTTAATATTTAGCATCTCCCATCTTGAGGTGAAATGCCAAAGTTTCACTTGCATCACCTAATAGACTTGGGCCTAGGTGGGGGAAACATGTGTTTGTGGAAGTTGCTCTTTCTGTCTAGACAGAAGCTGAAAGAGCTACTTGATGTCTAAGCTTGTAAATCACCAGTTCACCACTGCTCTATTTTCCATGATCAAATTTGAGCTTGTAGGTCAGCTTGAATTTTCGACCCAGACTTTGTCAAGACTGTTGAATTTAAAATTTGTCCAACAAGTAACTCCACATATTATCTTAAGCATCTACCTGTATGCTCAAGTGGCAAAATATACTTTGATGATGCATTATCTTGCAATACATCTATCTCTCACTCACTTTTTAGTCTGCTTACATCTGTTGACCTCGGCAAATGATGTTTTGCTATACTTGCCCACTCTCATTTGTGACCTTATGTGAGGAGCACAAGTGCAGGAATGAGTTGCAATTTTTTTTTTCCCTTTAGTTTCAGTCTTGGGAAGATTAAAATGATGCTTATGATCAAACTCCAGTATTGTTAGCTTTGAATGTTAGTAGCCGAGGCAGGGATATCTCTAATTAGTCCAAGTTTGCTGTTACGGATTCTTACTCGGGCTCTTGTTTTGAATATGCAGGTTGTGCAATATGGACATCATTTCACATGTACAGCAAGTAATATGCTTCGCGTTCCATGACAGTAAATTGTTAATGGAAACTTGTCAAGAGGCAAAAAATCTGCGGAAAATTGTGACGCTGTTCTACCTGGATTAAAACTATTGTTTTCTCTGTCCATACATTTTAGGAAGGGAGAGTTGGAGCGGGAGAGGGAGCTTATTTTTTGCTTGTAAAGAATTAGATGGAGTATATGGGTCAGATGGCATGATTTTGTAGAGTGATAGTGAGGGAGGTGGCCAATTTGCTTCTCTTTTCGTAATTGGAAAGAGCATATATTTTGTTGGTATATCTAATCTTGGAGGTGATGTTGGTGCATACCACACATTATGCATAATTATATGCCCGTTTCAGGCTACAGCGGCACATTGAAATTCAATGACATTCCTAGTGATTTGTCTCCAGGATCAATCGAAACTCTGGGAACAATGTAGTATTAAATTGTACCAACCGTGTCATGCCGGCTAATCTCCGTTGGTGTCCATGCTGGCTAGTATTATCTTTGCTACAAGTTCACACTTTGATGTACTGCTTTCATTCTCCTTGAGAGACAAATAGAAAACCTTATTATACTCATTGACCATATTACATGCCATGCCATTGGCAGATGGGTGGACAATCCTAAGCTAATTAGCTTGAGTTCTTGACCTAGTCAACAAAAAACAGATATGCTTCTTAATTCCGGCCAAACACATAAACTAATCAGAATGATAACGATGATGATGATGATGCATTTATCCGATTTTGTTTTTTGGTCGCTTGTTCAAATTGTCCATAGAGTCCATAGACGCAAACACAATGGATTGCTGACTAGTATTATTTCCGGAGAAATTAAGTGTAGTTATCAAGATTTAAGAAAGAAAGTCACCCCAAGAAACCCTTTAACAAGGATCTTCTTCTCTTGGAAGTTGCTGGCCAATGATGGATGTGTGGGGGGCGTTCGATTTTGATTGGCCTTATAAAAGTCAGTAACTAGCTAGCTAAATGACGTGTTGGACTGATCGACTAATTCCATGTAAACCCGCCCCTAGCTTAATCGTCAGTCAGTTGTTACAAGTAGATAATAATATAATGCCAGCAATAAGCATGCCGATTTAACCATCACAAATGACTAGTTCCGTAGTCCAACGTCTTAACAGTACAGAGATATGAATAAATATGTGCGTGTATATATATACCTAGCTAGCTATATCATCGGCTTAATTGCTTGCTCGCTGCTCATTGGCCTCAAATTCGGAAGGAGATGCTAATTGCTGCTTGTTGGTTTAATTGGCAGCTGATCAATCCATTTTGGAATTGATAGATCAGATAATTAATATGGAGGGTCTGATCCCATTGGTGTTCAAGGCGATTAAGAGGAACAGAAGTCGGCAGCAACACACGAGGAGCCTCTCAGTTCAAACCCCTTACTTCTTCGTCGACGATGATGACGACCGTCATCAATATACCAGTACTAGTACTGCTGCAGCAGCTTTGCATGGAAGCGCTACTCAAACCAATTACCTCTATATCACACCTCCTGCTGTTAATATCCTGCCGAATGCTACAACCGATCATCATCATCAGCACCTTCACCACCGACGACACAAATCTGTTTCTGTAGTTGGTGATCGGGGCTACTCATTTGGAACCGCGGATGAGGAGCTAGATAACAACCAGCAGATGGCAAAGGTTGATGGTCATCAACGGCCAAAGCAACTTGTCCGGTTTAGGAGCCACAGATCATCCTTGTTCTCATGCATTTCTGGTGCTGCCTAGCTACATTTATAGTCCTGCAAAATTATTGTTATGTTTTTAAGTTCATTGCTGTAGTACGTGCTACTTTCATCTCGATCAATCTGTAATCCTCTGCTTGGTAATGAAATTCTGAAGAAAATTCTTCTCAAATGGCCGGGTTGGTGAGGGCTCCCCCAGCAACTACATATTGAATTAATTAACTATGGACCAATATACGATTGAGTCAAAGAACCACTAGCTATCACATAAGTATTTTGTTTTTAAAAATACTTATATATCGGTGTTGAATTATTAGGTTTGTTGGAAAATGGAAACCGATGGATACCAACCCACACGACACGTTCATACTACCGATGTATTCAGTTCGCCTTATTCGTTGGTGGTCATTTGTCAATCGAGAGTTTGGATGTACACATACATACAGTTCTAAAAAACGCTGAGCACTAATTGGGCGGACAACGCTTAAAAGAGTAATCGGGGATTAGTCGATTTGTATTTATTTTATTTTTTAATAACAAATAATTATATAAATACAATTAAAATATGTATTATAATGTCTGAAAATAATAAAAAAAACAACATATAACACTGAAAATAATGAAAATACATAACATATGTCCTTAAAAATGTATTAACAACAATGTTTTTAGGAAAATAAGAAATACAATTCAACATTTCAACAACAATGTCGTTGAAGCAAGTAAGAAACACAATTGAACAACAATGTCCTTAAGGAAATCCAAAAATAAAAAACACAATTCATCAACTAGGCAACAATGTCCAAATACAATTCAAATAAAGAAAAATACATTCTTGCAAGCCTACTCCTCAAATTCTTTTTCTCCACATCCTTTAAGTACTTCTTCGGTATCAGAGTCAAACTCAAAATCCATATTTTCTTCTTTCTCTTCGTATGAATCCATGGTTTTCACTTTTCAAAAAAAAAAAGAAGAGTTTTTTGGCCGCCCAACCGCCTAGGAGCCCGCCTAGCCGAATAGGCGCCGCCCAAGCGGCCAAAAAACAGCCAGCCGCCTACACTCGCCGATTTGCCTAAAATTGGGACGGCAACCCTTCTCCAGGCGCCTAGGCCGTTTTTTAGAACCTTGATACATACTAAATCGGATGCAAGTATTATCTGCAGCCGGAGAAACTTACAAACTCCTCGGATCGATGAACAAAAATTAAGGAATTGAAGGTCGATAACATGTCTGAGGTTTAGTGATTAGAAGGTCTACAAACTCTTATCAATGGGATGTTAACTAAGGAAATATAGAGCAACATTGCAACAGTTACATAAAATAAGGATGGATAATATGAATATATACATATTCTAACATAGAATTAATGTAGATTAACTTGATAGTAAAAATTGGATCGATCTTACAGATATACAGTACCAAAGACTTAGAAAAACAAAAATCCCTGTGGTGATGGATGGAAGGGTCAAGGCCGGTAAGGATAATTGATCGATGAACCCCGAATAGTGTGGAACTGTATCGAAGCAGGCAGGAGAGAAAGCTGTTGCATGCATATCATATAGAATGACGATTCATGAATGTGTTTGTTGATGGTCATCTAATCATAATAACCAAATGAAGCAGATGGAATATCGAATAACTAGATGACCATAAACAAACATATCCACTGCTGCAAATCATAACTTAGCTTGAGACGATCCAATAGTTCAGTAACCAGAAGAAAAGCTCAATCAGCTGCTTATACATATATATGGTCGGTCTTAGCTGAGAGACCGAGACTAGCTGCTAGCTCAGTGTTTAGGGTTTGAATGGGATTGAGATCCATCGATGACCTCCTATTCTTGTAGAGAGAAGAATATACCAGCATCATTCCGCATATACTCCGAGGATATACCTAGAGATTGTTCTGATTCTTATTGCTTGCTCTACCAGCTTACCTAATAGTCTCCTCTTCCAAATACTCACTGCTGTTCGTGCCAGAATCTCATTTTGAATTTCACATCCGGGTCTACTGTTTTCCAGTCCAGATACACCATCAAGGTCCGGCCCAGGCACGATCGAAGCCCGAAAAGCCCACTTTCAACAGGCTGAAGGGGACACATGTATTATATATAGAGATTATACGGCAGTGGATCTATTTAGCCATCAATATCAAAGTATGATGGACAAACATAGCTATTACCAGCTAATCTCTATTTATAATAATGAACAACCATGCAGATGGAATCCAAACTTAAGTTCCATACATCAAAATGATCAGATTCAGAACAAAGACAAGTGACAAAATCAAGAACAAGAGAGCCTATATAACAAACACAATCTCTACTTTGGAATTACCAACAATAGAGTTATATTAATATATATAGAGATTAGAGAGAGGCAGAGAACTACAAGACACACAAACATGGACAGGTACTACTCCTGCCTTTCTCTCTGCCTGCTGCTTGTCCTGGTGACGCCCACAGCCCATGGGGCGACTCCAGTCCCACATTTGAAGAGTGTTCGGCTTTGCAACCAGTGCTCCAAATGCGACTCCAGTAAATGCCCTCCAAGCGAATCCTACCCCCATATGACAGCCTTTGATGACACTCTTATTGCTGGTGCTTTACAGTCTGACTATGTGGATTTGCATGACAAAGGAGTTTATTCTGTGCCAGATGTCAAAGGTGGACAATCAACAAAATACAATGCTTATTTTGGCTGGAAATCCACTTCTGGTTCAGCTTCTGGATATCACAGGTACGCTCATCCTACTTTGATTTGTTATGTATCTGCAATTGAAGAAAAATAATATGAAGAACCACTTAGTAAACAAGTATGCAATATGTAAACATAGAGAATAATTGCCTGATGCCTCAAGAGTCAAGACCCTCCACTTTTTCAGCAGTTCTCTTTCTCTGCTGCAGCTTCTATTAACCAAATAATGTAGTACTCTTAACTTCTTAAGGAGTGTCCTTACAAACTAAATGGAAGCTATGGCTAATTTTTCTCATTCTATAAATATTGCCAGTCCTAATGGAAGTGTGTTCTGATCTCACTTTTTGCAATAAAACCAAATGACCGTTGCTCATGAGAGAGATGACCTGCAATCATCAACTAGTTGTTTGTGTCAAACTTTGCAGGTTTAGCAACTACATGGACAAATGCTCAGGTGGGAAAACCTATCTCACCGTAGACAAGCATGGCAAAGTCAGCCTTCGATCATTGAAATCGCTGGAAACCTTAGCGGAAGCTGACTGGAAGTCTTATAATCCCCCTAAGAAACTAAATCACCGCGAGTTCCGTTTCTGGGTCTCTCGCAGTACAGGAAAATGCCTTACTGTTTTTGGAGGTAACAAAAAGAAACGAACTGTGGGTGTAGCAGACTGCAAGTTTAATGGCTCAAACCGTGGCCAGCTGTTTGCCTTCCGCTTTCATTACCACCAAGCCTTCTGTTGCTGTGGTGTTCACAATGAGTGATCTGAACCTAATGAATTTAAGGGCTCTATAGTCATCTAACCGTTGGCACAGTTCAAATATTATTATACAAACTGTACAATGTCATAGATACAATTAAGACATACAAATCATACTTCAATTCAAAAAAATAAGTCTTCTAATTCTGTGTGTCTGGCTGTGTAAATACAAGTGCACATAGCCAAGCACAGATTTCTGGAATGTTTGTATAAGAAGGCAATTCCCAAATAAAAAGCAGAATTACTTGGAATGTTTACTATCATGTGTCCATCCATGAACTCATAGTTTCGATATCAACTGTGGAAGATAGATAGCAGTAGCACTAGCTAGTAACTAGTTTCTCATATCATTTTAATTTCAGATATAGGGGTCAGAAACTTATGAACAACAATAGCAACTAGAGGTGAAATTACCGTTTCAGTATAGTATCATGGTTGGGCATTGATAGGAATGGATGGAATTTCTTCCTGCCTATCTCCAATTCCATTCAAACAGGGTGGTTTGGCTGCTCCATAGTAAAAGAAAGCCATCACTTTTGAGAGTTCATCTCCACTTCGTATTTCTAGAAAAAAATGACAAAAAGAAGAGAGGTGTTGAAATCATGCTGCAAGGCAGAAACAGAATCAAGAATGAGGCGGATGTGTTCCTGAAATGAAATTACCTTTCTCACGATACAATATCTTCCCAGCCTTAGTGAAGATGAGCTCAGGGTAGACAGACACTTGGAGAGCAGACACCAAGTCATGCTCAGTAACAGCATCAATTGCAACACACTGTTCAAGACAAAGTATATAATAGCAAGGATGATCAGTGTGGAGAATGACACAAGATGCATGGTAGTAATCACAGTATAACTTCTAGACTTACTCTTGGTGAAGGTAGCCTGCAATTCCATATAATTTGTACAGCCTTCTCCAGTTCAGTGCGAATTCTTTCATTTTCTTTTGGCCTGAAGAGAGTAATGATTGTTAACAATTTTAAAACACAAAATGTATATAAACAGAAAAAAGAGCCACCTGGGACCATCAATTTCAACAAGCATGATAAGAATGAGTGCTAACAAGTAAAGAATCAAAAAGACAGAACCTTTTATAGCGATTATGGACAAGAATGACCAAAGGCTAATGTCCTTGAAAACGGTATCTTCCCATTCTGAAGTAGTTACATCTTTGATGGGACGAATGTAATTATCATCTTGCCATACAATTTCGTCGTCACTATCGTCGTCGTCGTCGTCATTCTCATTCTTCTTCCTGGGAGTGTTCTTGATAGTAATCTTGTCAAAGAAATTATCCAACTTGAAACCCCGGCCGTCAGCATCGTCAGGCCATTCAGGATCGTCCTCATCCACAACAAGAGGATAGTTGGCCAGAAGGTCCTGCACTTTCTTGCTCCTTTCACTAGGGTCTAGCTCCTCCTCCAAATCTGGGTTCTTATCTAACACTTGCCTGATCTTGTCTCTCCATTCACGTCTCTCTTCAGAACCCATCAAATAGGGGTCGCTCTTGCCACCTGAACTAGAGGCATATAATCTGGAAACCTCTCTTCTCTTTGTTCTGACTGAACTGAACGGATGCGTTTGACAAGTAATCAATGAAGATTGGTTCGGTGTTGATGAGGAGAAGAGATATGGGAGCCTCAGCAGAGCCATTCCAACACACAATCAGTGGCAGCAAATATCTAAAACCACCAAAAATTAACGATCAGTCCAACCCATGTGGCTGGAAACAAGTTCCATTGAAAAGAGAGAGAAAGCAAGCTGACCTCAACTAACTCTAATCGCAGCAGCAGCAGCAGCAGCAGATGAACATGGAATTGGAAAACCCCAGCTAAAACCCCAGATAAGGTAACTGTGAGGAGTGTGAGCTCACACGCTGGTGTACTTTGTAAGTGGGCCTCCTCCTTCCTACACATTACTAATAGGTAACCAATAATTACGCTTTTTTTTTTATTTCATTTATTTATCCGGAACAACATGTAACATTTGGTCCCTCTAAAAAAGAAATAGAGGATTTGTACAGAGGATTTGAATTTGTTGGGAGTTGCTTTGACCACTGTACTCAACTGTTCATACTTCATACTCCACACTAGGCCCCATTCACATATGCAAGAAGGGCGTTTCTATCCTTTGGCCCGATTCATTTATAACTGCGAAATTTATCTTTACAAACTACTGAAACTAGTAAACTCTTAAGGAAATAATAACATGTAGCTACAACATGGATCAATCCGACATGTCTGTATTAGAGGCAAGTAGAGATGGAAGAAGCCATGTAAAGAATCCTTCATTAGTCTCTCCCTTCCATCTCTGCAATGAGTACTCCACCAACAGATCCCAGAGATCTCCTACTGTCCATTGGTGCTGCCGTATCCATCGGCTTACCTGCACCATAAAGTTAAAGAGGATGAATATGCTATGGCGACGATTAAAGTCTTAACATGAGTAATGTTGGTCAAGATTAATTCACAGCTTAACTTGGTTTGGAAAACTGAAAGCATTTGGTATAAGCAAGCACACCTCAAAACATAACAGCAAAGCACATTGCATATTTGTAAAATTTATTTATCTGTGCTTTAGGTTACATAAAGTGATAAAACAGTTGGTTCCTCAAATTCGTTGGTACGAGCACAAAGCATCTATTTTAAGGGAAAACATGACGTTCACACTAAGCATTATGAATCAGTACCTGGTCAAGGTTTTCCAATGCCTTCATGCCAAAAGTGTAATATGAAATGAAAGGTCTTCGTGCCTGAAACAAATGCAACCTCATTACAGTCGTTTCAGCTAACTACTCCGTGTTATTTTTATTTAAAAACAGATAAATCTTTAAAAATCTATCTCCTCCCATAATTGTATGAAGGCTAAAGACAAAACTACCTGAGATGCAGCAAGCCATTGAACTATGGTCTTCACTTCAGGATCTCCTCCAAAAGCACCGCATCCCCAATTGCCAGTTGCAATCCCAATATCATCCACATAATCCAAAGACTGAATCTCAGTAGAATCGACTGAACAGAGTTCATTCTCACGAACTAATCTATTGTTCTCCCAATATCCCGATTGAGGAACAAAGCCACAGAAGGCTTGTTGGTCTCCCTGTAGAAATCAACAAGGTAGAAGGTAGATAAACTTCTGATTAAGAAAGGTTACACAAGGGAGAACCATATCTACATATAATAGTCCAACATATTCAAACTTCAGTTATCTCTCTATGGACATATCATACATAACGGCATAGACTTCACTGACTTCCATGTTTCAAAGACACGGACTTCACTTGTGTTTCTCTGTAACTTGTGTGCAACACTTCCTAAGGGGATAGTACATTCATTTGCAGGTGCAGCTGGTTATCATGGCCGATAGCTAGATTACTAACCCATCTCAACCAAAATGCTTGTCCCAATCCTACAAGTTTGCCCTTTTCTGGCCAGCTTCAGTTGACATTTTAACAACACTTTCTATAAATTTCATATGATAAGTGTGCAATTGCAGCAGTATTAATTAAATATACATACCGGAGGAGTAACTCTTGTTTATACTGTTTCATCCTGGGCTGCATAATGCGTCTATTGCAATAATCCTGGTTTTACGTCTTCCAAGAGAGTCTGAATCCCTTTCGTCCACATAGTCACCACAAAATCGAAATGAAGAAGCATACCTACACCAATTTAAAAATATAAATAAATATCAGTCAGAAATCATTTCAACAGTGACCAAGTTAAATGGATGAAAATTATATATCTAAAGCTAATATGCTCAGGAATGAGGACATATCTCATAAAACCATCATACACTTTCAATAAGAAGAGTCAAGTGATTCACTAAATGCATCTGAAAATATGTATGAAGAACATAACATTCCTAAAAATATATATGTATGTGTATGCGTATGTGCTTACAGTACACACCCTGTATAATTCGAAAATCTTTCTGCACCAATAATTTCTATAGCCTCATTATCTGCCATAGACGGCATGAACAGCATGCTGGCAATTAACTCTGGGTTGATCATGAAACGGATCTCTTCCTACGTCAGATGGTAATAACAAATAATATTAGGTGCTTCTGCAATTAGACATTGGCCTGCGTGAATCAGGAGAAGTAAAAAGAAAAAAAAATAGCTGGAAAATTGCAGGTACTTGGGTGAATATATATGAGGAAGAAAAGAATATATAATCAGACCTGTACACAGCCCCTATGAAGAGCACCACCTCCTATATACTTGTTTGCAAAATCAACTTCCAGAGCTCCACTTGATTGATCTTCTATCAAGCCTGACCTGTGAACCTAGAATGACATGCGAAGGAAACTTAACAAGTTAGTTGTGATCACCTGAACTAAATCACAAAAAGATTTGTTAACAGAATCTCCAACAATTCATCTACATATAACTTGTGGCTTTGTATTAACCATCTGTCATCTTTTTACCTCAAAACGGCAGAGTGGAATGACTGAATTGCTCCAAAACTCAGCCTTCGGATAAGAAATTCTTAGGGGAGTTGGTTCCAGAGGAAGTACTTTCCGCTCAAACGAGACAAAACCCATAGGCATGCGTGAAGTTATCTTTTCAAAGTAGTGTATAATGCACCATATCTTACTCTCCTGTTTTTGATTATAACTGTCATACAGAGCGCTGCAAATAAATACGAGGCAGTGAGTATATATCAGTAAATAACATGAGGATGTATCTCTTAATAATGTCAAACAAAATTGGGTGATAAGATATCTTTAGAAATAGCACGGGAACATGTCTAGTAGAATAACTGACATCTTTATGTGTACCGCTAAATTGTGTGAAATAGAAAATTTAAAAAAAATAAATAAAGAGAGAAAGAGATTCCCAGGAAAGAAAGTGTTACATACGCAAACAAATGATCAAAATTGATTGTTGGGAGATGTTTGGCACTTCTATCAGTGACTGGGAACAAACATAATAGAGAGCACCCAAGCAGAGCACTAATTAGTTCCTGAAATGCAACGTACACAATTTCAGCAAAACTGTACTACAACATCGGAAGATCTTTCAAAGTAATAAGGCCAATGTTCAGAAACTAGTGTCTAACTTATGAAAGAGTACAGCTGACACCAGATGACATGACAATTAACTCAGACATATGGTAAGAAGAAGAGGCAGAGAAAGCATACTTGGCTGAGGAGCACTAAACCGGGTTGTTGTGAATCAAGTAAACGAAGAGCAGTATTGAGTCGGGCATCTGCATTTTGATAGTGAACTTGTAACAAAGAGGGCAACCGCAAAACCAAATTTGCTAATGCGGGGAACACCTCTCCAAACCACTTGCCAGATTCCTCCCTGGACATGATCTGCAACCAACAACCCAATTTAAGTTCAACGAAAGATTGTGTGATGCAATTAAAGAGTGTGGCTTACCTCATCGAAGAAGAGGGCGTATCCGTCTGCGGCACCGGGAGTGAGAGGATGAGAGGAGGCCGAAAGAGACCGCCTGAGATCGGAGATGGCTGTGAATAGAACCTCCCCGGAATTGACACGACCCCTGCCCAAGTCCTTGAGTGTCTCCACCGCCTGTGATGGCCAGAAAAGACTCCGGCTCCGTGCCACCACCGGCAAGTAGCCTAGTATTGACTTCAACTCCTCCCTCTCTTCCATTCGATCGGAGTTCAACTGATTTTAAAAAATAAATAAATAAATCTGAATGAATAATATGCGGGCTAGCGGAGAAATGCTATGTCTAGGCTTACAAAAACTTCTTCTATTTATGGGTGAAGGACAGGGGCAAAGAAAAGAGATGAACAAACAAATCACAGCCTTTATTGAAATTTACTTCCTTGATCACCTCAAATTTTATAAAGATGCATCATTTATCAGTTACTATGCTCTATTGACAATGAAAAATGTATGAACATTGGTAGAAGAGAAGAGAAGAGCAGCTAGCATAGTCCCTTGAACATTGGTAGAACCCAGACTCCCAAGACTCTTCTGGACTCTGACTATTAAACTCGTGGTAGCGAGTGATGGATCCCTCGTCTAGACTAAAGACGCGATAGGGTAAGGGTCTGCTCTCGGGCTCTGCATAACCATGCAGATCATAATTGGTGTAGTATATTGAATTTGGCTTACAACTCCCCGGAAAGTTTGAAGCCAACACAGACACTGAGTGAGACACACCCACAAACAAAGCCTCGTCTCCAATGCTCTCTACCTCTACTTGCTCCACAACCGATCCATCTTGGGCATCAAACACACCTTGTAAACCTTGAACCTCTCACTATATAAACTTGTCCTTTTTGAAAACTTACCAGTCTTCGAACGTGCCACACATGCTCTCCAGAGGTCGATTCCACCAGATATGAATTATGGATCCATCCTCCTCCTTGGCACTCGGCTGTCCGGGTAGCTTGTTTTACTCTGGGCGGGCCATTTACATCAAATGACACGATTTTTTCCTGTGCTCCTCCAACTGCATACACTTGATTTCTATAAAACATGGCATCCCTGAGTCGGCTTATTCGTCTATCCACATAAGTCCACCTCTCTTCTCCTCCTTTGATGAACGCCAGCTTGCAACCCTGATAACCGTAGAGTGCAATAACTACATAGTTATTCGGATTCGTATTGGGATCGGAGGACAAGACAACTTTTTCAATATACTCCTGGTACTTCTCCTTCAAATGTTCCCTTTGGTACTCGTCGGTCATCCTCGTCAATTTCAAAGGAGGGAGACGAATGGAGTCCACTGATATCTGGAAAGCGTGTTTCAGAACAATGCGGAGACATTCGCCTTCTAAATCTACCGAGGCCAACCAACCATGGCTAGAACCGCAACACCTCTTGCCATAAGCCACCGCAGAAGGGACATTGTCGTATCTTGTAATTTATCAGATACGGTGTATGCTTCCAAATTGGTCACAGTACGTTCATTACGTTGCAAGAAAAGGGGCACTAAGTTGCCCTTGGTGTTGCGCCAGCGCTGCGTTGCATCATTATACTGTTGCGAAATAGAGGACCAGTCTTTGCAGACCAGAGCAAGACGAAGATGGTCAACGGGGTCCATCAACTTGTCGAGAATCATAAAGGAAACATGCAGAGGAAGACTTGCCAGAAGGTCCTTCTCATTATGCCTCAAAGGCTCTATTCCCTCGTTCCTCAATTCCCCACTTACACAAACTTCTTCTATTATATCAGTTTTCAGCTTCTTCTTCGCCACTGAACTTGAATCCCTGCACTCTCTTGCACGCTTTTTCTTGAGCACTGGGACTGGTTGGACCTCCTTTCTTGGCTTCTTCGCAATCGAACTAGCAAGCCTCTTATCCCTTTCGCGCTTTCTCTTCGGCTTTGTAGAGTTGGTTTCACTCATCGACTCTGCCTCTTGTTTTTGGTTATCATTTTTGTGCTTTCCAACTACCAGATCCATCATCTCTTTCACGCTTTCATGTTGTTTTTGCATTGTCATCGCGCACACAAAAACAAGTGAGAATTAACGTGATTGATTTTGGCAATGAATGAAGAAGCGGCTGGTATTTGAGGGGCTCCAAGAAACGTTTCCTTCATCATCCAGGAGGATCCTCAGTAATATAATCCACAAACCCTGGGTTTATTGTATCCTAGTTCATGTTGGATTCCCTGTTTTGAAGGGGATTTGGCATGTTGCGGCTATTTACCAAATCCACCAACTCGACATAGAATTGACAAATATATAGTGGTTTAGGGTTTAGGGTATGTGCTACGAATTTCCAAACCCAGTAAAAAATGAAGCGCTAGTTCAGATCGCTTGAGAAGCAACAGCTAGATCAACCACACATTATAAATCTCATGCACTTGATGAATTACCTAGGCCCAGCCCAATGCTCCACCTGGCCCGCTTAGGCCCAGTTCTCCTTGTCCTTGACTTCTTTTCTGTACGGTCACACTCGCTCATTTTTGCTCAATCTCCGAGATTGAGATGGCTTCTGCTTCAGCTTCCGCTTCCGCTTCAACCCGGTGGTTCGTTCAGTCACGGCTCCCTCCTCCTCGTAATAACGGGCTGCACCAGTTACCCAATACCCTCCTCTCTCTTTCTTCTTCTTTTTCTTCTTCCAAAGGTAAAGCCTCCATCTTTTCTCAAGTTCTCATCTTCTTAATAATTTATTTTAACTAAAATGATCGATCCTCGCAGCACTTGCAATTGCAATTTCGAATCCAACTGAGAGGAAGAGGTTTGCTCAAACCGCGGCTGTTCGGCATCTCGTGGGTTCCGTTACCACCGCTCACGGCCTTCGTTTCGCAGTCGTCAGTCGCAGCCCTCTCTATTCTATTCTTACTCTTGGTTTGCATCATCATTTTTCATTGATTCTTGTTTTCAGGTTGTTGCACGGTTAATGAGATTATCACAAAGCCACTGCTAGAGGGAGCATTGACTACTTTCCACAATTATTCTGTTCAAGAAGAGGACATTGATGTATGTAGCTTAACATTTCTTTTCTTTTCTCTTGCCTTTACTTCATGCCTTTTACTGACACCCCCATTGGCTGCCAACTATTTTTATTCTGCTGTTTACCCTCTAACAATCATCTTCCATTGTAAAAACACACAACTAAGAAATCTACTGAAATGAAACAAACTTATGGTTCCCGCATTTTCTGGACAACTTCTCTTTTTATGTCTCAACTTTATGTTGCTCTTGAATTCTACTGGCTGGCTCAAGAAAAACCCTGTCAGGCTCTCATCAGATAAAAGTCTAGGATAAATTCAAAAAATATACACTTCTAAAAAGGTGATACTGTCCAGCACTACTACTTCTAAGCATTTGCAACTCAGAGACGTTAGGAGGCATTTTTCACCCAAAGAATAACTATTCACCAACTTTGGTAGATTGTACATGATCTAATTATTCTTTTTCTTCCCTCTCAGGTGGTCTGGGTTCCTGGTAGCTTTGAAATTGGTGTGGTTGCACAAAAGCTTGGAAGTTCGGGGAGATATCATGCAGTTTTATGCATTGGAGCTGTGGTACAGTACCCATGCCAATTTTGTGCATCAAATATAATGTCTCTCCATGAGAGGTTCACACTTTACTATGCTGTATATGCATCTACTACCCTAATCTATAAACTGTTTGTTGTCGGTAGATAAGAGGTGATACAACCCACTATGATGCTGTTGCTAATTCAGCAGCTTCTGGAGTACTTTCAGCTGGCTTAAAGTCAGGTTTGTATCTGGTTTTCTTCGTTGCAGATTAGTTATATCTTGGAGTTCGTACTTGCTAACTAAATTGTTAGGAGAGGGATTATGAAATCTTTTCAAATCCTGAACTTCTTGTTTGGTTGGTCGTGCTGTTGATGTTGTATTGGTGTTTCTTTTTTCTTTTCTTTTTTTGAGAAAATTGTATTGGTGTTTCTTTTTTCTATGTAATTCCATGAATAATTGTTCCTAATATATGCTTGTCATATGTTATTTTAGGTGTTCCATGCATCTTTGGTGTGTTGACTTGTGATAATATGGAGCAGGTAAACTTTTCATTAAAGTATTCATATGTAGCACTTTTTACTCTTTAGATTTATCATCTTATTACCGGAGGGAGAACGATCTTATCGTACCATTCATTACCGTTGCAGGCTTTAAATCGAGCTGGTGGTAAATCTGGAAATAAGGGTGCGGAGGCTGCCTTGACAGCTGTAAGTTTAACCAACTAGTTTCTATGCTTTCTTCCAACTAGTTTGGAACGAATCATTATCCTATTCTTCCTGAATTTTTGCCATCCAGTACATGTAGCGTAAGCTAAAATCTATATTTATATATATATATATAGGTGATGTGAAGGAGTAAAATAAAAGTATTACATTTGATTGAAATAATGTACATGTTTTCGTATAAAAGAACAATAAACACTCAATAGTTAGAACCCTGGATAAGACATTAATATTCTGGCTTTCTGAAATTTTATGTGAAACAAAAGGGTATTTGAGTAGGTACCATGCTGAGACAAGAATTTTTTTTTCTTTTATACACAATTACTTGAGTCATTCCAAGTGTAATTTCATTTTATATGTATGTGATAATTAGTACATCACTTTGACTTGTACTGCAGATTGAGATGGCGTCTTTGTTTGTACACCAATTGAAGTAGTGTATTGTTACTCTTGAGGAGAGAGGCAGGGAATGTTTTACTCGACCAGCATTTTCTGTAATGAATGTGCTTGGTGTTGTTCCTTTCTTGAACTGCTAGAGCCATACTGTCCCAAACTTTGGCTATTTGTTGATTTTCTAAAGCCCTGCCAGATGAATCTTAATGCTGAAGCTGAAGAGAAACAAAAAGAGAGTATAAAGAGTTTTGAATAAAGTCTATCTTGCTTCACACATTAGTTTTTGTGTTTCCATTTCACCCATTGGATGTGTCATAGCTACTTGAACAGTATTGGTGGCAGACTAGCTTATTTTTGTTTGTGTGCGTTTGCACCCGAACTTTTCATATTTAGGGAGTGGCTATACATAAGATGTTTCAGTCCGACAGATTTAACCTAGATGCTTACAATATCAATGCTTTTTGGTGAGGAGCCACTGGTTGACGGTTTCAGTCCAAGAAACCACTCAGACTTGCAGTGTTGCCTTGAGAGGGATGGGAAGAGCGGACTGATAAGCTCGACCAAATTCTGTCACTTTTACATTCCCTCCCCACACAAAATATGAAGAATAAAATCCAAATTAGTGTTCCTCCAATATGTTTCAAAGATCTCACTTTGCTTGGATGTGTATCAATGTGTATCTAATCATGTGTGAAGTCCAAATCAATACGTTTAGTTCCTACATGTTTAACAAGGTTGTAAACTTTTAAAAACATATTTTGTTATACCTCAGGAGGATGCATAAAAGCTGAGCCAATGCCTACCTTCAACCCCACTCATTCCAAAATCCTCATAGTCGCCATAACGCTTCAAGTTGAGTGACAAATATGACTCCATGAATCACTTGTGCATATAGTCTCTTGTGCATCTGTTAACCATGAATCACTTTCAAGTCCTATGAAACAGACAACACAATCGAAAACAATAAATAAACTACAAAAGGCGTAAGAACCTTAGAATCAAAGTTATACATACATAGCAGAAAAGATTGATACAAGGCATCCTTCATGTGTTTAGTGACATCTTCATTAGAAAAATGATATGCTGAGAAACCAAATGCTTGCCTCTTTCCTGCCTCTAGGTTCTAACCTCTGGCCATGAGGGAAGATTTCCTCCCTAGTCATGAGGTGGAAGAAAACAAAATATTCCCTACTCGTTCTATCTATTAATCTTAATTCGGTTGGGAGAAAGGGAAGCAATATATGCCTTGAAAGATCAAGATATACATTAAACTGGCAACTTGTTCTTCTACATTGTCATGGTTATCTTGCAGGGTTGTCTTCCCTCCCTTGTTAGTAGCACTACTCAAACAAATCGTTTGGTTATCGTTGGATCAGATTACTATAATCACGAAAAACATTCACTGAAGATTCATTCTAGTGTTCCTCCAAGCTCGTTGATATCCAGTTCACAGCAAACTCAATCTCCCGCTATGTTGTTTCCTCCGGTTAATCAGGTTTAACTTCCTGCTTATATCCTGAAAATCCTACATAAGACTGAGGTTAAGTTTAACTGCCTGCTTTCACTAATCCTTTTCAATTATCATAATACATTGTATCTACGATAATCAATTTTTTTTCAACATCGTTTCTGATAATATTATGCAATGGCATTGATAAGACCTCTTTGTTGCTTGTATAAGAAGGGATGTATTGTATCCACACTAATGCAATCATTTCCTTTTTTGACATGGTTTGTGATAAGGCATCTCCAAATTACATTACATTTGTACAATATTAATTTATTCATACCAGAGTGTGGCAGCTATTGTGTTTGGGGATGGGCCAGAATCACAACTTCATCCATTGACAAAGAGAAGATCAGAAGCAGCCATACCAATTGCAGCGCGTTACAGACTGATTGATGCAGTTGTGAGCAACTGCATTAGCAGTAATATACACAGGATATATGCTCTAACACAATTTAACTCGACTTCCCTCAATTCCCACGTTTCCAGGGCTTATTCTGGACTTGGTTTTGGAAACGAGGGGTTTGTTGAAGTAATTGCAGCATATCAAGGCCCTGATAATAAAGGGTGGTTTCAGGTCTGCTAGTCGAGTTTTTTGTATTACCTATATAGATACATTTAACTCTTCTGTCCTAAAACTTGTAATACCTTGATCTTAGGGAACTGCTGATGCTGTTAGAAGATGCCTGTGGCTGCTGGAAGAGTATCCAATGTCTGAGTTTTTGGTCCTTCCTGGTTACCATCTCTACAAAATGGACTACCAGGAACTGATCAAGGCCCATCGAAACAATAAGGCAGACATTACTATTGCAGCATCAGTTGCTAGGAGAATTCATGATCCCGGCTTTGGCTTTTTAGATGTGAATTCTGAGAATCAAGTTCTTGAATTCAGATTGAAGTTGGAGAGAGGGCCAATCGATATTCATTCAGTGAGTAATATTCATCACACTTCTTTCCACAAATAGTTCCTTTTATTGTATTCTGCAGGAGGAACCTTTATAATCTGAAACTTCAGGCGAAAGGCTCAAGGAAATCCAACAATACTGCTCCAAGTAGCATCACAAGTATGGGAATCTATCTCGTCAACAGAGATACATTGAAAAGGCTCCTAGAAGAACATTTTCTAGAGGCAAATGACATTAGGAGTGAAGTGATTCCGGGTGCCATATCTCTTGGAATGAAGGTCTTGCCTATTATAAACATACAGGCTGTATATCCTGTGATATATGCAAATGAAATAGTTCTCTGTAGCCTTTGCTGCTTCAGTGTTAACGTTACTTGCACTAAATATTCTTTTCTTTCTTTTGAGGTCAGGTTCAAGCTTATGCATTTGATGGATACTGGGAGGACATGAGGAATATTGGAGCATTCTACCAAGCAAATATGCAAACTACAAGGAGTACAGACGTGGGATATAAGTCGGTAACTTTCATAGGGGAAAAGGCTGAATATCCTAGTGTTTTCTTTATGTTAGGTTCGGATCCTTTTTGGACTAACACAGACTTCAACTTTGATTTCATACCAGCTTCTATGATAGAGAAAGTCCAATCCACACTTTGCGTCATTGTCTGCCTCCAACTCTTATAACTGATTCTGTCGTAACAAATAGTGTAATTGGAGATGGTTGCATTCTCAATGTAAGCACAAGCATTGATACAACTAATACATAAAGTATGATGAATATAGTCTGCGATTAGACTGAACTTGGTCTTGCATGTTTCCGGAACATACTTTTGGACTTGCACAAGAGTAGGGTTGCAGGATCAAAGGTACAGTAATTGGTATGAGGTCAACAATTAGAATTGGGGCAATAGTTGAGGATTCAGTGATCATGGGTTCATCCTTCTATCAAGTAAGAGTTCTATCTCTGCATATATTGTACTTGAAATCAAAATATCGTTCTTAATAAGGTCATTCCACTTTTCTTTTTTACACTTCAAATCAAAATCATTGCCTACATTATTTTGGCTGGTTATTTGTGTGGCAATCTTATTAATACATGCATATTTTAACATCAAAATCCTCTAGTCATGTTGTTACTTCTGTTTTATTTACAATGGCCATCTATTCACAGCCAAAGGCAGAAGATAGTGAAAACAGTAAAGTTACAGGCATTCCCATCGGAATTGGTGAAGATACTCGAATAAGGAAGGCTATTGTAGACAAGAATGCAAGGATTGGCAAGAATGTAGTGGTATGAATCTTATATGCTAATAACACTTTGCATTCTCTAAGTACAAGTATATGGTGTTCTCGCAAATAAGTTGAGGTGCATTATGTACCCTCAGAGAAGTAGTGATTTCATCTGCAAGTTGAAAGAAGTAAATCAAATAACTATTGAAAGAAGTAGTGATTTCATCTGCCAAAGAATTGTAACATGTAAAGTGTTCATTTTATGTGTTTATATGTAGAACAATCATCAGTAGCGCTACATATTATCATTCAGTTAATTAAACTGTGCAACCTCTGCTTCATCCATAGATGTATATGTCTGTACAGAAGCCAGCCAATGTAGGATTATTGATTTGCATATATATCAACTCTTCATAACTCAGCAGGCTAACTCAGCAGGCTTTTGATGACTATGGTTTTGTGCAGATCATTAACAAAGACAATGCCCAGGAAGGGGACAGAGAAACTGAAGGCTATGTCATTCGTGAGGGAATAGTAGTCGTTCTTCGAAGTGCTGAAATCCCGGATGGCACCGTTATCTGAGAATTCTAAAACAGTTTCCCATTCTCTCTTTTGCCAATAGTGAGATGAAATAAAACTTGTACATCTTTGCTTCATTCATATACATCATTGCCATTCTTTGCTGCGATAACCAGATAGCACAATACAAGATTGAAACAATTCAAAGGAATTATATTTCTGTCTGTTCTCTCCTTCTTTCTTTTTTCTAATCCGTCTTCATTATCTTGCAAGTAGGCTAGAGTCCACCTTACGTGCATATGTGACATATACACCACCAATCAAAGTGTTTCATCAAATGACTTAGATGTGTAACATCAACTTACGCATAAGTAGGCTCTAGGTGGGATGCGAAAATGTGAGATTCACCTAGCATCTCCAGCAATGGTTGATAAAATAGTTGATAAATTTGGATGAAAGTTATATTTATCAATCCATTTTGAGAGTTGTGTTTCAGCAAACTAGCTATTAGAGAAAACTTAGTTATTCATTGACAAATTGTCTCTCCTAAATTGATAAATTTGTCAATTTTGCTTATCAATTTCTAAATTTGTTAACTTCTTAAGTATACTGCTAGAGCAAAGATTTATTTAAAAATTGACAAATCTCTAATTTTTTTTAATTTATTAATGCTGCTGGCTCACCTGCATTTTTAACTCCACCCTTCAACTTTTAGCTTCAGATTCATACCTTGAAGGTATGTGTACAATTGATCCAAGAAAAAAAAAAAAAAAACTGCATTCTGAAACACGATGTATTTCAGTTTGGGCCGCTCAATTGTGGGCCGGGTAGTCCGGAACGCGTGGGTGCAAATCTGTTATCCTCCCAACCAAAAATGAAGGAGACGAAGTAGAGAAGTAGCAGTAGCAGCAGAAATGAAGTAGCAGGAGCAGCACAAGGTACCAGTCTCTTTCCAGAAAACAAATTCAATTCAATTCCTTCCAGAATTGGTGAGCTTCCTGCTTGCCTCATGTGATTTTCTTTTTAATTTATTTCCAGTAGGATTGCAGACTTGTTTATGGCGGTTGTGGCTTCTCTTTAGTTCTGGGTTATCTTCTGTTTGCTTTTATATAATAGTGAGGAATACTCTTTCAAACTTGTTAGGTAAACATGCAAGGATTACTTAATGCATTCTCTTATCAAATTCGTTTGAAACCCGAAATTCCTCACAAGCTTCCCACCACGAAGACTGGGCTCCTCACCCAGAAACTTGAGCTGGTTTTTCCAAGAAGAAATTGCCTCAATGCCATTAGCTCAGCCAGTGCTGATGCTCAGGGAGGAGAAGAAGAAGAAGCCAAAGGTACTATGGATTGGGAATTGGAGTTTCTTGGAGAGCTTGACAACAAGAAGAAAAACCAACCTACATCCAAGCTGCTTCAAGAAACTGAGGGCATGGACTGGTGTTTGAGGGCAAGAAAGACTGCTCTAAAATCGATTCAAGCCAAGGGCTGGTCTCACAGAATGGAAGATATGATTACCAAAAAGCGGAAAAAGAAAAAGAACAAGAAGAAACTGACGCCCAAAGAGAAAATGAGTAAGAAAAGCAAACAACTGCTACAAGATTTTGATTCAGATGAAGACTTTGATACACAAGATATGGATGCATTAGACGGTTCTACCCATTTAAGAAGAACTGTGAGTATGCTGGGAGGTGGGATGTTTGAAGAGAAAAAGGAGAAGACCATGGAAGATTTTGTTCAGAGGCTTTCCCAATTCTCAGGGCCATCTGATCGTAAGAAAGAAATCAACTTGAACAAAGCAATTGTTGAAGCACAAACTGCTGAAGAAGTATTGGAGGTTACTGCAGAGACAATCATGGCTGTTGGGAAAGGTTTGAGTCCCTCACCCCTCTCTCCTTTGAACATTGCCACCGCTCTTCATCGAATTGCTAAGAACATGGAGAAAGTTTCGATGCTAGAGACACGTAGGTTGGCTTTTGCTCGTCAAGAGAGATGTCTATGCTAGTAGGAATAGCAATGACAGCCTTACCAGAGTGTTCAGCTCAAGGTATCTCTAATATCTCGTGGGCATTGTCTAAGATAGGAGGTGAGCTGCTTTACTTGTCAGAAATGGATAGAGTTGCAGAGGTGGCCTTGACCAAGGTTGGGGAGTTTAATTCACAGAATGTCGCTAATATTGCGGGTGCTTTTGCTTCCATGAAGCACTCTGCTTCTGATCTTTTTCTCGAGTTATCCAAGAGGGCATCAGTTATAATTCACACTTTCCAAGAGCAAGAGCTTGCTCAGGTTTTGTGGGCTTTTGCTTCTTTACATGAGTCTGCTGAACCTTTGCTGGACTCTTTAGATAAGGTTTTCAAAGATGCAAACCAATTTATATGCTGCCCAAACAAAGAACAATCAAATCTCAGCCGAGAAAATGGCGTGGACAACATAGGAGATCTTGAAATCAATGGCATTGCACATTCTCCTGTGCTCAGTTTCAGTAGGGATCAGCTTGGGAACATAGCATGGTCTTATGCTGTTCTAGGACAAATGGACCGCAGTTTCTTTTCCAATGTGTGGAAAACTCTTTGCCAATTTGAAGAGCAAAGAATTTCGGAACAGTATAGGGAGGATATCATGTTTGCTTCTCAAGTTCATCTAGTAAACCAGTGCTTGAAGCTTGAGTACCCACATCTTCATTTATCTTTGGAGAGAGATCTTGAGGAGAAAATAGCACGTGCGGGTAAAACAAAGAGATTTAATCAGAAAATGACATCATCTTTTCAAAAGGAGGTCGCTCATCTTCTTGTTAGCACTGGCCTTGATTGGATCAAAGAGTATGTTGTGGACGGGTACACTTTGGATGCCGTAGTAATTGATAAGAAGATTGCTATGGAGATTGATGGCCCAACTCATTTCTCGAGAAATACTGGTGAGTATCCTGAACATAACAGTACTGCATGTATGTCTGCTTAGGTTCATTCGAGTCAGATAATTGCTCTTACACTCGTGGTTAGGGATCCAACTCCTCTAAAGTGAGGAATGCGTAAAGTTAGTAAATTTCATTAAATTTAGATGTTTCATATCATCTAACGGTTCAAACCAATTACATGTCATTTTATCATCATTTTTTAAGATTTTAGTCTAAACGTCGCTAACTTGCCGTTAACTCAAAAAAAATATTAGGGTTTTGACACATGATCTTTCTCCTTTCCATATGCTTTCATGGAAACTCATCGATGGTTGAAGAAAATAGAATAATTTTAATCATGCAATTGCATTCGAGTTCTAGTAAAAATAATTTAAACCATTAAACTTTAAACTCTACAAATTTATAAAACCCTTATGAGTGAAAACCCCCATATGCTGAATCGAAGTCCCTGGTTTGTCCCACCATAATGGATGATTCATGATTGAATGATTCCTAACTCAATGGAGTTTATCAACACAATTGCAATTTTATTATAATCGTGTATTATATAAAGACCTGCAGATCAATGAATTTGAAAAGATTTTTCTTTAACCATGGACCAGTTTCAACATAACCAAAGAATGCTGCGTTTGTTCTGTGTAGCACATAGAAGGAGGAAGATCACGACCGGTCCATATATTTCAGAGTTAAAGTCAAGTTAACGGTGTTAAGACAAAAATCTAAAAAATTATTAGTAAAGTGGCATGTCAACGGTTAAGACCGTTAGATTATATGGAACATCTAGATTTTATGAAATTTACGTAACTTTACGACTTCCTCACTTTAGAGGAGCGGATCCCGTGGTTAGAATCCAGATGATCACCTTTTGTTTTGTGCAGGGGTTCCCTTGGGACACACTATACTCAAACGCCGGTACATAACAGCTGCTGGTTGGAAAGTTGTGTCTGTGTCTCATCAAGAGGTGAGTTCTCACATTCATGGACAATTTAGAAGCTTATCTTGTTGAGTGAGTTTGTGGTGAGCTGAGCATATGTGCACAGGTTAAAACTGCATAGCTTAACTTTCATTAGCTGTTCAAATTAGTACCAATGAAATTTGAAGTCCCTGATTCGTCATAGCAAATTTACGTGCATGGTTTTTTAACATAATAGCTTGTTTGTTTTATTGAAGTGGGAAGAACTTGAAGGTGGTTTTGAGCAGCTGGACTACCTAAGAGAAATTCTGAAGGAGCACCTTTAGACGTATGCGATACCAAGATCAGAAAAGGGGAAGAGGTGATATTGTGACGAAACAATGGCCATTGTTAGGCACCCTGTTAACATAACTATGGTTGTAACTTGTAAGCCTAACTATTGTAATGTCATGGCCTTGGAATTTTGGAAAATGATATGTAAGTAGAGTACAGTGCCTTCACCTCAGAGTGTCAATATTCAAGAAACAGGTAAATGAGACTATTGGTTGATTGAGAGTGAGATAGCAAACAAATTAATGACACACTTATCCAGTCAGCATGACGCAGATGAAAAAGGAAAGGAAAAGAAAAACGAGAAAATAAGGGATATGCGATACGTGTAAGACGTGTGTAGGTGGGGCCAGTTGTGTAGATAGCAACGGCAATTATTAGTCTCCGCTGGATATGGAAGGTACTATTGATGAGAGAGGAGAGGAGAAGTTGAATAATAGGGATTGGATTCATAGTTGAAGCTGCTTGCTGGTGTCACTCCTCCATCCATCGGTTGCAGGTAATCAATCCTAATTTGGATTTACTTGGATCTCTGGCGCGCTTCTTACTTGTTACTCTGATTGATCAAGATTAATTTTGATAACCTAGTTCTAGATCTGATGCATGACTCAAATTCTCAACTTCCAGAATCAATGAAATCGTAACAAAAGCTTTCTGTTTTAGATCTGCATTTCTAGATGATTCTCTGATTTGCTGAGCTGAGTCGCTAATCTGTTGAAGGTGTGCAAGGACCTAAACTAGTTCTTCGATGGCATCCTATGATGACGCAGAAAGAGTAGATCGGGGCATTAAGAAGGAAGAGAAACACGAACAAGAGGAAGGCGACGGATTCATTGATAAGATCAAGGATTTCATTCATGACATTGGCGAGAAGATCGAGGGAGCTATCGGATTTGGTAAACCCACTGCGGATGTGGCTGCAATTCACATCCCTTGCATTAATCTGGAGAAGGCAGAGATTGTGGTGGATGTGCTCATTAAGAACCCAAATCCGGTGCCCATTCCGCTCATTGACATTAACTACTTGATCGAAAGTAATGGAAGGAAACTCGTGTCCGGATTGATCCCGGACGCTGGAACAATCCATGCCCATGGGGAAGAGACTGTCAAAGTTCCTCTTCACTTGATTTACGATGACATCAAGAGCACCTACAATGATATCGAGCCCGGAAGCATTATTCCCTACAAGATCAAGGTTGATCTCATTGTGGATGTCCCTGTTCTCGGCAGGCTCACTCTCCCGCTTGAGAAAACTGGAGAGATTCCCATCCCATACAAACCTGATGTTGATGTTGACAAAATCAAGTTTCAAAAATTCTCCTTTGAAGAAACTGTTGCTGTGCTCCATTTGAAGCTCGAGAACATGAATGACTTTGACTTGGGCCTCAATGCTTTAGACTACGAGATTTGGCTCTCTGAGGTCAGCATTGGAGGTGCTGAGCTCTCCAAATCTGCCAACCTTGAAAAGAAGGTATCACTTTTGTTGACGTTCCTATTACCTTCAGGCCAAAGGATTTTGGCTCTGCGCTCTGGGATATGATCCGGGGTAAGGGTACTGGCTATTCCATCAAAGGCCACATTGATGTTGACACTCCCTTTGGGGCCATGAAGTTACCCATTGTCAAGGAGGGGGGTACCACACCCTTAAGAAGAGCAAGGATGACGGTGGTGATGATGATGACGATGATGAGGTATGTAATCTTCATGCTGGATTTTGATTCTCCTGCTACAAAGTAGTATATGCGTTGCTTTCTTTACATAGTTGTAAAAGACAAATAATATTTCTTCTAGATCGATTACTTGTAAGATCATAGAACCACTGTTGACTTGAACCAAATCCTGAAACAAATATCTACAACATGTAAGATCATAGAACCGCTGTTGAAGACTTGAAGGGGCCATGATTTTGGGCACACCAATGTGGTTGGTGCAATGCACTTGCCCTGGATACATAAGAGTGGTGTGTATCAAGGACTAGACATTGGTACCTTATGTATTATCATTCTGTGTCATTAGTCATAATGTACTCCTCCAACATACCTTCAGAATCCTGCTGACAGATTATTAACATTGAATCTCGCAAAAGCCTGCTCTTGATGTCATCCATTTCAAACTAAACTCTGTTAAGCTGCACTGTCTCATGCATTCGAAAATTATATACTCTAGCATCCTAATTATCTGATTAATGCAGTCTTATTCCTGTGTAACAAATTTCATGAACTTCTATTTGCAGGACTAGAGAGGGGGAGGGCTTCGGCTTTTGCTTCACCTGTCAAACTAATGGTTATTGTCTGTTGTCTGTTATTTGTTGATCTGTACCTAGTATTTAAGAAAATAATACTTACATATGTGCTTGAACTTGAAGTTTGAACTTCTGGTGGAAGTGAATTAAATCGTTTGCGAGAAAGGTTGGGTTAAATACAATTAAGCTTTCTTGGAAGGGAAAGTTATATGTTGTTTTGTTGTAATAGGTTATCCAGTGTCAGATGCTTTGCTCATTTTATTCTGTAGTTCTCAATGTTTCGGCATCATGTTGTTCAAGGGAGATGAATCACAGCTCGGGAAATTTTCAGAGCTTTTTTTTTGTCTTAATATTTGTAAGCGACGACTGATTGTCGTCAATGTTATCATCAGAGACGACCAAATATTAGGCAGGGTTGTCCTGCCTAAGAATCTATTTTCCTCTGTACAAAATTCAAGAATCAAAGATTGAAGAGAGAGTTGATTGATCTGGAAATGATTTATAGAGTTTGGATGAGATGCAAGTTATACACAAAATGATTGAATCATAACAATCCGCGGAATGAAATGCAAGTTTTACACAATGATGAATGATGATTTACAGATCGCTATTCATTATGAGCAAGGAGCAGAGTAAAGGCCGATAAGGTGGAGAAGGAATCCGATGCTTGAAATTCAATTCAAGGCAAAGGGGGTGGTACCTAGCTTGCTGTTGGAGGGAAGAAATGAAGGATGGGAAGCCCTCTAGCACTTGGCGTGGCTACATGATACGGGTAGAAAGAAATTTAGGTGATACATGCTTGCATTGCAATTAGAAGTTGATTAAGATGCAGATGCAATGAATTAGAGAGAAGAAGGTGCGTATGTCCACATGACATGCCACATGCCCGTATGTCAAATTGCCAAGCATCTCCATCTCCATGGCGCCCCTCTTGTCACATAAAATGCCCTCCCCACTCGACCAGTTGACCCCATTTCCGCTGCACTCCATTCTTTTCTTTTTTATTATTTCATTTTGGGTCCAGAAATTTTATTAACACATCTCTAATTACTAGACACATATCTCATACTTAATACACCACCAATTAACTTTATTGTTTTAACATTTTACTAGAAACACATACTCAAACTTTCTACAATACCCTTATTTAAAATATACAACTTATCCACTAAATACACAAATACACAATCCATTCACTAAATACACATGCTTTTCTAGATCTGCTACTCAATTTATTTAAGAAAAAAGTTCACATTAGTGTGATTTTTCTTAAAATGTTTCATCTTTCCTTGTATTATTTCACCTCATTGACATATTTCTCGAAGGTTTTTATTTTTCTCTAAAGGGTTTCACCTTGTTAAGATATTCCTCGAGATATTTCCCTTTATTAACTTCTCCTATTAGTTTTCCTTGACAAAAATTCTTCCCAAGGAGCCTCTCACTCAAATTGATTTCAATAATTCTTGAGCCTACCGAATCAAAACAAAACAAGACAATACATCACGAAAGTCCTTAACGGAACTTTCAACATTAGAATGCACAATCATGTGTAAAACTAAATTAATCGATTCTTGGAAATCATTGCATAATATTTATTTTTGGTGTCAAAATATTGGGACTCGATTCAAGCTAAAAATTAAAAAGTGTTAGAAGTACAATAGTTAATATGAATGTCTTAAACGAGATATTTTATTTTAACTAGGTTTTTTTACTTTTGATATGAATATATTTTTTAGTAATTTTATGTACCCAAAAAGTCTTATATAATTTGTATAAAAAAAAAAGATGTGTATCGAGCATTTAGGGATGTGTTAATAAAATTTATCTTTTGGGCATCCTACTTTCCCATGGAACAACAGGAAAATAAAATTTAATGTTTTGAACATATTTTATATTAACATGTCGAAGAAGAGACGGCTTGAGGTTCTTGAGTTTATTGTTTCGGGTACAGAAGTTCCTATAAAAATGGGAAATGCCCTACCTTTGAGTGCGGTTTGAACTATTGATTTACGTAATTGGAAGTAACCAATTAGGTTTACGACGAAACCTAGAAATCGATCACTGATCCGAGTTGAGTACCTCTACAGGATAGACCTCAACAGAAAACTGAAGAGTAACGGCAGCAAGTGATTGAGTTCAGTAGTTCCTCATATAAAATTATTGACTCTATGGATTTTCATTTCCCTAATTTAATTGCTCAAGTGGATTCACGATATGTAAATGTATGTGGGAAAGTTTTGTGATTTTTTTAAACACAAATTTGCAGTTTGTCGGAACCTCCTTATATGATAAAGTAGCGGCTTTTTTTAGAGTGAATTCTCTCGATTAATCATCGTTAAGGAAAGTCAGATGTAGCCTGAATCACTATAGTTATCGTCATTAGAGAAACAGTTTCATCTATTAGTTTCAATTTCTGAGTCGCCATGGTTTGTTCGAGTCGGCCACTGCCGTTGTTATTCTTGTCCACTGGCGGCCCTTGTGCGTTCGGGTAAGAAGATTAACCTAAAGAATTATGAATTAAAAGTTGACTATTCTTCTCAAAAAGAAATTGTTAGTATGAACAATGAAAATACAAGCAGTCAAATAAATGAAGACTCGAATCCCAAATGAGGTCAAAAGAAAGAAATTACTCGGTTGCTTTTGACTAAATTGGAATACGAGTCCCAAAAGGTAAGGCGCTGAAGTTGGGCTTTTTCTAGAGAGTAGAGAGAGAGAGAAGAAGAGTCTAGGGGTGAAGAACCTTGGGGGACACATCCCTGATTTTCCAAAACCAGCAACTTGCATGTCAGCAGAGCCCCCACTTGATTAAGGAATTCACTGAACCAAACCTCATTTCGCTCTTTCCCTCTTTCTAGTTTCTACACATAACATAATAATAATAATAATAATGATGAAGCAAGTACACTGCAACAACTCAGAACCTAATTTCATTCTTCTTCCTTCCCTTGATTCATCTTCTCTCTATCCCACACGCCTTTCAAATTAAACTTGCGGTTCATTGAACTTGGAAATTCAGCTTCCTCTTATGAATTTAATCTTCGGACATCTTTAACTCTGACCAGAAAAGAGCCTTGGTGGCTGGAAATGCAAAAGGAGACGTCTCTTTCTTGCTGCCTCGTTTGGAAATTCTCTTACCAAGATCAAACCCTACACAATAACAACAGGTATCAACTCGATCTTCTGCCTTCTCCTAATTCTCTTTTTATGTCCTTCGCTTTTCTATCATTCATTTTAGGCTTGCTTGTCAATCTATTAATTGCAGATCACCCTGCTCATTTGGTGCAGCAGCGTGAATCTGAGTTTATGATTTTGCTTTCAATGTTTGGATTTTGATTGAAAATTTTATCTCCAGTTGGCTTTTCGGGGACGGTGTCTCATGGCTTCTGCATTAGGAATTGGTGACGTTTTCTTGTGATTTGAGGTTTGGATCTGGTTCACGTTCTGGTTTGAGGGTTGATCGATTGAATCACAATCACTCTGTGGGGCATTGTGTTCTATCAGATTTGTATTAAACCGGCATTGTTTCAGGATTAGAGAGACTTGAGTTTTGGTCTGAGTTGATACTTTGTTTGCTGAGATTTGAATTGCAAAGGACTTGATATAAATGAAATTTGAAGTTCCTGAAGTAGACGTAAGACTTTCAAAAGGCTTGATCGATTTGCAAGCCCTTGATATGGATGTCAAAGCAAGACCCCAAGGGGATGAGCATCAACATTATCATCAAAGGTCATCTTTGTATCATCGATCACTGTCACACGGCCGAGGTAGCGGCAGAAGACTGCTTCCAGCAAGCTACTTTAGCCTTGAGTCGATGCTTTTGCTTGTATGCCTCACGGCCACTCTGCTCATTCTTCCTTTGATGCTTCCACCATTACCTCCCCCGCCTTCATGCTGCTATTGCTTCCCATTGGCATTCTAGCAGTGCTTATGATCTTGGCTTTCATGCCTTCTAATGTCAGGGATTTGACTTATACATACGTGTAAGTAAACAAAAATGTTGTTTCTTTAGATTATGTACGCACATCTTCTCTAGTATTTTCTCTTTTGATCATCATACAATTTTGTAATCCTCTTCTCACCAAAATGTTCAATACAACCTGATCTGTTTAGCTGGAATTCCTTCTTGTATTCTAGAGTTATTACTTGGTAGACATTATATCTGCATTTCCATTAGCTCCATGTTAGTAAGACATGACTGTAGATCACATCTTGCCTCCGTTGATCATTCTCATCAAAAAATCTATAACCGCAGCAACGCGCGGGGACATTATCCAGTCTTGACAATATCTCAGACACTCGGGAAGCTGAGGGGAGTGAAATTTGCACCCTTAAATTATAATTCACACGCCTGGCTCACTTTTGTTTTGGAAATGTCTAAATTGTCTATGTTTGAATTTTTTTAAGTGGTCCAAGATAGGGACAGTTTAGACATTTTTTTAGAAAAAAAAATAGGTAAACGGTGTATGAATTATAATTTAAGGTGTGTAAATTTTTTTTTTTTTTTTTAATTGTCGTTGGGAAACTTTTTTTTTTTTTGGGTCAAAAAAGGAGAATTTCATCGAGAAAAACCTTGCTTGGCCATGACAAGTCAGCTAGAGCTCATCAAGCCCAATAAGAATGCGGCCGTTATTTTAGCTGACCAGCCATGGTTAAGCCATAGTCAAGCAAGTTCAGGTGTTCACCCTCAAATTATCATGTAAACTAATTTTTTTAAAAGAAAGTATTTCGGGCTTTCCCATATACAAAATAAGGATATTTGTGGTATGTAATTTTATTTTTATTCATGGATGGTCCGATAGTGGAGCAGACACAAGGTTCCACCAAGTGATGAGTGCCCGTGTCATTATGCTGTTGCTGCTTTCCAATTGAAGTTTGAACTTGGGGGGCCGCTGCCCTTGTAAGATGGAGATTCACAAGAAAACAAAGAGGGGCAGACAAACGGATCGAATGATACTGATAATGATAATAGTAGGCAGATATACAATACCATCATTTTTCAACTACTTAGTTGCTGTATCTCAGATTATAGATATCTAGAATTGTACAGTATGTTCTGTAGATGTGCATTAATCTAAATTGCATATAGGGAAAAATGGGAAAATTGGCAAATCTCAGCTTAACATGTTGTTATCCATTACATATGCCAGATAGTGAGGGAAAATACAGAAGCGAAAACCAAAACATTGGGGCGAATCTTGCTACACAATGTTCGGCGGCTGAAGAAAAAATGGAGGAAGATGGTGCTCCAGAAAAGCTAAGAGCTCTTTGCACTGGCTCACCCCTTCTAGGATCCCGCCTCCAAGCGTTCTCACAGCTTCAATAAGCTGCCCTCTCAGCCTCTGAGACAACAAACAGCCACCTGCCTTGACACACTCCCTATACAGTGGCAGGTAAGCAATTGTTGTCCTCAATGGGGCTGGAAGATCTCTTAAGCAGATAGGAGAGCCACCCCACTTTAAAATCCTCACAAGGTTCATGTAATGTTCTTGTTCCTGTCTTCTTCCATCCAAGAAAGCTTCCTCCGACCAGTGCTCTTTAAGAAAAGCCCTTAGCTCATGAGCTACACCCTCTTCATTGGACCGGGCAATATTGTCGGCAACAGCATAAGTAGCTGCAGGGTCTCCTAAGAAGTCAGATCGGAGAAGAAATGCAACACCATCGAGAGACCCACCACTTCGTTCACCAGCAGCCTTCAGAATCTCAATGCTTAGTGTTGCAAGAACATGCTGGGGAACATGAGGAAGGAGATACGCAGCAACTTCAACTTGGCTGCTAGATGTCGCAGCTGTCAGAGCAAGGCACAGCTCCATGTCTCGGCAACCTCTTTTAACAAACCACTCAACTACCTGCATACAGCCCCTCTCTGCAGCTCTCATCAGAGGGCCCAAGAAGGCTATGGCATTACCCTCTCCACAAGACATTCCATGGTACCAATCTTGCAGTAGTGGGATGCAAAACCCAATGCTAGGTCAACATCAACATCCAAACTGTTCCGTTGGGCGATCTACCAAAACAAAACCCAGATAGCAAGATGAGACAAAAGATGCCATTGATGATATGTCATAAAGCAAAATTTCAACCAAGATCTTCTTATTAAATTTTCCCAAAAGCTGATACATATGCAGTTCATAGTAAAAATACACTTCAACATAATGCGAGCAACAATAAAACCATGTCTTTGCGGATGAATGTTTCAATAGTCCAGGTCTACAGAAATATTGGTAGAAACACAAAAGAAGGAAAATAATAGACCTGGAACTTGTTAAATAAAATCAAGGAAATGCCGAACCAAACAATAAGGAATAGATATATAAGGTAAAAACATTTGCACAACTAACCATACAACAACGTAAACAATAACGATTTATAAGCATTTTAATAGAAACTATAGGATATTTCAGACATTTATATGATCATTATAGAATCTAATATTATTATATAATTAAGATCTATACAAGGCATTAGTGAGTTGTACTATAGTGGATATGAGATAAGATATTTCATTGATTACAGAAAGACTGTAAGACTGTCATGTCTAGCAACAAATGTGTTTCTACTTGAAAACCGATATAAAATATTGTACACACACACACACACATATATGCATTAATATAATAACTTCATTAAAGAGCTTTTATTTCTACTCGCCCTTTCACATTCTAATTCTGTCTTGTTCTGTAAGAGAGAAAAACGTCTAACAATTCATTATATTACACTAAGAAACAACTTCACTAGGAATGACCGTAACCAATATATAATGGAGGTTAAGGGAAAGAAGCTGATAAGGTGTCTAGATCACAAAGTTTCATAAAGACTTTCTGTCATAAGACTGCGCAAACAAAAGGAAACACCTACCGTTGCTAATCTAGACTAAACCTATTATTCAGCTTCATGCAGATAAAAAGATTCTGCAGTGAACCCTTACTTCCATTTTTCGCTTGTGCGGAATTGGCAATCTCATGAACTAGCTCATGATAATGCTAACTTTATCTCTAAGGTCACCCAATGGTGTGTTATAGTGATATACTATACAGCCATTTTCAGCTTGTGCAGAATTGGCAATCTCATGAACTAGCCCATGATAATGCCAACCTTTTCTCTAAGGTCACCCGATGGTGTGTTATAGTGATATACTGTAAAGCCTTCTGGGTTCAAAAAGACTAATATGACAACTGTAACATCAAAGCACACGAGGAATAAATAAGATCCAAAGCTTAGGCAACTTAAAATATCATGATGTTTAGATGAAACACTAATATCACCTGCAATAAGATGCGCACAAGCTCTGTACTCCCAAAACGAGAGGCTTCAAGGAAACACTGATTAACATTGTCTGCACCCCCTTCTACCAGCATACCCAGAAGACCTTGAATTGCAGTTGCTGATATCCCAGATGCCCAGCCAGGGTAGAATGAAGTAGAGAAGAGAGTTAGGGGAAAGCAAGCAGCATCAAAGGCCTCCGTGAAGTCTTTCCCAGATAGCTGGTTACCAGCAATATCTAGAAATATCTTAAATGCAGATAACTGGAGTTGAATTTCAACACCTGAGCTGTTATTAATTCTATCTTTATTACCCTGACAACGAGAATGGAAGCCTATACATTTCAGAGCCCATTCGGTAAACTTTTGAACCTTAGCACCAGCCTCTGCCTTTAAGACCTCATCTCCATTGCATTCCTGGAGACGCTCGTGCAATCTATCAAAACAAAATGCAGAAATTAAGCAAAACAACAGGTCATTGCAAGGATAAGAGTAAAGATGCGCTTTGCAGGATAAATAATTCCATGATATATTCTTGCTTCAAGGAAATAAATAAGACGAAAAATAAAGTTTCCAAGGAATGACATTTGTAAGTCAACTATATAGCAACACAAAAGTTTTAAACATGGTTACCCAAATTTTCACATATGGTTCCTATTACATTACAGTAAATAGCAACACACGGTTTCAAGTTTCACATTCACTATAGTTTTCCAGTAAAGGAGCCTGCGGGATTTGTAACAGAGAATTGATAACAGTGGAATTTAATCTGCTTGTAAAATTGATACACTTGGGGTTCTTACCTTTGGGCCATTAAAGTGACTGTATCTGCAAGACTCATTGTTCGGCTCTGACAAGCAGAGACACATGAAGCAAGAAATGAAGTCCTCAGGCAGCTCTTGTAAAGTCATATGCACCGTTGACAATGATTTTCTTAATCAAGCCTGTTATCCCATAGATCTCTTGTTGTGTGGTCAAAAACCAAATTGAATCCAGTGTAGTACACAAGGCATCATTCAGAGTATGTGGATCGGCTAACAGGATCAAACTCTCTGCAAGTTCCCAATCATGGGAACTCACAGCACTCTGAAACAAGCGGCCCAATTCAATCCTGTCTTGTCTACTTAGCTTTTTCTCCTGCCTAGGTTTCTCTTTCTTCTCCGGGTCGGAATCTGTCATGGCAACTCGAGATTTGAGTTTCTTGGTACTGCAACTACAGGTAGTAGACATTCTGGACTCTTTCCTAACAAGGGGTCCGTCTCTTGAAAATACCACATTACTTCCTTCCGCATTGTCTGATGTAAAACCTTGAAGTCCATTCCTAGGACCAACAATTCCACTCTCTTCGGAGTCCATATCCATAAATATGGGGTCTTCGGAGTTAGTCTCATCCGCCACCGTAATCAAGCCACCATTACCCTTAACAGATACCATATCTTTTTCCCTCGTCACCTTCTATAGACTATGCTGCTCCTCTCTTCCTCTATTTACTTTGATTTAGTACAAATTAAAGATAAAAAAAATAAGCGGACAACCCTAAACTTACCTAGAAATTGCTGAAGATTCTAATACCATGACATACCAACTGGTTATCTTCCTCCTTGAGGCTCAAATCTCTCCCTAAAATCCTCGATTACCCATACATGGTGGTACTGTGAAACAATCGAAATCAAGTTCAAATCCACCGATCGCCTTAATCAAACGTCGCAAACTCTGGAAAACCCTTGAAATCCTCCTTTTAGCGAATCCAAAGGGATTCCAGCAACATATCAAGGATCGAGAACCAACCCTACAACACCCAGAACCTCTTTTATGAACAATTCACAAACACATAAGAAGAAGAAGAAGAAAAATCACCTACCTATAACTTGAACAGAATCAGTTAACGATGAGAGGAAAATAGAGGAAGGTAAAAGGTGGGGGTATGGAAAATGAGTGCTTAACATAGTAAGAATCATAAGAAATGAAGAAATAGGGTAGTCGCTACCTCTGATTAATTGTGGTGGAGAGGACAGCTACTCACAGAAAGAGAAATTTTTAAATGACATGAGGGGATCCTCCGTTTAAATAAAATTTAAATATAGTGTATTTTTTATAATTAAAATATAAATTAATATTTTATATTTTTTGTGAAAAGACATTTATGGGTATTTATTAAGTTCAAACTAGGGTTTAGAGTTTAGGATTTGGGGTTTAGGACTTAGGGTTTAGTATTTTAAAAACAACAGAAAACCTAAAATGGTCTTTGACAAAATAACTGAAATAATGTTTCATAAAGAAAATTCACATATCTAAATTTGATTGGAATGTATGACCACGTCAGACTGTCACGTGGTCCTCTCATAGCACTGAAAAATTTCTCTCACAGAAGATAACAAAAAATACCCAGTGATTTTATTCTATTCATTCTTCACTTCCTTTCCTTTTTTTTTTTTTCTTAGTCAAGCTCTGTCCATTAATCAACGATATTACAAGATCAAACTTAAAGGTCACGAATGACCCTCGTTATCATCCACTGCTCAAAATTTTGTTAAACAGCCAGATCTAGTCTAACAACAAATGTCAAATGACACTTGAATTAGACTAACAAAAGACGACAAAAAAAAAACAAGAAGAAAAGAACCTATATTATCAGCAAATGCTGAGTGCAATTACATTATTCACTAACCTACAAAAAAAGACACAAATGGTGTACCTCTTATGGGGTAGTTGGCATTGACGGCGGCGTTATAGTGTTGAACCATGGTTTTGATCCTTTAGGCCAGGCGGCGGCAAGGTGTTGGATGGTAGCAGCGACACTCCATGGCAGCAAGTTGGCTAGTCGGATCGATCGGGTGGTTTGATTGGTGATTGGATCGTCATGGAGTCCTTTTACCCTACGCTAGATGCAGCATTGGCTCTTGGTGACGGCATTGGCAGTCTGAATCCCGGCTCGGCCTTATTGTTGTGAATTTCAATACCGACGGTGGTGTTTGGTTAGTCCGCTATGGTGGCCGCCTTCGAGTTGTTGGGACTCTCGGTAGCTTGTGTGGTGGCCAAAGGCAAGCGGCTAGTTGGTCTGGGATGGATCCAATCAACGGCGGCGATGGAGTGCCACTGTTGGGTGCACAAGGCAAAAGATTTTGGGCTTGGGCCATAAAAATCTTGCTAGGGTTTGGGGAATTATGGGTTGTTGGTATATGAGTTTTTTTTATTGTATTTGGGTAGTTCTTCTAGTGAGGACTTTTATAATGAGGACTAGTTTAGGACTTTTTAGTTTATGGTTTAAAAGACCTATTTTTCGATCACATTTTGACATCTCATCCGTTCAGTTTTTAGGTCTATATGATTAGATTATTCATACAAATTTTCAGCCGAATCGATGATCATTAAGGTGACAAATTAGATCAAATTAATGAACGAACTAAATCTATCAAACATGAACCGTTTAAGTTCATAATTAGTAAATCACACTTATGAATGTCTTAACGATTTTCAATATAGTTGAAAATTTTCAAAAATGATTCACTCATAAATACCTATAAACTGAACGGTTGAGATGTATATATAAGATCGAAAAGTGGGATAAACCGAAAAGTCATCAACTAGTCCGCAACTTAAGGGTCCTCATTAGAAGAGCTCCCATTGTATTTGAGCCTGGGGAAACTCCCTATGCGTAGGGTGGTTTTCTAATAAGTGCTACTAGATGTTCCTTTCGATACAGGGTAGTCTAAGATACCGGTTACTAAAATTTAGTATTTGATAGTGTATTAAGTGTGAGATGTGTATTTAGTATTTTGCCTCGTGATAAAAAAAAAATCTCGGTTTTCCTACTCAACACACAAAAGCATCTATTCGTTTTTTTTTTTTTTTTCTTAGAGAAGAAAGCATCTTCGTTGGGTAATATTATTAGTCGTGCGTGGTAATCCAATACATATATGATTGACAGAGCAAGACAGAGATAGACTAGGACGAAAGAGAAACAAACCCTAGGGAGGAAGAGGAATCGTGATCTGTTTAGATCAAGCAAAGCAAAGCAAAGCAGCAGGAAGAGGCGATGGATGAGCAGTATGAGGTCATAGTGTTGGGAACTGGTCTCAAGGAATGCATCCTCAACGGTCTTCTCTCCGTTGACGGCCTCAAGGTTTCACTTCTACTCACTCTCCTTGCCTCACAAATCGGGGATCCATGAGATCCGTTTGCAATCGCAATCGGGCAGATCTACTGTTTAGTCACTTGAACTTAATTCGCATACACTTGAAACTGACCAAATTTCAGTTTATAAATACATCTTTTACACATTATCTTATACATTTAAGGACAAAAATTAACAAATTAGGACAAACCAATTTCCACATGCCATCTGTCACTACATATTTTACCAAACTACCCTTCACTACATATTCTACTGCTACTTTAGACGTGCTACTACGTGTCGACGAGAGACGTGCTACTGCCGTGTCGACGAGAGACGTGCTACTGTCGTGTTGGCATGAGACATGCTACTGTCGTGTCGACCGCAAACGTGTTATTGCCGTGTCGACCGGAGACGTGCTATTGCCGTGTAGGAATGTGTTACTACCGTGTCGACGAGAGACGTGCTACTATCGTGTCGACGAGAGACGTGTTACTGCCGTGTCAACATGAGACATGCTACTGCCGTGCCGACCGAAGACGTGCCACTGCCTTGTCGACCGCAGACGTGCTACTGCCGTGTCGACAAGAGACGTGCTACTGCCGTGTCGACTGGAGACGTACTACTGCCGTGTAGGAAAGTGTTACTACCGTGTCGACGAGAGATACGTTACTGCCTTATAGGAAGGTGCTACTACCGTGTCGACGAGAGACGTGAGACTGTTGTGTAGGAAGGTGATACTGTTGTGTCGACGAGAGACATGCTATTGTCGTGTCGACGAGAGACGTGTTACTGCATGCTGTGTCATTTTGCGTAAATTTATTTGAAAAAATAGATATTTTAGTTATTTTTCTATGAAAGTCTAAATCAGATCTAATACCATTAGTTTGAGCCTGGACTATATCCTAATTTATACATAAAATATTAAAAGTATAATTTGTGTGTTATTAAATTTGGTCATTTACGTGATTTTTTTTTAAAATTGATCTCGGTTTTCCTACTCAACACACAAAGCATCGATTCGGTTTTTATTTTTTTATTTTTTCTTAGAGAAGAAAGCATCTTCGTTGGGTAATATTATTAGTCGTGCGTGGTAATCCAATACATGTATGATTGACAGAGCAAGACAGAGATAGACTCGGACGAAAGAGAAACAAACCCTAGGGAGGAAGAGGAATCGTGATCTGTTTAGATCAAGGTGCAAAGCAAAGCAAAGCAGCAGGAAGAGGCGATGGATGAGCAGTATGACGTCATAGTGTTGGGAACTGGTCTCAAGGAATGCATCCTCAGCGGTCTTCTCTCCGTTGACGGCCTCAAGGTTTCACTTCTACTCACTCTCCTTGCCTCACAAATCGGGGATCCATGAGATCCGTTTGCAATCGCAATCGGGCAGATCTACTGTTTAGTCACTTGAACTTAATTCGCATACACTTGAAACTTCAACTGCTTTTCATCCTATCTTCAACCTGTTAAAAGATGCATACAATTGCCCGTCAATATGGATTTATTTTGAACGATCCGCAACCATTGTGGACTAAACTTTCCTTTCAAGTTGTCCTTTGTTCGTGCTTGAAACTTTACTACAGCCGATTCCTTATTATGTCCCAAGAATATTTGTTCAGGCCTCTTTTTTGAGTACATATTTACTGCCTGTTTCAAGAATTGTTCACACCTTTACTCTTCTCTTCTTTAGCTAAAGATTGCTTGGTGTTGATATAACCACTTGATACAGGTTCTACACATGGATAGGAATGACTATTATGGAGGAGAGTGCGCATCACTCAATCTTATTCAGGTCCCATTCTGCCACATACTCTTTAACTTGTGGACAAGTACCCGTTTTATACTTGTATTCTGGTTTCTGTGTTATGTCTTGTTAAACTATTATCTTGCAGCTCTGGAAGAGGTTCAGGGGAGATGATAAGCCCCCAGCACAGTTGGGCTCTAGTAGGGATTATAATGTGGACATGGTCCCTAAGGTGCATTTTGTCTTTTATATTGCTTTGCATTGTGCTTTTACCACAATCTACAGGTTATTTCGTATTTGCTTTTAGTTTCCCTAACCTGTTTTATTTTTCTATGTCTTAGTTTATGATGGCCAATGGAACTCTAGTGCGTGTCCTCATTCATACAGATGTTACCAAGTATTTGTCCTTCAAAGCTGTGGACGGCGGCTTTGTCTATAATAAAGGAAAAGTAAAATTTTGTTGACTTGCTGCACTTCTTGATTATTCTTACACATTGATGTATAATTTTGGTCTGAACCCTTACAAGTGTTCATCCATTGCAATAGGTTCACAAGGTTCCAGCAAATGATATGGAGGCACTTAAATCTCCGCTCATGGGTCTGTTTGAAAAGCGCCGTGCCCGCAAGTTCTTCATATATGTTCAAGATTATAATGAAAGTGATCCCAGAACACACGAGGGAATGGACTTAACAAGAGTGACAACTAGAGAACTGATAGCGTAAGTACTTGGATGTTACCCTTTCTGAAATTAATTTCCATGATGCGTTTGACAGGATTTTTAAAGGTGTATTCTTGATGGACTATATTAAAAAGAATAAAGAAAATTTTTTAATCATCTGAGTGCATATTATTTGGTCGGAATAATACTTGATGGGTAAATTTAGTTGACCAATGGCTACATTTATTGTGTAGTGTATATAGTTAATTACTTAAGAAAAGAGTTGATAACATACATGTAATGAACATGCTAAGCACCTGAAAACATTTGCTAATTCATGTGTGTTCAATGTTGCAACAGAAAATATGGTCTTGATGACAACACTATTGACTTCATTGGGCACGCATTAGCACTTCATAGAGATGATCGCTACCTGGATGAACCTGCACTGGATACTGTGAAGAGGATGAAGGTAAGTACTGGATTGAGATGAGTTGGTTTTTGTATCTCTAGACCTTTAGTTTTCGTGAATCAGTTGTTTCGTCATTGTCATTCACTTGAGTATTCCCTATTGTTTTCTTCATAGCTTTATGCGGAATCTATTGCACGTTTTCAAGGAGGGTCTCCATACATTTATCCGTTGTATGGACTAGGAGAGCTTCCTCAGGTCTGTCACTTTATATTCTATTGTATGAGTATAACTGTCGGTGAAGGTCAGTAAAGATATTCATTTCTTTTCTGAGTGGGGCTTTATGCAGGCATTTGCAAGACTTAGTGCGGTGTATGGTGGCACTTATATGCTTAATAAACCTGAATGCAAGGTACTCCTACTGTCCTCATATTTTATGGATTTAACACTATGCTTCAACTATTGCATCATTTTTTTTCTCTGTTACTCGACAATTGGAAATTGCTGTTCTCATGTTATCTAGTCTAGACACTGAGTTTTCTCCTGCCTGATCCCAGGTGGAGTTCAATGAGGAAGGGAAAGTTATTGGTGTTACATCTGAAGGTGAAACTGCTAAATGCACGAAAGTTGTTTGTGACCCTTCTTACTTGCCCAACAAGGTAAATTGGGTGATTCTTCTGAGTTTGCATAGAATTTGAGGTCCTTAGATTATCTTTGATAAGAAAGTATACGTTTTGATGAATGAAAGTGCAAATAAGATGGACGACGAGTCTTCTGGAATTAAACAGAGTGAAGAAGCTGCAGATAGATTGATATTATAATCCCATCATACATATTGGTGGGATCAATATATTACCTCTACTGTTTGGAAATGCAAATGCTTCTATTAACTTGTTGGCTCATATATCTTCGCGTTTCTTCTATGTCAAGCTTGATGGGTTAAGTACAATGCTGTTATCTTGTACTTAAACTGAAGATTTGAAGTGTTTCAACAGGTCAGAAAGGTTGGTAAGGTTGCAAGGGCTATCGCCATAATGAGCCACCCGATCCCAAACACAAATGATTGTCATTCAGTGCAGGTTATCTTGCCTCAAAAGCAGTTGGGTCGCAGATCAGATATGTAAGTTTTCCTATAAACTGCAAGTAATGCTTTCATTTCTGTGATAATGTTGCTGTTCTCTTAAGTAAGTAGAACCGGAAATATTATTATTATTATATTTCTTATTCCCTTTTTTAGTTTTTCTTTTTATCATTCATTGGAGAGGGCCTTACTGGGTTAAAAGAACCAAGTAATCAAGATGTTCAATTGTCAGGAATAGGGATTGTTCTCCGTGTAGAATATGCTTAACGAGTCTGATTAGTTGAGCACTTGAGCATATGGACATATCATGGCTCTGTAAAGTCTGGACACCTCATAAACTCTTTGAGTCCTATCTGAGGGTATGCTCAGTCTGATGTGATATATTTTTTTTTTTTTCCTACTCAACATGGCTAGTTGGTAAGGTTTTTCTCAGTATAGGTCTACCAACATACTTCCATGAATAGCTTGTTTTATCCATGATAAAGAAACGTCTTTCTATATGTTTAAGGAAGATTGAAATTGTATAATTTGTGCGACACTAAAACGATAAATGGGCCCTAGTTGTTTTAATTATGCTGTACTAGGGGTTTTTCATTTAGTCTGACTGTTAAAAGAGGTCCATGACAACATTTGTGTTATGCATAAGTTTGTCCTACTACAACTTCATGGCCAAAGTGCCTACCAAAAAAAAAAAAGGTAAAGGTTGTCAAGTAGAAGAGGCCTTTTGGATCCTATATACCCTAGACTATGACTCTTCTTCTCTCTCTCTCTCTCTCTCTCTCTCTCTCCTCTCTCTCTCTCTCTCTCTCTGTATTATATGTCTCCAGGCTGCAGTCTGATGTTTTAATGAATGAAACAGGTATCTTTTCTGTTCCTCTTATTCTCACAATGTTGCTCCGAAGGGAAAGTTTATTGCGTTTGTGTCAACGGAAGCGGAAACTGATAATCCACAGACTGAGCTAAAGCCAGGAATTGACCTTTTAGGGCCTGTTGAAGAGATATTTTTTGATATATATGACAGATATGAGCCGGTCAATGAACCCGTTTTGGACAATTGCTTTATATCAACTGTGAGTCATGTTCAAGCCTTGGTTTCTATTTTCAAGTTTTATAAACGATGTACACTTGACGAGTGCCTTTTAATGATCAACAGAGTTATGATGCAACAACACACTTTGAGTCCACTGTCATGGATGTGCTCAACATGTATACCTTGATAACAGGGAAGGTAAGAAATTCAATCATACTAGGGTGAATCAGTTCAGATGTGTTTTCCCGTCATTTAAATTCAAATGGAAAGGCTTTACTATGCTAACTACTTTTGACTAACAAGCCCTTCTTTCTTTTCACTGGTGTCCGAGTGTGTTTTCTATCTAACAAGGGTTTAACTAGTTACCTGGAATGCTTGATCAGGTTCTTGATCTCAGTGTGGACCTAAGTGCTGCCAGTGCTGCAGAAGAATGAGTGAAGCTGCCTGTTCTGTTTGCAGCTACAATAGTCTTTTGTTCCAAGTACTGTGTGCTGGGCCCAGGTGGGGACTCTGGGGCTTTTCACTTTTAATCATAGACTCGTATGTAATGTAATGTTGGTTTCTGTTATTTAACATCATTTGAAAGAAAAAGAAAAAAACTTGTACTGGAAAACATTTCTAGATTTGAACATGCACTTGTGGCAACTTTTCGGTTGTGGTTGTGTGGGGGCATTTAGATTTATGTTTGTCATATGGCATATACTCTCAAGAGATTTGTTACTTCCTCTCTGTCTAGGCTTGGCCTGCCCTTTGTTTTCTACTGAAGAAAAAAGCGAAGATATCCTGGGACTGTTTGTGTTCTAATATGTGGTATGAACTATGAAGTCATTCCATTAAGGATATCTTCCAGAGGTTTACATTTAGGGTCATATGCATGAGCAATTAGCCCAACTAGAAAGGTTTTGCCTGTATGTTGCGTAACAAGCTGTGATATGCATTAGTTATTGGTCACTAATAAACTTCCAAGTAATCTTGTTCTCACTAATAAACTTCGAGAAGTAGCCTAGGAGCCACGGTGGCAGTAGTAACATGCGTAGAACAAAATCCACAAGAAAATTAAGCAGCTCGCCGGTAGTGTATAGGTCTACAATACATGTTTAAAGGGCCAACTTACAAGAAAACGGGCAGATAGAAGGAAAGACAATTGTGCCATGGGAGAGGAAGAAGTGGCAAGGAGAACATAAATGAAAGGTTACTCGCATGTAGCTGCTTCTGGTTCCATCAAATGATTTTCAATCGATCATTCAGATGTTTTGGTGGATCCATCGATTGAATTTTTATACATGATCATTGGCGGGTGGCTGTTGATGAGGCTGAATTTCTCCCGCATGAACCGAAACTTGAGCCAATTCAAGTTTCCCCGATGTTGTGTTGGACACAGAAGTTGCCTCTTCTTTGTGCAATCTGTATTTGCTGCTATGACTGACTTTGCTAGAACCACTACTACTGCCATTGCCATTAGTAGCTGCCTTCCTCAAAGCCGCCTGGTGTTTTTTGGCCGATTTAGCCCACCCAACAAGTCCCTCTTGTACGTGTTCGTCGAATATTGCCTTCTTATAAGATGTTCCCATCTAACTCAATACACAAGTACTCGATCATTAATAGCTACATACGTCTCTCTAAAATCTTCGAGGCTAATTATAAGTTTATTTATATATCCTTCAACATTACTCACCTGTGTGACAATTGCGTACAGTGGCAACGTACTGTAGCTGCAGACGAACTGGACAAATGCTCTGAGAATGGATATGATTCCCCATACATATATTAAGAAGAGAACAACAAACGTATCAGATCGAAATAGTTAATATGTATATATGTACACCATATACAAACACACATCTTGACAAGTATTAGTAGCTTACCCGATTACAAGTCTTGGGATAACGTAACCAATTTTCCCCATCATGCAGGAATCAAATTTATATTGAATCTGCATGCAAGAGATCCATGGATCAGTAACTCTAATACTAATCAGTACGTTATTATATACGTAAGTATAGATGTCATGCAGTTACATACCCATATCCAGAAGAAAAGTGCGAGTTCAAAAGAATTTTGGAACAAGATGATATGAATGAGTAAGAGAACCAATCGAGGCCTGTGGAACCAGAAGTGATCGTCTGAAGGTTGAACCACCAAGTCTCCTTCTATTGCAATGTGCTTCTCGGCAACATCATGGGCTAACTGGATTATAACATGCTCCAACTTGGTGCCAACAGCAAGTAAAAGCTTTATGTACGAGAGACAACAATTAGTAAGTAATTACCTTAATTATTTAGAGAAAATATGTAATGTGTGCAAAGAGGGCGTGGCTTTCTATTAGTAATAGTAGAGATATATATCATTGATAAATTGTAAGTCATAATTAAGCATATCTGTACTGTGCGTACGTAGTAGTGTAGTACGGAAACGTATCTATACAAATACAACACTCATGTAATAGTTAATAATCAGATTGGCATGCCTGCAGTTGAAGTAGAATAAGTGGTTTTGGAAAGCTTACAATGAACGGAACGAATGCTATCCAGAAATAGGCATGCCAACCTGTACGTATAAGATTGACATATGTGATATATGTTTAGTAACATATCTTAACGTACTAATTAGCTGCATGGTTTTGAAATCCCAGCTCTACGCAGGTTACAATCAATGGATATATAGGTAGCTTACCAGCGACATTCAGCAACAAGAAAAGGACTACAAACATCCAGAGGTACCAACTGAAAATCATTGTTAAAGAGTCAACATAAAGCTAGTAATTAACTATGAGCGATTAGCTAGCAGCAGAGCAGGTAATTAAGAAACGGGAGAAATTAAGGGTAATCTATGAATATTAATTAGCGAGTTAATTAACAACCATTGGAACTATATATATCTATCCATAATCTGAGCTAATATTGTAACGGATCACCTTATTCCAACGACTCTCTTGAAATCTGCCTCGAGGGCACGTACCATGTACTTGTGGAAATAAAATTTGGATTTCCCTTGCAATGTGTCTGCATGAAAATATACACAGAACATGAAGTTTCTTCACGAAACTAATATGCAGAAAGGGCAAAAAAGAACCAAGAATTAGAAATAACAGCAACTAATTTATTTGTTTATGGCTTACCTTGATGAAGCCTAGTCGCATTGTCATATAATCTGTTTTGGTCACAGACCCATAAAATTGCTTGAAAAATGCAATCTGAAAAAGGAGCAGGGTAGGAGGAAGATAATTAATTATGAATTGTATGTGTCCAGCACCACGTAATGAAGGGCCCGTTATGGGATTTGTATTTTTCTCAAAATTAATTTTATGAAATTGATACGTTGATATGTATACATAAGAGATCGTTTAATTAATGAGATTTAATTAAACGTAATCAAGCGTAATGATAGAGCGTTTCCACCAGGAGATCTCTTCCACCAGTTCGTAGCTAGTGATCGAATCGCATAATGCTCATTTCAACGATTATGAATTTGTGAACGAGCTTACAAGGCCTAACTGAGTACTCGATTGATCATTAGCTATCCTTTGGCTAAACTACTGAGTTTTGATTTATTTATTTTTTTTTTAAACGGCCAGGTTACTTTCTGTTGAGTTTTAATAATAATATATATAACTAATTAGTAGCTAAATTACCAAGTGACTAAATTACTAGCATGACTCACCAACCAACCCAGAAAAGCTTGATTCTTTCCAATACCCCGAAAACGACCCCTGATAAAATCATGGTCTTGGACGGCAGTGAACTTCTCTGTCAAAACTGCAAGAGCACGCACGTACAAATTAAACATATATATATATATATATATAGATCCCCTAATTGTAAAAACTTTCAACTATACAACAGTATTATATGCATATGTACACGCGCATATACTGTAGAGGAGCGTTTATACCTTCTTCTGGATTGTACTCTTTTCTCACTATAGAATCTTCCCATTGTTTCCATTGACGTATCTACTCCGTTAGATTGAAATACCACAGGTTAATTAATTACACGTCATTTAGCAGGATATATCAGTGTGTGTCTATATATGTAACAATAATAAAGCAACAAAACACATGCGCTTTCGATAAAAGTACAGACGCAGTCAAATAATTCTTGGTAGCGTATATAATATAAGAAAAAATGTCTATTTAATACTAATTTAAACGATAATAAAGTACCTTAATTCCTCCAAAAATAATGGTTAGAGCACAGAACGTCACATGCACCACAGCCAACACAAATATGAAATATGCAGATGATGCAATGCAGTCGTGGATAGCAATGGGACCTTCCCCTGCATAAATTAATCAGATCAGTATTCAGAACTAAAATTTACCTCAATATTCCAAGTTATTAGGTGATCGAAAACAAAAGAAATAGTAAAATAAATTAGTTGTGCAACCCTTGGAGAGCATGATATAAAAGTTATAATCAAATAAACTATTTTGTTTCAATTCTGCCTCGATCATGAGCTTGATTCTCGTGGCACATAATTTGAAACGTCCGGCTGATTTTTCAAACTGTGGTAGATGTGACGTCGCACATAATAGATCGTTTCCGGTTGGCTACTTATTTAAAATCAACAAGGGTGTCAAAAGACACACAAAAATTCAATAATGGAGCAAGTTAATTGGTTGAACAATACTGATAACTTCACAATAATACAGAAATTTAATATCAATATATACGACTTAGACATTGACCTAATCAATTACTACCTCTGAACAGGTGCCGGTGGAACCGGATTTAGAGGTCTTGGCGTCCTCTGCAAGAAGGCGACGGGCAGTCCCGGCTGGAAAAAGCAGCAGATGCCGAGAATAGTAGTTACTAGTGAAGAAGCTGCTGGTCTGGAAATGGGCAGTAGTTGACGTTGACTCCGACTCTTCTTCATCACAAGGCAGCCAATGACTGGCCAGTTTCTTTGATATGCAGATCTTTTCTATAGGTCCTTGGAACACCGTCAGCAGGAGTGATATAAACCCCAAAAGCATCAACTCTGCATATATATATATATGTATATATATATATATATATATCACAACCAATCATCGTATTACTGATTAAGTAGCTAGGTATTCTTCAAACTCCCAATTCAGACCGATCAAAAAAAGAGAGAGAAAAGCTAGAAATAAAAGATTTAGAGGAGCACCTTCTTTGATCTTCTGCAAGGCCTCGAAGAGAGGTTTCTGGTTCTTTCTCTTGAGATACTGTACCAAGTGAAGGAAAACTTATACAGTTAAACATATATAAAAATTAAGCTAGAGATTAATTTGAGAGCGGTACGGTGGAGCTATGAGATGGAGGTAGCTAGACATGCCTTGCCAGTGTAGTGAAGTAATCTCTCGACAGCTAAAGATATGAAGACTATAACAGAACACACAAAAGCCACCACCCATGTCGGTGTGTACTCCAATGTTGTCCCTCCTGCCATGATCGATCTTGTGTCGCCGGCGAGGATGTGGTGCGATCGTGGCTGCCGGTACTGTTGGTCCTTCCTGCCTAGCAAGCACCAGAGACTAGTACTCCATCTGGTCGCTACCACTGCATGCTCTTTCTATCTGTCGATCTCTCCGTTGATCGATGTATTTATAGCTAGTCAGTTTATTGGCTCTGTTTACTGATATATTTTATGATTAAAATATGATGGCTGAAAAAGACGTGGACGACGACGGGAAACGAGACTTGGCCCAGAATCCGATCGACGGGAAACGAGACTTGGCCCAGAATGACAGAAATGGTAGCTAGCTAGAATAATTAATATATATTTGTGGTCCAAGTCGTGGCTGCGGTTGTGTGGCTGGTAGGGGTTATTTGGGCGCAGTCTTAACGTTGACGTACTACTGTAGTGAGTCTGTGAGTATTCATCTGAAAATTAAGATGGAATAGAATAGAATATGGTGAATTGAATTTCATTGATACAGAATCATTGAATATATAAGGGCAGGGAAAGTAATATGCACCATATCTCTTCTCTAAATACAAGATACAACTGAATATTTTCCTAATTAACATCATCATGGACTACAAATGCCTCCTTTCATATACTTATATATCTGTAATTAAATGATATATATTGTAGGATGTTTTGTTGACTCACAGTCGCGGCCGGGCAATATAAGCCTAATACCTACCTTCCGGGACTTTTCCCAAGTGAAGACTCCTTTGGCTTCCCTCTTGCTAGCTAATTGATATCAGCAACCTAATTAATGGAGTTGGTCGATGGAACAATCTGCTATATATACGTACAGCGATGGTTTTTAGGCTAGCTTCTAGTAAGCGTAAAACAACACGCAGCATATCATTTGATACGTGAAGAAGGTGGCTGCCAAATTAAGATGCTTCAATCCGCGCGCATCTGCCTGCAGCCATGCTACCTGGTCAACACAAACATGCGACGTCTATTACCATATAGGGCAATAATTTTCAATATATTTAATTAGCTGTAAGCTAATTACGTACGCGTTTACATGCATATTTGTTTGTTTGTTTATTGTAATTTGAAGTTTGAAATCTTTACCGTAATAAAGCCAAGCTCAAACCATGCATATAGGGCAATATTTTTCAATATATTTAATTAGCTGTAAATTAATTACGCGTTTACATGCATATTTGTTTGTTTGTTTATTGCAATTTGAATAATAAAGCCAAGCTCAAAACTTCACGAAATTTTGTGTCACCTATAATAACATTGAAACAAACAGCATGTTTACTAACATGAAATAGAATTGAGAGTGATGTAATTGATTCACGAATAAATGAATTCTGACGTTTACTAATTAACATGTCAAGGTATTAGAATGGACGTGAGTTTCACTTTCTTATCATGAATCAATTCCTGACGAAACCCTTTATTCGATACCAAGGGGGGAGATGTGTATCATAATCAAGGTAATATAATTAATTTTTTCTCTCTAAAATATCTTCACATAAGTATAATATTTCTAAATTATCCAACCCTAAAAATATATAGGGAAAATGCCCATTTGCACAAAAACACTATAACAAGAGCCCATTCCAATGAAAATTGTTTCCAACAGCCCATTTAAACAAATCTCATGAAATTGACTATATTGCCCTCGCATCACCATAACTCTCTCCGTCTTGATTTGAAACAAACTCTCTCTCTCTCTCTCTCTCTCTAACCGAGTTGCTCCACCAGAAACCCAAAACCGCCGACTGACGCCGACAACCGACGACCGACGCCGGCAACTGACGACCCGCCTCGATCTCATCCTCCTCATCCGGATCCAGCCTCTTCAAACCTCTCTCTCTCTCTCTCTCTCTCTCTCCAACTCCAGATCAGAGCTCAACTCTCTCTCTCTCGCTCCCTCGTCTTCGCCGACGATCCCCCCGCCGCCTTGTCCTTCCTCCACAAGCTCGTAGTCTGCTGCCTCGGCTTCCTCCACTCCGACGTCTTCTTCGACCACCAGACCACGAGGAGGATTTCGATCTCGTGGCAGATCTGGTGCCGCGCCGACTCATCGTGCGTGCCGTAGATCACTTTCAGCGCGTAGACCCGCCCTGTCGGCTTGTGAATCACCTTGTAGACCGTGCTGCGGCGCCGCTCTCAATCCGGTTGGCCCGATCCAGGTCGGCGAAGTTGATCATCATTGCCTGCCTCTAAGTCGAACGACGTCGAGCTCGACCCCGACGGCAGAGGCAACGACACCGCCAGAGATGTGTCGCGCCTTGGCATCGGTAGACTCAGGTCTGTATATTCTAGCGAGGTGTGCTTCTGCAATTCAAAGCAAGGAAGAGGAGGTACATGAGCGGTTGTTTTGTATGGTTGAGGAGTGTTGGCTCCTTAGTTTAGGTCAGTCAATGTGATATTCTATTTTCAATTATTCTGTGTTTGGTTGCTGTGGAATTGAGAAACTCTTAGGTTTGAAATTGCTGAGTTCATTGCCAAAATGAGCTTTCTTCATTAAACATAGATACTTGCTGTGATAACGTTAGTAGTTTTCGCATTTGTTTATCTGATATCAACTAATTGTAGGGTGCTAGATGAAATAGCAAGTGACAAAGTGCACAGACAACTTGTCATTTATCTCGGGAGGTGTACTCTTTTAATATTGGGGTCAGTAATCGATTATTGGGAGTCTGTAACTCGATTATTGGGGGTCAGTAACTCGATTTTTTTCTGGTATTTCTTCTTTTCTGGTATTATTAAATTGAAATAGTTGATTATTAGGAGTCAGTAACTGATTTTTAGAGGTTAGTAACACGATTATTAAGGTCAGTAACTGGTACAGGGAAAATTCTGGTGACCGGAGTCCGGCGGTCGGGAAAATTTCGGTGACCGGAGTCCGGCGGCGGTGAGATTCCGGTCAAGTATTCTCTCTTTCATTTTCTCTCTCTATGCATGTTTAATGGATGATGGCAAAATAGTCTTAAAATAATATGGTTTGTTAAGACTTAGTAAAAATTTGTGCATTTAGGCATAAAAAAGTTACCTTATATTGAAATGGGGTAATGAAAAAGATTATCATTGGAATGAGAAATGAGGGGTTTAAATTAGTAATAATGGGCATTTTTCCAAATATATATTGTATTTTAGGGGTATTTTAAATTCATTTCTTGTAGGGGTATTTTAGTAATCAAACTAGTTTTCATTCTGATTTCATATGATAAGTAAACAATATCAATTGTAATTAGTTTCATTCCTACTTTGATTCCTTACGGTAAGTAAACAGTAGAGTGATATGAAATATTCGCATAACCGATTCTTGTTGATACCGATTGTTGTTGATACTATGATAATTTCAATTCCAAATTAGCAAACGTGCCAATCATGTCTATGTCTTAGTAAACCATACAAGATACAGTTAAGTAGATAATAATCAATTTTATTGGGGTAAAAGTTGAAAAATGAACTTGGGAAATTTTCCTTCTCCACTAACTTCTCAAAACAACAAAACAAAGCTATAGATATTGTTGTTTTTCGACCAAAAAAAAAAGCTATAGATGAGAAAAAAAAATTTCACTAGATCCATGGCATCTGTTATTGCATCTTTGGTTACGACTATCCAGGTCGCGTCCTCTCGACTCTTGCTCTTTTATTCTTCTCGTCTCAAGTTGGGGTGAGGAGGAGAGCGGCTATGCAGGATGACCATTCATATAACGCATGTATCTAACGATCTTAGAAAAAATAAACTAACACACAAGTAAAACATAACAAAACTTAAACAAAAAAAATAGAGGCAGCCCAAACCAGACCTAAAAAGAGGGCCCAAGCATCAACATATAGGAATACCACAAACCGTCGACCATGTTTGGCTCAACCCTTCTAAGGCTGATGCCGCCGACAGAGCGATCATTGTGTCACGCTACCTTTTTTCTCAAACCGTCGCCATCATATTATGTCATCCCCATCACTCTTGTAATTAAGAAGCACCATTGTATCCTGAACGATTTCTTTCGATCTAGATGATCGATGAACAATCGATATTAACCCCGTCGACGCAAGTTCGCCACCACTAGAATGACTCAGGCTCTGCGACACCGATCTAAACCGCCAACAAAACTAACAAGGTACAAACCTAACTCCACCCACCGTTGCTATCTTCCATTTCCATGACCTATTGCCAGCCAGCGTAACCTCCCCAAAACAGAATCATTTTTTAATCAAGGCCACAAACGCCTCATCACCACATACCCAATCTGAGTTAAGACGATATATTCGACGACGACATTGCTAAGGTGCACTGTTGTTGTCGAACTATAAGATGATACTCAAGCATAGAGTTTTTGATTAGTAGATGATTTTTTTAATAAAGTGCTAGGTGTGGCTGCCCTAAAGCCTAAATTAATCAAATTGTCGAATACAAGAGGGGACATCAAACCTAAACCCCTTATTACAAAGACATGATATAATATCTGGAATCTCTACAAACATGTACTCAACCCTAGCAAAAAAAATTGCTCTAATTGCGACTCCGTTTGCTTTCACACTATGGTGACATATTGAAAATATTACTAGATACATAACACACTCACGCATCCTAATATCTAATGATTCAGATTTTCATCTATGTTGTCGTTGGATAGAAAATCTGATGACAATACAATTTCACCTTACCACATGCTAAACGTAACGACCATTTGACAAAACAAGAAACTCCCCTCCTACCTAGAGCAGACAAAACACTTTGAGAGTTTGAGTGCACACACAAACATAGGGACCTATTACTCGCAAAAAGCATAAAATACCTAGACATTGAAAATAAATAGAAATAACTAAAACAAATAAACAAACAAATAAATAAAAATAAATAGATCAAACCCAATAATTGAGCCCAAATCCCACCAGCCCAGCAGGCAATATATAGGCCTAAAAAGTGACATCAACAAGCACAGCCCATACTCCTTTCTCCCAGCCCAACACATCCACTGCGCCACCCTACCATTACCCCATTGCCGTACTGCCAAACCCGCCCCCTCAAAAGCGTTGAGCACCCAACATCGGCGCGTTGGATCGCCTCCACCACCAAAGAGGCACCATAGATCCATCCAAAGAACCCATCACCAGGAGGTGTTCAGTTACGTATCCAACTTTTCACGCTTGTATTTTAATTTTTGAAAACAAAAGAAAGATGAAAACGACATATTTTCAACGAACAAAAATGTAAAACATTAATTTGACGTTTTCACCTTTTTATTTTCATAGTTTAAAAAATATAAAACTACTTTTCACAATAAACTATTAAATGTTCTAATTCTAATTAGAATGTAGAACCACATCAGACTGCCTCGTGTTTTTCCCATAGTATTTAAAATTTTCTCCAAGACTAGACATAGGGCTTTGTTTAGGGTTTTGTCGACTGTCTCTTAATCGGGCAATAAGCCATGTGTTAGATTAATTTTGGGCCGATTAAGAGGGAAGACCATGCTCTTTATAGGTGAGAGGTTGTGAGTTCAACTTACTGTAATTTTTCCGATAAAAAAAAAACTATTTTCTTATTTACATTTTTTATTTTTGTTATTAAAGAAGAGGCTTTGCCAGAGAGACGCTACTCAGTAGTCACGCTAGTAAAAGTAAGTAGACGAACCGCGTCTCCAGTCGCAGCCACGATTTATCGTTATCCTCCGACTCCAGTCCTCAGTACTTCACTCTCCTCCCAAAATCAACTGTCGCCGCAGGCCGCGGTTCTTAGTGCGATGCCTGCTATGAAGAAGGTGATTTCTCCTTACTTTCTTGTTCTTGCCTTTTCTTTTCATCAATTGGCAACTCAACTAGTCAACTCGGTTCCATAAATTTTTCCAGTTTTATTTGTTGATCTGAATGAAACTGATAATGTGACTTCATCTTTTCACTTTCCTCACAATTTCTGTTATCTTTACTCGGATCTTCCTTTTCCAAGATGCCTTCTGGTTGGTTCGTTAGTACTTGATTGAATTCTGATAAAATAATTCAAGATAATTTGACAGATTTTTGGTTTCCTTCTTGTTAGTGTTCGTGTGGCTTTGATCGGATATTAGAGTCGCTGTTTGCCAAGTAATGGTTGCTATACTGCTAGTATTTACTCCATTTTTCTTTTATGCTTATGAATTTTTGTGTTTTGTGCTCATCAGCATTCTGAGCGCAGTCACATTGGGAATGTATTCAACAAGTTGCTGAAGCAGATTGGAAGTCCTGTGGATTTTGAACTTCCAGATTGGCTCAATAAATGGAAACCAATGAACTACACTTTTATAAAGCGCAGTATCCTTTTATCTATGCAAGTTAAATCTTTACTCCACAGATCTATCATTTTTGTGTGGAACTTTACTGCAACTCAATGATTCCAGGCACTTTCTGCATATTTTTCTGATTTCTTGTTTAAAAGCATCCCTCTGATAGTCTTACTTAACTCATAAGTTCAGCTGTATTGGTGCGTACTGTTTATGAAACACTCCATCTGCATTTCCATTTTATACATTAGTCCATATTGAAGTACTTTCACTTCAGTTCTCTCTCTACTTTTTTAGTTTCTTTGACAATTTAAGATATATATCTCACTAAGAAGATTAAAAGACGACTTGAGGATGATGGAATATTCTGCTCATGCGGCCCATCATTACCAGGGTCTCCGAGTGTTTGTGGTAGAGATTGCCACTGTGGGTAAGGAAAATCTTGGTCGACAATGTCTATATACTTTGATGTTTCATCATGAATCCTCAAATATAGTCTCTCTACCTAATGTCAGATTTTTTAACTCTCATTTTGATATAAAGTTTGCTTACATGTAGTAAGTTCTGCTCATCTTTAGTCTTGGGCAGTGGTCCACTCTCTAGTGAGCGGTGCTTGTCTTTTGGACATTGCCTCTCACCAAGGTAGTATAGCTATTAGGCAGTGTCGGAATGCTTTCTTATTGAGAAATGCACACATCTACATTAATAGAGTGATGCACTTTGTGGGTCTCTGATTCTTATTTATTTAGTCTCTTTCTTGCATGTAATTAATGGATGAGGTGAGCATACGATACCTGTCTACTTAATCTTAGGCCTGAAACTTTTGAATGCTCGCAGATCTAGGAAAAGATCCTCATTTTTCTATGTAATAGTATAGTTCACATTCAGGCTGAAATAAGTTGATTGTATTATTCTGCAGGATGCTACTGTCTAGCTGCTCCTCAGGCTGTAAATGCGGAAGTTCATGTCTGAACAAACCATTCCAGCACCGGCCTGTGAAGAAGATGAAGCTGGTCCAGGTATCTGTTTTATGTTGAAGTAATTAAATTGTAATACATTTTCTGAAAAGGGAATAATTCATATAAAGAAAGATTGCATAGACTGGTGAGTTCAACCTTGGTAGTCTTCATTTTAAACATACAAACTAACGTTGAAGGATAAGAAGTTCTTTTTGTAAATAAATGACTGTCTGATCAAACGTTGGTCTCTTATGTTGGTGGATCTTTATTAAAAACCTTGCATCCTGGGCAACTGATTAGGTGCTATGCCTTTTCAAAAAAGAAAAAAGAATAGAAATTAGGTGCTCTGCTACTACATTTGACTATTTGAACAATACTCATCCAGGATTTTCTGTGATAAACTTTTGAATATGAGAAGATTGATTATGGGCAAACCTATTTTCCACATAAGGGATTGACTGGGCTATTGCTTGTTGTGTTGCTTTGTTATGAATTTATCAATGGATAGTTTGCTCTATAACTTCTCTTCATTCTTAGTCACTTTTTGTATCCTGAGTTAAAGTAAGGTCTTTATTGTAGACTGAGAAATGTGGTTCTGGAATTGTGGCGGATGAAGATATTAAGCAAGGAGAATTTGTGATAGAATACGTTGGAGAAGGTAACTATTTTCTTAGTCATTTTTGCTTTCTCTTTGGGTAAACGTAGTTTGTTTTGTAGTCGAAAGCTATTAACCAATGCTGTTTCTTTCTTACAGTTATTGATGACAAAACATGTGAGGAAAGGCTCTGGAATATGAAACACCGTGGAGAAACAAACTTTTACTTATGTGAAATCAACCGAGATATGGTTATTGATGCCACGTACAAGGGAAACAAATCAAGATACATAAACCATAGCTGTTGTCCCAATACTGAGATGCAAAAATGGTCTTCTACTTGGCCTTCATACTGATTTAAACATTGTAATAGTTATATCATATCTTACATGACTTTTTGGCTATTGTTTTGTGAAGGATAATCGATGGTGAAACAAGAATAGGAATTTTTGCAACTTGCGACATAAAAAGGGGCGATCACCTCACCTATGATTATCAGTATGGACACCTACATAACCTTTGATTGAGTACTTCGATTAACTGTTGCATATTTGGTTGAGAATCATATGTTTTTAGAATCATCAACTTGGATTTCGATTGTGTATAAATCTACTAGCTGTTACCTTTATATCACAGTCCAGTCTAATGATTTCAGCAGGTTCGTTCAATTTGGTGCAGATCAAGATTGCCATTGTGGTGCTGTTGGTTGTCGTGAAAAACTCGGTGTACGACCTACCAAATCGAAGATGTCATCAGTTGCTGCATTGAAACTAGTAGCATGCCAGGTGGCAGTGTCCTCTCCCAAAGTAAAAGGAATGTTCTCTGCAAAAGATGTAAGTGTTGGTTTGCTCGTCGTTCTTCCAAATATTTTGGTCAATTATTTGACAGTTTTGTCTAATTATTGGTAGTATTCTCTTCCATAAAGGTCTTGTAATAAATGGTCTAAAGGGCATGCATGCGTTTATAACACGTGCTAAATTTGTGTTTAACTACTATGTTCTGCTGTGTGTGGGCATGCTAATGGCTAGTGTTTACTTCACACACGTTTGTAGATGTAGAGTAATTACTTTGATGTGTTTAGGCACATGGTTTGGATCATTCCAAATTGAATATACTTGATGAGATGACAAGATAGGAATACAGTGTAGACATTTCACAGAACTATAGTGATATGTGCTTTGAAACAAAGAAGAGGAAGGTAGAAACAATAGCGTGACACATACATTCTTTGATTTCTAAGTTAGTACTTAAAGTTCAGTTAGAATTTATCAAACGAGCCTTGCTTGAATTTTTAAAATACCAATAACTAAAAGCATAAGAATTGTAAGACGATGCTGGTAACTTGAGAGGTGACATTAGTATTTCTATTTAATGCATTTTTGGCTTTGTTAAGTTTTTGTTTCTGAAATGTCTTTTTTGTTTATTTTTTTATTTTATTTTTTAAATATTTATTTTTTATTTTTCATTTGTGTGTGTGTGCGTGCATGATATGTTTTTGCAAATTTGGACTAATTGTGGGACTCTTTTCTGGTAAAGGTTTATCCAAATGGTGGTTTTCCTATAGGTGAGCTTTCCTCTATAACGGTAGTGTTTGCATAAAGTACATTATCAATATTGTCCGCTATTGTAGTGATTCAATGTTTCTGAAAAATAATGTCTGAACTCTTGTGACACGTCTTATCTTTTCTTTTAGGAAGTTCTCAACCTATCTGTAAGGACCATAGCCAAGGTGGTACTGCTTGTAATTGCATTGATGAAGTGATACGAATACGTCGTCCCATAAATGAGAGGTAATTTCAGGATGTCTAATAACCATACATTCTTAGGAATTGTTGTGCAATACCAGGAATTAGTAGTGTAAAACTGGTTCTAGTCCTGGTTTTAGTCTCTCACTTCCAAAAGATGGCTGTGATTTCTTGTGAGCCCACGAGTTTGGTCCTTATAATTTATGTCAGTTTTCATTTGATTCTCTGTTGTCATGTTGGTCTTACAGACAGTACTGCAGGGACCAAAGTCTAACCTAATCAAAATTAATGAGCATTATAAATGGCACTCACCATGCACACAAGCCTCAAGTGACTGATTACAAGGAAAAAACAAAATTCCTATTGATTGCTACTGTTAGCTAATTACAAGGACATGATTGCAAAAACTAGAACTACAAAGTATGTGAAAGTGACCCAAACTAGAGGGTGCAGATGTATTTTCTCTTTAGTTCTTTCATATCAGATCAGTCTCTTGGTTTCCACACAATTGTGAGTTATTGGAAGTTATTTTGGCTTGTTCACAAATCCCAGCTTTGTTATAACAAGGAACCATACATGGTCCTATGTGCTGTTAACTTAGTGCTTCGTCATATCAGAGCTTGTTCTTGCTTGGCTTACTTTAGTTAATTTACAAATTTAAGTAGCGTTAGAGGATCAAAAGTGATTAATGGTCGACTTACATGTTGCTTTGTCACTTTCCTCTTGTTAAGGAACACTTACGTATTTTTTATGTATGATAATAATAATCTTGGTAACAGTATCTGATTTTTTAAATATGACTGATATTCTTCGCCTACGTGTTGGCCACAGTTGAAATAGAATAAATAATACCTGTGCATGCTGAAATCATGGGTATAGTTTAGTGGTCGTGGGAAACTTTTGATAAACAACCATACAAGGGGCCAAAATTGGAAAACCAAAATTGTATTTGTTTTCCACATATACAGGGGCAACAGTTGTTAAAGTCTGGGTTCTTGAAAAACTTATATGAAATCTGTAGGAGTGATAGTGATACTGGGTATCATATCCCTGCTGTGGTGTCCGGCATTCGAACTTTGGCTCAGGGATGCTAGTGTACTTCTGGCTAGATCAACAGAAGTTAACAATGTCAATGTTTTGTTATGGCTCTCTCTCACAGACACCTATTGACCTCAAACAGATATTTACAAACTTTCATTGACTTATTTTCCATCGGAAAAGACTAGGTGAACTGAAGTCCTGCAGTTCACTTCTGAGTGTGTTGAAGTTATAATGACTCATTAACTGCTACTTTACATTTTAATTTCTTTCATAGGAGATTTCAGTCAAGTTTCAGTTTGCATTTGTCTTGTTGTAAAAGAATTTCATTTGCTCAGTAGTTCTTTTTTTATGTTTATACATTGCAGGTCATTCGGGGTCATCAAACGGTTTGATAATCATTCCAAAAAACATGCGGTAAGAGCTGTTGATCTTTGTAGATAAACTCCACAGTCATGTCACGTGTACGGTATTGTAAACTTAACAATTTGGAAATGGGCATGTGTATTTGGTCTCAGAGTATGTTTGAAGATGGATATGTGTTTTTGGTTGCAGATCATGTTTGAAGATGGTGGAATTGAAATCCTGGACATGTCGAAAGAAGAATGGGAATTTGTAACGTTGTGATAGCATTATGAGGTAAGTACATAATTTCTTTTTAACACTCATACATATAGATAACATAATATATATAGAGGCCCGATCAGAGGCGCACGTCCGCACCGGTCTTAAAGTGCGGACGTCCCTCCGTTCTCCACCCTCCGGTGCCGACGACGGCGGGCCTCCACCCCAGAAGACTCCAGCAGCGTCCCCGACCATTTTTCCTCCCCGGCGAGTCCGTTCTTTTCTAGTTTTCGGCGAGATCGATCTTGTTTGAAGTTTTGGGTGATCTCGCCGGAAAATTGGAAAAGAACGGACTCGTCGGGGAGGGAAAGTGGTCGGGGACGCTGCTAGAGTCTTCTGGGGTGGAGGCGCGCCGTCGGCCGGAGGGTGGAGAACGGAGGGACGTCCGCACTTTAAGGACCGTGCGGACGCTCGTCTCTGAACAGCTCCGTGTATATATATAGGCCCGCTATGAAGCGGACGTCCGCACTGGGCTTAAAGTGTGGACGTCCCTCCGTTCTTCTCCATCCGGCACCGACGGCGCTCCTCCACCCAGCGAACACCAGCAGCATCTCCGATCACTTTCTGTTGCCAGTGAGATCGATTTGAAGGTCTGGGCAGCAACCTCCACCAAAAACTTCAGACAAGGTCTGTCGCCGGCAAACTGGAATTCGGCGGACTCGCCGGGAAGAGAAAGTTGATCGGGGACGACTCGACTGTCCGCTCGGATGGAGGCACGGCGCAGGACGGAGGAGAACGGAGAGACGTCCGCATTTTAAGCCCAGTGCGGACATCCGCTTCATATCGTTTTCGTGTATATATATATATTGTCTTTCTCAAGTAAGGATGTCCTTATTTATTCTTACGGTGCAGATTTTCACTTTAGACTCACTTTTTAATTGAATTTTCACATCTTCACCGTTTAGTTTTTAGACACTATATATAGATCATCTCTACAAATTTCAGCCAATTTGGTTATCATTAAGGCACTCAAAGCTGTGTTTTTCTGTTATAAACATGAACGGTTTAAGTTCGACAGAATTATGTTCATTCATCGGTTCAAGTTCCCCATTCATATCTTGAAGTAGAAATGGAGTTGTCATTCCTTTGTTTTATTTCCATGGAGAGGTTGCAGTACTTATTTGCCACTGTGCGATGGACCTTTCATGTTCCATTATTTGTTTTACATTACTGCTCCTTGAAAGCCAAAAAGCAGTGTCTTGCACCATTGCTCATTTCTTTTCTTCATTACTACTTTCTTTCTGCAATGTTTGATTAAATCTTTACTCTGGGATTGTTTTAATGGTTGAAGGATTATGTTCAAGCAAAGATGACTTGTGGTCGTCAGCAATTGTAACATGTAGAACAGTAAGTGCAGCCCTTTATGAGCCATCATGACTAAAAATTGCATTAAAGTGAATGCACGACTAGGTGACTAATATTTACCATTGTTCTGTCGCAGGATCAGTAACCGGTAAAGTTAGTAACACTCAGATTTACATTTCTACTGCTGTTCCATTAACCAAGGATCAATTCTTTGCAATGCATGTTGTAACAAATGTATGGATGCACGTTTATATTCCAAACCATCCCCCTCCCCAAAGGAAAAAAAAAATGTACCGTATCAAATATATTCCCTTTTTTTTCTTTCAAAGATCAAGTGTAAACTGTTATTGTATAGTGTATAAGCACACGGGGAATCAGTGGCTGGTGAAAACTATTTGGCTAGGTAGACTGGAATAAGGTTACCCTGCTTGTGAAAAGCAAGTTGAGAGGACGAAGTGACATCAGCGTTTGCTATGTTTTAATTTCTATTTTTTATTTTTTATTTTCATGAAGAAAATTGTCAAAGAAAAAAGGCTGAGTGGGCCGAGAATGGGTAAGTGGTGAGGAGCGAGTGGATGGTAGTAGGTCTATGGTAGGTCCATTGTCACCAACCCAATCCAATTAGAAAAAGGGGTTTCACCATTTTTCGGGTGCAGTGGGACCCTCTGGGGGTAGAGAAGGATGTGACAAATTTAGGGACCGGATCCTATATGTAAAAATCGCAGATAATTGTATGAAGTAAAATATAGTGTGCGTCCAATTTCAATTTCAATTTGGTTTTTCACCAAAAATATTAATTGACAGGCGATCGAGAACACTAATTCTGATCTAGCATAATCATTCTCCGCGTCTTCTTTTTATGTCTCTACCGTAAACCTAAAATAGAACCCATTATGAAGAATGAAAAGATTGTGAATCAATGACAACGAAGACAAGCCAAGAGAAGGCCATATCGTTGTGGCCGGCGGTGACAGTGACAGTGACGCAACTTCGAAAAGTGGTTGCGGAGGAGGTCCAGTTAATTGGAGTGAAAGAAGATGGATAATGAGATGATCGATTTTAATCTTGTATATGTAATAATGTTCATACTATGAAAACGTTTATTTATATTTATTAGGATGCATGTATGTGTATTTGAAACTATTAGTGTATAAACCAGCTTTTTTTGATAAATTTGATTCTATCTTATCTTAGTGTAATCCTATCATCTTCTTCAAAAGAAAAAGATTGTTACCCTAATCTATTTCCTATTGCAACACTATGGTGACGTAAAGAAGGAACCGGGCCGCGGTTGGTGTAACTATTGGGGGTTGGTATGATACGAAAATGTATATAAGTACATAAAAAAAGGGAGGGAGATGGCACCAGCAGTTTGTTACTCGGCTCCTCATTTTGATCTGAATCCAAAAAAATATCCGAGAGAGCGGAGAGGAGGCGACGTCGTGTGGTGTCGGTGAGTGTGAGCTGTAGTAGTGGGTAGGTCCTAGTCTCTAGTCTCATCTTAAATACAGGGAGTGAGTGTTGGGCTGAAAAAAGAAAAAGAAAAATGAAGGTGATCGACAAAATCCTGGAGGCATCGGCGGATGAGAAGAAGGTGGTGTTCTCGTTCGAGTTCTTCCCTCCGAAGACGGAGGATGGGGTGGAGAACCTGCTGGAGAGGATGGATCGGATGGTGGCTCACAATCCGGCCTTCTGTGACATCACTTGGGGCGCCGGTGGCTCCACCGCCGATCTGACTCTTGACATCGCCAACAAAATGCAGAACGTCATCTGCGTGGAGAGCATGATGCATCTCACCTGCACCAACATGCCCGTGGACAAGATCGACCACGCCCTCCAGACCATCAAGTCCAACGGTCTCCAGAACGTTCTTGCTCTCCGCGGCGACCCACCCCACGGCCAGGACAAGTTTGTTCAGATCCAAGGCGGCTTTGCCTGCGCCCTCGACCTGGTACCGTTTCTTCTTGCTTTTTCTTTTGCGAATTAATTATGACTCTTGCTAATTGTGACTCTTGCTTCCTCAGGTCACTCATATCAGAGCCACATATGGCGACTACTTTGGTATCACTGTTGCTGGTTATCCAGGTACTTTTTTTCTTCTGATCTAACTAAAGACTCACCAATGCCAATGGTCAATGAACGTAACGTGTCTCCTCTCTTGATTTTGTACAGAGGCACATCCAGATGCCATTGAAGCCAATGGCCTTGCCACTCCGGAATCCTATCAAAGTGATCTCGCTTATCTCAAGAGAAAGGTTGATGCTGGTGCTGATTTGATCGTCACTCAGTTATTCTACGATACTGATGTTTTCCTCAAATTCGTCAACGACTGTCGCCAAATCGGAATCACTTGTCCTATTGTTCCTGGAATTATGCCTATTAATAACTACAAAGGTTTCATACGCATGACTGGTTTCTGCAAAACAAGGGTACTTGTCCCTTCTTTTCTATTCTCCTAATTTGACCGATTGTGATTTTCTTTTCTACTGTTTTACCTCGGCTGATTCAGTACATCTTCACAATCTCCGTAGCAGATCCCATACATTATTGGCTTCTTAAATTCTAGAAGATGAAACAAAATCTGTGAGGGATAAACTTTATTCTCTTGGCATATACATGCTAAATGCTATGTATTCCGCCATTTAATGTCTTTGTTAAAAAGTGGTCTGGTTGTTTGTGTTGTACATGTCTGGATCCAGTCTACACATGATCATGTCTGGCAAGTATAAGGTTTAGGGTTGTAGAGGATTGGGGTTTTGTACAGTGCTTTAGATTTCTAAAGATTGGGTTCAATGGCCGATAAGTGAGGGAAATGGGTCAAACACTGTCCCTTGTACAATTATTAATCAGCTGTTGTCACACATTAGACACACACAAAGTATAATATGCACTGTTACCAAATTTGTAAATTACCTAGCAATACTATGTTCTATTTGTTCTTTTAATTTCATTCAGTTTTTTTTTTCTATTCTCTTTATAAGTTTATATAAATTAATTGTTTGCTATCGATGATATATTGTAGATACCAGCTGAAGTTACTGCTGCCTTGGAACCTATTAAGGATAATGAAGAAGCTGTCAGAGCTTATGGAATTCACCTTGGAACAGAGATGTGCAAGAAGATTTTAGCTCATGGGATTAGGACATTGCATCTTTATACACTGAACATGGAGAAATCAGCATTGGCTATACTAATGGTTTGGTCACATACATTTTTATGTGTCTGACTTGATTTCTATACTTTACTTTAGAGTGTCAGTACTTACCCTATAATCTCCCCTCTGATTTGATTAATTTTGGCAGAATCTTGGTTTGATTGAAGAGGCTAAAATATCAAGGCCTTTACCTTGGAGACGCCCTGCAAATGTTTTTCGTGTTAAAGAAGATGTTCGTCCAATTTTCTGGTATAAACCACACCATACTGTTATCCACCCTCTACTTCGTATAGAGAAACATAAATTAAAGAATTACATCTTTCTACTGTCTAATCATCCTCGCACTTGATGGTAGGGCTAATCGTCCTAAGAGCTACATATCAAGAACCATAGGCTGGGACCTGTACCCACATGGGCGGTGGGGTGATTCTCGTAATCCTTCGTATGGCGCACTAACTGATTACCAGGTACATAAGTCACTGAACTTTAGTCTTGGTGATTAGCTAGATTTATTAGATTACAAATAGGATTCTTGATTCAAATCAGATCGTATTTTGTATTCCTCTATATATAGAGGTTGTTCTGTGATGATTTTTTATGAAACTTATCAAAATTTGGAAACAGTTATATTCTTGAATTTCCCAGTGATGTTATCTCAAAGAAACATTTACTTGTAACAAAAATCCAATTCACTTTTTGCTTAGGAGTGTTGGCTTGAATTTTCCCATGATGTTATCTCAAAGAAACATTTACTTGTAACAAAATCCATTTCACTTTTTGCTTAGAGTTCTAGCCATCACTTTTGCTGAAAGGCATGTCCTTTCAACTCTTATATTTCCCCTCTGCACTAGAGTTAGTTATGTATGACTTTAAGTCTCTTAACAGTTCATGCGACCACGTGCACGTGACAAGAAACTTGTTGAAGAATGGGTTGTTCCACTGAAAAATGTTGAAGATATTCATGAGGTAAATTTCCATCCACTTTATGTTTTTCTGGTTTTACACTGTCAAATTAGATATAAAATTGACATATTGCATTTGCTACAAAACAGAAATTTGAGAAATTCTGCCTCGGAAAGTTGAGAAGTAGCCCATGGTCAGAACTAGATGGGCTTCAGCCAGAGACGAAGATCATAAATGAGAAGCTGGGGAAAATTAACACAAAGGGTTTCCTTACCATCAACAGCCAACCAGCAATAAATGGGGAAAGATCTGACTCACCAACTGTTGGTAAGTACAAACTTTTTTATGCATGCATGGTCATGGTCTTGATAAGTTTAAAGTATGTGAATGTGTATCCAATTTCTGTGAAAGCCTTTTGAGACTTGCTTGAATTTCATGAGAAGAGATTGATTTGAATTACTGAAACTCACCTAGTAATTATAGTAGTGATAATCTTATGCTTTGGAGCCATATTTCCGCATTATATGGGTTCACTATGATCAAGTGGTAATTTTTCTCAGAATGGACAACATTGAGATGTTTATTCAATACTTGAAGTACCATTCTAGTGATTTTTGTTAAATCTTTAATCAACCCTTCGTACCTTTGTTGTATGATACTGATTGTCTGATCTTATGGTTTAGGAAGTCTCATATACCTCAAATTTCACTAGACAACATTGAGTTCAAAAGGTGATGACAAATCCCTGGGAAATTTAGTCAATGGTAGTAGTACCATTGTGGGATCTTATGACTATTCATATCTGTTAGATCTTGAATCAATAGTCTGCGACTTTCATCAGACCTTTGTACCTTTGTCGTGTGTAACTGATCTTGTGATTTTGGGAAATCTTCTATACTTCAAATTTTACGATTAAACTTATCATCTGCATTGCGAATATACTCTGTGAAATTGATAAAGATCATCATAGAAGCTTTTTAGTTTTAGCGCGTTGAAGGTCAAATCTCCTTGCTTAAAGAGTACCAATTCCTCCTGCTTCCCTCATATTATAAAGATGTACTTGAGTTTGTATTCTTCTTCATCCTCTAAATGGCTACCGTCACCATGATTACACGAACACTAAATCTCAAAATGTTCAATGTATCTGACTTGTGATTCAGGATGGGGTGGGCCTGGAGGATATGTTTATCAGAAAGCCTATGTGGAGTTGTTCTGTTCCAAGGAGAAGTTGGGTACTCTTGTTGACAAATGCAAGGCACTTCCATCTCTGACATACATGGCTGTCAACAGAGAAGGGAGTTGGATATCTAATATCGGTCAAACTGATGTGAATGCGGTAACATGGGGAGTCTTCCCAGCAAAGGAGATAATCCAACCGACTGTTGTGGATCCTGCTAGTTTTATGGTTTGGAAGGATGAGGCATTTGAAATCTGGTCTAGAGGATGGAGCCGCTTGTACCCTGAGGTGACTCATCTAGGAAATTACTTGAAGAGGTTTGCTTTCTTGAATCATCATTTATCTCTGCTGAAAGTCGGTAGCATACTGTAGTAATTTTGACACAATTAATACTTGCAGGTGCAGAATAGCTACTTCTTGGTCAGCTTGGTAGATAATGACTACATCGATGGTGACCTTTTCACTGTTTTTGCTGATTCCTAGAGGGGCTTGCTTGTTGTCACTTGCATCCCTCAGCCATTAGGCTGTTGCTTTCCTTGCTAGTCTGGTTTCATTTATTGTCAATGGGATGTGTAATAAACTCATTGGGATTTTTATACCTCCCCTGCGGCCCTGCTTTACGATGCAAATTGCATCCGCGTTCTCTTGCTTATAACAAAGTTCATCAACGTCCCGTCTTCTAAATTGGTTTATTATGGATTTGCAGCATTTGCTTATACCAAGTTGTGAAATTTACGTTTTATTGAAATGTATTAGATCGATGGTCATTCTGTATTTAATATAATTTGTTGGGTATGGTTTTCAAGATGCCATTGACATAGTTAACAGTTTAACACATTTGTGTAAAGTAATCACTGCCTCAGTGATTGGCACTCTCAGAAACCATTCTACAGTACACTTTGGACCTTATTGTGGAAGTACCATTATGAATGAAATCCTAATAACAAATTTCCATTGCAAAAGATGCCTAAAGTTAATTGCTGAGGCCAGTCTATTCTGAGTCTATTCGATGCTACCTAGACCAAAATGTAGCATGGAGGCTTGGGTCACCCGCAGTTGGCTCTTTCTACTGATGCAGCCTGGAGGCTTGGGGTCACATACAGTGATATCCTCTTTCTTTTCTTTTTTCTGGTTTCTTTGAGCTCCCATTTACCCTAAAAATAAAATAAAAGAAATAAAATATACAAGTAGAAAACCCCTCATAATAAGCCCCAATCAGACGTTCTAGTAATAAGCAATGCCATTTCTTAACAGAACAGTTCTGAAGTACAATATGGCTCTTATGAATTCTTACAAATGGGCAACAAGAATATGAGACAGTAACAGCATTAAGTTCCAGCTTCCAGGTCTAATTAGGAGATATTTGCATGTTTTAGAGATCTGCAGATAATCACACCTGCAGATGTCCGCATTATCTGCACCCCAAGCATAGCACTACAAGCATCATCTGTCTTCAGATGAGGTTGCACCAGCTCCCATATCTTTTTCTTTTGAATCTGCCGAAAGTGATATAAGTTACAAAATGCAAGATGAAGTATATCAATTACAACTCTTACAAGAAAAGAAAAAAAGCACAACTCTTCCGTAAAATTAAGTGCTCTTGGCCTGAGGAATATGCAATACCTGAAAGTTCTACAGCCAAATCACACCAAAGATGTGTGTGACAGTATCTCATACCTAAAATCAAAGGTCGGGAGGAGTTGGGAGACTCTTACAAGAAAAGAAAAAAAGCACAACTCTTCCGTAAAATTAAGTGCTCTTGGCCTGAGGAATATGCAATACCTGAAAGTTCTACAGCCAAATCACACCAAAGATGTGTGTGACAGTATCTCATACCTAAAATCAAAGGTCGGGAGGAGTTGGGAGAGGGATGGATACTTAAGGTTGTGCAAACTGGCATACTATGAATGAGAGTATCTAGAATAATATTGGGGAAAATATCTTAGACCTTAAAAGATAAACAATTTGGCTAGGGAAAATGCCATGCACAAAAGAGAGATTGAGAAGGTTTACTTTCATTCTTGATGGGCTGGGGCTGAGGTCAGTGCTTTTGAGAGAGATCTCTTCTTATGGGTGCCTTGGGAGTCTTCCTAAGTGAACAGGCATTGCCGTAGGAGTTTACTTTGATAATGTAATTGCACATCCAAATTTTATAATGGGCATTATTTGGTAGGAATGTACTCCTAATATTGGCCTTCGTGGCGTCGAGGATGTAGGCTCTGGTATATGTAATATAATTGATTCCCCACAAAAGACAAGCAGGTCAGATTTTTCTAAGTAGACATTGTGAATGGTTTCAAGCTTGTGTTCCTAAGTAACCAGAGATAAAAATTGCATTCTGATCCAAATGTATCGTTTAAAGTTAGACTAAGGAGAACTTTCCTCGTATGGAAAGTCATGAAAGATATTGGAGAAGAAATTAGTCAAATTACTGTATTTGGCCTCATCTTCGATTTACTTGCCGGAAAGGGGAGGGTTCACCAGAATCACTTTTACAGATGTCCCTTCTAGATCAAGGTGCATTTCAATATTAGGATGCTAGGAATAACGTATCAGAAAATATCTATTCGTATGGCAAATAGTCACTCTAAGGTGGCAGGTTATTATGTTCTAGAATGTATCTCATGAAGATAGTCATACAAATTTACAACGAGGAGCTGCTAGCAGCACAAACTATTTTAGATGTTTTAAGATAGTGGGGCTTCAATCTACAAAAGCTAAATTTCAAAAATCGTTTTCAAATACTGAAGGGTGAGAAAAGAAGCATCTGTATTTTTGGAAATAGGGAAAGTAAACACTACCTGGTTAGGTGTGGCAGGAGGAGGCTGATTTTGATGATCATTTTCAGAGCCAAACCATATCCTTTGGCCAGGAAGTGAACCCTCAGGAGGCTCAAGAAGCTCAACTTTTTCATGGGAGGCATCAGAAGCGGCCATTAGCATTCCACAAGACTTGACACCCCGCATGTTCCTGGGCTTCAGATTAGCAAGGACAACTACTTTTCTCTCCTGCGTCAGATAAACCATTTTGGTAGTCAAAACATGTCTTTCGTAAGAAATTAACTTACAATACAACTTTAAAATAAACCACAGACCAGGAGTACTCCACTCTTTAAGAGAAATTAAAGTTAAAAAAGAAATGAACTCTGCACAAAAGCTCATAACTAGAAGAAAGACCGACCCCTGCTGACACAGAAGCCCATAACGAAGACACCAGTCCACCTCCATATCTCTACTATCTTCAAAAAAAATTCCAAGTGAGTGAACGACACAAATGACAGCCAAAACCCTGCTAACACTAAGCAGGGATAACAGGACATTGACCTTTCCCAAACCATCCCTGCATCTGTGAACAGATTTATGGACCTGGAAGCTACTGAACAATGAAGAGAAACTCGGACAGTTCCCTAAAGATCTCTATTTTCCAGACTCAGAAGTAAAAGTATATCAAACTTCAAACTTGAACAACTGCCCGGTAATAGTAATATTCTGTATAATAACTAGAAAGAGAAGTAGTTGCTATTTTGAATTTGAAAAATGCAGTCACATAGTCTATATTTCTTACAAAGGGAGTTGTCGGAGTTGCTCACTCTCTCTCGCCTCCTACAGTTTGCATAAGCTACAAAACTATAAATTTGGTTGTAATTTTTGCTTTCGAAATCAGATCTGCTTTGTTCAAAGTGTAGATTAACTTATCATTTCTGTGATATTAACATTTTCCAGGAGCTTTTGTAAGGTAGATTCCATAAATATATATGAAACTGTTAATAAAGAATTAAGTAATGTGCAAACCTGAAGGTGATCAATAGGAATGTAATTGACAAGCCCACTGCAGATGATTCTGGGTTCAGGCTCTCCAATGTCAACCTCTTCCACGTAAAGAGAATCGGCTTCCTCATGCCTCCATGCCCTGAGGATCAGCCCAACCCTTATGTCAAGCAGGTCGGCTGCATCCTTTATCTTTTTCTGTTCCTCATCAGCATCGCTTATCGCCTCTGTCTCTGTGGCCGAAGTGGCGGTGCAAAAACAGACCGCGCTTCTTGTTCTTGCTGATGATAGTGGTTTGCTACAAATACTAGGATAACTATTCGCAGTGATCTGGTTGAAACGAGGAAAGGGGCGTGGAGATTTAGGAGACGGCCAGAGGAATATCACACGGGCGCCTATGCCCGCGCCGCATTTCAAAACGTTTGCTGCCATTCTCTCTTCCTATCCGCACTACGGCACTAGCTACCTTGCTTGCCTTTTTTTTTTTCCTCTATTCTGTTTTGTTTTGTTTTTATTTTTTGGAACACAGGAAAGTGGCATGGTGATTTTTTTTAGAGTTAAATAATTGCATTTATAGCAATTTCGATACAAATACATATATAAGGAAGAGTTAAATGACCAAAAAAAAAGTAAGGAAGAGTTAAAAATGACAATCTACATATATAAGGAAGAGTTAACTGACACTCTCCTCTGTATGGGTGTATTAAGCTGAACACTGATGAACATAGAAAAGTAGTTCGAACAAAGTTGGTTATGGTGGGGTTTTTTGTGATTACAGTGACAAAGTTATGGGTGCTTTTTGCTCTAATTTGGACATTCCAAACTCTGTTGCTGCTGAAGTTATGGCTGTTATTAAGGCTATTGAATTAGTTTGGGTACGAGAGTAGAAACATATATGGTTGGAAGTATTATATGTTTGTTTTTGTTTTTTGGCTTCCCTCCTACTGGTGTATTTTTTTTTTTTCAATAAATTACTGTCGTTTCATCAAGGTTAAAAAAAAAAAAAAATATTAGTACAAAAAAAAAACAATCTACAATAGCACAACCTAATATAAATGTCGAGAAACATAACATATTCACGGCTAATTAGGTGCGCTTCCTGTAATCTTCACGTATATACTTACTAATAACCAAGTATAGAAAAAGTGGAAAAAAGGTCTTCGAGTCTCTTCTTAAATCTAATCTAAGACACGTTTGGTATAAAGAAAAAATAGTTACCTCGTTAAAACCTTGTTCCCTCTTATCCAAGAAAAGAGTTTAGGGTTAGAGTTTAGGGCCTACAAACAGGTGATAATTGGATAGTTAATAAGATCACATCAATCTGTTTTTTAAGCGAACGCATGGCCTCTTATGACACTACACTAAAGCCTTGTTTGGTTAGTGGAAGGAAAAGTAGTTCCTTCATCTTTCCCATAGGAAAGAAAAATGAACGAGAATGAAATTTTATAAGAACTTTTCGTTCTAATGTTTGGTAACATAAGGAAATTTATCGAGAAAGTTGAAAATTATAATAATAAAATATTAGGTTGTGAGTAATAAATGTAGGGATAGAAGGAAGGAAAGTGATTCCTTGGATTTTAGAAGGAACTACTCCCCCCAACACATTTTCCCTAATTGCCCCAAACGCAGGAAATGAACAACTTTCATTTCATGATGCCTACTTTCTGCGAAACAAACGAAGCCTAAGTGGGAAAGAGAAGGATTTCATAGTCATTCCCATTTTTTTGTTTAAATTTGTGTTGACATTGTTTGATATTGTTTCTCATCTCTTTTGGTGAATCAAGCTTTCTCCCAAAATCTTCATCGAAAAAAAAAAAAAAAACTTTCTTCCAAAATTGACCGCATAAACAAACTACAACCAACGAGTTGAACATAGAAGAGCCGCGATCTCTAAGAAATCGGCCTCAACTGGAGCCAAAGAGCTCGTCAGACGAGACGAAACCTAAAGCTTGGATTCGCCTTTGCCAAAATGAAAGAAAAGAGATCACTCTAATGACATAATCGTCATATTGAATTATTGATTGTTGGAAAGTAACGGGCTGTTGTGAAAATCAACAGCCAGATGAGCTATACATTTGCAGCTTCAATCACCCCGTCACTTTCCAGTCCCATATTCCACAAGGTCAAGTCAATCCGTAAGCTCTTTTGGCAGAGTCAAGGGTGTTAGAAAGGAGCATTGAGATTACAACAGGTCCTACTCCTCCTGGAACGGGAGTTATGGCTGACACCACCTTGATTGCCTCTGTATAGCAAACATCTCCTGTAATACGAAAACCATGACGGCTACTGGGATCCTACATTTTACCACAATCAAATCCAATAACTATCATCACAACTCATAAGCAAGCAAGAATAAAAATCCATAAGGTATTTAATCAACCAAACCCAGACAATGAGACAAGATTTTATCCTTGTGGATCATTGTATATCTGTATTGACATGAACAAACATGCTTATTGCTCCCATAAGCAAAACCTGATTGATAAATTAGACATTGGTTGTGGTTGTGAAGATTACTTCATCATAATAAGATTGAAAAATACTTGATATATGTTCATTTTGTATTTCTTTTATTTTTGTTGTTTTTAATTTTTCTGTGAAAAAGACTATGCAACTAACACTGATTTTATCAACATATGATATTGCATCATCTCAGATCCAGATACAAATATGGCGGTGCACATGAAGACGCAAGACAACAACTTCAGTGGCTTTCTCATTAATTTGATGCATCATTTCCTAGAACAACTGTCTTAAATTGCAAAATTTTGAGCTCCCTTCTCAGTCTCTTATAGTCCAGTTTTAGCGTCTCAATTATGGGAGTGAAAATTCATTACCACTTAACCTCAGCTAACTGAAACTCTTTGACAAAAAAAAAAATGCCCAGAACATTATTTACATTTGTTGCAAAACAGCAGCAACATCTGAGCTCCCTGTAAATTGGAAGTTGAAGTTAACTTGGGGTTTGAATGAGGGTCAATGTGAAGAATCTGACATACTAACTCAGATCAATTGTCAGGCAATAAGAGGGCAAGTAGGAAGAATGAATGAAGCTAAATACTGAGAAAGGAGGAAGATGGAAAGACATTAAGACTGGCTTAAAAGAAGCATGTTATTCATAATTCTTTACTGTCAAAATGAGAGTAATGTAGAGTAACTTTTATTTGAGTGTATGAATTGCACTCAGATAGTCAGATTGAAGGATACAGGATGCTTGGCAAGAGAACATCATCTCATGTACTCCAATGTGAGTGCAATTCATACAATAAAGACTACGGTATTATTAACCAGAAGTTACCGTACTACGGTCTTTGGTTCTTGGATTAAACTTGAAGAGACAGAGAGACTGATAAAGCTTTGAGATAAACTTTAAGGTGTGAATCTTTACGACTGAAAATACCCCTGTATATCCAAAAAAGTACACAAGCTTACAGAACTTACCTTAACTGGATTCGTCCCCATATCAACTACAACTGCCCCTGGCTTCAGCCAGTCCGGTTGGACTAAGTTTGGAGTCCCAACATCTGAGATGACAACATCAGCGCGACGAGTAATTTCTTCTGGACTCTTGGTGAAGGAATGCAAAGTGCTAACGGTCGCGTGGTGCCTCTGTCCAGCACTAATGATCATCATTGAAAAATGAAACAAATTGTACAGTAAAGCAGATTAATTTGTGTCACCTGCAATAGCAACGAAGTTGATAACCCAACAATCTTGCTTCTCCCTATAACCACTGCATTCTTCCCAATAATCTCCACACCATATCGAAGCAACAATTCAATGCAAGCCTTGGGGGCACAAGGGATAAATAAGGGTTCCCTTCCCCGCATGGCAAGATTCCCCATGTTGAGGGGATGAAAGCCATCCACATCTTTTTCTGGACTAACAAAATTTATAATCTTTTCCTCGTCTAAATGCTGTATCAGAGATTCAATTCAATGATTAGAATCACCCAAACATCACACAAAAAGAACTTTGACCTGTAAGGAGTAGTACCTGTGGAAGAGGGAGCTGCACAATTATACCATGCACCGAGGGGTTCCGGTTAAAAGATGAAACGACATCAATAAGTCGATCTTGAGTACAGTCTTGGGGCAGCTGAACAATAGAAGTCACTATTCCGACTTGATTACAAGCTTTTAACTTGAGATTGACATAATTGTGTGAATCCTTTCTGTTACCCACCAAAACAACCGCCAATCCGGGCAGTCTTCCTGTAGCAGCCTTCAGTCTGCATATTTCAGCAGCTACTCTGGACCTTATGTCTTTGGCGATTGGCTTTCCGTTCATTATTTCAGCCTGCGCGTTTACATTGGCTGCTGGTTTTGCAGCCAAAGCAATCGAAACCACATGATCATTTGAACTGAATATCATTTTGGAGGAGGAGGAGGAGCTATGCGCTTACCAGAAGACAGCGGGCGACCAAGACCGAGAGGGATCGTCCATGACGATGAGAACGTCGTCGTCGAATACAAGCCTTGAGCTTTCGTTATCGTACCCAATCTGCGCCAGACCCCCATTATGCCCACTCTATCGAGTTTTTCAATACCCTCCTACTCCACTTGCATAAATGTTCACATAAATGTTCACCTGGGTTTAACGACCCAGAAAACAATGTTATCACTATCGGATGTAAATCCAAAGACAGACAGAACCATTGTCAAGTTTAGGTTTTTATCGATCGACTGTAAATCTATCGTGACTGAGTCTAATTAGTAAATCATGATTATGAATTATTTGTGTTCAGGTCACGTTGGTTCATTGATTTGATTTAAGGGAAAATTCCCTTCCGCCCAGTTTTTCAAAAACTTTTTCCCACTCACCAAATAAGAATCTAAAATTCTCATTAACCCTATTTGTGTTAGCTTATTCCTACTAGCCAAACTTTCAGTTTTTAGTCTATTTTTGATATCGAAAATACGCTTACACCCTCTCTCTCTCTCTCTCTAGAAGCTGCTTCCGACGCGGATGTCCGGTCATCTTCCAAGGTCGTCGTCGAGGTACCCAAGGCCATTGTCGTCATCGATTAAGTCCCTAAACTCGTCGTCGTCCACCGTGTCGGAGATCGGCTTCTCCATCTTGATCTGGAACCAGTCCAAGCTCAGGTATGGTTTTTCTGCATCTCGCCAAACCGCTACCACTGAATCATGACGATCCGACGGCCAAGAACGACGAAGACTCATCCTCTACCATCCTCGATCTCATCAGTTGCCAACTCCACGACCTCAACTCGGTCGAGTTACCGCCGAGTCTCACCGAGCTAGACCTCACCGCCAACCGCCTTTCCTCCTTGGACACTCGCATTGCCACCCTCTCCAACCTCACCAACCTCTCCTTCCGCCAAAACCTCTTCGAAGACGCCGTTGTCGAGCAGATCTCTGCTTGGATCACGCTCTCCGGCCTCGAGGTTCGTGCTCAATCAAATTTTGTATACAACTTTTTGTGTGTGTGAGATGAATTTGAAATTGAGTGATGAAATTGTGTGCAAGAATTGGTGCTGAGAGATATTAGTTAATTTTGGTGCTCAATCAAAATTGTAGCAGGAATTGGTGCTCAATCAAAATTGTTGTGCAATTTTGGTGAATAGAAATAGTTAACAGCATTGAAAATGGTTTGCATTGTCAATTTTAGAGTTATATGAGCCTTTTTCGAGCTTGATATATATTGGTGAGGTTTTGGGTTTCGAGAAAAGGTTTATGGTGAGGTTTTGTACAATTATTATATGTTCATCACTTCATCGTCTCTGATTCTCTATGATATGAAATTAGGTTGCAGATTTGAGCTATTCGGGATTAGTATCCTGTGCTTTTGGACTAGTACTTTCACTATTCATGACATATTTCCAATAGATAGTTCTGATACCTACACAAGGGTTGTGCACTTGATGTATCATCTTGATAAATATAGTGGTGGTCATATGTGAGTTACAATGCTTGGTTTGTGTTCGTGCATAGATGAATTTGCTTGTAACCTGCGGTGATGAAATCTTGTATGAGAAAGAACTTAGGTGATATTAGGTTCTAATCACTCGAGTCTCCATGCTTGTTCTCTTTGATATTATGTCCTACTGCACCCAATATGAGGTCTTACTGACCCTAATAGATGGTCATACGGCCCCTAATATGGACCTGTTATATGTGACTGAAACACACAGTTAAGTTCAAGGGTCCTACTGCCCCTACTGACTGCAATAGGAGGTCCTACTGACCTCAGTAGGAGGTCATACTGCCCCTACTGACCCCAGTAGGTGGTCATACTGCCCCCAGTAGGATGTCATACTTTCCTAATAAGTGGTCCTACTATCCCTAATAGGAGGTCCTACTGACCCCAATAGGTGGGCATATTGCCCCCAATAGGGACTTGTTATAAATGACTAAAGCACAATAGCCAACCGAGTCCGGTTAATGGCCCCCGAGTTTAATATTATATTTTCACAAAAATTTTTGATTGTGGGATTAGTATTGAAATATATATTTTAAAATTAAAATATGAGGTGAACAAAGTATTTGGTGGGGTGACAATAGCCGCACCTTTAAATAAATTATGTTAGATTTATATTGTTAACCATGGTTAGATGAGTTAAAGAAAATAGGACATATGTCATGCATATAGGTGGGTGGGGAGGAAAGTGGGAAAATAAGGTTGGGAGCCAAATTTGTATCCCACTAAAGAGATATGAGTAGTGCTAGAGACACCAAATATTTATACCAAAATCAAATATCAAATGATGTGGCCGGTGCCATCTCATCCGTTCTATATGGAAGGAATTGCTAATATGGATTTTCTTTAATAATATTTATATTAAAGTTTATGAACTTTCAAGAAATTTTGAGTGATTCAATCCTTCAGCTTTCAAATTTTAGAAGAATAAACTTCAAAAAGAGAGGGGAGTATGAACGGGAGAAAAGAACCATTGGTAATTTGGATGAGTATTAATTCATGTATTAAATTGAGAAGAAGATTTTAGCATTCTTTTATTGCACCCATCAAGTAAGAAGATATTTATTTATTTTTATTAAAAAGTAATTAATTCATTAGGTGAAATAGTACAATTAATAGAGTTTAATCTATGTAAGAAGATGTTTAAGGATTTAGGTTTTTATATATTCGATTTTATCATTTATTTATTTTTAAGATATAAAAATGTATTATTTCCATCTCATCACCTTCGTAATATTTGGTATAATTTTTTGATGTCTTAATCATTTTCCAAGAGATAGTGATTGACGATAAAACTCACCAACAAAACTTTTGCCAAAGGCGGCCAGGGTTGAGAGCCATGTAGGAGAATGTTTTAGACATTCTATTTAATTCGATATAAAGGTAATATAATCTTTATCTTGATCATCCCAACACGTCTATTTGTAGTATATCTTCGAGTAGTCAATTCTTAATACCTGATGCCAACCTTGTTATTTATTCCTCGACGATCTACATGCATCCTTCTAGTGATATGGAAGACGATTTATAGTGATATCCAGTCTAGTAACTTCAGTCGCAAGTGTATGAACCCCAATATCAAACATTCTTTCCATAAATTGGTCTGAATTACGATTTGAACATTAGACATGACCGTTCAACCAACCACACCATATAAATTCGCTCGTGTAATGGACAGTTCTTCGTGTTATTAAAATTAATTTAATACACCTAATTTATGAGAAGATTTAAATTATTTCGGAGAGAAAAAGAGTTTGAGGACCTATAATATTGTAAATCTGTTCTAGGATATTCTGTATCTTTATAAATATTCTTTATGTGTGTCTTGACCTTATGCCAATAGGATATGTAGTTTGACTAGATATATTCATATCCTTACCATATTGGTATTGTGCAATTCCCTATATAAATTACACCTATCAATGAATAAGATGATGATTCTCTTGTTATCTCTTTGTCTCTACACTTTATCATTTATCACGTTATCATGCACTTTGTTCTAACCCTAGAGCCAATAGCCTACCATTTGTTTTTCAAACCCTAAAAAATATTTTTTTTTTTCAAACCAGAAGTTCTCGGCCCTGCCTAGGCCCCAACGCTGTCGCTGCTCCAAACCGCCGCTTCCCGGCCGTCAGCTCCGCATTCTTTTTTGGTTTTGCCCATCAAGCTTTAGATCAAGAAATCCAAGTTTTTTCGAAGAAACTTTACGGTATGTTTTAAACCCTAAACTCTTCAAAGTTCAATAAAGTCGGGGGAGATAAAATGATTTCTCCCCTTCTCCATTCTATACTTGAGATTTTGTGCGTGCAAGTACCCAAATCCCGGAATTTTATTCACGGGTCAAGAGTGTGTTTGATCACTCTTGTTTTCTTGTTTGGGTTGTGTTTGATCAACCCCGACCTTTCTCCGGATTGTGTTTGATCAATCCGAGGCCTTTTTTCTAATTATGTTTGATCAATTCGCGGTTTTTTTCGGATTGTGTGTGATCAATCCGAAGGACAAACTATCAAAAACATTGTTTGTAACCTCTATCGAGTCTCATAACAACTTGGTTTTTTATGCAAGAGCAATGTAATATTCTGCTCCTTTGAGTTTTGACGTACTCAATGCCTAAGACGAATCTTCGCTTGGTATCTGTGGAACCTTTCATTGGAAATGATTAAACCACATGTTTTGACCCCCAAGCTAACAGGCCTAGATGCCGAGATTTCACATCTCATGCGCTCAAAGTCTTTGACGCGCCACATCAACAAAAACCTTCAATGACAATTTGTGCAAAAAGTAATGACCACAAAGTACTGTGGAATGCACTCATAAAGCGTTTCTTGAAACGTTCATATAACTATACTTGTTGAGTTATTAATCAAGTGGATTGCTTACCACCTTAATTGACTACATATTGTCGATGGTCTTTTGTGACATCATGATCCATAATCTTTAGCGGATTCGATCATCATCAAGTTCTCTAGGTCTTCCAAGTTGGTTTGGAATTAACAACGAGACTTGAATTTTATCATACAATTGCAAACAAGAATTGTATATACGCCAATGTGATAAACTTATTTGGGAATATCCCCTAATGAAGGGACAACAATATGGGTCACGGCAACGACAGAAAATGCCGTGCCGATGTCTAGAAAAGAGGGGGAGGTGTTGCCGGCTCTGATGGCGACACTCCCGGTCTAGACACCATTTTGTCAAAACTACTCACGTAAGCTCATGACAATGCAACCGTTGTGGGTCTCCGGATCACTGGTTCAAGAGTTGTCGAGCTCTCCTTCAAATTGTGAATGCATATAAAATGGTACGGAAAATCGATATGAGGACAATAATGTCATCCTTATGATCACGGATTTCAAAGATTCGGATCCAGCTTTAGCTACCCCTGACTTTAACGTCATCGGCTGGATCGACTTTGATTTTCTTTCCAAGCTATATAAAATACGGCGTCGTATCGACGTTCTTCGTCTATTTGAGACCTCGATATACTCACATTAGCAATAATGAATGCCTTGAGAATTTTTTCGAAGTTATGAAACTATTCTCCTCTTATGGTTCGTACTGATTTACAAACAAGATGTACATTTTTACATCGTCCTTAGAAGTATGGTATATTTACAATCTACATGGTTAGATTGTGCCGTTTTGGTATCTTCCAAGTGTAGATGACTCATGGCACTGCATCCTCAAGTAGGATCGCCCACGTGTTTTCCGGTTAAGTTTTCTACCCTATAACAGATTTTCCATCATCAATTGTTCAATTAGGCTCATCCAAGCTCAATGTGATGTCTTAGAATTGTTTGAAATTAAAGAGATAGTGGTTTCAAGTGTGCCTCGTACTACCGACCCTCTACGGACATGTCTGGTCATACTAACTTGGAGTTACCGAAAGTTTTTGATTTTGGATCCCCCTACGCTATTAAACCAATTGTCGTCTTGCAAAAGACGTTGAAGACTTATCAAAACCGGACAATCATTATCATGATCGAATCCTCTACGTCCTCTGAGTTAGTTTATGTTCATGTCAGTGAGCTTTTGCTAACTAGTCATGGAGTTTACGACCTTGGAATGACCAAAAGGACTTGATTTTGATCATATACACATTATTTTGGCTTCGGTTTATGCCCACATGTCATCCGCAAGCTTCAAAGTTTTGTCAATGCCAAATCTGCGGAAAACAGCAATTTGTCCTTTCTGGACAGTTAACTTTGTTTAAGCTTTATGAACAGCTCCTGATGAACCAGATAGTGAGCTTTATATCATTGGAAAGCTCTACAAGTCTAGTTTTCAGAACTTTTCGCAGTTTGTTCATATCTATTTTAACGAAGAAGTTATGGCTATTTTAGTGCGCAAAGGTCATTCTGCGCGGAAATTTTTATGCACTCTCGGGATTGCAGCTTTTTGTAGCTTTTTTCAATCCTTCTAAATGGTTCAAGTGGAACTATTTACTTTCCTATCTACTCCATTTTGTAGATCTATCTTATAGAGACATTGAGTGCCTCGCAGATAGTGGAATTATCCACAACATTCTAAGGACCCGGCAACTATCTCTGAATTTTGTGTCTTGTAAATTTTCTGTGATTACAATAATTGAATCATGTACCGGTCATTTATGGATACGGTTTAGCTTGCATCTTGATGTCTTATAGCACCATGATCAATGTCATAGATGCCCTCTATGCATTGTGAGGCAACCAAACCATGTTGAGTTTTAAAGACATTTATGCTAATAGTTTTCATTTGAAAACACATTGTGGGAATGAATAAGAATTCTTTTGTGTATACCTTCTGATGAATGCAGACTAAAATGCATCTTAGAGAAGTTTATGAGTCAATCTAGTTGACTGTATGTCCCTATGATTCGAATATCGTGTATATGATCAAAATCAAGTCCTATCAAGAGGACATGGCGCAACCAAAATTTGGTCTTGGCGCCATCACCATAGATGATGATATGGTGACGCCATATAGTGGCAAAATTTGTGTCACAAGGCCGTGTGGCTCCCTAAAATGAGGGAGGCCCTTAGGTTTGATATTTTCTTGCACTAGGAAGAAAGCGAGCTTGACACAACCTGATCCATTGATCAGTGATATTCAAATCCATCTCATGAAGTCTGAATTGTGATTATCGTTGGGGGATGCCTCAATGTCAAATCCAATCCATATAGAGATCTCTACAAGTATTACACTAGTGTACATGAGGATGTGAGATAATGAGTCTACTATCGAACCACACTTCGTTGATGGATACCAACTTAGTTGATTGGCCTAATGGAAAGATATGATCCAGCATTAACAAAGAGATAGGTCCTTGGACAGGTGATGCCGACACCGCAAGCTAAACCCTATCAACTATGTCTTTGTTAGATAGCGTAGTGAACAAGAAGTTTAGACTCACCTTATGGTGCAAGGTCTCTCACTAACACGCACTGAGATCGACTACGATGAGATATGTTCTCGTAATGGATGTCATTGCACTCCACTACTTTGTCAGTTTGATAGTTTCCGAATAATTGAACATGCAGCCTATGAATGTTGTCATAATGATATCTCTACGGGATCAGAGATATACATGAAGATCTTAAACGAACTTCATTCATCCAAATCAAGTTGCTTTAGACCATAGGAGCACGCGTTTGCTAAAGGTATCGAAACACACATGGACTCTACTTGATTTGGAAGGGATATGTTGCATTATGCCTTTACGTGTTCATTCTGGATTTACATGGACTCTTGATGGATCAAGAGATGCCAATATGTATCAAACATTCGAAGTTAGAATGAAAAAGATCTTGAGAAGACACGGTCTCGAAAAGGCACTCGATGATTGTATTGATAATGATTTTCCATCAATCGGCTTAGGCGCTCTAACGAAAGTGAGGCCTACATATACTCTCATAATTAGTCAAAGTCTTTACTCTAAAGAGAGATCCATTGTTTTGTCTAAGAAAGATGACAAATATGTGTTAAGAGATGGAGTTCTCATCTAAGTACAATAAGACGCATCAATATACTCAACACAATACGAATGACTTGACATCTCATTCGTTATGAAAAGTTGTAAAGCTAAGTGGAGCTTAATGGTATGAAAAGTTGAGGCTTATTCTATCCCTATAAAAGAAAGACACATCAAAAGCGAAATCAGAATTTGCCTAGTTTTGTAGGTCAACTTCCACGAGACCTACACTCATGGGAAAATTTGATACCATTGGAAAGGTTTATATGTCTACTTTCCAGGGACACCAGCCATTTGATCATACCTATCATATTGAGTGAGTTATGGCCGTTTTCGTAAAGTATGACGAATCTGTCCGAGAATCTGATTTTGACAAAATAGTCAACTTCGACGGGACTTTGTGAACAACTCCTGATGAACCAGAATGTGTGTAATATACGGTTGGAAAGCTAAATGAGTCTAGTTTCCAAAACCGTTTACGGTTCGTTCATATGTATTTTCTAAAGGAAGTTACAGCTGTTCTAGTAACTGAAGGTCATTCTGCGCGAAAATTTGATTTTCTGCACGAACTTATGTTTTGAGTTCACAAGCAGCCTTCTCCTCAAGATCTAAGTGTAAAAGATCATTTGAGGACAATACGGCATGATTTAGTTAATCATTGCCTAATGCCACATTTAAAGACATGTTAAAGAGCATTGACCTGCTTAGTTATTGAAATTTCCATGATTTGTAAGAATCAGGAAGAGCCCTATGATTGATGTAAAGATCAGAAGGAGGTGCGAACTTCAGGGGGAGTCTAGCACATACATACATGTCACTATCAAATATGAAATGTGCGTTGTACTCTCTTACTCCTACGATCAAGGTTCAGTTTTTCTCCCACAAGGTTTTTGTGACTTGACGAGGCAATAGATCAGCACCATCGACATATCAGCGCGCGGCACAAGGGAGAGTGTTCTAGGATATTCTGTATCTTTCTAGATATTTTTTATGTGTGCCTTGACCTTATGCTAATAGGATATGTAGTCTTACCATATTGATATTGTGTAATTTCTTATATAAATGACACTTATCAATGAATATATAAATATCACTTATCAATAAATAGAATAATGATTCTCTTGTTATCTTTTCTCTTGTTATCATCAAGATCAACAAAAAGACAGAGATAATCAACAAAAAGATGAGATAATCAAATATACAGTGCGATAAACCTTTGATCTTAACCATTGACGTGTGTAAAATGTAAATAGAGACCGTGTACTGGAAGATACTTCATGAGATGATCAAATATATAGTTCGATCTTTCTGACTCGTTTCTCATTCAGTTTGTTCCAATTTCTGTGCTTTTCAATGGAGAACCACAACGCGAAATTGGTCCCAAGCGGTGGACTCAAACCTAACCCCGGCGAACAAGAAGAGAACCCTACTCTTAATCGTTGCGGAGAAGAAGAAGAAGAAGTAAATACCGAATCGGCGGAGCCTCCTTCACCTAATGCCCCGCAGTCCTCAAGAACTCCCTTCACTAATCTCAGTCAGGTCGATGCTGATCTTGCTCTTGCTCGAACTCTCCAAGAACAGGTCCCTCAACTCTCTTTTGTAATTAGATTGTTTTCTTTATATTTTCCATGATGCCTCTCAAGTTGTATGAGGTTATATCTATCTGGTTGCATTTGTGCTGAATGGGGATGTGGGTATCAAAACCGATACAAATTTATGTAGGTCTTATACCCCTCACAGGCTTATTGTGGAGTGCCAACATGTAATCATTTGTAGTGGATGATTCAGCCTAAGGACCTCTCATAACATTCTTGTTTTCTCAACCATTGGAGGAGCCTTGGTTATATGTTATGAATGCCCATTTTGTTTAAATTGCGGATGTCTTTCCTTGGTCAATCCTAATGTAAATGACATTCAACATCAACAATTTTTTACATGCTCTTGGTTATTTTGGAAATGTACTGTTCTGCTTATGGTCTGAGTTCTAATAAGCAGGAAAGGGCATACATGATGCTGAGAATGAACAATGAGGGAAGTGATTATGGCAGTTGGGAAGCTGGAAGTTATGTGCATGATGACGAGGATGATTTTCATGATGATACTGATGGAAATGACGATGATGAGCATTATGATGGAACTGATGCTGACAATGATGAAGAAGATGCATTTGATGTGCACGCTCATGAAGATGCTGGAGATGATCATAACCCCAGTGTGGAATATGATCCTGCTGTTTTTTCAAGTGATGAAGCATATGCAAGAGCCCTGCAGGATGCTGAAGATAGAGATATGGCAGCTAGACTGATGGCCTTTGCAGGGATTGATGACCGTGAGTGCTTCTTACTGCTGTAAATTTTTTAGTGCCTTTTATTTCATTGCTTTTGAACTTCTTGAACTGTTGCAATAGTTTATGCTTCTGGTGTGTTCTTATGCTGTCAGGTGAAGCTGAGGACACAGAGGATCAGGGAGGTAACTCTCAGGTATTAGTTTCTTGCTAGCTATTCGTTGTCATAGTATCTGACATTTGTTAACAGAAGAAACAGCTCATACTGTGCTTGTCATATTTGTTGTTCTACAAACAATTTGATGTGTTTTATTCTTTTATATGACAATTCTGCATCAATATTTAAGCAGGACATGAAGTTATCGTCTAAGGATAAGTTCCTCTCATCTGAACCTTCTATTTAAGTTAGAGGTTTATACATTTCGTGACCCATTACACACAACCAGATTAGCGTATACGTTCTTTTGCAAACATAAGAAATTTTAATAATCTTTTTGTTTTATTGAAATTTCAGATAGTCAAGCTCCCTAAGTCATACTTTGTCTTAGATTGCAGCATTTTTCTTTCTATGTACTTTGATCATTGTTTTTCTTTGACATTATGGATCCCCCCACAAGCTCTTCCTTTACTCCTCAGGAGTCAAATATTGTTTATGTGGAGAAATAGGGTTCCTTTCTGTGCAAGATGAAGTAGTGAAAATTTCAGACCCATTTGATTAATAACTAAAGAAGAGAAGAGAGGACTGAGGAAGAGAAGATGATAATAGATAGAACTAATTCTAAAAGTTATTGTAATCGTATCTAGTTTTCACTTTGACAAAAGATCTATGCTCTCGTACTCTACTTTTATCTCATCTCTTCTCATTCTCATCATCAGCTGCCTCTCTCATTAATGGGAAAAACACACTGAACTCGAAAGTGATTCATGTGAATGTATAATTTGACTAATTCAGTGTTCTTGAGCTATTTGATTATCTTGGTTTAACTAAAATGTGGACATATTGAGTTTCTCTTCACGTATATAATAGGATTAATAATTTGATGTGCAAGAATTTTGATATGCATTTGGTTTCTATATAACTTACAGGTTCTGACTGTAAGAATTCCCATCTCTTTTAATAATCAATGTGAATATGACCTTGGTACTTTAGCTGGTTTTATTATGTATTTTTTTAATTACTTTTCTATTTTTCAAAATTGTAGTGCATTACTAAATAAATAATGTCCTCCACAAGATTTTCTTATATCATGCCCAATAATTTCTCTTGTTTGATTAATTCATATCTGTGGGACTATTCCATCCTTCATATTCAGAAGACATGATCTAAGAGTTTTTCTTGTCATAATATTAAGATATTTAGTTGATATTTCTCTGGTCACTTATGCTCGACATCCGAGTTTGTGGCACGACTTTCCCTACCTACCTTCTACTGTTGCTCGGGGGCAAGATCTTACTAGCAGAAGGATGGATAAGGGAGGAGATCAGTTGAATTTGCCCCTTTTTGTTTTCATATTTATATTGCATGTCAATTTTACAACTCACTGAGGCTTTTGGTCTTGTGTTAGCTTGTTTTTAAAATGGAAATTCCAGTATATTGCAATTGTTGGAAGCTTTGTCCTCTTCTTTAGGATAGTAGATGTTCTCTGATATGTCTGCTTTGAATCTATCTTCTGAATTTGTTTTCTGTAAGGTTTTAGATCTTATCTGTTTTAAAATAAAATATATGCATCTCACCAAGTGTTGGATTGTAGGATGCATGGGAGGAGGTAGACCCAGATGAACTTTCATACGAGGTAAGCTGGCTCTGGATACTATTGCTTGCTTTGGTGTATTTGTTTTTGTTCTGTTATGTGAACATCACTTAACTATCTCAGGAGTTACTTGCGTTGGGTGAAGTTGTTGGAACAGAGAGCAGAGGACTTCCTGCTGATACAATTGCCTCATTGCCTTCAGTAAGCTACAAGATGGGAAATGGTCAGAATGGAAGCAATGAGTCGTAAGCACATGTTACTTGGTTTTACGTGCTTTTATAGAAGATGTGCTCGTTTCTTATTTTGCACTACTGTTTCAGGTGTGTCATTTGTCGGTTAGATTATGAGGATGGTGAAAACTTGACAGTACTTTCTTGCACACACTCTTATCATTCTGAGTGCATAAATAATTGGTTGACAATAAACAAGGTATGCTTTTAAAGATTGCTTTATGCACTGTCACTTCCGAGTTTAATTCATTAGTGGAATTGTATAATTGGTTAGTTCCTGTTGAAAAAATTATAGTTTTCCATATATCTGATCTGAAATATTTACTTGGAGATTTTATTTTTCTATTCTTAAACTTAGATTTCTTAAATAAATTGGTAGATTTTCCATTTCTGTTTGAAGTGCCACTTATGACTGACCTATACTTGTTTTCTACCATATGCTCTTGTTTGTTTGCTTCTTAAAATTCATTCAACCTGCTCTTTTGGATTGTTTTAGTTGTAAGAACTGTTCATGTTTGGCATTATCGAATTTGATTCTGCAGGCTACCCCTTCTTCTGGATTTGACATTTATTAAATTTAGATGCAACTAGAAAACTTTTGGGCTGTTCAAATAAGCAGAGATGTTCACTTGGTCACCAGTGAGGCAGTGACCATGAAATTTATGGTCACCTACCATTGGATTTAAGATCGTAGGTTGAGATAAATAAAACTATTTTCAAGTGTTTATATATCAACCCAGTGAATGACCATTAGTTTATTGATTACCTATTGACCAGATGAACAGTACTCTTCAAATCAGTCTTGTTAGGAAGGGAAGAGGAGAAGGACAAAAGGTTAGACTTTGGAGGGAGTGCAATGAATTCTAGTTTTTGATTTTATTAGTTTGAGAAAATCTGGGATGAGAAAGTTTATGTTTCCAAAACACCACAATGATTGTTTTTAGTAAATTTGGAATACCTACCAGCCAAAGTGGGGAAGACTAAACTGGAAAGGTTCATGGGCATGGTGGCTGGCATTCTAATGCAGGGCAGAAACTTTCAGTTTCTGTCTTGCGGCTAGATCAGGGGTAAAAATACTTGAGAGCAGAAGTTTTCAACGAAAACAAGCAATAGTAGAGAAATACTTGCTGTAGGATTAAGGTAGGAACGATATATTGAGTTCTAGGGCAGAACGTCCCAAAGAAAATCTATGTATAATTTTATTCAAAATAACAAAGCTGACTTACAAGACTCCAAAAAGCTATATATATAGGTAATAGCAAACCCTAATAAAAACAGGAACCTAAAAATAATAAAACATAACAAAAAGAATAAAAGATAATAATCTCCTAATTAATTTAGAAAATCTTTGGATGCTCCTGCATCAGACTCCCTTGGTTGGAAAAGAATTCGTCCTCGAATTTGCACCATTGATTGTAGAAAATCCAGACAAAATCTTCCACTGCTTCAAATCTTCTTTTGACAGATTCGCTTGCAATTGAATTCTTCTTTTCCAAATAAATAGATATTTGGAATAAATGCTTGATCCTGATCCAATAAATTTTCTTTTCAACTTCAACCTCGTAGTCCCAAAATTTCCTTTACCATCATTGATTTCATTGACAAGATTAACAATGGCTTTGGGAATCTGCATAAGGAAGGTATTAACTCCAAGAAAATCAACAAAACTATTGTCAATATCCTTCTTCAATGCCTTAATTGCGTCCTTATTGGCGTCTTCATCTTCTTCCACACCGCAATTGCCACAACAAACCTCACACAGACAATCATCATAAATCGGTGGCTTACTAAAATCCACAACACCATCTTTTTTTTCTTTTTCTGAATTATTATTGACTGAAAAAGTAAAGATAGAATTTGAATCGTCATAATCGAAACTAACAGGTTCTCCCTCTCCAGCAACATCATGAAAAGGGTTGTGAACATCCTGTTCATCCTCGGACCTACCTTCCAGTTCAGTCTCCGAGGGGTTAGGGTCACCATCCAGGGCTCCCCTACGCTCCTGACCCTGAAGAGCTTGTACTGCCCTTGTCAGGTCTTCAATCATACGGCGCATCTCAGCCATCTCTGTTTGTTGATCCTCCAAAGTTACTCTCCCACGACCTCTTCCATGTCCAACCATTTTGCAGGCCCAGAGCACTGCTCTGATACCAGCTAATGCAGGGCAGAAACTGAAAGTTTCTGTCTTACGGCTAGATCAGGGGTAAAAATACTTGAGAGCGGAAGTTCTCAACGAAAACAAGCAATAGCAGAGAAATACTTGCTGTAGGATTAAGGTAGGAACGATATATTGAGTTCTAGGGCAGAACGTCCCAAAGAAACTCTATGTATAATTTTATTCAAAATAACAAAGCTGACTTACAAGACTCCAAAAAGCTATATATATAGGTAATAGCAAACCCTAATAAAAACAGGAACCTAAAAATAATAAAACATAACAAAAAGAATAAAAGATAATAATCTCCTAATTAATTTAGAAAATCTTTGGATGCTCCTGCATCACATTCCTATAGATAATGTTCTCCAGTTTTACATTCCTGAGCATGATTTGACTCCAGATTGTACAAATTACTATCAAGGAGTTCTACACTCTCAAAATTGTAGTTGGTTATTTCAAGTTCTGGTCAAGCTGAGGAAATATGCACATTAGGGTATCTTCCACCTTGCACTTTGTTGTTTATCAAGTCCCAATTCATCCGCTAAGTTAGGGAAAGTAACCTTGATGGATAATGAAGAGTTCACTTCTACCTTCTAGAGTCTTTATGGGTTTCTTGGGTGAAGCTTAGTTTAAGGCATTGACTATTGTTCATTAATAAGTAGACTTTTGGGGTTCCTACAAGTCGTTAGGAACCCCCCACCGCACGGATGTTCTCTAGGCCTAGAAAGCTTTGGAGGATACCGCGTTGTCTCGATAAATACAAATAATGTCGGTTCTGTTCTTGTGTCGTCTGTAGCTTTATAGAATCTACATAGTTTTGAATATCTGAATGAATAAGTTTGATTTGTTTTGCTATAAAAGGTCTCCTCTCAAGTGATCAGTGAGAAGTCTTGGTGTGATTCCCAAGAAATTGTTACGATGCCGAGAACCCTTCTGGTGTGACTCCAGATTTATCAATTTTATCTTTCCTTACTCTTCAATCCCAGGCTTTTGATCACAATCACATTTATCCCACTCACTGCATTCCTAAACTCCACCCTATAAGTCCTTAAGCACAGATACCCCTAGGTCTTCCGCCTTCTAGTCATTGCCAGATTCGGGGTATTGTCATCATTCTGCTAAGTCAATTTGCAGCTGAGGTTAAGTTTTACATGAAAGTTTGGGAACTGCTAAGCCTCATATGGTTATTGTATGGGAATTGAACTCTTCTTCTTGGCCCTAGTCTTTTGAGTTTATCATTTTTGTGCTATAATTGGGCAAGCATGCTTGTGGATAAGCGGTGCAATTCTTTTTGTTGGAGATAAATCACATTTGTATGTTATTAAAATCTGGTGGTGCAGAGGTTAGGGTTTTGGTTTTGTTTCTATTTTTATTTCTCTTTCTATTTTTAATATTCTATTATAATTCTTTTAAAACCTGAAATTTGCACTCCCAACTTTACAATCCACACTCATTTCCTCATTTAGTAAGCTAAATTTTGTTTCTACTAATGTGTTTTTCTCTCTATAAAAGTTTTAACCAAAAAAGAAAATGAGGAGTGTAGAAGGGGAGTGCAAATTTCAATTCTTTTTTTCTTCTCTCTGGAAGTTATAAATTATTATTTATTGTTATTCTGTTGCAGGTCTGCCCAGTTTGCAGTGCTGAAGTCTCCACGTCCGGAAACAGCTAGCAGAACTTGTGGTCAATGTGCACAGCAAGGGTTATGATAGCCTTTGCATGTTATTCATATTGTATCTCTTCTGTTGTATACCATATTGTTCTTTCTGACCATCAAGAAATTTGTATTGTATGGACTTCCTAGTTTTTGGAATGAAAAACATGGTGGCGAGGTCATGCTCCTGATACAAGATGAACATTATTTTCTGTTTACTGAAATTTGCATGAATTTTCTTTGATACTTGGTAATCGTTTTACAAGATTCGATACATGTAAGGTACACTGATCGTGATCGTCTATTGAAAGAAAAAGGTTACGAATTTGAGGTATATGAAAGCTTAAAGGATATTAAGAGGTGTATATATTTCTTTTTTTGGAACTAGAAGATAGTTTCATTGATAGAAATAGTTGCTTAACCAGCTTGCGTACTATCCACAGATAGGGCATTCAAAATGGAATTAGGAGGTCTACACAACCAAATACCAGATTGTGTATCCTCATAAGCTAGAGTAGCTAATCTATGAGCAACAAAGTTACAAGTTCTAAAAGTATGTGTAATCGAAAATCTTTGATATCATCAATGAGACTTGCCTCAATCATCCCTTCATAGTGATTCGAATTCATTGCTACAGCTTCAGAACAGTCAGATTCCACCTGAATGTTCTTGTGCCCCAAAGAATTTAGGAGTAAACCCTCTTTGATGGCCTTGAGCTCAACCTGCTTTGTTGAGACAACATACAAAATTGGTTTTGCAAAAGCTGCAATAAAGTTATCTTGATCATCTCTTACCACACCTCCAGTGCCTCATGTCGTTTTTTGTGCAATACCATCCACATTTAGTTTGACAAAGCCATGTTTTGGTGGCTTCCAGTTTTTTTTTGCTTCGTTGCTATTTGTGTGCTTGAGGGTTTCCGAACAGCTTGGAACTCCTGTAGCCAGGAAAATGAGCTTAAAACAATTTGAGCAGGAGTTTGAGATTTCTCATTCCAGAGCACATCATTCCTATCCCTCTAGATAGCAGCTAGAATCATAAGAAGTTTTTCAAAGGCATTTTGAGGCAAGTTAAGAGCAATCTCAAGCATCCACCATTTGAAGTCTGTGTGTTGATGTGGAAAGTCACCGAAATTAAAAAAAGCTGCTGAAAGAGCTTCTTTAGCATAAGGGCATAAGCAAAAAGTGTTGTTTCAAACCTGTGAGGACACACTATACAACTCAAATCCCCGGTGAAGCCCTTTCTTTGCAGCCTATCTCTTGTAGGCAATATACCACCACAAACTCTCCAGATAGTAATTTGGACTTTGTGTGGTATACATGCCTTCCAAATTCTTTTCCATAGTTCTTTACAGGGATCTCCATGAGAAGTTGAGGCTAATGCACTTCCCATAATAGTTTCACGCGCCACCCAGTACGTTGTTTTAATTGAGTAAAAACATTTTCAAAATTGACCTAAAATTTGTGTAATATAGTAAGAGATTTTGGCTGAAACGAAGCGAAACTCGTATACTAAATATGATTGAGATTTTCAAGTTTCGTCAGTTACAAAAGTACCTTGAGATCATAATATGAAAATAGAAAAAGTTTGGTTAAAATATAAGACCTTTTAAATTTGACCGAAAATTCGTGTGCTATACCTAGGGATATTGGCTGAAATGAAGCAGAACTCTTAAATACAAATCTGATTGAGATTTTTGAGTCCCGTCAGTCAGAGAAGTATCTTGAGATCATGATTTTATAATAGAAAAAATTTGGTTAAAGTGTAAGAACTTTCAAATTTGACCGAAAATTCGTGTGCTAAAGGAAGAGATTATGGCTGAAATGAAGTAGAACTCGTATACACAAATTCGATTGAGATTTTTGAGTTCTGTCATTTACAGAAGTACCTTAAGATCATGATCTGACAACATACAAAGTTTGGTTAAAATATAAGAATATTCAAGTTTGACCTAAAATTCGTGTGCTATAAGAATATAGCAAGAGATTTTGGCTGAAACGAAGAAAAGCTCGTATACACTAATCCAATTGGGATTTTCGAGTTCCGTCAGTTAGAGAAGTACTTTAAGATCATGATTAGATAACATGAAAAGTTTGGTTAAAATAAAAGAACTTTCAAAATTGATCTAAAATTCGTGTGCTTATAGTAAGAGATTTTGGCTGAAACGAAGCGGAACTCGTATACATAAATCCGATTAAGATTTTCTAGTTCCTTTAGTTAGAAAAGTACCTTGAGATCATGATTTTATAACAGAAAAAGTTTGGTTAAAATATAAGAAATTTCAAATTTGACCGAAAATTCGTGTGCTCCTAGGGATATTAGCTGAAACGAAGCGGAACTCGTATTTACAAATCTAATTGAGATTTTTGAGTTCCGTTAGTCAAAGAAGTACCTTGAGATCATGATTTTATAACAGAAAAAGTTTGGTTAAATTATAAGAACTTTCAAATTTGATCGAAAATTTATGTGCTATAGAAAGGGATTATGACTTAAACGAAGCAGAACTCGTATACACAAATCCGATTGAGATTTTTGGGTTCCGTCAGTTACAGAAGTACCTTGAGATCATGATCTGATAACATAAAAAGTTTGGTTAAAATATAAGAATATTCAAAATTGACCTAAAATTCGTGTGCCATAGTAAGCTAGCGATTTTGGCTGAAATGAAGCGGAATTCGTATACACAAATCCGATTGAGATTTTTGGGTTCCGTCAGTTACAGAAGTACCTTGAGATCATAACTTGATAACATAAAAAGTTTGGTTAAAATATAAGAATATTCAAATTTGACCGAAAATTTGTGTGTTATAGTAAGAGATTTTGGCTGAAACGAAGCAGTACTCGTATACACAAACCCGATTGAGATTTTCGAGTTCCGTCAGTTAGAGAAATACCTTGAGATCTCTATTTGATAACAAAAAAAGTTTGGTTAAAATATAAGAACTTTCAAATTTGACCGAAAATTCGTGTGCTAAGAGATTTTGGCTGAAACGAAACGAAACTCGTATACACAAACTCGATTGAGATTTTCGAGTTCCGTCAGTCAGAGAAATACCTTGAGATCTCTATTTGATAACATAAAAAGTTTGGTTAAAATATAAGAACTTTCGAATTTTACCCAAAATTCGTGTGTTATAGGAAGAGATTTTGGCTTAAACGAAAGGAAACTCGTATACACAAACCCGATTGAGATTTTCGAGTTCCGTCAGTTAGAGAAGTATCTTGAGATCATGATCTGATAACATGAAAAGTTTGGTTAAAATATAAGAACTTTCAAATTTGACCTAAAATTCGTGTGCAACAGATTTTGGCTGAAATGAAGCAGAACATGTATACACAAATCCGATTGAGATTTTCGCGTTCAGTAAGCTCGTGAGTTATTTAGAAATGATGATTTGATGATAAAAAAAGTTTGGTTCAAAAATTAAGAACATTCAATTTTGACCGAAAAACCGTGTGCTATAGCAAATTTGACCTAAAATTCGTGTGCAACAGATTTTGGCTAAAACGAAGCTAAACAGATATACACAAATCCGATTGAGATTTTCGCGTTCTGTCAGCTCGTGAGTTATTTAGAAATGATGATTTGATAATAGAAAAAGTTTGGTTCAAAAATTAAGAACATTCAATTTTGACCGAAAAACCGTGTGTTATAGCAAGGGGTTATGGGTCGAAATCAAGCGGAACTCGTATACACTAATCCAATTAAGATTTTTGGGTTCCGTCAGTTCGAGAAGTTCTTAGAGATGGTGATTTGATAATAGAAAAAGTTTGGTTCAAGAATAACAATATTAAATTTTAACAAAAAAACCATGTGATATAGTAAGAGATTTTGAGCTGAAATTAAGCAGAACATGTATACACTAATCCGATAGAGATTTTCGCGTTCTGTCAATTTGAGAAGTATATGAAAATGATGATTTGATAATAAAACAACGTTTGGTTCCAAAATAAAAACATTCAATTTTGACCAAAAAAATCGTGTGGTTTTAGGCTGATGTCATGCAAGTCTCATATACACTAATCAGATTAAGATTTTCACATTCCGTCTGCTCGAGAGATACTTAGAAATGATGATTTGATAATAGAAAAAGTTTGGTTAAAAAAAAAAAGAAAGAAAATTCAATTTTGACTGAAAAAACCGTATGCTATAGAAAAGGGTTTTTGGTTGACATCAAGCGGAACTCGTATACACTAATCCCACTAAGTTTTTTAGGTTCCGTCAGTTCGAGAAGTTCATAGAGATGATGATTTGATAATAAAAAAAGTTTGGTTAAAAAATAAGAGCATTCAATTTTGACCGGCAAAAACCGTGTGCTATAGCAAGGGGTTTTGGGCCGAAATCAAGCGGAACTCGTATACACTAATTCAATTGAGATTTTCGGGTTCTGTCAGTTCTAAAAGTTCTTAGAGATGATGATTTGATAATAGAAAAATTTTGGTTCAAAAATAAGAGCAATTTTGACCGGAAAAACCGTGTGCTATAATAAGGGGTTTTGGGCCGAAATCAAGCAGAACTCGTATATACTAATGCAATTGAGATTTTCGGGTTCAGTCAGTTCCAGAAGTTCTTAGAGATGAAGATTTGATAATAGAAAAATTTTGGTTCACAATTAGAACATTTAATTTTGATCGGAAAAACCGTGTGCTATAGCAAGGGGTTTTGGGTTGAAATCAAGCGAAACTCGTATACACTAATTCAATTAAGATTTTCGGGTTCCGTCAATTCAAGAAGTTCTTAGATATGATGATTTGATAATTGAAAAGGTTTGGTTCAAAAATAAAAACATTCAATTTTGACCGGAAACACCGTGTGCTATAGCGAGGGGTTGAATTCAAACAAAACTCGTATACACTAATCCAATTGAGATTTTTGGGTTTTGTCAGTTCGAGAAGTTCTTAGAGACGATGATTTGATAATAGAAAAAGTTTAGTTCAAAAATAACAACATTCAATTTTGACCGGAAAAACCGTGTGCTATAGCAAAGGGTTTTGTGTTGAAATAAAGCGGAACTTGTATAAACTAATCAAATTGAGATTTTCGGGTTCCGTCAGTTCGAGAAGTTCTTAGAGAGTTAGAGATGATGATTTGATAATACAGAGAGTTTGGTTCAAAAATAAGAACATTCAATTTTGACTGGAAAAATCGTGAGCTATAGGAAAAGGTTTTAGGCCGAAATCAAGCGGAACTCGTATACACTAATCTAATTGAGATTTTCAAGTTCTATCGGTTCGAGCAGTTCTTAAAGATGATGATTTGATAATAGAGAAAGTTTGGTTCCAAAATAACAACATTCAATTTTGACCGGAAAAGCTGTGTGCTATAGCAAAAGGTTTTGGGTCAAAATGAATCGGAACTCGTATACTCTAATCCCATTGAAATTTTCGAGTTCCGTTTGTTGGAGAAGTTTTTAGAGATGAAGATTTGATTATAGAAAAAGTTTGGTTCAAAAATAACAACATTAAATTTTTACAAAAAGGGGTTTTGGGCCGAAATCAAGCGGAACTCGTATACACTAATTCAATTGAGATTTTCGGGTTTAGTCAGTTCCAGACGTTCTTAGAGATGATGATTTGATAATAGAAAAATTTTGGTTCACAATTAGAACATTTAATTTTGACCGGAAAAACCGTGAGCTATAGCAAAAGGTTTTAGGCAAGTATGATAGTGACAAGGAAGCAGGAAAAGGAAACCTAAAGCTCTGATACCAACCGTCAAGACCCACCCTAAATCTTACCCTAAAACCTGGAGCAAGTCCTGTGGGGACCACCTCCAAGAAAAATTTTACCGAAAAATTCGACGTAACCTCCCTTGCAGATGGACAACCTTTTCTAATAGAAACCTGCAAACACTTCTAAATTCTCAAATCCAACCTTAAACTCCGGGAGCCTGCGTGCTCCCCAAATACAATCACCACCAACAAGATAATAAACATCAACTTCCAATCCAACACATATATCCAACTAAAATAACATACATCATCCTTAGAAAAATCTCCCAAATTAAAAAGCATGGACTTAGCACACTACCGAATTATTAAACAATAATCCCAAGTTAATCAGAGCTACTAAACTAAACACTAGCACAAGCAAGAAAATATGGCAGTAGGTTAACATGTAACCTACTGATGAAAGGTGGAAGAGATGTGGGTAACTATGCCTCGCCTCGATCTAGTGCCAATCCGAACTCTACAGATTGGGCATTTTAAAACGAAGGGCCTAAGGGAAAACATTTAATAACGTTAGAGTGAGTGGACAAAAATAAATTAATAAAAATATTTATGCATTCCCATTTTAATTTCCAAAGAAATTATGCTGCATGCGACCACTCAAAAGCACTCAACTCATAAACTGACAATTTCACGACTAGCTCCGGCTAGTCACCAACTCAAATAAAATGGAGCCCCTCAGGCTAAACTATATAAAAACATATATATGTATGTATTTTACACTCGTCAGACTCCTTGTATGAATCCTAAGAACAATTAGAAAAATAGAAATTCATACAAGGCTACGATGTTTGCGTCTAACGCTCACGTCGCGTCATAATTGAATTTTTTCTCATTATGACCGAAGATGACGGGTGTATATATACGTGTGGACTCCCTAAATGAAAACCTAAATAAACCAGAAAATGAAGTAGTTTTCATATAGAGCTATGACGCTTGTGTCTAACACTCACGTCACGCCATAATGGTATTTTACGTCATTATGACGGACCAAACACGTATGGCTAGCTAGCATTTATATACATACTATACTCATAACATCCAATAAACATATCCACTGAAAATCTCATTTTCGGGAACGCTCCAAAGGAGGAAAATTGGCAAATAACCGAGAAATCAATAAGTCTCATTAGAAGAAATAAATGATCAACAAAATAATTCATCGCATGCTTTTCAATTAAAACAAAGGTCCACTCACAAATTAGGCCTAAGCCTGATGTTGCTCTAAGGCTTCTTCTACTCAGGCCTCCTCTCGTCATGGACCAAATATATAATTAATTTCCCAACTAAAAATCCAATATTTATACAAAATAGGCAAAATTAAACGAGAGCCATAAACACGCTCATTATTGCCTAACTTCGATATTCTTAAATCGAAACGACCCAAACTTTAATACCATACTCGGCAGCCGTAAATACAACCTCCCCCAGAAATTGACTTAAATCCTACGGTCGGATTCTACATTATTCAACCTCCAAAAAATACCAAACTTCGGAAAATCACAAACCTATCCAACACTCATCCGAAAATTCCATAATTCACATCAATAAACTCCCCTTAAAATCCACACTTAAAACTATACAAAACTCCCAAACAGCGGTGGCCAGAGGCCGACTCCGACGACCTCCGTTGCCTATGAAATTTTAACAGAATCTTCCCTGTCAACTCCCTCTACAACTTTCTTAACTAGCACAACACCCAAATCCAAGCCTAACTAGGTCAATCAAACGAAAACATCCAAAAAGACCGAATTAAATCGATTCCTTTTGAGGGATCACTAACCTTGAAGAGAGTTAAAAGATGAGCTAAGAATCACGAGTTATGGTGGCCAGAAATGGGAGCTCCGGCGAAGGACAGTCCGGCGTCTCCGGTGGTAAATCTCCTGATCGGCGGCGTTACCGGCGGGCACACTAGACCAGGAAGAGAAAAGAGGTGGCGGGGTTTCGAACTGGACTGGAGCGGCGGCGGCAGGCGATGGCTGGAGGATCCGGCAGCGGGAGAGGTCGGGAGAGAGGTCGGGAGGAAGAGAAGAAGAAGAGAGGGAGAAATGGTGTTTGGGCCTCACACCAACCCGGTCCAACACCACAATTATACCCAACTCCACCAATTTAACACCCCAAAACAAAATACCCTATTAAAAATTACATTTTACTATCTAAAATTAACCATTTTTACCGTTGTCACATTTTTCTCCGACGAATAATCCTCCGAAAATAACCGTCCCCCAAACCCCTCTAGGGACCAAATAAACTATAACCTCAATGACGGAGACGGTAAAATTCTTATTATAACCAAGCTAGTAAATAAGATAAAAATTTAAGGGTCGGGATGTGACATCTTAGTTGGAGAAATACTTAGAAATGATGATTTCATAATACCAAAAGTTTGGTAAAAAATTGAGAAAATTCAATTTTGACCGGAAAAACCGTGGGCGGGGTTTTGGGCCGAAATCAAGCGGAACTCTTGAACACTAATCCAATTGAGATTTTCGGGTTCAGTCAGTCCGAGAAGTTCCTAGATATAATGATTTGACAATAGAAAAAGTTTGGTTCCAAGATAAGAACATTCAATTTTGACCGGAAAAACCGTGTGCTATAGGAAGAGGTTTTGGGCCGAAATCAAGCCGAACTCTTGTATACTAATCCAATTGAGATTTTCGAGTTCCGTCAGTTCGAGAAGTTCTTAGATATAATGATTTGACAATAGAAAAAGTTTTGTTTCAAAATAAGAACATTCAATTTTGACAGGAAAAACCGGGTGCTATACGAAAGGGTTTTGTCCCGAAATGAAACGGACTCGTATACACTAATCTAATTGAGATTTTCGGTTTCCGTCAGTTCGAGAAGCTCCTAGATATAATGATTTGACAATAGAAAAAGTTTGGTTCCAAAATAAGAACATTCAATTTTGACCAGAAAAAAACGTGTGTAAGGGGTTTTAGGGCGAAATCAAGCGGAACTCGTATACACTAATCCAATTCACATTTTCCGGTTCCGTCAGTTCTGGAAGTTCTTAGATATGATGATTCGACCATAGAAAAAGTTTGGTTCTAAGATAAGAACATCCAATTTTGACCGAAAAACCGTGTGCTATAGTAAGGGGTTTTCGCCCGAAATCAAGCCGAACTCGTATACACTAATACAATTGAGATTTTCAGGTTCCGTCAGTTCGAGAAGTTCCCAGATATGATGATTTCATAATAGAAAAAGTTTGGTTCCAAAATAAGAACATTCAATTTTGACCGGAAAAACAGTGTGCTATAGCAAGAAGTTTTGGCCTAAAATAAAGCGGAACTCGTATACACTAATCCAATTCACATTTTCGGGTTCCGTGAGTTTGAGAAGTTCCTAGATATGATGATTTGATAATAGAAAAAGTTTGGTTCCAAAATAAGAACATTCAATTTTGACCAGAAAAACCGTGTGCTATAGCAAGGGGTTTGGGGCCGAAATTAAGCAGAACTCGTATACACTAATTCAATTAAGATTTTCGGGTTCTGTCAGTTCGAAAAGTTCTTAGATATGATGATTTGACAATAGAAAGAGTTTGGTCCCAAAATAAGAACATTCAATTTTAACCGGAAAAACAGTATAGCAAGGAGTTTTGGCCCGAAATTAAGTGGAACTCGTATACACTAATACAATTGAGATTTTCGGGTTTTGTCAGTTCGAGAAGTTCCTAGATATGATGATTTGATAATAGAAAAAGTTTGGTTCCAAAATAAGAACATTCAATTTTGACCAGAAAAATCGTGTGCTATTTGGGACGAAATCAAGCGGAACTCTTATACACTAATCCAATTGAGATTTTCGGGTTCCGTCAGTTCGAGAAGTTCCTAGATATGATGATTTCATAATAGAAAAAGTTTGGTTCCAAACTAAGAACATTCAATTTTGACCAGAAAAAACTGTGTAGCAAGGGCTTTAGGTCCGAAATTAAGCGGAAGTCGTACACATTAATCCAATTGAGATTTTAGGGTTCGTCAGTTCGAGAAGTTCTTAGATATGATGATTCATAATAGAAAAAGTTTGGTTCCAATATAAGAACATTCAATTTTTACCAGAAAAACCGTGTGCTATATCAAGGAGTTTGGTGCCGAAATCAAGCGGAACCGTATACACTAATCCAATTGAGATTTTCGGGTTTCGTCAGTATAAGTAGTTCTTAGACATGATGATTGACAATAGAAAAAAATTTGCATCTCAAATAAGAACATTCAATTTTGACCGAAAGACTGTGTGCTATAGCAAGGAGTCATGCTCCAAATAAGCGGAACTCGTATACACTAATCCAATTAAGATTTTTGGGTTCCATCAGTTCGAGAAGCTCCTAGATATGATGATTTGATAATAGAAAAAGTTTGGTTCCAAAATAAGAACATTCAATTTTGACCGGAAAAATCGTGTGCAATAGCAAGGGGTTTTAGGCCGAAATCAAGCGGAAGTCGTATACACTAATCCAATTCAAATTTTTCGGTTCCGTCTGTTCGAGAAGCTCCTAGATATGATGATTTGACAATAGAAAACGTTTGGATCCAAGATAAGAACATTCAATTTTGACCGAAAAAATCGTGTGCTATAGTAAAGCGTTTTCGCCCGCAATCAAGCGGAACTCGTATACACTAATGCAAATGAGATTTTCAGGTTCTGTCAGTTCGATAAGTTCCTAGATATGATGATTTCATAATAGAAAACGTTTGGTTCCAAGATAAGAACATTCAATTTTGACCGAAAAAATCGTGTGCTATAGTAAAGCGTTTTCGCCCGCAATCAAGCGGAACTCGTATACACTAATGCAAATGAGATTTTCAGGTTCCGTCAGTTCGATAAGTTCCTAGATATGATGATTTCATAATAGAAAAAGTTTGGTTCCAAAATAAAAACATTTAATTTTGATCAGAAAAAACGTGCTATAGCAAGGGGTTTGGGGCTGAAATCAAGCAGAACTCGTATACAATAATTCAATTAAGATTTTTGGGTTCCGTCAGTTCGAGAAGTTCCTAGATATGATGATTTCATAATAGAAAAAGTTTGGTTCCAAAATAAAAACATTCAATTTTGACCAGAAAAACCGTGTGCTGTAGCAAGGGGTTTGGAGCTGAAATTAAGCAGAACTCGTATACAATAATTCAATTAAGATTTTCGGGTTCCGTCAGTTCGAGAAGTTCCTAGATATGATGATTTCATAATAGAAAAAGTTTGGTTCCAAAATAAGAACATTCAATTTTGACCAGAAAAACCGTGTGCTGTAGCAAGGGGTTTTGGGCCGAAATTAAGCGAAACTCGTATACACTAATCCAATAAAGATTTTCGGGTTCTGGAAGTTCTAGAAGTTCCTAGATATGCGTAATTGATAATAGAAAAAATTGGTTCCAAAATAAGAACATTCAATTTTCACCAAAAAAAACGTGTGCTATAGCAAGGGTTTCGGGCTGAAATAACGCGAAACTCGTATACACTAATCCAATAAAGATTTTCGGGTTCTGACAGTTCGAGAAGTTCCTGGATATGATGATTTGATAATAGAAAAAGTTTGGTTCCAAAATAAGAACATTCAATTTTGAACAGAAAAAACGTGTGCTATAGCAAGGGTTTCGGGCCGAAATAACGCGAAACTCGTATACACAAATTAAATAAAGATTTTCGGGTTCTGACAGTTCGAGAAGTTCCTAGATATGATGATTTGATAATAGAAAAAGTTTGGTTCCAAAATAAGAACATTCAATTTTGACCAGAAAAAACGTGTGCTATACCAAGGGGTTTTGGGCCGAAATCTAGCGAAACTCGTATACACTAATCAAATAATGATTTTCGGGTTCTGGCAGTTCGAGAAGTTCATAGATATGATGAATTGATAATAGAAAAATTTTGGTTCCAAAATAAGAACATTCAATTTTGAACAGAAAAAACGTGTGCTATAGCAAGGGTTTCAGGCCGAAATAACGCGAAACTCGTATACACTAATTAAGTAAAGATTTTCGGGTTCTGACAGGTCGAGAAGTTCCTAGATATGATGATTGGATAATAGAAAAATTTTGGTTCCAAATTAAGAACATTCAATTTTGACCAAAAAAACGTGAGTAAGGGATTCAGGCCGAAATCAAGCGAAACTCGTATAAACTAAATCAATAGACATTTTTGGGTTCCGTCAGGTCGAGAAGTTCCTAGATATGATGAATTGATAATAGAAAAAGTTTGGTTCCAAAATAAGAACATTCAATTTTGGCCAGAAAAAACGTGTGCTATAGCAAGGGGTTTTGGGCTGTAATCATGAGAAACTCGTATACACTAATCCAGTAAAGATTTTCGGGTTCTGTCAGTTCGAGAAGTTCCTAGATATGATGATTTGATAATGGAAAAAGTTTGATTCCAAATTAAGAACTTTCAATTTTGACCAAAAAAACGTGTGCTATAGCAAGGGGTTTTGAGCCGAAATTAAGCTGAACTCGTATACACTAATCCAATTGACATTTTCGGGTTCTGTCAGTTCGATAAGTTCCTAGATATGATGATTGGATAATAGAAAAAGTTTGGTTCGAAAATAAGAACTTTCAATTTTGACCAAAACAAACGTGTGCTATAGCAAGGGGTTTTAGGCCGAAATTAAACGAAACTCGTATACACTAATCTAATAAAGATTTTCGGGTTCTGACAGTTCGAGAAGTTCCTAGATATGATTATTGGATAATAGAAAAAGTTTGGTTTCAAAATAAGAACATTCAATTTTCACCAGAAAAAACGTGTGCTATAGGAAGGGGTTTTGGGCCGAAATCAAGCGAAACTCGTATACAGTAATCTAATAAAGATTTTCGGGTTCTGACAGTTCGAGAAGTTCCTAGATATGATGATTGGATAATAGAAAAAGTTTGGTTCCAAAATAGGAACATTCAATTTTGGCCAAAAAAAACGTGTGCTATAGCAAGGGGTTTTGGGCTGAAATCAAGCGAAACTCGCATACACTAATCTAATTGACATTTTCGGGTTCTGTCAGTTCGAAAAGTTCCCTGATATGATGATAGGATAATAGAAAAAGTTTGGTTCCAAAATAAGAACATTCAATTTTGACAAGAAAAACCGTGTGCTATAAGAAGAGGTTTTGAGTCGAAATCAAGCGAAACTCGTATACACTAATCCAATTGACATTTTCGGGTTCTGTCAGTTCGAGAAATTCCTAGATATGATGATTGGATAATTGCAAAAGTTTGGTTCCACAATAAGAACATTCAATTTTGGCCAGAAAAAACGTGTGCTATAGCAAGGGGTTTTGGGTTGAAATAAAGCGAAACTCGTATACATTAATCCAGTAAAGATTTTCGGGTTCTGTCAGTTTGAGAAGTTCCTAGATATGATGATTGGATAATAGAAAAAGTTTGGTTCCAAAATAAGAACATTCAATTTTGGCCAAACAAAACTTGTGCTATAGCAAGGGGTTTTGGGCCGAAACTAAGCGAAACTCGTATACACTAATCTAATAAAGATTTTCGGGTTCTGTCAGTTCGAGAAGTTCCTAGATATGATGATTGGATAATAGAAAAAGTTTGGTTCCAAAATAAGAACATTCAATTTTGACCAGAAAAAACGAGTGCTATAGCAAGAGGTTTTGGGCCGAAATCAAGCGAAACTCGTATACACTAATCTAATAAAGATTTTCGGGTTCTGGCAGTTCGAGAAGTTCCTAGATATGATGATTGGATAATAGAAAAAGTTTGGTTCCAAAATAAGAACATTCAATTTTGGCCAGAAAAAACGTGTGCTATAGGAAGGGGTTTTAGGCCGAAATCAAGCGAAACTCGTATACACTAATCTAATAAAGATTTTTGGGTTCTGACAGGTCGAGAAGTTCCCAGATATGATGATTTGAAAATAGAAAAAGTTTGGTTCCAAAATAAGAACATTCAATTTTGGCCAGAAAAAACGTGTGCTATAGGAAGAGGTTTTGGGCCGAAATCAAACGAAACTCGTATACACTAATCCAATAAAGATGTTCGGGTTCTGATAGTTCGAGAAGTTCCTAGATATGATGATTGGATAATAGAAAAAGTTTGGTTCCAAAATAAGAACATTCAATTTTCACCAGAAAAAACGTGTGCTATAGCAAAGGGTTTTGGGCCGAAATTAAGCGAAACTCGTATACACTAATCAAATAAGATTTTCGGGTTTTGACAGTTCGAGAAGTTCCCAGATATGATGATTTGATAATAGAAAAAGTCTGGTTCCAAAAAAAGAACATTCAATTTTGACCACAAAAACCGTGTGCTATAGGTAGGGGTTTTTGGTCTAAATCAAGCGGAACTCGTATACACTAATCCAATTGACATTTTCGGGTTCTGTCAGTTCGAGAACTTCCTAGATATGATGATTGGATAATAGCAAAAGTTGGGTTCCAAAATAAGAACATTCAATTTTGGCCAGAAAAAACGTGTGCTATAGCAAGGGGTTTTGGGCCGAAATAAAGCGAAACTCGTAGACACTAATCCAATTGACATTTTCGGGTTCTGACAGTTCTAGAAGTTCCTAGATATGATGAATTGAGAGTAGAAAAAGTTTGGTTCCAAAATAAGAACATTCAATTTTGGCCAGAAAAAACGTGTAGCAAGAGGTTTTGGGCCGAAATCAAGCGGAACTCGTATACACTAATCCAATAAAGATTTTCGGGTTCTGGTAGTTCGAGAAGTTCCTAGATATGATTAATTGATAATAGAAAAAGTTTGGTTCCAAAATAAGAACATTCAATTTTGGCCATAAAAAACGTGTGCTATAGGAAGGGGTTTTGGGCCGAAATCAAGCGGAACTAGTATACACTAATCCAATTGACATTTTCGAGTTCTGTCAGTTCGAGAAGTTCCTAGATATGATGATCGGATAATAGAAAAAGTTTGGTTCCAAAATAAGAACATTCAATTTTCACCAGAAAAAACGTGTGCTATAGTAAGAGATTTTAGGCCGAAATCAAGCGAAACTCGTATAAACTAATGGAATTGACATTTTCGGGTTATGTCAGTTCGAGAAGTTCCTAGATATGATGATTGGATAACAGAAAAAGTTTGGTTCCAAAATAAGAACATTCAATTTTGACCAGAAAAACCGTGTGCTATAGCAAGGGGTTTTGGGTCTAAATCAAGCGGAACTCGTATACACTAATCCAGTTGACATTTTCGGGTTCTGTCAGTTCGAGAAGTTCCTAGATATGATGATTGGATAATAGAAAAAGTTTGGTTCCAAAATAAGAACATTCAATTTTGGCCAGAAAAAACGTGTGCTATAGCAAGGGTTATGGGCCGAAATCAAGCTGAACTCGTATACACTAATCCAATTGACATTTTCGGGTTTTGCCAGTTCGAGAAGTTCCTAGATTATGATGATTGGATAAAAGAAAAATTTTGGTTCCAAAATAAGAAAATTCAAATTTGGCCAAAAAAACGTGTGCTATAGGAAGGGGTTTTGGGCCGAAACCAAGCGAAACTCGTATAACTAATCGAATAAAGATTTTCGGGTTCTGACAGTTCGAGAAGTTCCTAGATATGATGATTGGATAATTGAGAAAGTTTGGTTCCAAAATAAGAACATTCAATTTTCACCAGAAAAAACGTGTGCTATAGCAAGGGGTTTTGGGCCGAAATAAAGCGAAACTCGTAGACACTAATCCAATTGACATTTTCGGGTTCTGACAGTTCTAGAAGTTCCTAGATATGATGAATTGAGAGTAGAAAAAGTTTGGTTCCAAAATAAGAACATTCAATTTTGGCCAGAAAAAACGTGTAGCAAGAGGTTTTTGGCCGAAATCAAGCGGAACTCGTATACACTAATCCAATAAAGATTTTCGGGTTCTGGTAGTTCGAGAAGTTCCTAGATATGATTAATTGATAATAGAAAAAGTTTGGTTCCAAAATAAGAACATTCAATTTTGGCCATAAAAAACGTGTGCTATAGGAAGGGGTTTTGGGCCGAAATCAAGCGGAACTAGTATACACTAATCAAATTGACATTTTCGAGTTCTGTCAGTTCGAGAAGTTCCTAGATATGATGATCGGATAATAGAAAAAGTTTGGTTCCAAAATAAGAACATTCAATTGTGGCCATAAAAAACGTGTGCTATAGCAAGGGGTTTTGGGCCGAAATAAAGCGAAACTAGTATACACTAATCCAATTGACATTTTCGGGTTCTGACAGTTCTAGAAGTTCCTAGATATGATGAATTGATAATAGAAAAAGTTTGGTTCCAAAATAAGAACATTCATTTTTCACAGAAAAAACGTGTGCTATAGTAAGAGATTTTAGGCCGAAATCAAGGGAAACTCGTATAAACTAATGGAATTGACATTTTCAGGTTCTGTCAGTTCGAGAAGTTCCTTAATATGATGATTGGATAATAGAAAAAGTTTTGTTCCAAAATAAGAACATTCAATTTTGACAAGAAAAAACCGTGTGCTATAAGAAGGGGTTTTGGGTCGAAATCAAGCGAAACTCGTATACACTAATCCAATTGACATTTTCGGGTTCTGTCAGTTCGAGAAGTTCCTAGATATGATGATTGGATAATTGCAAAAGTTTGGTTCCACAATAAGAACATTCAATTTTGGCCAGAAAAAACGTGTGCTATAGCAAGGGGTTTTGGGCTGAAATAAAGCGAAACTCGTATACATTAATCCAGTAAAGATTTTCGGGTTCTGTCAGTTGGAGAAGTTCCTAGATATGATGATTGGATAATAGAAAAAGTTTGGTTCCAAAATAAGAACATTCAATTTTGGCCAAAACAAACGTGTGTTATAGCAAGGGGGTTTGGGCCGAAACTAAGCGAAACTCGTATACACTAATCTAATAAAGATTTTCGGGTTCTGTCAGTTCGAGATGTTCCTAGATATGATGATTAGATAATAGAAAAAGTTTGGTTCCAAAATAAGAACATTCAATTTTCACCAGAAAAAACGTGTGCTATAGCAAGGGGTTTTGGGCCGAAATCAAGCGAAACTCGCATACACTAATCTAATAAAGATTTTCGGGTTCTGGCAGTTCGAGAAGTTCCTAAATATGATGATTGGATAATAGAAAATGTTTCGTTCCAAAATAAGAACATTCAATTTTGGCCAGAAAAAAACGTGTGGTATAGGAAGGGGTTTTAGGCCGAAATCAAGCGAAACTCGTATACACTAATCTAATAAAGATTTTCGGGTTCTGACAGATCGAGAAGTTCCCAGATATGATGATTTGAAAATAGAAAAAGTTTGGTTCCAAAATAAGAACATTCAATTTTGGCCAAAACAAACGTGTGTTATAGCAAGGGGTTTTGGGCCGAAACTAAGCGAAACTCGTATACACTAATCTAATAAAGATTTTCGGGTTCTGTCAGTTCGAGATGTTCCGAGATATGATGATTAGATAATAGAAAAAGTTTGGTTCCAAAATAAGAACATTCAATTTTCACCAGAAAAAACGTGTGCTATAGCAAGGTGTTTTGGGCCGAAATCAAGCGAAACTCGCATACACTAATCTAATAAAGATTTTCGGGTTCTGGCAGTTCGAGAAGTTCCTAGACATGATGATTGGATAATAGAAAATGTTTCGTTCCAAAATAAGAACATTCAATTTTGGCCAGAAAAAACGTGTGGTATAGGAAGGGGTTTTAGGCCGAAATCAAGCGAAACTCGTATACACTAATCTAATAAAGATTTTCGGGTTCTGACAGATCGAGAAGTTCCCAGATATGATGATTTGAAAATAGAAAAAGTTTGGTTCCAAAATAAGAACATTCAATTTTGGCCAGAAAAAACGTGTGCTATCGGAAGGGGTTTTGGGCCGAAATCAAACGAAACTCGTATACACTAATCCAATAAAGATTTTCGGGTTCTGATAGTTTGAGAAGTTCCCAGATATGATGATTGGATAATAGAAAAAGTTTGGTTCCAAAATAAGAACATTCAATTTTCACCAGAAAAAACGTGTGCTATAGCAAAGGTTTTTGGGCCGAAATTAAGCGAAACTCGTATACACTAATCAAATAAAGATTTTCGGGTTCTGACAGTTCGAGAAGTTCCCAGATATGATGATTTGATAATAGAAAAAGTTTGGCTCCAAAAAAAGAACATTCAATTTTGACCAGAAAAACCGTGTGCTATAGGTAGGGGTTTTGGGTCTAAATCAAGCGGAACTCGTATACACTAATCCAATTGACATTTTCGGGTTCTGTCAGTTCGAGAACTTCCTAGATATGATGATTGGATAATAGCAAAAGTTGGGTTCCAAAATAAGAACATTCAATTTTGGCCAGAAAAAAACGTGTGCTATAGCAAGGGTTTTGGGCCGAAATAAAACGAAACTCGTATACACTAATCCAATTGACATTTTCGGGTTCTGACAGTTCTAGAAGTTCCTAGATATGATGAATTGATAATAGAAAAAGTTTGGTTCCAAAATAAGAACATTCAATTTTGGCCAGAAAAAAACGTGTGCTATAGCAAGGGGTTTTGGGCCGAAATCAAGCGAAACTCGTATACACTAATCCAATAAAGATTTTCGGGTTCTGACAATTCGAGAAGTTCCTAGATATGATTATTTGATAATAGAAAAAGTTTGGTTCCAAAATAAGAACATTCAATTGTGGCCATAAAAAACGTGTGCTATAGCAAGGGGTTTTGGGCCGAAATAAAGCGAAACTAGTATACACTAATCCAATTGACATTTTCGGGTTCTGACAGTTCTAGAAGTTCCTAGATATGATGAATTGATAATAGAAAAAGTTTGGTTCCAAAATAAGAACATTCATTTTTCACCAGAAAAAACGTGTGCTATAGTAAGAGATTTTAGGCCGAAATCAAGGGAAACTCGTATAAACTAATGGAATTGACATTTTCAGGTTCTGTCAGTTCGAGAAGTTCCTTAATATGATGATTGGATAATAGAAAAAGTTTTGTTCCAAAATAAGAACATTCAATTTTGACAAGAAAAACCGTGTGCTATAAGAAGGGGTTTTGGGTCGAAATCAAGCGAAACTCGTATACACTAATCCAATTGACATTTTCGGGTTCTGTCAGTTCGAGAAGTTCCTAGATATGATGATTGGATAATTGCAAAAGTTTGGTTCCACAATAAGAACATTCAATTTTGGCCAGAAAAAAACGTGTGCTATAGCAAGGGGTTTTGGGCTGAAATAAAGCGAAACTCGTATACATTAATCCAGTAAAGATTTTCGGGTTCTGTCAGTTTGAGAAGTTCCTAGATATGATGATTGGATAATAGAAAAAGTTTGGTTCCAAAAAAAGAACATTCAATTTTGACCAGAAAAACCGTCTGATATAGGTAGGGGTTTTGGGTCTAAATCAAGCGGAACTCGTATACACTAATCTAATAAAGATTTTCGGGTTCTGTCAGTTCGAGAACTTCCTAGATATGATGATTGGATAATAGCAAAGGTTGGGTTCCAAAATAAGAACATTCAATTTTGACAAGAAAAACCGTGTGCTATAAGAAGGGGTTTTGGGTCGAAATCAAGCGAAACTCGTATACACTAATCCAATTGACATTTTCGGGTTCTGTCAGTTCGAGAAGTTCCTAGATATGATGATTGGATAATTGCAAAAGTTTGGTTCCACAATAAGAACATTCAATTTTGGCCAGAAAAAACGTGTGCTATAGCAAGGGGTTTTGGGCTGAAATAAAGCGAAACTCGTATACATTAATCCAGTAAAGATTTTCGGGTTCTGTCAGTTTGAGAAGTTCCTAGATATGATGATTGGATAATAGAAAAAGTTTGGTTCCAAAAAAAGAACATTCAATTTTGACCAGAAAAACCGTCTGATATAGGTAGGGGTTTTGGGTCTAAATCAAGCGGAACTCGTATACACTAATCTAATAAAGATTTTCGGGTTCTGTCAGTTCGAGAACTTCCTAGATATGATGATTGGATAATAGCAAAGGTTGGGTTCCAAAATAAGAACATTCAATTTTGGCCAAAACAAACGTGTGTTATAGCAAGGGGTTTTGGGCCGAAATAAAGCGAAACTCGTACACACTAATCCAATTGACATTTTCGGGTTCTGACAGTTCTAGAAGTTCCTAGATATGATGAATTGATAATAGAAAAAGTTTGGTTCCAAAATAAGAACATTCAATTTTGGCCAGAAAAAACGTGTGCTATAGCAAGGTGTTTTGGGCCGAAATCAAGCGAAACTCGTATACACTAATCCAATAAAGATTTTCGGGTTCTGTCAGTTCGAGAAGTTCCTAGATTATGATGATTGGATAAAAGAAAAAGTTTGGTTGCAAAATAAGAACATTCAATTTTGGCCAAAAAAAACGTGTGCTATAGGAAGGGTTTTGGGCCGAAACCAAGGGAAACTCGTATAACTAATCTAATAAAGATTTTCGGGTTCTGAAAGTTCGAGAAGTTCCTAGATATGATGATTGGATTATAGAGAAAGTTTGGTTCCAAAATAAGAACATTCAATTTTCATCAGAAAAACATGTGCTATAGCAAGGAGTTTTGGGCCGAAATTAAGCGAAACTCGTATACACTAATCAAATAAAGATTTTCGGGTTCTGACAGTTCGAGAAGTTCCCAGATAAGATGATTTGATAATAGAAAAAGTTTGGTTCCGAAAAAAGAACATTCAATTTTCACCAGAAAAACGTGTGCTATAGGTAGGGGTTTTGGTTTAAATCAAGCGGAAATTGATTTTCTTTGTTCAAAATATAAATCACACACAAAAACTGCACTTAACAAAAAAAAAACAGTAGAACCGATTAAAAAAACGATGAAGAGTAAAGATCAAAACCCAGTCGCTTGTAGAAAAATGATTTCATCGTCTTGGCTGAGCTATCCCATCTCTATTATTCTAATTAAATACTTACAAATAGAATGAAATAATTTTGTTTCTTTCTCTCTTAAATTGGTGAAAGAAAAAAAAAATGCTAGATTTGCTCTGTGCCCTATCACCAGAAATAGAATTTACTTATAACTAAGAGAAGATCACATAGAAAAGACATTAAATCGGTTTTAGTTCATAGTTTGATTGATATACAATCAATATATGGAACTCATTCATTGTCGAAATTGATTATAGATGAAGAAGTAATACTTAGGGTTTTATGCATAGAACAAATTGTGAACTCCATATTTTCTTAGATTAAGCAATGGGTATTATGCTTTTCTCTTCCCGGAAGCAATCTATTGTGCCCAAAAATCCTGTGCCACCTACCAAATTCTCACACCTGTCTCAAACTTAAACAAAGTTAAACTTTGTTAACCACATCATTAGTTTCTAATAAAAAATATTAAAAAAAACCTAATTAAAGATTACAAGAATGTGGTTCGACTCTACCTCTTCCTCTTCCCCTCTTTGTTCTTCTTTCTCTGCTAGCTTCTCTGGAAAAAAAAAACCTAGTATATTTCTCTTTCTCTCCAACGACATAATTGCCGTGGTTTTAGTTTTTATTCTTGTTCGTCATCTTTATGGCTGGTTTTGGTCGACATTTGAGTGATTGACTGACTAACTCTGTTTTCATAGGTAGACACATCTTTTGTTTTCATATTTGTGGATGACAAATTTATTCTTGTTCGTCCTCTTACTCTCTGGAATGCATATCATACTAATATACATTCTTTATGTACTGATATTCATTTTATTCTTCTTTGGTTTAATGTTGAAGCTTATGGACACAAAAAATAGTTTGCGAAGAGGTTTCATATTCAAGCAAACTCACGTCGAAGTTGGATTTTTTAGATGGAATGACTTGAACACTTCGGCTGAAGATGATAGTGCGAAGAAAAGAGTTCGAACCTGTTGAGGTAATGAAAAGTAGATTATGTACATTCCAAGGTTAGAAAAGAGTTGATTCCAGTCATTACGATATATGATTGCAGAGACAATCCAATATGACAGCAAACATGGAAACGGCCCATTTAGTCAAGGCTGGGGAGAAGCTGCCAATATCATAATCAGAATTGAAGCTTAGAGCATGTTGAACAAGTGGTTTTGTTCCCTTGTAGAAGATGTACCATTTTGTCAGTTTAAACGTCATTTAGTGGACATGTACCATTTTCCCATCAATTTTGTAAACCTGAAGTTGAGAATGGAATGCTTTATTTCTTATGGGATCAAAACTGATGAGAAGTTTGATTTAGCTAAACCCAAATAACCATGTTATTTAAAGGGCAAGGAATTATAGATGCATATTGATGACTCGTTGCTCTAGCTACAGGAAACTAAAAACTGATTGTTTTCAGGGTAACTGAATGCTAATTATGCGAGCTAGAATAGGTCCTTTTGGAATCCATGACTCATGTATTTAGGATATAAGGGAGGCAAGTATGTAACTATGTAAGTTCTGATCTGATTTGCCTAATCAAGACAAGGGACCATCTGGTTTGTCATTTGAATTGAGAAAAGTCCAGTTTTGTCATCATTTTCAACCAAGGGAACAATCAGCATCATAAGAGTAACCAAGCCAAGACACACCTAGGTTTCTCCCCAATCACATACATAGCACCTCTACCAATATCTCACATCACTCACTTCTTGAATACCTAATGTGCACTTCAACATCCCAACAATTCCAATCATAACTCGTCAAATCAAACTTTAACCTATACAAAGAAAACCCCAGTAGCTCACTACGGGAGTTAAACACAACAGGTTCAATCATGTCTTTCCTCCGCATCTTTGTAGTGCTTCCTCCTCTTCGTCATAATACCATTTCATTCTTCTCATCGCAATCATGTCTCTCCTTCGTGAGGCCAAAAGAGATAGACGAACATAGATTTGAACTAGGATGAGTTTAAAACAGAACATAAGATATGTCTGCCTTTGAAAACATAGTTCGTCAGTCAATCACTCAATGTCGACCAAAACCAGCCATAAGATGACGAACAAGATTAAAAACTAAAACCACGGCAGCTATGTCGTTAGAGAGAAGAGAAATATATTGGGGTTTTTTTTTTTTTTTTTTCCAGAGAAGCAGAGAAAGAAGAACAAAGAAGCGTAAGAACAAAGAGGGTAAGAGGAAGAGATAGAGTCGAACATCGATTCTTGTAATTTTTAATTAGTTTTTTAATCTATTTTTTATTAAAACTAACGATGTGATTAACAGTTAAACTCTGTTTAAGTTAGAGACATATGTCAAAATTTGGTAGGTGGCACAAGTTTGTCACAGGATTTTTAGGCACATCAGATTTGCTTCCATCAACATAATACTTTTTATTTACTGTAGCTAGTAATACGGCAGTACCTGACCGAGGAGTAAATTACGTTCTTTCCTCTCTCTTCTCTTCAAACAACAATTTGCCATTTGCCATACATATACACTTACCACACTGCGATTCTCTCTCTCTCTGCAGGCAATTTCCCCTCCCAGTGGTTTGCATGGGTTACTGTGTCTAGTATAATATTAATGGATCACATTAACCAGCTTCACAAATCACAACCAAAGTAACCAGCTATGCATGCCATATGCAATTAAAAGTCGAGTCATCTTAGATAAACATCTAACATTTAATCTTATTCGATGAATCATTGTCGGACAAGTACTGAACCGTTCGGTAAAAAAATATAAGAATAAGAACCCCTTTCTCAAAAAACCAAAAAACATATGCTTTCAAGCTCTCAAAACATCACCAGACACTGACTTCCCCATCGTGATGAGCAACATAAGAGATGGAAAATAAAAAGCACACTAGTTGGGGATGGGGGAAGTTGATAGCTTATCTGAGGAACAACCAGCAGGATCAAATACTTGACTGCAACATCCAGATTCCTTCCTGCCATGATAGTTTAAACCATGTAACAAATTCATGAGGTACTGGACTTCGGCAAGTGGGACACTGATGCTGATCTCCAGCCACTGCATATGCAACAGTGATGAAACAAGTGCAGGCAAGGCAATCGACTAGGTTTTACTAAGGTTAACGTCCTCCGTACATATAGCACATGTTGCACGTCTCGTAGCTTCCAATGACTCATGATTCTCTGTTTTGCACTCTTGTCACAAGTATCATGCAAAATCTTTATCCCGTCAATTGCTTTGACGAAAATTCTATGGTTGGGAGGCACTAAGATGGGTGTCCCTGGGTTCTGAACAATTTGAGTATACGTTCCTCAACTTCAAGCCGCACTGCAGTTTCTGATGAAGGAAATTCAATGTCGATAACCTGCTTGATCTTACGCATTGAAGGAGTTGCATAATAGTACCTCCGTTCGTAGCTCGGAAAGAGTGATCTTAATGACCCTTTCACGCTGGAGGAAGTTGTATTCTTCTTTAATAGGACCAAATACATGTATGGTTTGCTTGAAAAATAGAAATTGGATAACGAGCTCATCTCTTAGTGGCATCACGGGCCCTTCATTACTAATCCCCCATCCAATTGCGCCATCAAAATAAGGCTGGATGTTCATAACTGCAGGGACTATATGGGGTGAGCTCAGCCCAGTACTTCACTACTAAGCTTGCTAAGGAAGATCCTTGGCACGTGATTAGAACCTGCTTTAACACATACACAGCAAAGCTAAGAAATCAAACGATCAATGGAATGCAACAAAAAGAAGTATTACAACTTAATTGTAAAACTGAAACATATACAAATTTTGAACTGATTTACACACGTAACAGATTCAAGTTTTGGTGGATAACAGTTTGTGTGTATGGAGGAGGCATTTAGAGAAGTTTGAATTGTTGTCTAGTATTAGAATAAGGCAATATAAAACGAACACTGAATAACACCAATTCTCAGCTTCCGGGAAAGACTACTAAACTATATGGATTTTGTGGAATAGCTGAGCAAAGAAGGCGAAAGGGACTGCAGGCACTGAATGAAATAAGTGGGGATCTTCCTTCTCCCTTGTTGATCTATCTTTCCTATTACCAGAGAAGAGAGTTCGGTCTACAAGAAGCTGGCCCGTAAATATAATTTGAAGGGTGATATGTTTTTATTGATGCAGATGCATATACATACATGCATAGGCTGCAGACTGAAGGCTCCCTGCAACTTCCGTCGTTCTCAGGCCGTATTACATAACAAGAAATTAAAGATGAGTAAACCAACAGACACAGTTGGGAGGTGAATTTGAATCCGCCATGGAGATCGAGAACGTCCACTTAGATCCAGCAGTTTGCACAACATATATAAATCTATATCTTCAAAGTGCGCAGATGTTGTTGTAGAAATAGAGAAAATCTATATCCCAAAATAATACCTATATCTTCAAAGTCGGGAACACGGAGAAGTGGATTCTGAAGCGGCGACCTGTATGCAGTGGAGAATCGTTCGGACTTCAAACATAGCCTTCAGACGGATTGTGACTTTCAATATCTCTGAACAACAGTACGGATGAGACCAAAATAAAACGAAACAACAGAAAGGAAAGCACGCAGGAGTTTTCATATGGCCTTTTCAGGAGAGGAAACTGCATATTACCATCCAGAGATCCCGAAAGTCGAGAGAAGAAGAGACTAAGCACTCCGCCGCGGAGAAATTTTGTTTGAGAAGGTTCCAGGTGGATAGGTAATGAACGCGTCCTCATAAAGATAAAAGTAGGTTGAACAACAATACTTTTTTTATATTTATTGTTAGACTCAATACATCATCTACTTATTTTTTTATTTTAATATTTTACTAAATACACAACTCCAAATTTCTTAGGCTGCCATCACACACAATACACCATGCATACTTATTCGCTATATACACATCCTCTTAAATTTTCTATTATATATATATATATATATCCAGTTCTTATCCAGAGCGAAGCTTCACTTTGAAATTAAGTGTGAATTCCTTATTTGACTCATTTTTCTGTCATATTTTCACATCTCCACCGTTCAGTTGTAGAACCTAATGCATAGATCACTCTTGCCAAGTTTCATCCAAATTGGTAATCGTTAAGGTACTGAATTAGATTAAATCAACGAACGGACCATAAATCTGTCTATTTAGAACTGTTGTGTAAATAACGATTATGAAAACCCAAACGATCATCAAATTCAATGAAACTTGGCAGAAGTAATCTATACATTAGGTTTTAAAAACTGAACGATGGAGATGTGGAAATATGACCGAAAGTGTCAAATAAGGAACTTCAGACTTTAATTTCAAAGTGAAGCTTCGCTCTGGATAGAGATTGTATATATATCCTCTTAACTTAACTAAAAAATGAATAACTGAATAATCGAGTTTGGGTTTCTTTTGCAAAAACTTGATCAATAGTCATTCCCACCCGACAAGTTTCTTATTGTAAATACAACTTGAACTACAATATTACCCTGGAGGAAGATAATTACTTGTGGTTACTAATTTTCTAGAAAAAGAGAAACGAAAAAAAAAAGAGTATTCTCTTCATCAATCTCTAAACTATTGCCTATCAGTTATAATTGTAGTTTCACGATTAGAGGAACTTAGGGAAGCCATCGACTCATAAGTACTAAACCATAAACTTCTCAAGAAGCAGGGCTTACATGTTTGATCTCTCATTTTTCCATAGAGCAGACCTACTAGTCTAAAAACTAAAGTTACAAAAACAAAAGCATTCTTCAGCCCTAGCTGGTAGGGTTCTAAGTTTACATCTCTTCATTCACGCAGATGAAAAGAAAACTAGTATAAACATACATGTTTATTTGATAAATATCTCTTATTAGGTATAAATGTATGTCTATTTTGGTAATTTAAAATACTCATAAGAGATCTTATATAGGTGTATAAAAAAAAGGTGTGTATTTAGTATTTAGACGTATGTGAATAAAATTTCTCTTATTATTATTAGGGTCCAGTTCAAGGGACACTCATTTTTACACAAATTTTTACACTTCTTATAGCCATTGGATTTTAAAACTTTTAATGATGTAGATTAACTATGAGTATGACATCAATATACAATAAAATGACATGGAAAATGACATGAAATTAATTTTCTTTTATCTGAATATTGATTTTCTTGTTCAAAAATATAAATAACACACAAAAACTGCACTTAACAAAAAAGATAAGCTAGAACACAATAAGAAAAGAAAAGACGAAGAACAAGCACAAGAACTAATAGACATCGAAGGAAAAAGTGAGAACCAACCGTCTCTCTCCATAAAGAACATCAAAGTTGTCATTTAAAATGATTGATTCTCTAGTAAAACTCTAAATTATAGAAAAGATTTACTTGGTTCATGATGTAACAACAATTGTATGAAAAGAAATTGTGCCACTTACCAAATCTGCTGTTGTCCAAAACCCTGTGCCAAACTTGTGCCACCTACCAAATTCTGACATCTGTCTCTAACTTAAACAGAGCTTAACTATCTTAACCACAATCGTTAGTTCTAATAAAAAATAGATTAAAAAAACTTAATCTGACTCTATCTCTTCCTCTTCCTTTTTTTCTTACGCTCTTTTGTTCTTCTTTATCTGCTTCTCTAGAAAAAAAAACTAGTATATTTCTCCTTCTCTCTAACGCATAGCTGTCGTGGTTTTAGTTTTTAATCTTGTTCGTCATCTTTATGGCTGGTTTTGGTCGACATTTGAGTGATTGACTGACAAACTCTGTTTTCAAAGGCAGACATATCTTATGTTCTTGTTTGTAAACTCATCCTAGTTTCAAATCTATGTTCGTCTATCTCTTTTGGCCTCACGAAGGAGAGACATGATTGCGATGAGAAGAACTGAAAAGGTATTATGAGGAAGAGGAGGAAGCACTACAAAGATGTGGAGGAAAGACATGATTGAACATGTTGTGTTTAACTCCCGTAGTGAGCTACTAGGGTTTTCTTTGTATAGGTTAAAGTTTGATTTTGACGAGTTATGATTGGAATTGTTGGGATGATGAAGTGCACATTAGGTATTCAAGAAGTGATGTGAGATATTGGTAGAGGTGCTATCTATGTGATCGGAAGAAACCTAGGTGTGCCTTGCTTTGGTTTACTCTTATGATGCTGATTGTTTCCTTGGCTGAAAATGATGACAAAACTGGACTCTTCTCAATTTCATATGACAAACCAGATGGTCCCTTGTCTCTGATTAGGCAAATCAGATCATGAACTTACATAGTTATATACTTGCCTCCCTTATATCCTAAATACATGAGTCATGGATTCCAAAATGGACCTATTCTAGCTCGCATAATTAGCATTCAGTACCCTAAAAACAATCCGTTTTTAGTTTCCTGTAGCTAGAGCAATGAGTCATCACCATATGCATCTATAATTCCTTGCCCTTTAAATAACATGGTTATTTGGGTTTAGCTAAATCAAACTTCTCATCAGTTTTGATCCCATAAGATTTCCATTCTCAAATTCCGGTTTACAAAATTGATGGGAAAATGGTACATGTCCACTAAATGACATTTAACTGACAAAATGGTACATCTTCTACAAAGAACAAACAACACTTGTTCAACATGCTCTAAGCTTCAATTCTGCTTATGATATTGCAGCTTCTCCCCAGCCTTGACTAAATGACCGTTCTCCATGCTTGCTGTCATATTGGATTGTCTCTGCAATCATATATCGTAATGACTGGAATCAACTATTTTCTAACCTTGGAATGTACATAATCTACTTTTTCATTACCTTCAACCGGTTCGAACTCTTTTCTTCTTCGCACTATCATCTTCAGCCGAAGTGTTCAAGTCAATTCCATCTAAAAAATCCAACTTTCCACGTGAGTTTGCTTGAATATGAACCTCTTCGCAACTATTTTCTGTGTCCATAAGCTTCAGCATTAAACCAAACAAGAATAAAATGAACATTAGTACATAAAGAATGTATATTAGTATGATATGCATTCGAGAGAGTAAGATGACGAACAAGAATAAAATTTGTCATCCACAAATATGAAAACAGAAGATATGTCTACTTATGAAAACCGAGTTCGTCAGTCAATCACTCAAATGTCGACCAAAACCAGCCATAAAGATGACGAACAAGAATAAAATAAAACCACGACAATTATGTCGTTAGAGAGAAGGAGAAATATACTGGTTTTTTTTTTCCAAAGAAGCAGAGAAAGAAGAACAAAGAGGGGAAGAGGAAGAGGTAGAGTCGAACATCGATTCTTGTAATCTTTAATTAGGTTTTTTTTAATCTATTTTTTATTAGAACTAATGATGTGGTAGAGTTAAACTTTGTTTAAGTTAGAGACATGTGTCAGAATTTGGTATGTGGCACATGTTTGGTACAGGGTTTTTGGGCACAGTAGATTTGCTTCCTCTGTTGATAACATGTTTAGTTAATAGGTTATTAAATGTTAGATGCATGTTTATCGATCTCTATGATGACGCTTAGTTATTTATTATAGGGAAAATACCCATTTAGTATTAATTGTAACCCTTCATTGCCCATTCCAATGACAATCTTTTATATAAGCCTATTTGAATGAAAGTAAACTTTTTTGTGCTAAAATGGTCAAATCTTTACTAAAGTCTTAACAAACTATATTATTTTAAGACTATTTTGCCCCTACCTCTTCAACATGAAAAATTTGGCCAGAACCTCGAACTCCGGTCACTGGCCGCCGGACTCCGGTCACCTGCATCCGGTCACCTGCCGCCGGACTCCGGTCACCGAATTTCCCTAGTAACCATTTACCGACACCCAGTAACCAGTTAATGATACCCAGTAACCAGTTACTGACGCCCAGTAACTCGGCTACTTTGGTCACCGGCCGCTGGAACTGAGTTACTGACCCCTAGTAACTGAGCTACTTTGGTTCCCGGCCGTTTGGAACTGAGTTACTGACCCCCAATAATTAAGTAATGATTCCTTAAAAGGCTATTGACCCTGAGTAACTCGAGTTAATGACCCTTAGTAATCGATTATTGACCCCCAGTAATCGATTACTACCTCTATAAAAACTACAAAGTACGCGTCCACCTTGTAGATTAGTAGCTCCAGCAAGCCCAAACACACCAATAGACTTCATCTTTTAACAATGGAAGTCCACAGTTCACATTCATTCAAGTAATACACAAAAGAGAATCAGTGTGGGACAAAATCCAAACTCACAAGCCTCCCCTCCGATTTCACCTTCACCAATTCACCACACCAAAACCGATTCACCATCACCAATTTACCTTCACCAATTCACCTGAACGGTGATGGATTTCGCCAACGAGAGAGAGAGAGACCTGAGGGAGACTAGGAACGAGATCAAGCTCCTTCTTCACCTCCTCAAATGGCGCGAAAACCATACCGGTCAACGACCGGCTGTTTGCACTCTTCGCCGCGCATACCCTAGCCTGGCCGGGGTTGCAATCCTGATCTAATCGTCCGGGAAGTCACCAGAACTAGCTCTACTATACAAATTCAAACCCGGCCAGACCGACTTCTCCTCCAACTAACTCGACCGCGCTGCGACGACGGATACAGCGTCGCTTTGGGGAAGTCTGAGATCGGAGGTGAGGAACTGAGATAAGGTGGAGCTGCTGCGTGAGGAGGAGGAGGGGGATGGGGACGTGGAGGAATCAGTGTCGTTGAGGCTTTCGTCGATCGTGGGGCGAGGGACGGAGGCGAGGAGGCGAGGTCGGCGTCAGAGTCGAAATCGGAGGAGAGAGAGAGACGGAGAGTGATGATGAGTTTGTTGGGCTCGTAGATCTTGGTGTCGCGGTAGTGGTAGTTGGTGCCCTGGCCAGAGGTGCCGAGGGGGATGAAGGTGCCGTAGACGTTGACGTAGTTGTCGTGGTCTTGGATGTGGCCGCAGGAGGAGCAGTAGAGGCGGCCGGAGACGAGAGAGAGAGAGAGAGAGAGAGAGAGGAGAGAGAGAGAGAGAAGAAAGAGATAAGAATTATGTGGGTTTAATTAAACACAGGATAATAACGTCTTTTTCTCAAGAATCATTGAAATGGACACAAGGATAAGACTTTAATTGGAATGGGTTTTAGTTTTTAAATATTTAGACATTAGGGCATTTTCCCTTTATTATATCTAGCATGCAAATTAAGGTTTGTTTTCATGGTGCTGTTTCTTTGCAGCAACAAATCAGAAGTTGATTCATGCAACAAAGAAGAACAAAAGAAAAAAAAAAGCAAGCTAATAATCATATATAAAGTTTAGAGTTTATCGATATATAATCGATATATCGTGCGTATTTGATTTGATGGTCTAGTTTGTTGGTACCTGTCTAATGTGGATTAGAAGCATTCGTTACTGCAATATCACCTTCATCGGTATATCTGGTGTAAGAAAGAATTTACTCAATTGAAAAGTTCGAGTTTTGGTAACTGTGAGTTCATACTTCAATCGGTAGAACCAAGCTTCTGTCCACTTGGTCTTGTATGTAAACAAGGACTGTGACTGCCATCAAGGTTCCAGTGCTAATGAAAAAGAAAAATCTATTGAAGAAATAAGCCATCTACGCTTTCTCTCTGTCATCTTTGTCATCAAATTGATCAGTTCCAATCCTGAAACACTTGATTTCAGCCCGCCAATCCCTAATGTAATCATATATAAACCAAGTAAAGAAATCCCATTTGGAACTCATTGGCTTGTTTGAAAGGTGAAAATTGAACAAGTACTCACCAATGTCTGATTGCAATGGTCTTGTATCTTCCAAGGAAGGAATCGGCGAAGATCATTTGTGTACTCACCTTTTTACTGTATGCACATTTTTAACTGTTTGCTGCAATGCCAACAAAGATCATTTGTTTATGCACCCTTTTACTGTTGCATGCAGATATCAGTAGTGGTCGTTTAACATGATATCAATTGACAAGAGATAGATAACTTCGATCTTGTATGAACGTATGTAGTGACAGCCATCAAAGTTCCTATGTTAATGAGCAAGAAAAACCTATTGAAGAAATAGGCAATCCGAGACTTTTCTTTGTCATCGTTTCCATCAGATGTCTGTTCCAAATCCAGAAACACTTGATTTCACCCCACCAATGCCTGATGCAGTTGTATATAAAGAAAGCCACTTGGTTTCCTGCAGTTTTTGCTGCTGTAGTGAGACAACGAGGGGGTGCGGATTTGCTAATTTTACTGATATTTTGCTAATGCATCGGTGCACTGTGTATGGAGAACTACGGCCCATTACCCAACTACAGGTCCTGGCCCAATACGACATGTTACGATCGGGAGGAAAACAAAACTGAATTGGCGATCACCTCTGCTTGGAATAATGGAATAGCAGACGAAGGGGATGGAGAACAAAGGAGCTGGACGCATTGAACCTCTAGCAAGTCAGCAACAGCAACGCAGAATTCTCTTGGAGGTTTTCCGTTTACTTATGCATGGATCAAAACATGACCAATACTTAACCCTTTGCAGACTCTAAACGAAGCTCATGAAATTCAACATTGATAGATTAGATTGAAGCTTTGATCCAACTGATTATATTTGCTAATTTCAGCAGAACTTTTCCAAGCACAAATATTATCAATAAGCTTATCAATCACAAAAGAACATGTACCCAAAAAGCACCCATTTTATTCAACCATTACAAGCAGTCCTGACTCCTGACCATGAGGGCCCAGCATCTAATAACAATTCATAAGATTGAGTTCATAAGACATGTGCCCATCAGCCCATCTGAGTGTGTTCTACAAGACTCGTATTCCCCCATTTGATAAAAAATGTCATATACCAAAAACAGAATTATAGTATAAATTGAGAACAGAGTCATTGGGGAGGGGCAAATCACTTGTACATATACAAGATTACAAAATGTAGTCCCTCATTGCCTCCTACCTGCCTCCCCATCTGCAAGAGAGAGTAACCCAATTTTAGATGACATTATACAAGATTTCAAAACCAATATGTAGCACCTGCACTGATTTGGTGCAACACTGCACATGACACCAGCAAGTAGATTTTCAATTAGCTCTACACTAGTAGTGTTCAGACCTTCCTCAGTTGCAAGGTTCAGGTCAAGTTCCAAGTGCTCTCTCAAAGTGATTATGAGAAGGTAACAATTAGCTCTCCATTATCCCTATTTTACCTATTCCCTTAGATTAAGGACAAACTAGAGGTTCAAACTAGAAATTCACAAAAGTAACAAGGGAAAAACATTACTCAAGTTATTTATTTGAAAGCATATCAAGGACACGTAATGTCATCAAACTAGCCAAAAATACGTATCTGAACAAACAATGCAATCAAATGACGATGATTCCCGTGCCATATCCAAAGAAGAAAGGGAAAAAAGGGAGCTGCAACAAGTTAAAAGACCATAATTCACAAGAGCTCCACCATGCATATGAAATGGAAAATCAGCTGCCTACCTTCAAACAAAGTCAAAAAGTCTCTACAACTCGGCCTTTGAAATTTTCAAGTAACTACATGTTTATCAAGGACAATATGGCACAGGAACATGTATCCAGCTAATTAGAGCAATGAAATCAAAGATTGAAACACATAGAGCATAATGGATCGTGAAAGCTATAGTAGCATGTTGAATACACGGTACACTGGATTGTGAAAAACTGAAAACTATAGTAGCATGTATAGATGAAAAACAAACAGAAACATATGCATCATACTCGGAGTCAAAGAGCTATTGAATAGGTAGACCTATGAATTGTCTAAAGCAAATAAGTAGTCATATCAAGATGACGAAACAACAACCAAATATTGATGAGAGAATAACTACCAGAAGTTTTAGACCTAAATGAATGAAAAAGATCAATTTACCTATCAGTTTAATCATCACGACGGCGAAGTGGCAGATGCATACCGAATGCTTCCGTGTATGATTGAAGTACTCCCACCACCCACCAACCAATAATAGCACCCGTGATCCTGAGGATGATCTTCAAAGCAGTTACATAGTTTCCCTGATGGATCCCCCAATACTGGAGCAGCTCAAGAAGTAAGAATGAGAAACATCTCAAGTAAACAGCAAACTGCTCTCGATTGGCCATGCCGCCTTCTATCATAGCTAGTAGGCGCGCCGCATACATGGCAATCGTGACACAAACAATCCAAATGAAGAAGTAGGCCATTATGTGAGACTCCTGATAGATAATCTCAAACACCATGCCTAATATTTCCGAGGTCACAAACAATATAACAAAGCAATTGGACCTCAAGTGCTGCTCCAGTGGTCGAACCAAATGAGAATTGTCCCCACTAATCTCCAAGGGAGGTGGATAATTGCCAGTTTGAGGCTCAGAATTCACAATGTACAACCGGAAGTCATCGTTCATTGGGGTTATGTCGCTCCTACCGACACCAAAGCGGCTGCCTGTAAGCAGATGACCTGCCTCCACATCACCAGTTTGGATCACAAGGGTGTCACCCATGCTGATCGGGGATGCAAGGCCAATGCCTGCAAGCATACGGCGAATGCGGCCTCCCTCCACATTGCCAGTTTGGATCACAGTGCCACCCATACCCATACTGATCAGGGATGCACTGTCAATGCCTGCAAGCATGTGGCCTCCCTCCACATTATGAAACATAGAGGTGCCAGTTGTGCCACCCATACTGATCGGCAGGGAGGCATTGTCAAATCCTGGAAGCAGAAGGCCTCCCTCTCTCACCACATAAACCGGTGGAACCACAGGGGTGCCACCCATACTGTTCGGCACAGAGGTAAAGCCAAAGGCGCCAAGCACACGGCGAGTGAGGCTTCTCTCATTAACAGGTTGAAGCACAAGGGTGCCGCCCATACTGTTTAGCATAGAGGTAAAGCCAAAGGCGCCAAGCAGACGGCGAGTGAGGCCTCTCTCATTAACAGGTGGAAGCACAGGGTTGCCGCCATACTGTTCGGCACGGAGGTAAAGCCAATGCGTGTACCTTCCTCCGAGATTCCAGTTTCAAACAAACGGGTTGTTCCACAAAGCATTGCAAAGTTACCCGTATCGCTCATCCAAACATCGGGAAATACATGAACATTCAAGCGACTGCGTGAAATCAGAGCGGGGTGTATTGTTTCGGAGTTAACCGGATCGATAGGAGATTCAAAGCCAGTACCTCTCTCCAAATTGCCAGTTTCAGGCACGAGGTTTGTATCTTGGGGCTGAAGGTCCGGATTGTCACTTTCGATGACAGCAGAATCAGTAGAGCTGTGATCGTTGCTTCCGTCAGACGAGATCCCAGCTCGGACGCCGACGTAAAGCCCGCATCCGGAACCGACATTAGGCCCGTCTCCGGCGACAACAGTACTCACTGTGATCTTGTCTTCGGTGGCGGCAACAGGAACAGATGGATCCAGCAGGCACTCGACTCCGACGGCGCAAGGATGTGGACTCCGCCCGTTCTTGCAAATCTCATCTCCGCCTCCGGCGACGGCGGGACTGGGAGGTGAATCACTGGCCATGAAGCACGTCTGCATCGAGTGATCGAATTTCAAAGATTCAAGATCTTGTGAGATACTAAGTAGTAGAAGAAGATCAGAAGAAGAAGAGAAGAGAAGGGTGTGATTACCTGCAAGTGATGATGGAACCCTTGTTTCACTGGATTGCAATGGTGAAGGCTGACGGACTGATGACGTGACTTGGGAGTAGTAGGGTTTCAGGACAACTTCAGGGGGTTTCTATTTTGCGTCAGAGAGAAAGAGTACTAGGTCGCAGGTAGTGGTTTTTCTGCTGATTTTAGTTTTTACAAAAAAGGAAAATCACAAATGTGTTGTGTTTACGACATACAAAAAGTGATACAACTATGTTTTTTTCTCCATTAATTCACTCGTTTTCGTCCATTCTTCATTTACTGAACTCAAGTTTGAAGTGAACTTTTATTATTTAGATACGAGAGTTAACGGTGCGTTTGGATGTTTCTTACTTAAATTCTTGAGAAATTTTGTAATGATGAAATTCGAAACTCCATCGATTAAAATTTCTTTAATTTCAAATTTTATTGTTTAGTTTTACCCATCTAGAATTTTAAATGTGTAAGAGATTAAGAAAGTTTTGAATAAAATAAAATATTAGAAACGAAAAATTTAATTGTTTTGGAAACTAATAAAAAGATCAGAGCAGATTTCCGCATGAATTCCAAAATGATACATATTTCGGCAGAAATTCAAGTGAGGAATTTAACTAATTTTTTTTTCAAAGAAATTTGAAATTTCCTATTTTATAACGCCAAACGAGATAACTGAATTCCGTCGTTTTTTTCCCACGTCCAAACACACTATTAAGTGAAAAACAAAGTTAAAGTGAGAAAGCTAAAAACAACTTCAATAACTTTCATATGTTCGAATTATTTTTCTTGGTAGAATCCAAACTGTAACAAGAGTCGAATCAGTTTTACAGTAACGACAGACGAGACAAATCATCCTACATGGAGGAGATTAAACTCAATCCTCGATCCACGAGCTTCCCTCATGGATCCCAAAACACCTCCCGCCGACTGAGCGTTTCTGGAATTCTCGAGAACTTATTCTGATTATAGCGAGAAATATGGTAATGGTTTGGTGGTAGAATTGATAGTTGAAGGAGAGGAACAAGGAGAGCTCGATAGAGAGTGTTGGTTGGGTTTGCCAGTGTGGTTGCTTATCAATTTAGGTAGTTTGTCACACATGTGTGAATTAATATTTTGGGATGGCGATTTTGAATTTGGTTGTGAATTTTGTATGATTTGATTGGTTATTGTTGTTGTCTAGATTGATATACTATTGTAGTTGATGGATCTACTGATCCTTGATGTGTTTTTTTTTCCGACATGATCCTTAATGTGTTTTAAGTACATCAATGTGAACAATAGTTTTTTCTTCTTCTTTTGATGCAAAATATCTATATCTATAATACCGTTAAGGAAGGAGCAATGTTCAATTCGGTGACGGAATGACGGTGCTACCCCCTTAATACGTGTTATACAAATCTGTTATTAAGTTGATAGAAAAAGACGTTTGTGCCCCTTAATACGTGTTATCTATAATACCTTACAGCTTTCTTCCTCCATGAAGAGAACTGCTATGTGTGAGTCTCCTCGATGTGGGTATCCCTCCAACACTGAATTAGATCATGCTATTCAACATTTCGTCGTGTCTTTTAAGCCTGCACATCTGTTAATAATTGGTATGTTGAGTTTTTCTCCGAAACATGTAGCGGGCTTCAAAAAGAACGATAGAAAGCTTTGACAAAGCCATGAAGAGGAAATCGGGTTGTGGCACACTTGCGTGAGATGGGGATTAAGTATTATTTATCATCAAGACATCTAGAGTTGAATATTGAGAAAATCAAAGAGTGTTTGATCATAGGGTTTGAGGGCTTTGGGGTTAATAGTGATCGGAACTCATCTATCTATGGTATTCATCCCGTGGCCGTGTTATTCTTGACAAGGTAGAAGAACAACTGGCATGGGTTTGAAGGAAGGGAAGCTGAGAACAACAAGGCAACAAGTCTAGCCAGCAGCAAGACGCGGTGATTGACTAGTGTGAATAATAGTTGTTGGAAATTGACTTCAAATTAGGTTTGGACTTCTAATATGTTGATAGGGCCAACCGTGTTGTGTCCTAGTTTACATGTAAGATAAACCCAAAATCAAGTAGTATATGGGTCATTAGAGCCGAGCCGGATCGGTCTAACTCTACCCATTTTAGAGGCATGCCATAAGAGCATCTCTAACAGCTCATGTAGAAGTAGAACTAGAATTATGTACCTTTATTTTAGAGGAAAACATCATTTTTTTGCTCCAACGGTTCATGTAGAGCATCCTTTATTTTACAAAAAAGTGAGAAGAGAGAGAAACATATTCTCAATATCTATAGAATTCTTAAAATTTATATATTCATCTAGAAATCTCTAAATTTTATTGTTTGCCTTATAGAATTCATTCTCTCTTCTCTAAAAATGGAAAAACGTCATAAAATTATAACATTTAACAATTTTTGTTTTTTTGAATAAGGACGATAAGTCATTTTATTGATCACCGAATTATAGAATACAATATAAATGTAACACACCCGCAAGGGCAACGATAGAAGAGAGTTATGCAAAACAACATATATGACATCAGTCATCTTAATATTATAAACCTTAAAGTAGGCACTGCGATTAATAAATCAAAACTATCAGAATCATCTGACTTAATCGACTGACTTAATCGAGATCCAAGAACCTTAGAACCATGAACTTAAGAATCATTTGACTTAATTGAGATTCAAAAACCAACCAACCATGAACTTAAGCCCAATGTACCTACCCCAAAAAGCCCAGGCCCAAAGGACCCAAGTGCATTTGCTACGGGCACCCAGATGGGGCACCCAAAAAGTCCACAATGTCCTCTGCCGCCGCTGATTCCAGCGGTCGGCTGTGACTCCACCACACCACCATCAACCTGCGTGAGCCTGACCTCTCGACGAGCATAAAGCACCGCTCAACCAAGCCGGTCAGAGGCTCATCCAACTGGTCAGATCCACTGCCCTCAATCCGCTCCTACCTGAAATTAACCGGTTACAAGGCAGAGAAGTCCCCTCCGCCGAAGTAGCCCACCCAGACCATATCGCATCGCCCACTGCTGCCTTTCCTCGGACCGGAATTAGATCTCGTCAAATTCTGAGCCGCCGCTACCCTGCCATCACACCACCGATGAAAGACTGGTATGAGGTTCTTAGATCAAAGCTTGGAGATCAAGAAGCTAATCCCAATCCAAACCAAACCCAACAGCTATCGAAGAACTCCGCCCCGAAACCCACAACCGAAGACACTGGTTCAAGGCACAGCCACTAAAGCCGATTCTAGAACCATCGCCGCCGATTAGAGGACGCGTCGAAAATTGTCACCCTTGCTACCGCCGCGCTTCTCATGTGTTATACCAGAGGAAACCCTTGGTTTCACTCTCTCAACGACCTTATTAAGTCGAAGTTAAATCCTCAAAACTTCGTGTTCTTTTTAAATGAGAATTTTTACATTAAAACATTTAACATTAAATTTAAGGTTTAATTTGAATAAATATATAATATAAATTCATAAATTATACAGAAAAGACATTTAAGTTTGTATAATAAAATATAAGAACTGTTAAAAATAAATTATACCTAAGTTATTAGAGATGCTATAACGAGCGATATCAGTCTTGTCAATTATACATGATTATGTTAGATTACGGTTGAACACTATCAGTTCTTGTCCATTGTAATCGTTAGTGTTTCGGGTCAATAGAGAGGAGAATGAAGAATTTATTTTCACTATCGATATCTTTCGTAATTATAATATTGTATTTCTATTGAATGAAATTCTTAATATTTAAAAAAAAACAGAAAGATAAATTATACGCAAGTTGTGAGAGAGCATGTCAGTCTCTTCGTCTGTGTTAGAGCACGAACCGGAACTACATTTGCCACGTCAGATTGTGTTCCCTTCCTTTGCCCGTCGCATTCGTTCTGTGACTATAATACGGGAGTCGGGACGGCTTTTGTACAATAATAATAATAATATAAAAAAGTTATTGTCGCTCGCACCTACTTTTATCTTTATTGAGGACGCGTTCATACCTACTGTCTACCTGGGACCTTCTCAAACAAAATTTCTCCGCGGCGGAGTGCTTAGTCTCCTCTTCTCTCAACTTTTTGGGGATCTCCTGGATGGTAATATGCAGTTTCTTCTCCTCAAAGGCCATGTGAAACTCCTGCGTGCTTTCCTTTCTTCTCTCAACGGTTGTTCAGATTGAAAGTCACAGTCCGTCTGAAGGCTACGTTTGAAGTCCGACCGATTCTCCACTGCATACAGGTCGCCGCTTCAGAATCCACTCTCTCCGTGTTCCCTACTTTGAAGATATAGGTATATATTTTCTCTATTTATAGATATAGATTTATATTTGTTGTGCAAACTGCTGGATCTAAAGTGGATGTTCTCGATCTCCATGGCGGATTCAATTTCACCTCCCGACTGTGTCTGTTGGTTTACTCATCTTCAATTTCTTGTTATGTAATACGGCCTGAGAACCATGGAAGTTGCAGGGAGTCTTCAGTCTGCAGCCTAAGCATGTATGTATATGCATCTGCATCAATAACAACATATCATCCTTCAAATTATATTTAGGGGCCAGCTTCTTGTAGACCGAACTCTCTTCTCTGGTAATACGAAAGATAGATCAACAAGGGAGAAGGAAGATCCCCACTTATTTCATTCAGTGCCTGCGGTCCCCTTTCGCCTTCTTTGCTGGGCTATTCCACAAAGATCCATAATAGGAAAGATAGATCAAGAAAGAACGTAGCCTCGGCACCGTGTAACTGTGGAAGAGTTTAAGTAGTCTTTTCCCGGAAGCTGAGAATTGTTGTTATTCAGTGTTCGTTTAGATTGCCTTATTTCCAACACTAGTCCTAGACTAGCTTGACTTAGCTTAACCAACACAATTTCAAACTTCTCTAAATGCCTCCTCCATACACACAACTGTTATCCAGCAAAACTTAAATCTGTTACGTGTGTAAATCATTAGAAAATTTGTGTTATATGTTTCAGTTTTACAATTAAGTTGTAATACTTCTTTTTGTTGCATTCCATTGATCGTTTGATTTCTTAGCTTTGCTGTGTATGTGTTAAAGCAGGTTCTAATCACCGTGCCAAGGATCTTCCTACTAGCAAGCTTAGTAGTGAAGTACTGGGCTGAGCTCACCCCATATAGTCCCTGCAGTTATGAACATCCAGCCTTATTTTGATGGCGCAATTGGATGGTGGATTAGTAATGAAGGGCCCGTGATGCCACTAAGAGATGAGCTCGTTATCCAATTTCTATTTTTCAAGCAAACCATACATGTATTTGGTCCTATTAAAGAAGAATACAACTTCCTCCAGCGTGAAAGGGTCATTAAGATCACTCCTTCCGAGCTACGTACGGAGGATACTACTAGTATTATGCAATCTCCTTCAATGCGGAAGATCAAGCAGGTTATTGACAGTGAATTTCCTTCATCAGAAACTGCAGTGCGGCTTGAAGTTGAGGAACGTATACTTCAAATTGTTCGGAACCCAGGGACACCCATCTTAGTGCCTCCCAACCATAGGATTTTCGTCAAAGCAATTGACGGAATAAAGATTATGCATGATACTTGTGACAAGAGTGCAAAACAGAGAATACATGATCATTTGGAAGCTACGAGACATGCAACATGTGCTATATGTACGGAGGACGTTAACCTGAGTAAACCTAGTCGATTGCCTTGCCTGCACTTGTTTCATCACTGTTGCATTATGCAGTGGCTGGAGATCAAGCAACAGTGTCCCACTTGCCGAAGTCCAGTACCTCATGAATTTGTTACATGGTTTTAAGACTCATATGGCAGGAAGGAATCTGGATGTTGCCGGTTATATTGTTCAGACTAAGGTGGTCAGTCAAGTATTTGATCCTGCGTGGTTGTTGCTCGGACTAAGTAAGCTATCAAACTTCTCCCATCCCAACTGGTGTGCTTTTTATTTTCCATCTCTTATGGTGTTCTATAAAATGATTAAAATCAAGATCAAGCACGGGAGAAGGTTGATACTGTGTCTGTACTTGTAAGAGTCTCCTTAGGGTGAACAAATGGGTGACACTCCCCAAAATTTAAATAAATGCAGATACCGGAACTTAGTGATTGCTATCATTCGTTAAGCTGGTATGTATTGCTCATCACGATGGGGAAGTTCAGTGTCCGGTGTTTTGAGAGCTTGAAAGCATATGTTTTTTTTGTTTTTAGAGAAAGGGGTTGTTCTTATATTTTCTTTACCGAACGGTACGGTACTTGTCCGACAATGATGCATCGAATAAGATTAAATGTTAGATGTTTATCTAAGATGACTCGTCTTTTAATTAGATATGGCATGCATAGCTGGTTACTTTGGTTGTGATTTGTAAAGCTGGTTAATGTGATCCATAGTATTATAGCTATGTATATAACACAAGCCTCTATAAGTGCTTTTTCTGCCCCACAGTCTTGCCAAGCTTAAGGCGCATTTCGTGTTAGCTTCTTTTGAATCGAAACCTAGAACTAGTCATGAAGTGTTTCAAGTGCAGAAATGAAAGCATTGTTGTCTGTAGGTAGTTTGTGATCATAAGGATTAACGGTGAATACAATGTCCTCATGCTAAAATTGTTTTTGATGGTTCTCATTGTCATGCAATTTCCAGCTAGCTAATAAGCTGCTGCATAATTCTCTTGAAAAGTTGAAACCAACTCAAAAAGTGTTCTCGTTTTAACTTATTTTGTTCACTAAAATGGTAAAACCCAATGTTTTAAGGGCCAATTACATAGAAGTCAATTTTCACATATTTTCTTCCACACAAGTCCATTCAAACATTTTTACTCACATAAGTCCACCTAAGCCTAAATAAGGTTTTATATTAGGTATAGAAGTTGAACAAAATTACAGTCTGTCATCTAACAAAAAAATTAGATTATCTCATTTATATTTACAAGAATGTCACTAGTATAAAAAGTCAACAACCACTCTCATCTCGGAAAATTCTCCAACCGACCTCCGGCGAGGTTTCCGACAGACCTCCGACGAGGTTTCCGACGATGACAAAAATTACTACCACCAACTACAAAAGCTACTACCACCAGCTATAAAAGCTACTACCACCGCCTACAAAATTTACTACCACCAGCCACAAAAGCTACTACCACCGCCTACAAAACTACTACTGTGAGGTTTCCGACGAACACAAAAACTACTAACATCAACCACAAAATCTACTACCACCAGCTACAAAAGCTACTACCATCGCCTGCAAAAGCTACTATTGTGAGGTTTTCGACAAACACAAAAGCTACTACCACCGCTTATAAAAGCTACTACTGTGAGGTTTCCGACGAATCCAAACTACTACCACCAACCACAAAAGCTACTACCACTAGCTATAAAAGCTACTACCACTGCCTACAAAAGCTACTACTGTGAGGTTTCCGACGAACACAAAAACTATTACCACCATCCCCAAAAACTACTACCACCATCCACAAAAACTACTACTACCAACTACAAAAGCTAATACCACCGCCTACAAAAGCTACTACTGTGAGGTTTCCGACGAACACAAAAACTACTACCACCATCCACAAAAACTACTACTACCAACTACAAAAGCTACTACCACAGCCTACAAAAGCTACTACCGCCGCCTACAAAAGTTACTACCCCCACCTACAAAAGCTACTACTGTGAGGTTTCCGACGAACACAAAAACTACTACCACCAGCGGCAAAAGCTACTACCACCAGCTACAAAATCTACTAGCACCGTCTACAAAAGCTACTACGGTGATAATTTCGGTGACCTCCGATGAGGTCACAAAATATGTTGTCCGCAAACAAGAAAAACTACTACCACTGTCAACAAAAGATACTACCGTTATGAACAAATGAACAAAAGCTACTACGAGGGACAACAAAAGATACTACCGACAACAACAAAAACTACTACCGTTAGCAAAAAAAGCTACTACCACTGACAACAAAAGATAATACCGACAACAACAAAAGAAACTACCATCAGCAAAGAAAGCTACTATCACCAGCAAAAAGCTACTACGAGGGACAACAAAAGATACTTCCACCAACAACAAAATCTACTACCGTCAACAAAGAAAGCTACTAACAATGACAACGAAAGATACTACTAGCAACAACAACTACTACCGCTAGCAACAATAACAACTATCGTTAGCAAAAAAAACTACTACCACTGACACGAAAGATACTACCGTCACCAACAACTACTACCGCCAGCAATAAAATATACTACTCCTAGCAACCAAATCTACTACCACCAGCAACAAAAACTACTTCACCAACAACAAGAGATACTAACATCAGACAGAAAAGCTACTACCGCTAAAAAGAAAAGCTATTGCAGTCAGGGAGAAAAGCTACTACCGCTAAAAGAAAAGCTACTATCGCCAAAAGCTATTACCGCTAGATTGAAAAGCTACTATCACAAAAAAGAAAAGCTACTACCGTCAACAACAAAAACTACTACTAACTAATACAAAATCTAATCAACGTGTGAAAAAAATACTATCACAGTGTGAAAAATATACTGTCACCGTGTCGAAAATATACTATTACTGTGTTGAAAATGTACTATCCTACAATGATGCTGATACATAGTTACAGATCTCAATTTCATTCGTCTCATACATTATCAGAACACGATTTCGTGATTTCTCTTCCAGTAAATTTCTATCGAATTACAAATTCCAAACGAAGAGCGACATTAACACAGAACAACAGCCTAATCTTTGTTTACAAATTCTCAAAACAAACAAACAACTGCAACCAAATTACAATCGCATCTTACCAGAAATGTCACCTCCAAAGGGAGATCTGGATCTTCAAGCCGCCTTTAGATCTGGTACTTCTTGATCGGCATCCGTCGACGTGATTTTGTACATCTTGATCGGAATCCGTCGACGAGATCTTGTTCGTCTCCAGCCACTACGTGAGTCGAGTGTCTCTGCATCGAAGAGCGTTAAGCAGTCAAGGGCGAGGACTAGTGGTATTCGTCGATTTGGCAGAGGAAACCTTGACGTCGTCAATCCGGCGGCATCAAGGTCGAGTTCGAATCAGAAGGGAGACGACGCTCGGATCGGGTCTGGACTTCGATGAGATTGAGGACACGGAGGCGGCGGCATTGCTATGGGCGGCGATGATGTACCAGGGATGAAGGGAGACGGCGTAGAGGTTGTATAAGGCAGCGGAGGCCCTAAGGCTTAGGGTTCTGGCGAGGAATCATGCCGGTTCAAGTCGATTTAGCGTTTCGACGAGGCTCAGAATTTGGTCGGATTTCTTGCCGGAGAGAGAGAGAGAGAGAGAGAGAGAGAGAGAGAGAGAGAGAGAGAGAGAGAGAGAGAGAGAGAGAGAGAGAGAGAGAGAGAGAGAGAGAGAGAGAGAGAGAGATATTTCAACGGGGAAAGAGAAACTGATTTTTGGTAGAGAGAGAGAGGAGGGTATATTAGGTATTGTGTAAAAGTAAGATGACAAATCTGACCCATAAAGTTGACTTATATCACAAAAAAGAAAAGTTTATATAGGTAAAAGAGTTAAAGTAACAAGGAAAAAATGTTGAAAAAGTGATTTCAATGAAATTTTCTAATGTTTTAAAAAGCTCGTCTAAAGCTTAAAAGCTTAAGGCGGTCAGAAAATTGCGTCGGTTTAGGTGTTAAGGCAGCAAGGCTTAAAAAGGCTGCACCTTTCACATTTTTAAACACGCCTTTTACGCGTTTTGATATGCACTGTTAATATCACTCCTTCCAAGCTACGTAAGGAGGATTCTACTAGTATTATGCAATCTCCTTCAATGCGTAAGATAAAGCAGGTTATTGACACCGGATTTCCTTCATTAGATACTGCAGAGCGGCTTGATGTTGAGGAAGGTATACTTGGAATTGTTCAGAAGCCAGGTACACCCATCTTAGTGCCTCCTAACCAGCTGTGGGTGCTTGTCAAATTATTTCACAGGATAACGATTTTGCATGATGCTTGTGACAAGATGGCGAACATTAGAATACATGATCTTTTACAAGACGTGCAACATGTAGTATCTGTTTAATCACTGCTGCATTACAAAGTGGCTGAAGATCAGGCATGACTGTCCCCATTGCCGAAGTCCGGTGCCTCATGAATTTGTTGCATGGTTCTAATCAGGGGCGGATCCAGCCCAAGGCTTGATTGGGCTGGAGCCCATGTCAGATTTAGAGAAATAAATCACATAGTATATATCCACCTAGCATAAAAGTTGACATTGCAGGTTTGATATAGAATGCTTGCATACTCCCACCGTACCCAGGTTTGAGTCACAACAACAACATAGGCCTCTTTTTCTTTATAGTTTTGCATCTTATTTTCTTATTGCTTTAAACTATCTTTTCCTTTAATTCTCTCGATGCATTTCTTATTTTCTTTACAATTTTGCATCCCATTCCTCTTATTTTTTTAAATTGTTTATTTTCCTTTATTTTCCCAATGCATAATCATCTCAAATTGGAGAATGGATCTTACTTCTATGCGGTTTTGAATCTACTGAGTCTGTAGTAGGGCTGTCACTCTGTCGGTTCAAATCGGTAATGGGCGTTACCAACTTCAAAACCAAAGCTTTCGGTAATGAAATATGACTTTCAATTACCAAACCAAAAACTTCGGTATGAGATAAATCTTACCAACTTCGGATGTCGGTTTTTCGGTATTACCAAACTTCACAACAAATATATTTTCAAAATATAACAAAACAATACAAAACTATAAAATTTAAATATCACTTGAGTTTCTAGAGTCTGATAATACATATACAAAATATAGTCATTTCAGCAGTACACATTAGTAGATCGTTTGTAATCATACACTACTAAGTACAAAAAAGACCAGCTCTTTTTTCTTCTTTCTTCTGCTGAATTAAGAAGGATACCAGACTAATTCCTTTCAATATAAACAAAAACTACAACATTGGAACTACAACATGCCTGGTAATATGGTATAACTTATTTAGTAAGTTATATGCATATGTACATCTTTGTGAACCAACTACAAAGAGGAAGCAAAATTTTCAAAAACCTTGTGAACTATGATGTGATCAATATAGTGAAATACGACTATGGTAGAAAAATTAGGTATTTTTGATAATGTTTTGGCCTTGATCAAGGCGGCTAACCTTATTTACGTTTGTGTTTCCTATAGGGAGCCATATCATCAAGAGAGGTAAAAACATTCCTAAATTTTTACATGGGCGGTTACATGTCATCTAAGTGGGTTTGTCTATGTGTGTGTGTGATGAATCGACTAAGACGGGTAGGTAAGAGCGTTTTTATATAACAAGTAACGTTGAATTAAAGTTGATCGCTTTAATTGAGACCCGATTGCTACCAAGTGTTGTTGAATTTTTCTATTCATTGTCTTGTTTTTTACTAAATGGTATATACAATTGAAAACGTGAGATAAGATTATTAGTCTGTGTATTTTTAGAAATATAAGTCCTTAAATAATTAGAATTTCGGTAAATTCGGTATTTACTAAAAACCAAACCAACTTTTTCGGTATTTCTCAGTTTCGGTTTTTTTGATTTCGATTACCAAAATTCGGTTTACCAAATCATAAATTTTCGGTCAGTTTTCGATCGGTTTGGTATTTACCAAACCAAGTGGCAGCTCTAGTCTGTAGGGTCTCAATTCCTTAGGTAATACATAGCATTCTTTTGGTGATGTTAAGATTTTTTTTTTTCCATATTTTTGGTGATGTTAATTAAGAATTTTTTTTTCAGTAATCAATTAAATGGCAGTTTTAGATACCTAATGTTTTTTAGTTAGTTTGCAGTGGATTCTCTTATCAGTTCAGTCATCAAGGGAAAAAAAATTCAAGCCCTATATGGTTTCCAATCCTGGATCCGCCACTGGTTCTAATACTCGTGGCATGAAGGAATCTGGATGCTGCCATTAGTGTAGTGCATGTTCAGACGAAGGCGATCATTCAAGTATTTGATCTAGCTTGGTTTCTTGCTCCGACTAATTAAGCTTTTAAACTTCTCCCAGCTAGCTAGTGTGTTTTTATTTTATTTTCATGGTGTTTAATAAAATTAAGATTAAGCATGAGAGAAGGTTGATGTAGTGTCTGTACTTGTTGTAAGAGTCGTCTTCCTAAATTTGAGAAATATTTCCTTCCAATGCCTGATGCAGTTGTAAATAAAGAAAGCCACTTTGTTTCCTGCAGTTTTTCTGCTGTAGTGAGACAACGAGGTGGGTGCAGATTTGCTAATTTTACAAGATCAGTGTGTATGGAGAACTAAGGCCCAATACCCAACTACAGGTCCTGGCCCAATACGACATAAAACGATGGGGAGACATTCGACTCGAGGAAAACAAAACAAAACTGAATTGGCGATCACCTCTGCTTGGAACATATGGAATAGCAGACGAAGGGGATGGAGAACAAAGGAGCTGGACGCGTTGAGCCTCTAGCAAGTCAGCAACAGCAGCGAGGAATTCTCTTGGAGGTTTTCCGTTTACTTATGCATGGAACAAAACATGACCATTAACTTGACCCTTTGCAGACTCTAAAAGAAGCTCATGAAAATCAACAACGATGGATAAACAATACGTGCAATGAAGGTAATTTATCCTTTGTGAGGTAAATGATAGACAAAACAGTTCCAATTTTGTAGCAACTTCTTCGATAGATTAGATTGAAGCTTTGATCCAACTGATTATATTTCCGCGGAACTTTTCCAAGCACAAAATACTATCAATAAGCTTATCAAACAGAAAAGAACATGTACCCAAAAAGCACCCATTTTAGAAACTATTACAAGCAGTTCTGACTCCTGACCATGAGGGCCAAGCATCTAAGAACAATTCATAAGATAGAGTTCATAAGACATGTGCCCATTTGATAAAAAAAATATATATATATAAAGACGAGTGGTATTCTCATATACCAAAAACAGAATTATTGTACAAATTGAGAACAGTCATTGGGGAGGGGCAAATTACTCGTATTACTCCCCCTCATTGCCTGCTACCTGCCTCCTCATCTGCAAGAGAGAGTAACCCAATTTTAGATGACATTATACAAGATTTCAAAACCAATATGTAGCACCTGCACTGATTTGGTGCAACACTGCACATGACACCAGCAAGTAGATTTTCACTTAACTCTACACTAGTAGTGTTCAGACCTTCCTCAGTTGCAAGGTTCAAGTCAAGTTCCAAGTGCTCTCTCAAAGTGATTATGAGAAGGTAACAATTAGCTCTCCATTATCAGTATTTTACCTATTCTCTTAGATTAAGAACGGACTAGAGGTTCAAACCAGCTTCAGCCAGTAGCATAAGCAAATGCATATGTCACACTAGAAATTCACAGAAGTAACAAGGGAAAAACATTACTCAAGTTACTTATTTGAAAGCATATCAAGGACACGTAATGTCATCAAACTAGCCAAAAATACGTATCTGATCAAACAATGCAATCGAATGACAATGATTCCCGTGCCATATCTAAAGAAGAAAGGGCAAAAAGGGAGCTGCAACAAGTTAAAAGACCATAATTCACAAGAGCTCCACCATGCATATGAAATGGAAAATCAGCTGCCTAGCTTCAAACAAAGTCAAAATGTCTCTACAACTTGGCCTTAGAAATTTTCAAGTAACTACATGTTTATCAAGGATAATATGGCACGGGAACATTTATCCAGCTAGCTAGAGCCATGAAATCAAAGATTGAAACACAAAGAGCATAATGGATCGTGAAAGCTATAGTAGCATAATGGATTGTGAAAAACTGAAAACTATAGTAGCATGTATAGATGAAAAACAAACAGAAACATATGCATCATACTCGGAGTCAAAGAGCTATTGAATAGGTAGACCTATGTATCGTCTAAAGCAAATAAGTAGTCATATCAAAATGACGAAACAACCACCAAATTTTGATGAGAGAATAACTACCGAAGTTTTAGGCCTAAATGAGTGAAAAAGAGCAATTTACCTATAAGTTTAATCATCACGACGGCGAAGTGGCAGACGCATACCGAATGCATCCATGTATGATTTAAGTACTCCCACCACCCACCAACCAATAACCGCACCCGTGACCTTGAGGATGATCTTCAAAGCAGTAACACAGTTTCCCTGATCGATCCCCCAATACTGGAGCAGCTCAAGAAGTAAGAATGAGAAACATCTTAAGTAAACAGCAAACTGCTCTCGATTGGCCATGCCGCCTTCCATCTTAGCTAGTACGCGCGCCGCATACATGGCAATCGTGACACAAACAATCCAAATAAAGAAGTAGGGCATTCTGTGAGACTCCTGGTAGATAATCTCAAACACCATGCCTATTATTTCCGAGGTCACAAACAATATAACAACGCGATTCAACCTCAAGTGCTGCTCCAAATGAGAATTGTCCCCACTAATCTCCAAGGGAGGTGGATAATTGCCAGTTTGAGACTCAGCATCCTCAATGAACATCCGGAATTCATTGTTCATTGGGGTTATGTCGGTCCTACCGACACCAAAGTGGCTGCCTGTAAGCAGATGACCTGCCTCCACACCAGTTCGGAGCATCGACCCGCGTGGAGAAACAAACCCGGGCGACCCGACTTGAACATTCCATGAAGTGGGCAGAGACTTCACCTTCCTCAGCGACGCCCAAATTTCACTCACCGAGCTCGAACCCAGCGACCGGCTCACCGACCGAGTCCTCAGAGACATCGGCAGCGAGTTTGACCCACAAGGACTCTGCTGCGGCAAAACCCTAAGCTGCTCCGGCGTGTGCGCAAAGAAGCACACTCTCCTGTTGCAGCTAGTTCCATCCTTACACGGCTGGGTCCGATACCTCGCCGGGTGCAGCCAGCACTCGAAAACTCCATGGGCAAACTCGCAGGAATCTCCTTTCTTGCAGTGACCCTTTCGGAAATCGGGGCAGGCCGAACCCGAGTAATGGAACTTCCTCGGGTCACGGCGCCGGGCCTTCTCGCCCGGATGAGCAAAAGGACAGTCGGTCCAGTCATGTGACCTGCCACGTGCGCACGGCCGCACCTTGAACTCGAACATTCGGAAATGGTCACCAGAGTAGGCATCCACAGGAGAGTCCAGGTCCAGATCAAACTCCGGGTCCGGATCCGACCCTTCGTTGAGGAAGCGGCGGAGAGCGGCGAGCGCCTCCTCGCTGAGATGGTTGGGGTAGTCGGGACTGGTGACGTCAGAGGTGACGGAGACGCCGCTGAGGGAGTAACGGGAGGAGTAGATCTCGGCCGTTAGATCGTCGAGGTTGCCCCACGGGGGGACGTGGATGGTCGGATTTGGGATATCACGTCCGGCGACGGCGGGACTGGGAGGTGAATCACTGGCCATGAAGCACGTCTGCATCGCGTGATCGAATTACAAAGATTCAAGATCTTGTGAGATACTAAGTAGTAGAAGAAGATAAGAAGAAGAAGAGAAGAGAAGGGTGTGATTACCTGCAAGTGATGATGGAACCCTTGTTTGACTGGATTGCAATGGTGAAGCTGACGGACTGACGACGTGACTTGGGAGCAGTAGTGTTTCAGGACAACTTCAGGGGTTTCTATTTTGCGTCAGAGAGAAAGTACTCGGTCGCAGGTAGTGTGTTCGGCTTTGCTGCTGGTTTTAGTTTTTACAAAAAAGGAAAATCACAAATGTGTTGTGTAATTGTGTTTACCACATACAACTATGTTTTGGAAACTAATAAAAAGATAAAAGTAGATTTCCGCATGAATTCCAAAATAATACATATTTCGGGATAAATTCAAGTGAGGAATTTAACCAAATTTTTTTTTTTTCCAAAGAAATTTGAAATTTCTTATTTTATAACACCAAACGAGATAATTGAATTCTGTCGTTTTTTCCCTCGTTCAAACACACTTTTAATTGAAAAACAAAATTAAAGTGAGAAAGCTAAGAGCAACTTCAATAACTTTCATATATTCGAATTATTCTTCTTGGTAGAATCCAAACAGTAACAAGAGTCGAATCAGTTTTACAGTAACGACAGATGAGACAAATCATCCTACATGGAGGAGATTAAACTCAATCCTCGACCCACGAGCTTCCCTCATGGATTCCAAAACACCTCCCGTCGACCGGGCGTTTATGGAATTCTCAAGAACTTATTCTGATTACAGCGAGAAATATGGTGATGGTTTGGTGGCGGAATTGATGGTCGAAGGAGAGGAACAAGGAGAGCTCGTTAGAGAGAGTGTTGGTTGGGTTTGCCAATGTGGTTGCTTATCAGTTTAGGTAGTTTGTCACACATGCATGTGTGAATTAATTTTTTGGGATGGCCATTTTGAATTTGGTTGTGGATTTTGTATGATTTGATTGGTTACTGTTGTTGTCTAGATTGAGTAGTTGATGGATCTACTGATCCTTAATGTGTTTTTTTTTTCTTGACATGATCCTTAATGTGTTTTAAGTACATCAACGTGAACAATAGCTTTTTTTTTTCTTTTGATACAATATATATATATATATATGGCAAAAGCTGCAAAACGCCGATCGTAACGTACGTCACAGAGTCTGTAACGGGAAAGTAACTACGTAATTCTGGTCATCACAATAAGTAACTGATTTTACTTAACATCAAAACAAGTCTGTCGTCCTTCACCATTGCCTCCATGGTCGAGATCAGTTGGCCCACTATCTCCTCAATGTAAACCACGTCGGTCGCCACAATGACGTTATACAAAGGGTTCAGAGCAGCGATCTGGTCCACCTTGTTCCAGTGGAGAATCACATGCTTGAGGTTCTTGCCAAGGAAGAGCTTGTTGCACTTGAGGTTCCGCTTCAGCAACAGCATCACGGCGGGGATGTCGGTGATGAGGACGACGGTGAGGCCGAGGAGGAGGTAGAGCCCCATGGAGGCGACTCCGCATCCGGCGTCAAGCTTGATGGCGCATTTGGTGCGGAAGTCGAGGAGGTCGGAGTAGGGGTTTTGGGGGTGGGTGGTGGGTGGTGGGCGGGGCCCAGACCTTGGCGAACTTAACGAGGACCAAGGAGCAGGGCCAGACGGTGGTGCCAACGTGGAGGGAGCTGTCGTCTTGTTGGAAGAAGACCAACGAATTCCACAAAATCCCTTACCTTTTAACTAGACGACGTTGATGTCGCTCAGAACGTCCGTCAACTAGAGAAATCACATCACTGCCCCTAGAAAATCATATGTGCGGTCAAAAGTCTACCACGCGTCTGAGACCATTGTGGCGTAGTCCAGCGCTTTCCATATATATATATATATATATATATATATATATATATATATATAATACCGTTAAGGAAGTAGCAATGTTCATTTCAATGACGGAATAACGGTGTTGCCCCTTAATACGTATTATACAAATCGGCTATTAAGTTGATAGAAAAAGACGTTTGTGCCCCTTAATGCGTGTTATCTATAATACCTTACAACTCTCTTCCTCCATGAAGAGAACTGCTTTGTGTGAGTCTCCTTGATGTGGGTATCACTCCAACACTGAGAGACATTGAATTAGATCATGCTCTTCAACATTTTGTCGTGTCTTTTAGGCCTGCACATCTGTTAATAATGGGTCTGTCGGGTTTTTCTCTGGAACTTGTGGTGGGCTTCAAAAAGAACGATAGAAAGCTTTGACAAAGCCATGAAGAGGAAATCAAGTTGTGGCACACTTGCGTGAGATGGGGATTGAGTATTATTTATCATCAAGACATCTAGAGTTGATTAGTAGGAAAATCGAAGAGTGTTTGATCATAGGGTTTGAGGGCTTTGGGGTTAATGGTGATTGGAACTCATCTATCTACGGTATTCATCTTGTGGTCTGTGTTATTCTTGACAAGGTAGAAGAACAATTGGCATGGGTTTCAGGGAAGGGAAGCTGAGAGCAACAAGGCAACAAGTCTAGCCAACAGCAAGGTGCGGTGATTGACTAGTGTGAATAATAGTTGTTGGAAATTGACTTCAAATTATGTTTGGGCTTCTAATATGTTGATAGGGCCAGCCGTGCCGTGCCCTGGTTTACATGTAAGACAAACCCAAAATCAAGTAGTATATGGGTCATTAGAGCCGAGCCGGATCGGTCCAACTCTGCCCGTTTTAGAGGCATGTCATAAGAGCATCTCCAACAACTCATGTAGAACTAAAATTACTTTTATTTTAGAGGCTCCAACAGTTCATGTAAAGCATTCTCTATTTTACATAAAGTGGGAAGAGAGATAAACATATTCTCAATATCTATAGAATTCTTAAATTGTCGAAAAAGTGGGACGCGTCGAAAATTGTCACCCTTGCTGCGGTCTTGCTTCTCATATATTATGTTAGAGGAAACCCTAGGTTTCACTCTCTCAACAACCTTATTAAGTCGAAGTTAAATCCTCAAACTTCATGTTCTTTTCAAATGAAAATTTTTACATTAAAACAATTAACATTAAATTTGAGGTTTAATTTGAATAAATATATAATATTTATATAGATTCATAAATTATACAGAAGAAACATTGAATTTTGTACAATATAACAGAAGAACTGTGCGGTCTTGTCAATTATACAATATTATGTTAGATTACGGTTGAACCCTATCGGTTTTTGTCTGCTGTAATCGTTGATGTTTCGGGTAGGTAGGAAGGAGAGCGATGAATTTATTTTCATCACCGATATCTCTCATAGTTGTAATATTGTATTTCTGTTTGATAAAATTATTGATATTTTTTTAAAATAAAAATAGATAAATTACATGTGAGTGGTTAGAGATGCTGAAACTAGCATATCAGTCTTTTCGTCTGTTTTAGAGCAAGAAGCGGAACTACATTTGCCCCGTCGACAGATTGTGTTCCCTTCCTTTGTCCGTCGCATTCGTTCGAGTCGGGACGGCTTTTTCTACAATAATAATAATAATATAAAAAAAGTTAGTGTGGTTCACACCTACTTTTATCTTTATTGAGGACGCGTTCATACCTATCTACGCGTTCACACCTATCTCAACCAAAATTTCTCCGCGGCGGAGTGCTTACATTCGGGATCTCCTGGATGGTAATATGCAGTTTCCTCTCCTCAAAGGCCATATCAAACTCCTGCCTGTTTTCCTTTCTGTGGTTTGTTTTTTCTTTTTATTTTGGTCTGATCCGTACTGTTGTTCAGAGATTGAAAGTCACAATCCGTCTGAGGGCTATGTTTGAAGTCCGAACGATTCTCCACTGCATACAGGTCGCCGCTTCAGAATCCACTCTCTCCGTACTCTGAAGATATAGGTATATATTTTCTCTATTTATACAACAACATCTGCGCCCTTTGAAGATATAGATTTATATTTGTTGTGCAAACTGCTGGATCTAAAGTGGACGTTCTCGATCTCCATGGCGGATTCAATTTCACCTCCCAACTGTGTCTGTTGGTTTACTCATCTTCAATTTCTTGCTATGTAATACGGCCTGAGAACGACGGAAGTTGCAGGGAGTCTTACAGTCTGCAGCCTATGCATATATGCAACAGAACTCTCTTCTCTTTAGGCTCGGAGTGGTAGGGTGGTTGAATTCTTCTTCGCGCAACGAAGTTCTTGTTAATAGGAAAGATAGATCAACAAGGGGGAAGGAAGATCCCCACTTATTTCATTCAGTGCCTGCGGTCCCCTTTCACCCGGCTATTCCACAGAGATCCATAATAGAAAAGATAGATCAAGAAAGAACGTAGCTTCGGCACCGTGTAACTGTGGAAGTTTAAGTAGTCTTTTCCCGGAAGCTGAGAATTGTTGTTATTTAGTGTTCGTTTAGATTGCCTTATTTCCAAAACTAGTCCTAGACTAGCTTGACTTAGCTTAACCAACACAATTTCAAACTTCTCTAAATGCCTCCTCCATACACACAACTGTTACCCACCAAAACTTGAATCTGTTACGTGTGTAAATCAGTTCAAAATTTGTGTTATATGTTTCAGTTTTACAATTAAGTTGTAATACTTCTTTTTGTTGCATTCCATTGATCGTTTGATTTCTTAGCTTTGTTGTTTATGTGTTAAAGCAGGATCTAATCACCGTGCCAAGGATCTTCCTACTAGCAAGCTTAGTAGTGAAGTACTGGGCTGAGCTCACCCCATATAGTCCCTGCAGTTATGAACATCCAGCCTTATTTTGATGGCGCAATTGGATGGTGGATTAGTAATGAAGGGCCCGTGATGCCACTAATAGATGAGCTCGTTATCCAATTTCTATTTTTCAAGCAAACCATACATGTATTTGGTCCTATTAAAGAAGAATACAACTTCCTCAAGCGTGAAAGGGTCATTAAGATCACTCCTTCCGAGCTACGTACGGAGGATACTACTAGTATTATGCAATCTCCTTCAATGCGGAAGATCAAGCAGGTTATTGACAGTGAATTTCCTTCATCAGAAACTGCAGTGCGGCTTGAAGTTGAGGAACGTATACTTCAAATTGTTCGGAACCCAGGGACACCCATCTTAGTGCCTCCCAACCATAGGATTTTCGTCAAAGCAATTGACGGAATAAAGATTATGCATGATACTTGTGACAAGAGTGCAAAACAGAGAATACATGATCATTTGGAAGCTACGAGACGCGCAACATGTGCCATATGTACGGACGACGTTAACCTGAGTAAACCTAGTCGATTGCCTTGCCTGCACTTGTTTCATCACTGTTGCATTATGCAGTGGCTGGAGATCAAGCAACAGTGTCCCACTTGCCGAAGTCCAGTACCTCATGAATTTGTTACATGGTTTTAAGACTCATATGGCAGGAAGGAATCTGGATGTTGCCGGTTATATTGTTCAGACTAAGGTGGTCAGTCAAGTATTTGATCCTGCTTGGTTGTTGCTCGGACTAAGTAAGCTATCAAACTTCTCCCATCCCAACTGGTGTGCTTTTTTATTTTCCATCTCTTATGGTGTTCTATAAAATGATTAAAATCAAGATCAAGCACGGGAGAAGGTTGATACAGTGTCTCTACTTGTAAGAGTCTCCTTGGGGTGAACAAATGGGTGACACTCCCCAAAATTTAAATAAATGCAGATACCGGAACTCAGTGATTGCTATAATTCGTTAAGCTGGTATGTATTGCTCATCACGATGGGGAAGTTCAGTGTCTGGTGTTTTGAGAGCTTGAAAGCATATGTTGTTTTTGTTTTTAGAGAAAGGGGTTGTTCTTATATTTTCTTTACCGAACGGTTCGGTACTTGTCTGACAATGATGCATCGAATAAGATTAAATGTTAGATGTTTATCTAAGATGACTCGTCTTTTAATTAGATATGGCATGCATAGCTGGTTACTTTGGTTGTGATTTGTGAAGCTGGTTAATGTGATCCATAGTATTATAGCTATTTATATGCCTCTATAAGTGCTTTTTCTGCCCCACAATCTTGCCAAGCTTAAGGCGCATTTTGTGTTAGCTTCTTTTGAATCGAAACCTTGAACTAGTCATGAAGTGTTTCAAGTGCAGAAATGAAAGCATTCTTGTCTGCAGGTAGTTTGTGATCATAAGGATTAACGGTGAATACAATGTCCTCATGCTAAAATTGTTTTTGATGGTTCTCATTGTCATGCAATTTCCAGCTAGCTAATAAGCTGCTGCATAATTCTCTTGAAAAGTTGAAACCAACTCAAAAAGTGTTCTGCATTTTAACTTATTTTGTTCAATAAAATGGTAAAACCCAATGTTTTAAAAAGCTCGTCTAAAGCTTAAAAGACTTAAGGCGGTCAGAAAATTGCGTCGGTTTAGGTGTTAAGGCAGCAAGGTTAATATCACTCCTTCCGAGCTACGTAAGGAGGATTCTACTAGTATTATGCAATCTCCTTCAATGCGTAAGATAAATCAGGTTATTGACACCGGATTTCCTTCATTAGATACTGCAGAGCGGCTTGATGTTGAGGAAGGTATACTTGGAATTGTTCAGAAGCCAGGTACACCCATCTTAGTGCCTCCTAACCAGCTGTGGGTGCTTGTCAAATTATTTCACAGGATAACGATTTTGCATGATGCTTGTGACAAGATGGCAAACATTAGAATACATGATCTTTTACAAGACGTGCAACATGTAGTATCTGTTTAATCACTGCTGCATTACAAAGTGGCTGAAGATCAGGCATGACTGTCCCCATTGCTGAAGTCCGGTGCCTCATGAATTTGTTGCATGGTTCTAATCAGGGGCGGATCCAGCCCAAGGCTTGACTGGGCTGGAGCCCAGGTCAGATTTAGAGAAATAAATCACATAGTATATATCCACCTAGCATAAAAGTTGACATTGCAGGTTTGATATAGAATGTTTGCATACTCCCAGCTTACCCAGGTTTGAGGTCACAACAACATAGGCCTCTTTTTCTTTATAGTTTTGCATCTTAGTTTTCTTATTGCTTTAAACTATCTTTTCCTTTAATTCTCCCGATGCATTTCTTATTTTCTTTACAATTTTGCATCCCATTCCTCTAATTTTTTTAAATTGTTTATTTTCCTTTATTTTCCCAATGCATAATCATCTCAAATTAGAGAATGGATCTTAGTTCTATGCGGTTCGAATCTATTGAGTCTATAGGGTCTCAATTCCTTAGGTAATACATAGCATTCTTTTGGTGTTGTTAAGTTTTTTTTTTTTTCCATATTTTTGGTGATGTTAATTAAGAATTTTTTTCCAGTAATCAATTAAATGGCAGTTTTAGATACCTAATATTTTTTAGTTAGTTTACGGTGAATTCTCTTATCAGTTCAGTCATCAAGGGACAAAAAAATTTCAAGCCCTATTCGGTTTTCAATCCTGGATCCGCAACTGGTTCTAATACTCATGGCATGAAGGAATCTGGATGCTGCCATTAGTGTAGTGCATGTTCAGACGAAGGCGATCATTCAAGTATTTGATCTAGCTTGGTTTCTTGCTCCGACTAATTAAGCTTTTAAACTTCTCCCAGCTAGCTAGTGTGCTTTTTTTTATTTTCATGGTGTTTAATAAAATTAAGATTAAGCATGAGAGAAGGTTGATGTAGTGTCTGTACTTGTTGTAAGAGTCTCTCGTCTTCCTAAATTTGAGAAATATTTCCTTCCAGTCTGCGGCAACGAGTCACTCAGGAAAAGGAAAAAAAGCGTGGTCGGCAGGATTCGAACCTGCGCGGGCAAAGCCCACATGATTTCTAGTCATGCCCGATAACCACTCCGGCACGACCACATGATACTAAGACTAAGCAATTTACATTATTTGACGGAGTTGTAACCACATCTTTCAACTATTTCCTTTTCCCTTGATTTTTTTTCATAGGCTGATTGGCTTGTGTTCATAATTTCCATGTGGGACTGAACTTAAAATTTTTGTATGTCCAGGATTCCCTCCATTTCTCTAACATATATAACCCTATGATTCGGAAGAACCGAGGAAGCTAGAAGGGTGGTGGCATGGTGATCAAGTTTCGAACAGTTCGAAGTATATGCTATAGCTCCTCAACTTCCAGTTATGCATGCAATAGGAAAAGCCAGTTTTGCTGCAACTATTCGATAGGTTAATTAGGTTGATTGAATTGAAACTTTGATCCAACTGATTGTATTCCAGGGCCAAAGAATGATTACTGTATTTGTTTTCCTTCCTATATATTGGAGTGTTAGACCAAATTGAATATAGAAGCTAGTGAGTCGAACTAGATATCATTGTTTGAGCGCGACAAAGATTAGTAATACCAACATTTTTGTTTAATTCATTAATCGTGTGTGTGTGTGTGTGTCTATATATATATATATATATTATATATATATATATATATATATATATATATATACACTTGTTTGAACTAGACATGCATGTTCTATACTTGTAGCGATGTGATCTTGACCTAGTTAACATTGTATTAATCGTATATATAGCTAGCTTCATCCAAAGGCCAAGCCATATACAACTTGCCAACTAAACTAATATCCTGTCCACAATAATTTTTCATTTTCTTCGAAAAAAATTACCAGATTATTACTATTATTTACAAAACTTTATGTTGTGGTCAATATGAGAAAACACTTAGTATCTCTACTACAATAAAGTTAGGGGCGTTCATAAATTCACCAAAATATGTTAGACCTATATTACCCATATAAAGTTAACTGAGACAATAGAATTTAGGTTATTATAATAAAAGCAAAACAAACAAACAAAAAATTGCAAAGAAAAAGATAATTATGGAAGATAAATGTGGATAGATAGTGAGAGTACAAGATTGAAAACTGCAATTCCAAAATCATATAGATAACTGTGGATAATTACTACTCTTTAATTTTAATTTTAAGTGATTTTGTGATATCATGCAAACATGAACGGAGTAAAGGCTGGTATGTATAATTATGGGTATTATTTGCCAAGACGCTTGAACTCGTTTAGTTGGTACGTAGAGTGCTGAGGAAGTTTCCATTCTAGAGGGTTTCGTCACGAAGAAAAGGGAAAATTCATTTTTGATTCTTAGTTCCGTCACTGGTTGTGATGATCAAAAGCCAAAATTCACAAGTCATAATTAACAATCAAACAATCTCCTTCAACAAAAATTAAAATATGCCAAAACCAAAGAGGAATAATCAAGAAGTACATGAATATTGTGGTCGATCGATCGGTACAAATCACACTGCACAAAAATAGTACTGCTTATGTCACTAGCTGCTCCCCATGAAAAACAAAGCCAGCCCTAGGGCCAATCCCACGAACGATCCCACACTCGTCTTGCTCGAACCACTAGTCCCATCCGTAGACGGCTCCGCGGCCACCGTCCCTTTCGTCGTGTTGGTGCTTCCGGCCGGAGTTTTCGCCGCAGTAGGAGCCGGAGACGCCTCAGCGAACATGTCATTAGGCAACAACACCTTGTCAAGTTGGTACACAGCCAACGGAAACTGCTGCCTCAATGCATTGTTAATCTGAGTAGTCACCGCCCCACTTGACACGTTCACTTGGTTCCCTCCGGATCCGGTGAAGTTAAGCCCGTAAGATCCGCCGCCGTTTTGGGAGGAGGACTGAGTCCTCACGGGGTTTGAGACTGTTAGGAGACTTGCGAGAGTGTAGTACTTGGGGAGAACATGGTAGAGAACGAGCTGGACTTGTTGTTCGGAGGAGAGGTCGTTTAGGGTTCCGGCTTTGAGGTTTGTGAAGGCGTTGTCGGTGGGAGCAAAGACGGTGAGACCCTCAGTGGTGGAGTTGAGCTGGCTTTGGATTTGGGTGGCGACTTGGGTTTGGGAGAGGAGGCGGAGGAAGGTGGTGTATTGGCTAGCTTTGTCTAGGATGCCGGTGAAGTTTAGTGGGCCGGATGGGGCCGGGGCGGGAGCGGTTTGGGCTTCGGCGTGGAGGACGACGACGGCGAGGAGGAGGAGGAGAGGAAGGGAATGTGTGGAAGCTGCCATTGTGATGATGAAGAAGATGAAGGTGGTGGTGGTGGGATGAGGAAATATATGGGATAAGGAAGTAAGGTATGGGGGGGGGGGGGGGGGGGGTGAGGCTTGGTGGAATGAGCTGGAGAACTCAACTATAGTGTAGAATGTAGACTATATTAATAATCAAGACAAAGAAGAAGAAGAAATGATATTTGGGCACAAACGTGACAGCCTTAGAAAATAAATGTGATTGCAAAATTATATTATTTAGCATATTAATTAGATCAAACATCTCAACTAACAGTTTCCCCAAGCTCTGATTTGGGTGCCTTCACTTGAATTTAGTTTGATATACATGATCAAGCTTCGTTTTTTTTAAAACACTCTTGATCAATTTACACAATAAGAACATTTTTAAACACATTTACACGCGCGGTATATTGATTTACACTCAAAATTGAGATACTCCGTTAATGTTTAGCTATTACAAAACCCCAAAATGGAGATACATGAGTTGAAGTGGATCGAAAGGGTTTGATCAACTTGACTTGATTCTAAATGGGAGTAAGCTTTCTTAAATCATGAAAGGGTTTTAGCTTTGATTAGATAATTGGTGTCTGACTCTTACATATTTGTAATTATTGATCAAATACCAGATCTGAGTTTAGTTTAGAGAACTTTTAATCTCTCTCTGGTGGAAACAGCTACTAGAGCGGGTTAGACTAAGACCAAATCAAACTTGCATTCAACTTCAACCATCATCGATCTCTGACTTTGTATAAAAATTAATCAAAACCTGACTAATTACAGAAGCCATAATCATATACAAATAAACCCAGATGAGTTTGGCAGCCTGGAAAAACATGGCATGTGAGATTCCCTATAACAACTATATGCAAATGGTCTCCACCATTTCAAATAATTATACACAAGCTAGTATATGCATGGTTGTAACTTTGTAGCCTTGTACCAAACTCTCTTCTGCCTTGTGGTTCATGTTGCTATACAATAATATCAAGAGGAGGACCAATCACCTACCCTATATATATATGTCAACGATCATCATATATTCAGATACTGGTGCTCTTTCATATTCTGTACAGGTAGACGATGAATAATCATCAATTAATTAGAAGAAGAAAAAACCTCGATCGTATGGATTTTTCTAATATATATATATATGTATGTAGCATAAGTATAACATACATTAAGTTCTGAGTTCTCCGTTCGTCTTGAATTTTAAATTGCTAAACGGTCTGAGTTCTCCGTTCGTCTTGAATTTTAAATTGCTAAACGGCTGACCATCTGATAGCAGCCGAACCCCGTTCATATACCATTCTAAAACCCTAAACCCTAAGCCATTATACAAGATTACAATATATGAGTATGATATTGGGTTTGGAGTTTGGAGTGAGTATTGGGCCTTTTGGGCTTGGGACCGCACCGTTTAGAGAGGGTTTAAGACTTTTGAAAACAGAGTTTTGAGAGGGTTTAAGACTTTCGCGCTCGTTTCTCTCAATGTTTGCCTAATCAGAAATGCTCGTTTCCGAACCCAAAACCAGCTTTCTATTAGTTTCTCATGATTACCCGCCAATTGAATTTCAAAACACTTCAACGAATACGCAAGCCCCGACTTACAACCTCTACAATCTGCTCAAAAATCCATTCTTTTAACCATGAACACCACCTGTTCGATGAAATTCCCCAACCAGATGCTGCCGCAGTTAACCGCTATATGCTCAACTATATGCACAGGAACCTCTCCGCTACTGCCCTCGACATTTTTACCAAGCAATTTCAACATTGTTCGTATCCTCGTAACATTGATGAAGTTACTGTTACCCTTGCTGTCAAGGCTTGCCAAGGAGACCCGAAACCCGGATGCCAAATCCACGGCTTTGCGGTTTCGTCTGGGTTTATTTCCCATGTTATGGTTTCTAATTCATTGATGAGTATGTACAATAAGGCTGGGAGGTTTGATAGTGCAATGTGTATCTTTGATGGTATGTGTTACACTGATACAGTTTCTTGGAATACTGTTCTTTCGGGGTTTCGGACGAGTGAGGGGGCATTGAGTTTTGCTTGCAGGATGCATTCGAATGGGATTGCTTTGGATCCTGTGACTTATTGTACAGTTCTTGCGTTTTGTGGGGAGTATGAGGATTTTCTCTTTGGATTGCAACTGCATTCTCTCGTGTTTAAGTCTGGGTTGGATTGTGAAGTTTTTGTTGGGAATGCGCTTATAAGTATGTATTCAAGGTGGAGACGTTTGAGAGAAGCTAGCAATGTGTTTGATGAAATGAGGAAGAGGGATGTGGTTTCATGGAATGCAATACTATCAGGTTACTCTCAAGAGAGAAATCATGGCCTTGAGGCGATTCTACTGTTCATTGAAATGGTGAGAGAAGGGATGAAACTGGATCATGTCTCATTTACTAGTGCTGTTTCAGCTTGTGGTCATGAAAAGAACTTAAGACTCGGGAGACAGATACATGGCTTGACAGTAAAATCAGGATATGAAAGTCATGTTTCAGTTGGGAACGTGTTGATCTCAACATATTCAAAGAGTGGTGTCAATGAAGATGCAGGATTAGTGTTTCAGCACCTGAAGAATCGCAATGTAATTTCCTGGACTACAATGATTTCTATGGACGAAGAGAATGCCATCTCTCTATTTAACAAGATGAGGTTGGATGGAGTATATCCAAATGAAGTTACATTTGTTGGACTAATCCATGCTATATCAAACAGAAAGTTGGTGGAAGAAGGCCTTATGATTCATGGGTTTTGCAGAAAGACTGGATTTTTGTCGAAGAATAATGTTTGCAATAGCTTTATCACCATGTATGCTAAGTTTGAGTCCATGGATGATTCTGTCAAGGTTTTTGAGGAATTGGACTTCAGAGAAATCATTTCATGGAATGCTTTGATCTCAGGCTATGCTCAGAACAGGCTGTGTCAGGATGCACTGAGGACATTCTTGTCAGCAATAATGGAGTCCACGCTCAACAACTACACATTTGGTAGTGTGTTGAGTGCAATTGGTGATGCTCATGACATTTCTCTGAAGTATGGCCAGCGATGCCACTCATTTTTGATAAAACTTGGATCAGTTACTGACCCGATTACAGCAGGTGCTCTCCTTGATATGTATGCAAAGCGAGGAAGCATTTGCGAGTCGCAAAGAGTTTTCAGCGAGACCCCTCACAAAACTCAGTTTGCTTGGACAGCAATAATATCTGCATATGCTGGCCATGGAGACTATGACTCGGTAGTCGAATTGTTCTACCAGATGGATAAAGAAGGGGTGAAACCTGACTCGATCACATTTCTTTCAGTACTAAGCGCATGTAGTAGAAAGGGATCAGTTGAGATGGGCCGCCATTTCTTTGAATCAATGGTTAAAGACTATCAGATAGTACCATCTCCTCAACATTATGCTTCTATGGTGGATATGTTGGGACGAGCTGGGAAGCTGGAGGAAGCAGAGGAACTGATGAGTCAGATGTCTGGACAGCCGAGTTTTTCTTTGTTGCAAAGCTTGCTCGGGGCTTGCACAATACACGGGAATGTGGAGATGGCTGAGAGAGTAGCAGACGCTTTAATGCGAATGGAGCCAACTGAATCAGGTTCTTATGTGTTGCTGTCCAACTTGTATGCAGAGAAAGGGGACTGGGAAATGGTGGCAAAAATAAGAAGACAGATGAGAGATAGGGGAGTGAGAAAGGAAGTGGGATATAGTTGGTTGGATAATGGTGATGCTGATGGCTCTTTGTATCTCCACGGGTTTTCGTCAGGTGATAAATCTCACTGCCGGTCTGAAGAGATATGTAGAATGGCAAAGTTCCTAGGATTAGAAATGAAGTTTTTGAGAGAGAACATGTCTGAGATAGACTCTGTGAAACAAAACAGTGAGACACATTCTCAAGTCCCTCATGATGAAGGCTTGTATTAGGTACTTGTAAGTTGTAACATTTGATTATTCATGATCTTTTACTGTACTAATATTTTCTGGGGAAAAAGAAAATAGAGGGAAGGCTGAAAAAAGCGTGGTCGGCAGGATTCGAACCTGCGCGGGCAAAGCCCACATGATTTCTAGTCATGCCCGATAACCACTCCGGCACGACCACATCTTGATGGTAGCATGTGAACTTTGATACATACCCAAGCATACATACATAAATTTCGATTTTTGATGACAGCAATTCCCAAGAAGCACTGGAGTCGATAACGTGCATGGGAAGAAGGAAGCTTCCAATTCTGCCATTTTAATTTTTGCTTCGTCTTCTTTCTTTTGCTTTGTAATTTTATTTCTTTTCGGTAACGTGTTAAATAAAATCTGATTTTGAAATGGTGACTGGTGAGTGTAAGGGGTTCTTCCATACTTGGCCCTATTTCTGACTTGATCTCAGTGATGTCCGACTGATACGCTCGAGATCAAGTCAGAAACAGGGCCAAGCTCTATTAAGGCTGATACGCTCGAGATTAAGTCAGACATCACTGAGATCAAGTCAGACACCACTGAGATCAAGTCAGGGATCAAGTCCGAGAAGACCGAGCTCGATGCTGTTACCGCGAAGTTATTTTTGAGATTGGATGAATTGAGCCTTGAAGTGAAAGAATTGAAGGAATCGAAGGGTTGGTCCTCAGTCCGTTGCTGCTGCAATCCAAGGATGGGCGTAGAACCTTCCATATGTTGTTCCTGATACTGCAAGTGAAGATGCTCCCCAATTTTCAGATGATGAGGATGACGACTTTCAGTAGTACGAAGACGCCACTGCTGTTGATGAAGCTGAAGCTTTGGTTCCATAGTTGTGAAGCTGCAATTCCAGAGGTAGTGTTAATAATTGGTTTCGTTTAGGGTTCTTGGATGTCTGTTAGACAGAAGTTCCTTAAGACTTGGTTTGTTCATATTCGACTGTTAGGTCCATTTTGAGTTTAAAAACTGGCTAGTAGAAGGTTCCATAGGTTTTAACTGCAATGCGGAGGTAGTGTGTGTTAATAATTGGTTTGGTTTATGGGCATTAGACTGACTTGGTTTGTTCATAAGTTCCTTTTGAGCTGGTAGACTTTAACAAATGTTTGTGACTGAAATTTTTCCTGAATTTGCATTTTGGTTTGTGACTGGCTGTTGTTCCTTTTAATTTGGACCTTGTTTCAATGCATATATGCGTTTTACCTGAATTTTAAGGTTCAGCGTTTCAGATTGCCTCAATTTTAGTAAATGATCACAAACTTATGCAGGGTGCTAAAATGCATGTATTATAATCATCTGTGAAGTTATTAAGTCTTATAAATCTGGGGTAATTTGTGACTGTTGACATGAAACACTTAGTTCATTCTTTGGGGAGCTAGGAAGAAGATTAATGGTGCCATTCATAATTTTAAAATATCATACTGGTATATACTGGATTTGTTCCTCTAGGTGCTCAAATAGTCTAAGGTTTTAAGGGGTTATTGGTGTGGTCGTGTCTCTGAGCTTGAATTTGTGCGGCTGTGAGCTTGCATTTGTGTCTCTGACTTGAATATGTTAAAGGGGTTGTTGCAGATGGAATCCGAATATCTCTTGCCACATTTTTACCAGAATCCCTCATCTTTGCCACATACTTCTTCTTCTTTCCCTTTCATTGTGGTCTGAACAGAAGTACACAATGCATCAGATGGTGTTATAAGCTCGGTGAGTCCTTCACTTGATTCATCTATCTGTTGACCACAAAAATGAGAAAATGACAGGCTATCTTTTTCTTTCCCTATCCTACCAAAATAGCACAGAAATTATGATATACTTATAGGGTTTAGGGTTTCAGCTAATCAGCTCGCTCTTACTTATAGATAGTTTGTTCTTGTTTGTTTAGGCTAGATGCTAGCAATATAACAACATTCCTTATTCGTGTACAAAATCATAGTAATCATAATCTAGTGAGGCATGGCTAATATGTAGGTTTCCCTCAATTACATGGAGTGGCGCTATATTTCTTTCGAAATTTCCTTATTCTAATGGTATTAGGAATGATTCGCTTTTGATGGCTTTAGGATTCTAGCCAGTGCGAACATGGTGTTTCCTTATTCTAGTTGTATTAGGAAATGATTTCCTTTTGATGCTGGGAATATCTGTGGTATAACATCCCCCTATATATATAAACTTGACTTGTGTAACGTAGGGCAGGAAATCAAGGACGACAAGTTAAGAAGAACAATGTCGACGTCAAATGAAATTGAGAATCCTCGAAGAGAGACTGAAGAAGACATCATAGTTGAACTGGAAGAAGCACTCCACCGGTACCGTACTCAAGTAATAGAGGAACACAGTCTCGTAGACATACGCGAATTCAAAGATGGACTCCGCCGTCTAGAAGAATGTTTCCGCCAATCTAAAGAACCACTCCACCGTCAAGAAGCCTTGGCGCGTCTGAAAGAATTAACCCAGAGTGTAGAAGATATACTACTTGAACGCTCCGAAATACTTTAAAGAATTGCTGATCGCATCAATGATGCAGGTGCAACTGGCTCTGGAAGCCGAGATCAGTCTCAACTTTGTTAGGAAGTTCTTCAAAGGTCTTCAATTTTATGTTTTCTGTTATGTTTGTTTGAGTCAGCTGTATTCTATGAACATACATGAATAAGCATATTGCAAGCACTGTGCAGGGGATCAACTTAAAGTAACTACTTTGCAAGGAATAGAGTACATTGTTCAATTTTTCATAACCAAATCATGCTAATTGAGATCAAAGAACAACAAAGCAAAAAGTGTTTTAAGCTCTCTCAAAGCATGTATGAGAAATCAGTTAACTCAGTACAATCATGTACAACCAACACTATCACTGCTCTTTGACCAAACCCTCAGACTCGAACCTGACGAGCTATGCATCATCGAGCACGCATCATCCTCAAGATCATCTCCACTCGACGCATAGCCCTGGTTATGCCTCTGCCTCATACATCCACCAGTTGGTGTTGTGCTACCCGACATAGTGACACACAACACAATCACACTAGCAACACCACACAACCACTCCAATTGCTAAACCCAACTTGAAAAATCCACAATTCTACACAAAAAATGTACAACACTCCATTCTCAACAACAACAACAAAAAATGTACCAACACTCCATTCTCAACAACAAAAAATGTACCAACACTCTTGTCCTGTTTTACTGATCCTTGTATCAATCCTCCTAAGTTCCTAACCACAATGTGTATCAAAATCGAATGATAAGATATTATTGAAAAGGTAAAATCAAAAGGTAAAAGGTCCAGAAAAATATCATCCAACCACTTTTCTGATAAGAGTAAAGTTGTAACACTCTTTCCATCAAAATTATAATAACCACTCACCATGGAAACAAATTAAACACGGATAAAAGCAAATAACTCAATTCATATTATGCAAGTTGTTACAATAGATTATACTTGCAAATAGAGTTTAGAGTTGGCTGCTTGGCAGTTCAATAGAAATAAAACTTCAATACAAGTCAACACTAAATTTTTTCCTAGTAGTACAACTTCCTCAGTCCAAGCCTCTGAAGTAGCAACTACTATAGTTTGAGAGGCCCATCACACCGAATCACACCAAACCACGCTCCGATATTGATTTAGATAAGGAGCTTCTCAATGGCATCCTGCAATTCACATGAATAACAGTCAGAATGCAGCAGACATGATCAAATTCAAACAAGGAAAAAGTATAACAAGCTGTTGACATAAACCAGTAAGATGGATATACCTTGAGCTGTTGTATTTGGACTTTCATTTGGCTGCCCTCATTTGTTGTCACAGAACAAGCAATGACAGGTCTTGAGACACCACATGCTCGTCCAAGAGCTTGCTTTGAAGGCACGAACACATAGGGCACATTCTGTGAATTCAAGTATAATGTTTTCAATATTAATTTATGATCCAGAGTTTCATAAACTAGAATGCTTAGCTATCGTTGCTAAATTGTCTGCAGCATGGTTTTAATATTCACAACTAATAAGATAGAAGGAGATAAAGATGCATGCCTTTGTTCAAACCAAGATCAAGACAACTGACATGATAACAAATAAAATGGAAGCTGGATATGCATAGTTTATCTACGAAAAAAACCATAAAATTAGAATGGAACTGTTTCGAGTCCAAATATAACACAGCACATGTCCTTGCACTAACAAAAACATAACCAAACTCATTGTTTTCCCTTAGCTTTTCCACATAATCAGTAAACAACTCTTTTAAGTAACACAAAAAAACCATACACAAAATATAACACTAAATCCAAAACTTAGCCCACTAACTGTACAAATACCATGTCTTAGTATACCACACGCGATAAACATAACCCACATGCCATATCCAATCATAAACTATACAAACAAATTTAGCAATCCTCACAGAAACAGTAATCAACATCAAAGCAATCGAATCAGGATTACCTTATCTTCAGCTAACAGGGGAAGATGAAGAAGGATCTCAAGCGGCTCGGTATCGGCAGCCATCACAATGAACTCAGCAATACCTCTGTTCAGGGTCTTAGTAGCTGCAGAAAAACCCAACAAAAACAAACCATCAAATCAGTTCCCAAATTTTCCATAAAACACAAAATAAATCAAAGACTCAAACTTTACACAAGAATCTGGGTCGAACCTTCATTGGCGCCCTTTTTGAGCTGCTTGAAGTTGAAGGCTTGCTGAACCAGGTCGAGAATGGTGATGGTGAGCTGGCCATCGGCCAAGGGGTAAGCTTTAGGGTTCACTGCTTCTCCGGTCTGCAATTGAAATCAAGCAAAAACAAAGTGATTAATCAAAAACCCAGAAAGTTAATTGCAATCTTGAAGCGAGATGGAGAGAGAGAGGGCACCATTGTGTTGGGGTTGAGGAGGAGGCTAGGGTTTTCGATGCGAGGAAGCGGGGACTGGATTAGGGTTTAAGGAGGAGAAATGCGTTTGTCGTATGAGGGGTATTTATAGATGAGTTTGGTGGACCGACGTCGTTTTCCTTGCCCTGGTTCGTTTTGTTAAAGCCGGGGCCCCGGCCCAAAGCAACAAAAGTTTGCTAGGCCTTTTGTTAATAATTAATTTAATTATTTGGAACTGGAATGACAATGAATGAAATAATTTCGGTGGACTCTACTTTTCTTGTGTTTACTTGGCAGTGGATCCATTTTCTTAATAGGAATCGATTCCTGATAATGAGGGGAGTATAGGCTATGTCGTGATTCTTATGTTGTCTCATTATGAGGAATTTAATTGGTTTGATAATCATTGTGTTTGGGAAGATGTGACCGTTTTTGAGTTTATGGAATGATATACGTACTGATTCGTTTATTTTTGTTATTTCTGATTCATGATTTAGTTTTGTTCCAAGTAAATAGATAAATAAAAATATCATATAAAAATCATGTCATAGATTTCATATCACTAAATGTGCTAAAATAGCAATCACCAGAGTAGCTACTTATATGATTTTCTGATTCGATTCTTATTCTACATGTCACTTATAGTCTTGTTCGATTTTATGCTACATGTCTAACACTTTATTATAGGTAAATCGAAACACGTTAGTCATAATAGGTAGATCAAAACACTTTTTACTTTGTGTAATCCAACAAAATGATCACTTTACTGATTAGTGCATTGTGAATGATGCTAGGCAAATGTACAATACCATAAAAGAATCTGACTAACAATGTGTAAAACATAGTCCAAAACGTTCTTGTGAAAGTACTGTCCAAACTCCAAAACAAAGATATAGAGCCTATTTGTTTCTTTTTTCTTTTTCCAGAAATGGAGGACTTTAAACTTGATTCAATACTTCCAGAAAAGTAAAACTGTAGCGCGTAATATCCCCATTTTCTTCTTCATCTTGATCCCTCATATCACCACCACCAAGTTCCTCCAACTCTGAAACCAGACCACTCTGCAGCTCTCAATTTCTCACATTGCTTAAACAAATGGGTTGGTTCGGGGACACCGTGGACTCCATAAAGTCCATTCAGATCAGGCAAGCTCTCACCCAAGCCATCAATCTCGGTCAGTACCAATACAAATCATTTCAAAGTCTTCAACTTTATCTGCTTCAGATTCAAAGATTGCACCTTTACGAGTTTTCTATACGTTTTCAGGCTTGATTGTCACTTCGGCGCTGATAATATGGAAAGGGCTGATGTTGGTGACTGGGAGTGAATCACCTGTGGTGGTTGTGCTCTCTGAAAGCATGGAACCTGGGTTTGCTAGGGTGAGTTTGTCAGTGCAAAAAAAAAAAAAAACCAGTTTTACTGTATTTGAATAGTTACTGTGTTTTGTGGTTGTAAGAATTGAAAGACTGAGAAGTACACATTGTATGAAATGGTGTATTTAAGAGGATCAAACTTGGTTAATATTGGTTATGTTAGTTGCAATGTGATTACTCTTTTCAGTCTTTTGGCTAAAAAGGTGTCTGAAATCTGAATGGTGTTTAGTAATGTGAGTCTTTCTTTGGTTCTTGGGTTTAACTTATACAGACTTATCTTTGCTTTTCGTTTTGAGTTTTGGACCGGACTATCTGTTATTCACCATTGAATGTGCAGAAAGCCAAAAACATATGTGGTTTCTTTTACTCCTATTCGTTTGTTTGCTGGCTTGACCTTCGGATATCTTTCAGGGTGACATTTTGCTCCTGCATATGAACAAGGATCCTATTCGTGCAGGAGAAATTGTGGTGTTTAACGTTGATGTATGCTCCCTTTTCTGATTTTACTCCTTTCCTCAATATATGATAAATGTTTGTTATTTGATTAATCCATTTCTGGGAAAGCCATTCACTCTGGAGGTTATCTTATAAGTACCTTTTGCATTCTGCTACTGGCCTATGTATATTATTTTGTCTATACTTGTGCTGAGATGACTTTTACTTGCTCTCCAGGGACGTCCAATTCCAATTGTTCATCGAGTAATTAAGGTAAAATGATGGGTTACCTTCTCCCTCCCTCCCTGCCTCCCTCTCTTTTCTTTTTTAGTTCCTTTCAACTTTTACAGATAAACCAATGGCTTGCCTACATTTTCAGAAACCAGAACCCTGTGACATCATACAACTGCATATGACTGTCATCTTATGATTATATTTTGTCTTACTAATCCTTTCTGGTAGGTTCATGAGCAGAGAGACACCGGAGAAGATTATGTCCTCACAAAAGGTACTGCATCTTCATGTAAACAGACTTATCAAATCAATTGTGTTCCATTCTATTGTTCCACTGTTTTTGCAATTTATAAGAAAGTGAAAATGAAAGAAATGTTGAAGTCATTAGTCATTACATTATGGCATAGAAATACCTTAAGATGTTTAACTTGATTCAGAATTTCAGGTTTTGTTTCGTTAGCATACATTGTATGGAACTAACTGTGGTGTTGGTTTGCTTTTGTAGGGGACAATAATCCTGACGATGATAGAATCCTTTATGCTCCAGGCCAGCGTTGGTTGCAGAAACACCATATCATGGGGAAAGCTGCCGGGTATGTCTTTTATCTTGTTTTACTTTGTTCTGAGCTATTAGGTGAAGTTTTCACAGGAAACTGAAACGTACATTGACAGCTGGAGACGATAACATGTTAAATAGTCAGATAGCTCTAATCATGTGTGCAAGTCTAATTTTGTATGTCTTACATATCTGATGCACCTGTAATTCTCAAACACAAACTAGTATAAGGCTGGTTTACTATAGTTGTTCGACATACATTTCAATATGGCAAAACTATCTATTCAGATGGTTCAGTCACTTCAGTGTATGTTAAAATTAATGGCTTCTATCACGGTTTGAGTCATAATTAGGAGATTAATACTTATGGGGTTATCTGCCTCTCTCACTGAGCCTGGTTAAGTTTAAAAGCATTGGCTTTTACTTATCTTTGATACCAGAGGTGTGATATCAAGAAGAATCTGTCCACTGTCTATCATGGATCCATTACCCATATGCATATCTGGTATTCATGAATACTGTGTAATCTGTACATGCACGCAATTCATGCTAAACGAGTGAGCTTTCATTTTCTAGATGTATTGTATTTTATTTTATTTTCACTTTTCTGCAGGTTTTTGCCTTATGTTGGTTGGGTGACAATTATCATGACAGAAAAGCCTATAATCAAGGTATGCCTTTATTGGAATTTAGAATGGCTTCTCGCATGTGTATATCCCTAACTAGAAAAAGTTCTTCACAGTTGCTCATTTGAATAAAATTTCAATACCCTCAATATTTCTCAGGCATCTACAGCCCACAAGCTTGGGGATATATTTTTTTTGAAATGCAACACCACTTCTTTGATTGAAGCTATTTTCATATCTACTTTTTGTTTTGGTTCTTGCAGTACATTATCATAGGAGCGCTGGGATTGCTGGTCATTACCTCGAAGGATTAGAAATACAATTTTAGAGGCATGGCAAGGTACAAACATCTTTTTCTTAAGCAAGGAGTGAGAAAGAATCAGAGTGAAAAGATAATTGGTAGGGTGCCGACTGTACTCCTATTGGTTTTGATCAAGAGATTAGAGATTACATCTCCTCCCTGCTTGTATTTTCGAATAGTCAGTTGGCATGTAGACATAATTGTATTTCAGATTACATGCACTTCATATTAACAAAGGATAATTGCATTTCAATTTGATACGAGTTGAAAAAACTAGCTATCGAGACATTGGTGTGTTTTATACACAAGCCAAGGCATGTGTTGGATCAAGGTGACGAGGCCCAAAAACCAAAAATGTATTGGTGTGTTTATGTCAAAGTTAAGTCCTAGTTGGAGAGATTGTATATCTCTTGGATTTAAGTTTTCATATTTAAATCGGGTTTGTCTATCATACTATATGGTACGGCATGTTTGTTGCAAATATGTCTAGTTGTATGATATATGTGAGCTTTTGAAAGGGTAAATGATCATTACATGGTCATTTAGTTGTTTTGGGGGGGGGACAGGTCTAGGAGGCTTAGTCTAATTGTATGATACATGTGAGCTTTTGAATGGGTAAATGATTATTACATGGTCATTTAGTTGCTTGGTATGCTAGAATTTTCGTTTAGTTGCTTTAGGGAGGGGGCAGGTCTAGGAGGCTTAGTCTAATTGTATGATACATGTGAACTTTTAAAAAGGTAAATGATCATTACATGGTACATTAACACCACAAAGTACCATACTAGAACATAAATAAGTTCAGTTCATAAAGCTTAATCACCACAAAGTACATTAACACAAGTTTTGCTTTCTTCGTAACAAGCCCAAATTTGAATAGTACAGATAACTAGACGAGTCACTGAGATTATTAAGATTGAAACATGGTCTAAATCAAGCTCAAACAAAGTGCCTTGTGACTTTGACAAATTCATGTGCTCGAGACCATCGGCAGATTTGAAGTCATTCTTTCCCTCAATATTCACAGCAATTGAATCCAGAAACAACACCAAAAGGTAAAGCTGTTACCATTGCACAGCCCCAAGACTGTTAATAGTACAGTTGTAACAAGACAACAAGCCTCCAACAAACCGCCTCACTCCACCTCTGCGTCTTCTTCTCCCGCCGTGCATCTCAGTGTTAACAACCGGACGCTCCCTACCGCCGTCGGCTAACCTCCCCTCCGCCGGAGAGTCCCTCCGCAGCTGGTGCCGGCATATTGGACACGATGTATGGTGCGCAAGCCACTGCCGGATGCAACGGGAGTGGTATGTGTGCTTGCAAGGTGTCTCTCTAATTTCATCTCCCGATTCCAATGCATCTATGCACACGGCGCATACCTCCATAGTCGGCAATGACTCCACCGCCGGTCGCTGATCGTTGACCTCGATCGTTGGCAATGACTCCACCGCCGAACGTTCCATTCCGTTTATATCGTTCTGCGGTCGGTCACCCCCAACGCCACCGTCATACTCCACAATCGCTGAACTCCACCGTTGTTGGCCGCAGTCTGGACACACCACTGGTGAGTCACCGCCGCCGACAGAAACCGTAACGAAGCTGCTACATCTGTAGCACCAGTAAGATGACGTGGCAGCCGACATGGAGAACCCAAACAAACAAGAAGCTAGTCTGTTCTAGTTTTTGAAGGCTCTCAGTTTGTTTTTCTTTTTTCTTTTTCCGAATTAGAAAACTGTAAAACCGTGAAGGAGAAAAGATAACGAGAATAACGGTATACTCATTCATTGATAGAAATGTCTATTTATAGGCATTACATAGAGAACAGAAAACTATCAACTGTAATCTATTTTAATAAAAAAACCGGATTAACCAATCTTACGTGTATTATAACAAGATACATAACAGAAGGACGGAAATATAATTTTCTTAAACAAAAACAACGGACACCACATAACAAAACTTGCTCTCTCCAACGTTACTAACTCTCCCAGCTGATCCAAATGGAATGTTAAAGACACTACAAAGATGGAAGAAGCAGAGTGAGAATGAGCAAAGTCAGCTCAGAGGTCCGTGACGAAGTTGGCTTCACGTTGGTAATGACTCTTTCATGAACAAAAATAAGGAAACCAAACATGAAGATAAGTTTTTCAAATCCCTCAAACTTAAATATTGATCACCATCTTATTCAAAGAAAAAAGAAAAAAAATTCATCACCTTCCGTCCAAGTTATGTTATAAGGATCATACTAGCATTAAGTAATGCTATCAATACGTATGATCGAGGACTTATACGGGTGAAATACTTTTTTTATTGAATTGAAATAGATACAGATCAATCTTTCATGTAGTTATTCTAAAATAGTTATAACATACATCAAAGGATTGAATGTGACTACCGGAACAAAAATACCTAGATCCACATGCAAATATGGAAGAGTATGTATTGAACAAGATATATATGCAACATTAAAAATTGCAAAGCTTTAATCAATTTTATGGTCATTGCGCTTATATCTGACTAAAGAACAGAAAACTTGTGGAGGCTGCAGACGCTGTCCAGATGTACGATGTAAAACACACAAATTTGCAGCTACTATCCTTCATCTCTTCGGCTTATGCATTATGCAACAAGGATAGACGGAGAGATTGGCACTCAGTGAGCAATCTGCAAGAAAGGAACACCCAAATTCAGATGACTAAACAGTGTGATATTTTCAGATCCACAACTGTTGAATTTAAAAGGAAACTCAAGAGATGAATAGTCTGGACTGACTTGGAGGAACATTATCCTCACGTTAGTAGATTTTAAATTAGCTCTACTCTATTAGTATTTAGAATATGTGTTTATAAGTATCCATTCTCTTTTATGGATCAATTTCTCTCTTGAAGTGGAATCGTCTGATTCCAAAGTTCCAATCAGCAAAAGCAAATCTCTATCCAATACTAAATATTCACACAGGTCACACTTCAAGCATATAGTTTTGTCGTTTCCAAGTTTTTTAGTAAGCTAAAAGAGCCATCAAAGTAGCAAACAGGATGTTGTCAAATGCAGCAATACATTGTCCAACTCCACGAAAGAATGGAACATAGCCGCTTCTCTTCAAAGTAATATATTCTCCACAATTGATGCTTTGACATTTTCATATAATGAAACATCTATCAAGTTATATGCTTTATTTACCAAATGGAAATTCTTTTATAAAATCCAGTAAGAGCCATTTTATTAACATGTATATATTGATAGTTGATCACATATAGAACACCAGTTCTGCATATTACCATCAATAGCAGCATTTGTAATAAACAGAACTCGTAGAACACTGGGTGTTCAAGCATATAGTGTCGAGTAAAATAGCAGAGAATCATTTATTGCACATTTCATCTAGACTAGATAGAAATCTGTATCATCTAAAGCAAAAGATAGCAGCAGAAATTGGACCTTCAGTTCAAGACATCAAGTTGCCGCCTCAAACTGCTTCAACATGTCACAATGTGGTGTTTCACGTACAAATCCCCACTGGCGACGCTGCAATTCTAGCCGACAATTCTGCGACAGAACACTGAAATAATCTCTCTCAACCTGCTGATCAAGCCTAGCACGGTCTAAACTACCTGACGGGTAATCTTGCTCAAACTTGGTTGACTTGACATAAAAATTCACACCCCTTTCCGTAGTAAACCGGTACTCATAAGGATACGTCCTCGACAATGAGTAAACAGGCTCTGAAGACGGCATGAAGTTGAGAAGCAAAATAAGCAGCACAGGCAGCAACTGAATAAGAGTCCTAGCATTGAACCCACCAGAGCCATACTCAGCAGGCCTCGCTGCTCCCATTCCTTGCCCGAAACTGAACCCCCGGAACTGTGTAGTTGCCGGAGCCATTCCTCCCCCGAAAAAGAAGTTCCTAAAAATCTCATCCGCATCAACATCACCTCCCTCATAGAAAAACCCATTCCCTCCGCCGTGCCTAGGAGCACGCCTCCTCTCGTAAACCGGCTCATCCGACCCCGAAACATCATACTTCTTTCTACTCTCCGCATTGCTCAGACACTGAAACGCCTTCGAAACCGATTTAAAAGCTTCCTCGGCACCGGGGGCCTTGTTCTTATCCGGATGAACCTTCAAAGATAGCTTCCTGTAAGCTTTTCGAACATCTTCAACACTACAACTCCTCTCCACTCCCAAAATCTCATAGTAATCCTTCTTCTTCTTCAATTCCTTCACAATCGTCACCTGCTCCGCCGTGTACCCACTCGCCGACGACGAAGACGACCCGGACCCGGGACCCGACCCGGTAGCTTTCCTTTGACGGAGCGGAGGCATACCCAGACCCGACCCGGCCGGCGCGTCGGCGGTTTTGGCGCCATCAGGCGGCGGAGGATCGGAGTCTTTCTTCACCGACGATAACAGATCGTCGATCGGTAGCGACGGATCGAGCCGGCGAGCTTTGGCTAAGAATTTCAAGGCGCGTGTGCGATCTCCGCCGTCCAAAGCTTCCTTACCGATTCTGAAGCATTTCAAAGCGTCGTCTTTGTTGCCGTCCATCTCAGATTTCTGAGAAGACCAAACCCCAAATCAAATCCCCAAATCCACAAAAACTAGGGCACAAAAAAAGATCAAAACTTTGAGGAAATTGAACTTACGGGTGAGATGGATCTGAAGAAGGGTCTTCTGGGTAGTGATCGGTTTCTGGAGATTGTGATCGAGTCACTGTGATTTCATGGAGTCTAGGGATTTTGGTTTCCCCAAAATTCCCAAATTGGTTTTCGTTGAAATGTAGACGTCGGTTGTTAAACCAAAAGCTTTTGACGCGTCATGGGCCGGCGGCAGAGTTGTAAGGCCCAATGGTCTTTTTATAATCTTAAGCCCAATAAGATATAGGGCAACCAAACGGCGCCGTTCGGTTGGAGTTACATAAACCCTTGGAAAGCCTCTGTTTTACTCTCTCTTTGCTTCTGCAGCTTTCAAGTTCTGAGCTGCTAAACCAAAACAGAGTCTGTAGAGATGGAGACCGAAACGACGGCGTTTCAGATCGACTTGGGTAATCTCATGGCTGTTGACCTTCATCACCAATTTCCCTCCAACCCTTCTTCCAGGTTTGTTTGATTTTTTCGAGTTTTTATTGTTTTTGTTTTAGTGTTGTATAAAAATTATATAAAAATGGTTATTGAACTCAAAGTTGATATCCTTCAAGCTTAATCTACAACTATGGAACTGGGTTTTTCCATTTTCCCTTAATTTTTGTTAAAATTTGGATTTTTATGTATATGGATTGCTTGGATTTTGGGGTATTGGTTTTGGGTAGGAGTTTGATATTGAAATTGATACTATGCTCATAAGCTAGCATGTTTTTTTGTGCAGTATTGAAAATGTGTACAAGAGTTTGGTTGTTTGATTTGATGTGAGGTGGTTTTGTTCAGTGAGTGATTTTGTTCCTTTTATTGAATTTTAGGGAGGAGTTAGTGAAGGAATGTATTGCAAAAGGAACGGAGTTAGTTCAGGCTATAGCGAATGATCTATTCAATTTGCCTTCGACTGAAGACATTGAGGGTACCCTTGTGAAGTTGCCTGCTCCAACAACTAGACTGCCCAGAGAGAAGCATGTAAGTGATCAATCCCTTATAGCTTGTAAAGCTCCAAGTCTTCTTTGTCTATACAGTATGGAAATATTGATTTTGTAGCTGGTAACCGTTCTATTATACCTGGTACGAAAACACCTTGCTTGTTGTTACAAGAGGATAAAGTAATGGGTTTACTGTTGAACATTGTATATTGCATAATGCTTCTTATTCTTGAACTAGGAAATAAGTGGAATGTTGGTTCATGGTGAGCAATGCTACGTTTCATTTATGGCAAAATATGGTTCTCTGTCCTACTTGGTTGAGTTGAATGTTGGCCTGTGATAGTGATATTGGTTCAGCTTTCCCTGATAAGCATGCAGATCTATTTATTATAAACTGTGCCCGGTTGCTTTGAGTAACAACTTACGACTTACTATTGTTTTATTTTAGCTTAAACAATCACATTTTCCTCTATTGTCTACAGATTCCAAAGCCTAAACCTCCTACAAAATGGGAAGTGTTTGCCCAAACGAAAGGTCAGTCATTGCAGTTTTATGAAAGGATTCTGTTTTGTGTCCTTTAATCTCTCTCTCTCTCTCTCTCTCTCTCTCTCTCACACACACACACACCCATCTAGTCTAATTTACGATTTTGAACTGGATTGTGATTTTTTATTTTCTTGCAGGTATCAAGAACCGTAAGAAAGACAAGATTGCGTATGATGAGCCCAGTGAAACTTGGAAACGTCGTTATGGATATGATCGTGCAAATGATGAGGATGATGTACCTATCATTGAGGCAAAGATGACTGATGGTAATTACTTCAGATCTTGTTGCTATAGAATGAGTCATTTACTGCTTAGTTTATTTTGATACTGAAGATAGCACATTATAAAAGTTTCTTTGACTGAATTGTTATAGATCTTATAAATCTATGTTTTGTCATAGAATTGATCTTCTTTCTCATGGTTGCCACTTTTATTTGCAGTGCCAGGGGAGGATCCTTTTGCTAAAAGACGAGAAGCTAAAAAGAATCGTGTTGAAAAGCAAGACAAAAATAGGTTGCAGAACTTGAAGCAAGCTGCAAAAGTTGATGCTTTGCCAAGGTATTCCCCTTTCACTTCTCTATGGTGTTCAAATCATAGATAGTTCATCATAAGCCCACATAGTAAATCACTTGGCTATATGGACATCCACTTTGAGAATTTGTAACTACAACTAAATTTAGTATATGAAGTCTAGAAACACAATTAGGTAGCCTTAATACTGGAAGTTCACACATTAGCCAAGTTTCAGTGATCTTAATATGAGAGATCATTTGCATATAAGACCATAATTAAACTCTTTCTGCAGTCATGTTCAACTAGCTGCGACAAGGTTGCCTATAACAGGAACCCAGGCTGCACCCCAAAAGGTTACTAAAGATGAACTTGGGAGTGTAGCTGGAATTGCAGCAACTGCAACAGCCAGTGGTGGAAAATTTGACAAAAAATTGCCAGGTGAAAAACCTGGTAAACATAAAGGAAAGTATCGCAAGGTATGCCTTTTGATCTCCTCCTAGCATTTACTTATGGGGTGCTCGTCACGGTAAAGTGATCAACTGTTTAATCCTTTTTTTCCTTCTGTTTCTACTTTCAGTTTTTACCAGTTATAGGAGGAAAAGGCATACACACGCAAGAGCAGGAGCAAACTGATAAAATTCTGAACAAGCTAATTTCTAAGAACTCCCATGAGATGCTCAATGTTAACAAGGTTTGCTTGTCTTTTGCTGGCAATGGGTTCCAGGGAATGAGTGAATTAAATTATGTACTTATGAGTGAAATTCTGTGTGACACAGGCTGTTAACATGTACAATGTGAAGAAAGATAAGAAGAGAAACAACAGACCGGAGAAGTCTTCAGGAACCCCTGGCCAGTTGAAAGCAAGGAAAAACCTTACAAAGAAGCCATTTAACAAGGGCTCTTCAAAGTCATTTGACAAGGGATCTAAAAAGCCATTTAACAAGGGATCTTCGAACAAAGGCAGAAAATGAAATTCTTAGTCATGACAGTACAATGTGGAAGTTTTGAAGGAGATTCGACTAGTTTAATTATTGCCGTGTATCAAAGATTATTATGTAAGACTTTTTGTTATTCAGAAGAAAGCATTTCTACTCTCTTGCTATCCTTATGTCTCAAGCAGCCAACTATACCGACGTGATTGATTTTGACCTTTTGTATAGCTGGTGCTATTTTACCTATGTTTTTATTTTTCTTGGAGATATGATTAAGTGTATGTAACACATCGCGCCTGTAGTTTATTCTCCTTGGAGATTTTGAAGCAAAACGTTTATCCATTCCTACTTATGCCGCAAAACAAATCTCAACCACCAAAATCTTTCAAGGCTTGACAGCCAACTAGTTTGATCTAAACCTCGTGGCTTTCAAAGTGCCAAGAAGCATTACTTCGTCTTGACATAGGAAAATCTAACTAAAGCATTGTAAAGCACAATAAAGTGATAAACTAACCCAACAACGTACCACAAAAATTCAGAATAATTCTTTCTCATAAACCACAGACTTTGCCTTTTAGATACTTTCATCATGGCCATGCAAAAATCTCTCTCTATGTATCACAGATCACCATAGTAGTTGGATTTATGTTCTCTTGTTTCAGAAAAGATAAATCCTTTTGCCTACCCTCTAAGCCAAGCAACTCTTCTTCTGCTTGAAATTTCATCTTATCAAATAATCAAAACTGGTTCTTGATGGATAGAAGAAGATTGCAAGTGATTGAACATGCAAGTGAAGACTTGTGTTGTTTTGTTCTGGGATCAGGATTCAGTGGAGTCCTCTGGAGAACACTTCTCGTGGCTTATTTGCAAGTATTGGTCAAGTGGCAATGGGAATGGGATTTGGTATTTCACCAAATCCACAGAATCTTAGGATGGACTGCACCACAAAACTACTGAGCTCCACATACATGAGATATGTGCCTGTGCCGGATTTGGGTTTTCGGGTCAGTGGAGTTGAAGAGTTGGTGATGGAAGAAGTACTAGAGATTAAAGAAGAAGCAGAGGTTGTGACCATGAACAAGATGAAGAACAGAATACATGGTTTTGGAATGAAAATCAAGATTGGTAATGCATCACTAAGAAGGCTGCTGAGTGGAGCCATAGCAGGTGTTGTGTCAAGGACAGCAGTTGCACCATTGGAGACCATAAGGACCAACTTAATGGTGGGGAGCTGTGGCAACTCATCCAATGCAGTATTTCAATCCATCATGGGAGCTGATGGATGGCAAGGCTTGTATAGAGGCAATTTGGTTAATGTCATTCGCGTAGCGCCAAGCAAGGGGATTGAGGTATGTTTGGTTGAACTCTTAACCACTAGAGCTACAAGTCGCGCAACTCTAGTCCTTGATCATTGATCCAAAAACTTGAGAAAACATGCTAGTTTATGTTTGCTGATGGATACTTACTTTGTGCAGTTATTTGTGTTTGATATGGTGAACAAGTACTTGACAAGACCAGGGGAAGAGCTGAAAGTCCCTATTCCTGCTTCATCAATCGCTGGCGCCCTTGCTGGATTTAGCTCAACCTTGTGTACATACCCTCTTGAGCTGTTAAAAACACGATTTACTGTCCAGGTAAACTCAATAATATATAGCCTGAAAGGAGGGACTGGTTTTATTCATTAGCTTGTTTTCTTAGAGTTGATACATTACTCAGACAATTTAATTTGATTGCAGAGAGGAGTGTACAAGAACTTTTTCGATGCATTCTCCAAGATTGTGAAAGAGGGAGGACCTGGAGAGCTGTACATAGGCCTTACACCAAGTCTAATAGGAGTAATCCCATATGCTGCCTCCAACTATTTCGCTTATGATACACTCTCAAAAGCTTACAAGAAGGCTTCCAAGAAGGAGGAAATCGGAAATGTAATGACGCTGTTGATTGGATCAGCATCTGCTGCATTTTCAAGCAGCGCAACTTTCCCACTTGAGGTTGCTCGGAAGCAAATGCAGGTCAATGGGAGACAATACAAACACATACTTCATGCTCTTTGTAGCATATTTGAAAGTGAAGGACTCGCTGGTTTGTACAGAGGGTTAGGGCCAAGCTGCATGAAGCTGGTTCCTGCTGCTGGGATATCCTTCATGTGCTACGAAGCATGCAAGAGGATACTCGCTGAGAACGAGAATCAGGAAGAAATCTAAGACTTACTGAAAAACAAGACTTTGCAATTTTGAATGGCTTTTAGTTCATCAAGCAAGGTTTGTATACAGCTGCTGAGCTTAATATTGGCCCCCAAACATGTACAGTAATTGTTTTGGTCAATTCATTCTATGGCATTTTTCAACTTTTCATCATAAACATGTAGATTCACAATGAATAGAAGGGAAACGAAGAGTCAGAGAGATAACTTTCCATTGATATATTCACCTGAGGCTTTGGATCATAACAACCATAATGTGAAAGCATGCTGTCAAAATACATACTACGAGATTAGGTTCATTACAAAAGGATCACATCCTAACACAAAACGAAACTAGCTTCTTGATACTATGAAGGTCAAGAGGCAAGTTAGCTCAGCAATGCTTTCAAGTACTTGTTAGGACCATTTCCCAAAAGATATTAGGTTGAAATCCTCCTACTTGTAGTTAGTCCCCACTCTTCCAAAACTATTTTTTTCACCATTATCTATAAATACCACTCCTCAATTACTGTTAACATGACAATCCTGCGGATCTATTCCCACCCACCAGCAACGATATTCTCATAATTTCCAAAGCTCGATGAACCAGCAGTACCAACAGCATCAGTTTCACCCCCATTATAAGAAGCACCATTATAGGAAGCAGCAGGCTCATTCACATAAGAATTTCCATAATTTCCTCCATATCCAGATGAATCAGCAGCATATGATCCCGAAGCATCATGAAAAGTAGTAGCAGCCACACCCACAGAAGAATCATCATAACCATAACTACCTGAACCATAGTGATTCTCACTCCTACGGAAGTCATATCCACCAAAGTTACTGCTACCACCATACCTTTGGCTCTGGTCTCCACCATAAGGCGATGATTCTTTAGCATAATCATTAAGCCAATTAGGAACCTCCTGCTTTGCTTCCTTCATCAACTCCACTAGAGACTTTGCAAGTGGCTGGTTCTTTTCACTGAAGAAAGCAGTTGCAAGACCAGATTTACCAGCACGTCCAGTCCGACCAATTCTGTGAACATAATCATCTATGCTCTTCGGAAAGTCAAAATTGATGACATGGGCAACATGAGGAATATCTAAACCTCGTGAAGCAACATCTGTTGCAACCAGTATTGGAGTCGTGCCACATTTGAACAATCTCAATGCTCGTTCCCTCTCCTACAAATTTGACAAGCAAAATATGATTGCAGGTAGGGGAAAGGAATAACAGTTTTACAAACGGTCAACCATAAAAAGGGTAGATGGAAATACAGCAACATCTCAGATAAGAGATTCTAACCATTTGCACTTTGTCACCATGTATTGCTATTGCGGGGAATCCATTCCTGGACAACCAGTTCTCTAACTGATTTGCTCCTTTCTTGGTTTCAACAAAGACCAAGGTTAAAGCAAGCTGAAACACAAACAATAATGTAGCAACAGTTCAGAACAAATATGCGCCATTCATAATCCTAACAGATCTGTCATTACCAAATCAATACTAGCTACTAAATAACATGTTGAAATCATACCTTCCCATGAGTTCCACTGTCCCTCTGATTCTTAAGAAGACCGCATAAATGCTGAGTTTTGTCCATATCTCTGACAAACACTACCTTTTGTGCTATAAGATCAGTGCTTGACCCGACTTTCCCAACAGTCAGAAATATGTAGTTCTTCAAGAAATCCGCAGCAAGCCTCTACAAGAAACATAAATGATAAGAAAGACATAGAAAACGTATAGACATAGGTCCCTCAAAGTTATGTCATAATATATGCACCCTATGCCAATGGCTAATTTCAACATGTACCACCACAAACAAAAAATGACAAAACTTTCGGCTTAACGGATTCCTCAACTATAGATGACACATTTTTCATTGAAATATAAAAACCCATATAGATACACATTTTAAAGTTAACATTTACCCACCTGTATTTCATCAGGGAATGTTGCACTGAACAGTAAAGTTTGCCTTGCACCTGGGGGTGGCATGTCCATCCGTTGAACAATCTTCCTTATTTGAGGTTCAAATCCCATGTCCAACATCCTATCAGCCTCATCTAGTGCCAAGTACTTGATCATCTTGAGGGAAACTCGTGACCTTTCAATCATGTCCACCAAACGCCCTGGAGTGGCAACTAGGATGTCAACTCCTCTCTCCAGATCATGAAGCTGCACAGTCAATGTAGGCATCATGTACTGATAAACAATATTTTCATGTCTCTAAATCATCTATTAGAAAATAATGCTTCATGATTAACACCACAGTCATACTGCATCGGACTATCTGCTATCTTACAAGTAGATATCATAACTCAATGTGCAAACGAAAGAAGAGTTGTAATTGAGAAGCACAGAGAATAGGTAATCAAAATGAACACCATCTATCCTTGTCGACCTTATGGCAAGTAACAGAAGTCTTGAAAATAACATTACAAATTTAAAAATCCACCAGTAACCCAATTCGATTAGCAGATACCAAGTTCAACAACAAGCACAGAGCAACAAACCACAAACAGAGCGTAGCCTAGTGACGAAATGCAACACTTCAAACCCCATAGAAACAAACCTGCTGAGTCATCGGCGCCCCACCATAAACAACAGCCACCTTCACCCCACTCTGATAAGCAAACTTCTTAGATTCCTCATATATCTGCAGCAAGAGCATTCAACACCATCAAAACCATAACATGTTAAGATCAAAACCACAATGTACCTTAAACCTGCAAAAACAAACACAAACCTGACTAGCCAGCTCTCTCGTCGGAGACAAAATCAGCGCAAACGGAAACACGGTCCACCCATCATCACTCTGAGACCTCCCCTGAGACACATTCAACACTCCACTGATGATCGGGAAGCAAAAAGCCGCCGTCTTTCCGGACCCAGTCTGAGCACACGCCATCAGGTCCCTTCCGGCCAAGGCTATCGGAATCGCGTGGCGCTGCACCGGCGTCGGCTTCACGTACCTACACCTCTTGACGTTGTTGTTCAAGCACTCCCCCAAATCAATCTCCTCGAAACTCCCCGCCGGCGCCGGCACGTCCTCCCCGCTCGCCTCCACCGGAATATCCTCGTAAGCATCGAAATTGATACCCGCACTGCTGACGTCACCGCCCTCACTCACTGTCACCTGCTCGAGCTTCTCGCACACGTCGTCATGCACCGCCGTCCTCGGCGGCGGCGGCGCCCAGCCCCGACTCCGGCCGCCTCCACGATAACCACCTCGACCTCCGCCGCGAAACGGACCGGTCCGGCCGCCTCCGCGATAACCACCGTACTGAGCCGGCTCACCAAACCCTCGGCCGTACGAGGCGTAACCGCCGCCTCCTCCGCCGCCGGAGTAGCGGAGATGCGGAGGGACGTAGGAGGCGGAGTTGAGAGGGCGGCGAGTCTGGTTCCGGGTCGACTCGGTGACCGCTTCGGCCCAAGACATGGTCCTCAGGCTCATGATCACACCGGAAAATCAAAAATGCAAGCTTTAAATAAAATGGGAGAGACCCAAAACAAAGCTGGCAGAAAGCTGAGAGCTTTCTGGGCTTTGTTGAGATTTGGGGGTGAAGAAGATGATGGGTCTGGGTTTATATATATATAATGTGAGAGAGAAATTGAAAGGGTTTTAGGGGAAGAAGATGTACGGACTGAGAGAGTGAGGTGGTGGTGGGTGTGGGTTTGGTTTAATGGTCTCGACGTATTTGGTGAAAATGACTTGGGGTGGAGAGAGAGGGAAAAAGTGCTATTTTTTTTAAAGCTTTGTTTTTGTCCTTGTCCCCCATTAAAATACCTGCAAAACCCTAATTGAGATTCTGAAAAACAAAGGACCTGCAACCAATGGGAGTCTCAGCCTTACGGGGTAAGGCTAGTTTTTGTACTAATAACTTCAGAATTAAGTTACTAGTAATTTCGGTATACTAGATAAAGAGAGTCATTTTAATGAGGATTTTTAAGTCGAAGATTTTTCGGTTTATGGTTTAAAAAGTTTATTTTTCGATCACATTTTGATATCTCATCCGTTTAATTTTTATGTTTATATGAGTAGATCATTTCTATAAATTTTCAGCTAAATTGGTGTTCGTTAAAATAACAAACTATATCAAATTAATGGACGAACCAAATATGTCAAATATGAATCGTTCAAGTTCATAATTGATAAATCACACTTATGAATACCTTAACAATTTTTAATATATCTGAAAATTTAGAGAAATGATCTACTCATAAGTACTTATAAACTGAATGGTCAAGATGTGAATATAAGATCGAAATGTGGGATAAGCCGAAAAGTACTCAACTTAAGGGTCCTTATTAGAAGAGCTTTCCTAGATAAATGAAGGTCGTTAGTAATTTTACTTGTATTACTGAACAAAATTCATTAGTAACTTCGTGAGTTTGGTGTTCGGTTTAGCTAGAAGGCTCAGCCCTACATTCGGTATTGTTTATTATGTTAATCTTGCATCAAGGAACATGACACGTAAACCTGACCTACGGATAAATGATTATATAGATCCTCGTAGAAAAATCCTTAAATCATACTCTTTTGTCTACCATTATTATTTGTTGTGAGTTCTGTTTTTGTCCACCGTTATTATTTATCGTGAGTTCTTGTAATAGATTTGGTGTTGCATTTGAGGTATTTGATTAATTAGAAAAAATATCACGTGGGAGAGTGGAAGAAATTTTCTGTTATAGCGCGCGTGGTTTTGAGGCAGGGGACGCCTGAGAAGGCTGGGATTTTTCGGATGACGAAAATAGCCTAAATGTTTCGAGTTTATGTTGGGGAGGTCCTGTGTTATGTGACGTGGGGAGATTTGTGTGGGGGTAGTAGGGAGATTTGTGTGGGGGCGTTGGGTAGAGCCGTAGAGGAATGCTGCTTTTGGAAAATATCTTCGACGTTTGGGTGTTAGTCTACACGCGTATGAATGCGGGTGGAGTTTGATTATTGAGATTTGAGAAGGTACACGGCCTGGAGGGTATAATGGGCATTTGCGTGATCATATAATGTTAAGTGTGTTAGTGACTTGGTGTTCCCCGAGGATTCATAATCACATTTTGTTTTGATTAAGCCATTTGAAAATGTTTTGACTGAGAAGATTAATGGACCAATTACATAAAAGTCAACTTTAAGACATTTTATCTTATAGAGGTCCACCCAAACATTTTTACCTATATAAGTCCACCCAAGCTTAAATAAAGGTATTGAAGTTCAACTAAATTACAGACTGACATCCAACAAAAAAATTAGATTTTCTCTCTTATATTTACAAAAATGTCACTAATGTAAAAATTCAACAACCACTCTCCTCCTCAGAAAAGTCTCCGGTAGACCTCAGGCGAGGTCTCCGACCGACCTCCGCGATGTCTCCGGCCAACTTCCGGCGAGGTTTCCGACAGTTACGAAAGCTACTACCGCCAGCAAGAAAAGATATTACCGTCAGCAAGAAAAACTACTATCCCTAGCTAGGAAAGCTACTACCACCGACTACAAAAGCTACTACCTCTAGCAACAAAAACTATTATCCTTAGCTATAAAAACTACTACAACCAACAATAAAAGCTACTACCACTTACTACAAAAGTTACTACAGCCACTAACAAAAGCTACTACTGCCGCCGCAAACAAAAGCTACTACTAACAACAAAAGCTACTACAACCGGCAACAAAAGCTACTATCCCTACCTACAAAAGCTACTACAACCAACAACAAAAGCTACTATTGCAACAGACAAAAACTACTACCAAACCGAACAAAAGCTACTATGAAGCAGAACAAAAACTACTATTATCGACAACAAAAAATACTACCAAACAGAACAAAAGCTACCATGAAGCAGAACAAAAACTACTATTACCGACAACAAAAGCTACTACCGCATGCAACAAAAACTACTACTGTAGGCAACAAAAGCTACTACCGTAGGCAAAAAAAGCTATAAAACAGAACAAAAGCTACTGTTACCAGCAACAAAAGCTACTCCCTTACAGATTGATCATCCAAGATTGAAGCCCCAATTTCCCACACACACTCTAAAACCAAAAAATAATGAAACACCTTCAATTCCATATTGGACGTCGCCGACGACAGTGCCGAGCTCAATCTTTGTTGATGAATCGGCGTTAAATCCCTATCTCATCAGTTGAAGCTCCATCTCGAGCTCAATTATGCACGCTTGATTGTCTATTGAAGCTGCGTCTTCAACCTCTTCACCTCGCATGGCAGAAGAATGAAATCTGCTATGACTTGTAGTTGAACAGGTGGTCTCATCGTTCGGATTTGAAGATTCGAGACCGATCTATTATGGTGCGTCTTTGTTCGACTCGCCTCCGGCTGAGAACGTTGCCGGAAATTGAATCGTCGAGAGAAATTGACGACGAACTTCGATCTAAGATCCTTGGCGATTGTTACAAGCCCTCACCGATTTAGTAGACAGAGGTGGAACCCAACAACAAGGACGAGGCCTATAAGCTTCTGCAACTCAATTAGAGGGAGAGAGAAAGAACGTGGTTCTGCGTGAAAATGAAGGTAAGGGTACTTTGGGTGTAAAATAATATTAAGCTGATGGATTTGGGTGATAAGGTGGACTTATGTGGGTAAAAAGATTAGAGTGGACTTGTGTAGAAGAAAATGTTTAAAAGATGACTTTTACGAAATTTTCTAAAGATTAAACAAGTATTTGAATTTTGTAAACAAAACAAACTATTTTAATTTCAAATAAATTTTTTTTCAATAATTTCGGCTTTCGAACAGAGGAGAATAATCATCTAATCTAATAAATGACATTCAACGTCTATCTACTTCCTTCGATTCACTTGAGTTTGACATATTTAATGAGAAACAAATTTTCTTGTCAACGCGGTTGCAAACTTTGGCCATTTGACATCCGTTGCAAGCCGGAATCAAAGTCTCCCTCTTTCTGACTCTACGCTTTCAATTTTGATTTTCATAGTATAGGTTGTGTTAGAGGTTTTTTTTTTTTTTTTTTTGTAATTGTGTTTGTACTTTATTTCATTATCGAAAAACAATTTAGCTGTTCCCTTTTAAAAAAGAAAATTTAACTGTTTAAATGATAAAAAATAGAGTAAATTTCAGTTTACTCCCCTGAACTTTATGTCTAAAATCAGTTCGATACCTCTTTTTTTTTTTAATCAGTTTCATCCCTAAACTTTCAAAATGACATCAATCTCGACCAAAATAACTAAAATAACCCTTGTTAATCTTTTTACCTTTTTTACCCTCTTTCTCTCTCTCTCTCTCTCTCTCTTCTCTCTCTCTCTCTCTCTCTCTCTCTCTCCTCCCTCTCTCTCTCCCCCCATTACCGCCCAGCTCCGACCACATGTCCGGCGCCGGCATCCACCCCTACCAGCAATGGGCCCCGGCGACAGCCCCTCCTCCTCCCCCAACCGTCATCGCCGCCGCGCCTCCACCTCCTCCTCACCACCTCGTCGACAACAATCTTCCCAAGCTTGGTTCTCTCTCCTTTTTCCCACATATCACCAGTCTCCCTCCACTTGCCACCACCATTCCCACTCTCCATTTCCATCACCACCGCATTGCGGTAATACTCGTCCACCGGCACCACCTCCGCTATAGTCCTGGCCTCTCCATACCCTCCCATCACCCAAAACTCATTCTCCTCCTCATCACTAGCAAAGAACCCCACACACCCGGCCCGAAAGCTTGGCAGCCCTTCCATGGCCACCTACTCGTCTTTGCACACGTCATACCTCTCCACCGAGCTCATCTTGCTCCGGCGCGGCTGAACACGGTGTGGCGGGAGCCGCCTCCGGCGACGATGATCTGGTCAGAATCGGGAACCCTCGCACATGCGAAGCTCCCGCGCGGGGAGAGCATCGGCGCTCCCACTTGGCGGTGGTGAAGTCAAACCGGAAGACCGTGGACGACGACGAGGGCGGTCGATGGGGAAGGAGCGGGCGTCGAAGAGAGAGTTGTCGAGGATGTAGAGGTGGGGCCCGATCGTAACGGCGGTGAAGTTGCAATGGCCGTAGAGCTGGGCGTTGTAGGAGGTTGAGGATGTAGAGGTGGGGCCCGATCATAACGGCGGTGAAGTTGCAGTGGCCGTAGAGTGGGCGTTGCAGGAGGTTGAGAAGGAGGAGGGTGAGGCGTGGCGGCGATGACGGCCGGGGGAGGAGGAGGGGCTGCCGTCGGGGCCATTGCTGGTAGGGGTGGATGCCGGCGCCGGACATGTGGTCGGAGCTGGGCGATAATTGGGGGGGGGGAGAGAGAGAGGGTAAAAAAGAAAGGGTAAAAAGATTAAGAAATGTTATTTTAATCATTTTGGTCGAGATTGATGTCATTTTGAAAGTTTAGGGATGAAACTGATTAAAAAAAAGATGAGATATCGAACTGATTTTAGACATAAAGTTCAAGGGAGTAAACTGAAATTTACTCTAAAAAATAACAGGCTAATTATTTGTGGCCAATTATTTCGTTTGAGCCCAATTATTTCGCTTTAGATTCCATCCTGTGGGACATTATATACATGTGCAGTTGATAATTGAATTGAAGGATCAAATATTCTAACAAATAACGAAACAAGGAAGAAATAGCCATTAGAAAAACATATGTTGGACCAGAATACGGATGTATTATTGATTTGCATTTGAGGTGGTCATGAATACAGCGTTAGTATGAGAAGTTTGAACCGCCAGTATAGAAGAAATTAAGCAGAATGCATATTACAATTTTCCCTTATGGCATAGGATACATTGCAACAAAATGAATGCAAGTGATAGATGAGAAATCATCAAGTCTGGATAAAAGGTAGGATTACAAATTAAAGTGGCACACAGAATAGAATAGTGCAGAAGATGAATTAAGTTAAAGTGATTAGAGCACAAAGCAACCAAGGGTAAGAGGGGGAAAGGTAGAGTCTGGACGTATATGATATTCGAAAATGCGAGGAGGCTGGAATTGGGCAGTGAAACAATTCTTCCTGTCCTTGTCGACCTTGGAGATATCAAATTCGAATTGAAATGGTATGGCAGCACCTTGTACAGTATAAATCATCACAAGCCTATTTTCTTTATAGGCTTCATAAGCAGGTTTTCTGATACAGGTGGTGACAAGGCACACATTGTTTCCCCCTAAATGGAACAAATGACAGTCACCCAGTTGTTGAGGGAGCGCAGCAACTGGCAGCTTCATCTCCATTATTTCACTGATATCTTCCTGGTTTTTATCCAAGGACATAAGATGAACTACTAGACTATTCCGGAAAAAGCCACCATCTTTAACCGAAAAGAGCAACTTTTTGTTACTGCGTTCTAGCTGCGGCAAGTCCACCACTAGAGCTTGGCCTGTAAACGGGAAAGGGCCGCCTTGGCACATGCTGGGGACTCTCCTCCATTCTGGGTCACCGGCCGCAAGGTCAAAGCAGCAAATGGAAGGGTCCTGTTTAAGGTAGTTGCGGTAGTAGTTTTCGTCGCCCTCTGGCACTGGGGTAGACATAAACAATTTGGTTCCGGCTATTGCATAAGAGTAGAGGAGGCCATGATTAGGATATTTTGGCAGACGTGACCAAGTACCATGTTGGGGGTCAAATACCTCAAATGAAACGTAAGTGTTATACTCTTAAGGGACAGTACAGAGTTTGCCGGCAAACTCAGTCATCAACGGTTTATGCTTCCCTCCGTTCAAAGCGGGCATCTTGACTATTCCTTGGTTGGGGTCATGGACATCAAACGCATATGCATCTGTGGTGGCAAGAGGGCCGAATGGGAATCCGAAAACCGGATCGGAGTTGGGTTTCAAGCCGCTGGCGAAAACAATCTTGGAGCCCAAAACACCGCAACCCCCTTCATATGGGAGATCATCGTCGACCAGATTCGCCACTTGTCTTAATTCTAATTTCACCGACGACGACGACGACAACAAATCGGAAAGATTGATGGAACGAACAACATAAGAAAACTCCCAGGCTCATACCCCGCAGGAGGGATGGACTTTTTGTAAGTTTCAAAGCTACAAATGATGATGGTACGGCTATATATAGACATGTTGTTCTTAATCACACGGTTGGATTTACGTTTCCTGATAACAATTGGATCAGAGGTCCTGATTATTATTGGATTTGGATTGGAATCCAGTAGATAGTTGGGCTCAAACGAAAACTCGGCCCAGTTGCTTTATAATTATTCCCGTCCTTTTTTTTTTAAATTAATACGTAACGACCAACCCCACTTTAAACGTCATGAAGAGTCATGGCCTAAGTTTGTAGATAGGTCTAGCTGCGGTAAGATCATTGCTTGTCATAAAAAGTCTTTTAGCTTTGTAGAGGATAATTGCTTGCTTCTGGTTCATTTTAAATCCAATTGTGATATCATACATCATAATTTGCGGTTTAAGTTCTAGTTTAGCTGCTTCATCAATTCCATCTTATAATGTCACACATCGAAAGTAAAATTCTTATATTGTTTTGGTTTTCAACATTGTATTTTTGTTAATTCAAAAAATTATTATGTTTCTATCTTTAAATCTTTATTATGATTACGTAATATATTACATATTATATTATTATGTGAGATTGCTTTTAATAATCGATTCAATTCACCATATTGGAACTTCGGACAATGTAACCCGAGCAAGATCGTGGATGAATCTTTTGATTTTGATTTGATTTGTGAGAGACCGAAATGGAATGCCAAATCAACCTCTTTTCGTTTTCACCAACCAAATCCTTGTCATTTTTCAAGTCGTTTACAACAAATGGGCCGCAAACTTCAAACGTGTACCAACCACACTTCAACACTTGGCTCATTTTCATCACCCTTGGACGTTGACAATGCAAAAAGGGCACTTGTTGTAATGTCACATTTGCTTCATATAATACTTATCTACCTTTTGTTATTTATGCTATATAAAAAGAAACATTCTTGATTTGGCTTTTTAACACATTTGCTAATCTCCATAAAGTCAGGGTTTGATTGATAAATTACAAGTGTTTGTGGTAGCGATATTGACCCAAATGATATCTGAATTAAACAAAGAACAAAGTTAGGAAAAAAAAATATTACACAATTATTAAGAAAAACGTTGTACTCGCAAGTGATATTATCAGAATCTGATTATCGATCCATACAAGTTATCCATATTACAACTCTAATTAGTTCCTTTTAATACAAGTAAGAATTTTCAATTCACGCAAAAATCATTGACTATCAAATTATTTAAAAGCAACAAATAAATATTAAAATCTGATTATCGATCCATATAAGTTATCCGTATTACAACCCTAATTAGTTTCCTTCTAATACAAGCAAGATTTTCCAATTCACGCAAAAGTCATTGACTACCAAATTATTTAGAAGCAACAAAGAAGTGTGTAAGGAAAAAAAAATAAAGAAGACGGCGACGATGGCCAAGAAAATAGGAAAAGTCTCCCGTCTAATCCAAGCGGGGGGCACATCCGTCATTTCCACGAAACCGGAACTCTTATATATAACCTGGAAAATGGCGAGGCTCTTTCTTCAACTACTAAACGTTGCGTTTGAAAAATCAAAGAAAAAAAAAAATATCCAAAGAAAACCAGAAGACGAAGGAGAATCGTTGAAGGCGAAGGCGAAAATGGGAGCGGTGAAGAACATCTGGAACGCCAAAGAAGTAGCTGAAGCTCCAGATAACTCTCCCATCCAAATCCGCTTTTCTTCTCAATCCGTCGACCCTTCCCTCCCTCTCCCCCAAATCACGCCGCTCGTCACGTCCGTTTCTCACTCTCTGCATTTTCCGGTGCTTCGTTTTCAATTTTGTCGCCGGAGAAAAAAAATTAAACGGCGTGATTCGGATTTGTGTGGTTCGGATTGATTTGATTGTGATTTGTTTGGATTTGCAGAAAGCTGTGCAAGGATCTGTTCAAGGAATGGTCGGATTTGGACGATTCTCGCTTCTCCGTCGAGACGGTTTCCGGCGGCATCACGAATCTCTGTGAGTGTTTCGGTTTTTGTGTGTTTGATGAATTGGAATTGGTTCATGTGAAAATTGCGATCCGCTATTAGTTTTTGATTGAGCTGTTTGTTAATTGATGTAGTGCTGAAGGCTACTGTGAAGGAGGATGATGGAAATGAGGTTTCGGTGACAGTGAGGCTGTATGGACCTAACACTGATTATGTGATCAATCGCGAGCGTGAATTGCAGGTAGTTTTTGTGAGCATTTATAGCTGTTGGAGTATTTTTCGTGTCGATAATGTTTGCTGAGATTAGTTGTATATGCTGGAAGGTGTAACTGTGTGCTGTGTTTCGCTTGGTTAGGTTAGTTTTGTGTGTGGTTCACTTTTGTAATTGCTTGCTGTGTATCTGTTCAGGCAATCAAGTACCTCTCGGCTGCAGGGTTTGGTGCGAGTTTGCTTGCAGTTTTTGGAAATGGAATGGTGCAGTCGTTTATAAATGCACGTACACTCATCCCATTAGGTAGGTGATGTATATTTCTTTGATAAGTAGCATCCAATTAATGAAAGAAGTTCCGATGGGAAGCAAATGTGTAAAAAATTGAACTGAACATCATTCTCAAAAATGTTTTTGGAGCATCCTCTTCAGTTTAAAGTGGTGTACAAAATTCAAGATGAGGATATCATTTTCATTGAAATAAATCATATGCATTTTCAGGGTTCTTGGTGAACTGAATCAGTCTATTGACATGATCTTAAATTCTTCCCATCTCGGCAGACATGAGAGTTCCAAAGCTGGCTGCTGATATTGCCAAGGAACTACACCGGTTCCATCAGGTGGAAATTCCAGGTTCTAAGGAACCTCAGCTGTGGAACGACATTTTCAAGTTCTACGAGAAAGGTATCTGTTGTTTGAAGATCAGTTACCAGTCTTTGTGTTCTGCTCTAGAAGTGGTCTGTTTGTTGGCTGGTTGACAATTGCTTAACTTTAAATTCAGTTCATATGTGCAATTTTCTCATTGTTGAGTTGCCTCCTTGTTGCAGCCTCTGCTCTTGAATTTGATGACAGTGAGAAGCAGAAGATCTACGAAACCATTTCATTTAGTGAAGTTCACAATGAACTCGTTGAGCTCAAGGTATCTCTACTATTGTTGTTACTTGGTTGTTCTTGTTGCGGATTTTATGATTATACTGTGCACTAGTGGTATTTAATCCAAGATGCCTCCGCTGATAATGGAACAGGAACTGACTAGCCATTTTAATGCTCCCGTGGTTTTTTGTCACAATGACTTGCTTTCTGGAAATATAATGGTGAATGACGAAGAAGGTATTCTACTATGTGCTCTTCTTTTTAGCCTTTCCTATTGCTGACTCCTGCAAATTGTATTACCTTATATTGTTTGTAAGAGTTATTTCTGGTCTTGTTGCTTTAAATTATGAGCATCTTATGCTTTGCGAATGAACAAAAGTCAAATAGATTCCATGTATGTTTGTCAGCGTATTTGGCTCAAGAATAATTTTATTAACTTGTAAAATGAACTAGTATCTATTGTTTTCTGCTTTTTAGTCTACTTACAGTTCTTGTCTGATGATTATCCAGATAAACTCTACTTCATTGATTTTGAGTATGGATCATACAATTACAGAGGCTTTGACATTGGTAATCACTTCAATGAATATGCAGGCTATGAATGTGACTACAGCTTGTATGTTTCTCCCACTCTCTCTCTCTCTCTCATTTATTTATACTATTTTGTTAGCTGCAGAAGATTACCTTCGCATGTGTTTTAAATGCAGATACCCAACCAAGGAAGAACAATACCATTTCTTCAGGCATTATTTGGGACCTGAAAAACCACAAGAGGTACATCACATATATATATTTTTCTCAAATATGTTGGTGAAAACAATCATATGGGGTGGTAGTTGATTATATTTTTCTCAGATTCACTGTGCCATTTGTTATAAAGGTTTCAGCATATTCAAGTTTGGTAAAACTTTTCCATTGTTTTAACACCAACAGGTATCGGACAAAGATCTTGAAGCTCTATATGTTGAGGCAAATACATATATGTTAGCTTCGCACTTGTACTGGGCTTTATGGGGATTAATCCAGGTAACATCCCTGTTTCTCAAGTTAGGCTCCTCCACAGCAACCGTCTATCAAATTCATCTTTATTCATATTCGAGTCAATAATGTGCAGGCAAAGTTTTCCCCAATCGAGTTCGATTATCTCAGTTATTTCTTTCTGCGATACAACGAATACAAAAAGCAGAAGGAAAAGTGCTTATTGTTGGCAAGATCATTCCTCTCACGATCTAATGCAGGGTAACGCGTAACGCACAAGCACCTGCCTGTATGTTATGAATATGTAGGGAATGCTATTCTTTTTAGTCTGTTACCATCAGGTGATGTTGTAATATTTTTTTTTGTAGCGATGAAAATTAGACAATACGAGCAAATAACTTGTATTAGGGGCTCTCCGAAGCACTGTAATGCAAAGAACTAGTGTATTCTATCAATGTAATATTTTTGTGCTCTCATCCATGTCAACAGTTGTGAGAACATTCTTGATTAAATTTGTTGAATATTACTTGCAGCAATGCAACAAAAAAGGATGGAATTAATCCTAGTAACCTGTGTTTCAATGTAGATGTTTATAACAAAAGAAAGTCCACAAAACAAACATCCTTGAACATCCAGCAAAGATCGCTATGTTATATGTGTGTACCATATAATATGGCGATCCTTCGGCATTCTCTACATATAACATATATGGTCCATTAATCCAAAAACATATAAACCAAAGAAAGCATCTTTGGTTTTCAGTGCAATTTACAGTTCTAAGCTTGAAGAACCTGGCAGTGAACTATGTGACTTTTCAGGCGGTTTCTGCCGGCAAGGCTTGACCACAGATTTGTGACCATAGTCCTGAACTGCCCTTTGCCTGCTAGAGTTTCCCATAGATGTTCAGCACTTGCTCCACCAGCATCATTTGATTTTGAAACATCAACGAGTGAAATACTCATATTATTTCGGATGATGCAGAGTTTACCGTTAAGGGGAACCAGGGAAGCTGCCTCTAAGGCCCTAGAGTTACCCAAATGTATCTTACTGTCGATATGCTTGCTCCAAGAATCAGTTGCTTCATCGTAGACTCTGAGTTTGCAGCCATCCTTGCACTCCAAAGCATAGAGATGCCCATTTAAAGAAGCACTTGGGTTTCTCCAGCCTGCAACCATCCCATCATACACTGAGTCCCAGCTGTCATTTTCCGGTTGATAGACCTCACTCAGGACTTGTCGATGAGACCCTAGCCCCTTCAAGAACCATTTGCCTTCGTAAACAACCCCGATGAAAGGCACCATTGCAGTGCTCATATCTGAAATGAAGGACCATCTATTCTTGTTAGGATCATAGACTTCTGCTGATCTCAAGGACCTATGCACCCCCTCATTCTCTCCACCAGCAACATAGAGGCAGTTATTTATAACACATGAGCCAAAAAAATGTCGTCTCCGAAGCATATCTGGGGCACGATGCCATTTATTAGTCCTGGCACTGTAAAAAATGACTCGTCTCATTGATCCCTTTAGAGGGTCTTTTCCTCCAAACAGATAGAGGTGACAGCCACCGAGTACAGCACAACCAAATCCAAGGGCTTCAGAATATTCCTTAGGGACAGGAGGAAGGGACTGCCAAAGCTGGTATACGGGGTCAAAGGCATGCCAAGATATTTTCCCATCTCGATCTCTTTTAATCAAGTATATCCATTCTTCAGCAATGCCAATGCTCTTACGTAGAGAATAAAAGAAGTTGCCAGCCAAAAGACGATACCATCTTTTGCAAACTAGGCGCAGCTTGCGATGCTCCACTCTTGGAACCCGAATTAGGCAAGCAATAGCAAGATCATCAGGGAGTCCAGGAAGAAGAGGGGATTGATTACGGCTACTCTCACCACGTCCAGGCTTACTTCTAGTTGGATGAATGGATGCTTTAATGTCTGGTTGAAGACAAAGCTTTGCCCCAGGTACATACTTTTTTGCTCCAGCAACAGTTTTAAGTCCAGCATCAACTCTGCATAAACATGCTGTGCTATCCACCTGGAAAGGTACATGTGTAATAATTAATTACTTGTGAATAATTCTATCATTATTTCTAATTAGGCAGATAAAAACTTGTGCGGATTAGTGCTTGAGACTGTTAGTCTATCATGACTGGGGGGAAATTAAAGCTCCTTTCAAATACTTGTGCAAACTGTTACTCTAATGTTATGAAAGGGTTTGCAGCCAATTTTCAAGGCATATGAAACTAGAGCAATAGCAGTTACCAAACAGAATGCCATGACAGTTAATAAAAGAAAGTTTCAAACTGAGACAAGCATATTTCTACCAGTCCATCTGTTCGAAACCTATATGTTTAAACACCACATATGAATCTTTACCTAAAACCAACTGTCAACAGCTCATACAAACCTGGAAACCAACAAGAGACAAAAAAAATAAGTGCAAAGTTTCATTTAGCTTGAAGCCAAAATTTACATCCACTTGATCTTGATGATTGTCTCTTTTGTGATCTTGATGTCCGACTACTCCTCATTTAGCGTTTCCTATACCTCTCATGGCCTAGGCAAACCATGCAGATAAGTGCATCACTAAAGGAAATTCAGATTGTAGTTGCAAATTGGAACCAGTCCAGCATACTCATTTTTCTTTCCTCCCTCAAACGGAACTGAACCATCATGCCTATAAATTTTCATCCTCATTTGACAGGCAAGGAACAGTCTTTCGGGATTGAAGGAGAGCAGATGACCTTAATGACCATCTATTGACTTCTTAAAAATAACTTCATCATAGATTCTTGGACAGGAGATATCTTCAAGCTAAGTTTGATAGAATAACTAAATTGTATTCAGGAAGAGAGGTAAAGTCTACATTTTGAACTAAAAGTAAACTCTGGGGGGCGCTAGAGTAGCTCTCCTTAGTCTTTCCTCATCTAGGCAAAATCAGTAGAAATGACTTGACACAATTAACACACACTCATGAGACATGAAAATAAACGATTTTGAAGATGTAAGCTTCAAATAAAGGAAATCAAAGCCATTTATATAATCATAATTCCCTTGCATGAAACAGATTATGATATGATTATAGGAAGCAAAACATTCCAACAGCAGAAAAAGTTGACAAAGAAGTTACCAATGGAGGCTGTATCATTCTTCTTCTGTCCATGTTTTCTTCCTTTAACACCAGCAAGACCCAATTTACCACAAAAACTCCACCTCAAGAATCTAATAAATTTCTCTTTCAATCATAATGACCTACTGCTTTGTTCAACATACGCCCAGTCTGGTTCGTTCATCAGAAGCCAACAAAAACCATCAACACCACCAAAGCTGAACTTGCAATATGACCCCAAATTTTGAAATTCTCTACAACCTACAATTAGAGATTGATTCTCCAAGTAACCTAAACATGTCCCCTATTCACCTCCAGTAGTCAAAAACCCCTCGGAAAATAGCTCATATTTGACCTATAACCAGCTTCAGAATCACAAGCTCTAACCATTACAGACACAGAGCCACTGAACCAGAGTCAACCCTCAGTTGGAAACAAGACAAACCCAACATTGTTCAAATCATCACCTCAAAACCCCACACTTATAAGCCTTGAAAGTTCACAAGCCAAGGCATCCAAGGGGAATAATCAGAAACCCAAAGATCTTATCTTTACAATAAAAAGAAGAAAAGAAAGGAAACCCAAAAGGCCAAAACTATGAAATGCTAGACAGCACAAAATTAGGGGGCAAAGAGAGCACTGAAGCAATAGATGGAGATCCCTCTCACCATTTAGTCTTCAGTGGAGTTTAGGGCCCCCATTTTTCTCACCTCAAGGGCACAACCCACCAAGCACAAGGGTGTGTTCAATAAACAAGAAAAGCAAAGCCAACCTAAACCATTAAAGGATCAAAGAAAGAGAGAGGCTTTGAATGAATGACTTGTTCCATGAAACAAAATTGAACCAAAACAGTTCACAACCAAAGAGTTGGAAGATAGCTGTTGTTTGAGTCTGAGGAAAGAGAGAGTGGGAAATGTGTGGGAGAGGGTTGAAAGCTCATATTGAAGGTTTCAAGTCTTTTATATATTTGGTTGCCCTAAAAGAGAAGAATATGGACAAAGATTCAAAAAAAATAAAAATAGGAGGTGCCCCATTGGTCCCACAGCTTCACAAATCACAACACAACCCCATCAAGTGCCAAATGTCATTAATATACAAGATTTTCCCAGTACTGTGTGTGTTTGACCCACTGCACATCGTAGTGATCATACTACATCTGCCTCCTACTCCACAAAGGGTAACTTGGTCACTAAAATTCATGACATATTTAGTCCTCCAGTTCTTGATGGGTGATGATCACGGCCATGGATACGATAGATCTTCTTCCTGTGATAAGATTATGATCACCCGAGTATATAAATCCTCTTATTTCAATAAACCAAGTAGTTATAAAATATTATCAATTTATCAGTCAAGCCAAATGAAATGATTATGTTCATCAAAACGGAGAGCAAAACGAGTATTGTATTATATAAAAAGAGAGTATTAAGCACCACACAAAATGGTCGTTCAGGTTTCGAATTCACACATTTAATCTTTCAACCATTTCTAGAAGGGATGTGCACCTAAGTCATGTCTTAAGTTCCTAACCATTTGTCCAACCTTTTTGGCTAGTTGCTTTAACTTGTTATTATACTAACAAAACAAGACCATTAGCTCATACTTGTTTATCGTGTTGCTCTTTTTTCAGTCTCATGATTGGGATTACTCCTTATCTCCAAAGCAAGAGGATTACTTTTCTTAAAAGTTCCACTAACCAATCTTTGAACACGTATTAAGGAGATAGCTACGTATTTGATTGAGTCTACTAATCCTCTATTATTGTTAATCCCTAGCTCACAATCTTGTGATGGGGAATAACAAGACTTTTGAACACCTGCATAAAAATCCTGCATGTGAATTGATAGATGTTTGGCATTGTGACCCATACTTGGAATTGAAATCAAACAAAAACTGCTTATGTAAGACTCCTGTGTATTCTGAAAAGCATGCAGAGGTGCCTAGTTCAACCTTATCGTTCTCAGAAAAGTCTTCCATCTTTTGCTTTCATTCAGTCTCCATCACAGAGAAAACATAACTTCATGATAAACAAGTCCATTCACATTAGCAACCTCATTATTTTCCTCACCAGGGTTTTCATTATCTTGGAGTACTGTTGCATAGTACGAGCTCTGGTTTGAAATTTTCAGTAGTGTGCTATACCTATATATGTGATATGCAGATAGATAAACTGAAACCAATTATTCTGAGCACTAAGTCGAGAATGATGAGACTACTTTTCCTATTTGATGAGGAATGAATGGGATGTGGAAATTGAAAGAAGTCTTTCCCAACTGGGGGACAAGGCATGGTTGAGTTCTTTTGTGGGGTTTTGAAAGCAAGTCATGGCTAGCTGTGGGCTTCACATGATTTTACTTTCTTCCATTCCATTGGTATTTTCCACACAATTACAAAGCTCTAGATCATATTAGAGCAAGTCCACCCCAACCCTAAAAATAAGACCCGGGCTTTAAGCCACATCAAATGAAGACCTAACAAAAAAGAGCCAAGTCCACTCACAAATTTTCTTTAACCCAGGTCTTTATTGGGTCTTCACCTGGGTCAGACCTATGACCTAGGCCTCTATTTCTGAAAACTCGGGCCTTCGTCTCCAGCTCAGCCTAAAACGTCGACGTCAGCCATGTGAAGCATGACGTCAGCCATGTGCGGCTCGCGCAAGTGGCGCGGACGAAGCGACCTGACGAGCGCGTGGCGCGGACGAAGCAACCTGGCGAGTGCGTGGAGCGGGACTTAGCGAGAAGACGGACGTTTTGTTGCCTAGCGACGCTGAGGACGACGCCAGGGCCACGCGTCAGCAGCTGGGGTTGGTTTCCAATTCAAATCCAACGGTCATTTGATCTGGACCGTTGGTTGTAATTAAAGAAGCAGATCAACGACATTCAATTATATAGCAAGTTACCGTTGTGTTTCCAACGGTTCAAAATGATTTTTCTTTTTTAAAATCCTAACCGTAAGAAAAATAATATTAAAAAAAATTATACAATTCTCTATAAATACATATCACCCTCCTATACCTTTTCCATACCACACAAAAAATTGTGATCCATAGTTCTATAACTATTTTCTTTCATTCTCCTATAGTTTTCATCTTTTTTATTGTTTCGATTCATGGCCGGTGGATCTACTTCTGATAGAAAACTTTGGGAAGCCGATGAAGACCTCCAATTGTGCAAGTCATGGAGATTTGTTAGCCACGATGCGGAAAAGGGCACCGATCAAAAGAAAGCGCAATTTTGGGATAATGTTCTCAAGCACTACTTCGATAATTTTCCGGATGCTTATCCTCGAACAACAAGTGCAATGATAGGGAGGTGGAAATCTCTAAAAATAAAATTGTTTCAATGGCATTGTGCGATAAGGCAAGCTAAAGCTTGGGTAAAAAGCGGTTCATGTCTTGTTGATGAGGTATGAATATTAAACTTTTTTTTTATGTATGTTTCGATAAATATTTACTTATCGATAAATTATCTTGTATGTCATACATCTTATTAATTGTAGTTTTATTTATTAATTTGTAGTACAAAAAACACAAAATATATGGAAGCAAGAGATGACAAGGATCAAAGGAAAGAAACAAAAGAGCGAGTTCAAGGCACAAGATTGCTACGCAGTCGTGGAAGGTTTTCAAATGTTTCAAGACATTCCTAGCAACATGGAGATGCATGAGTCACCATTAACGGGAGCCGATTGTGAAAGGATGGCTTCACAATCAACTCAAAATGAAGAAGTTGATGAACCTTCTATCAACTTGGCCTAAAATAGTGTTGAGGTACCTCAAATTCAAATGTGAGGCCTATTGGAAGGAAGGCAACAAAAGAAGCCGCCCGGAAAGGAAAGAAGGCGGCCAAAGATGCGTGTCCCATGACATCCGCTGTTGTCACGATTGCAACCAACCAATCATCAATATTGCAATCGAGGGAGAAATACGACGAGGCATAAGCAAAACAATTGCAAGAGCAACAACAACGAGAATATATACGATTGCAAATGGATCTTCGGAATGAGCACTTCAAACTCCAAGAGAGGGAAGATCATATCAAAGAGAGAGAAGAAAAAATTATGGAGGTAAATCCAAGTATTATGTCACCGGGGCTTAGAAAAGATTATTGACGGTTAAGACAAAAAGAAATAGCGGAAATGCAAGAAAATACAACTAGTGGATATCCCCACACATCCTTCCACGGCGGATATCCCCAAACACCTTTTCCCGGTGAATTTCCTCAAACACATTTCCCCAGTGGATATCCACAACCACTTTTCCCTAGCGGATATCCATAACCACCTTTTCCCGGTGGATATCCACAACCACCTTTTTCCGGTTATTACTTTCCTCAACCACCTTCAACCGGCGACTTGACCAACCCGACCAATCTCAATGACCTTTCAAACACCGATTTCTTTTGTAATGAGGATGTCAATAATTAGACTTAGAAATTTAAATTATTGTATTTTTCTTTTATTTTTTTCCTAGGCTTATCTTGTCAATTAAGTCATGTAATAAATAAAATTAGTTTTAATGTCATTTTTAAAAAAATTATCTATTATCTTTTTTATAATTTCAATATGTTATTCATAATTTTAATAACACATAAAATCATTATTCACATTCAAAATACCTAATATAAAATTCAATAAACAATCATTGCCACGTGACGACCCAGAAACAGAAATCGTGGGTGAAAACTGCAGCCCAAAATCACTGTCATGTGGCGACCCAGGTCTCGCCCATGACCCAGGCCTTCCCAACGAAGACCCAGCGGGTGGACTTGCTCTTAGTTTTCATGCTCTATACATTGCATTTTCACAGTTCTTCTGATCATTCAAACATTCATCATCGATCTTCAAATCAAGACTAGTTGAGGTAGCATACAGAAGATGAAGATGAACATAAGAAATGAAGTAGTTATAACACAGAAGAATCACATAACTAGAACACAGAAAAGCAACCACTTTCACTCTTCCTCGCACTGCTGCTTATTTTCGAAGCTTTGATTTGATTTTGGTGGCTTTGATCACACAGAGATATTCCTATAGTCTAATTCTGCACCTTGATTGATTACCTGCGCAGAAGGCTGAAACTAAAGAAGTTGATGAAGAGAAGAAATTGTATTTCTTATTTAGCATTGCAGTAATGAGCAGCATATATACATAATACATACATGTTCGATCCACGATTATAGGATCAAGAATGGTAAATACCATATACAACTAATTACATAATATCACAGTCATAATCCCGATTACTTGGGATTCTTTCTTCAATACTCCCCCTCAAGTTGGAGTGTATGTTGATCACTCCTAACTTGCCCAGTAATATAGTGAATTGGTTCGAACTCAATGGCTTTGTGAATATGTCTGTTGGTTGAGTCAAATATAACAAGGTTTGGAGAATGAATTTTCTGATATTTTATTCATCTCACAGTGGAGGCTATATATAGAGATACAAGTTGTACAAACCCTACGTACTATGTACTACACATACAGAATAGGAAAATAATAACAAATTAATTTACATTCCTAAACTAACTCCATGACTCACGCTAACACTCTCCCTCAAGTTGGCGTATATACATCAACCATGCCCAACTTGCCAAGTGAGTCATAAAAAGCCTTCTTAGAAACTCATTTTGTGAGTATATCTGCAAGTTGCTCCTCTGTAGGGACAAAAGGAAAGCTAATGATCTTTGCATCTAGCTTCTCCTTTATAAAGTGACGATCAACCTCCACATGTTTGGTACGATCATGTTGTACATGATTTTGCGAGATATCAATGGCTGCCTTGTTGTCACAATACAACTGCATAGCACACTTGGGTTTGACCCCCAAATCTTGTAACACATTCTTCAGCCATAACAACTCGCATACTCCATGAGCCATACCTCTATATTCTGCTTCAGCACTAGATCGAGCCACCACCTTTTGCTTCTTACTCTTCCAAGTAACAAGATTACCTCCCACAAAGGTAAAATACCCTGATGTAGACCTCCGGTCTGTAATATTTCCAGCCCAGTCTGCATCTGTAAAACCACAAACCTCAAGAATACTGCTGTGTTTAGAGAACATTACTCCTCTCCCAGGAGCTGACTTCAAGTACCTCAAAATCCTCACAACAGCATCCATGTGATCTACACTGGGATTATGCATGAACTGGCTCACCACACTTACTGCATATGCAACATCAGGTCTGGTGTGTGTCAAATAAATCAGACGTCCAACTAACCTCTGATAACGAGGCTTGTCGGTAGGTACCTGATCAGGATACTCTGCTAATCGGTGATTCTGCTCAATAGGAGTGTCAATTGGAGTACAATCTAACATACCTGTCTCTGCTAATAGATCAAGTATATACTTCCTCTGACACAGATAGATGCCTTCACTCCCCCTGGCTACCTCAATGCCCAAGAAGTACTTGAGTGTACCTAGGTCTTTCATCTCAAACTCTGTGGCTAGCTGTTTTTGCAATCTATCCATCTCAATAGTATCATTACCAGTAACAACCATATCATCAACATATATGATCAGAGTTACCTTCCCTTGTTGATGTCTGAGAAACAATGTGTGGTCTGAGTTACTCTGCTTATAACCAATCTTCCTCATGAACTGTGAAAACCTTCCAAACCAAGCACGAGGTGATTGTTTAAGACCATACAAAGATTTTCTCAATCTGCACACAAAGTTACCTGAAGGAGCAGTTTTATATCCAGGTGGAAGATCCATATACACTTCCTCCACAAGTTCTCCATGAAGAAAAGCATTCTTGACATCAAACTGTTTAAGAGGCCAGTTTAAGTTAGCAGCAAGAGAGAGCAATACCCGGATAGTATTCATCTTTGCAACTGGTGCAAATGTCTCATCATAGTCAATGCCATATGTCTGAGTGAATCCCTTTGCTACCAAGCGTGCTTTATATCGACTCACTGACCCATCTGGATTATGCTTCACTGTAAACACCCAGCGACATCCCACAGCCTTCTTTCCATGTGGTGGGGATACAAGCTCCCAAGTATTGTTCTTCTGTAACGCTTCTATCTCCTCATCCATTGCTTTCCTCCATTTTGGATCTCCCAACGCATCCTGCACTTTGTTAGGTACTGATACAGCAGATATTTGATTCACAAATGATTCATATGACTTAGACAATCTCTTGGTAGACATGAAATTTGTCACTGGATATTTAGCTTTGGCTTGAAGGGTAGGTTCATATGTTTTTGCTGGTTTACCCCTAGTAGACCTATTTGGTAACACATATTGTCTACTATTAGCATCACTAGTATTAACCCCAATAGAATCACTAACCTCATATGGAAGATCTTCTGTACCAGGAAGACATGAGTCAGGGGTATTAGTAACAGCAGGCGAGGCAGGAGGGGCAGGAACACTTTCAGCTTCTGGTTCCTGAATCTCTGGAGCAATTGCACCAGAATCATCTGGTGGTGCCTGTCTATCATCTTCTGGTCTCTGAACCTCTGGAGTGGCTGATGTATGTGAAGCTGATGCATCAGTAATCTCAACTGAATGACCTGTCTCCCCCTCTCCATGATACAGCTCTTCAAAATATGAATGCTCCCCCTGAAGAGCAGTATCAGAAGAGGTATAATAACTCATGTCCTCAAAGAAAGTGACATCCATAGTGACATAATACTTCCCAGTAGGTGGATGATAGCACTTATATCCTTTCTGATGTCCCCCATAACCAACAAACACACATTTCAGCGCCGGGCATCCAACTTACTTGACCTTTGACTCTTTGGTATATGGACAAATGCAACACAACCAAAAACACGAGCAGAGAGATTATGAAAGGAAGATAAAGAGACATAAGAAGCTAGTACCTCAAATGGTACCTTTCCCAGGAGGACACTAGATGGAAGACAATTAATAAGATGGGTAGATGCGATGATAGCATCACCCCACAGATCCTTAGAACAATGTGCACTGAAGAGGATACAACGAGCCATATCAAGTAAGTGACGATTTTTCCTTTCAGAGACCCAATTTTGTTCAGGTGTGTAAGGACACGTTTTCTGGTGGATAATCCCATGTGTTTGCAAAAAAGATTGAAAGACACGGTTTACATATTCCCCTCCATTATCAGAGCGAAGAACTTTAATTTTGGCATTGTACTGTTTTTGGACTTCGGAAGAAAAGGCTTGAAAAGCCGGAAAAACCTCATCCTTAGTTTTAAGAAGAACAATCCAAGTAAGACGTGTACAATCATCAATAAATGACACATAATCAACCCAAGTAACACTTAGCTGCTTGAACGTCTATCTTGTAGGATACAACTATCGAATTATGTTTATACACTTCAACAAAATTCTTGACAAACTGTATTTTGTGTTTCTCAGAAAAATATTAGGAAAAGAGGAGAAGGATTTGTTATATTTGATTTGTCTGGCTTGCTTGTCTTTTATAGACTACGAACTGAACAATTGCAATGCTTAAAGGTTGCAATGGTTTATTTAAAACAAAACTCTTCCAACATACATATATGTTGCAAAAATAAAATCCATATAAAAAAAATAATTTTCTGATTTTAATTTACAAGATCCCAAAAGACCCGAGACACATATATATATATATATATATATATATATATATATATATATATATATATATATATATTTAGTTATATATGGAAGCCCATATATATAACTCAAAACCTATTAACATCCAAACCATTTTTCCAACGTGGGATTCTCCCCACATTCTCCAACAATTGATGCAATCAGCACTTTCAAGTAGTTCAATTTCTACTAGATTCGCCAAGATTTCTTCTAGACTCTGGGTCAGATCCGCCGAGACTTCTTCTAGACTCTGTTTTTTTTTTTTTTTTTTTGCAGACCCGCCAAGTATTCTTCTTGACATTGGTGGAGTGCTCCTTTGGATTGCCGGAAACCTTCTTCTCGCCGGTGGACTGCTTCTTTGAATTCCCCGTAAACCTTCTACTAGAAGGGTGTATGCTTCTTTGAATTCGCGGATGTCTTTAACTACGAGACCGCTGTGTACTTTTTCATCAAAGTGCTTCTTCTTTTCTTCGATACGGTGATATGCTTCTTCCAGTTCAACTACGAAATCTTCAATCTCTCTTTGAGGATTCTCAATTTCATTTGACGTCGACATTCTTCTTCTTGATCTCTCTTTGACACAGAGATCGAAGGGAAAAGGATGAGAATTCCAAAAAAAAAAAAAAAAAAGGCGAACTGGGCCTTTCGTGGGCTTGGCGGACGTTTGGCACCGCTAGGCGGTCACTAGCTTGATTAGGCCCACGCAGGCTAGTTGGCCCCTTTAAAAAAATTATAAAAAAAAAAACCTAAAGACTGCGCGGGTCTTGATTCAACGTCTCCTGGTCTGGCCGTGTTCTCTCATCTCTCTTCTCTCTCCGGCGACCCAGACTCGACCGGAGACCGCCGCAACCGGCTGCTCTGTCTTCCATAAAGAAATCACAAATCTATATTAGCATTGACCCCCGAAATGGAGGAGTGGGAGAGCAATTACTCTAACATCCCAGGTTGGTAGATGTCTGGACCATGAGTACCCCAACCCTATTTACCAGAATATATATTATAGAGTGAGAGGCCAATATTCCCTTTTAGTGTAATATTCATAGCCTCCCTTCCTTTCTCTTTGCTGTGCCGTAAATTGTAGGGTAAGCTTTGCTTTCCAAGCAGGCAAAGCAGCAGCGCCAACCAAAGCAAGTCAATTAGAACCAAAACCTCTGACTTTGCTCGTCTCCCCCAATCCGTCCTCGCCAAGTTTCTACCATCCCATTCCATCTCCAAAGTTCACAAGTCCAAAACGCTAATACGTCTGACTTTTATTTATATCGCACAACAACAAGAAAAGTGTCATGTTCAAAATTTGAAATATCCAAAGTGTTCTTGTTACATTGCGAGATTGGCTAGTCGGACAAATTAATGGTCCGACCGCTTGATTTCGACCTAGATTAACAATGTGACTAAAGAAAAAATCGGACCAAACATGGAAGGACACCTCACACACACCGGTCACCATTTCAAAATCAAGATTTTATTAACACGTTACCAAAAAAAGAAATAAAATTCCAAAAGGAAGCATAATTACAAAGCAAAAGAAGAAGTTAAAATGGCAGAATTGGAAGGTTCCGTCTTCCCTTAACAAATTCTTCCCAACGTGCACGAAACGTTTCACATCTTCACTCCTCTTCTTCTTCTTCCTAAAACCCATTTCTCCGATAATACCTGAAAAGACTAAACTACCCTTGCTCTGCTTTTCTCCGCTGCTTCTTGGGGATTGGTGTCACCGGAGAAACCGATGAGATGGGTTCTGGGTTTTGGAGAGGGGCGGAGTTCCGAAACTGGGTCTGAAGAATTTGGGGCGTTCGTTATTGGGTGGCCGAGGATTTTCAGTTCTGAAGATGGGTTTGTTCTGAAATTCTTGCTCGAGTCTTTTTTGGTTTCTGTGTTCGAATTTCGAGATGGTTTTGCGGGAAATTGAGCTTCTGATTCATTATTGGTTGTTTGAGATTGTTTGCTTTGATGAGCATTCCGAGTTCTTTTGTTTTAGGTGACACCAATTTTTCGTTTTTTTGAATTCGATTTTCGAAGATTGTGATACAGGAGATTGGAACACATTGTGGGTTAGGATTGATATTAGAGGTTTAGAAGGATCAGTAGAACAGCACAAGAGTGTTGGTACATTTTTTTGTGTGTAGAATTGTGGATTTTTCGAGTCGGGTTTAGCAATTGGAGTGGTTGTGTGGTGTTGTTAGTGTGATTGTGTTGTGTGTCACTATGTCGGGTAGCACAACACCAACTGGTGGATATATGAGGCAGAGGCATAGCCAGGGCTATGCGTCGAGTGGTGATGATCTTGAGGATGATGCGTGCTCTATGATGCATAGCTCGTCAGGTTCGAGTCCTAGGGTTTGGTCAAAGAGAGAGATTGCGGAGAATGTGATTTGGCTTGTCTCGGCAGCAGGCATTATGTACTTGGGTGATTCGAAGTCCAACTTGATATTTCTCTTGTGGCATGATGACCGAATAAGAAGGTATATTCAGTTTTATGTTGGTCTGGTATGCTCACATATAATCTGTACTACTTGTTATTGTTTCATTAGCAAGTATAATAATTTTATGGTATACTAAAGAGCAGTGATAGTGTTGGTGGTACATAATTGTACTGACCACTGAGTTACCTGATTTCTCCTACATGCTTTGACAGAGCTTAAAAGTCATTTTGCTTTGTTCTTCTTAATCTCAATTAGCATGATTTGGTTAGGAAAAATTGAACTATGTACTCTATTCCTTGCAAACTAGTTACTTTAAGTTGATTCCCTGCACAATGCTAGCAATATGCTTATTCATCGTTCATAGAATACAGCTGACTCGTAGCTTTTGCCTTAGTCTTCATTGTATAGTAAGTTTATGTGTAGTAAGGTAAAACTTTGACTATTCACAAGGCTAGTAAGTATAGGAAGTCTATGCTAGGTAATCATTTCTAATCCCAATTCTTGTCAATATGGTAAGTTTATGGTCAAGTTATTCATGCATTGCTTAAAATTTACATCATGTCTTTCATGTTTTTGCCTCATTGGGATTGCTGTAAGGTTTAAGCTTTACTTGAATCAAATTACTAGTTCCTCAAGACTTAGATAGTGTGTTAATTGCTGAGACTCAATGACATTTAAATTATAAAGAAAAATGACTTTTAAAGTTGCATTTTTTCTTATCTCTTTCATGTATCTTGTAGATTGCCATTGTACATTGGGATGGTGGGCGTGATTTTGAATATAATCATCTTCTGTTACACAAGTATATCAGCATGGAGTGTCGGGCGATTTGATGAAAAATGGGAGTTAGCAAGTATATCTGCTCTGCCATATGTGACTCTACTTGGTGCCATTTCCTTTTGCCTGTAAGAAAACCTGTTATTCAGTTACCTTCTACATTCTTTAGGTGTTATGATTACATTGCTGTTTCTGACTTATTGATTGGTTCTTTGGCAGGTTCTGCTTTGCTCTGTGGCCAATATGGGGATTCTTAACCCTTCCTCTTCTGGTACATCCCAAGACTAATTTTTATTTTGTTCATGTAGATAAACAGTTTAGTACTTGTGGCAACTGTCTAACTTTATTCATGTTGTTGCAGTTCACGCTGTTTATGGCAGGCATGGTTATATTTCCATACATCATAATTGGGATATTTAGGAAACAACATGATGCACTGCGTACAGATAATGCCTCCTCAGATTTTAGTGATAAACTATACTGACCTAGATCAAGAGCTGCTAACTCAACCATGGACAGACTGTCACATCAGTAGTGGAGCGATTATTGTCTTCCAATCAGTCAGGTTTCGATTTTACATACACATTCTTTTGATACACTTGATAGTACCACAGAGTTCTTTACAAACCTGGAGTGGATTGGTTGGGATGTAGTTTTGGATGTTGATGCCAGTGAGCATTAGTTGTGTAAAAATGTTGAATTTTCTGGATAGAAATGATGCCTATGTTTCTGGTATGAGTCTTTCAGTAGGGAGGAGTTTCTGGCATTGATTTGGCATTATAAAATTCAGTTTTTGTTTATGTTTCTCTTTCAGATTTCCTTTCTCCTATATTTTCTGTTTGTTGTAAATGAGCTTATGGGTGCACTACGTTTGTAGGCTTGGTTTTTTCTTGGTTTGAAAACATTTGGGACGCTGCTGAGTTTGACAGTTGCAAATTCAGCTGAGGTGCCGTGCATCTTCAATAGTCTTCTAATTCCTTCATGGCATCTTTCAAGAACATTTCCTTTTAACTTGCCAACAAAATTGTAAGGGTTCATCTTCATCTATTAAGGAAACGCTGCAGGAAAATGAAGGTCGGAAGCTTCCGGAGTTGAAAATGTTATCTGGAATTGTTCTATGGTCCTTGGTCCTTGCTCGATCTTTTTCAATTTGATGTTTGCTTCTTCTTATTCTCTACTGATTTTCAGGTATCTAGCTTATTCTATTGCAGTTTTTAAATCAATTTTCAATAGTTTGCCATGTAGTTTGGTTTGGAAGACAGTGACGGTAGCATAGAAGAGGAACCCGAATTTGGGTTTGCCTTAGCCTGATCTGATGGACAATTTCACATGATCCAGCTAATTAAGGTTTTTGGCTAGAGATTTAGACATTTACCACAACAATTCTTTTACTTTTACCTTGATATCACTAACCAGAACCTGAGTAACATGTATATGAAGCATCAATATATCAATGCTGTGCCAAAGTTTACACCGGAGTATCAAACTAATTACCTACCCCAATCTGTCGAAAAAAAATAAAAAATTACCTACGTACCCCAATTTTAGCTTCAGGTTTTTCATTACCAACCTTGAATCAAAAAGGTAAAACAATAAACAGAAAGGTGAAGAATCATCTAGTTTTCTCTGAAATTTAGGCAAGTAAATTTAAGAAACCAATAACAGGCAAAAGTTTGTTGCAGCACAACATTACGTGTCAAGAAACGAAGGAGACAATGCCAATCTTATGAAATGAGTCATCAACGTGGAACCAACGTGTAATCGACATCATTATCTAAAACTACTACATGCAGCTCTATATATACAAGCCCTTATTTCTAGCTCTGTTCTATCTATGCATTGCTAATTATACATCATCATCTTCCATTTCTGCTATCGAATCTGTTGTTGGTTTTGAAGCATATATAGCAAGGTGTCCCAAGTTCTAGCCTCTGTGGAATTGTGTTTAGTAGAATTGTAGCTGAAGCTAAACATCAAGGAAAACCAAGCATGAAAGAAAGAACGGGAAATCCTCTGCAATTGAAGTCCTTGAATCACATCTCACTTGTTTGCAGGTCGCTCGAGAAATCCCTCGATTTCTACCAGAATGTTCTTGGCTTCTTTCCCGTTAGGAGGCCTGACTCCCTAGACTTCAATGGTGCATGGTATGATAGCTAACATTCCCCATTGTTAAAAGCTATTGCATAACTATTGCCTATTGTGTATTGTTTCGTGTTTTGATGTTATATCTCCTTGGTTTTGTTGATCATATGTATGTAGGTTATTCAACTATGGCATTGGCATTCATCTTCTCCAAGCTGAAGACCCTGAGACGCTGCCCAAGATCAGCCACATTAACCCCAAAGATAACCACATTTCTTTCCAGGTCTCTAGCTCTATGACCTCTATCTCTCTTTTATAATGGATGAAAATGGTCATTTTCAATACAGTATTGCACTGCTACATTATATACACAAATTAAATCTTTCACCATATAAATGTATACATCGAATGGACTAATCTATGGCTGCATGCATCTGATTATCGAATATGTGTCAATGATCAAATTATTATTACTAGTTAATGTAATGTGATAATCATTTGTGTTTGACGGCTAGAATGACATAAATCTGCAGTGTGAGAGCATGATCAGAGTGGAGAACAAGTTGAAGGAGATAGGGATCGAATACGTGACGAGCAGCGTAGAGGAAGGAGGAATCAACGTTGATCAGCTGTTCTTCCACGACCCGGATGGCACCATGATCGAGATCTGTAACTGTGAAAACCTCCCTGTGATACCCCTAGTAGGAGATCATCAACCTCTGAGGTCTTGCACACGTGTGAAATGCAATGTGCAGCAGCAACAACAAGAAGCAATAGCACAGATGAAGCCTCAACAGCAAACCATGACCTGCATGCGTTCTAATGCTATACACATGAAGGAAGACTATCTTCCTTGTGCTTGATTTATTTATGTGAGAAAGTTGATGTGATCCATATATATGTCACAAGCAATGCTTAGATAGAAGTAGTTAGCTAGTTAGTTACTACTTCTTGGCCTGTAAATAACTCCCCGGTGATTTTGAGATGAATAAGAGTACTAAACCATATATGGAAACCACAATACCAGCTTTCCCTAAACATGGATCAAATGCATGGTAGACTCGTAAAGTTGGTTCATGGGAGATTCTATACATTTTGCAAAGATATAAGACATAGTGCTCTTAGCAATGTATCAAGTTGAATTGAACAATGGGCTAGAATAAGAGGAGAAGAGGAGAAGAGGACAAGAGGCTCACCATGATTATGCAACGCCGAGCAAAAGTACGCCTTATTCTTGGTGTTCCTCCATTAGTCCCAAAGAAATGTTTGGTCGTCTTCAAGATTTGCAGGGTTTGAAGATCATTAGAAACTGGAGATAATAATGAAAGTAAAAATAAGAGAAACTAAATAGAACATAGTAAAACCAAGTGATCAATGCCGACGAGTTTTTGTTGGCAAAACCACTACTGAGGACGAATTTCTAATCCAAAAGGCCTTAGGAAGGAGGTTCTTAATCCGACAAGCCTTACAGTAACCATTTGCCTCTAGAAATGAGATGAAGATGATCGAGGAGTTGGTATGAATGAAAAGAGAAGAATTAGGAGCTCCCTTCAGTCCAAAACAATGAGCAGTATATCTCAGACGTATATATAACCACTGTTTTGGGCTGCAAGGAACTCCTATTTCTGCAATTTTCGCATGAAAAAATTCTGTGATCAAGGGACAAGGATGAGAAACTAAGAGGTAAGGAACTGAGGCACTGCGCATTTGGTCTTATAACGCTAAATATCTTTAGAGTTTAAGGTGGTCTCTACTTCTCTCCTTACAATCTGTATATAGGCTTAATTTGTTGACTAATTGTAAAGAAGAGCTAGCTTTAGCAACATAATTCACTAATTAAGAGGCAGATGAGCTGCAATTAAGCTCTTCAACCACCATTTCTAAAACGTTAAACCTACATATATGCTATAATTTCATGAAGATTAACAAAGGAACTCGAAGAGGAGATAGCAAATGGTTTAAGATGAATACCATGATGACCTGATGAGTGACATCTAACAACACCAGACGATAGATATAGAAGCGGATCAAATATGAAGTTTTCATTCAATTATTATTTCCCAAAAATAAAATGTAATACTTGCTTTTGTTCTTCCTCCATTTCCTCTCAAGGAAAATGATATTAAACTCTTTTCCATTCCATAATTCCTCGTATTAGTTACAGGATAGCGAACTTTGCAGCTAATAACATTATTCCTTTTACCTAATTTTAGCTATAATATTGACTATGCAACATCCTATCTGCTCTCCCTAGTTATAGCTTCAATTAGGTCTGATGATTATTCATTTGCCTTATCTCCCCTAGGTCACTCAGGATCGATTCATTTAGTGTATTTCCAGGGAGAATATATATCACCGATCGATTTATTGTAGATAAGAATGGTTAATCTGGTGCACATATGGCTATGCCTCGCCGGCCATTTTCTGTGGATTTGAATCATCTGCTACGCACAAATCTCAGATATTTGGTGAGTGGTTGTAGATTATATAAGAAACCCTGATTAAATTCACAAACAGCTCACATCTCAGGCGCGGCCCTCAGGGCCTCTCATACTCTCATTGTCACACAAATATGAGAATATGCATGAGAGAGGATATATAATCTGCTTGCTTTAATTAAGTATGAAAAACGACCCAGTGAAAGGTTTGGTGCTGTGGTTTTAGCCCACAGATTGTGTCCTTTCGAAACTGGGGGACTGGGGGTCACCTTAGAGCTTGTGACTTCAAACCCTACTTGGAGAATGGAGAGTGTATTATTATCAATATTATGATGAAGATAAGCAACTAAATCACAGACGCATCCATCACCTCCATCAATACCATAACAAACATGCTTCTGCATATACACCCCACAAATTTTTATGTGACATTTAATGTGGAATAAGCTCCTATTTCAGTATTTTCTTAGGGTTTTTGGGTATATGAAGGTTTCTGTGGCACAGAGCTTGCCAAAATTTTGAGTCTACAAGGACAACGGGACATATTGTTATGAATATCATAGGCAAAATCACATAATACATTTTCTCATATAATTTACTAATTATTTCGTCTTCCGGATCGACTAATAACAAAATAATAGAGGAATATTTGAACCCATAGAACATATTTTTTCCCAACAAGATCTTATTTCAAAGTTGGAGCACATGTTAGGTCATGAAGATGCTCAGCAAAGTTCCATTGACTAAATTGAAAACAAAGGATTTCGATCGGCTTCCTAATCTTCAGATTATTGAACAATCCATATTAATCAGACATATTAATTCTTTGTGTAAAGCTTCTTATCGTTTCAACTATTTTCTTCTTCATGCTGGTTTGGTGAAGATTCTGATTTGAAGAAAAGAACTTTGAAAAATACAATGGTGGTTACAGAACATAGCCAAATTGTATATGAGTATTGGAGCTAGCTACAAATCTGTGCTGTCCTACTCCTCTATAATGTTATCAATTCTCTATAGGTCAGATATTCTCCAATTCTAAATATATAAGAGAAGCAAATCAAAGACAGCGACCCTTTTTGTTGGCTACCCCAACAAAATAAACGGTGGAAGGTAGTGAGGGTCTGGGGGTCCTCTCCTGGTCTGTCTGGAAATCGAAAACCATTGCAGACAAATATTGCCCGCAAACAGCAATATTATACCATCATTTCCATATTGATTTTAGGCAACAACAACAAAATAGGTTCTATCTTGCTTGGATCTACGTCAAGTTCACCACAATGAATGAAGCACAAAAGATTGACATATTAGTTTTACATGCAGCTCATGTAATGAAAAGAAAGAGTTTGATCTGATTCAATGTGCTAATCCAGCCTAGTTTTTAACCAAATTAAAGAAAGAATTAGTTCGCAAACAATGTGATGAGAAAATGTATTGGTATGCGAGGAAAACTAGCGACATTCTCTTTACGAAACTCTTGCATTAGATAAATCGTTGCTAGCTAATAATTCTCGAAATTAAGATATACGTCTCAATTTGAGATCAGCACATGTACTAACAGTCTAACACCATTAATCATGCATAAAGTAGTGAATCAGAATTTTAACTAAACCATCATCATGGATAGAATATGGTACAACTCAAAAATGACACACGAGTCGATTGTCCTGTCACTCTCTTATTCAAAGAAGTTACCAAACTAGCTAATTGATCATGGATTCATGGAAGATATAAATATCCATGATTACAGGCAAGCACACATGGTTTGCTTCTATAAACTATGTTACCGTCTTAATCAACTATTAATCAATCAATTTATACCCCCATTTCCTTTGTGGCCATGATTCCACAGTCCCTATTAATTTCCTCATTATATAGTTTTGTACCACAACAAGCACTCAACTAAAGAAAGAGAGCTCAGAAATGAACACCCCCTTTCATGACCATGACAAGAAGCAGAAGAAGGGTTTCATGTCCTCGTACAAACCCAGCCCCGGACGGCACCTGAAGCCGGATTCTAAGCCTGACATGGTAGATAAGTACCCGGTTTTACGTAGCTGGTTCAGTTTATCCAGGAAGTCGAAAACACGTCAAGAGGTAGTAGCAGATCAGTTCGAGCATCATGCTGATGATCAGAGTCAAAGAGAAGAACCAGATAAGAAAGTTGTAGTGATGGTGGAAGCTTCAAGAAAGTCGGTTTCTCATGTCGAAAGCAACTTGGCATCAGTGGCTTCATTTCTGCAAGTGAAGGTCTTGGTTTCAGACATGCCTGGCTTCATGCAAGTCCATGCCTTCCGCAGCGCCAGAAGAACCTACGACAGTTTGGAGAAGTTTAGCCCCAAACACATGGCTTACAACCTCAAAAAGGTACACCAATGTTGTTAATTAGGTAGCTTTTCGTTATCTTAATCAAACGAGGATTACGTAATATTAGCTCTTCGAGGGTTTGACTGTGTCTAAATTATTCGATTGATTTCATACTATAATTGTTGATGGGGATGAGTCCTTGAGAGGCCAAGAGACAAATGTGTCGACTGGAACTTCGGATATACAAGATTGTATTCTTGCTTCCTGTAGTTTCTTTTTGGAGTTTCTCTTTTTTCTGTTATTGATGATTGACGATGTAGGATCGATCGTATAGAACAACCCCACTTGGGAACAATATTGAATGTGTGAGGAAGACAACGCACTGACCCAGATCTTATTCTGGGTGTTGAATTCTGAAAACACAGCACGATGTCTCTCTTTCTCTTTGTCTATCATTATTGGGGCCATGCACTGTCGTCTGACCCCTTCAGAACACAGAAATTTTGGATCTTGGATCTGAATTCGAAGACTCTAATAGAATATATAATAACATATATATCTCAATTTCTTTCTTTGATACATTTTATCGAACATTTTGTGCTCGGTTTTAATAGATAGACTAATTACGTTACCGTTTCATGTGCAGGAGTTTGATAAAACGTATGGACCGGCATGGCATTGCATCGTGGGATCAGGTTTCGGGTCGTTTGTGACGCATTCGACAGGTTGCTTCCTATATTTCTCAATGGAGAAGCTATGCATTTTGTTGTTCAGAACCAAAATCCAGAAAGCTGCGGTTTGAGTCTTGTCTGTAAATTTAGTCATTATTATCTTCTTATAGTGTGCATAATATCAAATTACATTATGAGACATACATAAATTTGCACTTGATTAGTTAATCAACACCGTTGTGTTTATGCTCTTTGGACCTTCTCTTTGGTGGGTTTTTAGGCTGGTTATCCGCAAAATGGAAATTTTAATTTGGGCAACTCGGATCATTGGAAGCTCAGGTGATTGCACTTGTTTGAAAGAAGTGATTAATTTGTGATTAACCCACACACAGTGCATGTGATGTGAAAAAAGTGAAATGATCATGAAAATGAGTAAAACAATTGTTTGATCGTCATGGTTCTCATGTAATTCAGAGGTATATATTATCCTCAGTTTCTATTTTCAGACGCATAGACCAAAATGAATGGAGTTATTCCCTTTGACACATCTATTTGTGAGGTCTTGAGAGAAATTAAACAAGGTTTCCTTGATATATATAGAATGTCTCTGCTTTAGTGTTGTAGATTTTGCATCTCTCCGTCTAACTGAGTTTAGGTCACAACACTGGTGATGTGTGACTTGGGTGGAGAAAAACCTCAATTTATTGTTTATCCAATTGATTTGGACTAATAAAAATAATAAAAACTTTCTCTTTCTAGAAAATTTAGGTGTTTAGTCCAATAAAGAATAATAAAAGCTTCATATTAACCTATTCCTAATACAATTATATTTCTATCTCACCTCATCAATTAACATTGTCTTCTATAAATAATCAAACTCATAGCAGCATATTTGTATAAATATGTTCAAAATCAGTTGAGAGACTACAAATACATCTTCTTGATATGCAACGAATAATATTCGATGCAACTGAAACAATAGAGTTTGATTATTGATTATTGATGACTCGATTATACGAATATGCTCCTATAAAATTGATTATTGATGACTCGATTATTGATGATTTTCGCGATATGCAAGAGCGACGAGTCTATTTTTAATGTATAACCCTATTTAAAAACTTTATTATATTATAGACTATTTTTTTTTTTCAATAACCTCTTTTATATCGGTCCTCCTCACTTGTATTTCCTGGTTCCGCCTCTGTACATGAGAATTGGAGATACATCACTACATCCTACTCGGTAATATGAGCAGTGTTATAAATGTTTATTCCAGAGCCAAAGCAGTAAAACATAACGAAGAAAGAACTAAAAGCAATCACTAATCATCAGGTTTATGCAGAATCTGAGGAGAGGCAGAAGAACCGAAGAAGTCGTGAGGATAGAAACAGAAAGGAGAGGTAAGACTTGCAAGTCAAGAATGGGTTGCCAGTTTGGTCTGACCCTTCGTTTCTGGTCCTAATTTCTTCCTATATTGGATTGTTGGCTTTCTTGAATTTGTCCAAGCAAGAAGAATGGGGCTCTGTTGCGGCTGCTAGTTGCCAATTGGCCAAGTTAAGATGGCTTTCTGGTATTTGTCCAAAGCATCATAGGGTACTCGGGTTTAGTTTTGTTTTTATTATCCTACCTACGAAATTGACTCCTAAGCAGTGAAGATTTGTCTATAGATGGACATATCTCAACATGTAGAGTTATCTCATGTTGTAATATTCGAACACGTATTAGTTTATTAAAATCCGTCAAACTTTCATTGTAAAATCATTACGAAACGCTTTGTACGTTTCATTCTATGATTTATAAATAAAATTATCATGTTAATCGGTCATACACAGTTTGTTAACGAGGCATGAAGTCATGAAAGATCTCGATCAGTAGCGATCTAGAGAAAGAGGAAAGAAAAGGTAGGGCAAGTACGACTTAAAAGGTAGAGTTGGCGGTTTGGTCTTGACCTTTCTCGATCATGTATCATGCTGGATTGGCTTAATACGGTTACTTGGTGATAGGATACAGATCGAATCCATTTTCCATTGATGTTCTTCATAGTTCATACACATTGATACACGAAGGGAGAGGCCACAAAATTGAGATTACAACAACAAAAAAACAAAGGGAAAGAGTTAGTAATATGAGGGTGCACCTTATCCTATCCTTACGTGTCCTCTTGAGAATAATCCAAAAATCCTCACTGGCTCACGGTTCACTCTATTCAATATTCATTGGCTTTGAAATGAAAACCAAGAAATTTTGGATTAGAGGACGAATTAGGCAATTAGCTTTATTAGCTGTCTCCTTTTCACATCCCGATCCTTCAATAATTTTGCCGGGACCAACAACACCAAATTGCTAATGTATGAGTTTCATATGTGAAGAAGAAGAGATGATCATTCTCGAAAATACTAACAACTCTAAAGAAAATTCTACAATGTGTTAATGCATGTCATGCATTAACTTGGTCCTGAAGTTATAAAATGTTTCGTTAAAGTAGTAATATTAATCCACAAAGTTGTAACTTAGTCTTTAAAGTTGTAAAAACTCATATTTACAACATTAGTCCTCTAAGTGGTAAAATATGTCGTTAAAATGGTAATCGAGTCTTCAAAGTGATAAAAGAAAAGTTGATGCAACTTTAGGGACTCAATTACTACTTTAAGGACACATTTTACCCTTAGAGGACTAATGTTATAAATGTGAGTTTTTACAACTTTAATAACTCAATTACAACTTTAAGGACTAATATTACTACTTTGAAGACTCATTTTACACCTTTAGAACCAAGTTGATACATGACATACATCAACACACCATAGTCTTACCCCAAGTTTAGAGCATTCTTTGAACAGTTTCACAAATCGAACAAGATCATACGCTACAAGTATAGAGCATTCTTCGTACAAACCAACACTACAAGATTCCGCTCAGTTTTTGGATTGTCATTGTTTTGAAGGCATTGTATCGATGACGACCTAAATCTAAACCAAAGCATAAAACTATGCTTCCATGTTGTACTCGTATCAAAATTAACTCTAAAATAAACCCCGGAGGCAACCAATCATTAGAATATTCCGGCCGGCAAAGATATAAAACAAAATATTCCAGATGAAAACAAAGCAGGTACTTACCAAAATACCAACTAAATAAACCAACCAGCACACTCCAGGTTTCTGACATTATTGTATAAATAATACTATGGTCTTGTATGGAAGGAAAAAATGGGGAGCTAGATGCTAAACGCGTAATGGTATGCGCTGGCCTAAACCTAAAGGGCCACAGTGGTTGTAATGTAATTGGAAACTTTCAAACTAACCCACATTGGAAACGAGTCAATAATGGTATTTGGGTTTTCAGAAAATATAAAAACCAGCACAACTTTGTTGAATAGATCAAACTTACAGTTCCCACTCTCTAAGAAAGGTCATGGAAGGAAAGGCTAAACACAAATGATTGAGGAAGAACCCAATTTCAAACTACCTCACTTGGGAAATCAGCAACATAACCAAATTTCGGAATGATCCAGCTGTGTCGAAATTTTCAAACTCAGCCTAACTGACTCGCCGACTCAGGATTAGAACAACAGTTTTTGTAGCGAAAAGGGTAGACAATACCTTAGTGGAGTAATTTACTTATCAACAATCTCATCATTACGTTATGGAGAATATTGAGCAATCATAAAAACATGATCCTAGTTGAATATTAGCTAGGAAGCTAGATCAAACTCCAAGCTATCATCTAAATTTTTCGGAAATTCGAAACTCAAGGAGAAATGGAATGTAAAATTGACACACTAATCATGAACATGAAAAATGAAATGTAAATTGATACACTAATCATAATAGCTCACCACCACCAAAACACCACCCAAAAGTATTTAGAATTATACATTTTTATCATTAACATTAACATTACAATCACTCACAAAAAATAAAAGATCGAAAATTCAAAACATGCAGTGTTTAATTTAATTTTTTTTTTCTTAAAACTAATTTAAAATTGGAGCAAAGAACAACCACACCTACTTTGACCTCCGCTTGTTCGATCTGGGCCGCTTCGACGCCGCCGGCTTCCCAAACACTCCGCAACACCCTGACACCTTCGGCGACGGCGGGTCCATCATCGGCGGCGCAACCTTCACCGTCCGATACCCCCTCCCTCCTCCTCCAGCTCCTCCCTCAGAAGCCCCAGGCCCGTCTGAGCCGCTCTGGCCTTGACCGGCGGCGGCGGCGGCGGCTTCGGCTTGCTTCTCGGCCTCGACTTGATTCAAAGCCCTCTGTAGAAATTTATCATCCCAAATCAAACCGGACGATCCTTGCCTCCTGAAGGTGCTCTCGGACCTCTGCAATTCCGCCATGAACGATTTGGATTTTCCGATCGCCGGTGATCAGATCCCTGAGTTGTTGAGATCGGCGGTGGTGATGATGATGGTGAAGAATTCTAGAGAATTTGATGGAGGATTTTGGGAAGGATTTGAAGTGGTGAATGTGAGCTGAGAGGAGGTATAATAAGGACTCAAAAGGCTTTTATATTATAGAGAGTAGAGGAAATTGGAAAGAGGGAAAGTGACTATATGGTGTCGTTTTGGATGTGTTTGTGTCGTTTTTATTGCCAATTAATTACCATGGAGGTTGTGGCTTCGATTATTCCTTCCCTTGTGTGTTGACTTTATTGGTGTTTATCGAGAGAAAGAGAATATGAAATTTGGATGAATAAGATGAAGAATTATTCGTAGTTTAGTAATGTTTCAAAGATTGAGGGAATTTCGGTTTCCAAGAATAATTTGATTATCAAAAGTGTTTCGTTTTTAAGAAGAAAAAGTTGAGTAAACGTAAATACGTTATAATTACGAGCCAAAGTCTTTCCCGGCTAGGTGGACCTTGTGGTTAATAGTGAAATGAAATTTTGTTGAAATGGAGGAATTGTTGATGAGTAGAATTAATAATACATTACGGAGTTATCTGTGAGTACTTACAAATGTGATAACAATAGACCTGAATATAACTTTCTAATCTGAAACAACGCTAATAGAGCTATGAAATGCCCGAAAACAAGGCTAGAAATATAAACAAACAAGCTATAAAAGTTACATTAGATCGTTGGAAACATGTTTTTTTTTGTAAATTAGGGCATCAAACTAATAGGTAAGTATCAGAAAATTAGGATAAATAAATATATAAATTGTGTGATATAGTCATTACTTTGTGGATCCGTGTGGACCATTAGGCGGGCATGGGTCAGGTGTACATAAAACCCACAAAATAACCACATGTAAAAATGGGTCAATTTGTTCTCTGACCTTCTTGGTCAATCTTCATGTCCTAAAGCTTCTAAGAGAATGCGGGGTTGACTTGGTCAAAAGAACGAATGTGTAAGGACTGGTTCCTCTGTCAATTAGCTGTGCTGTGATTAAACAACACTAACTTGAAGACATTATCAATGTCTGATTCTCTTTCGTGTTCTCATTTGGCGAACCATTATAGTACCAAGACTAGAAGCAGAACAAAGCACACACAAGTTAAACGAGAACATCATGCATCAGAAGCTCAGAACTAGTCAATGTTACTCCCAGATATAGGCGAGAAAAGAAACCAAATGAGCAAAATATGAGCATAAACGATACCAGTGAAACAACATGGCTCTCCTGTACAAAAATCAAAACGAGCTTCCTTTCAGTGGCTTCAAGTCTTTTTCGGGAGTATGAGTCTGTCATGGCTAATGTCAGGCTTCTGATAGTAACTAAGATGTTAGGGAGCAGGCGGAGGCTCAACTGATGTCCTCCCAAACAAGTTTCTAGCTAATGTTCAAGTGCATTATATTCTTCTCCCTTGAAAAAGGTCTCCGCAAAATGCAGGTAAGAGTCTGCAAAAAGGCGCGCACGCACGCACAATCTTCATCTAGCAAGTACTTCTACAAATCTAATTCTACCTAGTAATGGTCACAAACAACATTTTCTTCAATTGCTGCCAGAACCACTCTTGTCAGCTATCTTCCTCTTCTCTTTTAGTATTTCAGTGAAAGGTTTAGGGCCCTGGAAGTCATCTCGAGTTCTCTGCACACATCTCGACTTCCTAATACCACCTCCATTATCTCCTGCTTTCTTCTTCTCTTCTTTAATCTGAGCAAGGGACTTGGGTCCGGTAAAGACAGTTAAATCCTCTTTAGATGATCTCTTCTCCCTTGGTACTGGATTCCTTGTGAATTCAGATGAAGGAAACTGTGGCTGAGCCAGCCTTCTTTCCCGAAGTTTCCGAGATCTGTACTGCTGTGAATGCTTATGTGGACGACGTTGAATTCCAGCACTGTTAAAGACTTCAGTCTCCTTGCGCGTGTCATGAGTTCTGTTTACTACTTCTGATGCCAATCTCCCAGGCCGACCCGTATCATGCCTTTGAGGCATTTCTTGCCTTCTACCACTTAACTGAAGTGATTCATGCATTCTTGATAATCCAGAAACTGAACAATCATCAATCACTCTCCGTCTTCTCAGGTGGTTTCTAAGATCCAAACCCTCCTGGTCATCTTCCATTGGCATAAGCTTCCTCTTGCGGGACAATATGGAATCCAACATTATATTTTCTGCATAGCCATGAATACTTCTCTCATTACCAAAAAGGTACCTGGTATCTAGACAATCATAAGAGTCGTAAATTTGGTTTTCAGCACCAGGACGCATGGGATCATACTCATCTGGATTGTCATAATCATGCCACTCCTTATTTAGTTCCCAGTGCTCTCCATCTACTGTGGGAAAGTACTCGGGGCTCACCTCACCACCCAAATCATCGACAATAACATCAAAGTCCGGAGATGATTTCCACCATTCATCTTGCACAATAAGGTCATCTGCTCTCTCCTCTGAACTCTGATCAGTGAATACTGGAGATTTGCTATGAATAGAGCCTTCAGCTGGAAGAAGCAAGGGGTTTGATCTAATTTCATCCACCTCTTCATCCCCATATTCAGAAACATGAGAAACACTTTTCTGTGGTTGTTCCCAATCATCAAGATACTGCTTAGGATGGAATCTTGTATCAACTGTTGTCTTTGTCACAGTTCCCAAAGGGTTGTGGAGTCCAACCGTTGGTGCTGATGCTGTTTCATTTACTACGGATGCCTTGTTTTCTGAAAGTGCTTCAGTACATGTAGCGGCTGTGTTCGAACATTTCCCAGTTGATGCACTACCTTCAATGTCATGCAAGAATGTGCAGCTTTCACCTTTGCTGCACATCCCTTTCAAGTAAAAGTAACAAGGAACGTTGCTCTTGATTGCAGATATGGAAGATGGGGCGGAGTCTGATGGTGCTGCTTCATGCCCCTCCTCCAACAGCTTCAAACACAACTATTCAATAAGTAATCAAATGACCAAGGGATTACAAACAGCCACTAAAGGTCTAAATCCACCATGAATTTATATAAAAATCTCCACTAGACTATTCCAAAAAAGAAAAATACAGATGTAAAACCTCAATGCGATTAAGTATTAATTTTCACTTGGTCAGATGTCAACCATCTAGTATTCCTAATACTTCTATCCCAAAACGGTACTAGAAACAATATGTCACAAGGAAGTTTAGCACTTCATCAGATCATTATACACTGCAATTCAGTCATCAATATGTCCGGAATTCCTTTCATATAAGAAGAGAAGGTAATGTGAAGCTTACAGGATGCCTAAAAGCACAGGAGAGATTAAGACAATCCCCAGCCAACCAGTACCAGCAAACTTTCGGATTGAGCCTCGCAATCTTGCTGTGTCGAAACTCACATTCAAGTCCCTGAGTCACAAACATCACCATCACCAATGTCACTATCCAAACAAAGCACAAAGCACAAAGCTCAAATGGTATATTCACACCCAAATAAACATTCAAAAGAAAACATTGACGAAATCGCTTGAGCATTACAACAATGCAACATGTAAAAACCCTGAAACGCAAAGCCAGCCATTTTCAGAAACCCTAAACCTAGACATTGTAGGGTAATCTGATATGAGATGGATGACGAACCTTGTCGCAGGCGGGAGGGGTAGCCATGAAATGGACGCAATCGGAGTTTCGCTTTAGCAAATCTTCATCATCCATTGCAAAACCAGAATTGGCCACGATCGATAGGTAACAGTGAGAGCGAGTGAGAGAGCCTGAGAAGTTTAGGGATTAGCGTTGTTGGGCCAAACCCAATGCAAACTAACAGCCCAATACAAACCAATCGTTACAATCGGGAGGATCAAACCAGATTTGGGAAGAAGAGGAAGAAGCTGCCGTCATCTATCTCGAACAGTTTCTCAGATCATACTCTCATACAGTCATACTGGATTTTTTTCTTTTTCATATTGGATTATTCTTTGAAAGGTGTTTGAACTCTATGAAATTTAATCAGTGTTTATAATCCGAATCAATAAAACCACAAAGTGTTGAATCAGGTTTTATAGTCAAGTTGCCTTCCTGTAACAATTTGTATTTGCAAGAATACAAATACAGTGAACCAAGTCATCTCATCATGCAAAAGTTGCAGATTCCTATGCACACTAGGATTCCATTTAAATGGGTATAAACTCCATAGAGAAATTGTTATGCTTCCTATGAAAACATCTTATTGGCAGCAAACTGTTCCTAGTAATTGGCTAATCGCTTCAAAACCTAAACGGCTTCTGCTAATTTTCAAAATTTGTAAACCATTTCTTCCGTGTAGCCAAGTTCTTTTAGTATGCCAGAGAGCTGCAATAAAGCAAAGAGAGAACTTATCAGACTACAAAGCAGGAAGAAGAGAGAAAAGGTCAGGCCTTTGCCATGAAAACAACACGATGTCTTTCTTACCTCTCCTTGTGACCAGTCTTTAGCCTTGCCTCCAGATATGTGTTCCATCATCCCAGGAGGACCGCATACCTGCATGAGTGGACAAGTTGAAATGAACGTTGGTCGATGAGTTTGAGCAAATACTGAACTAGAAAATACTTTTTTCTTAATATTCTAAGCTGTACATAGTTATACAATACTATATTTTTTTTTTTTGAAAAGAGTTATACAATACTATATACAACAAGTAGATGAGCAACTCTCCCAAATAACACTTACAAGGATGAGAGTATCTTCAGCGGGACCAGGTAACCCTTTAACTGCCATGTCCTTTGATATGAAGCCTTTCCCTCCTTTCCAACTCTTTGTAGGATTATCAACTGTGTAATAGACCTGATTTTTCCCCATAGAATACAGTCACATACTCACATTGTGTGAGAAAAATATTAAATTGGCAATAGTAATTCTAAAATGAGGCAAATGGTACCTTCAAATTAGGGTGGGCAGCTGCAAGTAGGTCAAGTTTCTGTTTAAGCAGTATGTCATCTGGAGACACATTAGCATAAAGCAGTGACACCTATGCCATCATCAAAGTTTAATATTTCTCAATCAGACATAATGTTCAGGAGGGTATAGTGAATAGTTTCATTGGATTGACCATAAAAAAATGACAGTCACACCTATGCGCCAAATATGGAATTGTGAAGAAAACTGTAGTTAGACTCACCTTGGTTGTGTCATCAGGATTTTTAAGTATAGCCTCAATGACCTGAAGCATTGGGGTGATACCAGTACCACCTGCAATCTGGATGAAATACAGAAATTACATGTGAGACGGTGAGAGGTGACCTACAGAATTCTAAGTAATTCTAACCGACAAATGACTGCCCTTGATAACTTGCTCTTACCATGCCAATGTGTTTCTTCATGTTGGGAATATATCTCAACTTTTCAATAGGCCTGAAAGAAACAGAAACACCTGATTATAAGACAACTTAGAGTTTATCCTCTACTACGCATTTCACTGGTAAAAATAGATTACCCCTTCACTTCAAGTACATCGCCTGGTTTTAAGCTTGCAAAATGCTGGCTCATTTTTCCTTCTGGATACACCTACACACAATTCCGATGAAAGGAAAGAAACTTGAAATCACACCCATTAATCAATAAATCATTAAACACACAGCAAAGCAGCGTATGTGACCACCATAGACAGCATACCTTAATCAATAAGTCAAAGTATCCCTTGGAATCTGGATCTGATATAGGAGTATACCTGGATATATTGACACGCCAAATAAGTTTCTGATGTTATGGAAATAAAATTTGAGAACAACCACCAAAGTGAAAAGTGAAATCCAGAACTCTTATAAATGGATTCAAGTAAACGGCATAGCTAATGGACTTCAAATGGTACATAATAAAGTTCTGAGAAAATTGACGTTTGGAAAGAAAGACTTACGGGCGTGTGACAAATTTTGGTTTCCCTTCAGCATCTTGTCCAATTGGAGCCCTAGTGTCAACAGGACCACATCAAAAGAGATTAGATATGATGAATAACTTCCAATGAATTAAGAGTTTTATGACAAAGCAGGAATATACCTTGTAATGAGGCATGAAGCCACATCTAAACCTAACTTGGCGGTTGGGTCAAATGTGAATCTGCAAATTTTGGAGAATAAAGATAATTTGTATAAGAACATTTGTGTTGAATATACTCATACTATTTGCAGATCTAAGAGAAAGTTGAAAACATTCCTCTTTATAGTGAACCTCTGATCAAAATAAAATTTTCATCACTGTTGTGTAAGTAAATTAAGGATCTGACAAACTGACACATTCTATTCATGTTAGCATGTATGATACCCGTTTCCATATTAATCACCTGTATGCTATGTGTTGCCCACATGTTATTTTTGACCATAAGCTTTTAATGGGGGAGGATATTAAAGAGAAAGCATCACAGAGAAACTAGGAGGAAACATCAAACATCAAACAATAAGGTATAGAGTGATTGATGATTTGAGAGAGACTAGAAGATTATACCTGAACAATTGAGTATTGTGGCTAACTCTTGCCGTGTCTTGCAGCTTAAATTCTGTCCATTTATTCGGATTAAGTGCTGGAGAAACACATTAAAAACAATTACTCAGTATGAATCAAGGGTGACAAAACTGGACATATGGCATATGTCCAGGATTCATGCTTGATATGACTAGTTGCTAATACTTCAAGATGAAAACCTTTAAGCTAAATATATACTCTTAAAAAGTCCAATCAATTTTCCTCCAAGTGTTTGGGAAAAGAGACACTCACCAACTTTTGGACCAGTCTGTTCTTCTTTGATTTCATCTAGATAAACCTGTGAAAGAAATAAGAGTATTCAACTCTCAATACCGAAGAGCAGACTTACTCACAAACAACTTGCTACTTACTTTGGTTCATATCAAATGACTAACATTTAGCCGAAATGTAGCATGTCAATGTATCACACACAGGTATACGAACAAAACAATACACATAAACAACGTCGTAACATGTTTCCCTCGACTCCCCAGTTGATTAAATTTAGTTGACAACAAACATCGAACAAAATGGGAATGCAATCATCCAATAATCAATGAAAGACAGACCTAATTGACCGACATAATCCAGCAACTCTTGCAGTCGTAAACGTAATGCACACATGATCTCCTGTATTATTGTTAATATCACTCTTTCAACAGCGAAGCTATATCTATTATCTTACCAACACACTCACTACTCTTATCGAAACGAAAACCAAATGCATGAACAATCTCTACAAGCTCCAAAATAATCTGAATGAACCTCACAAATCAAATACACAACTATCCTAATCACTTTAGTTAACTCAACTCTACATTCCAGAATCAACACTAAAAAAAATCAAAATCAAAGATTAAGATCACCAAAACCTAATCCACTACTGCACACACAAAAGCCACTGAGCTGCACTACATTGTGATAAAACAGGACTAAAAACCTAGACGAAATCGGCGAGAGAATCTCACCGGATCGGCCGCCGACGAGTGGTAGTAGATGTACGAGATTCCGCCGGAGACAGCCGCGAGAGCACCGATCGGAAAGCGGAAGGCGGACCTGGAGTGGCCGGAGCCGGAGTTGAACGCGGCGGTGAAGGCGGTTGGGGTGGCCTTGGCGAGTCTCTGAAAGAAGGCAGCCATTTTCTCTCCAGGTAAAAAGTAAAACCCTCAGTGCTGAAGAAGAAGACTGAAGAAAATGATCTGGTGTGTACGCGGCAGTGAATTGCTTTTCTACGCTGCTTGCGTGGAGGTCTTTGATTCGGTTAGGAGGAAATACGTGTATTTTGGATTGGGCGGGTCAGAGAGTCGAATATGGGCCTGGGCCGGCCTTTTAGTTTCAGACAGTCCTCAGTTTCCAACCGGTTTTTACCGTGTAAGGGTTTAGGGGTTAAAGGATGAGGAAGAATTTGTGCAAGTTTTTTGTTAAAGACAATTGAATTCGGATTCTTGATCCACTGAGTTATGAAAGTTTTAGATTGAAACAAATTTGTGAGCTACCATGTTTGAGATTTGACTCTGCTAATGCAAATAGTCTAATTAAGTTTTACCTTAAAGAATCGAAACAAACATATAAATTAGTGAGTATGACGTACAATACGGCACATCAGTCACGCCGAGACTTTCTTGTTGGTCCAAAGTGTTTTTTGCCATGTAGCCAAATCTGTGAAATATGCCTATGTCTGCTTCACATGGGTTGGACCCCCATATTCCATCACAAAGATTGGAGTCATTAGGTTTTGGTGGTACGTCCATATATCCCCGTAGCTATTGGTTCATGCTGACAAATTCCAGTGTTATAATCAATTTCTGTTCCTTATATTCTTATTAGGGTCGCCAGTTATTACTTTATTCACAAGATCTATATTTCTTGCTCATGAGAAATCAACATTTGTTGCTAATGTACGTTAATACATACTGGTCTCACACTCATTGCATTTGTTGTATTTGATTGTTCTATGATATGACTTTTACCTTTATATAGAGAGTACATAAGTTAGGTAAAATAAGGTGAATTGTTTTGAGCTGATATATATGTAGATGAGATGTTGAAAGCAATAATGTTCTACGAAACTATTTTTAAAATATTGGATCGTAAAACGAAAACGAGAAATTAAACTATAAATTTTTAGATCTAAATACGTGTTCGGTACAAATAAACTTGAAATATTAAAAACATATGTAGCACTTTGCTTGTACAATCCATGACTTCTTCCTTTTTTTTTATTCGAAGAGAAGACATAATCTATAATATTCCTAGGTAATCATGAACGACCGATTATTTTGTTTGTACCAATTATTAATTCTATAGTCATTGCTATGAGAATAAAAACATAGACATGAATGATATAGAACAAGAACCAAATCCCCCCTTTTGTTTATCAGATATATGAAGGGGCGGAACCAGGATTCTAAACCACTGGGGATCCAAACTATATATAACTGATAAATCATTGTATCATAAAATAAATTATCGTATCATTTTTTGGTATGAAAGCAAAGACAAAATCTAATTGTAATTATGTTTCTACCCATAACTATTCTTATATTGCATGCATTCTTTTCTAGCTAGCCATAGGAATCGTTTCCTCAAATCTATTTCCCCTGCTTTTTGAGTTCATCCCACCGAACATGAATCACATCGTTTTTGAATTCATAAAACAGAAAACAGTATCACAAAAATGATACCGAACGGGAGCGTTTACATCAATTAAAAGTCATATGCAGAGATGTTGGTCACTTGCTTTGCAGATAACCATGCTGATTTAGATTCGTTAAAAACGTTTAATTATTGAATAATGCAATTCTCAGCTAGTAACCAAGTATAGTAAAATTGTCAAACAAATAAATTTGTTACGTGGGATTAAGTAATGAGCATATGATTCTATTGAGCAGTCAGCAAATAAATTTGGTCCTGATAAGGATGCTGATGAGGATAAGTTTATCGTTTCCAGTTTGTATAAATCAGTCCCTTTCTCAACAGTTTATAGCTGGATTAAAACAGTGAAGAATGATAACCCAGATAATCAACTCTCACCTTCATCTTAGACTAAAGCCACATAATGAATGACAAACTAGCAAAGGGGTAGGTCCCTTCAGAAAACAATTCTTCATGGAGATTGCCAGAATCTTCATCTGGGACTAACCAGGAAGATATTTTGGCTGGTGTTCAATACAATAAATGGTAAAAACTTCTAGGGGAAGAGACATGATGTTACAAAATACCACTCGAACTATGATGTTATTTTCATTTTCATACCTAACTATTAAAAACTTGTATTTTCATACCCGAAGTTTTATTCTGTTAGCATTTTGATACCCTGACCACTAATACCGTTAAATTTTGAAGGCATTTTCATCATTTTAATAAATATATCATTTTTTATAATTAAAATAAATTATATCGAGAAAATATTGAATATCGATAGAAATTTTATCAAATTTTATATAAACATGTTTAATCTATTGTTGGTTAAATATATATCATTATTGCAAAAATAAATATTTAATTTTAGAGTTTTTAAAAAATATATTTTTGCTAAAGTAAATTGTTTTATTTGTATTTGAGAACCTCAAAAAATAAATTATTTTGTTATAGTAAATGCAAAAAATGATATATTTATTAAAATGACGAAAATGCCTTTAAAATTTGATGGTGCTAGTGATCAGGGTATCAAAATGCTAACGGAATGAAACTTTGGGTATGAAAATGTAAGTTTTTGATAGTTAGGTATGAAAATAATATCATAGTTCGGGTGACGTTTTGTAATTAATCCTACTATAAATGGCTCTGATGTTATTTTCTTAAGGAGTGAAAGTTGTTCTTCAGACATGTGAAGGTTAACACATTACATTGTTTTACATTTCGGCGTGACGGTGAAACCGCTCTCTTGTGAACTCTAGTACATTCATGCTCAACATTTTGGCCATCTAAAATTTTGGAAAATAGACCAAACATGATTTGTAGTTTAACAAACAGGAAAATGAAAATGAGAATAATAAGTTTCTTTTTGATGGAAAATTCATAAAATTAAATATGGGAGCCTCTAAGGCATCCCGAATTTACAATGTCAAACACAAGGGCATGAGAAACCTCATTAGGAACCCTATTTACCCAAATATTACCATTCGGCAAAGAGTGACCTAAGTGTGTTAATGCATCAGCTACAAAATTTGCCTTCCTAAACACATGTCTAAAAGAGATAGACGAAAAATGAGCCGTGAGCGATCTGATATCTTCCACCAATTTGATAAGTCTCCAAGGGAGATCAAAGACCCCATTAAGAGCATCAATGACCAGTTTAGAGTCTCCTTCCACTTCTAACCTGCTATATCCCTTGTCTTTGGCTTAGACAAGACTATCACGAAGTGCAAGAGCTTATGCAACTAGAACCGAAGACTTCCCTGTCTTTCTTGAACTAGCTGCAATCGGTTGCCAAGGGAATCACGGATTACAAATCCCCCCGCTACTGAATCACCAACCATAGAACCATCAAAGTTAATCTTGAAAGCTTATTTTACTGGAGCTTGCCACTTGATCAATGTTAGGTGTGTTGTAGAGGCATTACTCATGTTGATCTGACCAAAGGAGCAAAGATTCTTGAGGATGTTGGCAGAGGAGGCCACCATTGAAGAAGGACTGGTAGTGGTGTTCCTGAAGATCAAATCGTTCCTTGCCTTCCAAATTTGCCAGCAAGTAACAATCATTTTAGCATAAAGTTCCTTTTGATATGGTTGCTTGAGGAACAGTTCCTGAAAGACATTAATATAATCATTTTCCCAATCAACATGAGGGTGAACACCTGTTAGATTCCAAACTTCTTTTGTGAAATCACAATAGCCAAAGACATGGTTAGCTGTTTCATTGTCCCTGTTACAAAGAGAGCAGGAGTTATCATTTATCATGCCAAACCTTAAAAGTCTATCTCTAGTTTTTAGTCTACTTCTGAGAAGTAACTAGCCAAAAATTTTAGTCTTAAGCTGGATATCTAATTTCCAAAGCTTGTTGATCAAGCTTATCTGGTCATGTTTATTAACATCATCCAATTGCAACCAAGTTGCTAATTTAATGGTGTAGTTTCCTTTAGGGGAAGGCCCCAGATAAATTGATCCTCCTGTTCAGAAACTGGGATAGGGATCCCTAGAATTTGATCGACAATATTTCTTTTCTATCTAAGACAGATAACAACTTGAATTTATTACAAGATTTGTTCATAATGTACTCATCAACTGTTTCATCAAAGTTTATAGACCGTCTTTCAATGAGAATAATAAGTTAAAATGTTATGATTGTTATTGTTATCTCAACCAATGGAATCCAGATGAAATGTGTCACTGATCTGACTGGTGATGAAGAGTCCTCAGAACAAACTTGCAAGAATTTTCTATATTACATGTGATAAGGCAAAGAAATGATTTGTAAACTAGGCCGGTCTAGGTGGATGGACTTGGAAGAAGACATATGTATCTGCCTGTCGATCTGTGTGTTGCTGAGTTCAAATCGAACTTCCAATAATTGGAGAACGACCAATGGTATATGACTATATGTCATGCATGATGAGTTTAGTATTCACTGGTTGATATAGATTGAAAAAGACTTTTTGTTGTTTCTTCATCATAAGCAACCAAGTACCAACCTAGGGAGATTGAAGATCGAAGATTGGAGGATGCAATGGCGGATCCAGTCCATGGGTACCGGCGGTTCATATTTTAAGATTTTCGACAAATTACTTCAAACGAATTAAAACAAACATGATCTCGATCAGTATGATATGATGTGTAATATTACTTGTTTCATCGTCAGTCAATTGTGTTTTGCTTGTTTGGGAGAAAATCAAATCCTCTAGAAACTACATGATGTGCAATTCATGGTTTATCCAATCTATGAGTAATAATGACGACATCAATTAAATCACTCGAGTAGTTTCATGAGCGTCGACACTGTTAAAAGTGGGCGAGTAAGATGTTCGATAAATTGCTTATCTAGAGAAACAAATGATTGCGGCATTTACACTACCTAACAACAATGAAAACGAGAGGTGTCATATTGTACTTCTGGGTGCGTTTAGGACTGCCAAAGTTTACTCCTGACAATTAGTTGAGCACTCACCATCCTAGAAGTAAATCACAGTGAGGTCTAGATCACACTGCAATCCTGATCAGAATTAATAGATAGATATATACAAGTCCGAGGTGGTAAATAAAAGTCTTCACCACAGAGATATTTTGGCATTCAATTTTCTCCAGTTGCATTATATTATAACATTGTTTCTTCAACGGCTGAGAATGAAGCAATGTTGGCAAAACCTGACAAGAAAATTGTGAAACCTGACAAGAAAATTGTGTGAAGATTTCTTGTAACTTTGCATGATTGGACCTTCACTCTGATTATTTCCATATATAAAAGCCCTCCAAAAGTTCTTAACTCCCCTTGTGGTCTGGAAATGCCTCATCACAATTCTCACTAAAAGCCCTCCAAATTAGCAATGAATTCTTCTTAAGGGTTTTGGTATTTAGTTTGTAATACTGTGCTGCACTAGTTTAGTGTAGCTTTTGAGTAGAGGATCTGGGGTCTGAAAATCTTCCATAGATTCTTTAGATCCTTGTGTCCTTGGGTTTCTTTTTCTACAAGCAACACCATGTATACTTGTAGAAGTAGAAATATGCTTATGGGGTCTTGATTAGTGCAGAACTAGCTTGACAATGTTCTTCCACACCCAAAATCGTCCAACTTTTCTTCTCGGTGTTCTAAGCGTAAACAGAACCCAAAACAGAACCAAATCAAGTCCATCTATAGCTGTACAAGTATCCTCAGTTCTACAAACTAATGGAAAAGGTGGAAATGGGAATGGAAATCTGTCTGATCAACCCAAGAAAGGCATGGCTCTAAAAAAGCGTCAAGTCTCTAATTTTGTACTAAGCCAACCAAACACTGTGGGAATCATAGGAGGAGTGTCTGTATATTCTAGCCTACTTTTCTTGGAGAAGCTTGTTTGGTGGAGTTTGAAAGATGGAGGTGAATGCCCTCCTTTCGTTGTGTGCAGTGATACAACACAATACAAAGGGCTTCCGATTCGCAGTTTGTTTCAATCACTCGGGAGAAAGTCTACTGAGATCAAATATTCAAGCAACAATTGGGCCATCATTGACAGCTTGTGTCGAAAAAGGGCATTCCTAGAGAACTCTGGGGCTCAATGCATAGTCATGCCGTGCCATCTGTCTCATGCTTGGCATGAACAGATTTCTCTGGACTGTTCTTTGAGCTTCCTTCATGTTGGTGAGTGTGTTGCTAGAGAGCTCAGAGAAGCAAAGATGAAGCCACTCGAAGCTGGGAGTAATGTGAGGATTGGGGTGCTTGCTGCTGATGCAACTTTAACAGCTGGTTTTTACCAGCAGAAGCTAAGAAATCAGGTACACATTTAGAACCAAGCTTCCTAGCATGAGTTGCATTGTATACTAATTCTAACATATTTCGGGTCTAGTTGTCGTCTAACATGTTGTTCATCAGTTCATGATGTGAAGAGTCTTTGGTTTCTGGTGCAGGGTGAGGCATGGCCTATGTGTTTCTCTTCGCCTGCATTTCTACAGCTAGAGTTTTCGAGTCTAGTGATTGTGTAATCCTTATACCATATAAACTTGTTTACATTCATCAAAGTTGTGTAGAAAGTGATACTAACCAGCACATAAATACTTTGTTCAAAAATGGGTGTCACTGGAACAGTTTTCTTTGTTTGAATGGAAAATGCACAGGGCTTTGAGGTTGTTGAACCAGACAAAGCAACAATGGAACATGTCGTGATTCCTGCAATCGAGGCATTGAAGAGAAGGGACATGGAAGGGGCACGCAATCTGTTAAGAATAGCGGTGCAGGTTCTGTTGGTGAGGGGAGTGAATATTGTCATCATCGCTGCTGATGAATTGCAGGGTGTCCTGCCTCATGATGATCCTCTTCTTAAGAAATGTATTGATCCCATGGATGCCTTGGCCAGGTCAACCATAAAATGGGCAAGGGGCACAGGAAATGGTGGTTGAAGATAGCAAAATGAGCAGCAGACTTAAACATCTATATAAAATCTTGCTGTCATTGGTGATGGCTTTGTGTCCATAAACCAAGCTATGCTTCCCCCTCTCTCCACAGAAGCATTTAGATCTTGAAAATCAACTGGAGTAATCAAAGAATGAAGGACTCGAAAAGCAACACACCTGAAGTTGATCAAGATTCAATGACTAGGAGTCGGGTTATTCTGTGTTTGTACAATATGTTATGCTTTGTCTACCTTCCCTGCTCATACATTGAAATTTACATTAATAAATCAAGTTCAACCCACAAGAGAAGAAAACTAGTATATTAAGTAAATTACTTTTGCATTTATAAGATTCAGAACATATATAGTTATACAGGTAGTTATATACACAAGACGTTACATCTGGAAGAGTAATGTGATCAATCAAAAATTAAACAATATATTGTTGCAAGGATGGAATGGTAGGAATAATCTCAAGGAAAAGCAAAATTCAGACATTGAATAACCTGAATGTAACCTGGAGCTTAGTTCACAATCAAAAGAGAACTAATCCAGGAATTCGAAATATGGATGAAGTGAATCACAACTACAAATTCGAATTAGAACCACAAGGTTGTTTTGAATGTGCTTTGACACTGTCTGGTGCATCCTGATAAACCCAAGAAGATATGAGGTGATGGGCAATTGCAAATGGCCCTGGTATAAACATGGGAGCAAGTTCACCGCTTTCCACATTGAAGTCGGCAGACAAGTTCTGTCCTTTCTCAACACCCCTGCACATCTGCTCAACCTTCTCTACCGCTGTTTTCTGTGCCTTCTCGTATTCAGCAAACGTTAAAGCTTTTTTGACATCTTCTCTACTGTGCCACTGGGCGTCTAGTCAAACATAAGTGTAAAGAAGATAATGAGAACTTCATCTAATCTAATACGAGTACAATGTAGCATATCATTTTTATCAAAAAATGCACAAACAAAATTCTTGCAGATGCTCCCAGTTCTATCACTAAGATGACTTTCTTTTTAGGTCACGATAAAAAGACTGAAATAGTTCATAATCTTTACCACTAAATTGTTTCTCATGGGAAAAACAGAAATCACACCAAATTTATTTTTTTCCACAGGAGGAAAAGTTGATTATAAAGACACGGCAGCTTACAGTCTTATACTATAATAGGGCTTTATTATAAATGATTAAATGCAACAATATATTATATCCTACGTACCTTCCAACTCTTCCTTGTCGACATTTATATCAAGTGATTTGGCATATGCAAAGAAACCAACCATCAACTGGCATGGCATGCTACTTGGTCCAACTGGAGACAAGCATTAAGAACTCGATAAATCAGTACACAGCTAAAGAAGATATGCATAATGCTGAAACAAAGTTTGCAATGTACCCACCAGGCCATGGTTGAGAGCTATGATAGACAACTTCTCCTACTTCAATACCAGTCTCCTCCCATGTTTCTCGCTTCACCGCTTCTTCTAAGCTTTCTCCTGGCTAAGGAGAACAAAAAGATCGAAACTAATGAAACTGCTTTTTAACCCCCAAATGGTCCTCAAATTGGCCAAGACACTAACCTCTATAAATCCAGCCAAGCAACTCCACATTCTAGGTACAAATCGAGATTGCCTACTTAACAGAGCACGGTCATTTTCTTTATCAATCACTAACATTATGACAACCTGTTAAAATGGCAAATGTATAAGACAACTATATAAGGAATTGAAGCAGTTACTAATTGAAATCTATGATAGAAGCAAATTCACACCGGATCAACACGAGGATAAACTCGCTTTCTGCACAGCTCACTAGAACACTGCTTACGTCTCCCAGCTTCTTTGGGGACTGTCTTTTCTCCACAATGTCCACAAAACAGTGCTGTACTATGCCATTCAAGCAAAGCCCTGGCCTGATCACCCACACAAAAACCATACAACACATTTCAAACTATATTCGAAAACAATCAAAACAAGATCAAACTTCAATGGAAATGTCTATTCTATTATGTCAACACTCAACACCAACATTTGCATCAATAATCAAACTCGAAAGCATTAACCACAAGCACTTACATGACCAGCAACGGCCAGCTCTGTCATAGCCCTTTCATCAGCCCAATCAGTAGCCACCATAAGCGTTCTGAGCTCAACAAAACACAACTGCTTCCCACCCAATTCAGGAACCACGCCATCCTCCTTAGACACATCAACAGCCCAATAAACCACATCCTCCTCAGGCCTTGAGCCCAGATACACAAGTGAATCACCACTCAACTCAACCCCACAATTACCCAACAATCCCTTACAATCAGCCAAACTGATCCAACCCAGACACCAATTTGGCTTCAAATCACTGACCCCACCATTGGTTGAGGCCAAAGGTCTTCCCTTTCTGAAAGGCAGGACCTTGAAGCTTGGTGAACAAGAGGGCAAGTGGGTATTGTCCAAAAGTTGAGTCTTGAGGGTCTCAAGGGCTTGTGTTGGTGAAAAAGGGTCACTGGGTTTTGGGGTCTTGGATCTCAGAGGATTGCCAGCAAAGGCATGGGACTGGAGGTTTATGGACATGGTGGTGGGAACTGAGCAAAGGGTTCTTCTTGTGAAATTGGGGAGATCAAGCTTTTTGGATAGAGCTAGGAGATGAAGTGAGCAAGAAGAGAAGAGAGATAGCTTGACCATGTTTCCATTGGGTGATTGATTTGTCTAAATTTTTGGGGAGAATGCCAACAGAGGTAGGTGGTGACTAAGGGCTCTGGTGTATCGACAACTGTCCTGATTGAGACCCCATGGCTGCCTTGGCCAGACTTGTAGCCACAGAATCAAAATTTGCATTTGCTAACCAGATTTACCCTATTGAATCACATCTATTTTTGATGTCACAATTGTGAAATTTAAATGCATTCAACACCGACGTGATTCAGTGTGGGGAATAACTTCAGTCCTTGTTATACAGTACACAAGAATGCAGCATCCAAGAGTTTGAAGTATGCAACATACCACATTGTATTGGTACAATGGTATAGGTATTTTACTGCTGATTTGGAATAACATGAAAAAATGTATGTAAAAATATAGGTATTTTATTGCTGATTTGGAACAGTACAATCACATTTACCACAATCAAGAAACTCGCTTATTTGATGTTGTAAAACAATGGCAAGTTTTGCAACAAAATTATAACACAATAGGGAACCAGAATAAGAAACATAAAACCTATTGACCTCAATGAAAACAAATCTTCCAGGACCACAAATATTTCAAAACTTGGCAGCAATGAACTTGAACTCAGCTCTCCACCAGCGGGACATCATCAAGCCAGTCACCATATATGCGATTGATTTGCTTGATCTTCATGGATCCTCTCCATTTAAATCCGCACTTCTTACCTTGCACTTCTTCGTTTACTGCAGCAGGCATTGCTGCCATTGCAAGTGTAGATGAATCATTAATAGGAACAGCTTGTGGTTTTGTTGAAATGGGAGCAATTGCCATCAGTTCTGCTTCAACCCGCATACCAGGCGGTTGTAACTCTGAGATCAAGAGTTCAATTTTACGTAATATTAGCAACCAAAGGGCCAAACAAAGTATGAGAGCAAATCCTAAAGCCAAATTCCAATTCATCTCACAAGCATGGAAAGATGTCACAAACACACTCAGACAAGAACTCCATGAGCATGATAATGTATACACCAAGTGAAGGTTTAACTTCTAAATGTAACATACCACAGAAAAACACAATACACAAACGGAGAGATTCAAGTACAAGCATTTAGCAAACACTGATTTAGGTTTAGAAACTGAGATTCAATCAGTCCAACAGGTTTACAGTTCTGTTCCAGGAAGGTTCACCAATGTCTAGAGGCCAGTGCCAATATGGTTTTAGGATCAAATTCAGAGTCAATATAGGTTTAATTTTGATATGAATGTAACTAGGAATGCCTGCTCAGGGTTAGAGTTAATCATATTAAGCAGAGGACCAATAAACACATAGTGACAATGCTAAATTCAAGATTACATGAGACTAGCAAATACCTGCTTGCCCATGAGCAAAGTGACACTTCTCGCCAAACGGACACTTTCCTGTTTGCTCCCACTTATTACAAATCTTAGTCTTCCAATATGGCTTCGGATTTACTAGGAAGGTATTTATACCAGTGTTTGGCCTATTCTCCTCCAAACTAGTGCTACTCGCATGTGGCATCGGTACTCCTGTTGTCCCAATGCTGATTGCTGCATTCTCCCTATACCTACTCGAATCCTCCCTAAACTTTGCTGGTTCTTCATGACGAAAGTTACACCTGTCTCCATAAGGACACTCCTCCCCATTATTAAACTTCTTGCAGAGCTTCATCCTGTGAATTATCTTCTGATCATCCTCCCAATTACCAGTTAATGGCCTATCCTCGTCACGCACGGTAACAAGCTCTTGCCAATTGGGAGGCGGCTGGCGAATGTCGTCAATGCCATGTGCATAGTTGCAATTCTCACCATTCCTACACGAACCATTCTTAAAATTTGCACACAGACGAGTCTTGTAAAATATGTTGTTTGCTCCTCTATTAACCGGAGCATTCGATGGGGGCAATCTAGCATTGTTCATTGGCGGATATGGCATTGGATTCGATTGGGGCTCCTCGGAATTTCTAGGCCTCTTAAAGGGTGGACCTTGCTGCTCAAACTGAGAATGCTGATCTTCATTGTTCATAGCAATAGGAGGCCAGCAATTAACAGCATCACTGCCTCCAACATATAGCGATTGGACCGGCATAAACGATGTTTGATCAGAATAATTCATATCCAACAAACTACTCTAAATCTTGCCTCTGTAATCAAATCAAATAAAAAAATACTTAGGCTTCCAAACCACCTAGAATCAATAATGCAATATCAAATCAACAATCTTTACACAATGCTTAAAACCCTCAAAATCCTATACAACCATCAAAGTAGCATTTGCAGTGAAGAATCAAAAGAACTGACCAGATGGATGATCAAAACAACAAGCAGGGTCTGATCAACAACACCCAATTCTGCAAAAGTCACAAAATACCAAACTTTAACAAGAAAACTTCAAACCCTGATGAGAATTGTGGGTAAAAGCAGAAAACCCAAATTGGAATTTGGGTTGATCACACACAACCCTTTTTATATGAAAGAATAAAGAAGCAAACTTTATCAAAACCCTAGCCGCCAAGGATCTAAAACCCTAAGTTGTTTTGGTCAAGATGAGAAGCGAAATCGGTGACTCTGAGTCGTACCCACTAGGCCACTACCACTAAGAAAGAGCTGCGCCTTAAACCCTGACGCGTCCCAAAACCCTGAGATTTCGGGGTAAAAAAAAACTGACTGGGATTTACGGCTTTGTAAATTTCTTTAGTTTAACGTTTTTATAGTCGCTGTCGCGCGGCTACGAACTGCAACTGTGGGGCCATCGTTTGTACTTGCTTTGCACGTGTGTCTTCTCCTAGGTTTCTTTTGTCTTCTTGGATTTCCGTTTTGGATTAGGATAAACTCGAGTCGAGTTGAACATGATCAAGAAGGTTTCGATCGAACTTAAGTTCGAGGTTTGTGTTTGGCTCGATGGAGTTGGAACTTGATCATGAAGCACCTTTAGCATGTGCTACATAAAAGTTCATGTTGAACTTTAACGTACAATAAAGTATAATTTTTTTTTTTTCAAACAATTAAACTACTTTGAACGAGGCCACATGAAATAAGTTAAATACAAGAAGAAAATGAATTTTAACAAAATTGAAAATTATGTAGCTCTAAATAAATCCAAATTGGTTCCCTTCTTGATAAATATTTAAATAACGAAATGCATTTGAGACATACGTTACAACTTACAAACAATTATGTCACTAAAGCCGTAACTGTCAAAGGACCAAGTGGAAAGAATGAATAAATGAAATAACAAGGATCGGATTCTAACCATATATGTTTTAGTATTCTATTTGGTTACCTAATAGTGTTAATGATTGTCATAGAGTTCGTTGCCACATAGCTCGAAATATTAAGATAGGAGAAAGTTATGAACTTGTGCCAACTATACACGTTTACAACCTTTACAAACTAAATAAGTCGAGCTTGGTTTCTATTTATTTTCTAATTTGCGTCGAAATTTAGCCTTTAGTTTTAGAGATTAATGAGTCGGAGACACGTTTTACACTCCTACCAAGAACAAATCATAATATAACTTCAATAACTGTTGGTAGGTTTCGTATGGTTCTTATAATCACAAGAAGCATAATCGGTTGATGACTAATCGATGCGTCAAGCGACTGAGGTTAAGAAGAGTAACAAATCAACCAATGATCGATAAAAGATGAAAAACAATAAGAAGACAATATCATGAGAGAGTGGTATTATTGTTTACGGTCAGTCAAAGTTGTTTGTCCCAAGCAAACCCCCTCCCCAGTCCCCACTGCAGATGAACTCTCTCCACCGATCACCTGTACTCCGTCCACCACCGTCTCCACGCCACTCCAATCTCGGCGCCGGCGGTCTCCTCTTCCAGACTTCCATACAGCAGGTTCATTTACCAATTCTTCCATTAACATGTGGTGCGATCGACATTGCAATTGGATCCCAGAAAATTTTGATTTCATTCCATTGGCAAAACCTATTATTGTTTGATCACTTCTAAAGTTTAGTTATTTCTATGTCCTGTGTTCGATTTCCCTTTTGCATGCACTCTTTAGGCTATGTGGGATGCTCCAAGTTGACATTTTTTGTTTATCAGTTTTCAAAGTCATTACCTTGATCTCAATATTACATGTGTTTACTTTGATGAGTTATACTTGTGGCACTAGAAATCCAGAATCTTACGAAAGCTAAGTAATGGAGTGTAGGGATAACAAACCATAACATATCGATGAGTCCATTTCGACAATGATATACAGCTCTGATGAATTAGAGGTCAATGAAGGAAAACCTATTAATATGCTCATGAAGTTTTAGGCCAGTTGGGATTTGAAACTTTTATCAGTTTCATCCAAATTTATAAAGGGCATTATGAAGGTGGAATCCAATGACAAATCTTTTCTAGCTATTGCGCATGATGTTCAGTTTAGGGTGAGTTTGTGTGCTTTGTTTGCCATCAAATGAAATGCTAGAGGTATGGAGGGAAAAGTTGAATTTGACTTGCTTTGAACTTCTGATATATGCATCTATGCTTTATTGAATCGCAGCATCTGGTTCTTATCTGCATAATTATTGGTTGCTTGGATATTTGATGCTTAAAGGGATTGTAAATTATTGCAGCGAGAGAAGGCCCTGTCATATAAAGTGAACAACTCAGAGATTCCTTGAATCCAATATCTGTTTTCCTTGTCTGGGCTATTTTCTTGTTGGTTTGAATCTAGAGCTCTAGTTAACGGTCCACGATTTAGACTTCAATTTTTCCGTTGATCTTTGTAACCCCTCTGAGGGTTGGACCATGTCGTAAAGTAGTATTGAATTACCAATAACGTATGTTCCCCACCCACACACACAAAGCCTGAGTGAGAGTTGATAGAGGTACAGAAAACTAAGTAACTCCATTAATAAAAGACAGAGAGCAGAAGAAATCCCCTAATTCAGTTGCACCTTGCAACATAATTGGAAACCCCTCCCTAAAACAGTTGTATGATTGCTTGGCTATACTTGAGAAAATGTGCCTTCAACCATGACCACCTAAGTTTATTTATCTCTTAAAAGGAAAGTGGGGGGGGGGGGGGGGGGGGGGGGGGGGGGGAGAATTAATAGACAGATTTTGAGAAGGATCTGAGTGTAAGAGTCTTCTACGCCTCATTTCCTTAAACGTCAGCATCTGAATTCCGTATTACAGACCTGCAACCAAGCAACATTTACAATCATGTTCAGAGCCACATATTTTGTGTTGGGAAACCAATGACTTAGGAAGACTAGTACATACCGTAGTCCTTTGGAGTTTTGCATTTATAACATTCTTGCCGGTTAGCATAGTTGTGCATTCCACATCCGACTCTGTTTCCAATCAAAATGCCATAACAATTAGGAAACTGAAGAGAAATGACAGTATTCTCTAGCACTATACGTACAGATCCTTTAAGTTAAATGTAAAATTTAAGTTAAAGGAGAGTGCTATAGTGATAGGCTTATAGCAAAATATGGTGAAAGATTGGAGGCTAGTTATCTCGCAACATGCATTTTCAGTGGCAACTGCTAAGTGAGTATGTTCTAGTCTAGCATTAGGTTCTATTTTATCTAGAGACTTTGCATGCAAAATAATACACATATTATCTATTACTAGATGTGAAGTTACCTAGTGCATATCCAGTCACCAGCTTTCCATCCTGGTGGCGCACTGCCATCAGATCCATAGTAGTCATTTTTCAATGCAGCACATCTGAAGCAATTTGGTCTCTGTGCATAGTTGTGAGCTCCACAGTTGCAAAACCAGTCCCCTGCCAAGACTTCTGTTCTGTTGCATCCATATGTTGAGGGATCAGGGCCACCATACTTAGGGTACCCGCATCGTTGGCATGCTTCCCGCTTTTTAAAATTCAAGTGCTGGCATGCAGGCATGCCACACATCCAGTCTCCTCCTGCCCAGCTCATTCTTCCTGTGTATGCAATCAACATGAGATTTAGCATGATAAACCAACATTTTAAATATTTTCATTTTGTGTGATTAGAAATTTGTTGAGAGGCTTCATCAGCATCAAGATGACAGCTTAACTAGAGAAGCTGTATTGTTTTGTGATAGCTGAGATATCCAAGGAAGTCTAAAGACAATTATTAATATATGGTAAGGGATGCTAATTCTACTAGCTCATCAGTACTGTTCCATGAATGAAGAAATATATTCTGCATAAACCTGGGCCCTGGCCTGAAGTTCATATAGTGTTTCAATAATAACAGCTTTAGGAGTCTCCATATCTGAATTCCAGAACACAAAGTAGAAGGAAGGAGGTAGAGATCACCTGAAAAGGTCTTGGAATACAAAAGAATTGGGACTGTAGTAGCTCTGCTTGAACTGTGCCTGTTGTAGAAGAATACTACTTTGTCGATGAGTTGGTGTTCTTGTTGTTCGGCTTGGACGGTTTATATAGTAGTTGTTCAAGGCTACATGTGTGGGGCCATGGATGTTCCGGTTTTATTCTCTGGCTTTCAGATAGGTTTTCATTAATATGCATAGAGGATTCCTTAAGATTGTTTCTTCATGTATATTTTAGGATTCTTCACTCAACTAGTTACTTCGGTTTCTTTTACTACTGTTGAGAGTTAGAAGACCAGGGTGGCAAGTAGCATGGGTTTCTAAAGGTGGCAGGCAGAACTAGCCAGTTGAGTTCATGCATGATGCATACACACAACACAATTTTCCCAATAAAATTCCACATGTGACCCCCACCCCTGCCCCATCTTTACAATATTCTTCATGCATTATTGCCAAAAATACACTTGGAACTATTATTCCTCTTGTTCTCAGTATATCCACAACATTTATGTATGAAGGTGTTATGAGGGGAAGTTGCTACTTGAAAGTTGAAGGAGGCCCAGAGAATATATCTTCCCTGTTTTATGTCAAAGGGACTGCAATCTGATCGCGTAAGTTATCTGATCACCATCTTGTAATACTTAACCTGTACTTAATACATCCCTTATCATATGATCATTTGTTGACTGATTATTGCCGCATGGTGCAACTTGACACTAATGTGATCGGAAGATATGATGTGGTTTATCTGGTCACCAGTTTGTTGCAGGTAATGTGTATTCATTACATCAATTATTATGATCGATCGAATTTAGCTCTGTTATGTATTGTGATCGAAAGATATGGTCCTGCAGGGTTAGTCTTTTTTCTTTCTTTCACATCTATAATTCTCATATGTTTTCACGTGGGAAGCTGATATTTATGTGCATACACACACATGTCACACGCCAAGAGTGCTTCTCATCCAGTTTGCGCATACACCTTCCCTAAGTAGTTCATGCAGATGTGGGTCATGTTAGAAAGGGCCACTGAATGGAGGTAGAGAGGAACTTTTCTACTACTAGTTTTTCACTTAGAATCAATTCCTCCAAATGCACATCCATAACGAAATTCTTTTAACCTTGTCTAGGGTGCTTTTTGCCTTTCAGCTATAATTGAAATGCCATTCGAAGATTCATATCACATTGCTTGGTTACCTACCTTTAACCATTAATGTTTAAAACGTAGCTAATCATCCAATTCTTTATTTCATATGGATTTAGAACTTTCAATCAATATGTTGTAGGATATCATATATTGTAAGTCTTATGTGATACTTATTTCATACAAGATAGAGAGGCAGGAACTTGAAAAGTAGTAAGAAGACTAATATTTCCTCTCTCTTTTTCTTTTTTTTGAATAAGACTAATATTTCCTTTATGTATATACAAACAATAATTTGTGTAAACTGTTCATGTATTTGTTTAGTGTCCTAAGAATGTATAAACTCAAATGTGATTTGTGAGGTGACTAACTGGGTCCTCTACCAGGTGGTGATGGACACGTGTTTGGGAGATCAATCTTGAGATGAAGAAAGCAAATAGGTATGGGGTAGCAAATCTTAGCCTTCCATGCAGTTCCACTCTCTTTAAGGAAAAAGGAATGCTTTCAGTAAGTTTACTTGGAATAAGAATCGCGGCGGACCGACGCTGGTTATGCAGAATGAGCTGGAGAACCTGGTATATCACAAAAGTGCCACATAGGAAGTAAGGCCTTCTAGCCTTTTTTTCTATTGAGCAACTGCAACATAACTCTGAATGCAAATGAACTTTAATCTAGTCTATGCATTTTTCTTTGCCAGGAACAGTTCTTGCTTTATACAGCCTTTTTTTTTTTAAAGGACTTTAATATATACAGCCTTTGTTTACTGCAAACTAATATACAAGCCATGTTTGTTTGCTGGAATTAGCTTTTATGAAAGGAATGCAATCCCTTGGCTGAAGGGATTTGTTTCGCCCTATTTGGGAGTTGAGTTTGCTCTTGCAGAGTTGCAGGTATCGTGGGGAAGCCTCCCAAACGGGACCTCAATTCATTCATCACCAGATTTTAACAGATGAAGACTGTTTAGTGAAGCATATCTCTACTGCTATAAAGCCAGCAGGTAGGAAATTCATCAAATTATGTTCAGCAATCCAATCTACCTCCCATGTGGATGCAGGATGAAAAGGAGGAAGAAGCATATTATAACTTGCAAACCCATCACAAGCTTCTTCAAGAACCAGAATATAGTGCTCCGGTAACAGATTCATTCATTCATGCACGCATACATGTTACATTCCCTCTGTCCAAGAGTGACCCTGGCATTAGCTATAAGGGTGTACGCATTCGCTGACATGTCAATGACATACAGAGTCCATACGAGCTGATGTGGCGCAAAGATGCTTGTGTGTTGACCTAGGATTTGATAAGAGAGAATCCTATCGCCACATTTTCACCAGACATGAGGAATATTCCACCATGATTTAAAAAAACCCTAGACAGTGCCCCTTCAATCTTTATTCTCCATACATGACTATTCTCAAAAGGAAGAGGGGATGAGGCCATCTCCCTTCAATAATAGACACTTTTGGTTTTGGAGAATCCTCCATAAACTCCACATCCCAATTCCCAAACCGATAGCCATAACCAACAGAAAATAGCCGTGGCTTTCGAATTTTTGAATATACTCATGTCTTTCACTCTTATTATTGTGATCAATAACATTATCATATGTGGATTGATATTTCTTTTTCCAGATAGATGGCACTAGCTGGAAACCTTAATCATCCAACATGTGAATTTCTTTCAATGTCTTAATTTGATTGAAAAAGCTGTTTGAACAGGCATGACAATTCACAATTGACAACACATCATTATTTCCTCTCAATTCTGAAAAGCTTTTGTTATCCTATCCTTTAGTCTTTGGTGTATTTTATTCAGGATATTGAAAACCATGGAAATGAAATCGCTTGTGGAATCACGTTTTCAATGCTTAACGTGTTTTATAAAGACAGAAACAAGTTAATCAACTACTAGACGTGAGAATTGCTTGTATTATAAGTAACCGAACCCAAAAATTGAATAGATGCAGCTTCTTCAAGCGAAAATGGCAAATTAAGTGTGGACTTCCTTATTTCGATCATTTTCAAGTTGCATTTTCACATTTTAACTGTACAATGTTTAGGAACAATTTAGTCAGCTTGATCCTAATTTTGAAGCACCACAGCTGCACCTAGAGGTGGCAAACGGGCTGCTAAGCACGGGCACGGCACGTTTAAAAGAGGCATGTCACGGCCCAAACCTGTTAATAGCCCGGCCCGACCCAAGCACGTTATTCTAATGGGTCGGGCTGGGTCCAGAAAAATGAGCCCATGGGTCCGGCCCGGCCTGAGTCCGTTATAGGCCCCGCCCGAGCACAATAATTTGAGGCCCACAGCCCGACCCGTTATAAAATATAAGTTTTTTTTTCCATTTCTAATATGAAGATAACATATTTATAAATAATAAACTTAGTTTTGAGTGTGAACAATATACTTATATACTAATAATTATTTATTTGAGTATGAATTTAGATTCCCCTAAACTCATAAGAAGTTTTTGTTTAAAAATTTATTAATTGTGAACAATAAGCATTTATCACTTATTTCTTTAGTTTGTTGACAAAGAAAAAAATGATCGATAAATTGTGTGTGAATTAGTTTTGGGTTGTAATCGTATCATGTATAATTAAAAGTTGAGATTATGAGAGTAGAAGCGGTAGTATAAGACATTCACCTCGACCATTTTCGGCATGAAACGGCCTGGGCCGAGCACGGCCTACCACGTTATGGGCTTGGGCCGTGGGTCGGGCTGTGCTTTTCATTTGAGTAAATGGGCTTGCCCAAGCCCGAGCCCATTAAGAAGTGGCCCGTCATGGGCCGGCCCAAGCACGACCCGAAACCCGATTAGGCCTGGCCCGGCCCGTTTGCCGCCTCTAGCTGCACCTGGTTGATCCTAATATTGAAGCGCCCCAGCTCGACCTGAATGGTGACAAGCAGCATGACGACCCACCATCCTCCTCCTATTAGTCCTATATAAGCCTGCAACAAATCAAGCAACTTCACGAAATTTCGATCACTTATACACAGACATAGGAGAGAAAATATGGCAACTAAGATGTTGCTTCAGTTTGTTTTAGAAGGAAGCATATCAGCTTTGCATGACATGGAGGTTGAGCAAAGACCATACCACCGTAACTGCAGTTGTGCAATGCATAAGGTGAAGGCCAACGCTTGCCCTCAAAGACAACGCTTGTTTGTCTCATTGTGAGATTCATTTAAATTCTCATTAACTTCACAGGTATATGAGAGAGAGCTCTTGCTTTTCAGAATGTAACGAAGATTGATATGAACGATGATATCAGTTGCAGTCAGTGGTGACTCATGGTCAAAACTACCAGTAGGAGTCAGGGGTGGCCCTCTATTAAAGCCCAAACCAGAGCTGTGTTTGGAATCTCCTTCACCACAACTTTAACAGCAAGCCTTAGCAGCAACCCAACAGCAACAACTTTCCCATTCACCAATGAATTTTTCTTCTCCATACGCAGCCACCCCAAGACTCAAACATTACATTACACCCAGAACTTCCTCTACACTCCCCAAAATTCAAACACACATCCAAAAACCAGTCCAAAACAAACAAACAAAACCCATATCCAGAATAACATGCATTACCACTTTCCACAAGAAACGAAACAAGGCAGAATAGCCATTAGAAAAGCATATGTTGAACCAGAAGGCAGATATTTGAAGTTTGAACCGACAGTACAGAAAGAAGCACAAGTAATATGCAATTCCATTATGGCATAGGCCACATTGCAACAAAATTAATCTCAGTGCTGGATGATAAATCAACAAGCAGAAGAACAAAATCTGTATAAATAGTAGGAGTACAACTTAAAGTAGCACACATAATAGTACAGAAGATGAGACAGTCTAAGTTAAAATTCTTCAGAGCAGAAAGCAACCAAGTGTGTGGGGTGGCGACATACAGTCTGGAGAGGAATGGTATTCGAAAATGCGAGGAGGCTGGAATTGGATAGTGAAACAATTCTTCCTGTCCGTGTCCACCTTGGAGATATCAAATTCGAATTGAAACAGTACGGCACCACCCGTATAAATCCCAGACTTTGTGCGTTCTCCAACACGAGCGGTGGTGACAAGGAAGACATTGTTTCCCCCTAGATGGAAGAAATGACAGTCATTTGGCCATGGTTGATGAGGGAGCTCATCCGGCAGATTCATCTGAAAAATTTCACTGATAGTTTCCTGGTTTTCATCCAAGGACATAAGATGAACTACTATACCGCAACAATCGGAGTAGTCAACTCTAGCCGAAAACAGTAACCTTTTGTTTCTGTGTTCTGGCTGCGGCAATTCCACCGCTACAGCTTGGCCTGCAATTGGTAAATAGCCGCCCAAGCTGGGGACTCTCCTCCATTCTGGGTCTCGGGCCGCAAAATCAAAGCAGCAAATCGTGCTGTCTACGGTAGGATTAACCAATCTGGTAGACATAAACAATTTGGTGCCCGCAATAACATAAGATGCATGTGATAAAGGGTAGCAGAGGCCACTATAAGGGTAGCTTGGCAGAACTGACCAAGTACCCTGTTGGGGGTCAAATACCTCAAACGGAACATTTTCCCACTTATATGACAGAACGTAGAGTTTGCCGGCAAACTCAACCACCAACGGTGTATCCTTCCCTTCGTTTAAAGCCCCGGGCATCTTGACTATTCCTTGTTCGTGGTCATGGATATCAAAGGCATACACATCTGTGCTGTTAGCCGGGCCGAATGGTGGTCCGAAACGATCCGGAGCGAAGTTGGGTTTCAAGCCGCTGGCGAAGACAATCTTGGACCCCAAAACACCGCAACCAACTCTACCTGGGAGTCCTACTCTACTCGGGAGATCTTTACCTGGGAGATCTTTGTCGTCCATTCTCGCTAGTTCCCGCAATTCTAGTTTCTCCGACGAAGACGATGTCAGCAGATCGGGAAGATTGATGGAGCGAACAACATAGGAAGAATCCCAAGGCTGATAACTTGCCAGATTGGGCCGATAGTTGGGTCTGTCCCAGTAACGTTCCATGCTACAAAGGAATAGAGACTCACCAGCAACTTGGTCCTTCAACCCGCCACCGCACCCAACCAGAGGCTTCATCTCCACCTCGCTACCTGTGCCCGTCTTGATACGCTTACGGCTTTGATCTCCTTCCCCTGCTTCTTCACCGTGGCTTTCTGGGTTTAATTTTTTTTCGGTCATGGTGGCTCTCTGTTTGCCCTCACGGCTTTAGGTTTGGCGTTTATATAGCATGTTTGTTCTTCATCAACCTAATAACAGTTGGGTTAGAATCCTAATTATCATCGGATTTGGATTGGACAGCCCAGGGTGGTTCTAGATGCTTGGGCTCAAAAGGAAACTCGGGCCTATCTATTTTTATTTGTTATAAAAAAAAAAAGAGTGAAATCCACGATATCACTTTTTATTTGTTATCTCTTTATCTTCTTTAATACCGGTCTTTATACTCGCATGTCTTTATACTATAATAACTTTTTAAATTAGTTGTTTTAATCAACTCATTAATGATAGTTTAGGCAAAACATAATTTGGTAAATTTCTTAAATGCTTGGGTTTATAGTAGTTGAGATAACATGGGAAGTGAAATACTTCTTCCACTTGGCATTGTTCGAGTTGATTAGCTAGCTGCAACATACATTTAGATCTTTCTTAGTGCATTGTGTGGTTTGAATTATGTAGTTGATTGCTGAGGTTCATTCTGTTCCCAGATTTTGCTACTATCTTGACAGATGATAGGAGAGATAGAATTCCATCCTATGATTTTTTCAGTGATCAGGAATGCTGTAATGTATAGAGGCCAATGTCAGTCAAATCTTCCATTTAAGTATGTCTTTGCCAAGGGACATATGTGGATCTGGAGCATAAGATAGTAGAATAAGCAGGAGCATTATAAGACTTCTAGCTCCTTTGGGATTACCAGTAAGACAAAACAACTCAATATAGTTTTCAGTTTTAATTTTACTTTTCCACCTTTATTTATTTATTTATTTATTTTTCATTTTCTGTTACCTCTCTCTCTCTCCACACACACACACTTTTCACCTTTATTTATTTTTATTTTTTTCATTTTCTGTTACCTCTCTCTCTCTCTCGACACACACACACACTTAAAACAAAGACACGAATAGAAAAAGAAATTATCTTTCAGGAATACCGACCAACTACGATTGATGGCATCTATGTTTCTGAGAAAGAGAGAGGATGGGTTCGTTTCAACAATCTTCATTGCATCGTAGTTGACAATTCTTGTTAATCAAAATAAAATTGTTGGAGGAAAAGAAAACGAAACTCCTACTTAGAAAGTGTCATGTGTGTTCAAAAAGTAAGTGTTCCTTGGCTCAAATTTGTTTGTACTGTAATGAGGTAAACAATTAGGTTGTTGTAATTTGTAAACATAACCACAGAAAACTGAAATGGGACAGTGTTTACAGGACCTCTTTACATGTGTGAATGGTATGGGTTCTTGCCAAAGTTGAATGAGGACCAAGACAAACGGTTTTTCTAGGACATTTCAGTTTTTTTTTGTTTTGCCTTTTTTTTTTTTGAGAAGGACATTTTAGCTTTGTGAACAGGGGGTTTTTTTTTTTTGTTCAGACAGAGAAGATAAATACTTGGCTTGGACTTTTGTTTGGCGGCTTGAGTTTAGTATCTATGTGTATATTACTGTGTTTTGATTAGCCTAGATTGATCAGCGGAGACGTTATGTACCTAACTAGCTAGGTTGTTAGAAACTGGAGGGTTTCCAATTTTATAGTTACGCATAGTTGGTGATTAACTCTATGCAGCTAACTGACATAGGTCTAGCTCAACTGCTCAAGCATCGATTTCTGTTATACAAGTAAAACCCCCACGAGTCACATTGAAATGCGGCATGGCTTTGGGATTTCATTATTATATTTGGTTTCTACTTTCTACTGTTATTGTGAGTTTATTGAATTTTGGTATCTTGGACTCACAAAACTAGGCAACTTTTTCCGGCAATATGAAATTTTAATTTTTTCACAAATCTCATGCAGCATTGAAGTTGCATTCTTAGAAAATGCTAATTCAAATGCATTTGGTCGAAATATTATGGTCGTCTAGAAGTTGAGATTTGTTCATGTTCAAGGATTTACTACATTCGAATGTTCCCACTTTGTCGGCTATCAACATAACTTTGCAATTTCATATAACGAAGATGCAAGTTGTAAGTTAGTTTTGTTTTTCCAGTGCTTCATCCAGTCGATTTCTGTTTGCATTGGAATGTATTTCACTTTTTTTCCGTATGGTGTACAGACCATTACCACTCATTGTTTAGTTTCTTTTGGTTTCTGAAAAGAAAAAAAAAATACATAGAAGACTATGAGAATGACAAAATAAAATGATAGAATACGATTTGAAGCCAGTTTTGGCTTTACTTCTATTTATTTTATTGCATCACTGTTTTCCTTCTAAGTCATTTTCATCTCTGTATGTCTCTCTAACTATACTAAATACAAAATTATGGTAAAAGAAAAATAAAACACTCTGTGGAATGAGTCATCAGAATACTCTAGCTTCTCCAGTTTGCTGGTATCTATGTGTTTAAGACTGAGATATAAGGAGAGACAAAATGGAGTCAGTTCGCGTTGCTACCATCATTGAGACTAAATTCTAGTTCTTTTCTTCTTTAGGGAAATGATGTTAGTGAGTAGATTGTACTTTGTAGAATTTAATCAAGAACGAAACTGAATGACGAAGAGTAGGGTATACAATTTTGAACTCAGACAGTAAGACTATCAGGTTCTATAAGTCTCTTGTATGCAGGTTCAGTTGTATTAAAGAAACAGAAACGTGACAATCTTTACAGGAAACCGAGTAACATTTACATGGCTGTAACTAGAAGAGATTAGCCCACAAGCACCAATTCCTCAAAATAATTTATCTCGAGCACTAGTGCTGGGGCACCAAATAAGAGAAACGGCAAGTAGAAAATTGTTTCTCAGATCCTAACCATTTTGAACTAACTCACCAGGAACTGTATTGAGCGTCTTATATATATATATGTGTGTGTGTGTGTGTGTGTGTGTGTAGGGCATGGATGTGTCGCTGAGAAGAGAATTTAGAAGTTGCTGTTGACACACAGAAGGAACGGTCACTCCATGACTGTTTCTTGGGGAAGGAAATGTTTCTCTGTTGAGGACAAGCATTGGAGCAAGCACCCCCTTTCAATTTGAGCAGCGCACAGTTGCAGTTTTTGAGATGCATTTGGTTCACATATCACATAAGCATGAATATTGAAATCTGAGGGATTCACCATTAGCACCAAGTATCTCAGTATGTTGTTTCTTGCATCCCAAATCGAGTTTATATTTGAGATATTTTCTGCACTCATTCACACATGCACAGAAGCTGAAATGGGATGCCAATGTCATTGAAACTTAAATTTTTTCGGATTCCAGTGTGAAAAAACAGAATGCTAGGGGATAGTATGTAACTATTTACATTTACACTATAATGAGACAAATGAGAGATGTCTGGTAGAGAAGGAAAGAATACATAAAGAGTTCTAATTTTGAAATGATTTTGCAAGTCATTTTTTGTCTCAACTTATTCATCTTCATTTTTTGTTGTTTTCATTTGTCTTACAGCTTCTATATCTTCTCTTGCTCAGTTTCACTTATTGAAAATAAAATAGTGTTGCAACTGAATCACCAGGAAAATACGGTCTCCATTTTGATGGTATCAATCTCTGAGACTCAGAGAAAGAGAACGGGTGGTACATTTCATCAGAATACAACAATTTCAGACTTCTTTCTAGTATAGGATTAAAATATTTGTTTTAAAAGAAGAATAGAATTAGGATTGGCTTAGATACTAACCATTAACGACTTCTAGAGCTATACACCATAATGCTTAGATGATCTTAACAAGAAAAAAAAAAAATTATTTAATTTGAACTAGAATGAGGAAAAAACCAAATATGCAAATCTGAACTCGTGTCATCTCTGAGGTGTAGTTTAGTTTTGTTCCAGTTCCATTGCATCGAAGAAACGTGACAATCTAGTAAGTAAAATGTACATGGGTGAAGCTTGAAGAAACTAGCCCACAAGCAACAACTCCTCAAAATTAATTTATCGTGAGGACTAGTGCTGGGGCAGAAGAATATGAGAAACTAAAAATTTGAAAACTGCTTCTCAGTCCATATCACCAGTAACTCTATGAAGCTTCTGAAAGGTCTCTTGTCTACTGTCTATGTGACAAGGAATTAACTCCATTCCCATTTTCTCTGTTTCCAGTGGACGTGGATGTGTTGCTGGAAAGACAATGCTGAGAAGACAATTTGGAAGTTGCTGCTGTCCGTGATTGTTTCTTGGGGAAGGAAATGTTCCTTTGTGCACAAGCGTTAGAGCAAGCACCGCCCTTGGACTTGTGGAGTGTGCAGTTGCGGTTCTTATGGTATGGCCTGCGCTCAATTTCCGTGGATCAAATTAAGATTGAAATGCAATCGTGGACTGAATCAGTTGCAGTTCTTATGGTATGGCCTGCGCAGTTGCAGTTCATAAGGCATATATCAGCTTCTAACTAGCTAGTAAGATTTGTAAATGCGTATAGCGTTGTCTCTTTCAGCGACCCTTGTATTCATATGTAATTGAATCAGTGAATTATAAGAACCAATATTTTCAGGCTTTTATAGATGCTCTTATATGAATCAGATTCAGTACACAGATCCCATAAGCCACTGAGAGCTGAGCTTCAGAAAGGCTTTTATAGAGTTGTGATCTGAGAATTTCCATAGCCAAGCTGTAGTTGCTAGCTACTGGTTCAAGTTCCCAAGCACAAATGACTTTGACCGCCTTATTCCAACTACAATTTCTTTTTTCTTGGCTCTTCCAAAATCCCAACTCAGTGCTAATATTTATGTTGTGCAAAACTTGTTACTGTTCCAAACCACTATCAAAAGTTAAAGGCGTTTTGTTCCTTCTCCACCTGGTTAACCATGAAGATCCTGGTTTTTCTGTTGAGCATAGTGCTATACAAATTTTTATCCAAAAAAAAAAAAAGACTTTCTATACAAAAGAAGTACCAATTCTAGTTTTACACTGGTGACACACTTGCACAGACCTGCAGTTTCAATGCTCAAACCATAATGAACAAAGAAAAGGTTCAAACTGAACTAAAAAAGAAGAAGACTTTCTATACAAAAGAAAGTACCTATTCTAGTATTCTACATAAGAGGAGCTCATTCATATTTTTTTGTTTTTTGTTTTTACTCTGGTGACACACTTGCACAGACCAGCATTCAGTTTCAATGCTCAAACCAAAATGAACAAAGAAAAGGTTCAAACTGAACTCAATTGGGGTTTCCGTCAACATCAGAGGCACCAGCAAGGTTGTGGCCTAGAGAATATGCATCCTAGAGATTACCCTCAACATCAGTATAGATTACCCTAGAGATTAACCAACTCCATCCATCCTAGAGATTCTGCTGTGGCCTCCGGTGCTGGTCCCAATCTGTATCTATTAAAGCCAACCAGAAGAAAGTAAAACAGTTGTTGATTTGCCCATGGAAATGGTGTTCAAGGAGCACAGCACGCTCTTCATAGGTCCAGGGTGTCAAGCCCAACTTGCGTCTGTGGTCATTAGCATGTTTGCTAAAGTTTGTCATCAGTAAAAGTACTCCAGCAGCGGAGTTATCATACTGAGTCCTCTTTTCACCAGACTCATCTTGAGCATATTCATGAACACCCTTCAGTATCAGATTCCTAGTGCTTGTGGTCTTTCTCATCTTCTTACGGTCTTGCCCCCCATATTGACCACCCCTCCTTTCACCAGCCTCATCTCGCTCGTGTTCATAAACACGCTTCAGTATCACATTCTCAGAAAATGCAGTTTTCATGTCTCCTCATAATCTTTCTCCCCATCGTGTGCATTATACTCCTCTTTCCAACTAAGTCGCCTAAGTTCTGATTGCTCCTCAGAGTAATGATTTCGGAGATAGTCAACTCCATTGATAAGCAAGGACAACTTGGCATGGGGACAGCGGAAAAATGGATGAGATAGCATAAGTTCAAACAACCTTACAGCATTTTCCTTAACCTTTTTGCTCTCACTCTTACGAATATACTCGAGACAGGTAAGGAGACTCTCTAGATCCTCAATGACCACTTCCAGGCCATTGACCTCGGCCTTGCATACCTCCTTAATAAGATCTTCAAAAAGGCTCATTACATGCTTGATCTCACTTATGTTCTGAACTCGGTTATCGGAGGGTGGTGGAAGTCGTAAAACTCCATCAACTATCTCAATTTCTTCAGAAGTGTGCGGTCCAGGCGCTACTCCTAATTTACTACGCACTCTGCTTAAAAATGCCAGACCAGCATCACTGTCAAAAAAACATGAAATTATAGTTTCAACACTATCTTTATCGCTGTGATGCTGCACAGTAGAACTAGTTACACAATTCACAAGTAACAGACATGAATAACATGTATTAGATGCCTATTCTTTCAAATCTAGTATCAAATTCACAACCTCTTTTGCCACCAACATCTTCGCATAATTCAAGTTTAAACACGATCTTTATCAATGGGATGTTGCACAGTAATATAAAAGGTTCAAAATTTGCTACCAACATCTTCACATAACTCAAGTTTCAAACAGAATCTTTATCCATGGGATGAAGCACAATAGAAAAAGATTCAGACTTTACAACTAGAAAAGATGCATCATACTAACATCACCAATTATAAAACCCATTTCTACCCCAATCATAAATATCTTCAATTCACCAATCCAAGAATATCAAACTGAATCAAGAATGAAACTTTAAGAAACTACTCACATTAGCCAGTGGCGGAAATGAGGTTTGAGGGAGATAGAACGAAACCGAATTGGCCATGCATATTGGTCAGCATACCAAATCGGCATCGTTTTATCTTCCCAAACACCATGACGGCGGGCGAGCTCGTGCAGTGAAACGGCAAACGGCTTGAGAGATCCCACCTGCATCTCCTCCTTCTTCGACATTGGAAAGGGGCGAGCTTGAAATGAAATTAGGGATTTCGGAAAAGGGTGGATGGGAAATTAGGGTTTGGAGAATTGGGTATTTCAAGCGAAGAGGGTTTTGTTTTGCGTTTTGGAACGGCTACAATTTTGAAAAGGCTTTATGTTGTCCCGACTCCTGAGTTAGGGTGCTAAGCGGGCAAGACGGGCCTGGGTCTAATGGGCCTTGGCGGGTTAGGCCGTTAGGGTGTCCCATCTTAAAACTAGTTCCACCCTCTTTGAGAATTGCGGAAAGTGCACCAAATGTTACCATGAAATTTTGGTGATGAGGCTCTACAAAGGCTTCCTGGACATTCTAATAGGGACGGATCCAAGAATTGAAATTGGGCTTGACTTTCTACTATTAAAAAAAAAACTCGAAGGTACGAGAGAAACACATAGATTGAAGATAAAGTTATTCTTAAATCCCCCTTTGGTCCTTCCACTAATGGATTCCTTTTTTTGTCATATATGAGGGATAGGAGATTGCATTAATTTTTCGATCACAAAATCATATCTCCACCGTTCAATATGTAGTTCAATATGAGTAGATCACTTCTGTAAATTTTTTAGAAATTTTGGTGATCGTTAAGACATTCAAAATTACGATTTGTAATTATAAGCATGAACGGTTCAAGTTTAGCATATTTGGTTAATTCATTGATTTAATTTTGTTCGACATCTTAATAATCATCAAATTGACTGAAAATTTGCATAAGTGATCTATATATAAGGATCTATAAACTAAACGGTAGAGATCCAAAAATATAATCGAAAAGTTGGTGTAGTCCCATATCCCTCTTATATGTTAAAAAAAAATGATTCCTTAATGGAAGGGCCTTGCATAGATATAATATAAAAAGAATCGAAATAAATATGTAAAAACATAGCTCAACTAACTAAATATAACCATGCAATAACCTTTTTGGGGTGAAATAGATGATAAGTCTCTATCTCTATATGTTTTAGTAAAATAGAAGACAATAACTCTCTCTCGCTCTCTATCTATCTTTCTCTCTCTCTAACAAACACAAAGAAATTGAGCACTTCGAATGGGACTTGGGTTGAAGTTGGACACTATATATGCATCGTCCTAGATCCGTCAAACGATATGGAGATCAAGAATGTGCCCGGCAGTACCTCTCTTGAGGTGGATAGTGTTGTTCATGAGTTTCTTGTTGGTGACAAAGTGCATCATTTAAGCGAAGAAATCTATGAGATGAAAGAAATGGATAGGCTTTTGGATATGGCTGGTTTTGTGCCTGATACATCTGAAGTACTCTATGATATGGATGAGGAATGGAAGGAAGGGGTTTTGAGTCATCATAGCGAGAAGCTGATCAGCACAAAACCAGGCACCAGTATTCGAATAGTAAAGATTCTTCGAGTTTGTGGAAACTGTTATTCAGCTACAAAACTGATATCCAAGATCTTCAATAGGGAAATTATTGCAAGAGATAGGATTCGCTTCCACCATTGTAGAGATGGTTCTTAACCAAATGGCATGGTTCAATTTTTTGAAATTGATATATGTCAAACACTGTTGGCCTGCCACAAGTGATTTGTTCCTAACTCTTGTCACAAATGCCGGGTTCTACTGTTGTTCTAATCATCAATCTCTACAGTTTCACTGCGACCACGTAAACACAACTTCCGAAGGTAAATAATAGTCATAGGTCGATCACTTTCTAAGTTGTACAAGATAATAGAACTGTGATGTTAGCAAGGGAGATATGAAATTAATTTTGGCGGGTAATCTTCATAGCAGTTACCTGTCACTCTCTGTACACCCTTATCATTTTTTTTTCACTCAGCTCTGCACCACAGAGCTCAGATATGGCGTTTTCGCTGTGTCTTCCCCTTCATTACTCAACACTCCACCCTCCACACTCCCCATCCTCCCCACAACCTCCTCACTCTCCTCTCCAAATGGAAATCCATCCAAACCCTCAAACAAGTCCACGCCCACTTCGCTCTCTCCAAGCTCATCCACTTCTGCGCCGTCTCGCAACACGGCGACCTCTCATACGCCCTCTCCGTCTTCAACTGCGTCGAGAATCCCAATCCGATTACGTGGAACACAATCATCCGAGGCTATTCCTCGACCTCCAACCCATTACAATCCCTCGAGTTCTATCAACGGATGATTCTCTCGGGCGCTGAGCCTAACTCCTACACATACCCTTTCCTTTTCAAGTCTTGCGCCAAAATCGCGGCGGCTAACCCGTAAGGGAAGCATGTCCATGGCCATGTAATCAAGCTCGGACTTGACTCCGATGCTTTTGTTCACACTTCCTTTGATCAACATGTACGCCAAAAGTGGTGAGTTGGATAATGCGAGGTTGGTTCGATAAGAGTGATATGAGAGATGCGGTTTCGTTTACTGCTTTGATTACCGGGTATGTCTCGAGGGGTTACATGGACGATGCGCGCAGCTTGTTTGATGAAATTTTGATAAGAGATGCTGTGATGGAATGCTATGATTTCGGGGTATGTGCAGAGCGGAAGATTTGGTGAAGCATTGGGGTTGTTTGAGGAGATGCGAATTGCAAATGTGCTACCGAATGAGAGTACTATGGTTAGTGTGCTTTCTGCTTGCGCTCGGTCGGGAGAGATTGAAGTGGGCAAATGGGTTGCGGGTTGGATTGAGGGCCAGGGACTTGGGGGGAATGTTAGGCTTGTTAATGCGCTTGTTGATATGTGCTCAAAGTGTGGTGCTTTGGATGAAGCTAGAAGCTTATTTGATGGTATGCAAATGAGGGATGTGATTTCGTGGAATGTGATGATTGGTGGTTCTACGCATGAGGGTGGGTACAAGGAAGCATTGGAGATGTTTAGGTTGATGCTGCGTTCAAATGCAGAGCCTAATGATGTCACGTTTTTGGGGATTCTTCCGGCTTGTGCTCAATTGGGAGCTCTTGACCTTGGCAAATGGATTCACTGCCGCTGACGTGTCCGGCAGTCCCTGACAGTCTTCGGGGTTGTGTTCGAGTACGCCATAGGTCCGCCGCTAAAATCCCTAACAGAGAGCGAATAAGTCGACTTTTGTTAACCTAATTTTTTTTTTTCATGTTGTTTTGTTTATTCTACAAAGTGAAATTTACACTTCTCAAATTGTATTCCACAGTCCATCTTTCTATTTTAAGTGATCATTTGACAAAATTAAAGTCACTAACAACAAAATGTAAGTTAACAAAAACGAAAATATGCAATGTAAATTACAATTCGAGGAGTGTATTTTACTTTCTTATTCTATTCGATAAGCAAATAAAATCTATATTCTATAAGCAAATAAAAAGATAGGCCCGAATCCGGTGAGCCGTGGTCTGATTGGTTAAGTAAGTTAACTGATAATTTTAAGGTTATGAGTTCATATTTCACTAGCACATGTAAGGTGGTGTGAGTTTTTAATAAAAAAATATTTAAAAAAAAAATATAGGCCCGAGTTTCCTTTTGGGCCCAGTTCGCATCTAGAACCACCCTGGGCAGTCCAATCCAAATCCGATGTTAATTAGGACTCTAATCCAACTGTTATTAGGTTGATGAAGAACAACATTGTTATATAAACGCCAAACCTAAACGTCATAGCTGTAGCCGTATCATCATCGTACTTGAGAGCAAACGGAGAGCACGATGTCCGAAAAATCGTCAAACCCAGAAAGCCACCGTGAAGAAGAAGGAGAAGGAGAGCAAAGCCGTAAGCGTGTCAAGACGGGCACAGGTAGCGAGGTGGAGATGAAGCCTGTGGTTGGGTGCGGTGGAGGGTTGAAGGACCAAGTTGCTGGTGAGTCTCTATTCCTTTGTAGCATGGAATGTTACTGGGACAGACCCAACTATCGGCCAATCTGGCAAGTTATCAGCCTTGGGATTCTTCCTATGTTGTTCGCTCCATCAATCTTCCCGATCTGCTGACATCGTCGTCGTCGGAGAAACTAGAATTGCGGGAACTAGCGAGAATGGACGACAAAGATTTCCCAGGTAAAGATCTCCCGAGTAGAGAAGGTCTCCCAGGTAGAGTTGGTTGCGGTGTTTTGGGGTCCAAGATTGTCATCGCTAGCGGCTTTAAACCCAACTTCGATCCGGATCGTTTCGGACCACCATACGGCCCTCATCCCAGCTCAGATGCTTATGCCTTCGATGCCCATGACCCCAAACAAGGAATAGTCAAGATGCCGGGGGCTTTAAACGGAGGGAAACAAAGCCCGTTGATGGTTGAGTTTGCCGGCAAACTCTACGTTCTGTCATATAAGTGGGAAAGTGTTAAATCATTTGAGGTATTTGACCCCCAACAGGGTACTTGGTCAGTTCTGCCAAGCTACCCTGATGCTGCCTGCTGCTACCCTTATTCAACTGCATCTTATGTTATTGCAGGCACCAAATTGTTTATGTCTACCAGTTTGGTTAAGCCTACCACAGACAGCTCGATTTGCTGCTTTGATTTTGCTTCCCGAGACCCAGAATGGAGGAGAGTCCCCAGCTTGGGCGGCCATTTACCAATTGCGGGCCAAGCTGTAGCGGTGGACATGCCTCAGCCAGAACACAGTAACAAAAAGTTACTGTTTTCGGCTAGACATTGCTACTCCGGTTGCAATATAGTAGTTCATCTTATGTCCTTGGATGAAAACCAAGAAACTCTCAGTGAAATCTTTGAGATGAATCTGCCGGCTGAGCTCCCTCATCAACCATGGCCAAATGACTGTCATTTCTTCCATCTAGGGGGAAACAATGTCTTCCTTGTCACCACCGCTCATGTTGGAGAACGCACGGAGTCTGGGATTTATACGGGTGGTGCCGTACTGTTTCAATTCGAATTTGATATCTCCAAGGTGGACACGGACAGGAAGAATTGTTTCACTATCCAATTCCAGCCTCCTCGCTTTTTCGAATACCATTCCTCTCCAGACTGCATGTCACCGCCTGACACACTTGGTTGCTTTCTGCTGTAATGACTTGTAACTTGATTGTCTCATCCTCTTCTGTACTATTATTTAGGTTGATGCTGCGTTCAAATGCAGAGCCTAATGATGTCACGTTTTTGGGGATTCTTCCGGCTTGTGCTCAATTGGGAGCTCTTGACCTTGGCAAATGGATTCACTGCCGCTGACGTGTCCGGCAGCCTCTGACAGTCTTCGGGGTTGTGTTCGAGTACGCCATAGGTCCGCCGTTAGAAAATCCCTATAAGTCGACTTTTGTTAACCTAATTTTTTTTTTCATGTTGTTTTGTTTCTTCTACAAAGTAAAATTTACACTTCTCAAATCGTATTCCACACTTCTCTTTCTATTTTGAGTTATCATCTGACAAAATTAAAGCCACTTAAAAAAATGTAAGTTAACAAAACGAAAATATGCAGTGTAAATTACAACTTGAGGAGTGTATTTTACTCTCTTATTCTATTCTATGCAAATAAAATCGGGAAAATGCTCACTAACCCTAATTTTAGAGATTTTTTTTCCATCAACAAAATAAGATTTCAATATTCCCATCAACCCTATAGAGTCATAGGATCTATTCCACTAACAAAATATGGACCACTATTACATATTTTGTATGACAATAATACCCCCGCGATCTGTTACGCCCCTCACTTTTCATATTTGAATTTCGATGAGAGAGAAACTTTGGCTTGAGCTCAAAGCTCTGGTTCTAGTGCGATAGGTGGACGAAGCGGTGGACTCGAAGCTCTGATTCTTGGCGATAGGTAGACGAAGCTCTAGTTTTGGTTCGCTGGTCTCGAAGCTCTGATTCTTGACGATAGGTAGACGAAGCTCTTGTTTTGGTTCCGATTCGATTCCAAGCTCTAATCTCAATTTCTATTGCGATGGATCTCGTATTGAGCAATATGTCTCGGTTCGTTTTTGTAATCTTCTTGATTCCTTTTCGTTTTGATTTGCATTTGAACTTGATTTTGATATACTGTTGATTTTTGCTGCTCTCGATTTATTTGTTATTTGTGTTCTTAATTTGTGCTAGTACAAATGAATTTTAGTTATGTTTTGAATTTGTTTGAGTTCTGTGTTGTGTGAATTCAGTTCTGACCTTGCATCGAAACTCCTCGTTGCTCATGCGATCTTCTGGGAAAAGAGGTTCTGCAGATTTCTTCTCATCAGACTTGATGAGAAGGACCTCCTACTGGGGTCAGTAGGACCCTACTAGGGTCAGTATCACCCCCTACTGGGGTCAGTATGCCCATGTTTGGGGTCAGTAGATCCCTATTGGGGTCAGTATGACCCCCTACTGGGGTCAGTATGCCCCTGTTTGGGGTCAGTACATCCCTACTGGGGTCAGTAGGTCCCTATTGGGGTCAGTATGACCCCCTACTGGGATCAGTATGCCCCTGTTTGGTTAGTATGCGACTCATTTGTAATGTTATTTTGTTTGTTTTTTTACAGAAATGTGGATGGTTCTTTGGCTGTTAGGTGTCGTTATTCTGGAAAAGGTTTCATGTTCTCTATTCATCAACGTATGAACTATGCTTACTTGTTCGAGTATATTTGTGAAAGGTTTCAATTGTCTGCAACTGATGTTATTGAGCTTCACTATTCACTTCCTGGTTGTCCTCTCTCTTTCCTGCATAATAACAATGATTTTCAGATGATGTTTATTGGTGCTAAGATATACAATTTGGATTGTGTTAAAATTATTGTGGAGAAGAATAGTGAAGGTTGCAGCAAGAGAACTTCTGTTTCATGTGAAGATAGCTGCTCTGGAGTTTTGGATGAAGATGATTATTTGACTGAGGGATATAGGTCTGAGGTGTCGAAGCCTTACTTATCAAGAGAGTGGGGTAGTTATATCCAATGTGAAGGACATAAGTTTCGTGGTGGTGCCTCCGAATTTCGAGATAAGCTGCCCAAATATGCAATTGAAGTTGGCTTCACCTTTGTCTACACCAGAAATGATTAGTATAGAATTCATGCAGTATGCAGCAACATGGGAATCGAAAATTGTGAATGGCATGTTGCTGGTTATTCTGAATCTGTAGATGGATGTTTTTATATTGATTCTTTGAACAACGTACACACTTGCAAAGGTGTTCTTCGCCAGAAAAAGCATGTTCGATTGGGGTCTAAAGTTGTCAAGACTTGCATTCAAGAGGATATTAGCTACAATATGTCATTGAAGCCAAGGGATATCCAGATAAAGATGCAGTCTGCTTACGGTTTTAAGATATCATACAAGGTTGCTTGGAAAGCAAAGCAAAGTGCTAGGGATATGATTTATGGATCTGAGGCTGAATCTTTTACATGTTATCCTGGTTTAGGGAAGCTGTTTTAGCGAGTAACCCCGGTTTTGTTTTTGTCTTGGAAGTGCATCCTGATACCAACCAATTCCAGAGGCTTTTTATTGCCTACGCATGTTGTATGAAGGTTTTAAGTTCTGTCTACCTGTAGTATATGTCGATGGCACTTTTGGCAAGAGTCTTTACAAGGGGACCATCCTTTGTGCAACTGGAAGAACTGGAAATAAAGGTAAACTTTTATCTTTTAACTTTCTTTTTCTTGGTTATGTGCTCCTTTTTTTGTGTTTGTCTGGAAAGTGTGGAGCGGCACGCTCCCGTTAGCGGTGCAGCGGCACGCTACAATCACCTATTACCCCCAGTATGCTGACTTTTTCCTCTTGTTTTTTGTTTTTTTTTTTCCTCCCAGGTTGCTTTCCTTTGGCCATGTGTGTATGTGATTCTGAGAGTGAAGATAATTGGTGTTTTTTCTTCTGGCACTTGAAGGATTTGCTGGAATCCCAAGGTAGAGTTGTTACATTTATGAGTGATCGCGGTAACGGATTACTCGGTTCTTTCAATAAGGTACTTCCTGGTCATCCTCACTTGTTTTGTTACATGTATTTGTCGGCCAATTTGATGAATAGATATGGTGGAGTGAGTGCTACTGTGAAAAATACTGTGAATAATAAGTTTTTTGAGTTAGCATATGCATCTTCCCCCGCGCAATAACCGTTTACATTTAAGAAAGCTTAGAGAAATTGGTGATGCAAAAATTATTGATGATTTTATGAAAGATATGCCTCTTGAAAATTGGTGCCGTGCATTTTTCCCTGGATCACGTTATGAGATTATGGCTAATAGCAAGGCTGAATCTTTTAATGCCTGGTTTACTTAAGATTGGGCAATCATAACAAGGCGACATGCACTTAACCTCTTTGATTCTATTATGGAATTATATAACTTTTATACTTTTTCATGTTGGTGATTCATTGATTTATTGAATCTGTAACAGAGTTTCTATGTTGTTGGTTTGAATATATGTCTATTTTCATGTTTTCATTGCTTGTGTATGACATTTTTTTTCCATTCTTTTTGCAGTAGCTTGTTTATCACTGTGTTGTGGAATGATCCATAGGATGTCATACTGACCCTAGTAGGACCTCCTACTGACCCCAGTAGGACCTCATACTGACCCCAGTAGGCGGTCATACTGACCCAAGTTGTACCAGCTATAAGAGACAAGGGTCCTACTGACCCCAGTAGGACCTCCTACTGACCACAGTAGGACCTCCTACTGACCCCAGTAGGACTTGTTAATGAATATGGACCTAGTAGGTGGTCATACTGATCCCAGTAGATGCTCCTACTGACCCCAGTAGGCGGTCATACTGACCCAAATAGGTGCTCCTACTGACCCCAATAGGACATGTTAATGAAACCTGTATTACTGACCCCAATAGGACCTGTTAATGAATATGGACCCAGTAGGCGGTCATACTGATCCCAGTAGGTGCTCCTACTGACCCCAGTAGGACTTGTTAATGAAACTTGTATTTTTGACTTGTTTTTCATGTTAAATAACTGAAAATGAAGAGAAATGAGAAAATACATTTCACATATATAAAGGGGACAAAGAATCTCCCAAAGTCACATTTCATTTCATTGTTCATTACATTTCATTTCTTGACAACATTTGTAGTATGAGCTTCATTAGCTTCTCAAGAATAACTTTTCTCATTTCATCAGCATCGACTTTGTTTTGCTTTTCTCCCAAGGCCAACTTCTGCATGAAATGGAGCACAAAAGGCCCACAGTCCACCCTGCAAATCATTCATTTTATGTTAGGGACAATGAAACGAAACCTACGATAGTGAATCAATGACAAAGTTTTGAGAATGGACTTACGATAGTGAATTTTGTTGAGGGCAGTCAAAGTCTTCCTCCAGCTTGTATTCTTTAATAGTTTTGAAGTTGTCAAGCACCCATCTTCTTACCATTTTCTCCCTGTCATTCATCGGAAGAATTCTATCATCCAAATCCCCTTGATTTGTCTCGCCAACACTCTTATATCTGTAATTCTCAATATCTGTTTCTTGGCTGTCTTCTGGATAATGTTTGTTTGACAATTCTACTTCTTGGAGAAACTTCATGAGATGTTTCACCTGTTCAATGCAGCATACAATTATTCATGTGTTCTTTTTCAAGAAATTATGAAAACTTAAAGGCTTTCTATAATTTTTCTGATACGATCACTTACCACATATCCAGCCTTTTTTTGGTATTTTTCCTCCTCATCCCTTTCATTCTCTGGAGGTTGCAAAGAGTTCATGTGCACAATCCTCTTTTCCTCATTATCAACCACAAGCAGTGTGTAGTGGTGGTTTGTGCAATGGTGGATTGGGATAAGAACCTTGATGTAGTCAAATACATACCACAAAGGTTCAATTAAGCACAACTTTATTTGGTTCTTGTAATCCATGCTTCCTCTTTCCTCTTCATGTTTAATCGCATAAAACTGTGCATGCAAACGATATTAAATCAGTAAACCCCCTATATTGCCCCCAATATACTAAGTGCATGTTATATTAAACCTATATTTAAAGTTAACCGATGCTTCAATCTCCAGGAACGCTGCAATATGTATGTTTGCATTTTCAAGTTCCATTTGCAAAATCTCTATGTACGCTTTGATTACCTGCAATTATTCAATTTGATTTTCAGTTAATCTTTCTTTCATATAATTCTTACAGTAGGAGGTCCTACTGGGGTCAGTAGGAGGTTGTCAAACCCCCTACTGACCTCAATAGACATTTAAAAAGGGAACTTACCCAATCCCCGAAAGTGAGAGGTAGCACGTCCTCGGAATCCGATGTTAATTAGGACTCTAATCCAACTGTTATTAGGTTGATGAAGAACAACATTGTTATATAAACGAAACCTAAGCGTCAAAGCCGTAGCCGTATCATCATCGTCCTTCAGAGCAAACAGGGAGCCACCATGACCGAAAAATCGTTAAACCCAGAAAGCCACCGTGAAGAAGAAGGAGAAGGAGAGCAAAGCCGTAAGCGTGTCAAGACGGGCACAGGTAGCGAGGTGGGGATGAAGCCTGTGGTTGGGTGCGGTGGCGGTTGAAGGACCAAGTTGCTGGTGAGTCTCTATTCCTTTGTAGCATGGAACGTTACTGGGACAGACCCAACTATCGGCCCAATCTGGCAAGTTATCAGCCTTGGGATTCTTCCTATGTTGTTCGCTCCATCAATCTTCCGATCTGCTGACATCGTCGTCGTCGGAGAAACTAGAATTGCGGGAACTAGCGAGAATGGACGACAAAGATTTCCCAGGTAAAGATCTCCCGAGTAGAGAAGGTCTCCCAGGTAGAGTTGGTTGCGGTGTTTTGGGGTCCAAGATTGTCATCGCGAGCGGCTTTAAACCCAACTTCGATCCGGATCGTTTCGGACCACCATACGGCCCTCATCCCAGCTCAGATGCTTATGCCTTCGATGCCCATGACCCCAAACAAGGAATAGTCAAGATGCCGGGGGCTTTAAACGGAGGGAAACAAAGCCCGTTGATTTGAGTTGCCGGCAAACTCTACGTTCTGTCATATAAGTGGGAAAGTGTTAAATCATTTGAGGTATTTGACCCCCAGGGTACTTGGTCAGTTCTGCCAAGCTACCCTGATGCTGCCTGCTGCTACCCTTATTCAACTGCATCTTATGTTATTGCAGGCACCAAATTGTTTATGTCTACCAGTTTGGTTAAGCCTACCACAGACAGCTCGATTTGCTGCTTTGATTTTGCTTCCCGAGACCCAGAATGGAGGAGAGTCCCCAGCTTGGGCGGCCATTTACCAATTGCGGGCCAAGCTGTAGCGGTGGACATGCCTCAGCCAGAACACAGTAACAAAAAGTTACTGTTTTCGGCTAGACATTGCTACTCTCCGTTGCAATAGTAGTTCATCTTATGTCCTTGGATGAAAACCAAGAAACTCTCAGTGAAATCTTTGAGATGAATCTGCCGGCTGAGCTCCCTCATCAACCATGGCCAAATGACTGTCATTTCTTCCATCTAGGGGGAAACAATGTCTTCCTTGTCACCACCGCTCGTGTTGGAGAACGCACGGAGTCTGGGATTTATACGGGTGGTGCCGTACTGTTTCAATTCGAATTTGATATCTCCAAGGTGGACACGGACAGGAAGAATTGTTTCACTATCCAATTCTGGCCTCCTCGCATTTTCGAATACCATTCCTCTCCAGACTGTATGTCACCGCCTGACACACTTGGTTGCTTTCTGCTGTAATGACTTGTAAGTTGTAACTTGATTGTCTCATCATCTTCTGTACTATTATATATTATATTGGACCAATTACATATAAGTCTATTTTAATATTATATAAGCATTTTCTCTTATATAAGTCCATTTAAATATTTTTACCCATATAAGTTCATCAAGCTTCAATAGAGTTCTATAGTAGGTATTAAAGTTTAACAAAATTACAAACTGTCATCCAACCAAATAATTAGATTATCTCTCTTATATTTACGAAAATGACACTTGTGTAAAAAGTCAACAACCACTTATTTCCAGAAAAGTCTCCGGCCGACCTCCGACGAATTTTCCAACCGACCTCAGATGAATTTTCTAACTAACTTCCAAGGAGGAATCCGGCGACAATAAAAAATTACTACCGCCGCAACAAAAGCTACTACCGCCAACACCGAAAGCTACTACTACAAGAACTATAATCTACTACTGCCGGCACCAAAAGCTACTACTGTCGACACCAAAAAACTACTACCGCCAACACCGAAAGCTACTACTACAAGAACTAAAATCTACTACTGCCGGCACAAAAACTACTACTGTCGACATCAAAAACTACTACCGCTAACACCTAAAACTACTACTATAAAAAACCAAAAACTACTATAGCCGGCACCAAAAACTACTATAGCCGGCACAAAAACTACACTCACCAAATAATCCACCAAGTTTACAGATACAGGAACAAAAAAAAAAAGGAAAATCTGCGTGATATCTTCAATACTTTTCCATTCACCATTACTATAATACTAATCAAATAATTCACCACAACTTTACACATACATGAATTAACAAAAAAACAGAAAGGAAATCAAACAAGAAAAGTGAGAATTGGAGATCGGATCTGGCGGCCGATGATGACAGAAAAGATGTCGCTCCTCGACGGAGCTCCGGTCTTCGTTCGCCGCCGATGATGAGTCGTGGAATTCCTTGTCTTCGATCGAACGCACCTAATGGAGTTGTCCTCAGAATGTTGGCGCATATCTCGGTGAGCCCTGCCTCGATCTTTGATCTCGGAGATGATGAAGGACGTCACCGTTTGATAGATCTGAGGGAGAGACCTCCGACGCAGGCAGATTTGCAATCATATTCAAGAGCCAGTTTGGTGACGACCTTGAGGGAGATGCAGTCGAGATCGAGGTCGAGGTCGTCGTGCAGGCATCGTCGACGGTCGATCTGGCAGTCATCGTCGTCGTCAGAGAAGCAATCGAGGTCCTGCCGGAATTTGTCTCGAAGCAGCAGCGGCGTCATAATCGAAGGGGAGAGAGAGAGAGAGAGAGAGGAGGAGAGAGAGAGAGGAGAGAGAGAGAGAGAGAGAAACTGATTTGGAAAAAAGAGGGAGCGGAGGGTAATTTAGGTATAGAAGAAAAATAAACGGATGGATTTGAACCAAAAGGTGGACTTATGTAGGTAAAAAATTTAGGGTGGATCTATAAGGGAAAAAATGTTGAAAAAATGACTGTTGTGAATTTTCTATATTATTATATTTAAGTTGTACTCCTACTATATATCTATTTATCCAGATTTCGTTGTTCTGCTTTGTTTGATTTATCATCCATCACTGAGATTAATGTTGTTGCGATGTGTCATATGCCAATATGGAATTGCATATTACAAGAATGGTAATATGCCTCGCGCTTCTTTCTGTACTGGCGGTTCAAACTTCAAATCAAATATGTATATCTGTTTCTGGTTCAACATATGCTTTTCTAATGGCTATTCTGCCTTGTTTCGTTTCTTGTGGAAAGAGGTAATGCATGTTATTCTGGATATGGGTTTTGTTTGTTTTGGACTGGTTTTTGGATGTGTGTTTTGAATTTTGGGAGTGTAGAGGAAGTTCTGGGTGTAATGTTTGAGTCTTGGGGTGGCTGAGTATGAAGAAGAAGAAAAATTCATTGGTGAATGGGAAAGTTGTGGTGGTTGCTGTTAAGGCTTTGAAAGAGATTCCAAACACAGCTCTGGTTGGGCTTTAACTCAGGTAATAGAGGGCCATCTGTGACTCCTACTGGGCTACTGGTAGTGGGTGGTTTTTACCATGAGTCACCACTGACTGCATCTGATATCATTATTCATATCAAGCTCAGATATGGGGATTGAATCGTTACATTCAGGAAAGCAAGAGTTCTCATATACCTGTGAAGGTAGTGAGAATTTAAATGAATCTCACAATGAGACGAACAATAAAAAGACGAGTGCTTATCTAATGAGTTCATATTGCGCACCTTTTGATTGCAGCATATGTAGCCTTGCTCGATAAGTTATCTCTGATTTAAATCGAGTCCTGAACTATAGGCTTGATTCGACTTGAGTAGAAGTGTCCGTGAAAGCAATTTCCCTACCTAGAAATATAAATTTACCTTCTATACCTCCTCCGTTGTGCTCCGTATGTCAGCACAAGGCACCTGTCTTTGGTAGTTCTCCTAGGTGGCTCAGATATGCTGAGATAGAACTTGGTACATGTGTCTTACCACACGATCAGGCAGTTGCTGTCAAGCAATATACATTGGCGAGTTGTCAAGGATATCAGGAATTCTGCTCAGAAGTTGAACTTTGGCATTTGTACTGCAAAATATGAAAGTATGAAACAATAGGATTTTTCATAGTGTTTCATACAACTGATATGTCTTCACTTAAAACCAGAAGGCTAGACTTTTGAATTTGACTATTTAGATGGAAAAAAATGTGTTAAATTGATGGACCTGCCTTCACTAGAATTACCATTTGTTCATGTGTTAAATCTAAAAGTTCATATAGAGTTCACTTAAAAAAAAATAAAAAATCAGCTTATAAATGAACTTTTAGATTTTATAACGTTTGATAAATTAAATAAAAACTTTTTTTTTTAAATTACAAGTCACTAACAATAGCTTTTAGAAACAACTTTAATGTTACTTTTAGAAGTTGTTGGCATTAATTAATATATTTGGTCTTGAGTCTTGACAGCACTTGTAGAACAAATATTTACTAAACATAAAACTATTTTAATTCAGAGTTGATTATTTTGCTGTGCAACAACAACTTTTTTTTTAATTAAGTCACGTAAATATCAAACTGGCCCTCATTGAGGGCATCTTCAACCCTTGGTCTTAAACCTATAATTGGTTTGGGTTTTTGAAAATGTAATCTTCAAACCTTGATCCGCCTTGACCTAAAATATGATTTACCTAAAAAAATGGTTCTGTTTTGACTGAACTAGTAGGAGGAATCCTGTTTTTAGAGAGCTTAGTGGAGCATGGATCTCATTATTGTCCATTATCAATTATGTGTAAGATATGAAGTTATGAACTCATGTTGTAATTAAATAAGGGAAATGAAATTTACACTCCTCAAATTGTAATTCACATTTTTTTTTGGTTAACACACTTATAAAAAGACAAAGTTTAAGTTAATAAAGACAAAATTTAAGTTATCAAAAAAGAAAACATGGAGTGTGAATTGTAAAATTGGGAGTGTGAATTTCACATCCCTTAAATAATAGGGGCTAAATAATAATATAAGAGGATTCATGATGAAAATAGGTTTGGGTTTGGGTTCTATGGGTTGGAAATGTAAGAATTATTAAACAATAATAGGTTTGGGTAGTCTATAATTTGAATTTGGGTTCAGGTTATAGACCAATGGTTGAAGATGTCCTAAGTTTGATGATTCAGGCTGAATAGGGTATGTGATTTTTGAAGTTTCAGAAGACATACAAATTTCTGAATGATTGGAATGCCAAAGATCTTAACACTAGCTACATTAGGGTTTGTGATTTTTGAAGTTTCAGAAGACATAACAAGAATTTCTGAATGATTGGAGTGCCAAAGATCTTAACACTACATTTTTCTCTGATTCGATTTTTCAGATCATAAATGGTTTCCAAATTAGAAATCTAAATCAATTTTAGTTTTTGTCTTTATTTTGTTTTACGTTGTTTTCATCTTACCTCGTGAGGCGCCGTCTACTGAAAAGAAAAAAGAAAAAATATATGTGTCTGAAAGAGCAGTACTACAACTACATCAATCTTCTTTGTAGCGTAGTTAGCTGTCATTCTGTAATTCAAACCAAATCATTTTGGAGGCTAGGAAAAGAAAATGGAACTTTCTCCGTTTTTATCCTTTTCTTGTCTACCCTGTGACGATATAAAATTTTACAGAAAATTTAAACTGCTGCCTGCATTTTGTCCATATTACACGTACGTACTTGTACTGCCTTTGGAATTCATGTTTTAGTAACTGCATAGATTAATCACTAATACGTTATGTACCTACCTAGCTAGGTAGTTAGAGAATGGCAGCCTATTTTGTTTCTGGGCATGCTTGGCGGTTCAAGTATCATTTCTTGTTATTCAAGGAAAAGACACACTGATCACGTACTCATCACGTCAAAATGTAGTATGGTTAGTTTTCTGCTTCCATTATTATACTAGTTTGCACTAATTTGTGTTATGAGTGTTCATCTCTGGTTTCTACCACTGTTTTGTTTTTCTCTAGCTGTTCTCATTTCTTATAGAAACTTTTCAATTTTGCCAAGAATTTGATTAAACTTTGTCATTTAGTACTGATAACAGAAACTGAAAGGTTCATATTAATCTTTAAGTTGTCTTGTCAATGTAGTTACGCAACAAGAATTAGTTTTTCTTGAGGAACTCAGCTTCTCAAAAACGTTAAGAGAGGGAGAGAGTAAAGACAAATAGGTTGTCTTGGTTTAGCATTTCGCGATCATTGTAATTGTGGGGGTTTCAGCATAGCTTTCTCCACAATAACAATAACGTCTTTTAACCAACCTTGATAGTTGCTACCAATCTTGGTTTTATAGCATATTGTCTTTACTTTTGTTAGAACTTATAATGATTTATTAGGAGGACACAATATGGTAATTCTTTATGCATATTCTTTTAATAACTAATTGAAGAAATCAAATATAATAATAATCAACAAGGATTTAATGCATTCAATTTTAAGACTTTGTTGGTTATCCATTTCTGCAGAAAGGTTAATATATCCAGCAGCTTAGTGAAGCTATCGAGTCGATCATTTTACAGCTACTGTATGTGGTATAGACTATAGAGATTACCAATTTAAATGCTTGAGGTCATTTTGTTACCAGCTTTTTCATGTTACGAACAGACACAAGTGCATAATCTTAAATACGATTTCTTTCCCTACTTACGGTTTGCAGAAGCAAAATTGAACGTTGGGGTCAATCTTTTTCCCCCATTTAACGTCATTTTCATCTTCTCTTACCCCTTGGCTCTTACCATTGTCCTCTCTCTGTCTCTTCATTGGAAAATGTAAAAAAAAAAAAAATGAAGCCTCTTTGAAGCACTCTCAGGAAACTTTCTACCTTCTACATTTTGAAATTTTCATGGTTTCCACGAGTCTTCTTAGAAAGAGAGAAAAATTGAGCACTTTACTTCAGAGTGCTACAGAAACCATCTATTGCTAGCGATTCTTGTTTATCTAACTAAACTATTTGGACGAGCAGGGAACTCCTTTTCTCATTATATGATTTATATCCCCTCTAGAAAATGTAAACAACTGCTGCAAAGTAATTATTCCATAAAAGCCTTCAAATGCCTATGAACTATGAAGTTTCTATTTGTTTGTAGCTCAAAGTGACACTATTCACTCTTGATTATGACATAGACAACTTGGAGAAATGCATAGCTATTCAAATTCTAATGACAATGCTAGTACCAAAATGATGTTAAGAAAGTAAATTTTATAATGTACCCTGGTAGAATTGGGAAAAGGGCATATGAAAATATGAGCTCAGGCTGAGAGACAGAGACTCAGATTTGCTGTTTGAAGTTTCAGTTGTATTTAAGATCTCTACAGAAAACTCACTAGAATTTACATGGCTAAAGGTAGAAGAAATTAGCTCACAAGGACCAGTTTCTCAAAATTAACATCCATGTTGACCTTTTTCTTCTAACCCAATCCATCCCTGCGAGACAAGGATTGGACACCATTAACACTTTCAATATGTCCAACGGAAACGAATGTGGTGCTGGGAAGAGTGGAGGAGCTGGAAGTTGTTGCTGAAATGTACAATGAGCCATCAATCCATGATTGTTTCTTGGTAAAAGGAAATGCTTCTCAAGCCTAGGGACCTTGCTGTGGTCTTAGGTGCTGGTCCCAATCAGTACCTATCAAATCAGCCCAGAAGAAACCAACACACTCATTTATTTCCCCAGGAAAGTGGTGTTCAAGCAACGCAAGACGCTCTTCAGGCGTCCAGGATTTCAAGCCCAAATTCTTTCTATGATCGTTGGCATGTTTGACAAAGTTCGCCATTAACAGAAGGACTCCAACAGCTGAGATCTCATATCGAGGCCTCCCTCCAGCAGCCTCACCATCATCTTGCCCAAAATCATACACCAGCTTCAGTATCGGGTTCTCAGATATTGCAGTTTGTATCATCCCCGTATAGTCTTTGTCCTTATTCAACTTTCTATACTCAGATCTCCAATCTAAGGCCTCTGTTTTTGTTTTTGTCTGCTCCTCAGAATAGTGATCACGCAGATACTCCACTGCATTCTTTAAAAATGACAATATGGCGAAGGCACAATGGAAGAACGGCAGGCACAACACAGTTTCAAATAGTCTTGCGGCATTTTCCTGAACCGGTTGGCTATGATTGTCAAGAATATACCTGAGACTTAGCAAGACACTTTTATAATCCCCCTTGATGTTCTCCTTGTCATTTTCCAGGCCATTCGGACTGCATACCTCCACTATAAGATCATAAAACAGCTTCACAACATATTTGACATCGCATACGTTTTCATTTCGGGTATTGGAGGGTGGCGGAATTCTTACAAATTTATCGACGATCTCGATTTGTGCAGCAGTGAGAGATGCAGGCGCTACCCCTAAGCCACTCTGCACTCTGCTTAAGAGTTGGACACCAGTATCACTGTAGGCAAACAAACAACAGAGTTCAAGTAAATACACACTGACTAAACAACAGAGTTCAAGTCAACACAGCTCTAATTCAGAAAAAAAAAAAAAAAAAAAAAAACATAACATTCAAGTTTCAGCAACACCAGTACTCTTCATCATCATGAGCAGACCAAATTCAAATATCAACACCACCATTAACACAAGCCAAATTCACCAGAAATTTACACAAAAAGATTTAACAAAGAAAAAAACTGGGTCAATTCTATAGAAGATGCAAAGTCCTCCAGTACTTTTCCATTCACCAAAACATAAACAAACACTTAATAACAGGCCATGAAATCCAAATAGTACAAGTACCAGATGCAAATCACAACAAAATTCACAATCTTTATCTGGGATGCTGCATAAACACAAAAAGATTCAAACTTCACAAGTTGCAGAAATCTATATCATGTAATAGATGATGCTGCACAGCATCTTCTTTCAAATCAAATCTAATAGCCTATCCTTTAAATTCTAATAGGCTATTCTGCACAGCCTAGCTAACACCACCAAATCAGATTTCAATTGAACAATAAACTCATCAAGAATCATATCAAAATCATTAAATTCACTAGAACAACAGAATCAAGATTTAAACTTTTGTTAACTACTCACACAAACCAATTGCGAAACTCAGGATTGAGGGAGCGAGAATGTAACACTGTTGGCGCTGCTAGTTGATCTATGTACCAGATCGGCAACCTTTCGACAACCCAAACGTCACCTTTTCCGGCTCGCTCCTTCAGTGTAACGCTAAACTGCCTCCAACCTCCCAAATTCATCTTCTCAATCTTGGACGACAAAAGAAAGGGGCCAGCTTGAAAAGAATTAGGGGGTTTTTGGAAAAGATTTGATGGGAGTCGACGAACAACTGCTTGGGGAAAATGGGGATTAGGGTTTGGGAATTGGAAAAATGGGGATTAGGGTTTGGGAATTGCGGCTTTGAAGCGAAAAGGGTTTTGGTTTTGCAAAAATCAAAACAGCTACAATATTTGAATTGGGGGGGGGGGGGGGGGGAGAGAGCGTGACCTGTGAGGGTTGACATGCGAGTATTTATGCTTTACTGAGTTAGGTTAGGGTGCTAGGCGGGCCTGGGCCTAAAGGGCCTTGGCGAGTTACGGTATCCAACCTTAAAAAAAAAACAAAAAAAACAAAAAAAAAAAAAAAAAAAAAACACTAACTCGACCCTCTTTGATCGTAAATTTAACTTTCTCCTCAAATTTCTCTATAATAATCTCCGAGAATTGCGAAAAGTGCGCCAAGTGTTACGACGAAATGTTGGCGATGAGGATCTACAATGACTCTTCCTCAACATTCAAACGGATTCAGAAATTGAAATCGGACGAGACTTGACTTTTTACTATAAAAAAACTCGACGGTACGAGAGAAATGTATAAATTGATATTCATAAGACACAAGGGGACAATTGATTCTTATCCCTCAAATATATGATACAAAAAAGAATCTAAATAAAGATTAATAAACATGTAAAACATAACTCAACTAACTAAATCAGTAAATCTAATCTTGTTAGAACGAATCAATCTCTTCTTTAAATCAAGCTATGATTAGGCTGCTATGATTTGTTGTACGTAATTGTATATCAGTTTTGTTACTGCTATAAATGTAGTTTATTCCCTCTTTACTACTGAGTACTGATTTGTAATAACAGTATCATTAGCCATACTACTGCTATTTATATTGTATATCTTGTAAACATAAAGTAATGAGAATCAATTGCTACATGGTATCAGTAGTTTAGCCATACTCTAGCTTATGGACTCTTCTTTTCCCCTTAGCGTCAACCTGTTCATCTATCTGCTTATTCTGATGATGATTGAGCTGGTTGTACGGATTCACGTCGTTCAACCTCCGGCTACCTTATCTACCTTGGCTCCAACTTGATATCTTGGTGCTCCAAAAAGCAACCAACAATTTCTCGTTCAAGTGCCGAGTCAGAGTATCGCTCTCTAGCTCATGCAAATGCCGAAACTACATGGTTAGGTTTTTGTTACATGAACTTGGTGCTAGGATTCAGTTTCTCGTTTTTCTCATGCAAGTGCCGAACAAAATGATGATTCTATTGGTATCTCATTCTCTACAATTTATACTTCATCAACAATAACTTTTTTTGGGAGGATGAAAATGATGATAAGTCTCTATGTTTTTGTAAATCATTTCCGCATATTATACGTGGAAATACGATTTTGAGTTTGACTTACTAGGTTATTCCTTTTCTGTTGTTGTTTTTACATAAAAGTCATTTATTAGTTAAACAATAAATGTTTTTCTTACCTAATATATTTATCTAACAGAAAACTGAATATTGCTCAAGGCTTCATTTATTGAGAAAAATAAGGACACGACTTTTAAAGAAACATATAATCATGTTTTGATATAGTTCCCGGCTCCATCTAATCCTCAATTTGATATAAATAAGGAGACGACTTTTAAATATATAATCCTGTTTTGAATTATCTTCCTAGTAGTGGAGTTAGAATTTCCGACTCCATCTAAGGCCCAATTTGATATTTGCAGGTAAGTTAAAATGTCTTTACAATTAAATAACGTACCAGAGATAATGAAATCCCTTTAAGATCGAGGAAGACAAAGTAAATAACTTTAGAAGATGAACACAAAAACGGAGACTACGCGATATGGAGACTGGCTCCGATCTTCTCCCTACACGGACACTTGTTCTCCCTAAACTGAACCTCATTTATAATTTTACTGCATTAGATTGATTAGTTACATGTCATCCCACTAACTGTAAACATATATAATAGCGTTCTACACTAAGCCCTCTAGTGTGACAAGTGATGTACCATTTGCTTTATAATCTATATAGACAAGTGAGGTTGGATGATCTCTATATGAGAGTAGACGACAGGGGATGAAGAGAGCATTATGGTCACTACCTATCTATGATTCGTACTCGCTCTACGAGAAGTTAAACCTGCTTCATAAGTTTCAATTGATGGACGAACCAAATGGCGGGTCAATTTTTTGAAGTTGATAAATGTCAAACACTACTGTTGGGCCTAACTCTTGTCACAAATGCCGGGTTCTGCACTTCTACTCATGAAAAAGCCAATGTGGCCGCAGAGCTAGGCACTCAATGTTGTTGACATACCTAGCTTCACCGCGACCACATAAACACAACTTCCGAAGGTAAACAATAGACGTAGCTCATCACTTTCAAAGTTGTACAAGATATTAGAACTGTGATGTTAGCAAGGGGACATGCTCTAAGAGTATATAAAATCCATGTAGCACTAAATCAAAATAATTAACTACACCGGACTAAAAGAAAAGCAAGGCATATGGAAGGAAGGGGTTTTTGAGTCATCATAGTGAGAAATTGGCCTTTGCTTTTGGTTTGAACAGCACAAACGAATCTTCGAGTATGTGGAAACTGTTATTCAGCTACAAAACTGATATCCAAGATCTTCTATAGGATATTATTGCAAGAGATTAGAGATGGTTCTTGTTCATGTAATGACAATTGGTGAAAGATGCCATCTATGCAGATAAGGGTCTCTATTATTAAGCTTGGATAGAAATTGAACCAGTTGAAATGGAAGAAAAGTGCATTATATAATAGGTTGATAAATGAGTACATAGATTTTCTTCTGCTACTACAATGAAATACCATCTCTACTTATTTATAATCAAGAGGATGGATTCACATAAGAACAGCAGCAGCAACAAGAACAGTAATTTGAACTCAAATTAGTGCTAGGAATTCATGCTTCATAGTTAGGGCCTTGGTGGAAGGAGTTCCTCCTTGCGGTTGCCAAAATAGTCTTGTCAGCCACTATGAAATATGCCATTCCAGCCGCTGCCATAGTAATCAACAAAAATTCCATCAATACATAAATACTACTCATGATGATACATAAAGAAAGAAACTTTTTATGAAGATCATGACAGAAGGCAAGGATTGATAATCAACCTGTGGAGATTATGAGAGCCTGAGCAGTGGGATTCAGATTGGCTTTTGCCCAAGGCAGCATTCTCACACTAGCAAACTGCATATAGAGCATAATCTTCATAATTAGTTTTAGGTGTCATAGCTCCCCCTTTCATACATATAGATTCAGATACTAGTATACATAAAGTAAATTGAGCCAAAGAAAACTTACAGTTGGAATTGCAGTGGCAATGGTAGCAACAACAGCTGCCTTAACTCCAGCTTTTACACCCTCTGATGCATTAAAAGAGTAGAGATTAAACTTCCAGAAGAAATTTTAGGCCAGCTAGCTAGTGTTCTTCTCATAGTTTTACTTTTCTTCAGAAAATAAATAAAATTATTGGGATACAAAAACTATGAGTATAGTAAAGTATTAGCTATTGAAAGGGTGGTCCTACACTTTATCCATTTGATGATTTTGATCAAGAACAAGGTCCTTTATGTGCTCTCGGGAAAAAAGTGAACCATGATCAGATACAAAATCTTAAGCTCATAATAAGCATATCTGATATCAGTTTGTAACTATTTAACTAACTTTTTACAGGCTCAAGGCAACAGATATGTAAAACATCATGAATTACCACATGGCTCTCAAACCCTCATACCAATATGAATTATATATAACCATATATATATACATGTAAATGCATCATGTAAAAATCAAGTTGGTCAAAAAGGTGAGGCTGCAGCCAGCAGGAAAACAAGAACATACCATGAGAACAGCGCTTAGCCAACTGCTGGTCAAATGAAGTCAGGCTGTGTTTCTCCATGGGAGATTGAGCCACATTCTTTGCCATTGTAAGAGTACTAGCTAGTAGAAGTAGATGTATAAATGGAATGCTATAAGATAGAAGAGCTGGTATGAACTTTGAGAAGCTAGCTGGGTTTTCTGAAAGCTTTGGATGAATGGTAAAATGATGCATTGGGTGGATATTTATAAGGGATTTGAACTGAGAGAGAGGTCCAGGTATTGGGAGAGAGTAGATGGTTTTTCAATGAATTCTGGTATCTGAGTCACTTGTTTTCAAAGAATGGTCGGTTTTGTTCTGTTGCTTTAGATTTCCCCAAATGCCCATGGTTTTGTCAGAGAAAGTTTGGATGCATAGAGGTCACAACAGTAAAAACAAATGCTCACCGATCAGGTGAAGAGCATAGAGATGAGAGATACGGCTCCTATTATCCATTGGTGTTTACAGAACTGGCATGAGATTCTTTAATATACAAGTAATATATGACTCATTTTTTCAAATTAGCATAGTATTTTATCAAGTAGAACTCCATCTTTTGTGCAAGTCGGTTTCGGTTTCAAGAAAGAGAGGCAAAACCATGGGTGGCGCTTTAAGCAAGCTCTGGTTTCAGGCACCTCGAACTGCTACTGAGATCGGGGCACGTGTGCTCAAGGTGTTGCTGAGATTATAACACGTTTCATAGATCGATCTGCATCTGTTGCAGCTGATCCACAGTGGTCAGTGGCACTCAACTCAACTCAAATAATTATGTGTTTATTTTCAGAACAATATCTAAGGATTTTTGGCATTGATACACAAATATATCAGTTCCATATTTTATGTTTTTTACATAACACTATATAAAGTTTATCTATGTTACTGTAATTCTTGGTAGATAGTTTCTACATATAGGAGTTCATGGTTTTGCCTTTGAGTGGGTGAGCAGTGGCTACTGTATATGGGGTAGCTAGTGGTTTCATGGTTATACAATGTCCGAGTCTCTTGAGACTCTTGGGAACTGGCAAGTAGCCACTGCTGGGTAGTGGTTTGTGTAGGTTTCTTTTTTTTGGTGGAGAATATCTGACTTTACCTCGTTGAAATAAGACTGAGCAGTAATCTTATTCTACCAACTCTCTCTTTTTTTCTTTTTTTCTTTTTTTTTCTCTCTCGAACTTATTCAATCAACTCAGCCAGTGACCCCAGAAGGCCTTTGCTCTAAACGATTGCCCATAGAGAACCCAATTTGTATGGACCCAAAAACAAATCTGGGTAGATTGGTCTACTGTAACTAATGCACATTGTGTCTCACTGAGGTTGTGATATTGTAATAAGTGAAAATTTGATCTCAGAAACATGATGGAAGTTCTAAGAGTATAATCCATGTACCACTAGACATTAACAAAAACTAACTACAGTAGTGTTAGAGGAACAAGGACTATTATGTATCAAAATCTATATCAAATTAGTATTAGGATCCTCTGTTCATCATATGCTTTTTAACACACTCGATCGAGATGACAACTGATCTGATCTGATGATGCTCTACATCCGAACTAATAACAAAACATGATAATTGTTATTAATAAGTACAATCATAATTGCCTAAAATGTATGATACCGATGACATGCAGTATAACACTGTTGTTGGTTGGTATGAGTTAAAAAATTTTAGCCCCGCCACTTTAATAATCTTTCATTTTAGTCCCACATCATAATACCTTCCAATCGAAGGTAAAACAATCGGACTAATCATGTGTACGTGATAGCAAATATTCTTGGATTAATATTGTAACTGAAAAATAAGCTACATCATTTTTGTTCATGTCATCGAAAAGCTAAAATGCTAAGCGACTATATGTTCATGGAATTGTTAATAGTTTTGGTTTCAGCGGTTCGGCTGCTACAAATTTTTTGTATAACATACATCAAGCCGTGAGCCATCCGATTGTTTCGTAATTTAAAATTCAAGACGATCGGACGGCTCACGACTTTGATGTATGTTAGACATATATGTATAATAGAAAAGTCTTTAGTCAGTCTGAGATGGATGCGCATGATATACTGATATTACATACGTACTTCGACATGTATTAGATCAACATATATACGTACCTTCGTACGTATATACACATATCTCTTTCGTACGTTATGAGTGGAGAGGTGAAGAAGAAGAAGCCTCACGCGTGCTTCTGCAAAAACTGGGTCGATCAGTTGGAGTTTGTATAAATGGTATAGACAATACAGGAAGCTCTTGAAACCTCTGTTGACCTTTCATGCAAATATATCGTTGACTTCCTCCACCCTAGCTATCGAAGTCATAAGTAAACTGAGTACTGACATTTTACTGTGATCGTAGACATGTAAAAATCCTTATATATAAAAGACTGTACCAGTACTCGACGACGTTGCAGATTATGATTAAACTGATACACAAGAACTGTAATGATCAAATGCCTTCGTTTCTACTACGCATGCTTGAGTTGGGTCAGTGCCTGCATAAATATACAAATAATATCACCGCCCCCATCATGAAAACTTTGATTCATATGCATATATATAGCAAGGTTTTGATATTATAGTAAAGGATCTTTTGGATCTCACTACAAAACAAAAGGATCATTTGAATTTGATGGAATGGGTTACTACTTGATCTTGGAATCTCTCAACTATGAATAAAGGTTGAAAGGAGAAAATGACCTCCTTTTTTTCATGAATGAACAAAAACATTAGAAGAACAAAAAGAAGCAAATGAAGCATGCATAATGGTTTCTTTAGTTCTTTTCTTGGTGAAGAAAGAGCATGTGAATGTGAGGAGTGGTCATCAAAGTTGCCCATATGCATAAAGCATACCATTTCAATTTTTATAGAAAAGATAATTTCAATTTCTTTTTATTATAGGTTTTTTTTTCCATCATGACAATTGACAAGAGTAATTATTGTACTCACATGACTTCATGGAGTTCTCATGAAAATCACATTGGGACAATTATGGGTATCATCCATCTCTCTTTTACTATTCTATATCATACAATACATAGACAAAGAATCTATCACTCGGTCCAAAAGAAAACATAAAGCTCTTCTCATTAATATATAATTAGTGGGAAAACATATAGGAAACAAATTCTCAACTCTTTGATGTCAAGCTAGCATGATGATAAGTAATTTTGCATACTACCTGTTTTACCTAGGTATTTACATTCACAATATATGAATATATGCAAGCAATTAGAAATAGTCAATATGATGATGAGGGATCTGATATGGTTCATCCCTCTCTTTCTTGCTCAACTTAGGTAAATTATGACCTCTACTATTACTACTAGTCCTAATCTTATGCAAATGATCATGGCTAGCAGGAACTTGAGGAGGCCTAACTGATCTAATCAAAGCCCAATTCACCCCCTTAAAGAACTCATGCCTTTTGATCTCAACTGAACCCTTCAAGCTTCCTATTCTCTTCTTGGGATTCTTCACCAAAAGCTTGCTTATAAGGTCTTGCACTTTGGCCATTTCTGCCTCAAACTCTTTGCTGCTGCTACTGTTAGTAACCCTATTAACATTAAGCACTAGCTTTGGAAAGCTCAATGGCTGCTTAAGAATGTTGATGAGGGTTTTCTCATTGTTTTCACCTTTGAAAGGTGTTCTCCCATATAACATTTCATACAAGAACACCCCAAATGTCCACCAATCCACTGCACTCCCATGGCCTTGTCCTGAGATCACCTCTGGTGCTAAGTACTCGTGTGTCCCAACAAATGACTTAGAACGAGCATGGATAGGCTCTGCTACCAATTCTGGGTCAAGTACTACTTGATTAACACCTTGAGCATCATCATGATCATCACTATCACCAACATGTTCTGTAATTGTTGTGACTGTGGCTCTCTTTTTCTTAGAGGCTGAGAAAATGCAAGAGAGGACAGGCTGCATGGGAGCTGCACAAGATGGCATAGATGAGCTCTTTACGATCTTTTCAGTGCTGGATTCCAAGTCCAATTTACGCCTCATCAACTTCGGAACGACGTCGCATTTGAGAGACAGATCAAAATCCGAAAGCATTATGTGACCGTCCTCTCTAACCAGCACATTTTCAGGCTTCAAATCTCTGTAAACAATGCCCATCATATGTAGATACTCGAGAGCTAGCAGTGTCTCAGCAGCATAAAACCTGTCATTTTCAAAATGAGCACAATATTAGCATAAAATCACAAATTTAATTGGAACAAGCAAAAGTTTACTAATTATTAGTAATGCACTACTAGTTTAGATGTGTTTCGAGCTAAATGAATGCTTAAAATAACATAGCTTTAATCTATATCTGAAAATTTGAAACGAGGTAGTTTTAGACAAGATTAGTTACCTAGCAGATGAGAGGCTGAAGCGCTTTCCGGGCAGGCGCTGACGGGCAGCATACAAGTCGCCGCCTGGGCAAAACTCCATAACCAAGCAAGAGTAGTGAGAAGCATCAAAGTCCGCATAGAGAGTTGGCAAAAATGGATGGTCAAGCATGTCCAAAATCTCCTTCTCCATCTCAGCTCTATGCAGTTTGTTCCTTATAGCAAGCGCTTCTCTGTCCACAACTTTCATGGCGTAGAAGCACTGCGGCTGCTTAGGCTGCAAACCCGCCACGGCTGCGGTGGGGTTCCTTATCTGGCAAAGGTACACATTACCTATGTCACCGCTGCCGAGGCGGCGCAGGAGGCGGAAATGGTCGAGTCCCACTCGGCCTTTGGAGCTCCGGAGGCGCCTCATGGCTTCCCATGCAGCTTGGTTGGCCTTGTGGGGCTTGTGTGCTTGGGAGGCCTCAGAAGTGGCGGAGGAACAGACGGAGACGGAGCTCCGGCGCCGGCTGCTGAAGCTGAGGTTGCTCATCCAGCTACGGCTAGAGTCGGGTATGGTTATGGAGGAAGAGCTACTGTCATAGTCGGATGATTCAGTGCTTGTTATGGCTGCCATTGTAGAAGTGTTTTGAGAAAATGCGGAGGAGAAAGCATGTATGTGTTTTGTGAAGTTCTGTTCCTTTGCTTTATGAGAAGGGTTTTTATAAGAGAGCAGCTTGTGGGATTTGGCACCCAATAAGCTAGCTAGCTACTTTGTTTGGTCAAAGAAAGTTACAAACTCTTACAGTCTTTTATTTTACTAATAGAGATAGTAAATTTTGTTTTGATATCTAACTAGTGAGTATGCACGTACTACTTCTAGACAGTGTGCCAACCATTCATCGTATTATGCGTCTAGCGAGTTTTCAAACTCTAGTTAATTATACGTAGTGTCCTAAAAAAAGACCTCTAACCCGTCTAGGTGGTTCTAAAAGCGCCTAGCGAGTTTTCAAACCTTGTTTTTAAGAATAAGAGGATAGTTAAGCAAAATTATAACACATGAACAAATTATAGTAACTAAAAGACTGAAGGTAAATCTGCTCGTATACTACATAGTATATACTATGCCTCCACTATTACAAACTTCTACAGAAAACGCCATCGTTTTATCTTTATGGATGAATCATGTGAGGCTCTTCCAAAACAAGTAGAAAGGATTTGGAGGATTTACTATTTTGGTGCTAAAATTATTTTAATCTGCACACAGAAACGAAACACTTTTAGGTGCACAGTAAGTGATGCAGTCCATACTGGATTTTTGTTCCGGATTACTACAGCTGAACTCAACCAAGCAAAAGATACTGCAACCAAAATAAAGAGCTTTCAGGTTGATGGATATTCTAGGCATGCTCATCTCAGCTGACACAACCACTATGCTTTGTTTTCGAAAGTGGCTTCCAAGATGAAAATGGTGACGCATCTTTCATCATATATTCATATAAAAGATCCAAAACTAAGCATTGTATCTTGTAACCCAGTTTTCTATCTTATCTGCCCAGATTTTTGATTTTTCAATGGTGTAGTTTAGCACCTTGTCAACTTCTTATGTAAAAGTCTTCCATGGAACAATACATATGATATTTCTGTCTTAGAATCGCACTAGTACTTGTTTGTGAATCGATGTACACGTAGTGCATATAGTTCTTTACTACATAGAGTAAGCTACCCAAATATGATTTACAAACCATCGAATATCATATCAACGTACATCAGTGCATGAAGTGATTCATATACGTATATCAACCATCCAAGTCTAATGATATCAAATTTTCAAATCAATCACATATCCGTTCATATGGTATACAACAGTTTTCTTCAATTTACCGATATACATATTTAATAAACTTTAAGATTTGAAACATAAACTAACGTATTTTCGAACTGGTCAATTATCATATGATTATCCTACCGTTTATTAAAAAGTCATTATTTAGTCCTTATTGGAAGCTCTTCCTACAATGATACTACTACGCTCGTGACAGTTTCGATATTTTCCCTCAATACATGAGAATTTCCATAGACGCAGTCAAAAAGGGCAGGTTCTTTCCTGTTAAAAGCTCCTACACTCCGTTTCTCAAGAAATCACCGTCGTAAAAAGTGCTAAAGAGATCCAAACCCACGCTTATCTTAAACGACATGTCGTGCCAACCGGTCAACCTCTTTTTCTTTTGATCTCGGTCTCGGTTCATCGGCCAGTCAAAATTGCCACCGTAACGAATGAACGGTAGTTACTTTAAAAAGTGAGAGTGGTTTCGGTGAATTTAGGGGACAAAACGTGGCCCACATGAATCCCAAGGAAAAAAGGCAAAGCTCCAAAAAGGCCTGGTGGGCCGGAGGTGGGTGGGTGGGTGCACCGAAAACCCGTGCCCCAAATTCATATCCACCTCACTCTTTGGTGCTTCCCTTTATATCTTCTTCTTTTATGATATTCTCGCCAAGCATGTGAACCCATGTAGAGAAGTTGTTATCGGAATGTACTGAGTTCATGCATCTTAAGAGAGACGAATATCCCTTTCTCACGACCAAACAATCACTTGTTTACAATCCTCATACAAGACTAATCGTATTAATTCTGTTAGTCTTACTTCTATCTCAATCGACCGGACGACTATTACGACATAACAAGACAATTTCATAACATTATGTTTATTTGTTACGTTAAATTGATTTATCGTGATATCCTCTAAATGATTATTGAAAGAGCATCAATTTTTTTATTTAGTTTATATCCCAATTAACTATGCACAATCTTGGATTTCATCAAATTCCCCCCCACCATGTAAAGGCATCATATTTCCCACTTTTCAGCTTTAGATCAGACAACAAAGATCACCCAATCACTGTGATTCTGGACTTGTTGTTGCTCACTACCCCATTCCATAGACCATGGTGCTGATCTTGTGGGACCTTAATGAGCACAGATCATTTCATATTACTATTGATCACAAAACTTCTATCCAAGAAATGAGAGAAAAGCAATATGGGTTTGATTGATCAAGTGACACCAAATCTTGTCATTCCTGCCTATTTGAATGGACTTTGGACTTTTCAGAAACACATTGAATTATTCCCTCTGCACATTTTCATATCCTAAAACCAATTGTCATCCCTTTCTATAACTCTATCTTTCAATTCTTCACTTTTCTCAGCAGGATCTTATCTCTTTCAGCTTTTGGTTTCAGTTTCAGGCAACAGACTTGGCAAGAATTGCAGGGTTGCAGGATGGCATATATATAGGAAGACTCAAAGCTCCATCACTTGCCCCATACATTCTTCTCCCCTCACTCTCAAAGATATCCAACAGCTTTGGTTTTGTTTTTTTATTTCAATTTCTTTGATTGAACCAAAAAACAGGTTGGTAGACATTTAATTTTCCTGTTTACTGATTTGGTTATGTTCTGTATTGCATGAAAGTTGAATTGAATTATAGGATGCTGGATGGTGCCAAAATATTAGTCATCATTGCAAATGATCATAATGAAAGAGGAAAAAGATAAATTTTCATTCATTTCTGTAATCATGTATCCAGCAAAGGCTATGTAAGAAAATGGAAATATCAAAACTTCAATCGGGTCCAAATTACTTAAAAACATAAACTACAAAGCTAGATACAGCAGTTGATTAAGGGATTGACATAAAAAGGGTGTTCATGAAGATACATGAACAAAATGAGGAGATGGAAACCAGCAATATCATACATCCCTGTCTAAACAGAACTTCCACTCCTCCAATAATGTAACAGATCATTCATAGCCCTGAGCAAAACATGGCCAATCTGACAACCCCACATCACAATGTATATATACACAACTATGAATCTAAAATATGTATGAATCCAGTGGTTTCTTGACAAAAAAATTTATATATTTGTTGATATGCATCAGTTTCAGTGTAAGAAAATAGATTTTCAGGAAGGAGATGGATACTCTGAACTGCATTTGATCTTGTTATGTCTTGGATATAGTTACTGTGTGAGACATATCAAAATGGGCAGCTCCTAGTCATGGGGTGCAAGCTAACAGTCATTTTGTCTTCCAGCTATGTGTTGGTTTGTATACCTTTATAATCTTTCGCAACTCAAAATTCATTTTTTCTTTTTTCGAAGTTTTCTAACATTTGAACTGTCAAAACAACCGTAACAGTAATAACATCATGTTATCTGTAAATAATCCCTGCAGTTAGTTCTAATAGAGTTCTAATAGTCCTCACATACAATGTGGTTTACCAAAAGATTTCTATTCCTGATTGAATCAGGAAACACCACAACTTGCTCTTGCCGTAGTTAGAGCTATGGTGGAATCAGACTCCACCAACTCAACAGTAATCATCTGCAGCCCAAGAAGCTCCAGTTGGCATGGGCTGGAAGACTAGGATGGAGGTACAGTAGTGTATGTTATATCCTTAGATGAAAATCAATACCTATGAACTGGAAACGTATAGCAGTGTATGATTATCCAAGAAATAATAGTAGCTTATACAAAGTAGCTCATCTTATATTTTGATGCTTTCTCAACAAGACGAGTTACAAGTAGTCTAGCTGCTATCTTGCTACTACTGATGAATATGTCAAGAGATTCTCGGAAGGGACTCCACTTCTTAATGTTTTATCTACCTCAGACATCAAGTTAGAATACATAGGCTGCTTTGGCATTGGTAAACTAGCTCCTTCATTGCTCAACATTGTAACAACTTCTGACATGTTTGGTCTATCTTCTGCACAATCTTGAACGCATAAAAGACCTAACTGAATGCAGAGTACACAGCCATCCCTTGAACTTGTATCAGCTAATGTTGGATCTAACAACTCCTCGCATCGTCCAGATATCCACAAATTCCAGGCCTACAAACAGTTTTAGATTTTTAACTGTAGAATAAAATAGGGAACAAGAGCATAAAAATTCTACAATGAGAGCCAGATATGCATTGTTACTTACATGTCCTAGCAAGTTCAAAGAACAATCTGACTCATAAAAGGTTGCATTCTTCATGCCACTCATAATCTCCAACACAATGACTCCAAAGCTGAATACATCCGATTTTGTTGACAAAAGGCCTTGCAGTACATACTCGGGAGACATATAACCACTGCTTTCAATAAAAAGATAAAACATATAAGAGATTCATCAAATAATTTTATGTCAGCATTAGTCTACTCATCATATTTTGTTATTTTAGTTTTAGAATATATGGAGTTACTTACAATGTTCCAACAATCCGCTTTGTTTCAGCTCCACATTCATTCCCAGATAAAATTCTAGCCAAGCCAAAGTCTGATATCTTGGGGTTCATATAAGCATCCAATAAGATGTTGCTTGTTTTGAGGTCTCGATGAATAATTCTTAGTCGAGAGTACTTGTGAAGATAAAGCAGCCCTTGAGCAATCCCTTCGATTATGTGTATGCGCTGTCTCCACTTCAGTTGTCTTCGCTTAATTGGATCTGCATCAGTAGCAATGTCACAAAAATGAGAAAAGTACTGATAACTAACTTGAAAGAAAGAAATGAGAACAGTTGGAATACAAACCAAAAATGAAGGAATCCAAACTTCTGTTGGACATATACTCGTATATTAATATTTTTTCTTCACGTTGAGTGCAACAGCCCAAAATCTTAACAAGATTTCTGTGCTGCAGCTGAGAGATTAACTGCACCTCATTCTTGAACTCCACCACTCCTTGTCCAGATCTTTTGGAAAGCCTTTTTACCGCAATGTCATATTGCAGTAAGTTACCCTGGTACAAAAAGAAGATACAATCACTTCAATGAAACTTTAGATCAAATCTGAGTTGCATACATAATTTCGTCACATATGTGAGATGATATGTAAACCGTTGATCCAAGCGGAAGAAACAACAAAATGTTGATATGAATATGACTTAATAACTCAGCAGTACAAGGTATTAAGGTAACAAACACCTTATAAACAGGCCCATAACCTCCTTCTCCAAGCTTGTTAGCAGCTGAGAAATTATTTGTGGACGCCACGATGCAGGAAAAGCTAAGCATTGGCAAAACATGATCCTTCGTCTTTCCACTTTCTAAAACAGGTGAACTGCTACCACTATCATCTGAACTCAACTGTGACAATAATAGCTTCATACTATGTGTCCTGCCAATAGAGAATCTGCAAATTCCTGTTGTTTATTGGAGACAAGTCAGTGCAGTAGAACACTCAAAATTATATTTTCGCAAAGTTACTATATTGCAGTTCAATATACGGTTTGGTTAACGTACCTAAATAGTAGCGCTTTCTCCATAGAACATACAGGAACAAGATCAAGATCAAAATGAAGGAAGTCAAGGGAGCCACAACTTTGACAACCAGCAAAGCCTTTTCTCTTGATGACACCAACCAGCAGTCACCACATACCGAATGACTCACAACCGAAATCTTCTGTCCTACCATTATGAACTCCTGGATCTTTCCATCCGAAGCCAATGCAAACCATGAATATACATTACTATCTTTGTTGCTGTAAGTAAGATAACGCTCCTCGCTGTTCAATACATAGCTGACATTGTAATTATCTAACTTGGTTTTGAAAACAAATCTGAAATTATGGCCATCCCAGTAGCCAATCTGTTTCTCTTTACCATATGCGCGCCAGACAGTGACTTGAGTTGTGCTGTTATCCAACCTTACACCAAGACAACCACTTGTAGGGTCATGTACGCTTCTCCATGATATAAGAAACATACACTTCAACTGAGCATTGGTTATGTTAACCACCCCCAATTTCATTCCAGGAAGAAATGTATCCACCAGGTTATCAAAGCTCTGCCACACAGTCTTTCCTCCTTGCATCAGGATTAAGTTTCCCGAGTCAAGAATCCTTGCGCTTGTCCTGTTATCTGTTGCAGTTGCTCCATAAGCGAAAACATACGGTGAATTTCTACTATCACTGATCACCAATCCATAAGGATTGAAGTAGAGACTTGCATTGGGATCCATAAGACGGTCATCTCTGTTTGCCACCCAAACTGGCCTTTTCTTTATGTCATTCTTCAACCAGATTCCCAAGTATCCTTCAGAATCCGAGGGGTAGAAAAAGCCTAGCTCAAACCTTCCACCATCAGAAATCAAGGTTTCATCCTTCTGCATACACTGACCATGCATAAGGGTGTCTGATGCATAAGATGAGCAAACAAAGAAGCATAAGAATATACAAAGGAAAACAGAAGCAGCTCTCAATATTTTCATGCTCAACAAAATATAGAAGCTGAAACTGTACTAAAACACTAATTTCAAAATGCAAAGGTAAGTAAATTATGAGCGTGCAATTCTTTGGAGTACGGCTTTTATGGAGTGAAATGCAGTAAAAGACGAACTTTGTTCTAACAATCAATCACAGTCCAAAGTGAATGAAAACAGATTAAGAATCTAAAATCCAAAGAAGTGTTCCTTTGGTGGTTAGTTAAGGTTATGTGCATGGATCTTTGCTCTCTAGCATTGTTACTATCAAGTTTCATTTTCTCACAACTGTAATGGTCAAACTCCTATTGGATTAAAATAATTAGGTCATAGCCTCCTACATTGGAGATAAACTTTTCTAGTCTCAAGCAAATTGACTACAGTCTGTAACATAGAATCTTACGTTGTTTATAAGTAAACATCAATCACCCTGCAACAAACGTTGTTCATAGTCTTATGGACAAAAGTAAACATCATTCACCATTTACGCTGTCTTAAAGTAGTTAGAAGTTAAGAGTTAGACGTCGTTAGATTCAACATTGTTATAATGTTTTATGTGTATAATGAACTAATCTAACGACTCGGACTCTGAATGTTAATAAACTCTGAATAACTATAAAACATTACAAGAAACACTCACATGATCCGTAATGACCCAACTCTGGAGCATTATAGAACGCCACATCGCGACACAAGTAACATCCGTACTATGTACATGAGCCGGGTCGGGTCGGGCCATCTGAAATGAACTGGACCAGTCCGTGCAAAACAACAGGCCTCAGCTACTTGTTCAGTTCTGACGAGCAGGTCCACCTTAGCTTCACAAAGACAGAAACTCCACCAACCAAAACTCAAATGATTCCGAAACCACTGCAGACGGTGGGAAAAGCCGCCGCCGTAATCTTTGCCGGATTTCTGACCCTCAATCTCGCTTCCACCGCCACGATTGGAGCCATACGTGTGGCCGTCGAGTCCAAAAGGGTATGAAAACCAAAACCCCAACTCTCTCAACTTCAAAGATTCATACTTTCTTCTCCTATTGTTAATTGCTCTCTGAAATTTGATTGTTTTGTTTGGTGGGTTTAGAAAAAGACTGCTCTGCCTTGTGGGGTTTGTAAAGGGAAAGGGTTTTACATATGCAAGCTATGCCAAGGGAACGCCACCATTCAATGGTCGCCTCTGTATGACCCAGTAGCCATAAACCCTTGTCTCTGCCCAACCTGTGATGGAAATAGGTCAGTTACTTCTTTCATATTAAATTTTGGGTCAAATTGGGTTATATGTTGAAGCAAACTTTACCAAAAAAGATTTACATTTTAGGGAGGAGGCAAACTTCACCAATTCTATAAATGATTGTGATTTTTTCTCATGAATTGCAGGGTACAGCGATGCCTTAACTGTTTGGGGAAGGGATACAATTGAGTTGTAAAGGCAGAATATAGTGTTCGTTCTTTAGCTTGTTGTAATGGATCATAATCACTTTCATGTATAAGTCTACTTTATCATCTGTGAACTCTTGCACCTTTTGTTTCTTTAAGCTTATCATGTCTTTTGCGAATGAAGGAGATCTTCACTTTGAGCAAACCTGCCAAACCACCAAGTGGATTTCCTAATCAGTCACGGAAAAGATTGAAGTGGCTCTCTGTGTTACAAGTTGATTGGTGATGTTTGGATTAACACCTTATATGAATTCCTCATGGAAAAAGAAAGTGAAACCTGTGATTGTAGTTGAAAGGATTGATTGGTAGTGATTCTAAGATCAGAGGCAGATATGTAGAAACAAGGAGGCCCAAAGGCCGGGGAAGATAGGCACAGCCCAACTTCAAACATAGATAATTATCACTCAACTCTCAAAGCACACCATCAAATTATCAATGACTCACCAACCGAGTATAGCTCAATCGAAATGAATATGCTAATCATAGTCAACAATATGCTCGTACTTTCTACTCTATACTCAAATGTCAGCTACGTATGAGGTACAGAAGTGGTACATAATCAAATGTGCAAATGACCGAGATAAAGATTTGTTGAAATATGAATAAGAGGCATAAAACGAGAATTTAGCGGCTTCAGAAGCTGAGTATTTCAAAGTGGACATTCTTGCTACACTTACCTGTTGTACATTTATATGGTGAGGTAAGTTGAGTAGTGGGTCCATATAGAGGACCGGTCATCAGGTATGGATTTATGGCGTCACATGTATTAATTTGAAAATATTTTTGAAAGTTTTATCGTTCATCATAAATTTGGTTTTAAGCACGTTTTCATACTGGAGCTCTTTTTTATGTTTTCAAACCTAGTCATGGATAGTTTTCTTGAGCAGCGAGGACAAAAATTCACCCTTACAACAGTTTGTGGATGCAGGTACTGTGCTCTTTGTTTGTAGCACTAACACAGTCGGGTTGTGTCACCAGGTCAGGGTCAGAGTCGGGTCGTGTCACCAGGTCGAGGTCTGACCTGGACCCGGTCGGAGGATGTGAAGGCGGCGGCGGCGGTTAAGAAACAAGATTCTATTAGGAGAATTGTGTTGAAGCAGGTGGCCAAGCAATCGGGTCCGGGTCCGGATTCGGGTTTGGGTCGTGCTAGTGAGAGTGAGGTGGAGTTGGTGAGACTAAGCAATGTGAAGCATATGAACCCTTGCTTACAGATTTAGAGTCTTATTGTGACAATGTGGCTCAGTTTTCAGTGGGTAGGTCTAGTCCATTGAACCCCGAGATGGGAATTTGAGGGCTGATCAAGCTTTGGGGAAGGTTTTCTGTAATGGGGTTAGAGCCATTACATCATTCAAATAAGGATTTGAGTAGTCATCAGAGATATATGACGGTAACAAAATTAGTAGAGAAAAAAAAAACACTATGGAGAGGAGAAATGTGTGTTGAGATTGATAGTGGTTTGTTTAGGCTCGTCAACTATAGAGCTCCAAAATATGGGTTATATGTGTATAACATACGTATAATAACCGAACCCCTAAAATATAGTACATATGAAGCTGTTATTTCTAATAATATGCCACGTGTCGCTTAGAGCACAAGGTTCTCTAAATCCGAATTGGACTAAAAGACAAAAAGGGAGGTTGATGTCGTTGTATGGATAGACAACAGCCACCGCGCCAAGTGGCAAAACGCAGTCATACTACGAAGAAGACGGAAGCTTTCATTGCTCTTTTACGTTTATGCCCTTGCATGCGTTGCTAACATAAGTGCATTGCAAGTGCCTCTATTTTCGGGCTGTCTTATCTGATTATTAGCTTCAAACATCGATATTTTAGGAAAGGGTCAGTGATTCAATCCCATCCATATCTAATTTTATTGATAGAATTCCGGATACAAATATTAATTTTCCTAGATAATAGAACAACTATAAAACAAGTATTCATTAAAGTGAGTTTTGCTAAATGATACTCTTGTAAGGTCTCACATTTCAAAAATAATGTGATTAGGAGTTGATTTACCATAGTACGATGTTAAACGAACTTTAGCCTACAAAAGAATCTCGACCATTTACTGCTTCTCTAATACCTCCCACACTTTATCATACGACTAAATTATTCGGTCTGTTTTATGTTTTGTTAAGAATAATCTGATTTAAAAGGAGAAAAAAATAAAGACTAAAAGTGTGATATTCTCGACATCTCAATAGTGCTTCTATAAAGTAATTTCAAGGATAAATACATATGTTCGAGTCCTCAATACTGTAAACGACTGTGACTTTTGGTGATTGGATACGTTACTAACCTATTTAACTCTGTATTAATGCGGTAATCCTTATTTTCATGTAGCTCAAATTCTTTAAAAAAAAAATAAAAAATTCAAAAAATTGGGATTATACTACTCACCGGTCCAAAAAGGCTTAACATTCACAAGAATCCCACCAATAAAATAAAATAAAAAAAAAAAAAATCACAACTCACAAGCTGAAGCTGGTACTTGTGAGTGGCAATCTCGAAATTACAACCCACCTCAAAGCCAAAATTGTAATATCACCCTGGTCACACTCCCATACAAAGTGTAACAAACTCTGCTCCGTCTTCTTCAACACACCCCAACGACCACTCCCTCATGATCTCCATGAAAGAGCCACCTCTCTCTCGCCGTAAAAACCCCACCACCACCACCAACCACCCCCACGCCGCCCAGCCCACTAGGCCCACCAACCACCACTACCGCACTCACCTCAAGCTCCTCTGCCGCTTCAACGGCGCCTTCCACCTCCGCCCTCCCTCCGGCCTCCTCCATTACGCCGGCGGCGACGCCAAGATCGTCACCGTCGACCGCCCCGTCAGCTTCTCCAAGCTCCTCTCCAAGATCTCCGGTCTCTCCCCCGGCATTGCCTCCTTCGTCATCAGGTACCAGCTCCCCTACTCCGTATCCGGCCCCGCCGCCGCAGCGCCGCTCATCCGCCTCGACTCCGACGACGACGTCCACCGCATGGTCGACGCCTTCGACAAGCTCGAGAGCTGTGGTGTGTCCGTCAGACTCAAGCTCTTCGTTTGTAGCGCTAACGGAGTCGGGTCGGGTCACCGGGTCGGGTCAGAGACCCGGACCCGGTCGGAGGCTGTGAAGGCGGCGGCGGTTAAGAAACAAGATTCTCTGAGGAGAATTGTGTTGAAGCAGGTGGCCAAGCAATCGGGTCCGGGTCCGGATTCGGGTTGGGCCGTGCTAGTGAGAGTGAGGTGGAGCTTGGTGAGACCAAACAATGTGAAGCATATGAACCCTTGCTTACAGATTTAGAGTCTTATTGTGACAATGTGGCTCAGTTTTCAGTTGGTAGGTCTAGTCCATTGAACCCCAGAGATGGGAATTTGAGGGTTGATCAAGCTTTGGGGAAGGTTTTGTGTAATGGGGTTGGAGTGGCTGATCAGTCAGCGTTGGCAATGCAGGGTTTGAAGCCGGTGAATTGCTCCGGTGTGATGAAGCCGGTGAAGAATGGTTTTCATGTTAAGAAGGATATGGGGAAGAATGGGGTGGCTGGGATTGGTAATGGTAGTTTAGTGAAGAATGGTTTGAGTTGTCATTGTTGTGGTGAAACTGTGATTCCCTTGTATGCCGGCAATAGGGTGTGTGACGGGTTGAGTAGCAGCATCAGGAACCATAGGTTTAGTGGGGAAGAAGCTAGGCATCAGCAGTGTATTCCTTTCTGTGTTAGGAATCATAGGAGCAACATAGCTGAGAAGGGGAACCATAGAATTGTTAGATTGGATGGAAGTAAACAGAACGGTCCTGGACTTTTACAGCATCTGAAAATGAATCTTGAGGAAAATTGCTTAGGTTATTATGGTGAGTTTACTAGAGTGGGTGGTCAATCAGTAGTGAACTGTGATTCTACTGAGAATTTGTATCCATCTGTGAGGACTATGGACACTCAGGAAAATCTCATAACTGTGTCTGGTTTTGGGAAGTGTGAAGGTCAATATCAGACTTCATATGAAAATGTTCATGGAGTGACCAGCAAATGTGAGCCTATTCATAGAGATGTTGACAATGAGACATGCCTAAAAGACATGGTGAACGCTCCTAACACCTCAGGCACCATTGATAATAAGTTGCCTGGTGAGGAAACAGTCAAAAATTCTTTAGGCAATTCCCAAAATGGCAGTAATAACATACAAGATTTATGGAATGGAGTAACATGTTCAGTGAATAGATCTTTGCGTGATCTTTCACTGTCCAAAGAAGTGGAAGGTCCTCAGCTCTCTTCTCATGCTAGCTGTGTGGTGACTTCTGATGCCTTGCTAAAACCTCAATCAAAACCGATGGATATCATGGATGTAGGACAGTTTATCACGAGTCCTCAAGTCAAGGAATCAAATGAGATCAAATCTAATCCTTCATTCCAGAATTTAGGTAAGATAGAGAAAGACAGTGAGCATGTTGAGGAGGATCGACAGGACTCTCCATCTAGTTTAAGCTCTACTGAAGAGGTAATTACTTGAAAACATCTTATCTCATTCAACTATAAGAAATAACAAACAGAATGAAAGCAATCTGTTTTGTAGGCTTTACTAGCTTTAGTCTATAGGGAGTAAGCTTTTGACATTTGGTTCTGTATTGTTAGGCCAACCATGGAGATAGTCTTAGTTGCTCTAAGGTAATTGGTGGAACCTCCAATGATCTGGCTGCATTTTATACTCATCTAGCCACTCGAGAGCTGCAGGTAACCACTTGAACCTATGCATTTTCTGCTTTGATAAGCCTGTGGAGGCTCAACAGAATATCAATATATATGATTGAATGTCGTGTGTTCAACCTTTTCAGTCTATCAGAAACTCTGACCTTGAGTTCATAAAAGAGCTTGGTTCAGGCACATATGGAACCGTTTACCATGGGAAATGGAAGGGATCTAATGTTGCCATAAAAAGGATCAAGCCATGTTGCTTTACAGATGGGGTATTGGAGGATAGATTGGTAACACTTATATTTTTCCTCCCACAATTCAATTGTACAAATTTCTGTTTGTTAATTGTTAGCAAATTACATAGTTATTTGTATTACTAGGAATTAAACTCTTGTTCTGGGTAAACTCTTTCGAGGAAATATTCAAGGTCTCACTACTATAGTTGGAAATGTATACCTGTTTGTTGTGTACCTACGCTTACTATTCACTTCTTGCAGCTTGCTGACTTGTGGAAGGAAGCTCACATATTAGGTCAACTTCACCATCCAAACATTGTGGCATTCTATGGTGTAGTGACAGATGGACCAGTGACAGATTTGGCAACGGTGACAGAATACATGGTGAATGGCTCCTTAAGACAAGTTTTGCGGAGGAAAGACCGGTAAGATGAATGATATCTTGTCTTTCATAAACTAATATGCTATTACCTCCTTATTCTTTCTGGTATTGCATAATTTCAATTGATTAGTTTCAGAGCCTTAACGATAGAGCTTGCTAATTATTACATGTATAGTATACTTGAATTATGTACTCATTATATCTGAGCACATGTAATGATAAGCAAAACCTGAGGATTTAAAAGACAGGATAGATGATCTTTAATATCAACCCGGAGATAATCTATACCATTTAAAATGCAAAGTGATAGCAAAATATAATTAAATCCATTGGATTTCTACTATAGTCTATGCATATGTTAATTCTGTTTTCTGTATAGCTTGGCCTTAGCCTCATGAAAGTTGAAGAATGAGCAATCTTTAATATCAACATGGACATAATCTATACCATTTAAATTGAAAATGATAAAAATGATTTTGAATTCATTGGATTTCCACTGCAGTCTGATGAAAATTTAATTATCTCACTGGGTGCACCAGAGTCTTCCTACAATTTTGGTTCTGTGGGTTCATAGTTCTTGATTTGGTGAGAGCTTGAACGTTGTGTTGTCCTTTCAAGTGTGGAAATAGTTATTAGTTGCTCTGTAATATAACTAAAATTTATAAGTGTAGTTATCACTCTTCCCTTTTTTTTATCCTATGTTCTTGGAAATTCTGACTGCAAAGGGATGCAGGCTAGTTATCTGATCATGTTTCATTCTAATTGCTTTACAGGACTATTGATCGTAGGAAGCGGATGATATTAGCAATGGATGCAGCCTTTGGAATGGAATATCTTCACGAGAAGAGCATTGTCCATTTTGATTTGAAATCACATAACTTTCTGGTGAATATGAGGGATCCTCAGAGACCAGTATGCAAGGTATCCAACTGTGAAGAAGGCTTCTTGTTTCTACATCATAATATTCCTACTGTTGTCTTTGCCTCCATGTAATTTTCCCCTAGTGTTGAGATTTCACTTGAATTTGTTCAGATTGGTGATCTGGGATTATCAAAAATCAAGCAGAGGACACTCGTCTCTGGTGGAGTACGAGGCACTGTACCATGGATGGCTCCAGAACTTTTGAACAGCAACAGCAAGAATAATCTGGTGACAGAGAAGGTAAACATTGTTCATAGTTAAAAGATCAGTGAGTGTTGATTTAGGTTTAATTAGTATACTGGTTTTTATTGACTTCTCATGTCTTTGTATCTAGGTTGATGTGTATTCGTTTGGAATAGTTATGTGGGAACTATTGACCGGTGAGGAGCCCTATGCAAACTTGCGCTCAGAGGAAATAATAGGTAACATCCCATTTCCTTTTGAAAACTAGGTATTCTTGCTTGAGTGATCACTTTTGTTTGAAACTTCAAAACACCTTATTCTGTTTTCAGGTGGTATAATCAAGGGCAATCTCCGTCCTGAAATACCAAACTGGTGTGATCCAACATGGAGATCACTAATGGAGAGATGCTGGTCATCTGATCCGGAATCTAGGCCACCATTCTCAGAAATCTCAAAGGAGTTACGTGCAATGGCTGCTGCTATGAACATCAAGTGACAGCACTTGAGCTGAGCAGAGCCACATAACTGCCACTGTCTCTGGTACTAGCGACTATAGATCAGTAGATCACTTAGTGTACATATTTCAGGAGCAGGCTGAACAGCAGGAAGTGCACATGCTGAGACATGGATAATTTTTGCCGTCCACTGTCATGTGCTTAGAGCATTAGAGATTGTCAAGCTGGGTGAAATTTTTGCAGTCACCGGTTTGCGAGAGGGTAATGGGTAGCGTTACGTGTAGGATGCTGAAGTACGTTACAGAACGAGCTTCAGTAGTTGGATTCGTCCTAAGGTAGAACAAGATTGCTGCCTGCAGTGATGGTCTGATAGTTTCTTTGAGGATTTGCAATGGTCAGGCACTGTTGGCCTGTTGCACGATAACTGTAAATAGTCCTAATCTGAGTTCTGGTAGGAAAATTTGACTGTCTCAAAGAGGCATTTGAAAAATGGCCTACACTTGATGGACATTGAATTATCACAAGATTTCCTTGCTGTAATGTGTTGGTCCTTTCTCTTAGCTTTCCTTGTTCTTTGTGATTGTGGCCCTAAAGAAAGGCTGGCTTATTAATCAGTTCTTATACGTCAATCCTGCTATGATTTTTCGAACCGCCAGTACAGAAGAAAGAAAGCACAATGCAAATTACATTATTCCTTATGGCATAGGAAACATCGCAACAAAATGAATGCAAGTGATAGATGAAAAATCATCAAGTCTGGATAAGAGGTAGCATTACAAATTAAAGTAGCACACAGAATAGAAGAGTGCAAAGATAAGCATAACACAAACGATTAAGTTAAAGTGATTAGAGCACAAAGCAACCAAGTGTGTGGGGGCGGAAAGGTAGAGTCTGGACGTAGATGATATTCGAAAATGCGAGGAGGCTGGAATTGGACAGTGAAACAATTCTTCCTGTCCTTGTCCACCTTGGAGATATCAAATTCGAATTGAAATGGTATGGCAGCACCTTGTACAGTATAAATCATCCCACGGTGATCTGCTTCATACTTTTTTTCAGGTTCTCTCATACCGGTGGTGACAAGGCAGACATTGTTTCCCCCTAGATGGAATAAATGACAGTCACCCGGTTGTTGATGGAGTGCAGCAGCCGGCGGTTTCATCTCCATTATTTCAATGATATCCTCCTGGTTTTCATCCAAGGACATAAGATGAACTAGTAGGATATTCGGCAAGACCCAATCATTTACGTCTTTATATGAAAAGAGCAACTTTTTGTTACTGTGTTCTGGCTGCGGCATTGAAGCTGAAGGACGAATATGCTGATAAGTCTCTATTGTTTTATATATTTTTTTTCCCATAATATTTTGTATTATAAAAAATCTCACTTATCTTCTTCCTCTATCTTCTGATTCTTCCCTTTCGTGGTTGTTTTCTTCTTCTCTTCTACAGTTCTACCCACCGATCCTCTTCTTCTTCTTCTTCCTACAGAAACCCACCCACCCACCCCAGGCTATCGAAAAAGCCCCACCCACCCCAGCAAAATCACTACACAATCAAACCTCCAATTTTAAGATTCAATATCCGGCAATAAATTTTTCATTTAACGATGAATTAGCAAGATCCAACTCTATTCACTGCATCAGAGGATGACTTGAATAACTAAAAATTTCATGCTAATGAAGAACAACTAAAGTAGGAAGAAGGAAGACGACCAAAAAAAAGATGCAGATGATGTTCTTATTATGAGTTTCAATATGGGAAGGAAAGCGACGAGAGAGAAGGGTTTCAAGCAAATGGAAGAAACAATTTTTTATTAAATGACTCTTCTTCCGGTTTGTGTCAAATTTGACAACTTCCCGACTATAGTAAAAAGTAGCTCGGTGGATTTGGCTGTTTCATTGGAGAGCTGGGTTGTCAAAAGTAGCTGTTAGGCTGCTAACAAAGATTTGACTCCTTTGTTAGAGATGCTCTAGGGCCCAAAAGAAAACATCAAGCAAAGCAAACAACTAAGGAACATCAGAGTTCCTATTTCTCCTAGTTGTAGCAACACCAGTCAAAAAAATCATTTATCAAATCTATTTCTCTAGTAATATCAGTGTGAGTGGAAGCCTTTTTAGTGAGGACTCTTAAGTTAATGACTTTTTAGTTTATGGTTTAAAAGACTCATTTTTTTATCACATTTTGACATCTCATCCGTTCAGTTTTTAGGTTTATATGAGTAGATAATTTATACAAATTTTTGACCAAATTAGTATTCGTTAAGATAACAAATTAGATCAAAAAATTAATGGACGAACCAAATCTGTCAAATATAAACCGTTCAAGTTCATAATTGATAAATCACACTTATAAATACCTTAACAATTTTTAATATAGCTAAAAATTTGAAGAAATGATCTCCTCATAAATACATATAAATTGAACGGTCAAGATGTGGATATAAGATCGAAAGGTGAGATAAGCCGAAAAGCCTTCACTAAACTCTCAACTTAAGGATTCTCACTAAAAAAACTTCTATATAAGTGATTTAAAATTTAAATTTACATTTAGATTTGGTAATCAGTTATCTTATCCCAACGTAATCACATCCTTTACAAAATCTCAAAATTTCCCAATAATTATTCAAATTTCAAAAACAAAAGTAAATAAATAATTACAAAACAGATGGAAGATGAGTGGTCCACGTCAGCACCCTAAGACCGACCACGATGTTCGAGTCAGACATGGCATGAATATATGATTATATTATATTATATATATAGCCCTCCATCCTTCCACTAATTTTTTTTCTCTTGTTTTCTCTTTGGGGTAGCTGCTCAGCTCTCAATCAGTTACCCTAGAACGAAGAAAGAGAAAAACCAGCTGCCTTCTCCAGCTGAAACCAATAATCCCCAGCGGCTGCTTTTTTCTAAAGCGCTTTTCTAGAGTCGTCGCCGAGTCAAAATCCCTAATTCAATCCGATGATTCAAGCTTAGGGTTCCTCCGAAAGTTTGAAACTTTTGTAATCCGGTAATTCTCTCACCTGATTCTGAGCTCCGATTGAACCTGGATCTGGGTATTGTCTCGATTCGAGTACTTCTGGGATTGGTTTTTGTGGCTTTTGTTTCAAGTTTTGGCTTTTGGATGAAATTGGGGGTTTCAGCGTTTTGGTTTTCTGTTAGTTTTGGTTTTTGTTGAAATTGGGATTTGGGTTTGGTTTGTGTGGTGGTGGATTGTGGAAAATGAGAATAAAGGTTTGATTTTGCTTCATTGTTTGTGGTTTGGGTGATAAGGGTTTGTTTGTTTGTTTGTTTATTGACTTGTTGAGGATTATTGGGTAGTTTTCTCACCATTTGTGTTTGAGCTGTGACTAATTGTTGAGTATCGAATTGAGGTCCTGTGTGTAATGAACTTGTGAGGTTTGATGAAGATTTGTCTAGTTTCAGTCCTTTTGTTGTGAAACCGTGTGATAACCTTGAGCGAAAAAGGAAGAGCTGGGAATTACCTGGATTTAAAATGGAAGAGAAGAGATACATTATGGTTATCGGAACTGCATTACAGGTGGTTTGGTTTTCTGGGTGTCAAATGGAAGAGATACATTGAATCACTGTACTTATATTTGAGGTTTTCCTTTGTGTTGGTTCTCGAATAGTGGTTAACTTCTTTGTAGAAGTGCTCTTGAGGCTTGGTTTTGATTTGTTGCTTCATAGAAAGTATGCAAAGGCTTGGATGTGAATGCTCTTTGGAATATCAACCAATTCATTGTGAAGTAAACGTTTTCAGTCTTTATCCTTTTATGCATTGCGGAACTTCTTTATTGTTAAACTACTAATTGTCAAATATGTGTTTTTTTTTTGTTTATTTCTAGGGGCTTGGATACATTTTATCCCCTATTATGTTATTGTTTTGACTCTCCTTGTTTACGTGTAATGTATATTCTTGTTGCTCATGCTCAGTATGCACTTCAAGTGTTGTCTGTAATCTGTGTTAAGCAGATTGTTATCTGTGTTGCTGATGTTATGATTTGGTCTTATTTAGTTTCAACCTGCCACTATCGTCTGGGAAGAGGGTGCTGTATCTCTGATAGCTCAAAATGCCTAAGGAAAGAAGGGACCGTTCTGTGTCTCGTGAGAGGTACAGAGCATCTCCTTATCCATGCAGCTCCAGTCATACAAAGCGTCCCTCACTCAAAATTCCTTCAGAAACTGAAGAAAATGTGAAAGAGTGGGAAGAAGCTAGGTGCCCAGTTTGTTTGGAACATCCACACAATGCAGTTCTCCTCATATGCTCATCTTTTGAGAGGGGGTGCCGCCCTTACATGTGTGACACAAGCTACCGCCATTCAAACTGTCTAGATCAGTTCTGCAAGTCATTTTCAGAAGAAGATCCACCAGAGATACTGCCACAAGAAGAAACTCTGCTTTCAGATAATCTGTTGCCTCCATTTGAAACTTCTGAATCAATAATTACTGATGTGCAGACTGATATAACTGAGGAAGACCCCCCACCCATGATTCCCATATCTTGTGAACACCAGGAACAGCCCAAGCTTGTGTGCCCACTCTGCCGTGGGGAGGTAAAAGATTGGATAATTGTGGAGCCTGCTCGTTGCTTCATGAACGCAAAATTGAGAAACTGTTCTTGTGAGACTTGTAGTTTTAGTGGTACCTATACAGATCTCAGGAAGCATGCAAGGCTGGACCACCCGCAAACACGCCCATCAGAGGCAGACCCAGAGCGACAACGTGCCTGGAGGAGTTTGGAACGGCAGAGGGACATTGGTGATCTGCTCAGCACACTCCAATCTTCAACTGGAGAGGATAGGGGTGATGACAGCAGCTTGGCAGTTGAACATGATGGAGGAGGATGGCTAACTGTATTCTTTCTAGTTAGAATTTATCGACCTACATCTGGGTCCAGCTCGAGGAGCAGCAGTTGGTCTCCTCCCACTAGAACTAGAGCACAAATTAGTATGAGAAGGAGAGCTACCAGACTTTGGGGAGAAAGCTATGAGGGTGAAGCTGCTTCTTCTTCAAGGGAAGCGGACAATGACTCCTCAGATGGTGGCTCTGCCCCTACTAGGAGGCAGAGCGCACGTCTCCGGCAAAGGCGACGGACAACACCGGACAACAACCAGCCCTGATTGCAGATGAATGTAGAGTCGGCAAAATTGTTTTTCATTTATGGTTTGGAAAGTAAGTTTTCTAAAGTTCTGGAATCAGCAGCTGTCAGTTGCTTGCTGATGATTGAAATTCTGGTTAAAGTAATGTGCGTGGTTAAGTGCCGGTGCTCTTGGACTCGGGTGGATTAATTGAAAGGAATCATATGGAAGATGGTCTGCTTCTGGCCTGGAATCTGCTCCTTCCTTGCTAGTAGTGTGGATCAGTGTTGCTGATGAGAATATTATCCAGAGAGTGAAAGAAATGTAATTTTCTGAAAATCAAACTTAAATTATATATTTGCTTTGCAAAGTCTGTTCTTTTTCTCTCTTTATAATGATAAAAGTAAACACTTCATTCATAGTTTGATTACTATTCAAACAAGCTGTTATTACCAGGTCCATTTACCTTTAATCATCTATAGGGTAAATAAAAAATAAAAAAATAGAAGCACGTGAGCAAAAGCTTTAAATGACAGCCAAGAGTTTAATTAATGTTGGTCATGTTTCTCCACTCTGTCTCTCAATTAATCATTAAAATTAAATTCCTCAAAAGTCCCAAACCTTTTCAACCTTTCCTCTCTTCCCAGAGACCGATCTATCTCTCTGTTCCTGTCTCTGAACTCAAAGTCTCAAACGCCCTCGATGGACTTGTAACGACAACAAATTAGGAATCTGGGGCTGTTTTGCAATTTCGAATAGATTTGTGGAGGAAAATGGGGGCCGAGAGCACCTCCAGTTCGGGCGGTGGGATTGATCGGAACGACAGGAGGTACGACACTCCGGTGGTCTTGAACGTCTACGACCTCACCCCTATGAACAATTATTCAGTTTGGTTCGGTCTTGGAATATTCCACTCCGGTATTGAAGGTCTGTTCTTGGCTCAAAATCTCTCTCTTTTTTTTTTTCTTTTTTTTATGTTTCTTGGTTCTTCATTGTTTTGGTGATCTGGGTTTGGTTCTGTGTTGGTTTCTGGTTATTGGGTTTTCTGGGTTTTCGTAGTTGTGATGAATGTGAATTTGTTTTGGGGTATGTAGGTTTTCAAGATTGGTACTTTAAAGGAATGATCTAATGTGTTGTCTTGGATTTGGGACTTGATCTTTTGTAATATTGTTCTGGTTTATAATGAAATGTATGCTGTGCCTGAAGAAACATGCTTTTGTTGTGTTGTGATTTCGGAATTTGCATTGTTTGCTAGCTTAAATCTGTAGTAGACTACTATTGCTATATTTTGTTTCAGCAGGAAGTTAATTTGAGGTCATTGTGGTTAGGGATGGTGTTGAGTGGGGAAACTTGGTGTGACTTTTATGTTTAGGGTATGTTTGATGAAAGAATTGTTGGGTTTAATGTAATGGATATGCGTTTGTGGGTGAGTGTGGGATTGTACAAGAAGATATAGGTTTTGATTTAGTGATAGATGAATCAGTTTTTTCGTGTTTGGATTTCTGAAAGGTGCAAACACATAAGTTTGTGTGTTGTCTGGAAATATGTTATTATGGGAGCAGGTCTTACAAATCAAAGAGAAGCTAGAATCCTCTGTTTGAAAATTAAATTGACTGATCAATAGCCTTTGATTCTCTGTGATAGATACTTTTTAACCATAATGTCTTTTTCCTTGTGAACAGTTCATGGTAAAGAGTATGGTTTTGGAGCTCATGACTTCCCAGTTAGTGGAGTTTTTGAAGTGGAACCAAAGGCCTGCCCGGGTTTCATTTACCGATGCTCTATTTCACTTGGTCGTATAAACATGTCTCCCACTGAATTTCGGACATTTATTGAGAATGTCGCTGCGGAGTATCATGGGGATACCTATCACCTCATTTCAAGAATTGCAACCATTTTACAGATGACATGTCATGTAGGTTGACAGAAAGACGAATTCCTGGATGGGTGAATCGGCTTGCTCGACTAGGTAAAGAGAATTTATACCATGGACTTCTGATACTCGATTTATTCATGCGTTGGATGTGTTATTTGGAGAATATGTTTGATTACTGCAGTGTTCTAGTTGTTCAGAACAATGGTCTTAAATCCAAAGCATTTAGTAATACATCTTTGCTGGAAAGAAATTCACCCATTTTTGGTGTACTGAATGATATTTAAATGTGCAAAATGATATCGTGCATGAGAGTTTTGATTTCAATGGTTTGATTTGCCTTTATTTCATTTCATATTTTGGGGATTGGTCATTTTCATAGACACTAGCACTCACACGTGTGCTTCCCTTGCTTGAATCAATACTGAAGATTCTGTTATGTCCATGTTTTGGATGGAATTTTAGGTTCTTTGTGCAGCTGTCTTCTTCCAGAAAGCCTTCAAGTGACTACTGTTAAACAGACACCTGAATACCACCATGAGTCAGGTGGTATTTTCAACTCAATATCAGTGTCCTAGCTTTATTTGATAAGATTGGAGTGTCTGTAGTTGCTTCAACATTTAACATTTGGAGCGTCTCTAGTCCCTAACATTTTGTGTTGTTTTTTTTTTTTTTTATCTGGTTGTGTTCAGAAGAAGATGGTACTGAATCTTTAACAATCACCACGCCTCGCGTGTCAACAGAGGTCGATGACGATCAAGAAAAACGTCTGCTGTCACCCTTGGCTGCAGTATCACCGATGTCTGGATGCGGGGACGTGACTTTTGTTAAAGAAGCCCATACATTTTTTATCGGAAAAGAGGAAAGTATCAATCCCGCATAGGGTTGTTAGGCCCGTCATTCTTCTCCATGTCTTCCTAACCTGGATGGCTTACGAGGAACCTCCTATTTGCAGAATCAAAGCTGCCTGAATTGTATTGATTGTTTGTATGCACAAGTGTTCATCCGATATGCTTTATTTTTGAATTCTTTTTTGTACCATTTCAAGTTTTCAACTACTTTTTGGAACTATGGAATCTGAACTAGAAGGTAGTTTGTTGTACTTCATGATTTGTGGATATGAAAGCTTTGAAGTTTGAAGGGGAGTTTTTTTGGCTAGTGAAACATCTCCCTCTGTTTTCAATCTGAATTTCGTTTTCTGCAACTTTCTTTTTGCTTCCTAATCGTTTTCTTACTTCTACAAATAAAGTGATTGCCTCCCCGTTGGCCCCAGGCGCCATTAATAAAATGCACTGAACCCATAACAAAGAAGAGAAGGGTGAAACAGGAGAGCAATAGACCAAAGAATCAGTGAATCCATTACACAGATCGCATGGTAGTTAAGTTTCAGCTGAATCAGCCATAGACAAGGTGAGAAACTTAACGACTATGAAGCTCTGATACATATGAAGTCTCAACTCCACTCGAAATGGAACCAAAATTGGAAAATACTAAATCTTCAGTTTAGATTTGGTTTACCAAGAACTAATATCCTGCTACCCTGCATACTCTTTCTGTCATTTGAAATTTCAGCAAGGAAAAGAAAGCACTTACCGGCTATGTTCAAACGATATGTCTTATGATCCAAATAATGAATATCTTATTACATACGAATATGGATTATATCCACAGCCAAACAATAACAAGCCTTAAAGGACATATAGGTCATAACTCTGCTACCAAACCACAAACAATTCATGTTTCTTACATCTTGATGTTGTTTGAGATTTTTCATGGAAGCAAACTATGAAGAAGTTCCTTCAAGCCCCAACTTTGAACTTAGCCAAGTACAAACCTCATCCATCTCTTCAGGAATTGTGTAATGACCAAGCCTGCAATTTAGAACAGAACAATCTATAGCTCCTTGATAGAACCAAAGTTAACAGCTTTTCAACAAAATCTCAGACCACATACCCATTGTATGATTTGAACGTTACTTCCTGAAATCCAGTTGAACTCAGAGCTCGTGAAGATTTCTCACCGAACTTATACGGTACCACATCATCACCTGCAGCACATCATACTTGATATCAATCAAATGTTGTGGTGTGCATATTGGAAGAGCACTGTGAACGTGGACAAACAACTAAATTGGTATTGGTGAAACAAATAAGACTCATGATATATATACATGAGAGATGCAAAACACCTTTTCCATGGCATAACAAAAGTGGAAAGGAGGCAGCACGCCTTGCAGCTTCACTTGCTTCTTCAAACTTCTTACTCAAGGTCCTGAAAAGGAAGAGGACTTGTAACTGACTGCAAAAGAAGATAGAGGGGTTAAACTGAGATGAGGAGTAGTGTGAGAAGCCAAACTTGGAACATGGAAGCCATCCACTGAGTCCAACAACTGCACTCAGATTGGACGGGTATGGAGTACCATCCCCATATTTCTTTATAGCAAAGCATGTGGCTGAGTATAAAGCTGTAGCTGCACCCATACTAAAACCTCCAACTCCAAGCTTAACTGCACCAGAAAGAAACTTGATTTAATATAATATTGTGATTCACTGAATGTAAAGCTATACCAAATGGTTCAAAACCATAAGGTGGGGAATATTCATCTGAAGTTATCTTTATAAGACAACCAAAAGATCTCAAGGATCTGAAATGTCCAAGGCTTCTCTAGATGTTCACAACATAAAAGCTCAAACAGACTATAAATGAAATCCAGCAAGACGACACCTACTGTTATCTGGCTCTGTTGACAGCAAATTAGCTACATGTGCTGCTGAAGCATCCAAGCCCTCCATATCATCTGGAGCATCTTCTGAAAGTTCTCCAACATCAAACCCTGTTTCATATCAGACAAGCGATTCAGGGTACTTGTGAAGTAATGAAGATTCACTTAATTTCATGTGTCACTAATGAGTGGTGGTAATGTTACAATGATTTGTCTTCAAACAAGATGCCATTCCAAGATTAATACATAAGGCTACATACGAGTATAAGGAAATATGAATCTTACAAGCAGTGGAAGGAAAACCACCAAAAGCTGAAATTGGTTGAGTAGGAGCGGTTGGACATATCCATTTAATCTGCATCAAAATATTTTAGTTAGCATGAGAACATTCAACTACCAATAGTGTAGATGTATTCCTTCTTACATTTGGAAGAGGGAGGGACTCCAAGAGCTGGGACCAGCTGCAAAACAAAAAAGAGTTGAGCTTAAAACAAAAATCCAAGCATTAAAGTTATATGAACGAAAAATTAATAAATCTAGTATGAAATAAAAAAATACAATTAGAGAAAGTCAATGAAATAAAAAACTGCATGAATTGAATAATGTCAACTTTATTCGAAATAGGTTACAAAAGCAGTGGGGACAAGAACCACCTTGAGCCATTGTCACCAAGGCCATGTAGCCAAACTACAGTGGCCTGGTGTTTGCCTTTAGGTCGGACTACATAGGTTCTTCCAAACTCAAATGCCCTTCTAACAGTTCTACCACCTGAAAACAGGTTACAATCTAGTAAATAAGAAAAGGATGGACAATAAAGAGAACCAATGGAATGTCATTTCTAATCAAATAATTCACCAAACCTGCTAAATACCAACATAGAACACCTAGATAGATTGATAACTATAAAGGCAAGCTACACTATTCTTAACAAGGCAATGAAAGTTATGCTCATTTTCAGTGGGAAACCCATTATTGAGACCACTTCACCAAACCAATTAACCAAATTAACATTAAGAATGAGAAACAGACTAACCAGAACCGACAGATGGAGACGTAAAGCTCATATTAGGCACCCTCTGGGAAAATAGCACCAACCACACTCCTACTACAGAAAATGTAAAGATGAGGAGCACAGAACCTGCAATGACAAAACACCAGCAATTTCAGAATATCAGCTAATTCCCGTTTATAGCTAAATCAGTATTCTCATGTATCACCTCAACCACACTATAAGCCTAGCCGCCTAGGTGATCTAGGAACCACGGGAAGGCTATGTCAGTGGCCACATAAATACATGTTAACACTTTTGGTTATGATATATCTATTCATTATTAGGACTTACACAGAATAGTAACCACATTAGTAAAAGTTCGTTTGTTAGTCACTGAAAAACCAATCAGAATCTGATTTTTTTTCTAACATCTACAGTTGCTTTAGCTTTTTAACTTCAAAACCACAAGGTTCAAACATGTAAATTACAGTTAACATGTTGGAACTAACCCTACAGCTTAGAAAAGATCTTGACATTAACAGCACAAAGAAAAAAGGAACTTAACTTGTGCATAGCTCAAACAAACAGTCCTAACTTATAACACAAGGATTTGGAAAAACAGTGAGGCCATATTCCTAGAACACCTTAAAGAGTTTATGCCTAATCTTTGGCATCTTCCTCTCCACTGAACTAAAATAACCATAATCTAATACCAAAGTGCTAATACAAACAACATCATTTGGGAATGTAGTTTTCCCAAATGTCATATGTGCCGAATGGTGCTTCAATGACTCATGTCAATCATTTGATCACCTAAAATGAGGCCCATGTCTTACATTGAACTACCAATTTGAGATCCCAGCTATGATTGAAGTGTTTAACATTGTTCACAACACCTCCTTAACCCAGAAACCAGAACTAGAAATGTCAAAATTGAAAAACCAAAATCATAAAGGTTCTACCTTGATACCATCTGAAACATAAAGCTTCATAATTGAAGCTCTAAACCAAAAATGGTAACACTTGAGCACCCAATACTCATAAACTAAAGCTTCAAAATTTAACACAGAGCAAACCAATATGAAAGTGTAGAATCATACAGATAGTATCTTTGAAACATGGGTACAACTGATAATATGATAAACCAAAATGAAATTGAGCAGAGACAATAACTGAAAATCTGGGTTTTAGGGTTTTGCACGATTGTTACAGACCTCAGTTAGCTTTGGTGGGCTGATCTTTCAACCCTCCTCTCTTCTCTTCGTTCTCTCTCACTCTGTTCTCTCTGCTTCCCCCAAATTTTTGCTCATTGTTTGTCGTTTTATTTGATGTCGTTTCTTGTTGTTATAGTATTCAAATGAAGAGAAACCATTCGTCCAAAAAAAAAAATGAAGAGAATTAACCGTTGGATCATGATCTTTGATGGATTCTACTCCACTGATCCTTGATGACACTATAGATATCTGCCACGTTTCATGTATAAGTGAAGAACAGAAATTCCAGTCTGAGCACATAGACTGGAGGTATGAGAAGTTGAGGGACATAGGTTCTCTATATTAAGGGTGGTCCCCAATTTCTTGACCTTATCATATAATTTGACTGAAGTGCCCTTGTAATCTCCTCCAATTTCTAGACATTACTATATTTTTTGCTTGGTGGATGATATTTCTAGAAATAATTAGTTGGTAAAACACTCAACAGTGACAGGGTAACTGTTCTTGTTGTGATTCTACCTAGTAGGTACCTGAAAATCTAGAAGTTGGGAAATGGTAAAACTTGTACTTTTGAAATGAAGATCTATTTCAAATGTCCATAATGAATTAATGATCAACTTGATGAAAGTTTGATCCACTTGATCAAAGTCTTTGTCTTTGAGTGGTTGCTAGGATGCACAAAAAGTAGTTGTGAAAGATTCAATGAGGTGAGGAATGGGCGTTAAGGTTTTGCAGAAACAGTTTCTACAAGCAAAGCCCAAGACTAATCAGATTCTATGATCATACATTTAATCAATTTCTGGGCATACAGGAAAAAATCTCATATATGTAACAAGCTGCAGAAATTTACTAAAGGAGGAAATGGAGTTGAGCTATCTTGGTGTTATATCAGACATTGCAGTTGCATATGAGTAAGCTGAGGATAAGTTTTCATTATTTCTATCTACTTGTTGAGCTGCCAAGGCGGCAACAATGTCTGGCCTGTGATGACCATTGATTTGTGACTGTGACTCTTCTTCATCAAGTGTCAAGAAATCTACAATGGTCATTTGGGTATCTGGAGGCTGCTCCACAACTAAACTATTTTCAAGCATTTCAACCACATGAGACATTGAAGGCCTAAGACTAGCCCTCTCTTGTATGCACCAAATGGCTACATGAACAAGCCTTTTCAATTCCCTTTCATCAATGCCTCCACCATCTAATAGTCTCTGATCAACAATCTCCATGAGCTTACCTTCTCTCATTTTCTCATTCACAGTTTTGGGGAAGTATTGCCATTTCTTATTAGACCTGTTATGAGTACCCTTTTCGATAAAGCTTACATTTCTTCTGCCTCCAATCATCTCAAGAAGAACCATTCCATAGCTATAAGTATCCGATTTCTCTGAAATTCCATGCTCCAAAAGCCATTCAGGAGCCAAGTACCCTCTAGTGCCCCTTATTGTTGTCATGACATTACTCTCATCTCTTCCCATTAGTTTTGACAAACCAAAATCTGCCACAATTGCTCGGAAATTCTCATCCAAGAGAATATTTTCCGGCTTAACATCAAGGTGTAAAACCCTTTTCCTGCAATCATGATGCAGATAAGAAAGTGCCCTGGCAACATCAATAGCAACTCTGTACCTTAAATCCCAAGACAAGCACCCTCCTCGGTGATTAGGCCTTACCTTTTTATTAAAAATCCAACCATCCAATGACCCATTTGAGATGAAGTCATACACAAGGAACCGAGGTCCTGCAGGATTAACACAGCAATATCCAACAAGCCTCACAAGATTCACATGTTGTAGACTAGCTATTGCAGACACTTCTGACTTGAATTCCCTATCACCACGCTCCTCCACATCAAGCCTTTTCACTGCAACAGGAGTGCCATCATTGAGAATCCCTTTGAACACTTTAGCAGAAGCCCCTTGGCCAGCAATGCCTTGAAGTTGTCTGTAGCTTCCTCTAGCTCATTGTACCTAAACTTTGTAGGAACTCCAGCTACTTTTCTTAGAAAGCTGTACTCTATCCTCAGCTCACGGCCTTCGGATTTGTACTGAGATTCCATCTGTTTTCGCCTGTAATTGTAGTGATGTCGGATTAGGAGCCATGCAAACACAGCAATGATCACAGCAACTCCTGCACCACAAATGAGATAGAAAGTACTAGAAAGCTTGAGAGACACGCGAGCAACGATGATGAAGATGATGAGGATGATCGCTGATGAAGCAGCTATTATGTTGGCTTTCTTGTCCTCCATCATATCAAAGTTGCATATTCTGGTTTCAGGTTAAGAGAGAGAGATTGAGAGAGAGAGAGAGAGAGTAATGAAACTTCTTCTCTCCAACATGTTTCTCTTCTTCAAAATTTAATAGCTTCCTTCAATGCTAGGTCTAACATGCTTTGTATTATTTAATCAAAGGGTAGAAGTGTTTCCATCTACAGATCAGCCAAGAGTTGAAAGTTTAAATTATGTGGGTCAGTGTGTTTTCTACTCATGTATCAAAATGGAGCCAAAGAAACCAACAAGAAATTTACCTAGTCTGACTTTCATTTTTATATCCAATGCCAATCGTTTGGAAATATTTTGCAGAAAATAAGAAACCCTTCTGTGAAATCAAATAGCCATATTCACATCTGACCTGGTCATTGATTATGTAGACATGCATATTAGTGATCATAATTTAAATTCTTGACTCATTCAATTTCTTTAAACTAATGAAATTAAACCCGCAAGTGATCTAAGACGACACTAGGTGATGAAGTACCACAAACACGTACGTTGCTTAATTTGGCCTTAATGGTGCTCAAGACAGACAGAGTTTCATTGAAATATTCATTTCAACACTGACTGAATTATATAATACTAACAAGGCTAGTTACCATGGTAACAAGACTGCAGGACCAAGTCCTGGAATCTGCATATGAATAATAGTTTTGAGGTTCACGGATCATAGAGGTGAATCGAAGAAACCAACAGCACTAAAATTAGTTTATGATAAGGGGATGAGAACAGGCATTGCAACCCTGACCCGAATTAACGCGTGATTAGTAAGAGGATTAGTATCATATTATCACTATCAGAAAACAACAATGTGCAACATTCCAAAGGTTTAGATTCGTATCAAGATGATAAAACCTTAGGGTCAGTCTGTACATAATAGAAAAATCAGGTGGGGTTAAGGCTTGTTGTTACAAACAAATTAGATGAACTTGCAGGTACTAATATGTTATAGCATCTTGTAACGGCTAAATTTTATTTGTTGGATGAGGGGGAAGAGATAAATACAATAGGTCAAGAGTGAGAATGGGAAAGCGAAGGCGGGAGAAAAAGCTGATACCATGACAAAAAACACATCAATACTAAGAAAATGAAGGTGATCTGATTCTCATCAGGTATACACATATACATATCATGATTCATCAATAGCTGCATCATCAAATCAATGGGTTCTTACAAATATCAAGTTCCTAAGTATTGTTGATTAATTGCTCACAATCCTCACATACATTGATATACCACATATATCTGAACAAATCAGAAACTATCTCATAATCTACTTGTGTTGATGAATCAATTAGAGTTAGAAAATGGATGATGAAGTGCGGGGCTTAAAATCTTAGAATCCGTTTGTAATCAAGAGATGAGAAATAACGAGTACTTAATGAAGATATGAGTCCAAGGAGGAACTGTCTAGAGGGCAAATCCACAAGGAATGGATTTGGGTTCTAGTCAAGAAGTAGGTTGAGAAGAGAAGGAGATGGGGAAATTTCTCTCTAACTTTTGATTTCAATGTTTAGTAACATAATGAAAATTATTTAAATTGTTTTTCTTTTTATGTTAAAAGTTATTTGAATAGTAACATGTGCAATAAAATAATGTGTTACGAGCAATGCAGCAAACTTGTTACAGTAGAAAGCAACCAACAGTTGGAGGTTGGGGAAAAGTGGATGGGTTGGTATGGTAATTGAAGATGCGAGGAGTCATGAATTGGATAGTAAAACAATTCTTCTTGTCCTGTCCACCTTGGTGATATCAACTTCATATTGAAATGGTATGGCCATCCCAGCGTCTTATGAGTCCCCGGCTTATATTTAGGTGTTACATCGGAAGGAGGGTTATAGCGGGTGAGAACAATGCAGCCCTTCTGACCTCCAATGTCGACAAGATCACACAGTCCTGGGGCACCAAATTCGTAAGGCAACATTGAATTTGGCAGCTTCACTTTCCAATTTGTGTCATGGATTCTTGATTATCCTCCAAGCAAATAACATAAACTCCTAACCGCCGAGTATCAAAATTATAACCGAAAATGATTGTTGATGTCATTTTGCTCCGGCAGGTCCAGGACTAAAGCTGGGCCAGAAAAGGAAGAGGGCCGCCGCTGCACATAGTAGGGACTAGTCTCCATTCTCTGTCCGGGTGAGACACGTCAAAGCAGAACACCGGACATTGTTCTTCGGACACAAACATTTTGGTGCCGGAAGTTACACAAGAGAAGTCAGCATGTGAGGTAGGTTGGAAAAATGGAGGTAATCTATAGGATAGAGCGTACAGTTTCCATCTAACCCCATCATCATAGGCTCATATTTCCCTTTCTGTAAACTCGCATCCATCTTCCTTATTCTATTGTCATCAACCCCAAACCTATAAACAGTCCTATTCCAAAGTTCAGAACGTACCCACTCATACCCGGCAGCCAAGGTGGGGTCCACGCCGCCGGCGATAACGATTTGGGAGCCGAAAACACGCAACCGATTAAATCCGGAACGTCCTTATAAGCCACTTGCCGTAAATTCAATTCTTCTTCTTCTTCACGATCGAAGAGATCGGATAAAGTGATGGCGAACGACAAAACTGAAGCTTTCATCTTTGCGTTCTTCATGGAAACATAAGTAGAGGGTCTTATTAGCCTCTTGTTCCTCCAACTCCAACTTCTCCGTTGTCTGTTTCATCTTCTCCGATAATCTGATTTTCTTCTTCTTCTGCTTCTGTTTCATCTTCTTCTTCATCATGACACGTCCATCACTCCTGTGCCTCTTGTGCTTCTGTAGAGCGCAGCAATGGCGAACCAGAATTCTGGGTCTGACGATAGGGGACATAGATTCGTTTTCCTTTGTGGGTTTGGGAGATGAGATATGGAGATGATGTTAAAGGGTTTGGTTCTGTCTTCGGACTTTTATCTATTTATAGTTAAAGGGTGCCTACAGTCCTAAACCAAATGCTGTTCGGACTTCTATTCCGAACTGGATTCTAATTAGGTCAATTGTTGCGGGGTTGGGCTTCGGCGGCAGTTTGCGGGCTTGCCTATTGGGCCTTTGTTTCTGCTTTCGTATGGTTGGCGCAGTTGGGTCTTCTTTTTGGTTGTGAAATTCACACACCATTTTTTCTTTTCTGATTAACACATTCACAAAAATATAAAGTTTAAGTCACTAAAAAACAAAGTTTAATTCACTAAAACACAAAATTTAAGTTACCAAAAAAGAGAAAAGGGTGTGGATTTCAATTTAGGTGTATAGATTTCACATCCCTTTTTTTTTTATAATTGTGCTCAAAGGCCCAGCAGTCTATGGGCTTGCCTAAGCCTTAGGCGCCGCATCGTAGTCATGAGTGAGAACATATAATAAGTTTTTTGGGAGCTGAAATTTACACATTCTTTTTTACAATCCACACACCGATGTCCCACTTTTTATTAGAAAATGTCTAAAATGTCCATATCCTAGACAACTTGAAGAGATTAAAACATATATAGTTCAGACATTTTCTTATAAAAGTGGGACAGGGATGTAAATTGTAAAAAGGGGTGTGTAAATTTCACTCCTCTCTTACTCTATATTCAAATTGAAATTCACATACCCCAAATTGAAATCCACACACCTTGTTTCCTTTTTTGGTTAACACATTCACAAAAAAACAAAGTTTAAGTCACTAAAAGACAAAAATTAAGTTACCAAAAAAAGAAAAAGGGTGTGTGGATTTTAATTTGGGGTGTTTGAATTTCACAATCCTTTAAATATAAGGCACGTTTATTAACTTGGAATGGAAATTATCATGAATCGGTATCAACAACAATCGGTATCAACAACAATCAGTATGAGAATATTTCATATCATTCTACTGTTTACTAATAATAAGGAATCAAAACATGAATGAAACTAATTACGATTGATGTTGTTTACTTACCATATGGAATCAGAATTAAAACTAGTTTGATTACTAAAATACTCCTACAAGAAATGATTTTAAAATACCCTAAAATATAATATATATTTTTAGGGTTAGGTAATTTGGAAATATTATAATTATGTGAGGATATTTTGAGGAGAAAAAGTTGATTTCATTATCTTGATCCTGATACCCATCCCCCTTTGGGTATCGAATAAAAGGTTTCGTAAGGAATCGATTCCTGATAAGTAAATGAGACTCATATCCATTCTAATACTTTGACATGTTAGTACGTCGAAATTCACTAATTCCGAAATCAATTGCACTATTTTCAATTTCATTCCAAATTAGTAAACATACTCATAAAAAAGAGGCAGGACACACCATGGACCCGACTACATAAGATCATCTACTACGTTGCCCTAAACCCCCAAACCCTCCTCTCTCTCTCTCAATTTCGTGTTCTGTCTTTCACAGCATTGACCCCTCTTAACCACTCTCTTACATGGGGAGCTACACAAACGGCGTCGTTTCAGACCAAACCGGCGCCACCAGCAATGGCCGCGCTTCGGTGGATAAAGGCGTCGACTTTGCCAATTACTTCTGCACCTACGCCTTCCTCTACCACCAGAAAGAAATGCTCTCCGATCGTGTCCGCATGGACGCTTACTACAACGCCGTCTTCAAGAACAAGCACCACTTCAATGGCAAGGTAAAGCTCTCAACTTTACTACTTAAAGCTTCAATCTTTTTACCCAGTAAGCATTGACTTGATAGTAGCTTGTTGGGTTTGTTGAAAGCATGGACTTTGGGGTTGAATTTCATGTTAACAAGTTTGAAAGGAATGAACTTTACTGTGAAAGTTAAAGTTTTTTTTTTTTTTCTTTTTTTCACTTGGGTATTGTTGTTTTGATGGATGACAGTTTTGTTGGGAGTGTGAAATTTTTGGGGTTAATGTGGTTAAAATGTGGTGAAGGTTGTGTTGGATGTGGGAACCGGGAGTGGCATTCTCGCAATTTGGTCTGCGCAAGCTGGTGCTAGGAAGGTGTATGCGGTGGAAGCCACTAACATGGCTGAACATGCGCGCGAGCTTGTGAAAGCGAATAATGTGCAAGATGTGGTTGAGGTGATTCAGGGCTCTATGGAGGATGTTCAACTTCCAGAGAAAGGTTTGCACATATGAGGTTTTCTGAGTTAAGTTTTGGAGTTTATATTTTTGTTGGTGTCATTTTAATGTGATTTATGTACTGGTGTGCAGTTGATGTGATAATTTCGGAGTGGATGGGGTATTTCCTACTGCGTGAGTCAATGTTTGACTCTGTGATATGTGCCCGTGACCGATGGTTGAAGCCAACTGGAGTCATGTAAGTGTTCCCTTGCTTTTCATGTTGAAAATTTTGGTTGGTTTTGTCAAATGCCAATTTCCCTCGGGTTGTTTAGATTGAAACTTCAATTGTATGAATGTACAGTGTATGGTTGGTTCTTTTGTAAGGGAGAGTGTTTTATCTGCGATGTTAGATAGCCCACACTTCTCTCATTGTCAACTGTAGTAACTTTGTAAAAGCAGCCATAGTTTCTTGCAAACCACTCGCCCTTTTGTCCTATTTTCTTGCACATGTGTGCTGAAACCACATGAAAAATAGTGAGAAGGGGGGTGCCAATTTCACCCCCAAGCAAAACAGTGTTCTTGAAGGACACTTCTGTAGTTGTTTCTTGGGTTTAGCTAATATGTGGTATTGTGATGGGATTCTGTTTGTCCGGAATTACACGCTCAAATCTTTCTATTAAAAAGGATCACTCACATCTGCTTAGCAGTTGTTAACTGCAGCCAATAAGCAACACCACAGGTCATATGATATAATTTACAGTAAAGCTCGCATCTTTTGCTTGTCCTTTTAAACAATAGGGTTTCCTGTTTTGACCAAATTCCTCATCTCTGTTTTACCTGTCCTGTAATCTGGAAGTGGAATTGAACTATGATGGGAAATTTATTTCAAGCTTGTTGCCTCTGATTTAATAAATTGATTGAGCAATGTTTGCACACTTTCCTGATGATTCTACGATGTAATTTGGAATTGAATTCTGGTTGTTCAGGTATCCTAGTCATGCTCGGATGTGGGTGGCACCTATTAGGTCTGGCTTAGGTGATCAAAAGCAAAATGATTACGAGTCATCGATGGAAGAGTGGTATCGTTTCACAGATGAAACACAATCTTATTATGGTGTTGATATGGGTGCTCTAACGAAACCATTCTCTGAAGAGCAAAAGAAATACTATCTTCAGGTGATTGAGTGTTGATAAGTTTGTGGATAAAATTTTTATCTTATGATGTGCACTATTATGCAACATTTATTTATCAATTTTATTTTAAATTACTAAAGGACAAAAAAATTGTCGCAAAACTTCATATCTTTGACCTTCCAAACTCTGCCTCTTAAAATGTTTGATTCAAAGATGCACATTGGTCTTTAACTACAGGAAAAAATAATCCTGAAACCCTGTTAAGTCATGATTATTCTGCCACATTACTTATTCATTATAGAGCAAGGGAAAACGATTAATGTTCATCATTCCCTTTACTTACATATGAATTTAAAGCATGCTTGTTCGTAGTGTTAGCATCTTAAATTGACTCTGTTGAATTTTTGTAGACGTCATTGTGGAACAACCTTCATCCCAACCAAGTTATAGGGACAGCTGCAATACTAAGAGAGATTGATTGTTTAACTGCATCTGTAAGTGACATCCTTGAAGTAAGATCAAACTTTTCATCTACAGTAACTCTTCCCAACACAAGGCTATGTGGGTTCGCAGGATGGTTTGATGTTCATTTTCGAGTAAGTTAATCTTCACTACACCTTTATCTTCTCGAATGCCAGGGTTGCTGAACATTTGTATGCTTACTATAACATGTTCTGGTGTACCAGGGACGCAAGGAGGTTCCGGCCCAGAATGAAGTTGAGTTGACCACTGCTCCTAGTGTAGATAATGGAACGCACTGGGGCCAACAGGTTTGTTATTTTCGAAACCTTTTCCCAATAGTTTAATTTCTTGTCAAGAAATCAATATGCAGACGGGAAATATATTTTGCAGAAATCAAAAGAAATCTCAACATTATGGCTAACTCTTTATCACTGCAGTCAAATGCTTATATTTGGGACTGAAAATTGATAGGCCAGTGGACAAAAAATAAGTACTTCACACTTCATAACTTGTTCATATAAGTGCAATGTTGTGTGTGATATCTGTTCCCTTCATTTTATACATAGCAGACTTTATTTGTTTCTTTTCTTTGGTCAAAATGTTGAGCAAAAGCATGACAAATTACTTGGAGCATGTGCATGAATATATTCTGCTATACTCTTTAGTACTTATGTGCTTAGCCCTTGTTTTGTTGAACAGGTTTTCCTCTTGAACCCTCCAATCCGTGTGACTGAAGGGGACAATCTGAATGGTTCTTTCTCAATGAAGCGCAACAAGGAAAATCATCGTTTGATGGAGGTTGAGTTTAGTAGCGAGATTAAACAGTACTCTGGACAGCTACTCCCACCTTTCAGAAATAGATATTTCATAGAGTGACTAGAGGCAAGGTTCATTCCCACCAGCATATGCAGGAAGTCTGGATTGTCCAAAGGAATCAGACTTGCAAGCTATCTGTAAAAGTTTTGTGGGAGTTTTCCAGGATTTGCAGCGATTCTGCTAAACTCGGATCTTCGTGTGTTTTAAATTTTGTTATTTATTAGATAAGTTATGTCAGCTTCCTAAGACTTGTCTTTACAATGTCTTCTTCCAAAATGTATCTGTAAACATTTTGAGAATTGCTTGCAAAAATAATCATTCAACATTACCTGTCAGCTTCAGTTGACTGTTGGTCAAATTATGCAACTGCTGAGCAAAGTTCTTTTTTCACGGTGATCAAAATCTATCTCATTGGTGTTCAACTAAATTCTACTTCTGGCTTCTAAGTAGTGATTGGTGGCTATGGTCATTTTGAATTTCGACCTTAGATCAATGACTTTGACACAAATTCTGGCAGATGAGCATATTACACATGACAGTCTCGTAGTATTATCTGCTCTTCGAAACTTGATTCTTCTACTAAAATATAGCTCAATCTTGTATGTATTTGACTTCTTGGCATCAAATGCACATGGTGATAATGACGTGCATACCTTTGATCACACTGGAAGCTGCTTCAAAACTGAGTTGACATCTTTGTAAGACCATGGGAACCTTAGAATTTGGTAACCATAGGCCAAATTCAAGGCACTCAAATGCATTTTTGGCTCTGCAAGCAAAGCTGTTATCCTTGATTTCCAGCTTCCTAACAATGTTGGCAAAGCTCCATTGTACATATAGTATCAGTTTACCTTTTCCCCTACTATAAGATCTGATAGATCACGGCCTCTTGCCTTTAGTTCTCCCCAGCATACCTCTCTGTACCCTGTAAGCCACTAAGCACCAAGAAGGCAAGAATGCATCGATCATCAAGCACTACGCGAGCCTCCGAGGAGTTTCTGGTGAACTTTTCGCCTGCATCCTTGTCTCTAGGCTCTCCGCTTCTGAATAACACGGCAGTTGCCTCCCTTGATGACTTGCCTGTGTATGATACAAATTCAGATCACGTCACCACAAAGGAAAATTGTCTGCATCATCACAATCCTTCAGGAGAGAATGTCATTCACCTAATTCCCCTTGTTTTGTTCCTCTGTGGTTTTACACTTTGGATCTTCTCTCATCCAGTTAAGTTATAAGCATATATAGATGCAGATATTTATACGTACGTAAACTTAACAATTTTCCTATATTCTTTTGCTTTCTTTTCCTCTCTCCTCTGAGATGCATTGATCTGCTAAGTTGCTATGGTTTCCAGTTTTGCTTTATGAGAATTTCAAGAAAACATTGTGTCTCAATAATCAATATGTCATGCAATTGGCAAGTTAATCCAGCAAGTCAGTGAGCCCTCTTGTCTATTTTTTCTTCTTTTTTTTGGGTTCGGTCGAGGCCTAACATATGGAGTAAGCATGCCAAACTATATCGTATAATCCATCAACCAGTTTCACATTTCAATATATGATTCCACAACTCCACAAGCAACAAGGGCATGCGTGCACCATGCCAGTCTTGTTTAACTAATTCGTTTGGTTTCTTCTTCGACCTTTATACCTTGCGAGGCAATAGCAAGAAATGCTCGCTGGCTATGGAGTATCATGCAAAACAGAATAAAGTTCGGGCGGTCCTCTTTATCATCTCTAAGTAAACAAAGACAAGCACGACAGCAATACAAAGATGCATATTTAGTAAGCAATATTGTTTCAAGGTCAATAACAGCTTTCAAAATCATGATGCTGCTGTCTTTTGCTTCCAAGCAAACACATCAATATGTATATCACGAAGACATTTCAACGTAATTTTATCAAAGCAAGAAGCCAAATATCCAGCAAGGGATCGATCATCGATGTTATACATTTACGTATACATATATATTATACATGTATTTGAGAGGAAACATTTACGTGTATATATACATTTACGTATACATGTATCTGAGAGGAAACGTACGTACGTATAGTACTAATCCAAGAGTATACACATCTTGTACGTTTTATATTCGATTACCTTAATCGACATAATGATGAACGATTGATTAATTGGAGGGCAAGATAGATAAAGACAGATCGAGTTGGAGTTGTTGCATGCTAACGTACTTTAGGGTTTCTAATAATTCTTCGTGGTTAGCTATGCTATTGCTGCCTCTTATATATATGAATCAAAATGAAGGCAGCCAACTAACATCATAAGATTGTTTTACAAATTAACGTGACTACGAAGATAACATCTTATATATCATATATACGTATGTACCTAATTAGTTTCATCATGTCATCCAAAAGAATATGATAAAGTGCTCACATAAGACACTTTACACCAGAATCATATCTCATTTTGAAATACTAAGATATATAATCCAGAACTTTGTTAAGATATGTATAAGAAGGGGTGTGACCTTTTTCATGGTGGCTATCCTAATGTCATACATATATTGCCCAACAAGATGTGGTTCTGGCGATAGGGATCGATCGGGAAAAGGACTACAATTTGTTATCTATGATGAATTTAAATGACAACTGGCTGCTTAGTTTGATGAAGATAATTCGGCTATCATCGATCTCATTAGTTTAATTATCTCTTTCTAATCTCTATATCATTTCTTATTGCAATGTGCGTGTTGACATGTTCAGAGAGTTCTTGAGTCAAAATCAAAATCACTAGCTAGTAATTAGTCGAATTCAAAGTATGACAACTTGACCGTATGGGAGATTAGAAGGTCTTGCTAAACTGGTCTTTAGAATACAAAAACTCACGTACGTGTACAAAGATAGATTCTCCACACCTGACAAAGAATTCCAATATATTAGGAACCTATGTTATGTGATTCCCAATTTTAAAGAACAAAAATTTGAGATGAATTTGATGAATAAGGACCAACTGTAACTCATGCAGTTTTTTGACCTTGAAGGGTGGGATTTGGGTGAAGGGATGGTCAAAAATGACATGGTTTAGGGGTTTTTTTTTTTTTTTTTTTTTTTTTTTTTAAAGTAGGTTGAGGTTAGGAGGATACTCAAGTATTTGTTGTAAGACTTGTGCTTGGAATTTCTTTTCTTGTTCTTCTTTTTGAGAAAACTACCTAAAACAATATCGTTCACTCATTTGAAACCTTTGAATAGCTTTCATTTGAAAGAAGAAATGCATGACCAACTTATTACACTGCCTCATCACTACCTTATCATCTTCTTTTTTAGTAGGGTAACCGATTCTTCTGGCTCCCCCTCCCCAAGCATGAACCTTTTCTACGAAAAACATTTTTACTGTCTTGTTTCTAGTTTTTGGTGAAAGCCATGTGATTTCTACAATCCAACCCCAAACTTCAAACTTCTACCGGATTACTCATTAAGTCATTAGTGATCCACATCTCAACTTGCTATACAAGACAATGCAATTGCACAAGAGATCACAAGACATCCGAATACCAATTAGCTCGTGAATATGCAAGATATATACAAATATAACTTGAAACAAATAAGTTTTTTGTGAAAATTGATAATTCGTGCTCAAAACGGTTTATCCTATTTGTTTTGATTTACATTATCTTTAGTAAGAGATGAGCGAATAATATGTTTTATGATTCACACATGATTTCGTTTTTAACTTGCATTATCAAATGAAAAACCACAAACTACATAATCTAAAGTACTAAAACAATAAATCTCTTTTTTATGTAGCAAACGAAATAGAGAAGAAAGAGGGATATGTGCCATAGTGTGCACACCCATGATTTACCATAAGATGTTACAGTTAAGGCCCACCTCACCAAGCTATTCTTGGGTAGATGGCAACTTGGCATGGAAGATTGGAAACCATGCCATATTCGTTGCTTTTTTTTTTTTTTTGGTCAAGGCCATATTCGTTGCTTATTAAGCTAAATATTTGGACCTTTCAAATACTCACACAATTAATAGTTATTATCAAAAAAACCAAAAAAAAAAAAAACTAAAACTAAAACAAACACAAGAAGAAGAAGAAGAATCATCATCACAGACTTCAAACTTCATTTCTGATAGCCAATCTCTCTCTGAATTGACATTAAGGTCAGTTTAACTCTTTGTTTTACGTTTCTTTGTATCTCTCTCTGCATTTACAATACATGATCAATATCCGTGCTTTGATTCCTTCCATCTTAATTATTCAGTTCATTTCTTCTTCTTCTTCATGAAGATTACAAATTTGCAGAAAAGTTTGATTTTTCTTATTGGGTCAATCTGTTTTCTATGACCAACTTCTTATTTGCTGAGAAAACGGTGGAAACAAGAAGAAAAAGATTGGGTTTTTGTTTATTTTGCTTGTTTGGTAGATGAAATTTGGTGGATGAAACTAAACAATGGAGTTGTCTTGAGCTCAGTTGAGTGCTAATTTGAGTTTTTTGAGGTCATAATCAATGAGAAACTTAGGAATTGTAAGTATGGTGCTTTTTATCTTCTTGCATTTTGTCAGCAGCCAAGCAGAGCATATGTTTTGGCAGCTTGATTTAGATTTCTGATCCTTTTCAAATTATTTCTGATTTTAAAAGTAATGGAATTCTTCAAGTTTTTAGATTTTATGTTGTGTTTGGTGGATAAAAATTGGAACTTTAAATGATTCCCTGATAAGACATAGATGTGAGTCTGTGAGAGATGTTAATTTGTTTGTAATGTTCCCCAAAATGTGGATGTTCCTTTTTATCGTATATTAATCATTTGATCACCTTGGATCCTCTGTACTGTTCCTTGTGAGATTTTAAGAGTGTTATCATCTCATTTCAAAACTGAGACTCTTGTATTGTGACTTTTGCCTTGTGTATTAAGTTTGTTCTCTTGTTCAGGAGCAGGATTTGTGATCGAGAATTGTGGCAGTTGTATAATTAGCATCATGAGATTCAAAAAAGGGAGCAATGTGGAAGTCCTGAGGAAAAAGGAGGTGCCTTCAGGATCTTGGTGGTGTGCTGAGATCATCTGCCGTGGCGGCCACAAATATACTGTTAGATATGGAGGAGAGGCTGCTAATGATGAGACTGTTGTGGAGAGGGTACACAGAACAGCAATTAGGCCTTGCCCTCCTCCAGTGGAAGTTACAGAGAGTTGGGTTCCTGGTGATATTGTGGAGGTTTTTGACAATTTCTCATGGAAAATGGCAACCATTTCTGAGGTTTTAGGAAACAAGTACTTTTTGGTCAGGATAGTTGGATCCTGCCGGAATATAAGGTTGGGAAACTGGAAGTTCGAGTTAGACAGTTCTGGCAAGATGACAAATGGGTTGTGGTCGGAAAGGTAATATCTTCTGAACTGTTTGCTTCACAGTTTCTTCATGTTACATATTGCAGCTTTGTGAGCAAAATACTTAGTAGTGTTAAAGATGTTCTTGTGATATCAATGCTTCATCCAATATCTATTCTTTATTTGAATCTAATATTTAGGCGTTTCACTTTGAATTTTGACTTTACTTTAATCTGTTATAATGGCTATGGAATACACTTTTCACAAGTTGTTGTCTAGGTTGCTTTCATGTGCTAATGTCTTCTTCACTTTCTGGAACTCAGGGTTCAAGTCAATATGATAATGGAAAGCAAGGTGCAATCTTGAGTCTAAAAGCTCAGAAAGTCAGTTTCAAGAAATCCCACACTGCATCCTCTCAGAATCTGAAGAGAGGATCATCACACTTGCAAGATGAAGCATATCGTGGAGCTACTGAGAAGTTTCGAGCAGTTGAGAGAGAAGGCAGGTGTCAAAGAGTCATTGCTAGCAACTTATCTAGGTTAGCTGAACATGTAGATGTTGCTTTGCCAAGTCGGATGCTGGGTGGAAAAGAAACATGTGCTTCTCTTAACAACAGAACAACTGTATTGTCTGAGGTTGATTTAGCAAAGAGGAAACCGAGTGGTAATGCTGGGTGTTTGTTTTCCGTTAACTGGAAGTCAGATGATGTTGATACTGTTACGTGCTCAGTAGGTAGTTGTAGCATCGGTAGCAATGATCCCTATAAGTCACCTCATCATGTTTCTTCTGGTTCTACTGGAGATTTCGAAGACCAGTTTTGTGATGCTGAATCTGTTTGTCACTTGGGATATGAGGAAGGAAACTCTGTCCTTCCCACAAAGAAAGAATTGGCAGCTGAGATCCATAGGTTAGAGCTGCAAGCCTACCGTTGCACGATAGAGGCATTGCATGCATCAGGACCTTTAAGCTGGAACAAGAAGAATTGGTGACAAATCTTCGTCTTTCGCTTCATATATCGAATGATGAACATTTAATGGAGCTTAGAAACTTAATTTCTGCAGATAACAACATTCATATTAGATGACAGGAAAACTAGAATTATGTCTTGTGATTCTTGTCTTCCTTCTAGGTGTAGAATCTGATGAATGATTTTCATAATGACCTGGCTGCACTGTAAGAAACAAGACGAGTTGTTTTCATATCCTTTTGTATTTAGTTAAAACACATAGCGGTTCAGATCAAAGTTTAAACTCTATGTAGTACAAACCTTTTTAAGTACGCATCTTATCAAAGACATCTTTGAGTATCAATCATTCTCTTCTGTTTGTCCTTCTGGGTTGTACTAAAAGCAATATCATGATTATGAGATTAATTATATGTTTACTATAGGAAGTTGCCTATATATGTAACTTCTTAAGATACTATGGATGTTTTCCTGCAAATAATCAACGTGTGAGTTTGATTTGCCTATGTTTATTTTATTTTTGGTCCACTGTTTTATTTGTAAAGCTTGCAGTGTTCTCTTAGATGTTCTTGTCATGATATATATGTTCCATAGTTCATATGAGTACATGACTTGATTGTCACCTATCACTTGGAAGTATGCCATTTCATTTGTGGACAATTATTATGCTTCCCCTGCGTTTTCCAGGGCCGAAGTAGGAGGCTTGTCCCCTTACTTTCAAGTCTCCAAAGTTGATGTTGGGGCTTGCCAGCTTTCTCTCAGTTACAGGATGGCTTATGATGCTGTATTGCACTTGGTTCTGCATTCTTCCATTTCAGGCAACCTGTGAGCCTTAGATGTCTGGTTTGCTGAAGGTTGTAAGACAAAAATCTTGTGGCTGACACGGGATGACCTGAGATGTGGATGCCTGAAAGGTTTTATTTCAAACCTCTGCTTCAGCTCATTCATGTATATCTGATTTGACTTGCTGGTTTCTGTTTTAGTCTCATTCTATTAGGAATTCATCTTGTGAACACAGTTTGCGTTTCATATTGCTTTTCATTTTATGGCATGGAAATACCCCTTTATCAACAAAAAATGTTCACCCTTCCCTTTCATTTTTGGTGCCTTTCTTATATAGTGTGGATACTGTAACTGCATACAAGGGCAATATCTTGATTCAGTCAATACAAAACCATGTCTAAAATGAAGTGAAGTAGCAAGAAACCTTACCTTGGATTAAGTTCTTCTGCTGATAGACTTCACAAATGTATAGTATGAAAAACTTGATGTTTTTCGTTATTTTCAACTTTAAGACTTAGAGTCAGTACTTCAATCAGATTTTGAGATAAAGGAAAGACTCAATCATCTCTACTTGCTCATAGGCCTACCTACGATGCAACATACTCGTTGGTGACTCTGAAATTGGAACTCAGACTTTTACATGTAACTTCTGCAAAAGATGCGATAAATATAATCTACACATTTTTATGCATGCACATCTGCACACAGGCCTCTATGATGCTTACTTGAGCAACTTGTGGGCTGGACATGGTTCAGATTGTTAGCTCTAAACATTCTTGTTGGGAGATGTATAATCAATTGATCATAACTGCAGAGTTGGAAAATGTGTTACTTTGATTGCATGGTAACTCACTTGATAGCCTACAGGTTGCATCTTACAGTGATCAGCAAGAATATGTAATTTGCTGTCAAAATATTCACTAGCCAAATTGCGAACTATCCAAGTTTCAGTAGTAAGAAGATTTCATGTCCGGACTGTGTACACCACTGAATGTCCTTCTGCCTATTCATTTTACGTTTCCTTTTAAACTTATCTGCCTGGTTATGTTGCATTGCTCCTTTGGTCCCTCTCATCTGCTGCAATAAGCTTTGGTGATTGTATAGTTATATAGTTATTCATTTGAACCAGTGAGCAGAGTTTTGAATAAAAGTGTTGCGGGTAAGTAAATTGGTATGGGAATAAACCTCAAGATAATATTGTTGTTGAGCCTGAGCTACATGGACTGATGGACAAATGAAAATTTTACTTCTTGTGCATGTTCCTTTTGGCTTGAATGATCTCAGAAAGTCTTTCCATTCCTCCATCTCAAGCTGTATACAGAATGAGTTTCAGATTTTACGGTTTCTGCTGCAGAATTGTTCTGTGGGAAATATATATCTGTTTGGTCAATCCTCATGAAACAGCATAAAGCTGTGAATGATGTTAGTCACCCAACTGTAAGTCTGTGACAAGGCTTTTGTTTACTTTGGCAAGATTGGAGGATTGCAGTACTGGTATCAGCTCTACTCGTTACTCACTAGTTTGTTCAATCTGATGCAAGTCATGCAACTATTTCAGGATCAAAAGCATAGTTCATTGAACTGCATCAGCAAAATCTTATTGCTTTGGCAACTCAAATAATTCAGCTAATATTTTGTTTGTTCGCATATACATTCCTCCTTGACATTCTTTGGATAATCCAGTAGAATTCTGAAGCCGGATTTTATTGTTTTTCGTACTAGAGAAGATTTCAGAGAATGCAACAGAATAATCCAGTGGAATTTCAGACAGATATTCTTTTCTCCTTTCTGATACTACAGCTTAATTGTTATTGAAACCAACTGCAAGCGTCTTAAGTTGGTATGCATTTTGACAGATGGAGCTTTAAACTTCAATTGAAAGCTGGAAGTCTGGAACCTTGTATGACAATTTAAACCAGCAAGAAGAATGCTTGCAAGTGAAATTACCATCTTTTGGGCTTTATATATATTTCTTGTACAGTACGGAATATAAGATTCTTGGGCTTTCATCTATGTAATATTGGATTGAAAACCCACTTTCTTAGATTCATAATGAGTCTCATCTTCATGGTACTGGTATGACCTGGAAGAAAACTTGTCCAGAAATCAATCTTATGCATATCTGCCTAGGGATTCTTAGTATCTTTTCTATCACTTTTTATTTTTGTTTTTCTTAGAAGCTGCACCAGGGCATTTGTTTTCCTTGTTTTTTTGGACAAGTCAATCTCTATTTCTAACAAATTACAGGTACATATCTTGAGCATGATTCACAAGTTATATATGCTTGGTATAATCACTATCTTAATCACAAAACGTGTTTGACTATACAGATAACCACATGGCACTCTTCAAGTTCACAGACGCGTCCTGAATTTAGTTTTGGCTCATCTTCTCCATCAGAATCTTCAAGAGAAGCAAAGAGGCAATCACACAGGTGTTGTTGTCACTGGAATGAGCAACAAGGTTCCAAGGTGTCATTCCTTTCTTAAATTTCTAGCAAGAAAGGCTCTTTTGGATCAGCAAAAAAAATGAGAGTGGGGGGTGGTGCTGCATTTATTTGGCTCCCACCAGATCCTCCCTGCTATTGTCTCACTCTCTTCTCCTCCATGATGGGATTCCCATGTGATTGTGCTCCTCCTCTAAACACTAAGACACTCAAAGAAAGAGAGAGAAAGATATAGACAGAGATGTCCAGGTCTTGTTTGGGCTAATCCTCCTTGATGGTCCTCAAGGACCTTAACCTATAGGGGTAGTACCAGTACCACTCCCACCACTCTCCTCAACAATGTTTTAGGTGTGGCTACTATTACTATATGATGATGCAGATGCAGAGCTATTACTATGAGCTAGCTTCTTTCACAATTTTGGTTTGACAGATACATTTTGGTCCTCATCTGTACTAATATCCTCAATATCGACACATAACATGGCATTCGAAAAAACTATCAAGTTGTTGTCATTTCTATATATATTTATGAGCTCCCCTTCCCCTATACCTAAGCTGTACTACACCATTTATTGTTTTCATTTCCCATTTTCTGGTGTTGTGATCTTACTTCGTGTCATTCTCTAGTAAACATGTGTTTGCTGTGTTCTAAACGATTGGGGTGAGAGTTCAACCAACTAGTTTTCGACTTTTCGTTTGTTTGGGATTGATTCGTTCCTAGTTTTGTAATATGATGACCATAGCGAGTGATCATAAAACAATCACGTAATCGTTAAACAACATGTCAAGTGTGTTAATTATTGATTGCGGATTACATATCAACATTGTCACATGATTTCACCGTCGCACTGAAAAATTGATGCATCAGCAAGAGGGGACATTCATGGTTCATCATGCTCTATTAAAAATGGATTTGTCACATATCTGTCATATTTCCAATACAACTAACAGAGACTTCTGAGCAATCCAGTAATCAAATGGTAGGTAAAGATAGGGCAAAACAGTGAGATATGGATGATATGTAGAACATAAGAAAGAGCTAGCAATGGCCAATCATATAATGCAGAAGAGAATTACAGAAGGGCATAGGAGGCCGTTGGTCTATGACAGACCGACAGCGTTGCATTAATCAAGGGCAGACATTACATGAGCCAGCTCAATTGCTTTGGCATGGCTGCAAATTTGGAGACATTGGTGGGGGGATTTACATTAATATAAACTCAGCTAGCTAGCTGGTTTTGATTCATTATATTAGGGAAAAACTAAAGAAAGATATGACTCTGCCACAACCCTAGCTCCATCTTAAACCATTTTCTAGGGATCTATAAAACTCATATTTCTTAATCTGGGTGAAGAGGGCAGGGGACAAAAAACCCATTTCAATTCCTGAGACAGATCAATTTTTCTTGTTCCTGACAGATATATATAATCTGCTTGCAGTTCTTAGGGTTCAAACGGCTAGCTACTTGCACAAAAAGAAAACGAGGTTCAAAATAACCTCAACTTTACTCCAAGTTTTTCTGCATTGTTGTCTTGTATATATTTTCAAAACCATGGAGCTGCTAGCTAGCTTGACCTTTTGAGATGGATCCATTGGAGAGGCTGGGTTTGTCATCTAGCTCGATGTGGGAGACATTACCTAGATGTTAATGTTAGAAGCATGCTTTGGAAATTAGAAATATAAGGGCCAAGATTAGGACATGGATTAATATATATGAGGGGAAGTGTGTCGCAGATTAAACAATGGGGAGGAGAATCATGGGTACGTGAAAACATTATATTCTTAGTTTATGTGATTGGAGTATCGTAAAGGCAATTCTAGCTCTTCCTCATGCCCCATCTCTCACTCTTTCTATTCAGATTTTCAGATAGAAAGCAAAGCAAAGCAAAGAACACTTCACCCAAGATTAAGGAATGCGCAATACATGATAATGGTTATGGTCCTTGTAGAGCTAGCTAGCACTTTGTTCTAGATAATTAATCTTCGTGATAAGGAAGAATAATAAGGTTATAATCACCATTAATGCCCCATACGTATTCTACACCATGCCCCTCATGGAAAGCGAGTGCGAGAAAGACTAATATGTCGATCTTATATCTGTTATTTTATCACTTGTTGTTTATAACTATCTGGGTCTCATTCTTGTTGCATTTGTATTATGAAAATGATCACTAATCTTTTGTATTTAAGTCGTTAAATAAGTTTTTTCATTCATGAACTGAGTAGATATCGAATCGAATGTTATGAACTATATAGATAAGGAAATTAGGGATGAGTGATGAGATCACATGCTTCTTGGCATGCTCTTGATTCCTTAAGGCTTTAACAAAAGCTAAAATACACCAAAATAGAAATTGAAATAGAAGAGGGGAGATTTGATTTGTAGCTCGAAAGCTCCAAACCCACATGCTACTTTGGGGACCATCAAAAACCCCAAAAACTTAGCTACCTTCCAAGAGCATGAGGAGATCCCAAAAAGCAATACAAAAAGAAAGAAAGGTTGTTACCATTACATTTCTCAACACAAACAAATCTTACAAATTAAACTAACAATCTCAAAACTCAAAAAGCCCTAAAACCCAGAAAAGAAGAATGTATCAAAAAAGTGTATTTGCATGCTGGATTCACATTCACCTTTGCTTTTATTCTTAGTTAACTCAACATTTCATGCCTTGGGTACAGCATGTGTCACTCCTCCTAGCTTTAGTATACTATTGCTTCTACTAGTACAATACCATAATCTAATCTAACCAAGAATACATTCATTCTTATAATATAACCTAGGGTAGTGAAGGATTTTGAGCACCCCTTGTTATTATGTGTTGAAAAATACCAAAACTTGTGGCAATGTGAGAGAACAATGGTTTAATTTGTATGCATCAAGATCATTATAGTTGTTGCGCGCCCTAAATGGTATTAGAAACCTATATACATTAGAGTTTTATATATTGGGTTTTGAATCTTTAACTTGCAGCCATGTATAAGAGCGTATATTATATTGTAGATATATAGACAGCTGCTTTAAAGATAACTTATATTGCTTAATCAATGACCAAAAAACACGTACATCCAAATGCCGTCCTCCACAAAATATGTTGAGGGAGGCTTACAAGCATCAAGACAAGTACATTTATTGATTACACATAGGCTCAAGAAGAGCCCGAAACAAGAGAAATCAAAACTTACTACCTAAGTCCATGGAACAGAATATTAGCTGCCTAAGACCTCAATTGGTGTACACCTAATAAGCTTAGAAAATAAGTAGTAAATCTATTTTCGATGTTCAGGCTGAGAGAAACCCGAATTCTAAGTCTTGCCCTTGCCCTTAGCATTAGGGCAAAACTCCTCACCAGCATCTGCAATCAGAAAAAGCAGCCCAAGACCAATAGCAGTTTCAAATGAATCCACCTTATCGGGCCCAATCTCAAACTCATCTAACCTAATAAGTGGGAATCCAATTATCAGGTCTAGCCCAATCATCTCTTCCACAATCAACCCTCGGTTAGGGTTTCCTGCCGTCCAAGCTAGGCCGGCCTCTCCAACGGCTTCCCTGGCCGCCATAAAAGCTGTAAAGCACAACCTCGCTTGAAGGATCGCCAACCCAATCTCCGACAAGGCCATATAGTTCGGCACCGAACTCACAGTCACTGCCACGTAATCTGCATCTGGGTCTTCAGCCTCCATCGCCGCCATAGATTCAGGCCAACAAGGAGGTTCTTGAACTTTTACAGACGAAACTCCGACGAAGGTCGCCGAAGGGCGTCCACCTGCAACACTCTCAATCTCCAGAGAATACCATCGCATGAACCTTGGCATTGCCACCATCGTGCAACTGCTGGAACAACAAAGCACAAGGCCAGCCGCCGCGTCAATGAAACCTAGGTTTCGTAAGGCCAGGGTACTCCGAAAGAAACGGAGCATAGGCGTAAGACATATATTTTTAAGACGAGACATGTGTGAGCCATATATATAATAAGCAAATGTTGATGTACGCATAGTGTCACCAACATTGCTACATTTTCTTTCTTGGGTTCCAACAACTTGGTTTCTAATCAACTAAACACTTCCATGTTCAAAAATCAGAATTGATCATGCGTAAGAAATGATATAATAAACTAGTCGATTCATGTCTTGAATCTCGGCCTATTTTAATCGTTTTGGTTCGGAATTTATTAGCAAAATTAGAAACCATTGATGCAACCAATTAAATTAAAGATTCATTGATAGAAACTGATGGTACAAAACTTTGTAGCAACAGAACAGAATATACATTACATACAAACGAGAGAAAGATAGAAGAAGAAGCTAGCTACCTCTACTTGTTAGCAATTTACTAATTCCTAGACTGAGAAAAGAAAGCTTACATGCCAAGGTTAATACCTTTCCTTTGGTAAAAAACCATGGTCATATTCAAGAGGGGGTCAGTAGGTAACGCTAGGTTAAAGGGAATTCAACATATTACTCTTAAGATATATGCCTCTTTAGCTCCTATAGTTGTATGAAAACCCAGCATAAAAAGAAAAAAAAAGACTGAAGAAAATAAAAAACCAAATTGAGTAAATCGACCAAATGGGTATTTCAGTCAATTACTTTGGGATCCTATACCGGCACTCACACACAAAGGATTGGTATGCATAGGAGTAGAGCTAGATCAAGACGCTTGATCTTTTCCTTGATCTTGGGGGAGACGTTGAAAGATGACGGGTGCACCATATTGAGGGTAAAGCATCATCAGGACCGTTGGTGCATGTTGATAAGTGGGAGACATCTTAAACGAGAACCGTTGAAGCATGATGGCGAGGGCTAGTTTCGCCTGTAAGAGCGCTAGATTTTGCCCAATGCACGTGCGGTTGCCGAGTCCGAAAGGAATGAACGCCACCGGATGCTTGGCGGCCCGAGCCACCCCGTCCGCGAACCTGGCCGGGTTGAACTCATTCACGTCATTTCCCCATAAGGCTTGATCATGATGAACGGCCAAAATTGGGATCAAAAGCTCGGTCCCATGGGGGATCTTGTATCCCCCGAGCTCCACATCCGTCCTCGACCGTCGGATCGTCGCAACCGTGGGCGGGTACAACCTCAGGGACTCATTGAGGATCATATTGAGCTGCAGACAATAATTTCCAATGTCACTTAACAATTGTGGAATGCCTAAAATACCCTTACGAGACACATGTAAGATGATGAAGCAAAAAAGGTGGCAGTTTGGTTTTTTGTTATGAGGAAACAAACATTGGGGGGGGGGGGGGGGGTAAAGAGACAAGACATGATTTTTGTCCTATTGCTTGCTTACCGTCTTGAGCTTTACAACATCGTCTTTGGTGGGTATGTCACGTGATCCACACACCCTGAGCACCTCGGCACGTGCCTGCAGCTGCCACTGTGGGTGCATTGCCAAGAGAACCGTCGTCCACGTCAGCAAGTTGGATGTGGTTTGGCTGCCAGCAAAGAAGAAGGCCTTGCACTCTTCCACAATGTCGTTCACAGTAATGGGGTCAATGTCGGATGATGAGGATGAAGCAGAATCCGAGGCCTGAATCATAAGCCCTAGTAAATCCTTGGAACATTTTCCGTTCACGTTCTTCATCGAATTCTCCCTTCTCAAATCGATCAACCCCATGAGCTTTTTCCGGATTTCTTTGTCCAATTTCCACGAGTTTATGTTCCGTCTCGTGGGTAGAAATCTAAATACCGATTAAAAGTGTTAGTCACGTTTAATGACACAATATGACAGACGGTAATTTTTTTTTCTTTTCGTGTAAGGTAACTTACCTATGACCGGGGATGAAGACTTTTTGAAAGGCCTCGGCAACGAAGAGCACTTGCTCAGCTTGTAGCCGGAAAATGGCTTTTCCGTCTTCGTAACTGGTACCAAATGCAGTTCGGGTAATAATGTCTTCGGTTAGGGTTTGGAACGATTCGGAAACTTCAATCTCAACCTCACCAGAGTCGGACGACATTGCTGACCATTTGTCCATCATGTCCACCATACTCGTTGCCATGACAGGTATGAGTAACTGAAAAATCATTGATCATCAAAATGAACGAGATTGGAATTATTACATGTCACAATTAATAAAGAGATGAACTTCATGAGAGTTACATACCTTGAGATTCTCCATATGAAATGTAGGGGTGATGATCTTTCTGTGGTGAGCCCATTTCTCACCTTTGAGGCTCAAGAGGCCGTCGCCTTCGAGTTGCTTCACAAGAGGGTGAGCCTCATTTTTCTCATAGAATTCTGACTTAGAAGTGAACACTTCTCGGATGAGATCGGGGTCGGAGACGGTGAGACGAACTGTTGGTCCGAACCACACAAGAAATGATGCACCTGTTTTAAACAAGGTTTATGATTAGCTAATTGTGCAATTAGTTAGTTATAAGCATGGAATGGATAGTGTAGACCCTACAATGGGGGAAGAGAGAGAGCAGCAAAAACAAAAGAAAGTAGAAGAAGGAAGAAGACAACTCGATCAAGAACAAGCTATATAGCAATACCAAACAGATACATACATACAAAGGCTTTCATTTGGGCATTTGGGGACTCCAAGCCCCCCAAATGAAAACAAACGAAAGAGGACGACAATCAAAAACTGAAAAGTAAATGAAAGCCTTACTCTCCCCACACACACACAAAAAAAAAAAAGTTGAAACCAACCTCAAAATTAACTTGTCTGAAATGGAGTTTACCACCATTTTCTTGAAGAAGAATGGTGGATTACACAAGGAGGGAGGGAGAGAGAGAGAGAGAGAGAGAGAGAGAGAAGAAGGGGGAAGAAAAAAACAGATAGCTAGCTGTGGAAAAGAACAAAATCTGAACTTCAACATCAAGCATCCAAAAAGCTCAGAAAAAGCAGCCTGAAAAAGGCTGAAGAAGAAGTACCCAAAACTAAAAATGAGCCTTTTCTAAAAAGCCTCAAATTCTGATCACCATCTCAAACCAAGCTAAAGGAACAATCATGCATAGCAGCTACAAGCTAGCTACCATACCCATCACTACCACTTTAATCATTCAACTTCAAGACTCTTATCTTTCTGCAGTTCTTCTTTTTCTCAAACACAGAAACCAAAGAGAGAAGAAGAAGGCTTAACAGACACATGAATGCAATACCAAACCAGAAATTGAAAACCCAGTTGTGAAAACTTGGTTTCTTCTTCTGCTTTGTTCAGGTTATAAAACAATGAAAACCATGTGATGAGAGAGAGAGAGAGGAGAGAGAGAGAGAGAGAGAGAGAGAGAGAGAGAGAGAGAGGGAGGGAGGGAGCTAGGATAATTACCATAGATTTTTTTCCAGTGATGGTAAAAAGGGAGGACTCTGGGGAGAATATTGTGACAGGAAGAAGGCATGGTATGAGCAGAGGCCTTGATCATCATCCCCACAAGCTCTTTGACATTTCCAATGAAGAACTGATAAGGAGGTCCTCTGATCCCTTGCCTTGCAAAATGCTCCTCAATTCTTCTGGGTCTCCACCAAAGCAGCACCAGAATCCTCAGACCAAACACTCCAAGAATGAAACACAAAGACACAAACTTGAGCCAGGACAATAGCTCCATGTTGATGATCACTACCCTCTCCCTCTCTCTCTCTCTCTATATATCTCTTCCTAGCTCTCCTTAGTCTTGCGTCTGTTACTTGAAGTGTGTCTTGGTTTTAATACTAGGAAGAGTAAGAGAGAGAGAGAGAGAGAGAAGAGGAGGTGGGTTTTTAATTTTTAGGAGGGAGAGAGAGAGGAGAGAAGCAAGCAAGGCCAACGGCGTAGGGGCCGCCATTGGAATTCTAAAGGTCAACGATTGAGAAGGGAGAGGAGGATTTTGTTAATAACATTTTCTGTTAATTCTTTGAGGACAATGTTACCCTTGTCTTTTCTTCTTAGTATTATTATATCCCACAACTACATTTTCAAAATTATTTATTTTCTGATTTTATTGAAAATATCATAGCCTTTTCTTTTTCGAAAAACCAAATTTTTTTTGTTGAATAATATAGTGGGCATGGTGATGAACATTCTAATGTAAGAATGTTCCCAGCTTTATGAGAATTTCGATTATCATTTTATATTGACATAAGCTAATCAAAATCTAATATATGGACCAGTTAAAATATAAGCTTTACCCATAACTAGGATGACTCTTGCTACCCCAAGTTAAATGGAATACTTGTTTGCATTTCTATTAACAACTATTAGAGGGGAATTGGTTTCAAATTTCAACCTCCCTAGCTTTATTATAGGAAGTTGGAACTCTAGCAAGTTAATTACAACTTATAAATGGATCAAAAGCTTCATAATAGAAAGCACCATGGTTTACCTTATTGCATTTGGCAATTCACTATACATAGTAACATAGTATTCAACCCATTACATTATATTGATGTATAACATTCTAGTTTGATGATGAAACTATATATCTAACTATATATGTGCATAACGTACGTGTCATTACCAAGTCTTAATTTGCCCAAATCAATAAACCTTATGGAGACATGGAAAGAAATGTTGGATGTTCACTTACATTATTGCTTTTATTAATTATCTTAATAAACACCACATGTTTGTATTATGGACATAATTTAGAAAAAAAAATTTAAAAATATTGAGTCAACCCCTTATTTCCCATTCCAATAATAATCTTTTTCATTATTAGCCCATTTCAATATAAGGTAACTTAACAAACCATATTATTTTAAGACTATTTTGCCCTCACCCCTTAAACATGCATAGAGAGAGAGAGAATGAAAGAGAGAATACTTGACCGGAATCTCACCGGACTCCGGTCACCGAAATTTCCCCTGTAATTAGTTACTGACCCCTAATAACCAGTTATTAACCCCCAGTAGTTACTGACTAGTTACTTACCCCCAGTAACCAGTAACTGAGTTACTGACCCCCAATAATTAGTTACTGACCCACACTAATCTACTTATTTCAACTTAATATAATAGAACAGAAGAAATACTAGAAAATAATCAAGTTACTACTAACCTCCAATAACTTGATTATTGACCCCTAATAATAGCTATTAACCCTAAATAATAGTTACTGACCCGTAGTAATCACCCCCAATTGATATTTTCATATAGATAAGGCTCTAAATGCAAACAATTTCATCCAAATAAACAAAGCATAAGTACACAAAATGCACACACGCAAAGAAACGTTGTTCTGATCTCGTCAAAAAATAATAATTTACTCTAGGCACCCAACCCGAATTTCGTCCTCCTCCAAAGCATAGACTCTCTTTGAGGCTCAGCCTGCTCTTGCTGCTCCTCAGTTTAGCACTGCTTGATTCTCAGATCCTCCTCTCTTTGCCTCGCCGACGAAGCTTGACCAATTGCCTTAAATTCCGGCACACCACTCGGATCTCGACCAGCCAATCGTTGAAGTCCTTCATCACCTTGCGTTCGATGAACCACCGAATCTTCTTCTCCAACATCTGCTTGATCTTAAACGACTGCGTTTTTTTCCAAGAAGACAACCAGATTTGGAGGTTACAACAGAGGCAGCGGCCAAACAGGTATGGTTTGTGGCAGAGGACGCCAACCAGTGAAGACGACGACGTCTCCATCTCCTTGACCGGAGTTGATGGCAGCGGTTACCAGAGATGAGAAAGACAGAGATAGGAGCGCCGATCTAGTAGAGGCGGAGCCGTGGGTGATGGCATCATCGCCGGTACAATTTATCGGTGATGGCGTCATCACTGACATCGCTGACGAGAGAGAGAGAGAGAGAGGTGTAGTAAGTTTGAGATCTGGTGAGATAAATGAGATAGATAAGTTAGTTGAATGAGATAAGGATAGAATAGTCTTTTATTTAAGAATCATTGAAATAGGCATGGCATAAGATTTTCATTCAAGTGGGCTTTAATTTGCCTGTTTTTGTGCATTTGAGCATTTTCCCATTTATATACAATGCTAATAACCTATGTTCCTTAAACCCATAATTCATCTTTTGATGTTGAAATTGAAATAATGAGTAATGGAGCAATTCGACACCTATGTCTATAGTTTCTAACTTAGCACCTCATATTACACTAATTAGAGAATTTGTAGTATTATAAAGAGAAGACTTTTAGACGATCATAACTGAATATGAACGCACATATACATACGTTACAAACATTAAAATTTGAGGTATCTTAACTACTATTGATAACTAAGTCAATTATAATTCATATTTCCTCACTGGAATATTTAATGGTAACCGATTTGATCAAACACCTATATTTATAGCTTCCAACCTGGCACGCACTGAAAGTTGTCGTATTATAAATAGAAGACTTTAAGTCACCGTTAATATAATGTATAACATATATGTATATTTTTATACGTTACAACTTACAAACTTATTAATATGAGCGGTCCTCATACGTTACAACTAACAAACATGAAAGTCTGGACAACCCCAAATATTATCAATAACAAATCATAAAGAATAACACAAACCACCGCAAATACATGTGTGCTAATCACTAGAATATGACCGATCGATATAGATAAATCACCATGACTCAAATATATATTGATGGAATGATGGATCAAGCAAGGGTAGATAGCTACTTGTAAATAATTAACCATGGTGGTTACTTGAAGGGGGAAGGATATATGTAGGGATTAATGTTCATAGAAATTGAAGTGGTATAGTTCCTTTCCTAACTTCTTCCTTGTTCCCAGGAAGATGATTTGGGAGTGTTAGGAACTCAAGGAGAAAGAGAGAGACGAGATAGATGAGAGGAGAAAGGGAGCACAACACAAAGAAGGTTTTGGTTTTGGAATGTTGCTCTTAAATTTGAGCACATGGAAACAAGGCTGTCTATTTTAGGGTTTCTTTTGTGTGGTTTGGGTGGGGAAATATGCTCTAGTTGACCCAAACAATGGGGTACCCACGCAAAGGCACCCTCCCCTAATCCTGTCCTAATAAACCCAAGACATGTTGGCCCATGTGCCCTTCAAAGGGTCCCTACGGATTTAAAACACATACTCAACTGTAACACTTCGACATCTCTATGGATGATCGAGTTCGATTATATACCTGCATGCTGGCCACCAAGTTCATCATCTTCAATTCTTCATGCCCCAAAATTCGACAAAGTAACCGTTCACAATAACCTCTGATTAATCTGACCATCACCAATTATACAAAAAAATACAAAGTTAATTGATTGTGTAGGAACCTTGTGTGTCTACCGATATATAGTACATACTGAATAAGAACAAAATGACACATAGTTTACGATAACTTGTCTGTTATGTAAGTATTGAATAGGTGATCTATAAAAATTTCTTGAGTGTGATGTTGAGTTATGTAGTTATATATGAACTAATGTGAATGTCTTAAAAGATTATATGAGGTGAGGAGACAAAGTAAATATTGAACAGTGTATCCAAAAAAAATAAGTAAGTATTGAATAGGCGATCTTTAAATGTGATGTTGAGTTATGTAGTTATATATGAACCAGTGGGAATGTCTTAAAAGATTATATGAGGTGAGGAAACAAAGGCAAGCGCAATACATGTGTTTGTGGTATTATAATATACGTATAATGACGATCTCGTGAAGAATACGTTAAAGTTAACACGTACGAAACACTGTATACACTATATAAGGGGCAAGAGCACACACGATATTTGTGTTGTTTTGTACAAGTCGATCATGATGATCAGTTAAGAGTTCAGACTTGTCATGTATATAAATGAAGAAATGAACGATCTTTATGTTTGTAAAGCTAAATTAAATATGAGTGTGAATGTTAAAGAACGTTAACAATGACTTTCTGGAGATTTTAACAAACATATAACACAACTAAACAAGCAGTATTAATTGGAGCTAAGAATCGACTAGGGAGTAAATAAGAGTCGTCAATCATTGTACATCAAGTTTAATCAGAAAGCTTATATAGAAGAGTAAGTGTGCGTCAGCCTGTGTGAGAGAATCGAAATTCGAAAGCAAGAGCATCGAATTGAAGCTTTCAAGAAAGATCTGAACTCGTCCTTGAAGGCATGTTCACTGTCTAACTTTAGTTAGATATGCAGCGAGGTGATACAATCATACAGATCAAACTTTTAAAAGTAGTAGGGCAAATACAGAATCGACCAGAAGCTATAGGTTTACTTGCAACCATAATTTTCACACACTGCAAAATCAAAACCCCAAAAGGACAAAGCAGAATAAGCAATCACTTAAACGAGGCCTGGAGTTTTCGAAAATGAACAAAGTAATAATCCAAGAAGGAAAGGCTGCAGCTAACTGGTGTGGTACCTTTGCTTGCAAAACTTGTTTATTTTATGCATTTTTCTATTCTTATTTTCCAATCTATATAAGCATCTGAAATCTGAATGGCACCCAGCAGAAAAACCAGAAGAAGCAGAGATCAATCAATATGGTTGTGTCCCATTATGTTTATAGCTTTGTGCTGTCACTTCATGAAAAATGGATGTATGCATATTTCACAATATGAGAACAAAGTTTATCTACTAGTTCGTGGTTTTTTCTTTTTTCTGTTATGATCAGTACTATCGAGTTTGTGGTTCCTTAATTAATGCAAATTACCAGCATTTTTCTATAAGAAAATAAAATTACAACCGGAACCTCTACAACAACAGAAACCGGAATGAAAACTTATTACAAGTGTGTTCAGTAACTATTTTCTTCACATATACTTGAAATGAAAACTCAGAACATGCATGTTTTCTAATTGAGGAGCATAAATGATATTGGCGACTTATTTCTAAATGTTCATTCTTTGAATTATTACGATCGAAAAACATTCTATCAATTTTACACATCATAAAGAAAATGTGATTTAAACGTATATGTTTTTTTTTTTAATTATAAAAAAAAACCCAAATCACTCCAAACTTACTAATAAGAACTATGTGGAAGAAAAAACAAATATACAATTCCATAATTGAATTATATGTTTGGACATTCCGTTCTCTCTAAGTTCTATTCTCATGCAGTATATCACTGCATATAAATGATTGAACTAGATTTATTGATTAAGTTTGGGGCAACTGCATGCCATGAAAATAATTGACAATAATTGGAGCTATGCAATCACTAATAGTTTTATATTTTCCCTCCTCCTTTCTCCTAGCTACAAGATAGATAAGAAGAGCCTTTAGAAGAAGGTGATAAAAAAGATTTAGTTGGTAAAGACAAGTTACAAAGAGCAAAAGATGGGATCTTGCACATATGATTAGATTACAAATCCCACCCCCCACCATATCTTATAATCTTTTCTCTTATAATCATAAGTCACCACTCCCTATATTCATCCTACAAACAAGGATAATGATATATGCTGCTAATAATACACATGTCATTCCATATACGGACATTACCTCTTGAATAAGTTGGTTATTAACTTATAACAATTTGAGGTTTTGACCTCAATTATGAGAAGCTTAATTGGAGTATCCATAGGTACTCATGCCAAATCCGAATCCGATTTGAATGAGAGAGAGAGAGAGAGAGAGAGAGAGAGAGAGAGAGAGAGAGAGGAGAGAGAGAGAGACTTGGTGATCTTTTGAGTTTTTCATCCGAGTAATTATGCCAAAAGGGTAATCACAATATTTGATTTGATACCGCGCACTTGGGGGTAGTTTAGATAGAAAGATGGTCTAATCAATCAAAGTGGACTTGTTTTTGATCACTATCAAATTAAAGAGGCATGCGCATACGCATGCTTTTTGCAAAATAGCACTATTTGTGGTGAGTTCATTAGATCACTTTGAATGAGTTTGTTAGGATATTTTGTTCTCTTTAAGTCGATTTGTAGGGAAAATGATGTAATTCATCAATCCTTTTCTTGCTAGCTTTCCGTCCTTGTAGTTTTGTAAAAGAGCAAAATTTATGTTGAGTTCTCATCACTTTATATGGGTTGGTTAGAGAATTTCCGCTCTTTGAATTGACTTGTTGGGAAAATGATGTAAATCAATATTTTTTAGTTTTTCTGACTTTCTTTAGTTGTAATAATGAGGTGAAGAATGACCGAAACAAAACAGGAATATGTGTACAAATCGAAGTTTATAAACACATAAAATCATATTTCGTACGGTACACTTTCTATATCAGAATTTGAGTGTAGTTTTGCTCATATTCCTTTGTCAAAGAATTAATGGAATGCTAACCCTGACATCTATTAAAGCGACTACTAAACCGTATGTCAAGTTCATGCATGTTGCCACACATTCACAATGACAACAAATTATGAAATCTTCCAATGTGTAACGTATTGACTTGTTAAGAACTAAAACTGTTACCCCTATTCTCTTATTTGCTTCTTTTCTCTTGATATTTGTGCTCATCTTTTCGTTGATTGTAATAAATTGGAACTAAACTAAGACCTAGAGTAAATTTGCATAAAACCCTAGCTGCCATGATTAGAAGCTTGAAATGGGAGCTTATATCCTGTTCAAAAAATAATAATAATATGGGTAAAATATTGTATAGTTCTTATTGTTTAAAGTCGACATATGTTTAGTCCTTATGATTTTATTTTAATTTGAATAGTCTTTAAAGTCACGATTTTTCATCTAAATAGTCCTTATGGTTTTATTTTAATCTGAATAGTCATTAAAGTCATAATTTTTCATCCAAATAGTCATTATGGCCTTTAACTGAGAAAATTTTCGGAAAGACTATTTAGATGAAAAATCATGATTTTAAGGACTATTCAGATTAAAATAAAACCATAAGGACTATTTAGATGAAAAATGTGACTTTAAGAACTATTTAGATTAAAATAAAACTATAAGAACTAAACAGATGTCGACTTTAAACCATAAAGACTAAAAAAATTTCAATTCTAATAATATCTACGTGTATAAGACTAGTAATAATAATGGGAGCTTATAATTTTTTTGACAAATTCTAATTTCAAAAAAGATATATTGCATCACATGATTTATGGATAACGCAATCAACGGTGTGACGGGTCTGGACTGAGAGAGTCTCCAAGGCGCCAGCTGCATCACCATCCATGTCAAATACTTTTCCGCCACGTGTCGACCAATCATTGACTTCCTCTTAAACTTTGTCCGCATACGAAAGCCATTTCGTTACATCAACTCAAGCTTTTGGCAGCTTCACCATCCCTTAAATTACCATATCACCCTTCATGACACTTCTTTTGCTAATTAGGTCCCGAATTTCCTAATTATGTCACCAAAAATGAACATCAGGAAAAGGAGAGATCAACTACAGTTAGATAACCACATGTCACATGGTGTGGTGAATTTGGTCGAGCAGCGTAGGTGAAGCTCTCATATCTAGAGTTCTACTTCCATACCTCACAAGTTTAAGACCAACGTACGGTTTTTATGGGTTTTTAGTTTCGTACGCCTGGTACAACGAGATATTAATCTGGTTTTGCTGTGATCTAATTATCGACATTTGTGGCAAATACATAAAGATGCATGCATCGTCCTATGAAGCAAATGAAGAGTAATTAATTATTAATAAATCTAAATTTGATCCATCTTAGGGTTAGTGTTGATGAATTATTCGAAAAGGATGGACAAAGACACATCGATCTACCACTCTAGGTATCTAGCTACTCTACCCAAACAACAACATGCAATGTTTGGATTTTGTTTATCTTGGTTCAAATCAGATAGTCATTGATTTGAAGTTTGTCTGATAAGAGTGTTAGAAACAACAATATCACACCTAACTAGCTAGGGCTTAATACAGATAATGAAGAGCTAAGAGCCTAAGACATGGTTTTTCAGCAGGAAATAAAGAACGTAGTAATGGAAACCCTAAGCATAACGAAGCCGACAAGGGCAGTGTTGGAAAACCACATCGATCGAATCGATCTCATGCATCACTGCATATATATAACAAAGCAAACTGGGCAATGGCTGCAGGTGAGGTTTTGTCTTCAACTTCGAGTATGATCGATCGAAGAGATAACAACCTCTGGCAGTAAAGAATCACAGAATCACAGGCAAGTAGAGAGGTCTCAGGTCCGTACTACTCTTACTCTTATCGAACCCTCGTGATTCAAGGGTCAGATTTTTCCCCACTTTATCGATCACTTACAAACCCTAGAGCACTGTTGCTGCTGCTATCTGTGATGTCCATTTCAATACCTTTTAATTTCTTTCTACCTTCCCGAGAGACTTTTCTCTCTTTTAATTTCCTTCGATCGATTCTCATCGCCAATGACATGAACTAGCTTGTATATAAGTTTATTGATGTCCATGCATAACAACAACAAGTAACAATTGGAAGCACAAAGCGCCACAGTTCCATAAAGAAAAATGTCATATATATGTTTTGTCTCTATAAAACCATCTTTGTCCATCGATGTCTCTTCCCAACAACCATGTCTTCTAATTTGTAAGCTTCACAAACCCTTGATTGCCACCCTTTGATTAGTTTACTGCTTAGTTATAATCTCCTCTCTAGACAATATAATTCTATTTTTCTTGGTTTGGATATTCAAAAGAGGGAGTCAGATCGAGGCACATGTTATTGCATGGCACAAGGAAATGTTTACTTTCACCGAGTACAGATTAGGAATATGTTGGAGGAATGTTTACTGTCAATCATGTGACACAAACCCTAGAATATTAGCTTAGTCGACTATTCCTTTCAATTCATATAATTGGATCACTTTACTAGTTAATCCTTCTTGGCCAGAATTGGGTGTATAATTCTGTCTAAACTATATATGGTACGTTGATATAGTTTCTTTGTTCTAATGGTCGATCAAGTGAAAATCATACGTAGAATTTGTTATGAAGAAAACCAGAAGTGAAAGTAATTAGTAAAAGGGGAATCACAATTATAAGTTTATCCATCACCAGCTTTTGCAGGATTCTCACAAGAATAGAGACCATTGCTACTCATTACCACAGCAAGGGCAAGTCATTCCAAAGATATGGAAATATCATCACCACGCTTTTGAAATTATTCAAAAGTAAATATTCATGAACACATCTAGCTAGATATTATATTTAAGTTAGCTTCAAGGCTCCCTCACATACCCGTAAAATATTAAGGAAAATGTTACAATAATCGCCTAGTTACATAATGTTCAGCTTACAATTCAAATTTGGGAATGGTGTCCAAAATTTTGAACACAAATGTGAAATAATTATTAGTTGTAAAATGGCATGCAATCCCAAATTGGCCTTTCGGAAAATGGCCTCCTCATCTTAGAAAAAGGGTAACTTAATCTCAACAGCTATCTAAGCAAACAATATTTCATGAAGACTAAAAGTCATTGGCCTTTCTAAGTGTCTAAGAGTGACTTGAAATTGAAAGCAATGTTAAAGCATATATATGTGGAAAATTGGAAATCCAGAATGCCATCGGATCATTATTGATCAATCCCAATTAATTTAAGCAAAGACAGAGGGGTAGGGGAGGTGAAATAAGCCACTGTGATCATCAATGGTGGCATTGATTCAGGTCTGGCTATATTATAACTGAACAGTAGGAGGAGGAGGATGAGGATGAAGATGAAGACGAAGACGAAGACGAGGAAGGAGGAGCTAGAATTATATATATGCATATACATATAGCCATAGACAGTGACAGTTGCTTGGTACCCTCCCCTATTCATGCCAGTCCCGTTACGCGTAAGCACAAGCTGGCATTGCAGGACATGTCCTGCTCTGATCCAAGTTTACATGAAAATGAAGTACTGTTATATACTGTGTAGTTACTTCGAGTGCAGGCCACCCTTGGCCTTAGCCTGACTAATGCTACAAATGAATGATATGAACTCCTTCCTCTCCCTCCAAGTGTGATCTGTGATCATCATCATTCATGCCCCTCCTTGCCCTACCATGGAAGCATATATACATGAGTATTGAAGCAGATGAGGCCTAGCTAGCTTTGGCAGTTAAATACTTATGCTCCCTCCCTCCCTTCATCTATTTGAATTTCATATCTACTCATATGATGGGCCAGGTGACGATGAGTCGCAATCCTCATTCACTATTGCACTCAAACATATCACCTAGCCAGGACTAACATAGACAGGTAGGTAAATGCATATACGTACACAGTATTTCACTTTTCCAATGTCCGATTACTAAAGTCTATCAACTCTGTCAAAAAAAAATGTACAAATGGGGTGAATTTTTTTTTTTGGGGGGTACTAGACATAAATAAAAATTGAAGAGGGCAATGATAGATTATACAGAATATAGCAAGCAATATATGAAACAGAAAAAGAAAGTCCGGATGGAGCCATATCACCAAGAGAAAGCAAGACAGAGAAGTGATTGCTAGGAGAGCCCATTCATGGATAATAGCAATGGAAACGACTTTTCGAAAAGATATGACTCATGAGAGGAAGAGGGCTTTATGCAGTTTGCAGCGGCAGCAGCTTCTACTTAGCTTTGAAACCGATATCACATTCCTTGTGGACCTGCTTGTGCTACTAGTGCTGCTTCTGATAGCCCACATTGCCTAAAGCCAGACACATTGATATCACATATCTTATGAAGCCAAACAATCCGACCACCTACCGACATGGAAAGCCACCTTCATTTCAAAATCGACGATTTACCAACTCCAAAGGGCCACCCGCTTCTTTACTTAGTCGTTTAGGAATATATGTGTTATCTACTGAGCTTCAATGTCTTTGAGGACCTTGTGGAACTTGATCATAGATAGGGATATAGAGCCCCCCTGAAGTTTTGGACAGTGTTGAGGTCATGATGGACAAGAGAGACATGGTGGCAAAGTTAGGCTAAGACTAACAGCTTTCACAATTCACATGCATGCCCCCTTCCACTGTTCCATAGGGAGTCCCGGTTGGAATGATGTAGATGTCCCAGTATTACCCACAGTGGAATCACCATATCGGTTCTGTCTCGAGTAGTTGCTTGAAGAGACATGGAAAAGGACTAGTCCTTCTGCAATTGGGAAAACACACTAGGGTGAGACCGGGAAGCCACTATTGTCGTTTCAATGAAGCACAAGCACGCGTACTATTCACTATGCTTGCTTGCGCCTTCAGCTCGTGAGAGTGAGACCCAGCAAGTGGCTTTTTCTTTGGGTCCTTGCCTCTGTGCCTTTTGTGCCTTTGTGCTTGGTGCTCCCCAAAACCAAGAGGATCGGATCATTAGGTTTGGTGACAAGGCAGTTCACTAACTAAGTATTGATACAAGTCTCAATTTCAACTAAAAAGGTGAAAATGAAGTGCAATCAGTGATTAATTAGTAAATTATGTTTAATGCAATGTGAAGAGTTTAAATTTTACATTTTATGTGGATTTTCAACGATGATATTTCTACCCTTTTACGGTTTTACCAGAAAAAATTCTCAACAAAACCAGAGAACATGTATGTATCTCTTTCGCCATGTGGACTTCACATGCTATGGTTCTCATGATTATGTACTGTCTGAGACAGTTAACTGATGTTTTCTTGTTCCTGGTTTACAAATAGCACAAACACAATAGCACATCACTGCTACACAAACAAACCAAAACACAAAACCCCTTTGGAGTCCTAACTAACTTGTGACATGAGGACAGACCTGAAAGTACTACCATAGCAAATGCACTTGTTATTGTAACATCAAAAGTTCAAAACAGTACTAGGAAAATCAACATCAATCATCAACTAAGCTCAGACAATCATGTTCCTGATCTCAGTCGGGTCATTAAGCAATCAACCTTTGCAGACACAATGTCCGTCTTATCATACTCGGCATCGACACTCTAAATCATCTGTCATATTGCCGCGAGTTAAGCCTCACCTCCACCAATACTGTTTTATTTCCACAATGGAGCAGATGCAATCTTCATTCATCATGGTCAATATCGAAATTGCTGTGACGTCGCAGCGGGTTAACCCTCACCTCCAGAAACACTGTTCTTTTTCTACAATGGAGCAGAACAATCCGGATTACCATAGTCACCGTCGACATTGTAACCAGTTATGATGTTGCACAGGGGTTCAGCTCACCTCCAGCAACACTGTTCTATACTCCTATATCTAAGTTGGTTATTCCTTGCTCGGAAAACCCCAATCCCGCAAGCCCATTAGCACAACGCAACTACTGCCGTATTCAAAATCCATTAAAGGCCCAGTGCGTATTGCTCATAAAAGTCCCTTTATCTATAACGGATTCACGCCGACAACGAATTGAAGAAAGCCAAGCGCAAACCCAGACAGCGAATGAGGAAAGAGATTAAAGCTGTGCAACCAAGCAATCTTAGAACTGCTCATTTGGGATGCAGCAAATTTGAACAGGACATAGAGCACTCGTAAGATAAAACCAGTAACAAAATTTCACAACCGATAAATAACATTAGCCGAAGTAACATCTTAACTAAAACGATCCACTGTATTCAATACATAAGAGAATTAAATCCAAATCCTGCTTATATGGCAGAAATTTCCAAAAGGATCCTGAAAAGAAACAATGGAGATTGAATGAACCAAAGACTTCCTAACAAGGACTCTAGTTGTCGAATGCATCATCATCATCATCAGGAAGAGGTTGGGCAGCTGCTGCATTAAGCTCAGCCTCATGCCTGAAATAATATCAACAAACACCAAAGTGAGATGATATACTTCTATGCCAAATTTTCATTCTAATGTCCATACATAACTAACTTTTTTTGGTAATGATCATATAACTAACTTAGCCTCAAAACATCTATATAGCAAGTTCATGAATGAATAGGGTCTTACTGTAGTTGAGTAGCCATGTCAATCTGGACTTCTGGGGGAGCAAGAGCTGGAGACTCGACGAAATGAAGATTGGCGTCACTGAAATGAAGGCAATAATAATAATATTAATTATGAGCGTCCAAGCTTGTACATCGTTAAAACAAAATGAGTCTGTAGTTAATTACCCTGCAAGCTTCCTGGCCAGGTAGAGGAAAGGTTTCTCGAAATTGTAGTTGCTCTTTGCAGATATCTCATAGTACTGCAAGTTCTTCTTCCTATGGAAGGTCACCTGCTTAGCTTTAACCTGCCTGTTCTTCACATCAACCTTGTTCCCGCAGAGGACAATGGGTATGTTCTCACAAACCCTGATATTTTAAGAGACAAATGTAACAATTTGTCAGCAGGTGGGTAAACAAGACAACAAAAACAAAAATACATTTCAATCTCTAGATTCATTCAACTCACCGGCAAAGATCACGATGCCATGTAGGAACATTCTTGTATGTCAACCTTGCAGTGACGTCGAACATAATGATTGCACATTGCCCATGGATACTGCAAAAAAAAAAGGTAAAAAAAAAAAAGGATTTAGATAACAAGGAAAAAAAAGACAACCCTTATTAGTTGTTATTAGTTATTACAAACAAACGATAAAACCAAATCATGACAATTAAAGACGCATAGCCAGATACCACAGAGACAAGCACTGGTAATGAACCTATGTTCTGTTCAAAGAAGATGAGAAAGCAAAGTGAACACATCTTCCCTAATGATTTACTATCTTGTTTTCATATGAATTCATTACATTCTCCCACCCAAATCAGAACATTTGGTCCACCCAAATTGCCAACAATCAAGATACCAGGTAAAAAGATTCTAGACAACTACCATACTCAAAGTCAATTGCATGCTTCTAAATCAGATATCAACAATCAACATATTGGTAGAGACCACTTACTAGTAACCATCTCGAAGGCCACCGAATTTCTCTTGCCCAGCAGTATCCCAGCAGTAAAACCGGATCTTTCCACAGTTTGTGAAGAAGTCTAGAGGATGAACCTCCACACCAATAGTTGCTGTTTCCAAAATAAACAACAACAAAAAAACCATCAACATAAAACCCAAAATCCAAACAACGGAGACAAATTGACACCAAAAGAGAAATCTAACTTCCAAAAATTCAGAACGCGACTCTTACGTTCATATTTCTTCTCAAACTCTCCGGTAAGATGCCTCTTCACGAAAGTAGTTTTTCCTGCGCAATGCACACACCAATCAGCCTAATCCAAAACTCATCGGCTTACAGTAAAAATAAACACTGATGAAATCAAGCCAAAATTTACAGAAAAGCGAGAGCGGTAACAAATTAGATCAAATCGATCAAACCTACTTCAATCCTATCAGAACAAAACTCCAAAAAGATCTAAAATTTACAGAAAAACGAGAGCAGTAACAAATTAGAAGATCAAAAAATTTACCGGTGCCTCCGTCGCCGACGATGACGAGCTTGAAGCTCGGATAATCCACAGTCTGTTGGTTCGGCAAAGCCTACACAACCAAAATCGAAAATCATCAGAATCCAATCGATCAACACTGAACCCTAATTCCCAAAAACAAAAACAAAAATTTGCAATAACAGTAAAAAAAAGACGATCCGGAGCTAAAACCCTAAGGCATGATCGAGAAGAGAGAGAGGTACCATGATCGGTGCAGCGGCGGCGAAGTGAGAAATAGAGACGGCGATTTGGGGTTTAGAGGTAGGTAGAGGGAGGCGGAGGGGACTAGTTATATAAGGCTGGGAGCGCGTGGCTTTTAAGTGACGCGACTATCTCGGCCATTTGATTTGCGTAGTGTTTACGCTGGGTTCTAGAAACCACCGTTTAGGTGTGGGGTGAGTATAAAAGGGGGTGTAGAGAGATATTTTCGTTCGATATTTTCACCCCTTTTTGAATTTTGAAAGTTTGGATGGATCTCCAATAACAAAGCTTTTGTTTACGGTTTTTATTTATTTGTGTTCTATAAGTGCAAAGATATTTTTCCAAATTTGAGAAAATACGAAAAAGATTGTGTTATAAATGTTATGTCGGTTAGTTTTGATGAATCAAACCGGATAAAAGGTATTCTGTTTTGGATTTTTACTATTAACGCGTGTATAATGAAAAATTAGATTTCGAGTCTTGAAAAACTGATGGAAAATAAGGGTGTTGTAGGTACTCTCGATTTTCGATTGTAGCTGTTGCGCCGCCCTCTTGACACTTGATACTGGATAATGGCCGTTGGCATAACTACGTTTGGGTCTATGGTGTCCATACCTCTTCAGGTTTTCAAGCACTTCATGAAGGTACCAAGTTACGGGAGAATACATTCCATACACACACGTATTTAGCCAGTATAAATTGTTTTTAACTAATATTTATAAATATAACCGTGTTTATGTTAGGGAATTTAAAATCTTGCTACAGCTAGTTCTGATTGCTCTTATAGTCTGACACATGGTATTTCAAAACCATCAGAAAAATATGTATTAAACTTTCTTAAAGTCAAAAGTCCTCTTTGTCCCCGCGTATCCGGGTATATTACAATCGTACCACGTATCGGGACGTATCCCGGAGGCGTATCGGGACGTATCTACACTTGATTATGAGAGAAGAGAAAAACAATGGGCGCATAAACCCGGAAATAGAGAGACCACAGACGACCCGATTCTGGTTTTAAAGGCGAAGAACCTGAACGAATTGCCAAAGATCTCAAGCCATGGCGACCTGGCCCTCCTCTTCCGATCCTTCTAATCAGTAAGTCCTTCAAAACCCACCCATAAATTATCTCTATGTTCTGTTTTCATCACAATAATCGATTTGTTGCATGCATGAATGTATTGGAAGGCAGCCTGATGCAATAAGGAAGAGAAACAAGTCCGATCAAGTTAAGTTTTTGATTCCTCTCATCTACGCCCCCGTTCTTCCCCTCAGTAAGTTTCGCCAATTCTGCTCGGTTTTTGTGTGGTTCAGTCTGTGATGTTGTTCGTGTTTGACATCTTGTTTTTTTGTTTTCTTGGTCAGTTCGGATCACACTGCGGAAACAACCGGTTCTAAGGGACCGTCTGTTTATTGCTGTGCTGGCTGGGGCATTTGCTCATGGCACTTATTTGGTGTATCCTTTTGTTGAGATATCGAATTTCGTTGTGATTGTTATACTCGGTGATATTCTGCTGAGAAATTACTATGCTTGGTTAAGAATGCGCAAGTATTGATCTTTGCATTGGAATGGTTGAGGATGTTAGAAGCTGGAAATGATTGGTACATACTAAATGTTTATTTATTTTAGTATTTTGATTTAGCGAATTTGGATTGTTAGGGAGAGGCACAACTGCTTTGTTGCAGATGTTTAAGAGTGCGTAAATGTTAGCACAGAGAGTTTACGATGTCTGAGTGGAAAAGAGCGTGATGAAGAATGTTTCTTTCTGTAGTTGACGCTTGTTGTGTATATGTGCTCATCTGGTTTCTGTCTTACTAATGAGCGTTGGAAGTTCTTGTAGTAGTTCATACTTGATAGGGAAAGGGAGGATTGATCTTTAAGAGTGTATGTAGACATGCACATGCAGTTTACGATGGCTGAGAGCATAAGGGGAAGATAAATACAACTCTTTGTATAGTTGGGTGATGTTTTCATCCGCTTTCTTTATTTTGTCTCGATTGTTCATTATTTATCAGGTTTCGTCTGAGATGTTTCATTGGAGGAATAAGATGTTAGGGCTTAGGGGAATTTGTGTTAGAAAATTTGTTTGAATCACAAGCTCAAATTTGTATTGGTAATATGGTACTGGATATGAGATTTCGAGTTCTGGAATAGGTTACTGTCAAGGTCAGTTAAATAGATAGTAGAGTACCTCATTTTTTCTTTTGTGCTTGCAAGTTAGAGTTCTTCACTGCATCCTCTTGTGGTTCCTAGGGAGAATTAGCATTCAGTTATTCTGAATTAATCCTTTGATTTAACCATGTTTAAGCAAAAGTTCTCATTCAAAATAATACGGTATCAGAGTTATGTTCATGTAAATTTCTACTCAAGAATCTTCCACTGTTATTAACTTTTCTTTTTGCAACTCTATGTCTCGTCTTTTATTGTTCTGTTGTTGATCCTTAACAGACTTTTTCAGGACGGATCTTTTTAACTGAGAGCAAGTAAAATTTGCACACATAGTTTGAATTGGTAGCGTACATCTCTTCAACAACTTTGAATTGGTTTGCGGATTCTTTGCAGCTCAATGCTTCAATGGCTCCCAGAGTATACTAATACAATTTTGATATTGTCTCTGGATGATTTCCAGATTGTATCCAGTTATTATTAAGTATTTACTAGTACATTTCTTTTCCTTTTCACTAGCCCTCGACAAGTTTTCCAGACTGTTTTACTGATTACAATATGAACACAATCGAAACTGTTTTGTTAATCTCTTCGGTGATCTTAGTTATGAATGTTGATATACTGTAGTAGAGGACTTGCAGCCTGCCTTGCCGAACCTTAGCATACTATTACTATTTGGACAGTTAACCCCTTTTATAACTGATAGCAATCTAATTGATGCGGATGGCTAGCAAGAGTTTGTTCTACTGAAAATCTGTTGGAACACTCTTGCGTCAAGTGAGATTTTGCCTCCAAACATCTGGCTAGGGTTGGTTGTCGCAAGATGTCCCCATCATCAAGTCATGGACATTTCATGAGCTACATGAATTCCACGAGATAGTTGTGATTCACACAGGCATATTCCGATATCGGATTCTTTCTACGATTCAGTATCTCAACCAAGATCCAAATATTCTGTATCCCACTTGTCCTTCCGTCCTGATAAACCCTAGCTCTGGAAATTCGACTAAAACCCCAAACTCCTAAAGCTTGCATAGGTCGCTTACTGATTAGAGATTAATATAACTAATTAGGTCACATCATTCGTCGTCAGATCCAATATAGATGCAAGGCATAGAGATGTATAGTATATACAAATCAATAATTACATAAATTAATCAGCTTAATCACGCAATTAACTCAATAAACAAAATGAAAGCATAACATAAATTTAATGCCATCACCATCTTACACAAGTTTAACTTCAACCCCTTTAAATCTACTTTATAAAAAAAATGAAAAATAGATGATCTGGGGCTCCCTTCGATCCGATCCTAATTATCCGGGGATTATTGACGTGGCCGGCTCAGAGATCGGACCGGTTCTTGAAATCGGAGGCGAGTCTGGTGGCGATGGAGGAGTGGTACATGGCGTCGTGAAACGTCTCCGTTTCGATGGTCTTGAGCCGGAGCTGCTTGGCCTTCTCCTCCGTGAAGCAGCCCGGCGCGAACCGGGATCGCGGCGGCGGCTTGGACTCCGGTCCGGCCTCGGTGGATTTGGAGGTGTTGGAGTCAATGTAGTCAGGTTCGGCGGACCAGCCGAAGAGGGGGCTCCACCACTTGGAGGTGCGGGCCGGGTCGGGCTTCCGGTTGGCGGCGGCGCACGGGGCGGTGAGGGATGGACGGAAGTGGATGAGATTGGTGGACATTTTTGGAGAGAGAAAGAGATGAGAGAGAGAGAGAGAGAGGAGAGAGAGAGAGAGAAAGAGAGCTTCTTCAAACGAACGTTTGCGTTGGGGTTGGAGTAAATGTGCCAGTTTGCAGGTTGCGAATTTAAAGGGAAGTGTGGGAAAAGTGGATAAGGACCGACACGTGTTCGTATAGTAAACAACTCGGGCACGTGTGAGCAGGGGGCCCACTTCGGCTTTTTGAGTTTTGAATGAACTTTTTACTACCGGCTAATCCGGTCTCCGTTTGGATTTGGTCTTAGATGCCTACGGGATAGTGAATGGACCGTAATAGCCTCCTTTTCACTTTTTTTCACTTTATTTTTTTTTTACTGTTCGCCTCTGTGAGATAGCGGACTCTTCAATATTATGTACACGACTACATGGTGTGTAGTTTCACGTAACTGTGTAATTTCACCGTCATGTATACAAGAATTTTTTGTTCTAGCGTCGGTCTTATTGTTGATTTATAGTAGCGAATTCGTATTTTATAATTCTTGTTATGAATACAATGCAAAAACAATAAATCTCGTTGTGTCACTTGTATGGAAATGATGTTACATCAAATACTTAAAGATTTACGCACATCATATATGTTGATATTTTCGCTCAAGATGGTGCTATTCACACACTTTTAGGGCATTAATTTCCTTTTATTCACACATATCTCGTCTATAGAGAGCCAATGATGAAACAAATTCAAATAGGTAGTTAAATTAAATTAAATTATGATAGCAGACAAATAGATGAGGTGTGTGATGAATAATATGGCGTGTGAATAGTATCATCAATCCTCTCGATTATTATATGAATAAGTCTTCCATGGACTCGAGTATATATGTAATTCATGCAGGGCTTAGTATATCCGAGTATATGCCATTGAATCCCTACTTGAACAATATGAAATTAGTTTACAATTTGAAGTATAATCTACAAATTTTCTCCGACGCATATGCCATGCTATCATTGAATATGAAGGAGTACGTCGTCAAACTATACTCAAGCGGCATAACAACCGCCGGTAAATGATACATACATTTCTCAACCCAGCTAAGACAGCAAGAGTTGAAAATATCCCATGCAGATGCAAATGCCATAATGAATAAGTTGTCGTGGACGATCATGTAAACCGAAAATTGGAGCTTCCCCGAAACCTTGGTCTCGTTCTCTTGACGTTTTCCCCCGACTGACCTTTCCAAGTCTGGAGGAAAGAGGCCAAAGTATGATTCAAAATTGGTACAAAACAGTAGCATCGTCGATACATAAGAGCGAAGATTCCCCAGATGCTCTATGTCGTCTCTGTCCTTCATTTGAATCGTCCGTTTGTCTCCGCCCTAAAACCGCAGAAATTAAGTCGGTCGGTATGTACATGTTCATATCAGTCTATTCAAAGTCTGAAGATTCAGAACAACCTTGGCCCTCGGTTTTTCTGCATGTTGGTGAATACGACATGCGCGCACGTTTTTTGTTCTCTGATTCGGCTTTCGTGTTCGTTTTGGAGCTGTAAAACCCTAAAATGAATCCGGCAGATAATACAAAGTTACTTCTCGATCACTGTCGAGGCAGTAGCTAGGGATCGAACTTGCCAATTTGAGCGATGCTAAATGAGTCATTGGCACAAGTCTCTCGGCCGCTCAACTTGGAAGCTGAGAACAACGGTGCTTTGTTTTCAACTAGTGCAATGTGGGATGTCCGCCGAGACTCAACTTGTCTGTTGGGATTTCATTAGGAGGCCAGAAGATGCAAGGGGCGACCCAAATAGCTAGGCCTGCAATAACAGAGACAAATACATAGCCGAAATTGCCTATAGAATAGAATGAGGCCCAAAAACAGACCTAAGCAGGTGTCCTTCCATTAATTTCATAGGCCACCAATGTCACTAGAAATGTGTAGAAATTCGGCCCTATAGGACTATTTGGGCCCTTCATGGATCATACGATATCAATCAGATATATCCGGACTACTACTCACCTTGTTTCTTTAAGTGATCCTTGTATGTTATTGGCCATTTATCTTTGTATCTCTTAATCTAGACTTCGGAATGATGAATTATCAGTCAGTATATATTAGGGAAGAGCTTTCCCATCGTTCTGTTATATCATGCTGAATGAAGTTGTACGTACCTCCAGGAAAAAGGAAAGCTAATCCAGTTGCGAGAAGAAGAACGAAGTTGTTCATGGTGACTGGTGAGAATAGAAACCCTGAGGCAAATTGTGCGTAACTCATACAGAGAATTAGTGCAAGAATGTGACAGTTAAGTTAAAGCTTGAACATGCATGCTAAAGGCATCACTTGCTTGTTTTGGAATCACAACTTCGAAATCTTGACAGAAAGTGTTAACTAATTGTATCCCTGTTCAGGTTTTTGATGAACTCCGATCCGCAAGTCACTAAATCCACAATCTTCTCTTTCGACCAACTTTGTGTCTATCAACCAGTTGTTGCTCCCATCATAGTTTCCAGTAGTTCATCACAAAATATCAAGGTTGGCTACATGGGCGAATCCAGGAATTGAAACTAGGTGGGACTTGAATTTTCCATATAAAAAAAAAAAACTAGATTGTTCGAGAGCAATTTATAGATTGAAAATAAAGATACACATAAAACATGGGGAACATAATGAGCCTTCCTCCTCAAGTGCATGCTTATACAAAACAAGATTCATAAAACTCTCCAGATGTAATACTAAATGAAGTTAAACAAACATGTTGTTGTAATACGAAATATAAAGATGTAAAACCTAGCTTAACTAACTAAATCTAACACTACAAAAATTATTTTGAAAGACCGAAGAAGACGATAAGTCTATTTGTTTTAGTAAAATAGATGGGAAAATGACATATCTGTTCTAGGATATTCTGTATCTTTCTAGATATTCTTTATGTGTGTCTTGGTCTTATGCCAATAGGATATGTAGTTAAACTAGATCTATGTATTCATACCTTTACCATATTGGTACTGTGTAATTCCCTATATAAATGGCTCCTATCAATGAATAAGATGATAATTCTCTTGCTATCTCTTTGTCTCTACACTTTATCCTTCATCACGTTATCATGCACTTTGTTCTAACCTTAGAGTTAACAGCCCACCATTTGTTTTCCAAAATCCTAAAATTGGGCAGCCTTGTTTTTCTCGATCTCCGACCAAAATTCCGACTGCCCTCCGCCGGAATTTTATATTCCCATAAAGCTCTCTCTATTCCGGATCCAACGCCGCCAGCCTCACCCTAAGAACCGGCCGGAAAGTCTTCGAACCGGCCGCCGGAAGTTTTCAGACCGCCGTCGTTACCGACCACCGGTTCACCACCTTTCCTTGCTCCGATCAACCTGAATTTTTGACAGTAGCTTCCCCATCCAGAGCTTCATTGTCCTATCAAATTTTCAGCCCTAAATTCAGAGTAGAAGTAGGCGAAACGTTGTTTCTCCTCTCGGCAGCCTCTAGAAACTAAAGATTTCAAGATTGCTCGTCTTCTAAGGAAAGCCAGAAAGGTTCCAACCCTCGGTCCAAGCCTGTAATTGACTCAAACTCATCAGAGCTCCTATAAATGCAGTTTATTTGGCAAACTAGCAAGTAAGCTTTAATATTACAGTTATTTACCTTGGAATAACTCGGGGGGATAAAATCTTTTCTCCCTTCTCCGTCTTCATTCTATGCTTGGGATTTTGTGTGTGCAGGCACCAAAAATCCCGGAATTTTATTCGCGGGTCAAGAGTGTGTTTGATCACTCTTGTTTCATTGTCTGGGTTGTGTATGATCAACCCCGACCTTTTCTCCAGATTGTGTTTGATCAATCCGAGGCCTTTTTCGAATTGTGTTTGATCAATTCGCGGCTTTTTCGGATTGTGATTGATCAATCCGAAGGACAAACCATTAAAAGCATTGTTTGTGACCTTTATCGAGTCTCATAATAGCTTGGTTTTGTATGTAAGAGCAATGTAACATTCTGCTCCTTTGAGTTTTGACATACTCGATTCCTAAGGCGAATCTTCGCTTGGTATCTGTGGAACCTTTAATTGGAAAGGATTAAACCACATGTTTTGACCCCAGACTAACAAGCCTAGACGCCGAGATTTCACATCTCATGCGCTCAAAGTCTTTGTTGCGCCACATCGACAAAGGCCTTCAATGACAATCTGTGCAAAAAGTAATGACCACAAAATACTGTGGAATGCACTTATGAAGTGTTTCTTGAACATCCATCTAACTCAACTTGTTGAGTTATTAAGTCAAGTGGATTGCTTACCACTTTATTTGACTACATATCGTCGATCATATTCCGTGGCATCTTGATCCATAATCTTTAGCGGATTCGATCATCATCAAGTTCTTTAGGTCCTCCAAGTTGGTTTGGAATTACCAACGAGACTTGATTTTGATCATACAATTGCAAACGAGAATTGCATATACGCTAATAAGATAAATGTATTGGCCTACGTACATGGATTTGTCCCCTAGTGTTAGGACAACAATATGGGTCACGGCAACGGCAGAAAATACCGTGCCGATGTCTATAAAAGAAGGGGAGGTGTCACCGGCCCTAATGACGACACTCCCGGTCTAGACACCATTTTGTCAAAACTACTCATGTCAACTCATGACAATGTAACCGTTGTGGATCTTCGGATCACTAGATCAAGATTGTCAAGCTCCTTCAAATTGTGAATGAATACAAAAAGGTACGAAAAATCAATATGAGGACAAAAACGTCATCCTCATGATCACGAATATCAAAGATTCGGATCCTGCTCTACCTACCCATGACTTTGACGTCATCGGCTAGACATTGATTTTCGTTCCAAGCTAAATGTACTAAGGCGTTGTATCGACGTCCTTCGTCTATTTGAGACCACGATGTACTCACATTAGCAATAACGAATGCCTTGAGAATTTTTTCGAAGTTATGAAATTATTCTCCTCTTATGGTTCGTATTGAGTTACAAATAAGATGTACATTTTTACATCGTCTTTAGAAGCATGGCATATTTACAATCTACATGGTTAGATTGTGCTATTTTGGTCTCTTCTAAGTGAAGATGACGCACGGCCTTACATCCTCAAGAAGGATCGCTAACGTGTTACCGGTTAAGTCTTCTACCCTTTAGCGGATTTTCCATCATCAATTGTTCAACTAGGCTCATCCAAGCTCAGTGTGATATCTTAGAATTGTCTGAAATTAAGAAGATAGTGGTTTCAAGTGTGCCTCGCACTACCGACCCTCCACGGATATGCTTGGTCATACTGACTTGGAGTTACCGAAAACTTTTGATTTTGGATCCCCCTACGCTATTAAACTAATTGTCGTCTTGTAAAAGACGTTGAAGACTTATCAAAATCAGAAAATTATCATCATGATCAAATCCTCTAGGTCCTCTGAGTTAGTTTATGTTCATGTCAGAGAGCTTTTGCTAACTAGTCATGGAGTTTACAACCTTAGAACGACCGAAAGGACTTGGTAAGGCAAAAGCCTACACGCCACCTGCAAGCTTTTCCTCTGAGTTATTTTTGATCATACACACGTCACTTTTGGCTAAGGCAACAGCCTACACGCCACCTGCAAGCTTCACAGCTTCGCACATGCCAATTTTGCAAAAAACAGCAATCTGTCCCTTCTGAAAAGTCAATTTCGTTTGAGTTTTGTGAATAGTTCCGGACGAACCAGATAGTAAGTTTTATATCATTGGAAAGCTCGACAAGTCTAGTTTTCAGAATTTTTCACGGTTCGTCCATATCTATTTTATCGAAGAAGTTATGGCTGTTTTAGTACGCACAGCTCATTCTGCGCGAAAATTTTTATGCACTCTCAGGATTGCAGCTTTTCGTAGCTTCTTTCAATCCTTCTAAATTGTTCAAGTGGAACTATTAACTCGCCTATCTACTCCTTCTTATAGATATGTCTTATCGAGACATTGAGTGCTTCGCAGATAGTGGAACTATCCACAATATTCTAAGGAACCGGCAACTATCTTTGGATTTTGTGCCTTTGTAAATCTTCTGTGACTATAATGATTGAATCATACCGGTCATTCAGAGACGCGATTTAGCTTGAATCTTGATGCCTCATGGCATCATGATCAATGTCACAGATACCCTCTATGTATTGAGAGACAATCGAATCATATTGAGCTTTAAAGACATTCTTGCTAATATTTTTCATCTGAAAACACATTGTGAGAATGAACAAGAATTCTTTTGTGTATACCTTCTCATGAATGCGGACTGAAATGCATCTTGGAGAAGTTCATGAGTCAATTTAGTGGATTGTATGTCACTACGATTCGAGTATCGAATCTCATGTTGACGCCAAACAAGATATTTGGGACACCGACTCATATAGGCTTTGGTTTGACCATTTAAGTCATCCTGGCGATAGTCCAAATTTTGAGAAATTCTCATGGACATCCATTCTTCCGCTCAAAACGAAGACATTCAAGATCTAGTATCACCATGAAGCATCGTGGTGACCCGGGGGACACTAACGTCACCCGAACACGACAACAACTTCCTGGAGGTCGTCCGGTCAATTCCTCAAGCAATTGAGGTGCACAGCATTCCCTCGATGTCGCATTGGCCCCCTGCAATGCTCATTACTCGTTTTAAAAACCTATTCTTTAGCTAAATTAGGAGTGAGACCCTCCTACGCTAAATGACACAAAAGTGAACATTATATTCTTACACCAAACTATGTAGATAGATACAACCAACTTGCGGACACCTTTTTATGCTTTATGGTGTTGGTTGAAGTGTTAACACACTGGTCACGTGTTACACTATTTTCTACTGCTTATGCTGCTTATACTTCTATGGGCTCACTACTCATTCTTTAACGAAGTTTATCGGGATATAAGTTGAAGTGTCATGTACCCCATGCTCACACGCAATGCGGTCTCACCGAGGCTACGACTAAGCAACTTTAGCTTGTCGCTCGAACATTATTGATGCGCACCAATCTTTCTATTGCATCTTGGGGCTATGCAATATTTGCATGCAGCTTTACTATTCATCTACGACCCACCATCATTAAATATTTTTGTACTACAGCTCGTGACTATGTACCAGGATTGACACAAAATTGCAATCTTTGAGCTCAAACACGATTGAAATGGATCTCAAATCCTTGAGCTCGGTTAGATGTTATTTCTAGGTGCTAAATCGCACTGTCACTGCATACAATGATGAGTCATTTGAGATGAATAAGTACTTAGGTTGGTTGGATATGAACCTCCAACTATTTAATCCGCATATGTAGAAACCTTGTCAGGCGATCTCATTCACCGCTAAATTGCGGATTGTCACTTTGATGAGACAATATTCCCACCACTAGGTGGAGATAAGAACACAAGTGTTCAAGTGGAACGACGTGAATTGTCGTGGTTTGTCCCCACTAAGTCTCATCTTGATCCCAAATGCTTAAAGTGTTAAAGTGACGAGATCACATGCTGCAAATATGTCTGCAAGGATTGATGTCCTATCAAGAGAACATGACGGGTCCAAAAGGAGTTGGTCTTGACGCCATCAACATAGATGGTGATATGGTGACGCCATATGGTGGTAAAATTGGTGTCACAAGGCCGTGTGGCTCCCTAAAAGGAGGCCCTTAGGTTTGATACTTTCTCGCACTAGGAAGAAAGCGAGTTTGGCACAACCTGATACATTGATCAATGATACTCAAATCCGTTTCATGAAGTCTGAATTGTGATTATCGTTGGGGGACGCCTCAATGTCAAATCAAATTCATATACAGATCTCTACAAGTATTACACTAGTGTACATGAGGACTTAGGATAATAAGTCTACTATCGAACCACCCTTTGTTGATGGATATCAACTTAGTTGATTGGCCTAATGGAAAGATGCAGTCCAACATTAACAAAGAGATAAGTCCTTGGGCAGGTGATGCCGACACCGCAAGCTAAACCTTATCAACTATATATTTGTTAGATAGCATAGTGAGAACAAGAGCTTAAACTCATCTTATGACGCAAGGTCTCTCACTAACACGCACTGTGATCGACTACGATGAGATATGCTCTCGTAATGGATGTCATTGAACTCCACTACTTTATCGGTTTGGTAGTTTCTGAATAACTAAACATACAGCCTGCGAATGTGATCATAATAACATCTCTATGGGATTAGAGATATACATAAAGATCTTAAACATACTTCATCCGAATCAAGTGGCTCCAAATCACAAGAGCACGTGTTTGCTAAATGTATTGAAACGCACATGGACTCTACTTGATTTGGAATAGATATGGTAAATTATGCCTTTACGTGTTCATTCCGGATTTACAGGAACTCTTGATGGATCAAGAGATGCCAATATGTATCAACATCCGAAGAAAAAGATCTTGGGAAGACACGGTCTCGATAAGGCACTCGATGACTGTATTGATGATGATTTTCCATCAATCGGCTTAGGCGCTCTATAACTAGCGATGCCTACATATACTCCCATAATTAGTCAAGATATTTGCTCTAAAGAGAGATCCGTTGTTTTGTCTAAAGCAGGATGACAAATATGTGTTAAGAGATGAAATTCTCATCTAAGTACAATAAGACGCATCAATGTACTCAACATAATACGAAAGACTTGACATCTCATTCACTATGAAAAGTTGTAAAGCTAAGTGTAGCTATGCGTCCACGTAATGTCAATGTAATAGCAGTAACTCCTTTTTCAATACTTAATGGTATGAAAAGTTAAGGCTTATTCTATCCCTACATAAGAAAGACACATCAAAAGCAAAATCAGAATCTGCCAAGTTTCGTAGGTCAAATTCCACGGGACTTACAAGAAATCTCACTCACTGAAAAATGGTGAATTTGGTACCATTAGAAAGGTCTATGTGTCTATTTTCTAGAGACATCAACCATTCGATCATACCTATCATATTGAGTGAGTTATGGCCATTTTCGTAAAGTAGGACGAATCTGTCCGAGAATCTGATTTTGGCAAAACAGTCAACTTCGATAGGACTTTATGAATAGCTCATGACGAACCAGAACGTGTGTAATATACGGTTGAAAAGCTAAATGAGTCTAGTTTCGAAAACCATTTACGATTCATTCATATGTATTTCTTATAGGAAGTTACGACTGTTCTAGTAACTGAAGGTCATGTTGCGCGGAAATCTGATTTCCTCACGAATTTATATTTTGAGTTCACAAGCGGCCATCTCCTCAAGATCTAAGTGTAAAAGAACATTTGAGGACAATACGACATGATTTAATTAATTACTGCCCAATGCCACATTTGAAGACATGTTAAAGAGCATTGACATGCTAAGTTGTTGAAACTTCTGTGATTAGTAAAAATCAGGAAGAGTCATATGATTGATGTAAAGATCAGGGGGAGGTGCGAACTTCAGGAGAAGTCTAGCACATACATACATGTCACTATCAAATGTGGGGGGTGCGTTGTACTTTTTTTCTCCTACGATCAATGTTCAGTTTTTCTCCCACAGGGTTTTTGTGACTTGACGAGGTTTTTGACGAGGCAACAGATCAGCACCATCGGCATATCAGCGCGCGGCTTAAGGGGGAGTGTTCTAGGATATTTTGTATCTTTCTAGATATTCTTTATATGTGTCTTGGCCTTATGCCAATAGGATATGTAGTTATATTAGATCTATGTATTCATATCCTTACCATATTGGTATTGTGTAATTCTCTATATAAATGACTCATATCAATGAATAAGATGATGATTCTCTTACTATCTCTTTGTCTCTACATTTTATCCTTCATCAATCTCATTATTTTTGAGAGACATTGTGATTTGGGTATGTATTATATATGCGTAGTATATACTAATATATGACTATATGTTGAGAGATGATTATGTATTTTTGTATCCCAACAAACTAGGGTGGGACTTGAGTCCGAGTGTGTGAACACCTAGATCCGCCCCTGGTTGGCTAGACATGTATATATATGTCTCATGTCATCCAAATCCAAAACGAATACCACATGCATGAATAGAAGAATTGCTATTTACGAACCCAAGCTATCAGCCAAGCAGTCGAAAGTCATGCACAACTAACTGAAGCATCAGTGTGATGGTGATCATGAGTTGCAGTGATCATGAGTTGCAGTGATTACATGCATGTTGGTTAATTGAAGAAGCTAACCTAAACTTATCTCACTGCATGCAACTTGGGTGGTCCGCTCTCCAAAATTTCGAGACCAACCCAAGCTATCAGCCAAGCAGTCGAAACTCGAAAGTCATGCACAACTAACAGCTTTAGCATCAGTGTGATGGTGATCATGAGTTGCAGTGATTACATGCATGTTGGTTAATTGAAGAAGCTAACCTAAACTTATCTCACTGCATGCAACTTGGGTGGTCCGCTCTCCAAAATTTCGAGACCACAATCCCACATGCAGAGAAATTTAAGACGTTGAAGAATTCCTACAGGGACAACCGATACGACTCCCTCGATCCCCAAGTTGGAATTAAAAACATTAATCTTCTGTACCAAAGCTTTTGTCAATTTTTCGGGTCCATTTTCTATAGGGTTTGGCTGGTAGACACGTACATACATCAAGTTGAATTACATACAGTTGAATTATTAAACGATTGGACGGCTTACGACTTAATATTTGTTATTATTATGTACAGTAAAAAACCTAACACAAAGGGCTTGGCTAGTATAGTAACCCAGAATCTCCCCCATCTCCAATAATGCTTCTCAGATCTTTAGGAAAGGTTTTGACTCAAATGAATATGAATTATTAAGGTGGTGAGACATTTAATCATTGATGCCCTCTATTGGAGCTTTGCAAAGGGTCCCAAGTTAGGTCCCCAATCGGCATGCCACTCCTTTTCCTCTGGTTGTTGGTCGCCATTTCTAGGACCTCTACAGGGCTCCATGAGCTGACTGGGTTTTGCTTCTTCCAAATTTCTAGGCCTATCCCCTTTCACTTTCAGCAACTACTCAACCACTGACCCAATTCTCCATCACTGACCAAGCTTATGTTGTAATTTAGCTTACAAGTCAGACTTTAACACTAATCTAATTTACCCAACAGTAAACACAAAAGGGGTTATAGAGTAGCTGCAGTCGTCGCCGGCGACCGTATCTTTAGCAGCCGAGAATGATTTGTGTAACCTAATTAACCTCCAGACTCGGGGAAACAAACTAAGCAGACCAATTATGATTCATGTTCATGAAGAGCTAGCTTTTCTGTGCCATCGTAGTTTTTAAACTTTCTGACTTATGGAGGAAGGGGCCTCTAGTACCTAACTGACTTTAAAATCTACAAGGCATGAATCTACGCAATGCAGTACACATGGTCGGCCGCTTCTCATAATTGAAATTCATTCGAATCTAGCTAGCTAGCTAGACATAACTATATGCATGATCGGTTGTTCCTACCTAGCTATAGACAATTAATCTAGCACTGCGTGCTCGCTCTCTTTGAATTTCAGTACTCATGCATGCATAGTGCACAGTGCCCTCATATCTATGATCGATCTGCTGCAGAACCTGCATGCCTCCCCCCCTGCATAATATATATATATATATATATATATATATATATATATATATACACAAAAATTTCTAAACTCTCTACTTTGTTTGTGATTTGAGTTTATCAGAATATAATTACATACACAAAAATAAGATGATTAAATAATTAATCATAATGCTTTTTAATGTAAAACAGAACCTTTTCTATTGGGGAAGAAAGAATAGGCTTCAAGAAAGAAATCATCTACCCTGATCATCATTTCTTCAATGACAGATTGACAGATGTAATTACAGGACGTACGGCTGCCCGCACACACGTTAAAATAAGAATGGTCTATATTGCAGTCCATTTTTCCTCAAGAGATACCAATCAAGTTTGAAACCCTATCACGGAAATAATGCATATATGCGAACCTTCAAATAATTAAGCAGTGGTCGTCCAGAAAAGACTGGTCCAGTTAAAACCCGTGTGCCTACAGAGATGCAAAGCAAAACTGCGGTACTGGGTTCAGACTCCTTCACGGAAAGACAACCAAAACCCTTTGAAACTTGTTCAAAGCGAACCGCGGACCCATGAGATCGATCAAACTGGGACCAGGTAGATACTTCTTTGTGTTCTTTCGACTCAATTATCAAACTTAAATTTTGCCCTAGCTTCTGGCTTTATCTATCTATTCCAAAAGAGAATCTAAAAACGTACCCTTGTTAAATTTTGCTTCCCTTTCCTTTTCTGCCTGCTTTGTCCACATTGATCTAACAAACACAACTATCTTCTACCATGAATTCAATATGCTGTCATGGATGATGTAATATATACAACATTTCGGAACAATTTCGAACACCTAAAGCTAGCTAGAAGTTCAGAAAAATGCTTCTAAGCTATCGATTAAGTTCAACATTTAGCTAGTTTCTTTAACCCTAATCTAGAAGTTCAGAAATAAGTTAGAAGTGATGAAGATCAGACCCGATGAAAGTGAATTGGAATCAACCTGCAGTGTATTCGATCGTTTTATAAATTACCTGATTTTAATCGTATGTGCTTCAGTTTTTTTTGTTCTGTTTTTGCATTTGCTTCATGTATTTAAAAGGAGAATCAAACCTAAATCTTTTGTTGTTAATACTTGAACAAGTAAAGTACGTATCGCATTAGTTGGAGACGTAAGATTGATTTGCATATAACCACGTACGTACTTATATATGCGTATGTGTTGCACAGAAATACATGTATTGAATCTTTGGAACATATATAGTATCTCACCGATTCAATATATTTCCCTAAGAAACCAGAGTCGATTTGCCCTTTCTTGAAGACAATTGAGACAAAACATGACAATCGATCACTTTCATTTCTGTGCTGGTCAAAAATGGGAACCCCGTTAATCTTTTTGGTAATCATCAACAACTTCATGGAAGCACCATTATATTCATGATTTTCACAATTAAATCTCATCTACCTACCACACCCATCTACCACCTCTTGATTTTCAATGGTGTATGTTAAATTCCGATGTCCAATTCCAATGGCTGGCGGTAGTGCTTTTCACTTCGATCGTCGTTAATCAATGAGTTTCTTGTTTACTTTCTATATCAGAGTCATAGCTATGTCAATGAATTCCTTCGATCACTTCTTGAAAAGAAAAAACCAAAAAGATTGTTTATTAATTTCACACACTGTGATGATCGACATGAAATCACAAGGTACTAGACGTGTCGCACAGGCAACGGTGCTAGAGAATTTTGTATTAGTTTTGCATAGCTAGGTTTATACTTTATACTTTACTTATATGTGCCTTCAAAAGTATCAAAGTGCAAAATAAAAGATTTAAAGAGAAAAGTTGAATCAACGAGTACTCAAATATTGCTTTGATTGTTGGTTGATGAAGATGTTGGAGCTGGAGACATGGAGCTAGCAAAGCTAACATCATAGGGAAAATGATTAGTACGTGAAACCTGTGTACCCTAATACTACTCATGTAACACATGCTTTAAGTACCGGTAAATATTGAGTCTTCTACGTACCAAATCGATTTGGGCCTAGTTACGAATTGACAAATTATATGTATGTTCGTATGATGGTAGAAAAAACTTTAATTTCTACTTTAATTTTCTGATGATATCCTCATTGGATGAGTAAGTAGGAATCAAGAACTAAGGATATAGTAAGAATAATTTCTTTGTAACAGAATAAAATAATTTGCGGAATCAAATATATAAGTATTTTGCTTTTCTCGTTTTTAATTAATTGAAAACAATATCACTACAGAAGAATAAATCAATCAATTGTCAACTTCATCACTACAGATCGATCGCCTAACCAAATAACCAACAACTAGCTAGCAAGGGTTCATCATCAACAACTAGCTAGTCAACCATTCTAACTCTATTTCGTGCGTGCATGCGTGCGTTGGACTTGCCTGGAGAGGAGTGGAGGCTCTTATTCTAGCATACGATGCACCCATGCATGTTCCATAAATGGTCATGTTCTTCTTCGTCACCGATCACGACCCTTATTTTAGCTAGAGAGATCGATATGGCGGCAGAGCTCACCATATAAGAATTAAGAACAACAATCTGGATCTGCCTGCTACACTTTCTATGTTGATTCTTACTCAATATAGATAGATATCCTTCTTACCAGAACAAGAAACTCAACCATTTCTATAATTTTAAGAACAAACAAGTCAAAATATAGTCTGTATGTGGATAATTTAATTAGTTAGCACATCCGGACGACTTTGATTTAATTTTATTAAGCATTCGATGACCTATTTGATAAAGTAGTCTCAACACGTCTCTGCACGTATGGTGAATTTTCAAATCGGCGAATTTTTAGGTCTAACACGTGGACAACATTTGGAGTGATGTGAAGTTTGTGTGACCGTTACATGTTCACACGTGGACATGAGTAACCCGCTTTGATATCGTGATAAAATAATTTGGGGTTCACATCCAAAATAAATTGGTAATGGGTGAAGTGACTCAAACCCTTATAAACCCACATATTGAGATTGATATCTCAACACGCCCCCCGCACGTGTGACGAATTTTCAAGCCTAACACGTGGACAACATTTGAGGTGACATGAAGTGAGTGTGACCATTGAGCTTCACATATGGAATGAGTAACCTACTCTGATACCATGATAAAGTAGTCTGAGGTTCACATCCAAAACTAATTGGCAATGGATAGAGAGACTTAAACCCTTATAAACATACATGCAATGTCTCATATTCCCGATGTGAGATTGATAACTCAACACTTGTATGCCATATACATACCGGCATTGCTAAACAATATGGAGAAATGCATAATTACAACTCGAGATATGTTAAAAAATCGATTACATATATCTATATCAAAGTTGACGAAATTAGTCAATTTTAATCAAATCGATTGAAAATCTGAAAGTGATCGATGCACGCAGACGACAAACTTCATGGCCTCCACATGAGATGACGAGTAATTTGGCTGATAATGGAGATATTAAAATAAATCTAGCATAATTGTCCACGACAATTTGGTTTAATTAATTGTATAAATCTCTACTTGAGTCGTTCGATTCTTATAATAAGATAGATCTTATTATGGATGGATAAGTTCTTATATAATATAGAATTGATGAATTTGAAGCTTTGCACCACATTAAGATGATGATCTGCATTCTTTGATAGATAAATAATCCGAAGTTATTTGCATGCAAGTACAAGAAGTATGAAGATTCCAGAGGTTTTTGGTAGAGACATATCAACTTCACTGTTTTTAGAATCTAGGATAATGACACAAAACACCAATTCATTCCAGTACACATAACCAAATGACTAAACCAAGTACGAGAGATAATACCGAAGTATTATTGCTCGGATGGGCGAGCAGTACTATTTCTCCAACTCGATCATTCTTGTCATTTTTGTTCCATCCGGTGACGAATTCAGGACGAAAATCTCACATGGTTAAATGCAATGCACAAAAAATTTTAACCAATAGTGCGAGAAATTTTGGTTCATTAAAAAAGAATACACATGCATAAGGGGACGTACCAAGTCTTACCTTCAAACGCATTTACATGAACAAAAATTAGACATAATACAATACAAGAAACACAATTAAAAACTATCTAAACCGTACTCTACAAGGCTCCAAAGCTTCAAAATCTTTAATCATCATCTCATTGTCAACCGCTTCAACAAATTCTTTTTCAATATAAAGTACCATGCAATCATGATTAATTTGTTTATCTGACATTCTGTAATTCCAATTAAATTTCCAACAATTCAATAATTCGTTACTTAACAAGACAATAAACATACTAGCAGCCTAATTCATTCAATTGACTTCAAATTTTTGTTGTTGTTGATTTCATACTTCAAATTCAAATTCTATACCCAGAAAGAACACAAATACAATGGTCTCAATGAACACAAATACCCAGAAGGAACACAAGTAATAAGAAATAAAAATACACACCTGGACCTGGTCGCAATGGTCTGCAGCCGAGCAGGAGCAGAGCAGCAAACATCGAGCAGCAGAGCATGCGACGGGCGACGAGCAGGCGACGACATCACAACGACTCGATGAGGAGACGAGCGACGACGAGCAGACTGTAGACGAGCGATAACCTATCGAGGTGAGGTGTTTCAACTTTGGACGCTCGTGTTTCGACTTTGGAAGTTTGGATCTGAGACGAGTCGTATGGCTGTAGGCTAGACTGCAGCGACACACATAGTCGTAGGGCTATTTTTTTATTGGGTCTAGTAGAATTTTGGGCCCAAGAGTCTCACCTAGGCTCTAGCCCAAGCAAGCCTTGGGCCAGATCCGCCACTGATTTCATCGATAGTTTTGGAAACCCTAGCAAAACACATAATGATTATTCTTTTTTCTATTAAAGAATGATTATTCTTTGCATTATTTTCTGAGATACTTTTGACTGTCGGAAGATTTTGACTCATCTATTCACAATGAATCTGAATTATATATATTATAAAAAAGTCTGAATTATATATAGATGCATCCAAGTTAATTCTTATGTATTAAATTCATCATATTGTACTTTTTTGGTAAGAAAAATTCATCATATTGTACTTTGCTTGGACGAGGACAGCACTCTCTTATATTGCATATATGCCAAGTTAATGATCCTACTCATCAACGAAATTATACTTCTCTATATTGTTCTTAGAGCAGTCGTAAATGGAATCGCAGGCATGTTTTCCCAAATATATTAGTCACGACTCACGACTGTTCTTTCTCCTAGTTTTAAACTCAACTGTTTCACCTCATCATGGCATGGATTCAACAGTAATTGACATAAATAAAGTTATCTATATACAATTGTCTTCCCATATATAGCTAGTTTCTTGAAATTCCAGTATGTGACTATAGCATTGAGACGTATAACCCATCGCTCTCTCTAGCAGGCGCCTGGCCTTTGTAGACATGTCTCTACATGCAGGTGCGTTGGTTTGTTCTTACATGTTTTTGTTTTCTCTTATTCTAACATTTCAACTTGGTAAATTTTTTAATCGCAGCGGGTATGCAAGTTTGGTTCCCTTCTATGTAGTGAAAGCGATGGATTTCAGATTTCAATGAAGAGCAGACATGGATCTCTTTCCTAAACAAGAGTTTAGAAAATAATGGAAAAAACTACAAGAGCAAACTCTGTAATCTTGCCCATTTGTTCTGCGTCTATAGGCCTTTTCAATAGTAGTGATTGACAAAGTCACAAAACCATAGTTGGTGTATTTTTTTTTTTAATCAAAAACGTAAAAGGTGAATGTAGTGATAAACTTTTGTATCTTACAGAAAAAAACTACAAGAGCAAACTCTGTAATCTTGCCCATTTGTTCTGCGTCCATAGGCCTTTTCAATAGTAGTGATTGACAAAGTCACAAAACCATAGTTGGTGTATTTTTTTTTTTAATCAAAAACGTAAAAGGTGAATGTAGTGATAAACTTTTGTATCTTACAGAAAAACTACAAGAGCAAACTCTGTAATCTTGCCCATTTGTTCTGCGTCCATAGGCCTTTTCAATAGTAGTGATTGACAAAGTCACAAAACCATAGTTGGTGTATTTTTTTTTTTAATCAAAAACGTAAAAGGTGAATGTAGTGATAAACTTTTGTATCTTACAGAAAAAAACTACAAGAGCAAACTCTGTAATCTTGCCCATTTGTTCTGCGTCCATAGGCCTTTTCAATAGTAGTGATTGACAAAGTCACAAAACCATAGTTGGTGTATTTATTTTTTTAATCAAAAACGTAAAAGGTGAATGTAGTGATAACTTTTGTATCTTACATTTGTCATATATATGGTTTCACAGCACTTTCATCATGCAAATTCGACAGAAATTGTAAACTCTACGTACATATGAGTGCAGAAAATAAAGTTACAATTCATTTAAAGTCCACATTAAACATTGTCACATTTTCTATCCAACATATGCAAAACAATTGTCGATAACAAAGCTGCACGTGCATCTACACACATTTTTTTCTTCTAAATTTTGTTATTATAAATCCCTTTTATATTTTTTTTGAATGAAAGGAGATCAGATGATTTTATTCAATAAGCACAAGCCACACTACATAGTGACCCGCCCTTGTAAAGCCGTCAGAAAGAGACACAGCTAAAACGTAATACAACTCACCTATTGAGTGAAGCTCGGGGGTGAGTAAACTAATAAAATACTGGCAATAAACTTTTTCGCAGCATCCATCAGAATACTCGCTGACAACCTTCGATTAATAATCCCAGCAGTTCCTAGCAGGTATTGATCCCAATAAAAAATTGGTACCGAACTAAAAATAGTCCTGGGTCCCAAATTTTTATTGTGAAACCACCTGGATCCTAAATCTGAATCCATAACTTTAGAGGCCCAAATGTTGTTGATCTAGGTCTGACATTAAGACTCAGGCCCAATTCCACAGAAAGAACTAGAGCCCAGCTCGCACTAGGTCGACCCTAAGCAAAAACTGAGCCGCTGCCGTTAAAGCAACCATGGTTCTTCCGCCATGTTCTATGCTGTCGTATCACACCAGGATTTCGTTGTCCCCGCGCCAATCTGCACCGTTGCACACCCACGTAGTTGACAACAGCAAGAGCAATTCTTCCATGTAGCTTCAAAGAATCCAACGAGGAGGCCAACTTCTCTTTCCAACAAGAGGAATAACGCCACCGAAGAGAATCTGAAACCATCTTTCGAAAACCTGCATCCACATATTGGATCACCACCAGAAGAGATTAAACAATTTCCAAGTCTAGCATAGATCGACCTAGGATCCCAGATCCGAATTGAATCTGCCGACGCAAAGATTCGCCAACCACCTACACCTCTGAAGGCAGGAGCGTCAATGATGTGATGCCAAGACGAGAGGATGAGAGTGCAACCACCCGAAGGGTTCTCTGAAAGGATACGCAAACCCGAGGGATTTGACTGACGAGAACCGTGAGCGGATGCGGCATAACCCAAGAAATTTGGACGGGAGCAAACTAGGTTTAGCAGCCGCTAAGATGAGAGAAGGAGAGCTTTCATTCTTCTGCCTCTCTCTCTCTCTAGATGTCAGACCAACCAAGTTTATAAATTAGTTCCACTTGTCACTTGTGCAACTGCATACACCACTTCCCAACAAGGCTTTAAAATTGTCACTCCACTTTTACATATATTAAATGATATTTAAACTCATGATGTTCGTTAAGCTAACCAGCATATCACGACTCACCGAAAATACTTGTAGACACTTTCGCCGCACGTATCACATGTATTTCAAGTACTGAAAACTCAACAAAAACTCTAAGTAGTCTTACAACACGAAACTTCCTTTTGGCCCTAAAATGGTTATGTCACCCCCGTCCTCCGTTACAACAACCTTAGCCCATAGAAAGCCTCATCAATCATGCAAACCTTACGTCACCACCATCCTACACTCACACAATTACCTCCTTTGCCATCCCAACTTTCAACTCTCAATTGTTTATTGGACGGCCAATAAGGGCATTCGGCGGTGCAGACAAAAGTCCACAAACCTCTAAATCATAGGGTCAAAACAGTAAAAACACTAGCAAAATACCTCTACATATCAGGCACCCGGGTCCGATACGGAAACCAACCGTAAAAAACCATGTCTATGTTTGCACCGAGCTCAGACGTGACCGTGTGATCGATCGTAGCCGAGCCCGAACCAAACTATAGATAAACCCCCCGTATTATTATATATATAGCAAAATTAAAATATTTCAAGGACTCTCGAGGAGAGACCAAGCACCTTATTTATAGCGATCTCTGGGGGCTTTAAACCCCAGAGGAGACACAGCTAGCTCTCTCTTGTTTCTCTAAACTCAAAAGCTAGCTAGAAACAACAATCCAAGAGACAAAACCGAGTTTGCAATGACGTTCAGTGGTGTTTCAATGTGCGGCCAAGAACAGCTGGACTTGTCTAGAGACGGCAGCCATTACAGTCTCTCCACCGGAATACTGCCTCTCTCGGCGCCAGGTCTAGTAACCGGAGAGTCAAGCTCGGCCGGTTTATAGTCTCGCCGTACGACCGGCGTTACAGGTACGCCTTTGTTTTCAATCCGAACACTTACGTCGAGAAAGGAATCCATTTATATTTGGTTTGTTATTAAGTAGTTTTCTATGTAGTAATATATTTCAAGGTTGGCTGCATAATTGGTTTGACTACACTAGTTTACGCACTTACTGTGATTAATTTTTAATGGTTTCCTCTTCTTCTGGGTTGTGTTTTTGGAGACGAACGGCATTGAAAACTCGGTGACTGTTGTATGCATGCTTTCGTGGTTATAGTGAAAGCATTACAACTGGTGCTTTGTTTTTCTGTGGTCATATTTGTCTTCTTCTTTTCGTTTTGTTGGAGTTACAGTCTCTTTGTAACTCTGCTTTCTTGTTGATTCTACCATTGTTATCGTTTTCCGGTGAGAAAATACGGCGTTGAATCTTCAGGATTGCCCTTTTCAGTGATCAAAAGGATTCATTTGTTTCTGCTTTTGCCTTCTGCAGATTTTAATTTATTTTTCTTTAAGGGTGTACGTGTTAATGCTCTGTGATAACGTGGTGCTTAATAAAAAGCATTTCACTGTAAAATTCTAGGGGTCAAAAGTTTCATTCTTGCATTTCTTTCAGGGTTTGCTTTTTTTTTTTCTTCATATGAGATTGGACCAGGTCTGTGACTGCTGTTCCAAACTGAAACAGACATATCGAATTCGTCACTTATATGACATTCTGAGTTCTTGTTTGGCTTCGAAATAAAAGAAAAGGGTTTTTCAAGTCAAATCACTCTTTTTGACTTGAATGGAAAGCAATCAGCTCGGTTTCATTTGTTGATTTCCTCGCAAATTCTGAATTAGTTGCAAAAGGAAACCAAGTCAAGTTTTGATTCGAATTGTCACTGAACCATGACATGATGTCTTGAATTCTGCATTATGTTCTGTGAGTAAAATGGAAGTCTCTTATTGCTAAAATCGGCTCAGATTGAATTGTTTCTTGCAGGATTTGGGAGACATTTCTTGTTGTTCTGGTCATCTACACTGCTTGGGTCTCCCCCTTCGAATTTGGCTTTCTTAAGAAACCACAAGGACCCCTCGCCATTATTGACAACATTGTCAATGGCTTCTTTGCTATAGATATTGTTCTTACATTCTTTGTGGCTTACCTGGATAAGGCTACATATCTACTTGTTGACGATCAAAAACAGATTGCTTGGAAGTACGCAAGTACTTGGTTGATCTTTGATGTCATATCCACAATTCCTTCTGAACTTGCAAGGAAGATCTCCCCTAAACCTTTCAGGTCTTATGGTTTTTTCAACATGCTCCGGCTTTGGCGTCTTAGAAGAGTCAGTGCTCTATTTTCCAGGTACAGGGTTTTCTTAAATGTAGCCGCGGATTGGAAAGTGCATATTTCCTGTGTACTAATTGTGCATGATTCTGTTTTAACAGATTGGAGAAAGATAGGAACTATAACTACTTTTGGGTTCGTTGTGCAAAGCTTATTTGTGTAAGTAATTCTGATGATTTTGGGGTTGTTATACTGAAGAAATTGCAATTCTTATGCAGTGCCATCTTAATGGGATTCGGATGATCTTTCTGTAGGTCACCTTTTTGCGGTTCACAGTGCTGGATGCTTCTATTACCTTCTTGCAGCGCGTTACCGGGACCCCAGTAACACCTGGATTGGAAAATCAATGGAAGACTTTCTTCATCAAAGTATATGGATTCGATACGTGACTTCAGTTTATTGGTCTATCACTACACTCACAACAGTTGGCTATGGAGATTTGCATCCTGTCAATACAAGGGAGATGATCTTTGACATATTCTACATGCTTTTCAACCTTGGATTGACATCATACTTGATTGGAAATATGACCAACTTGGTTGTCCATGGGACTAGTCGAACACGAAAATTTGTTAGTAAACTGAATTGCTTTCTTTTTAGATTTGGTAAAAGAAAATAAACAAAATGGGAACTCACAATTCATCATTTTTTCACAGAGGGATACCATACAAGCTGCCTCCAGTTTTGCACAGAGGAACCAACTGCCTGTTCGCCTGCAGGATCAGATGCTTGCTCATTTGTGTCTCAAGTTCAGGACAGATGCAGAGGGACTCCAGCAACAAGAGACTCTTGATTCACTTCCTAAAGCCATCCGCTCAAGTATCTCACATTATCTGTTTTACTCTCTTGTCGATAAGGTGTACTTGTTTCGTGGGGTTTCAAATGACTTGCTTTTTCAGTTGGTAAGTTCAAACCGTTCGACAAATTTCCGTTGAATGCCCGTCTTACAGTGAACTTTTTAATATGTTCTGTTAGATGTTCAGCTGATTCTTCTTTTTTCCCTTCTCAATCCAAAGGTCTCAGAGATGAAAGCCGAGTACTTTCCTCCCAAAGAAGACATAATATTGCAGAATGAAGCACCTACAGATTTCTACATACTTGTAACTGGTGCCGCGGTAATAATTGATCTTTTGTTTTCCTTTCAATTTCACAGGCATTATTTGCTCTCCTATTCATTCTATTCTAGTTTACTTTCTGAATAATGTACTTATTGTTTGAATTTCTTAACAGGATTTAGTGGTACTCAAGAATGGAGTTGAACAGGTAAACTCCAATCTGATCATGGTGAACATGTTTCCACCTTTTAATAGATTTGGCTTCCTTGATGGTGAGGAGTCTGACTTCCTATTTTAACTAATTGCAGGTCATTGGTGAGGCAAAAACTGGTGATCTCATTGGTGAAATTGGGGTACTTTGTTATAGGCCACAGCTCTTTACAGTTAGGACCAAAAGATTGAGTCAGCTACTCCGGCTCAACAGAACCAAATTTTTAAGCATAGTGCAAGCTAATGTTGGAGATGGAACTATAATAATGAATAACCTCCTCGAGGTTTGTTAACATGATATAACCTCTTAAAATTTCCTTGGTTTATATTTTGAATGGATTTTGACATGCTACACTTTCTCAATGGGGCAGCGTTTGAAAGAGACGTCCAAGGATCCATACATGGAGGGAGTTTTGTTGGAGACTGAGAACATGCTAGCTCGTGGTAGATTGGATCTACCTCTCAGTCTATGCTTTGCAGCAATGAGAGGAGATGACTTGCTGTTGCATCAGTTGTTGAGACGGGGTTTGGATCCGAATGAATCCGACAACAATGGAAGAACAGCTCTGGTATGTGAAATCTTCTGCTACTGATTTTACTTTTTCTTACTACGCAATATTCTGAATATGATTTTCTAACATTAGCTTTCACATTTACTGTGTAAAACCAGCATATAGCTTCATGCCAAGGAAGTGAGAACTGTGTGCTTCTACTATTGGACTATGGAGCACTTCCTAACAGTAGAGGTAAGACCAAGGGCTATTATAGTTAAGTTAAACCATCATTATTGACTTCATCAATAAGAAGGTTGATCATATTACATGCATTTGGTTTAATAAATTCATATATTAAACACAAGATCTTATCAATTTAGAGAACTTTGCCTTGTAGTGAAGTAATCCAGTTTGTGGACTTTTAGGGATGTTGCTTGCATCAGTGATCAGTTGCATGGTTTTTTTTTAGAGTCCAATAAGATACATAATTCAGAACTATTTTATTGGTATGAAATTCCAGAACAGATTCAGTTTTTTAGTCATGTTGCAGGCTTGCAGCTGTGATTATTCATACATTTCTTTTAGTGCATTTTCTTATTGTGTGGGGGATCCAAGTCCCAAGTGTTGACCTATGGGAATTGGCCTAACTTGATTACCTGATTTTGTTCCCTTCTCATACATGACTCTAGTTTTTCTTTCCCTTAAGAGTAAGTTGGCATATCATGTCTGTTGAGTGTTGACTTTCCTAATCAAACTACCAACTATATCACTCAATTATTTGCTTCATTATGTTAATTTTATTATAGTATACTAGATCATAGTCATCATACATATATATATATATATATATATATATATATATATATATGTTAGAAAAACCAGTTGACTTCATAATATGATCCAAAAACAGCTTCTTCATGCCTTTTAATACAATGAGTGCGCGGGAGGCATGCATCTGTGCCTCACTCCTTGCTTAATTTGTTAGTAATATAAAGCCTATTTGAGTCTCCTGGGGATCTGGCATGGTTATCTCATCCCAGTTTATTTAGTATTATCTTAAAGATGGAATCCCCCGTCCTCTATATTATACCACAACATGCAAGCAAGATTGCAAGGATGAAAGATACATCTTCATAGGGAAAGCTTTGATGTTACTTCTTGATTGTGATTCAATCTCGTGGTTGTGCAAATAGATCTTTGTGTAAGAACTAAGCTTTGTGACATGATTTTCCTACACTGCGGACTTATAAGTTGTTAATTCGTATTGTTTAGGGCGAAAGAAATCGATGCATAATGCCTTCTGTTGTTGAAAGAGTTGCTTATCTATGTTGACTACATGAAATCGATTGCAATGCTAACATGAACTGATGAACATGGTACTGGAGATTGAACAAAGAACTTAACTTGTTCTATGATTTACAGACTCGGAGGGAAATGTACCACTGTGGGAGGCGATACAGAACGATCATGAATCGATTGCGAAATTGCTCGTAGACAATGGCGCAACTTTGAATGCTGGGGATGTCGGTCATTTCGCTTGCACTGCTACTGAGAAAAACAGGTTGGACTTGCTCAAAGAAATAGTTCGACATGGAGGTGATGTCACAACTCCTAGAGGCAATGGAACCACAGCTCTCCATGTCGCAGTGTCCGAAGACAACATTGAAATTGTGAAATTCCTTTTGGAAAAGGGGGCTGATATTGACAAGCCAGACCTCGATGGCTGGACTGCAAGAGCTCTAGCTGACCAGCAAGGACATGAAGAGATAAAAAGCCTTTTTCAATCGAGAAAAGAGACCAAAGATCAATCTGTTATAAGCATTCCTACTGAGCAAAAGACTGGAATTCGCTTCCTTGGGAGATTCGCAAGTGACCCAAACATCCATCCTGCCTCCCAGGAAGGCTCATTTCTAGTACCAGATGGGGGATCATTGGGTCGAAGCCGCCCAAGGCGTAGGACTAACAACTTTCATAACTCACTTTTCGGGATGATGTCAGCTGCACACACAGGGGAGAAGGATTTGTTCTTCTCTGTCAGGAAAACCGCCGAAACCACTCCTAAGGGTACTGGGAATAATCCTAACCCTGCTAGAGTGACAATTAGTTGCCCTGAAAAGGGTGAAGTTTCAGGGAAACTTGTATTACTTCCTGCCAGTTTTGAGGAGTTAATGGAGGTTGGTGCCAAGAAATTTGGTCTCACTCCGGCTAAAGTTCTGTGCAAAGATGGAGGAGCTGAAATCGACGATATAGAGGTGATTAGAGACGGTGATCATCTTATTTTTGTCAGTGGCCAAGATGAATCAGAACCTCAAGAATGTAATAGAGAAGATACTCCAACTAAAAAAGATGTGTAGTACATGCATAGGAAGTCCATATTTGAATCTCTCTTCCTACGCTTGGATGTGCAAAATCAATCTTACAGCAAATGTACATAGTTTTGTCCCAGGTGAAAACTTCTCGGCGACAATCAGTTTACCCCAGTAAAGTCGTTGTACTGGGGTTAAGGAGATCATGGGGGTTCCTATACCAGCTAATCAGATGGAAGATAACTTTATCTGGGGCCTGCTCCTCATGGTTCACAGTTAAATCAGCAACTTGGATGCAACTCCAAGATACTCATGAATATAGCCGTATTAGGCTGATAAAAAAGCTCTGGAATTCGAACCTCCAACCAAAAATAAAATTCTTTGGTTGGTTATTATTAAGGGGTAGACTAAAAACTAGGGACCGTTTGTAACGAATTGGAGTAACACAGGACAATTCTTATGTTTTTTGTAATGAGGATAATGAAACACTTGATCACCTTTTCGGTTATTGCAGGTTTACCAAGGAGGTTTGGGAGAGAGTGAATCTTAAACCTCCTATATGCTGGGAAGTTGGTTTCTTTAAGGTGTTACATGATTGGTTTCTAGATAACCATTTTGATGCTAACATTTTTGAAAAGCTGATATTGTCTTGTTGGCAGATTTGGAAAGCAAGGAATGAAATGATATTTAGGGGCAAAATCCCAAGCATTAGAGCCACAATGGCTGCAGTGACTAGCCATCTTCAAAATACTTCTTGCTTAACTAATGCTCATCCAATGCCCCAAGGAAATAAAATGGATTAGATGGTTTCCGCCATCTCATGACAGAGTCAAAATTAATTTTGATGGCTCAATTCGAAGTAACTCTGCATCTGGAGGTTTTATTGTAAGAACAGAAACCGGAAAATCTCTCGCTGTAGCATGCTTCAACCTTGGCACCACCACTGTTCCAGTTGCGGAAGCGATTGCCTTACACAATAGCCTCATCTACGCGAAGAATGAAGGCCTCACCAAAATTGAAGTTGAAGGCGATTCTAAGCTGGTGATTGATCCTGTAAATGGAGTTTCAAGTCCTCCTTGGAAGCTACTTAAGCTTGTTCAAGATATTAAAGTTTTGAGTAGTTACTTTGAGTTTGTTAAATTCAAGCATGTCTTTAGGGAAGCCAATTTCGTGGCTAATGCTTTGGTCAATCTCGGTCACAGGGTTGGTAATATGAACATATGGGAGGAGTGTGTTCCTCCAGAGATGACTTCAGCCCTTACATTTGATGTTGTGAACATTTGGTGCGTTAGAGACACATCTATCTAATTATATTTCTTTTCCTATCAAAAAAAAAAAAAGTAAAGTCGTTGTACTAATCTGAACTCTGCCGACAACATTCTAAACGACGGTTGTTATAGAGGTGTCATGGTCAGCCCAAATGTACCATTGCCACGGGCTTGGCAACACTGCTCAACTGAAGTTGTGTAAAGTGTAAACATCTCCAACTTTGTTCCTGCTACGAAATTACATTTTAGATGATTCACTATAATGTACAACCATGTAAAAATTAAAGCAGTAGAACGAGCTACGCCTCGAAATTGTACAACTAGCTTGAGGCTTGAATATCATTTTCCAGATTTTGATGAGACCAACACAATTTACAGCCTTGCGGTTACTATAGGACACTTCTCTCCCAAAAACGTCATTTATGACCACTGTCGGTCAGTTTCCTAGAGCAGGATGACATTTTAATGAATACAAGTGAGACTATCCTTTCCCTTCTCTGCTCCTTTATAATGTTTTTTTTTTTCTTTAGAAAGATGTTCCTTTATAATGTTACTCTTACAGAGCATAAGTATACATCAGGGATGTCAAATTCTGATACATTAAACACTCGAAAGGCAATTTGAAACTCCTCGTCTATCACTACAGTAACTTGAGCATTTTCAGACGCTCTTCATGTTCGGGATCCAACTTTGGTGGGGTATAACAACCATGAAGATCCTCCACTACGTACTCCTGCAAAACGTTGAAATTATAAGAACTCTTTGTTTTCTGAATGATACATTATCCAAAATAGTTTTCAGATTATACGAATTCTTCTAAGTTCATGGAAAACTAATCACTGTGTGCAACTAACCTTTGTGAGTTCCCTTTTGGTCAGGATATGGTAATGTCTCTGCCAGATTCTCTGAATAGCCATAGTAGCAGCCAGGAAACCATAAGCTATGCCAAGAATAGCAAAGATGACAACAAAAACAATAACCAGGGCAAAGCATGCCTCCATAGACGCAGGGAAACAATCCAATATTCCCCATCCATAACAACAGTTCTGGCAGCCAGCCATCCGTGGGTCATTGCTATTGAAGGATGAACAGTGTAGTATAAGCCCAAAAAATCCAAGCAGCACAAAAAGGCAATGACTCCTGGTAACAAGTACATAAAGCAGCAATTCAGTACAAGTCAATAGCTGCAAGAGATTAAGAACAAATGCAAAATCATAACCCTTCTCATACAAAACTACTAGAAACAGAACCTTGACACTGCTGATGAGTAATACAGCTGACAATTAGCTTCCACAGATTCGAGTATTAATAAGGATGAAATGACAAAAGGAAGAGAAGTGCTTGTGCATGAGAGGGTTTGCCATAAGCATTAGGTGGCAGTAGCACAAAGAATAATGGACATTAAGGTCTTCAGAACACAGTTATTGTTGATAGTGCTCAGCAATATCCAAAATATTACTTCAAACACAGGGGTTGTTGTATGTGTATGGAAAGAAACTGATACCTTGATTGTCTTTATTCTTGTCAGAACCCCTACTTCCCCTCAAGATCTACCAGTCTGCCACTTATGATGCAGAATATGAAGTATAACAATTCCTTTAATATGACTATTTCTGATAAATGAGCATTTAGAACATAACAACTCAACCCTGAGTGGTTAATTAGATACTAGAGACTTGTGAGCACCACATTATTGACACATTTCAATGAAGCAAGGAAAACTACACCACATTATTTTTAAATAACAATTTTTAGGTGTAAGAGTTTACCTATGCAATAGTAAAATGGTATAGGGTGCTTTGACAAGATACGATCCCAACCATCACTGAACGAATTCCTGAAGCCACCATTTTTGTCCAGCAGATATGCAAAGCCACCAATTGCGGCAATTACCTGGAAAGTAAAGAAGAATGCTTATCATAAGAATCCAGTATATGAAAGTAATAGATTGATACAATCCAGTATAAACCATTTCATGTAACATAATGCAAAAGACTATCACTTACTGTTTGTACAGCCACAAATACAAGTATAACATCCCTTGCCACAAAAATTCTGAACTTTATTTTACGCCAAGTGCTGTCCTCATACGATTCAACTCGAAGATGAAATTGGGCTTTGCAAGTGGTGCAGTGCGAGAAAGCAAATCCTTCCTAGAAAGAGAAAAAGCAAAGTTCCGGGGGAATTAAGTTCAGGCAATTACAACATTGAATTGCCAGTGAGAAAAGAGTCACAAAATGACATACTCTAAAGAGAAAGGTTAGTTACCTTAACCGAGCGCCAGTGATCAAGACAGGATGTGTGCACAAACTGCTGGGTGCCTTTGCACAAGCACGGCGATATCAACTCATCACCTGTAAAATTACAAAGGTCGAAAGTAAGCAATAAAACTTTTGCATCTGCCTACGAAGCAACGAGTGCTAGAGATACATAACCATTAACCACGGTATACGCGAAACTTCAATCCAACCCTGAATTCAGCTAAACTTAATACCTACAAAGAATCTTATAGCCTCAATAAACATATAAAATATAACCAGAATCACACTCATTTCTGCCCTTATATCTTCGGGGCGAAACATTACATCTTGTTGTATCAAAACATCAACAAGACACAATCTTTCACCAACAAAACAAACACAATAACAACATGATCAGACCAAAATGTGACATCTTTAAAACCCCGAAAAATTCAACCTGCTTCGGAATCGCTTTCGAGGCAAATGCGACAACAAGCAACAGAGGAGCCATTCTCAATGTCTTCATTTCTAATCTCACTGGAGCTCGCCGGAGCCGACGACTCGTCGTCGTCGTCGTGGCTGCTCTGTAGCAGAGGGTCCAAGTCACTAGGATCATCAGGTTCCCGTTCCCCTACTACTACTGGTTCCAGCTGCACTTCCCGATTCATTGATCAAACCCTAAAATCAACCCCCCAAAATCACCAATCAAAACCTTCAAATTATACAGAAATTTCTCACACAACAAAATTGAATTTGAAAACTGAATGGTCAATTAAACTTGATTTTTGTTTTAATTTCAGAAATTAAAAAAGTAGTACCTGGAATTGTGCAGAGAAACGAAGAATGGAGAAAATCGGAGACAGGAGAATTGAGGGAGACGAAGATTAGAGCGATGCTTCCTATACGACGTGCCGTCCGCGCCTTTGTTAATCATTGGCGTATTAATACATCGGGCAAGTAGATGGGCCTTATTGTTGTGGAGGATGTTGGGCCTCTCGACCCGACTCGATCTCCTGGTATCCCGCCAAACTCCTACTCGAGTCAGGTAAATGACGTATTGAGCTCAGAATGATCGGTAATAATTACATTCATGAGTACGCATACATAAATAATTACATTCTTAATTTAGTTTCTTACTCGAGTCCTATTTAGTCTACCTGAATTTGTATCATAAAGATTTATCTGAATCTATATCCTACAGTTTATTCTTTATGATTTACTTATGATTCTATATCCTTTTCTATATATTCTATATCCTATTTATATATTCTTTGAAACTTTTTGAGAAGAGAAGCTTGTCAAGGGAGATTTCTTTAGTTGATTGCAAGCTTAATTAAACGATAATAATATACAGAAAAGGTATGTTCGATTCAATGAAAGGTGGTGATATCCCAAAAGAATTGTTATATAGTTGAAATCCTTTGTCGACTGCCGAGCGCTGAAGCTGCTTGTCAATATGTAAGCTTGTTTCAAAGACTTGGTGCACTCTCATATATATCGAAGCCTTACTTCATTGGCCGCTTTCTGTGGATCCAAAGAGAAAAGCAAACCGCAGTGCTTAATTGGTACTGTAATGAACGAATTTGGTGATGCACTCCTTGCCACAGAACTGGACAGAAGTAGTGTTCACGGCCCAGGAGGGTGTGGTTTTCAAGTTTGACATGCATATATATTGAGCTCAATATGATTCAAAATAACGCTAAAACAGTGTTTTGTATCTGCTTTTTTATTCATTACAGGTTGAGAATTTAGCATTTGAAATGATTCCTGGCATATATGCCTACGAAACTGCTCGCTCTCTGCCATCTACTGATTCTACTCAAGCATGCCCTTCTCCTAGTTCTATTTCAATTACACATCTGCAGCTGCCCTCTAGCATTACATAAATTCTCAGATGGTTCCAGTATTCACAAGCACAAATTGAAGCAGGGCAAAGACTTGTTGAATACGGCGGACCATATATACTAGTCTGGGGTGACTCTGGTCCCTTTGCCTCTAAAGTCTTGGCCTGAGTCTTTGGCCTTTTTGACTGCTTCCTACTAGTCACTTTCAACGGACCCTTGCATGCCTATAATTTCTACGTTCCCAGTTCAATTCCAGACATGATTGATTTGGATCCGGCTCCTCTAAAATGAGGAGCTTGTGAAGTTAGTCTAAGTTCATAAAATCCATACTCTCTATCTAATCTAAGGGTTCTAAGCAACGACACATCACTCTTGGATCAATTTAGGCTAATCCATAGTTAACTTAGGTAAACTGCCATCAACTACGTGCATTGAAAAAAAAAAAAAAAAACATAGGATTTACGTCTGCTGCTAATGCTATACTGCGTTTGCTGTCTTGCTATTTTGCTTCTACGCCGATCGACTTGCTGCACTGTTCTTTTGTTCCTTTGCGCGACTATGGAAATTTTTCTATGGTTACAGCCTACAATTACAATCAGGTTTCTCCTCACACAAAAGAAAGGGTCAAGTTCCTTTGCGTTGCAGACGTAAAACTATGCTCTTTTTTTATTTTTTATGGATGTAGTTAACGGCAGTTTACCCAAGTTAATCATGGGTTAACCTAAATTGATCCAAGAGTGACGTGTCATTACTTAGAACCCTTAAATTAGATAAAGAGAGTAGATTTTATGAACTTAGACTAACTCACAGAGGAGCCGGATCTGATTGGTTTCTCTTCTGCAACAGCTTGGACGTCGACATTGACACAGACATTGGACATTTTGTGGCTCATTTCAAATCCTGGAAATAATAAGCTAGCTTATAATTAAGCTCAGGAAAAAGCTCGAGCTCTATAACCTTCCTATATATATATTTTCCAAGATGAATAATCTCAACCATGTGCTGATGATCATACTAAAGAATAATAATCTCTCAACCAACTCGATTATGATTACGCAAATTAATATCGAATTTGAATTATTTGTTAATATTAAAGAGTTTGAACATCAACGTTTCATGAGTTTGAATTCTATATATGATTACCAAACATAAGTTGACCAGAAGCTTCCAAGGAGGCTGAGGCAGTATCCAGGTAACTTCAGTACGTGAAGGCTTATGAAAAGTATATCATACAAGACTAGAGTGCACGCATCTATTTGTACGTATAGACGAAAATATGAAAATGACATAATCTGCTTCTTTGTTGAAGATGAAAATTCTCTATCTGTAGTACAAGTGCCAATTCCAAAAGCATTTCTAGAATGTGTAATTACATATTACATTGACAAAAAAAAACTCACACATTTTCACCGCCATGGATCGGCTCCCAGCTAGCCATCTTCTGCCGATGAATATATGATACACAGTCCAAACCCAATAAATCACACCCTGCATACAATACATATATATGAAAAAATCGAATATTTGATCATATTAGGTGAGACTCAATGAAGGTGAGGGGATCAATCAATTAAATAAGCTTACTGTTGGAACTCAATGTTGACGGAAGTAGCCGATGAGTCGGCAATAGCAGCGAAAGCCGTCTGCGACAACACCATGGTGTTGCCAGCAGCAGACGGCTGCGAAGTAACGCTGGCAGCATACTCCACAATCCTGATCTGAATGGTCTTGTCCGGAACACACGTCCCCGTTTGAGCTGCGCTAATGCATCTCACCAAGTACTGCCTCCCACATGACGCTCCATTGTCCCATATTCCATCTCCGGCCGCCGCAAACAAGTTACTCGACGGAAACTGTGACGAGTCGCTTCCATAACAGTCGGTGGCTAAAAGGGAACAATACTTGTGATAAGGGTAATGTCAATAAGAACATAAATGGTTCATGAAGATAGGTTACTCACGGAGATATGGGGGAGCATACTGAGCAGCAGTGCCAACGTCGGCGTTTGATGTTTGGAAAAGCTGTGGAAATGAGAGGACGAGGAGTAATGAAAGGAATGGCAAATATTGTGGATGAGTTGTGATCATCTTTTTCTCTGCAGAAAAGGGTGTTTGAGATTTGGAAGATAAGCTCTGGGGATGGATGGAGATTTTTGTATTCTATATTATTCCAAGTCAATGAAAATTGGGTATCATTTTTATCTAGAACTGACGGCTCGGCCAACTCATAACGCGGGTTCGGTAAGCCACATGGTATGAACTCATCTAGAACTCTATCTAACACGTTTACTTTTTGTTTCTGGTGTCGTAGACTATTGTAACGTTCGACTCACAAAAGAATAATTGTTATTGGTATCCGTTACCTAAGCAAGAAAGGTCTGAAAATCTAGATCAGATGATCTAATCAATGAGTTGGTATCCATTACTTATGCAGGAAATGTCTGAAGATCTAGATCAGATGATCTAATTCGCTGATGCTTTGCTTCCTATCAGGGTCACAGTTATATAATTACAATATAAACTGCAAAATTCAATGATCCTCCACCGAATCAATATGACTTTTGCAGTTCATAATTCAATTCCTTCTCCATTCAAACCGGATCACATTTGACATTTCTCAATGATTGCTGTATCCAGAAGTTCACCTGAGGAGGAAAGTGAATTTGAAGCTTAATAGATGGTGTAGACATACACAAGTCTAGTAAACACTGAAATTTGTACCAAAAGGATCCCAGACAAACAAAGGAGCTTTGGTGCGTTTACAACAGTTAAAAAACTTGGCAAAGTAAAGCAGTAATAAGCGTCCGCGTAAGAACATATCACTTCCACAACTTGCGCAGGGACATGTTCTTCTCAGTCTCCTTCTTCATAACCTTGGCAACTGCCATCTCAAAGTCTTCTTGGGTTACATGCACTCTCCTCTCCCTCAGTGCAAACATTCCTGCTTCAGTACATACAGCCTGCGAGAAGGAAAACAAGATAACATGGTTAGATCTTATATGTCCAGACAAAATACCAACTTCCTAACGACTCCCCCAGTAAGAAGAAAACACAACATTACCTTCAACTCAGCACCAGATGCGCCATTCATTTTCTCGGCAATCTTCTTCAGGTCTATTCCACGCATTAAATTCATTCTTCTTGAATGGATTTTCAGGATGTCCCAACGAGACTCTTCATTAGGGTTGGGAAATTCAATTTTCCTGTCTATGCGTCCTGGCCTCAGCAGGGCTTGATCCAAAATATCAATACGATTTGTAGCCATCAAAACCTGAGATATAATGGTGGTGGTTAGAATGAAGGATAAAATTAAGAAAGGTGAATGTCATAATTTTCGAAAGCCACATGATGCATTGTGTACCTTGATTTTGTTTGAGGCCTCAAATCCATCCAGTTGATTAAGAAGCTCAAGCATAGTCCGCTGCACCTCACTGTCACCATTGCCACTGCCAGATTCCATACGAGCAGATCCAATACTATCGATTTCATCCATAAAAATGATAGATGGAGCATGTTCCCTGTATGAATGTAGAAGTAAAAAAGTGAGAAAACAGTAGATGACATGATGTGAAGAATGTTAAGGGCTGAAGAGCAGCAAATTATTAATTGATTAAAGATCCTATCCACAAATAATCTTAAAGAAAGGTTGTTATATTTATTTTAGAATGGCCGAGTAAATGGCTATTCTTGATTCTTCTTTGTGGGGCAGGAATGGACATAGATGTAGAGAAACATCCCTAATTCTATCCAGATCAGCATAGATTGATCATACTAGGAGTACTATACAACAAAAATTGCAATAGAAAGCTTATTCAACAAATTAGAGCCCCATTATAAAACTCTGGGATCTACTGTAGTTCATTTAAAAAGCAAACAGAATTCAGAAACCAAGCAGCATATTCACATGCAATGCAAACATATGGAAGAGTAGGATGATTAACAAAAGATCAACACAAACCTGGCCATGACGAAAAGTTCTCTAACCATTCGGGAACCTTCCCCAATGTATTTCTGAACCAACTCTGAACCAGAGACCCTGATGAAAGTACAGTCAGTATGATGAGCCACAGCCCTAGCCAACAAGGTTTTTCCCGTGCCGGGGGGACCATAAAGCAGGACTCCCTGTTGAATCAAACAAAGAGTGCCATAGGATTAGTGACTATGGGTAAGCAAATAATAAAAACAACCAATAAATTGAAAACGTAATTATACCTTTGGCTGAGCTATTCCAAGACTTTCAAACAATTCAGGATGTTTAATTGGAAGTTCAATGACCTGCAAAAATGAACATATATCATTTAGACAAGTTGAAGAATTCCCTGAGTATTATCACATAGAGACAAGCCACACTCGACAAATACAGCTAGCAGAGAATCTAAATTCAAGCCAAATTTGAAACAGACTGACGTTGACCAGTGAATCCTCTTCTTCAAGAAGGAAACAATCTTATCACCTACTAGAAGAGCTCTTAGTTATCTAAATAATGTATATCTATAAGAAGATAAGTAACAGTTGGAATATGAAAACAACTTAATCCTTCTAATAACATATAAACCAAAACGCAGTTCAAAGAAAAGAAAATAAGGCAAAATTGAACTCTGGAAGAGACATGTCAAGATATTGATGCATATGGGATTGTGGATTAAATGAAAAGAAGGGGGAGAAGAATAAGAAAGATAAAGGCAAAACTGAAAAGGGTATGCTGCAAGTTATGTTTAATCTGATCTTTTATATTCAGCCAGACAATTTTTGTAAGAGTGAAGACATGACAAGTAACTAGATATATGAACGAGAGAGATATAGTTAGTTTAGCTTATACCATGAGACCTATACAGGTAGATAACCGGAAATGATAGCCAGGTGGCATAACGGTACAAAAGTAATACAACAAAAACGCAAACTAAAATAGACATAAGTATCATGCAAAGAATCTAAATTCAAGAGTAAGAATGTGCAGAAGAAAACCTCTTTGATTTCTTTAATCTGCTGATCCAGACCACCAATCATATCATATGTAGAATCTGGAACCTTCTCCACTTTCATCAGATTGACGAGAGGATCAACTTTGCTTGGCAGTACTAAATGAAGAACATAGCTGTCATTGCGGAGAGCCACACGAGTAGATGGTGTGATCTTTGTAATATCAATGTTCTTATCGATATCAACCACGTATTTCCCTTCGGGATGAACCTGAAAACAAAGCAGGTCAAAAATTACTCTTATCGAATTGCAGAAAGACAGAGAAAACTACTTCGCTGTTTGTAAATTCAAACAGCCACACAGCCACTTACCTTAACCAAAACTTGTTCTTTCCCATGACGTTGACAACCTCACCAACATAGGACCCAGGCTCCTGAAGAAGCTGCAGTTCTTCCCTGAGCATTCTCACTGTTCAAAACACATAAACAATCAATCCAATAACTCAGTTAAGTAACACACTAACATACCAAATTAAGCAAATCTATATAAACAAAGATCCCAAAAGGTACAACATCTTCTAGAATAACTCTAGCTCACTTGTTTTCTCATCTTGTTCACCAAGATTTACACTTTACCCCAAAAATCAAATCTTTGCCCTAATTTTATCCCAATGGAAAGCAAAAGCCAGCACCTTTTCAGATTCAATCAACAATTCCTAAGAACCCCATCAAACTATATCAGCTAGCCCTAAACCCAAACTAAACTAAACCTAAAATTACCCTAAATTGAGAACCCAGTACCAATCGGAACAAACCCTAACCGGTCCAATTGAAATTCCCATAACCAATTACTAGGGTTAGGGATTCGAAAATTTGAATTCCCAATTGGAATTAGAGCCTCACCTCTGGAATTGAGCTCGTTACGCTGAGCCTCGAGTCGATTGAGATTGTGGGTCTTCTGGCGGACCTGGAGCTGGAGCTCGTGAATGTGTTGGAGGTAGTACGGCCGGAGCCCGTCGCCGAGTTTGGAGGCGGCGAGCTTCGACGAGCAGGTCTCCTCCGGCACGGCATCGACGGGCTTGGTCTCGGCGGCGACTGCAGCCATCGTGATCAAGCAAAGCCCTAAACTTGGGAATCGGAATCTGTGAGATTGGAGGAGTTTGAGAGAAGAGAGATGTCGTGTGTGTCGTTTGAGTTGGAAAACAAAAGTGAGGGGATTGTGTGTTTTATGGGGGAGGGTTTCTTTTTGGTTAAGTTAGCTTTGTAAGGGTAGGAGATGGATTAAAAGAATAATGGACATATATATTAGGATTTACTGCAAAGTTAGGAATTTATTTTCTTTTATTGAAATTGATTTGCTATTTTTCTTGTGAATATTTTTCATCTTTAACGGAAGATGCAAACATGGAATCCTTGTTGTGAGGTTAGTGACACTATGTGAGATGCGAGTAGGAACGAGATTACTAGTCGATCGGGTTTAAGGTGATGGTTTCATATGTGTCATCTTAGATCATGACTAAGAGACATCATCATTTTTAGCATTCATGACTCTTTAATCACATATGGCTTGAATATGTGAAGAATTAGACACATTTTATAGTGTATCGACATCAGAGTAAAACTCTTACATATTAAATTGAATTAACAAGTAAAAGCTTTTTGATCAAGAATCATGCTCGTTTTTATTATAATATAAATATACTTCATTTCTCTTTATATAATTCTAATGACTCAAACTCTTATAACAAATTATAATCCAAATCGCTTAAGAAACACACAATTTAGACATCTTTCTCAAAGAATTTAATACGTCACGGTTTTAATCATGCAAACTTTTGACATAAGTTTCATTCTTTTTACATGCTTCACATTAATTGTATGAACAAATACAAACCACAATGAAATTTGAACTTGCGACATTTACAATCTCTATTGTTCCAAGCTCAGTAAGCCAGAATAAAACTAAAAAGACGAAGGAAGTGAACACTCATGTGGGCTGCATTGGACTAGCTAAGAAAGCCCATTGTTCTATAGAAGGAAGGCCGAAGAGTGGAGCCTATATAAGTAAGAGCATTGCCCAAACATGGTCTTTGCGCCTAGCCCTCTGTGTGAGTCTGTTCCTGTTTTTTAACATTTTCTTTTAGATTTCCAAATTAGGTTTTCTCCTCTCTCTCTCTCTCTCTCTCTCTGTAATTAGATTTTGATTCCGCCATTGTTGTTTTGAGGGTTAGGAGGTGTGGATTTGTGTTTCAACTCCTTATTGATTTCGTCTTCCCACCTGTTTCCAAATACCGCCAAAATTTTATATCTCCGCGTAAAAAAAATCCCCAAATTGAGAAGAACAAAAGCTTTGATTTTTAGGGCAATCTAACACAATTAGGGTTAGGGTTTCAATCTCATAAGTACAGATCACGAAAAAGAAAGCATCTTTTCTAGTTTTGGTTTTTGGGTTTTCGATTAGATATGGAGAAGAAGAAGGTGGCTGTTCCTCTGGTTTGCCACGGCCATTCCCGGCCGGTGGTGGATCTGTTTTACAGTCCGGTCACTCCCGATGGCTTCTTCCTCATCAGTGCCAGCAAGGGTATGTGTTCCGATATCGAAAGATTCGATCTTTTTTCATGTGTGTTGGATTGAATTACATGCTTTGGGTAGTTCTATGTTACTATGTACAATGCTGCGTATATGTATGTGTATGATTGGGCTTTTGTTTCGCGATAACTTATGTAGATTGGTTTGAAATCGTAATGGAGGGATGTTTCTACTAGTCTTTGTGATAGTAAGTTATGGTAGATTAAGTAAACTTGCAATGGGATATGTTCTTAGGATATATAGTCCAGCTGTCCAGCTGAAAGGAAATGTTTTGGATCAGTGGTTTATGTCACGTTTAGAAACCTTAGAGCTACTAGAAGTTGAACATTTACTGCACTATCAGTGTACTCAACAGTAGTGATTTTTGGATATTGACGAATAAGGTGTATTGAGTATATGAGGTGTTAAGATCATTGTTGTGTTGTTGCTCTTTAATGGGTTGCGATTGGAAATCTTCTTTAATCTGTGGAAGTTATTTAGATAGAGAACTGATATAGAAGTTTTTGATGCTTGTGTTGTTAGATTCTAGTCCCATGCTGAGAAATGGTGAGACTGGAGATTGGATTGGAACCTTCGAAGGACATAAGGGTGCAGTCTGGAGCTGCTGTTTGGATACTAATGCCCTAAGGGCTGCCACCGCTTCCGCAGATTTCTCTGCGTATGGATTTATCTTTTGATTTCCCAGATTTCTCTGCGAGTTGAAAATGAAAACCTTAATTCTGTTTCTTAAGTATGTTATTTTTGCATGCAGTAAAGTTTGGGATGCGTTAACAGGAGATGTTCTACACTCTTTTGAACATAAGCACATTGTTCGAGCATGTGCGTTTTCAGAGGTAAGCTCCTGTTCTTGACCTAACAGCTCTGTAGAAGTGAAATAAACTTACAGAGTAATCATGCAAACTGTGCTCTTTCCATTTTCTGTAGTGTTATCTGCTTGAAATGTCATGCTAAATGTGATAATGTTGAATATTATGTGTAATCGACTGTATTCAGTGATCGATGTTAAATTCATTTGGAGTAGCTATCTGCCTACCTCTAATTTGAAAATGATTTCTAGTGGTTTATGTGCTATATTAAGAGGGATTCTAATATAGTGGTAGACTTTGAATATTTCTTTGGGGCTTAGTTGTTTGTTACACATCAGCTGCTAAAGTTCATGATATTATTTTGAATCCATCGTAGTTGGTGCAGGTTTTAATTTCAACAGTATATGAGATTTTATGCTGGAGTTCTCCTATATGCCATGCCTTTTCTTATTTTCTTGTATCATAATTCTATTCTCTTGATTTGGTAATAGGATACACACCTTTTGTTAACTGGAGGAGTAGAGAAAGTTATCCGTATATACGACTTGAACAGACCAGATGCCCCTCCAAGAGAAGTGGACAAATCCCCTGGTTCAGTTAGAACCGCTGCATGGCTCCACAGTGATCAGACCATATTAAGTTCTTGCACTGATATGGGCGGTGTCAGGTATACATTTATATGAAAATAGTTGATGTTATGAGGACTCAATTGTTCTATATTAAGTTACACATGTTTCGTACTATAAAGTGACGGGTAGTGATTGACTGATTGGTGAATGTGCAGATTGTGGGATGTAAGAACTGGGAAAATAGTTCAAACACTTGATACCAAGTCATCTGTAACAAGCTCTGAAGTCAGTCAAGATGGTCGATACATCACCACTGCTGATGGGTCTACAGTCAAGTTCTGGGATGCAAATTAGTAAGTTATGAGTTAGAATGTTCAGTATTTTTCAGAGTTTCTGCTCAGTTAGCTTATGACTTTTACTTGCTTTCAGCTTTGGGTTGGTGAAGAGCTACAACATGCCTTGCACAGTAGAATCAGTGTCCCTGGAACCCAAGTTTGGGAATAAGTTCATTGCTGGTGGAGAAGACATGTGGGTTCATGTTTTCGATTTCCATACTGGTGATGAGATCGGTAAGTAAACTATAACAAAATACTTTTCTTATTGAATCTTCTTTGGGGTGGATGCTGTGTGTTAATGTCCTTGGATTTTATGCCGTATTTCCAACGCTGAATCTTTACTTAAGCTATTGTATCTTGATGCAGCCTGCAACAAGGGTCACCACGGTCCAGTGCACTGCGTTCGATTTTCTCCAGGAGGAGAGTCCTACGCCTCTGGGTCCGAAGACGGCACCATCCGAATATGGCAGACAGGCCCTTTGACTAATGAAGAAAGTGAGGCGCAGGCAGCAAATGGAGCTATCGGAAAGGTGAAGCCACCCGTGGAAGAGGTCTCTCGAAAGATTGAGGGCTTCCAAATCTCCGACGAGGGCAAGTCCAAAGAGAAGGAAGAGGCACCGTCAGCAGCCACAGCATCGGTGAATGTGTGACTTTGTTCAGAGAGTGTCTGTCCAGAGAGTGTATTAGCCGTTGCCCGGCACAAGTTCAGATCTATTCGTGGTTAAAGTACTACTTGGGTTACATAGACAGATGGAAACAAATTTTTTGTACAACTTTTAGTTCTCACTTCTGCATTGTTTGAGATATATAGACTATGTTCTTGTTACTGCTTGTTCAGACTACCTTATAAATGGAACTTTTCAGCTTCTTCTGGTTTATATTTCCTTCTAAGAATATGGATCATAACATATCAACAGAGCCTAAAAATCAATCCTTAATTCCTAACTAGCTGACAAAGGAAGAGCAGAATGCCTTGAAATTAGGATTGTAGTCTCATTTGTAACAATCCTATGTGTTCATAATTTAAAGTTGGGCAATTGTCAATTTAGTACTAATTTTAATCATTCGTTGTCTATTCCAATGAAGTTAGGCAATTGTCAATTTAGTACTAATTTTAATCATTCGTTGTCTATTCCAATGATAATATGTTTTATGAGCCTATTTGAATGAAATGAAACTTTTTTATGCTCAAATACTCAATTTTTTACTAAAGTCTATTAGATTATTTTAACAAACTATATTATTTTAGACTGTATTACCCCTATCGCTTAAACATGCATAGAGAGAAAAAACTTGACCAGAACCTCAGACTCTGGTCACTGGCCATCGGACTCCGGTTATCGGAATTTCTCCGGTCACCAATAACTCAGTTACAAACCCAGTAATTCGGATTTACGGTCGTCAGATTCCGGTCACCGGTAACTCGGTTACCGATCCCCAGTAACTCGATTACTGACCCCTAATAACTCATATTTTTCCCAGTCGTCGGATTCCGGTTATCGTAACTCGGTTACTGACGTCTAATAATTAGTTAGTGATGACCTTGAACTATTACCGTATCACAAGTGGTTTTTTAGTATCTTCTAATACCTCAATTACTAATTCTCTTAAAAATAAAATCATTTACATCCCACCAAACTGGCAAACATGGAAGAAGAAATTTATGTCCAGAGCCACTAGCTTTGTGATATCACACACTACGATCACGTATATATATACCCACAAAATGAGCTTCGCATTGGGATATTGTCACCTACATGTTGTAAGTTGTGACTTGTGTGGAACTGGTTCGGCATGACCACGTCCCTCTTTCATACCCTGCCTTCTACTTTGGACACCATCACAAGGCGAAACCAAAAATTTTAATCGAAGGGAGCTAATGTTAGCTTGTGCTGTCAAGTTCATCATTTCATATAAAGCTTAATTTTCTACAACCATGACTTCGATGACTCTATCTCTATGAATGGGTAGCTGTTTTAATTTTTATATATTTGTATTTTGAAGAGATAATTAACTCTGTTTTTGGAGTATTGCTGCAACCAATTTTCTGGGCAAAAGGTTCTTAAACTGCCTTTCCGCTTCAAGTCATTTAGGCCATTTGTTGAGGTGCACTTATTCTAAACTATATTACACATTTTGGAGCTCAGTTTAAACTCATTAGAATGCATACGGCTCTTTTGGTAAACCAAACATTCACAAGTAACAATTTTACGATCGACATTGTCATGTGGTGTTCGGGTCAATAACAACACTGACATGAGACTTGTACTAGAAGATGGATGGATCGGCTTCATTCTCAATTTTCATGCCATATGCATGCAAATGCATTTTAAGGTTGTTAGCCATAGCTAGTACTGTACTACAATAATTGGTATAGCTACCTCATAACAGCAAAGCCACTGTGGAATACATCGTGTTTCCAATTGGGTCAGATTATCAGTCACTATCGAACACGTTTAATCTGCATCTTTCGTCCATTTCCTCACCAATTCAGGAGACTTAACTTGTTTACATCGTTTTGAGAAATTAAAATGTTTCTCTCGCTCGCACATAAAACAAGATCATATCGATCTACTGTAGGAGATGAATATCACATAGTCGATGGATTCATTGAACTATTTGACTATTCGATTTTCATGACACATATGCATGTGGGTCGCTAGTACTTGTACCTTTCTTGGTCTGGCTTGTTAAGCTGTTGTAGACATTTTACTATAAATACCAAAGAAACGGAAGCATTTCAACTCATACTACAGCCACTTAATCAAACCTCTCATATAATTTAGCCACATTGAACTATGTCTCTCACCTCGGTCATTTTAGCTTCTCAATCCCCTCAAACCCTGAATAATGCCGATACTCGACGTTCGGCTAACTACCATCCCAGCATTTGGGGAGATCGGTTTCTGTCTTGTAACAACACTATGGTTCGTACATCCTCGTCATTCGGCATACATCTGTTACATTTTGTTATCTGCATGTCTGAACTTTATTGATGTATTAAGAATTAAATTCAGTTTACCTTCCAAATCTTTGGTGGCAAAATCAGTTCAGTCCTGTAACTTTTTTTAAAATCAATTCGCCCCTTCAACTTTCGTAAACACATCAGTTAAGTCTAATTTTTGAATTCCCTTCGAAATATGACGTCACCAAAGCTGTTGGAACTGACAAGGGAACCTATAATTTCAGACATTTCGTTGAAAATGAGGAGATAAAGCTAAATTATTGGTCCCCTTATCAATTCCAACAGTTTTGGTGACGTCATATTTCGAGGGGAATTCAAAAATTGGACCTAACTGATATGTTTACGAAAGTCGAAGAGGCGAACTGATTTAAAAAAAGTTGCAGGACTGAACTAATTTTGTCACCAAAGATTTGGGGGGTTAAACTGAAATTTTTTCATGTATTAATTTGTTTCCTTAACTGGCTTGTATGTAGGAAACTAACATGCAAGGTGAGCAACAAGTACTCCAACAACTGAAGGAAGAAGTGAAGAGGATGCTGATGGCTCCGCCGGTTGAAACTGGTTTGGGAAAACTGGAGCTGATTGATGACATTCAACGCTTAGGCGTGTCTTACCACTTCGAATACGAGATTGACCAAACTATGCAGCAAATTCACGAAAACCTTAATGGCACCTGTGATGATGATGACCTGCACACTTGTGCTCTTCGTTTTCGCTTGCTAAGGCAGCATGGTTATAATGTTTCTTGTGGTAATTGAGATCCCGACAATCCTATTCATTCATTTTATTTTGTTTTAAATAAGGCTAATTTTGATGCATTGGCATATGAATAATTAAGCAGATATGTTCAACAAGTTCAAAGATTGTGATGGGAAATTCGACGAATCGCTTCACCACGATGTAGCAGGACTCCAAAGCTTGTACGAAGCCACACATCTTAGGGTGCGAGGAGAGGATTTTCTAGAAGAAGCACTAGCCTTCACAACCATACATCTACAGTCGGCAGCAAATCGTTTAAGCCCCCCGCTTTCGAAACAAGTAAGGCATGCCTTGAATCAGCCACTTCGGAAGGGCTTACCGAGGCTAGAAGCGAGGCACTACATGTCTCTTCACCAGGAACTGCATGGATCACGTAACCATGTTTTGCTGAGATTTGCAAAGCTGGATTTCAACCTGCTCCAACAAGTGCATCAGAAAGAACTAAGTGATATTGCAAGGTTGATATTATCTATTACCACATGAAAATTAACGTTACATTTTTTCTCCAATTAATTAGATAAATATGTGTGATCATCACTAATTATGTGATTCATCAGGTGGTGGAAGAAGTTGGACTTTGCTAGCAAGCTTCCTTTTGCAAGAGACAGAGTGATTGAGTGCTACTTCTGGATTTTGGAGTCTACTTTGAACCCAAGTATTTCTTTGCTAGGAGAACCCTTACCAAAGTTATTGCCATGACATCCATTATTGATGACATTTACGATGTGTATGGCACTCTTGAAGAACTAGATCTCTTTACTAGAGCAATTGAGAGGTTTGATATATATTTTTCTTCCCTTATATTATATCCTCATTTATTTCGGACTTAAGCTTCACCACTCACCATCGCCGTTCGTCTTCTTATTTGCAGATGGGACATCTCAGCCATGGATGAACTGCCGGAGTATATGAAAGTCTGTTACGAGGCACTCTTAGATGTCTATGCTGAAGCAGAACAGGGGCTTGCAAGCGAGGGAAAATCATACCGTATCGATTATGCAAAAGAAGCGGTAATTAGTTGATTAAGCCTCAATTTTGCGTTTAGTGTTGTGATTCCAAAGGTTGTTGAAGGTTAAGTAACAGTTGATTTGCTGCATATATGTCATAGATGAAGAGACAAGTTAGGGCATACCATGCTGAAGCCAAATGGTTCCACAACAAGTACACACCAACAATGGACGAATACATGGAAGTAGCCCTTGTCACTTCAGCCTACTCAATGCTATCAACCACATCCTTTGTTGGAATGGGAGATATTGTTACTAAAGACTCTTTCGAGTGGATCTTCAGTGACCCTAAAATGGTAAAGGCTTCAGCAGTAGTTTGCAGACTCATGGATGACATTGTATCCCACAAGGTACTTGAATTTGCTGCAGTAGAAATTATATATCTAAAACACTTCCTCAGCTAATTCTGACCTTAATGTTCTTGGCATGGCTATACAGTTCGAGCAAAAGAGAGGACATGTTGCTTCGGCCGTGGAATGCTACATGACACAATACGGTGCGACAGAAGAAGAAACCATAATCGAATTTCGAAAACAAGTGAGTGATGCATGGAAGGACATAAATGAAGAGTGCCTCCACCCTACCTCTCTCGACATGCCTCTCTTGATGCGAGTTCTGAATCTCACACGCGTGATAGATGTAGTGTACAAGTCTGAAGATGGCTACACTCATGCTGGAACCATACTCAAAGATTTTGTAGCATCTCTACTGGTAGATCCTGTGACTGTATAAGTGAAAACTGGGAACCTTTGTTTTAGTTCTTACAAGATGTTTGAACTTAGTACTGGAGTTGCAGGAGTGTAATGTCAAAAGCAATCCTTGTAATCCCAACCTTTGTACGTTGGGATCTAATATGTGGGTCTTATTTTTTCAGTTGCAACTTTGACAGTTCATCTAATAACGGAAAATAAATTCAAAGTCATTTTCTTTGAATACGAACCTTTGACAGAACAATACGAACTCGAGCTTGTCCACGCTGAAATCCTCCATCGTCCACCTGCAAAACTCGAGTTATTTTTCATGTGTGGACTTATTGTTGTCAGCATGTACTTTTTCTGAGTTTGTCTTGATTAAGTTCATTTGGAAATGGAAAGATAGAATAAGAGATTCCGTGCAAGCATAAGAGCTTACGGACCACCAAAGCATAGTAGGATATGTAGTAATTGGTTTTCAATAAGAACTTAACAAGAGAGAATAGATCGATATGGATCTTAGTAAATAAACAGTAGACCCGGCCGCGCCCTGCTGCGGCCTTTTTTTCTTTGAATTCTAAACATTAAAAATAATCCTCGCATGTATTTTTCAAAAATTTCAGAAACATTTATTTTGATTACATGTCCACAAATCTATAGAATGATAGTGTAATATTCAGACACTACATCATTACAGCCCCCTAAAGAATCGTAACTTTACTACAATATACAACCATATAATACATAACTGGATTATAGTTTGCATATATTACATTGTCAATGGAACAACTACCAAAATGGAACTACCAGAAGAACACTTGACAACAGTATTTGTAGACGTCAGAAGGGGTCCCCCTTCCAATTGTTCAAAAGCATCACTGCTCCAATTCTCCAGACGAATGATAGGCCTAGTGATTGTTTCTGTTTTAGGTGCAGGAGAGTTCTTTCAATAATTCGATTACTTCGGTTACTGGTTCATAAAGAGTTCATTCGAAACTGTGTGTACCTTTGTTTACCTTTCCTATACAAATTTCATCTACTGATATCTGCAGGAAAAACGAACTTGTTAGAATCTAAAATTAAGATTCTCAAAATGACTGGAGAGACTGTACCACAGGTCAATGAAATAGACAACTCAAATCTCATCAAAACCATTTAAATCAAGGCCAGGTTAGTCTCTTCAAAAAGAATTTGATCACTTGTCTTGCTATTTGTTTATATGTTGAAGCAAAATTTACGATTAAGTTACGAATGCTTATCACCCTAAAACATGGTTACTGCCAACACAAACTAACATATTCAAAAGAGCATATCATATGGTAGCTGCACATTAGAATTTGAGGGCTGATCTACTTGTAAATTTCAGTTCACTAAGTATTCAAATCCCTAGTATTTTGGAAAGATACATCTGAAAAGCCAAGAATAAAAACCTATCAAAAAACTTGATAGAAGGAGAGGGCAATGACCTCAAAATAAGGGTAGAATCCCACTCTCACCATTGACTGAACTCTTGGGATAGTAGATTCTCACTGAGCTTTCTACTTTGTGACTGCTACTCCATATCCAACCTCCATTCTGCAAATTCATGAGCGACTTTCATATGTTCTTGCTGCATAGAATAATTGAGTTTATAGTTAAAGAGTGACCAAGAAGTCGATAAGGACAACACAATAATTTTCCAGTGAAAAAAAGGATGTTTACCTTAGCATTTTACTCTCGGAGGGATCCTTTTCCTCCATAATTTGGAGAAGACCTTACCACCAAACCAGCTCAGTTGCCATTAGTTACAGTAACAGAATCACATTCCAATGCTCCCAATTCTAAGCAGATGTTAATGGATAAAAGCAGTCGTCCACCAGCACTGACAAACATGCATACAAATAGAACAAGGGCAAGGAAAAAAAAAAAAAATAGTCAAACACATTCTTAAACTCCCTTCAACAAAATGACCACATTTTCCCCTCAATCAATACCTAAGACCAAAATCATGTAATTTTCTACCGTATGTTATCCCACCACAAAACATAAATCTAAATACCTTGATGTCAATATAAGCTGTTGTTCAATAAATGAGGCTGCAGCTGCCAACCGAAATAGAACCAACCACACAGTAAGTAGCATACCAACAAATACTACAATCACAGGCACACAAATTAAAAATTCATAAAACAGAAATATCCTTCAGGGAACCAAACATGAAATGCAAAGGTCACAAAACAGAGGTCTTAGGATCATTGCCAGAAACAAAAATCATGTAAAAAACAATCACAGAACATAACTTGCAGACAGAATACCAACACATACAACAGATGGATCGCATCTTTTAGGATCCTCAACATGTATAACCCAATTTATCATTACCCAGAAACAAAAAGCGTCACTGCACCGTACCACCACAACAGTTAATAGCTACAAAAAGCTTTAGGTTCTAATAAGCCAATTTTGTTCTCAATAGACAATTAGAACATGACGTCGCTATGCTTTCATAGTTCCAATGCATAAAGTACGCCAGGAGAACATCCCAGCTTGAATTGGCCACATTTGGCGAAGAGAAAAAGCTGCTAGCTTTCTATACACACACACACAACATCAGATTATGCATATAATCGCTTGCCAATCAAAAATTGTAGAAGAAATTTTGCTAAAATTGTAAGGAGGTGTGTATGCCTTGGTATAATAAGGAACCCGACACACTTGACCATAAAGCATAAGCTCACATCAGATTCCAGAAACGCAAACAATCCATTGACAGAACAATTGTTATATAAATGTACAAAGATATCACCCACTGCTGAAAATATAACAACTGAACTTTGGTACTATATTCAATATTTGTATGTACTGGCAGCTTCACATGCATCCCATCTCTTTTCATTTCATTGTTAACCTTTAATTTCCTACAAACCATGAAACCATAACGAAAGCATGGATGGTAGCAAAATAACTTATTGATGAGCACCGAACATCAGAAGCTCACCACGATTTATCTAGCTTATCGAAGAAGTACAAACCTTCCAGATCAGTAATACACACATAGAAGAATAACTCCACAAAATTTCAAGTTAAAACGGATTCTTACATCCTAATCAAACTCGAGTTCAAAACAGCAACACTGAATAACAGACACACAATTTCAGCATAGAGCACTCCACTTCAGAAAATCACTACAAAACGCCTACCCTATCAAATAGTACCAAGCTTTCCAGATCAAGAGTTCACATATGGAAGAAAAAGAGTACAAAGTTTCAGAGCAAATGGAGTCCTAAATCTTGACCAAAATCGGACTCAAAAACAGCTGCACACATAACACGAATACAATTTCAGCACAATACACTTATCTTTAGAAAATCACCATAATTCATCTATATTATCAAATAACACCAAAAATTGCAGACCAAGAGTACCCTCAAGGAAGAATAATGGTGCAAAATTTCAAGCCAAACGGAGTTCTAAATCCTAACCAAAATCGAACCACAACACAGCTTAAAAAATACACTGAACAGAAACTAATCTTTCTATTCTAATCCTTGAGTTTACTCTCTTTTCTAACCCAAAAGTTTCAGACCCTGAGCTATTACCAATATGCAGAGACATACCTCAAGTCTAGAAGACTTCAATGTATTGTCTATAAGCATAAATTCAAGAGGCTTAACCTCAAGTCTAGAAGACTTCAATCTATTGTCGATAAGGATCCAATGCTACTCTGTACAACATGAACTCACACATGTGCTCCATCTTCTCTGCCATACCAAATATCTGCACACAATGATGAACCATCTTGCCACCTACTAAACTCTCGAAAAATACCTTTGTTTCATCAAACACTCATCAACGACCAATTAGACAATATGTCAAATTTAATTGCACCCAAATTCACAGCAATCATAGGTACCAAATAGCCACTAAGAATTTCAACAATAAAATCCCAAAATTTTCCAAATTCCAATATTTGGCAACACTGAATTCCTTTGCATATTCAAACATGTGAACAAAGTACAATGAAGAAAGATGTATGCACTATTCCTTGTCCAACCCATTTTTCCCCGCAGCATAATAGGAAAGCCATGTGCAGTACTTTTTAGTTTGGATAAGTTTATGCTGCACATCAAAATCCTTTTATTTTAGGGAAAATGCCCAAATGCATAAAAATAGAAAAGTTATATCCTAACCTAATAAAAATAAGACTTCATAGCCCATTCCAATTAATGTTAAGGAAAATACAATTATATCCTACTTTATTCAACTACATTATATCTCTGATCTGAAACTCTCTTTCCTCCCCCCCCCCCCTCTCTCTCTCTCATGGCTGCCTCAACGTCGACGACGCCTCAAGAACGAGCACGACGCCCCGGCGAGGAGCCTGACGAGGATCATGGTGTCGAGCCGCCTCCGGCATCTCGGCGGTCGCTGTAGATCAGAGAGTGACAGCTGATCGCTTTGATTTGCTTCGATCTACTTCGTTGTAGATCAACGATCCGCCACCACCGTCCCCATCGACTCCGACAGTGAAGTTTCCGGCCACTCAATGACTCCATGTAGCGCCAGTAAGTGAGATCATATGCTTAGTATCTGTGTTAGTTACATTTGTAAGTACTCCAAAAGTACTTGTTATTGAGTTGTGGAACTGCAGCAGATAGCCGATGTTTTCGAAAAGGAGAAGGGACAGGAGAAGCAGATAAAAGCCGGTCTAGAGTCTGCGGAGACTGACTTTTAGAAGGTATGATTATGCCATTCTCAGATTTTAACAGCCTTACGTGACTTGTGTTTTGGTCCGAAGAGTCTAACTTGTATTATTGTTGAAGGAGGATGGTGGCAGAAGAGGTGGGGATAATGATGCACTGCAATGTGAAGTACTCCAATTTGAGACACAAGAGCTGGATGTATTCTTGGTAAGCTGAATTTATACTTACTAAGTTGGTAAATGTATAATTTGGCTCCACATATACATGAGTATATACTATGCTTACACAATATGTGGGTCTCTATGTGCAGGAACATTCTACCTTGTAGACTTAGCTTCAGAATTTCAAACTAGTTGATACAGATAACACTGGAACTTTCAACATCTGTATGAATTGTCTTTCTTAAAAGTGTGATTTTATTACAATGGTAACTTTATCATTAAAAGTAACGGCTTGTGGTCTGTAACTTGATTATTGTGGTCTGTAACGGTTATTGTGGTCTGTAACTTGATTATTAAGGATTGATAAGTGATTATTGAGGTCAGTAAGTTGTTATTTGAGGTTTGTAATCTGATTATTAAGGGCCAGTAAGTGATTATTAGGTGCTAGTAAGCAATTATTTGATGTCAGTAACTGATTATTGGGGGTCAGTAACCAAGTTATTAGGGGTCAGTAACTGATTATTGGGGTCAGTAATCGAGTTACCGGTGATCGGAGAAAATTTAAGTTACTAGGGGTCAGTAATTGATTATTGAGGTCAGTAACTGATTATTGGGGGTCAGTAACCGAGTTACCGGTGACCGAAGTCCGGCGGCGGTGACCAGAGTTCGGCGGCCGGTGACCAGAGTCCGGCAGCCGATGACCAGAGTTCGGCAGCCGATGACTGGAGTCCGGTAAGTTTCCGGCCAATTATTCTCTCTCTATGCATGTTTAAGGGGTGAGGGTAAAATAGTCTTAAAATAGTATGGTTTGTTAAGACTTTAGTAAAGATTTGTGCATTTGGGCATAAAGATTTATGCATTTGGGCATAAAAAAAGATACTTTATATTGAAATGGGTTAATAAAAAAAATTATCATTGGAATGGGAAATGAGGGGTTTAAATTAGTACTAAATGGACATTTTTCCTTTATTTTAAGGATCCTCTTCATTGATGCAACGAAAAATAGTATTATGTTAAATCCTAATTGGACTAATTGGATACGGTCAACTTAACCTTTTGGATCAGAATACAAATAGACATGCATGCTCATCTGCGGGAGAGTTTTTAAGGGACAAAAAGGACAAGTCATCTGTGACCTTTGGATTTAAATGAAGTTGATCTGAGGGCTGAAATAAACTTTACCCAATTAATGAGTCCACACTCAATAACTACCCATTTTTATCCTCTGTTCTCCTATCTCTCTCTGTTGAGAAACCCAGGCGACCCTTACAGCTCCTCCAACCTCCACTCCAGATTTCAACCCACCTCCGCCGTCAACGATCTCCACTCCAACCCCACCTTGCCGCAATTTCTTTACTCTTTTTTTTCTAGTTAAAAGCAGCAGCCTTTGAACTGTTTTGCTTTTGAATTCTTATTCTTGGATGGATCGTGGATGATGGGATTGATGGGTTGAGTTAAGTTGGATCCAATCATTTACAGTTGAGTTCTTTTTCTTTACCTCAATTAAACATTATGAATAATAAGATTCTTGGTAATTTGATTTTGATTCAGGGTGCGAAAAATTCCATACGATTTCTGGGTTGAATCCCAAATTCATTATTTTCTAATTTAAGAATATATATCCCCTAATATTATTGCTTTTCTATTGTGCAAAATGTGGTCTGGTCTTTTTGGGTTTCTTCGGTAATGATCTAAAAATTCTCGACCCTCAAGATTGACTAGAACTACGTCGTTGCTCTTCGTCGGAGCTGTGGTGGTGGTGATGTTCTCGCCTGGGTTTCTCAACTATACGGGGAGAGAGAGAGGAGAACAAAGAATGAAGATGGGTGAGTTATCAAGTGTGGACTCATTAGTTGGGTAAAGTTTCTTAGCCCTCAGATCAATTTCTTTTAAATCCAAAAGTCACGGATGATCTGTCCCTTTTTGTCCCTTAAAAACTGTCCTGGGTGAGCAGGTCTGTACAAATAGAACACAAAAATACCATGGGTCGGTGGTATTGTAAATTGAAAGAAAATAGAGGGGTATATAAGTCAAAGTGGGGGTGAATAAGTACCCATTGTTTCCCTCTATCCAAACCATTATTTTGTGAGAGTTGGGGTTTTTTCTCTCTCTAAAAATATCTGGTTTTCTCTCTCTAGAGAGGTCTCTGTAAATCGTCGAATCAAAAAGATCAAATCTTTGGGTTTAGTTTAGTTTTTTCGCGGGAAGAGATGTCAGGTAAAGGCGCCAAGGGTTTGATTCATGGCAAAGGAGCCAGCAACAACAAAGATAAGGACAAGAAGAAACCCACTTCCCGATCCTCACGAGCTGGCCTTCAGGTGATTACTTTTGCTTCTTTGTTCTTGTTTTTTCTTGATTTTGGGATTTTAGGGTTTCGAATTTGATTGTTGGGGTTGAGTTTGGGGGTTTTAATTTGGTAAAGATTGGAACTTTTTTTGGTTTTGGTATTGGGTTTTGGTTTGTTTTGGTGATGAGAAAGCGAATTAGAATACCCACATGGGTTTGGGAACTTAAAAGATTTAGTTTTTACGGATGAATAATAGTTGTTGAATTGAGAGTTGATTCGGATCGTTTTGGAAGGGCATGATTTTGTGTTTTTTCTTAAACCATGTTTGTTAGGAGAACCATAATCCGATTGAAGAGTTTGAACTTGATAGAGATTTGGATAGATAGATACATTGGAGGGGTGAATTTTGAAGTTTGAAGTGTCTAGCTCCTCTGGAACATGCTCTATTCTAGATTGTGTTTACATTATGAATTTTCAGGGTATAACTGTTTCGATAAGATTGTGAATGTCTAGAAGACTAGAATAGACTTTGCTTGCTCTGTGTCTTGGTAAACATGATTGAGTCTTCCTACTCATAGTAACAGTTTCAAGTTTCTAAAAGTCCTACCTGAATCTGTTAGAGAAGTACCATATGTATGATTATATTTTTCTCTCTTGGTTACAGCTATACAATAGAAATAATTTTGGTATATGATGTTGATTACATAAGTTGTTGGAATGATGATAAACCTACTTATTTATATGATGTTAGAGACGGAGGATCCTAATTAGATACCTGCAATCTCCCAATTCAGATTAACTTTCATGAATAGACTCTCTAGTGGTGATGGAACGTCTGCTCATGAAGGGTTTGAATGTAAGACCAATAGTTAGCTGAATCCATAACTCAAGCCTCTAGGAACACTGTTAATTAGAAAGTAGAAACTTCTTAAGACTTTCATTTAAAAACATAGCTTCAGCCGTATGTTATGAACTTCCAAAGTGTTTCTCTGTCTCACTGTTTGTCCATTATTTTCAAGTCAGTTTATGGACTATACTAGAGTTGTTGAATTTCTGCCATCTACTAATTCTGTGGTGACAAATTTCTAGTTCCCAGTGGGTCGTATCCACCGTCTCCTGAAGCAAAGGACCACAGCTAATGGGAGAGTGGGAGCGACTGCTGCAGTTTATTCTGCAGCTATCTTGGAGTATCTAACTGCTGAAGTTTTAGAGTTGGCAGGCAATGCCAGCAAAGATCTGAAGGTGAAGCGTATCACTCCCAGGCATTTGCAGCTTGCAATCCGTGGTGACGAAGAACTTGATACTCTGATAAAAGGTACCATTGCTGGTGGAGGTGTCATCCCTCACATTCACAAGTCACTTATCAACAAGTCCACCAAAGAGTAATGATGAGGGCCAAAATTCTATCGAGGAGACTCTCCTTTGTGACTTAGGATCATGTGTTTTAGTAATTCGTTATTTTGCTAGTTTTCATGTCTGATAGTATTTGTAATGGATAATGGGATTGGGATCAGAAACTCTTCTTTTTTATTATTAATCTAGGCTTACTCTAGGAACCCTGTCATAATGTCGTATTGCATCCCTGGTATTAAGGCGTGTTTGAGCTACAATTGTTGTTTTTCTACCATTCTATTTTACATGAATTCAGTTGGTGATGACATAACTGCTCTCAATCGAAGATGCGGTTCTTTTTATGCTGCAAGGTGAAAGGTCTATCTTCATGTTATTGACATGTGTTTACTCTCGAGTAGTTTCCATGAATCAGCAACAGCAGAGTCATCTGTGAAGGAAGATGGGAACAGGTTTTAGTGCCAACAACCGATTCCATGGTATAAATCCCGAAGTAGAGATCTGAAAGGCTCGAATTCAATTGAATACTCATAGATTCATGTCCTCAATATTCACTGCACATTCCTATTAATCAATACTGATAAACAACCATTAGCATTAGTAAATAAGTGAAAAGTTTCCTGCACTCCAACCTAAAACCACCAAATAATCTGCGCTAAAAGCAATGAAAGTCCTTCCTAGAACCTTAAACATGGAAAAGAAAGAAAACCAATTCTAAACTTCTCATTAAGAAAAAATATCTAGCAAAAGCCACAAAATGGTAGTGGCGTAAGAATGGGGACGACCAACTTTGAAATTTAGAAGGTTGTCACTCTTGGAACATCGACTGGGAACTGATCAATTTCAGCCATCCACGGGCTCTTTTCCTTGGCAGGATCTATAGTCTTGAGAGCTTTCCACACAGCACTATTACACTTGAATCCCGACCCAAAAGCTATCTGCCATGTTCTATCTCCTTTCTTAATCCTTCCCTTTGCTTCTGTGTAAGCTAACTCATACCAGAGAGAACTGCTTGAGGTGTTTCCAAATCGGTATAGTGTCATCCTTGATGGCTCCATATGCCAATCAGACAGATGCAAGTTCTTCTCCAATTCATCCAACACGGCTCGTCCTCCAGCATGAATGCAGAAATGGTCAAAAGCAAGTCTGAAATCTGGGATGTAAGGTTTGATCTTCATTTTGAACAGTTTCCTACCCACCAATGTAGCAAAGAAAAGCAGCTGCTCGGACATTGGAAGAACAAGAGGCCCCAATGTGGTGATATTGGTCTTCAAAGCATCACCTGCTACAGCCATCAGGTCCTTCGATAGTGTGACACCAACATGCCCAGCATCATCTTCTTCTTGAGTAACACAGCTAAAGCACTTGTCATCAGCCCCCTTGTGCGTGCGGACAGTATGGACTAATCGGTACTTGGACCTCCTTCTGTCTGAGTTTTTGTTTGAAAGAAGTATAGCAGCCCCTCCCATCCGGAATAAGCAATTTGAAACAAGCTTTGAACGATCATTGCCAAAGTACCAGTTCAATGTAATGTTCTCCATGCTGATAACCAGCGCATAAGAGTTAGGATGCACCTGAAGAAGCTTTTGAGCAAGATCAATTGAGATGAGCCCCGCGCTACATCCCATTCCACCAAGATTGTAGCTGACTATATTCCCTCGAAGCTGGTAATGGTTGATAACCATGGCAGAAAGAGATGGAGTTGGATTGAACAAGCTGCAGTTGACAATCAAGATTCCTATGTCCTTGGGATTTACAGATGTCTTGGCAAAAAGCTCGTCAATGGCACCATACATCACTGCCTCAGCTTCTTTCCTGGCTTCTTTCATTGACGGATTTGGGGGAATGTTAAGTACAGCCTCTGGAAGGTATGTTGAATCACCAAGGCCGGATCTCTCAAGGATCCTTCTCTGGAACTGTAGATTATCTTCTGTGAATGTACCAGTCATTGTAGATTGATCCATGAAGATCTTTTTTGTGCATTTTCGAGTTTCTTCTGGCTTGTAACAAGAAAAGTTAACAAGGTACACAGGGCGAGGGCGGGTAAGAAAGTATACAGTGGATAGGAACACCAGGAGGGTCGAGCAGATGATCACCGAAATCAGGTTGTATTGGAGATGCTCCCATAGATCATATAGATCTTGGAACGAAAATGTGGAGAGCTGGGCAGCAATAACAATGACAAGAGGGGAAAGGAAAAGGTACATTCCATGGGTGATGAGAATATGGTAACCAAGCTTCACATATTTTAGCTTAATGGATTTTTTGAAGTCGGGGAGGTTCCTATTGTTTGAGGGTCTAGATGATGGTGGGATCAATGGTGTATCTGGTTTTGGTTCCGCCATATTTCCCTGATAAACATACCACACCTCTAATCAGATCAAATGCACAACAAAATCATAAACCAATGTATTAATAGAAAATTCTAATCACAGAAGATGAACTACCAGAGACTAAAAAATAAATTAGTAAAAAGTGGTTTTCCAGAACATAAAGGCAAATTCCAATAGCTTTTCAATTGGCATCCAACCAGAAATGACTCTTGGAAAGCCAATGGAGCTTTTCAAAAAAGAAGGTTGTCTATTATTTACAGCTACATATCCACTGAGATAATGAAAAGGCAGAAAGAACACCTAATGGTCCCAATCCAAGCACCAATTCAAAAATGGTGGAACAGAACAAAAGCTCCACACTTTGATCCTTACAAGTTGGAGCTAAACACAATCCAAACACAACCACAGACACTTCTTTCCAACAAATCAGCAGATTAACAAACAATGCTACACAACCCTTACAAACACTCACACAAAGAACCAAACTTTTTCACAGAAACCATACAAATTCACACATCCAAGAACCGATCAAACCTCCCAAGATACAAAACAGAACGTTCTAGAAAAAAGCGGCAAGCTTTGATAATGAGGCAAAACCCAGATCGAAAAGACTGACCTTGGTTGCCGAAACCCACCACCAGATCTCACAGGAATGTCGTCGTCGCCAGCCAAAGACAACCAGAGAGAGAAACAGGGCAAAAGGGAATATGGGAGAGGTTCAAAGTTTGAAGTGAGATTATATTAGAGCTAAAAATAGGGAGAGAGAGAGAGAGAGAGAGAGAGAGAGAGAGAGGTGAAGAGGGTTTTTAAAATAAGAAGGATACAACTCAAACCATGAAAGCGGCGATGTGTACGGCACGCGTGGTGCTTCGGCGTTTACAAAGCCGGCGCCAGCAGCTTGACCTTTGACTTTTCTGAACTCTCTGGCTCTCTATTTATCACGCTCTCCGAACTCGGTTTGTCTGTGTTTCTCTGAATATTCTCTGTCTTTCAAGAGATTGTTGTGATTCATGTGAACTTGCGTGTGCGTTATGAGTTGGCAAATGCATTTGTAATTTTGGGTTTTAGATATTTTCTTTCTTCTATTTTGTGTGTGTTTTCATTTCTTTTTTCCTCGTTTAAGAGGTTGAGAATAAGATGTATACCAAAAAGACATCAACTTCCAAGTCTACAAGTACATGAATCATGTGCCAATATTTATGTGGTTGCATTAGCTTTCAGGCTCTCTATGGATTGTGAATCGTAATTTTCTCCTATGTGGTTAGCTATTTGGATAATTTCACTTGGTTTTAAGTAGTTATATAGTTACTTCTCACAGTTTTTTGTTTCATGAAGAGTTCGAAAATGTACCATAATTTCATGTCTAGACCCGTTTGGAGATTTACTACTATGAAACTCGTATACATCTAAAGTACGGAAAAATAAAATTTAGAAAGAAAAGAAAACACCCTCTTGCCTCTGGTTTATGTGGAAATAATACCTCAAATATTCTTTCCCTTTAATTTTGCTTTTCAAAATCAAGGTGACATTACAAATGGCATGATGATTGGAAAAGAAAATGTCAAATTATTCCCTCTTTGAATACGATAAGTGAGATTGAAGAAGAGTGTAGTGAAATACAACAAAATCGAGCCGCCCATTACAGTTAAGGAGCCGTCAAGAACAAAGCCAGAAGGCTTATATTATATTTGACTGGTATACAATTCGGTGAATTGGTAATGTTGTATAGGGCAGGCAATTTTGAGGAGGGACCAAGCACGAGGTTGATGACCAGTTGTTCACATGGATATAAAGGTTACAACTCTGTCACTGTCCCTAGTCAGCTGCGCTGGCTCCACATGCTAAGCTGTTCTTCAACTCAATCCATGAGCTATATCATCTTCTAATAACAGAAACAACAAACCAACTTCAATAATGAAGAAATTTCCAAGTTTGTTTGTTTGTTTAGCGATTTGACAAACTGTTTTATGAGGAAATGGTGAGGGTGAGATGGAATCTGGGAGAGTTGAAAAGGAAATGTTGCCAACAAATTTATCTTGTGGGGTTAAGTTGGCATCAATCATCAAGCATATTCCATCTTTGATCAAACTTGGTTAAAGACTTAAAGAAAAGCAAACTCTAATAAAGGAAAAGAAATCTTACAGTACTTTCAAAAAAAAGAAAGAAAAAAAAAAGGAAATCTTACAGTAGTAACTTGCTGTTGGAGAACAATGATATGAGGGAAAGTTAGTTGAACAATAGGCAATGTTGAACATGCTACTCCAATGTGAATTCCTCCAGCCATATCAGCACTTCATTTCTCTAAAATGCAGTCAGCACCAAAACAACACAAAAGATCAACCGTTAGAGTGAAGAAAGCAAGATTCGGTAGGATTTGGCAAAAAGAGGACTAACAGTACAAATAAAAGCTTAATGATCAAGATTACTTGCTACTGGTTTTGCTTTGTCTAGAAGGCAGTAGAAGTAACAGCTACCAAGATTACTACAACTAGGGCTAGTAATCAGGCCAAAGTCGAGTTCAACTTTTCTTGAAAGAGGGTTGCTTGCAGTACTCATAGACCTTCAACGTGTGAAAGGGTAGATATATATCTTGTAACTTATTAGATGAAGTTTCAAACTTTCAACAGTTGAAATTTTCTTAGTTGAGGTTTTCTTGAAAAAAGGTTTTCTTGCAGTTATTTCAGAGCTTCAATGTCAAAGGTGAAAGGTGAAAGGTAGCTAGATATCTTCCAACTTCTTGGATGAAGTTCCTATAGTTGGAATTTTCTTTGGTGAAGAATTTTCCATCTTGAAGTTTTCTTTGATGAAGTTTTCTCCATATATCATAGAAAATTACAGATATATAAGAACACATTATAAGACTGATCACTGATGTTACATACCATTATAAAGCTCCAAGTTCGGCCAGGGTCATTGTAACGAGCAAGCATACACCCGGCCTTAGGTTTGAGACCATCTCTGATAAGACTAGCACGCAGCAATTTCTCCTTTTCACGAACAACATCTTCAGTAGGCTTCCCACTAAACTTGATAACAGCAGCAATGCCTTCTTCCATTTTTTTCAAGCTAATTGTTTCTGCATTAGGATCTGGTAAACTGGCCACATCACATTTTTCTTATTAATATATAACTCTTCACAAGGACAAATGTAAGTACGAATGTACGATATATATCTAACATCTATTAATTATCCACCTGCTTAAATCCTTGTCAAGTGGAAGACATACTTTGATGGATACTTTGGAAAATTCAGCATCAGATGCCTCAGTGAACACCGGAGTTGTCATTGGTATCTTTTCCATTTTTGAGTTCTTTCCAAAGATGTACCTAAGCATATCCCATTTCCATATCATAAAGAAAATATATTTATAGCACATGATTAGCTAAGCTGTAATGCAAGCACTCACCCAGTAACATCATTGAAACCAGCTGATCCAGACAGCTTGTCTACACTTCCTTCTACCACTATAAAAGGGGAGTACTTTCTTACCTGTATCAACCAACAAAACAGTAAAACCATCCAATCAAATAGAGTTACAGAAGAAAACAAAAACCTTCAAATGTAATGCATTTCTATCATGATTCATCAACTTTAGAGAATGAAGTCTAAAAGCCCAACTTTTAATGAATGCAACATTAGCCATTCATCAAGGATAACACACCTCATAATTTGCTGTTCTCTTTAGTATGTCATATTTTGGTGTTTCCAAGTCTGGAGTTTTGTAAATCCTCAGCTGCAGGGTTTTACATACAAGAAGAGACTAAGGCAAGAAAGAATCTTTATACATGATAATGGAAAGTGTATAATGAGTCTGCCAATACCTGCTTGAATACATCTAATAAACCTTCTACAGAAAAATAGTCATTCTTCTTAATGGAATCCCAGAAGTCCTACATGTACATTACAGCAGATAAATGAACAATTTTAGAAATTACGCTGTATCATCTACATTGTTCTATAAAGAGTCATGAGGTGAATGATTGTTACCACATGGCTGCAGAACTTCCCAGTTTCGGGGTTGATTCCCATAACAGAAGTACCAGTGAAGATCAATTCTGGTTTCCAAGGCAGAGGGACGAACTTCATAACCATAGTCCACCTTGTAGTGATTTCATATGGTCCTGACTATATAGCATCTTAATCAGTAACTTAAGACAGTCCCACTCCAATTTCAAGTGAACATCCACATGAATATGCACAGATTGAAAACTTCAAACTAATAGTTTGAGTCTGCACTCAAATTTTATTTCCTCAGTTCATCAGACAACAATAGAAGTATAGGTACTCATATTCAACATAGTCATATTAACCTCATCCAACATATATATGCAGCTATGCATCATCCAAAATTCTTATTTACATCATTTCATTCTATGAAAATCATTGAACTACACCCATTTAAATTCTTATATTTAATTACTCAATGCCTAAAATTCCCAATATTCTAGTAGTTAATCTAATGAGGAAAGAACACAGGTCCTTGAAACAGTTACCTGTTTAACCCAGTGCAACTGGAACTTGGGAGTGAAGACTGTCTTCAAGAAGGCAATGTTCAACAAATAGCCAGTTATTGAATCATGCTTGGTGATTGGATCCCTGAACTTCACACGTTCATCATACGCCGTCCGATCAATTCCTTGATCATCAAACAAGTGAACTAAATCCTGGTACAGAAAATCGACCACCCTTTCCATGTCGACGGTTGATTTTGGCGGGCTTTGGTCTACTAAGCTAAGTCTAACAGCCCACTTTGAGTAGTTTTGCGTTGTTTGAAGCCCCAAGTGTTTGTGTTTCAAGGCTTTGGAACGTGGATGGCATGGTAGTTTATTCGGTTTGGTGGTGCTCAGCCGCCGTAAACTGACGCACACGGCAGGGATGGGCCTGAAAACTTGGTCGGAAAGCTGTGTGCTAGCCATTTGGTGGTTGTGGTGGGCGTGTGACTGTGTTGGCTTGGTGCGTGACCTACTATGAAACAACTTAGTCACAAGTATTGATTGGTTCGTGTTCATTTCTGAAATTAGTGGCTACAATTTCTTCATGTAAACATAATTGAATAGTAGAACTCGTCGTTTGTAAATACCTTATGAAAATGATAAGGAGAAACACATCATTGTCCTGCAGATATGACTTTAAGCTAAATCCTCCACTCTATGCATGGTAGAGACTAGCACAGTGTTGCAGCACAATTTCACACTGATGAGAAATCCCTCTGTATATTTGGCCATCCATGAACTTCAATATCATAACAAATCCAAAACATAAACACGACCATTTCCCATCTCCTAAATCACACATTGTGCCGGAGAAAGATGATATGAACTATGAAGGGCAGGTTGGTTGAACAATAGACAATGTTGAACATGCTACGTACTCCAATGAGAATTCCTCCTGCCGTAAATAAGTTGGATAAGTGAGGGCATCAACGACTTTTTTGTTTTCTAAGAATTAAAATGTAGCTGGCTTAGTACAGAACAAAACCCTCTTGTTTCTTCTGACAGGAATCACAGGATTTAAGGGATACGGCGCTCTCTCAGTCTGACACTCTCAAGACTCCTCTTTCAGTATGTGGGACGACGAGTGCTATGAAGGTAAGTCTCTCTTGACCTCTGCATCCACCTCTAAGCTTTGTTTGTCCATTTCTGATGTCATCAAAAATTGGCTCGAATCTCTCCCGAAAGAACTCATACCCAACATCCTAATCACACTACCTGTCAAATCCCTCATCAGATTCACCTCTGTCTGTAAATCTTGGGAGTCCACCATCAAAAACCAAAATTTATCCACACCCACCTCACCCACACTCTCAATTCCAATGACCAAAACGACACCCGCCTCATTCTCTTCCACAATGTTCATAGTAAAATGTTCTGTCACTATCCTAAGTACAAAGAAGCCTCTTTCTCTCTGCATTATGATAACACTGCTGCTCTTACTGAGTATTGCAAGATTGAGTTTCCAGTAGCTATTAAGGAAGAAGTCAGAAATGATTTTCGTGTTGTGGGTACTTGTGGTTTTGCTGGCTGATGATTTGGAGGATTATGGTTACACCTTTGTTGTATGGAACCCTAGTATAAGAAGGTATGTGACCCTTCCCAAGTCCACTATGAGGTTTTCGACGCAAGGTACGTATGTTGGTCCGGTTGGTCTGGGTTATGATGCTGTTGGTAATGACCAAGGTTGTGAGACTTACCACCCTTTTTAAAAAAGAGAATCCTTGTCGACCTGATAGTTGGCCCACTTCATGTGAGGTTTATTCACTCGCCAAGGGCACTTGGAGCACGGTCAGTCCTCCTCAATGTGTTGTTCTTCAGTACTCCGCTGCTCAGGTTTTCATTAATGGGGTACTTCACTGGATGGCTAAGCATTGCCATTGGATAGACGAGATGGTACATATGGACTCTTTCATTTTGACATTTGATGTGGCTGCTGAGTCATTTGGAGAGATAATGTTGCCCAAGGGCTTAGAGTTAGAGGAGGCACCATTGTCTACATTGTCTGATTCTGGAGATAGAAAATCTATTGCTCTGTTTGTACAGAATAAGGGTTCGGGTGCGTTTTTTCTTGAATATTGGGTAATGAAAGAGTACAGTGAGGAGAAATCATGGACAAAGTTGATGGTTTTCGGTCCACATGATCAGTGGATTAATGTACCCAGGGTATTGTGTTTTAGGAGGAGTGGTGAAGTGATGTTGTTACTTAAGGATGGCCATATAGTTTCACTTGACATTGTGAGTGAAGAATTTAAACATTTAGGAATGTATGGAGGGGGCCTTAGCTCTGTTCACTCTTATGAAGAGAGCCTCGTCTTGCTTGAAAGGAAAGATGCTGTTTCTTACTGAGTCAATGAACAAGTAAGGTGATTGTTTCTGGAACTTACCTTTGCTGATAGTTTCTAATTTTAATGCATATGCTGCTAATTTTATATGATCTATGACGATTGGAGCCACAAAGTTTGATATTGTGTATGCTGATTGCTTTGATTGCTCTGTGCGTCATGTATTATATTTTTTCTTTGCCACAAGTTTGTTGTTCGTGTCTTTCTGGTGTTTCATCAGGAACTTGCTATAAATATTGTTTTAAATGTTTTCCTGTCCTAGCTAATTGTCTTTCTTGTTCTGTTGTTTTGAGAACAGAGACTAGTGACCAAGTTGAATAGAAATCAAGCAAACCAACTTCAGAACAATTCGTTGTACTTTATGTTTGGAAAACAAGACTTAAATGAGGAACTACTCATATCATATCATTGCTTTCTCCGTGTTTTCTATAATATCTGTTTGGTATTACCTTAGACTGTAGTGTGTGGTCTCCAAGGAACTGTTGAGGCTACTGCATTGTATTTGAAATTACATGTTTTTATTTGCTGTTGTTAACTGACCATATTATCTCTGTCGATGATGTGTACTTGTCACTTTGAATCATTCCCAACCGGCCAAATTATCTGGTCGATTGATTATATAGTGTGTTAGTTTTTGATGACTACTTGTTACTTTTAATATGAATACGGCACAAATCATGCTATTTGATTTTCTATTTGCGTAGGCAGCATCATATGAAAGCTGATGAAATGTGGGATACCGAAATTAAGACCAAGTAATAGTTGCAACTTTCTACTCTAATTTCTGTAGATTTTCTTTGTTTATCAATATTTGGATTGAATCTGCATGGTATTATCTTTTTCTTTTCTGGGTTGAATTATCTCCGTTTTACATTACATGCCTTGGCAATCTTGAGCTGATTATCATCCTACATCCTGTCATCAACTGTGAACCACATACTTTCCCTTCACTTCACTCTCTAGTCTCTATGTTGTGTTAATACAAATATCTGAACAAAGCGTTGAAAAGTGTTCTACTACCACTTCCAGTGCGTTCATGCAGCATCCCTTTTGGGACCCATAGCATTTGGGACTCCATTTGTATAATATAACTTGCTGAAGCATTATTCAATTGTGTGCAGGTCAGAAATTGGGACAGATGACTTTCAAGACTGTTTTTTGTAGCTGTGAAGTGCGAGAATCTGTTGCATGGATTTGCAATTTCAGTCGCTCCATCTACCGACTGAACTTTTGAACTGCCTCTATATAGGATAGGTAGTCCCATCTAGTATGGGTATGTAATCCTAACATGACTCGCTTCTAATTTGGATCTTCCATCAGACTTATCAGTAGTTATTAGCATTCTCGTGTATAACAATATTTCAACTGAATAGATTACCCTCTATATTAATCGTTTACTCTCTTGTGGTTTTTCTTAACTGCATCCAAAGCTTGATGCTTACAAGCTTTGGAATATGGAGAATGGCCTAAATTTGTCTTTGCTACTTGTGAATTCTTTCATGCTTGTGTCTTTGCTTTACCACATTCTATTGAAAGGCCCTTTAGACATTGAGAACATGTCAACTTGTGGAACATGATTCACCTTCGATTCATCAGCGATGACACTAAGAAATTGATACCTGGAGAGGAATTTTACAGAGGCTAAGTACAGAAGTCTCTCTCAATGTATGTCTCATGATTATTTGTGCCTAGACTCCATGCTTTCCCTGAATTGATTCCCTCAGAGATGGATGTGAAATTCAAAGAAAGAACCAGTATCATACTCACTCCAAGCTAATTTCTCCAGTCTCTGCTAGACTATCACATTCTTGCAGCACACGACTTCACTGATAAGAAGCGATGAGGCTGTTGTATTGCCAGGTTGGGCTCTTTCATAACGGGCTTGGGTGGTGGTTCAACGGGGCCTTGACTGAAGAGTGAGCCCATATGCATTGCAATTTGCCTTTTCAGCTATGAAACATCATACCCACAGGTTGATTGGTTGGTGTTCCTTTCTGAAAATTAGTGGTAGAAGATCTTTACATCCTTATATATTGTGCAAAAATTATGAAGATAAAATATTTGTTAAAAAAAATGTTCTAAGGGTGCGAGAAACCAAGAATAAGAAAAGTCACTATTTGTAAAACTGCGCACATCTTAGGTCTTTTTTGTTTTAAATAAAAACAGTTTGATCGATAATCTTAAATTAGTATGATACCGTACAATTCTAAAAAAAAGAGATGTAAATTAAAAAATTTGTTCACTTATATCCACCACTAAACTGATGTACGTAGCATTTGTGTAGAAAACTACTATAACGTTACACATGTCCAAACATTTTGATTGTTATATCTACACGTTTGTAAAACTTTGCCAAATTGAAATATGTGTGTGAGCCCAAAGACTAGCTAGCTGTATAAAGTGAAAACGTTTGACATGCATTAGATAAACACATTCTTCCACACTCTTGGCACAAGTCGTCACTGACCAGAAACGAGCCAAGAAGCATCATCCCTCTATATATATGGCCATCCATGAACTTCAACTTCATAACCAAACCAAATCATAAACACCAAAACCTCCCATTTCCCTGATCTCCTAATTCATCAGACTCTTCATTTGATAAGAAAAACCATCCTCCAAAACTTCCAAACAGTCCAAATTAGAAGGATGTCGAAAATGTTTGCCCTTTCAAAGTTCGAGAGTGCCTCAATATCATGGTGGAAAAAGCATGGAGATGGAGACGACGACGGTGATGATGGATACGACTATGCCCCCGCGGCATCAGCATGCATGGAAGGCGACAGTGATGACGACGATTCCGACTATGACTATGCTCCGGCGGCTTCTATGGAAGGCGACGACGACGACGACGATGGTGGTTATGATTATGCTCCAGCTGCATAAGAGCTGTGTAACTAGCAATTCAGTCGAAATTGCTTATATTAATTCTCTTGATATGAGATCGAGTGGCATGTCAAATTGTCAGTCACAGGGTTATTTGCAAACCCCTAAGTATTTTCTGCCGGCCTTTGTAGCTCGTCAGCTGTTATAGGGTATTATGTATCAATTTCTGATCAGTAAACCTCTGAATTATGGTCCTCTAATACTCTAATTTCGTTTTTTGTTTGAAACTCGAAGATGCTAATTAAGTATTTACCTGAGCAAATTAAATGTGGTTTGTGACACTGTTTCCTTTCAATGATCGAAGTCTGCAATAGTTTCAAGCACACAATAAGTCTCATTTCCCTATCTGCAAGTTTGCTTAATTAGTAAACTTGCGTTATAATTAAGGAAATAGAAATAGGATACTTTACATTGATGATTTGATCATCACTTACTAAATGAAACTACTTGACTATCAATTCGAGGAACCTGGAGAAACCAAATTTGTTCATATGCTGTTGTTATTTTCCATCTTTCTTGTAATGGCTCTGCTCACCCCGCACTTGCTTTATCATGATATTCTCTTCCTTTACCTTTTCAATTATAATTCTAATGTATTTCTCTAAGTGGTCACTTTACTTATCATCTGCTATAAACTAAATTCAAACTTTCTGGTAGTAAAGATTGCTGACGAAGAGCTTAATTAGTATTCGACGAGCTACTAAAGAGTACTAAATATCCACTAAACCTCATTCGAAGAAAAACCAATACATTATCAAGTAATTTATATATCCTTTACTTAATCTAGGAAGACCATTTGTATCTCAGTCTTTCATGTAATCTGAAACTGTGATTTCATAAAGTAATTATGGAAGAGCTTCAAGAGACTAATGTTATATGTCTTCGAGAGACTATATATATATATTGAACCCAAAATCTGATAATGTTCTGCAACTATATATATGACTATGAGCATAGAGACTTCTCAGAGTTTGTAAAATTAGCCCTAAACCCGATCAGTCATCATGCTCAAGTCATCAATAAACCACTCCCTCAGGGCTTCAGTCATGTAGGATTATCATATATGTCTCCAATCTCAATCAAAGAAGTACGTCTTCTTCCTAGTTTCAACTAACCCAGTTCTTTATACTTAGACATGACTCCGTCGCTTAATATATTGATCATAATCATCAACTATGTGTACGTTTCAATTTAACTAGCCGGTTAGGGCTAAACTAATACAGCTAGAAATTAAGAATAGCAGATACTAATTATAATCTGATTTCTGAGCAAGTATATATTCACAACTTGTCATAGCTTCAATTTGTTCAATATACCAATCGTTGCTTATTCTGTTTCTGATTGATACATCGATCACGATCATGTCTCATATACGCGGCACGGTGTCATCAAAATGAGCTCATATGACATTCTAGAAACCCTAGCTAGGTGGCCTTATCAAAAAACACCCATCTGAATTTCTCTTTCAGGGTTTCAGTGTGTCGAATACCACCACGTTGCTGCCAAATTATCTCTCTGTTATATATATTGGAAATCGATGGATATATACAGGTCAGGTAGCTAGGGATTATGACTCCCTCCAGCACCCAAAGGGCCATTTGACCTGAGATGGAGATCATGATCTCGATCTTTTCCAGATTCACGTACTTTTTATCAGCAAATTGATCGAGATAGATGCCCGCAGACATGAACCCTACTGTTTGTTTCCTACATGGCATGCTGACATGTCCTTGGATGTCTGAGATGGTTGGATCATATGGCACCACGTTATAGGGACAATGGTCCAGGCACAGCCTCCTTGCATTGCTCACACTCCACACGCGATTGTCTTGTGCCCTTTTGAAGCTCCATAACTTGTAGCACATTTCCATCCATATGATTCCCTCTCTAGATCTATATATAAGGACATACACATCGATCCCTACTTACTCATCATCAACCCCCATTCATAGTAGTACTGGCCAGGTCAGTTAAGAAAACCCAAGTAACTCGCCCAAGTTATAAAATGTGTCATATTTCCAACACTAATGTTGCTTTGTGGTGCAACATCAAGCATGTGGATATTGGATGTTATGGAAAGGATGATCGTAATAAGTATTACGATCGTCTTTCCCCGGCTGTGATCACTGAAGGCGACGGCGACGACGATGATGATGCAGATTACGATTTCGCTCCAGCTGCATAAGTAGAGAGAGACTAATACTAGTTTGCTACTTGTTAATCGTTAGCTTAGTGTCGCGTTGATATTCATATGCATAAGTCACATATCGTGCTAGGTTACATATATATCATCATGCTGAATAAAGAGATGCATGGTACCAAGTTATATTAAACTTTGATGCTTATGGCTTAGTACGTACGCACGTACCACATTAGAGCTCTAGATTATTATGTGATCTACGTAGATCAATATTATATATCCAAGTAGTAGGTTTAGTATCTCCTAGGATATTGGGTTGTGTCACTTATTTTATGCATGGACTGATGGACGTCATCTTCATCTAGATGTTCATCCTGGTACTAGTGACCTAATATGTGTATGTCATGCATCGAGGGTAGGTAGCTATAGCTTCATAATATATGTACTGTGTAAGCAGCCAGCTGCAAAATCCATCAATAAAATGATATTAATATTTATAATTCTGTTTGCTGATTTTCAATTTTTGTTTTGCTGTTGATCCAAAGTTCATTTGGGATATAAAAAATTCAGAACATGTAGATTAATTCATCATAAACTTACTGAGATTTCTGTTTCTATTCTGTAATTCTCATCTAAAAGCAATACTGGGTTTTTCAATTTATGCAACATAGAGTCTATCTGTTCCATCTGTGGGTGAGATGAATCACTAACAAGGAACTCATGGATAATGCCATTAATCTCAACAGAACTGCACCCAGGCATCTTCTTCACTCCGAGATCTCTCATTCTCCTCCTCACCTTTGTTACATCTTCCCATCTCTCAGCATCTGCGTAGATGTTGGCCAGAAGCGTGTGAGAACTCAAGCCGCTGGACTCAATATCCGAAAGCCTTTTGGCCACCCTTTCACTCATGTCAACATTGCCATGGATTCTGCAAGCACCAAGTAAAGCACTGTAAAGTGGAACTATAATCTTATTGTTTTCACTTGGAATACTATCTATCAACTCCTCTGCCTCGCGTAGGAGTCCAGCACGACCAAGAAGGTCAATCAGACATCCGTAATGTTCTAGCTTTGGCTCGATCCCATAGTCCTTTCTCATGGAGTCGAACAAATTTCGTCCTTCGTCAACCAATCCTCCATGACTACAAGCACTCAAGACACCAATGAAGGTGATATCATCAGGGTTGATCCTGACCTGCTTCATTTTGGAGAACAGCTCGAGCGCTTTGCTTGTCATTCCATTCATAGCAAGCGCACAGATCATTGAAGTCCAAGTGGCTGCATCTTTTTCATTCAATGCATTGAAAATCTCCAGAGACTTGCCTATGCACCCACATTTTGCATACATTCTATAAGAGCAGTACCAACAATTGCATCAATCTTGATTCCAATTTCGTCTATGTATTTGTGAATCCATTTGCCTTGCTCTAATGCTCCCAACTGAGCACAACCTGTGAGGAGGGCAACGACTGTGAATTTATCCACTCGAACTCCTCTAAACTGCATTTCTTGGAATAGAGCAACTGCCTCATCGAATTGGTTATATTGTACATACCCATTCATCATAGCTGTCCATAGAACAACATCCTTAGCAGGACTCCTATCAAACAACTCTCTAGCCTCATCCAGCATACCACAATTCACATACCCACACACCATACTAGTCCAACACATGACATTTCTCACCCTAATTTCATCGAAAACTTTCCTTGCTTCACTCAAACAACCACACTTAGCATACATATCCAACACCGCATTTCCAATTATAGCACTAAACTCAAGCTCAGCTCTAACATAGTCATGAACTTCCGTACCAAGCTCCAAATCTTTCAGCGCAGCGCAAGCCGAAAGCGTGCTAACAACCGTAGCCTCATCCGGCTTCACATTGCTTTCTTTTCTCATCCTCCTAAACACACTCACCGCCTCCCTAAACCTCATACACCCAACACACCCTGAGATCATAACATTCCAAGTAACCACATCTCTCTCAGGCATTTCATCAAACAAGTTCATCGCATTATGAACTTGACCCAATTCCGCATACATGTAAATCAGTGAGTTACACACATATGTATCGAACCGAAACCCATTCTTTACCGCAAACCCATGAAGCTTGGCACCTTCTCGAGCGTCTCCCAAGCCTCCAATGGCTTTACAAGCAAATGGGTACGTGAAACTATCGGGCCACAAGCCATCTGCCCTCAACTTCCGAAAGAGCTCAATAACACTTTTGAATCTTTTTCTTTTCGCCAAGGCCTTGATCATTACATTGTAGATGAACAAACCCGGAGATTGGGTGTGAGTGAAGACTTTCTCGGCGTAATGTATGTCTCGGAGAGAATGGTCTGTGCAGAAGACCATGAGCTTGTTCAGGGTGGCTTTGCATTGGTGTAGTCCAAGGATGAACATCTGGGTTTGGATTTGTTTGAGCTGCTTCATGGATTTACAGCTCTGAATGAGATGGATGCATGATGTTTTGTTTAGCATTTGGAGGGGTTTAGGATGATGGAGGGTTTTGGTTTACAAATAATTTGGAGGGAAATCAAACCTCAAGCTCTTGGGTTCGTTCATATTGGTCCCAAACCATCGATATATACAAAAAGTCATTATTGCCCCCACGATTCAATTTATTTACAGATACGTATTCAGACGTATCAGACGCAGACGCGTATCGGGCCGTATATAGTCGTATCCGAGAACAAATTCTACAAATACAAGTCGCTGGGAACGCACTCATATGGCCGGAAAAATAAAAAAGGATGGTCGGACACGGCCCGATACGTCCGGATACGAACGTATCTGCGATTAAAAGAAAACGTGGGGGCAATTTAGACTTTCCATCCTGGTGTTAGCAAAAACATCTAAAGCGCGCAACGACTTGAGCAGAGAAGGCTGAAGACATGGGCGTGGCGATTTCGACAGCCGTTACATCTACAATAGGGCTCTAAATTAAGGTCTCACATACCCATACCTTCAAAATAGACCCTGAAAAGAGGAAATCACCAATAATCCCTAAACTATTATGCCAATGCCAACATGATACGCTAACTTTGACAAGTATCAATCTGGTACCTGAAAAATGATTTTGACAGCACTAAGATACCTCCGTTAATTTTCCAAACACAACTGTTTATTTGCTCACGTGTGGACACCAAAATAAGTCGAATGACCCATTTACCCTTATATATTAATTATCTTTTTTGTTTCTTGTTACCAATCTCTTCTCTATCTCTATAGAAACTGAGTTTATCATATCACCCACACAAAACAAATCCATACATCCCAAAACAAGGAGCATATAAAACCCAGAACCTTAGCATGATAAAACTAAACACAGCAAACTACTTGCAAATCGAAACTCAAGTCCCCACTGTTTCCACATGAACAAGTTAAAAGCCAAACCATTTACCTTGAAATTGCATGTGTACCCGACTAACCCAGAACTTGAACCAACTCAAAACCCAGAACTGATATGAACTAAATCCTCCTCTCTTTTTTTAAAAGCCAAAACCCCATATACTTCACTTCACTCCAAAACCCATACCCCCAAGCTTAAAAACAAGCCAATACCTTAAAACCAGATACCAATAAAGCTCCTAAGTTTCCACACAGCAAAACCACAAAACCGGATTATTTCTCTCACACCGCCGTGTTCTTGACCTCCGACGAATCAAGCCCTGTCTTGGAGCCGTCTGGCGACGCCGGGAGCGACTTCGTAGGCCAACTTTTCTTGTTTGTCAATGAGGACCTCGTCATCGGCTCCATTGGCGGGTCGTTTTCGCTGCTGGATTCTCCGGTTCTGACAAAAAGCCCAGAAAAGGGAAGCGGTAAGAGAAGAGGATTAACGGATTCCAGTCCAAAATGGGCACGCCGTCGTTGAATTCCTACCCAGTTACTAGGTTTGAGACGGGCTCATCGGCAGGGAGGGAGTAACCTGTTTGGTTTGGGTTTGTTTTGGAATTTTTCTTTTTCTTTTTCGATTCAAATTAAATAGAACCCGTTTTGGATGAGATGAGACTCATGAGAGGGATATCCGGATATGCATCAAAAATGAAAGTGGTTAAATGTCTCTTATGCCCTTTGTTTTAGGACCCATGTATTTGACACGTCAGCAATCAAACGGTTTTGTTACGAAAATTCGACACAGCTATCTAGGTGAAGTCAAAATCACTGTTTGGATATCACATTTATACTTTTCAGAGTTCGGGAATCATATTGGCCTTGGCATAATAATTTAGGGACCGTTAGTGAATTTTTCTCCCCTGAAAATTGCTTGCTTTATGGTTTTGGTGAATTGGGTTTTGGAGGTTTGGGTTGTGAGAATACATCTGTATTGGTTTCATGATTCTTTGGGTTAGAGTAGGAAATGTAAATAATTTGTCAAATAACTTAGTTGTATCGATAATGGTTAATTCTGATAAAATAGTATGGGGTTCACATTCAAAACCAATTGGCAATAGGTGGAGTGATCTAAACCCTTATAAACCACATGTAATGTCTCATTTTCCCGATGTGAGATTTATATCTCAACTCGTCCCCGTACGTGTGGTAAATTTTCAAGCCTGCAAGGTCTCATTTTCCCGATATGGAATTTATATCTCAACACATCTCCGCACGTGTGGCGAACTTTCAAGCCTGCAATGTCTCATTTTCCCGATGTGGAATTTATATCTCAATATGTATCCGCACGTGTGGCAAATTTTCAAGCCTAACACGTGGACAACATTTAAGGTGATGTGGAGTTTATGTAGCCGTTACGCATTCACATGTATACGTGGGTAACCCGCTCTAATACCATGATAAAGTAATTTGGGGTTCACATCCAAAATTAATTGGCAATGGGTGGAGAGGCCCAAGCCTTATAAACCACAGACAATGTCTCATTTTCCCGATGTGGAATTTATATCTCAACAAATACTAAATAGTAAATATCATTCCTTTAAGCAATTTTGCTTAATTGATGATACTGAACTTCCATTGAAAAGATTGTCTTCGTTTCTGTCAGACATATAAGCAGATGCATATTTTGCTTTTCTTTTCTCAAGAGTATTTCATCTATATAATGTGAGGGTTCTTTTTGATTGAAAGTTAACTAGGCCAAAACTAACCTAGAGATTTAGAGTACAGAGTTAATCTTGTGCGTGATTCAAAGACGAAAGAAACTTGTAGCATGAGCCGGCGTGGGAGCTAAAGGCACACTGCGGTGATGAGAATTGGACTGGGTTTTAGGATTAGATTTCTGGGAAGAATCTGGGTTTCAAGAATAGGGATTGAAGGATGGCTGGTGGGGTTTTGGCTTGAAGGCATGAGAGTTTTGAGTGATTGGGGATTTTTCTGGGTTGATTGCCTCATACTTTTGCAGCTCCCAAACCTTTCTTCTTATAAAGTTCAATTGGTGGGTTTTGCGATGGGTCGCGATGCCTAATACATTGTGTAAAATGATTGTTCTTTCAAACACATGATCTTAGCCTCAAAAGCTGGCAGAGAGAGGCTGACCTTGAGAGATGGGAGAGATGACTCACTGCAGGGGCGCTGTGAGGGCGGCTACAGAGACGGAAATCTTGGAACGAGACGGACCAAGTAGCTTGAATCCCACGATTTCGTCATCCAAGGATGAAAGAGCTACCTTGAAACCAGTCACTGACCTTCTTCTTCCTCGGATTGGGAATGAATGGTACTTTTCCGTTGTGCAAAGCTTGTCGTCGTATTGCTACAGGGAAGAAAATAAAGGGGTATCTAGTTTCAACAATGAGAATGCAAAAAGAAAGGGATTGGGCCTTTCTTAGAAAAAGAGAGTTTGGGCTTTTCTAAATAGGAAAAAGGTGTTGGTCTTTTGAGTTTAAAAGATGAACAGTTCAATTCTCATGTTATTCACCGATTTGTGGCCGACCGAAGTCATCAAGCTTGAGTTTCGATCTTCGGGCCCAAGACCGAAACTAATTGACAACATTAAATCGACGGACAAGCGTTATGTGTCTTCGTAACCATCCACACCATACCCACTTCTACAAGCCCCAATGATGCATGTATGCGGTTTGGGCTCACATGAATGCATGGGTATGTTCGTTTGGGTTAAATCAAGGATTTAACCTAAGATTGCATGAAATTATCGCGTGACAAAGTATTAATTGATCGTATGATTTTTCGGGTATCTACACATAACTTAACAGATTATGAGTGATAAAATTCAGATGCACCACAGTCAATCTTGAGTTTAATGGGGCATTGAAACATCTTGGATTACGTCAAGACATGGTAGGTAGACTCTCTTTTATTAACAACTCTCTTGAGTTCAGATGAATGTGTATGCATTTCAAGGATGTAGGAGTTATCTTAAAGACTCTCTTGAGTTCAGTATTTATATGCACAAGTAATGTTACAATTTGATATCTGAGAGAACTACAGCTACGTTGTCACTAGTGATAAATGATAAAGCTCTTTTCTTTTCATCTGGCAATTATGTGGTGTCTTGTTCATCTCAGTAACTTAGAAGCAAGGGTTGCTTGCTATCTTGCATAGTACAAGGATCAATACGAAAACCAACATTTTGTATGCCAAAAGGCTTCCATGTTTTTCTTTCTCAGTTAGCTTATTTCATCGTGTTGCTTTGTTGTTTCTCAGTTTCTCTTCCTGACATAGGTTTGGCATTCCTATCTAGGACAGGATTGATTAGAGGACTTCCGCTTGTTATAGATTACACAAAACTTGTTGACGTGATAAGAAAAGGAGTGTATGCTTCTGTTAAAAACCTCTTCAGTTGATTGCTCCAACTGCTTCAGCTTTGTTGAGAGTAAAGGCAAACTGGATTGAGTGTCTTCTATACTTTCACTTTCTGAAGTTATGTCTTCCCACGTAAAACTTCCTCTTCTGTTATTTTACTGAGCCCTTATATATGGAGATGCTTTGAATAAAATACCTCAAAGATGTGTGAATTTTACTCTGATTGCAAGAATATGAAGGAGTTTCATTAAGTTTAATGGTTGTGTATCACCAGAAATCCTTACATGAACAAGAACCATCCTTAAATTGATGGAAGCGATTCCTGTCCCTAACTATTATTTCCCTGTTGTAAACTTTGGAGATGAGCTTGGTTGCAGTGTGGCAATCGCTCATACACGAAGGTTTTTCACTACTCGTATTGTTGTTCCAGGGTTTGTACTTATCAGCCCAAATGCAATGGCTAGTTTTTCGCTGTGGAGGCTAAGTGCAGTCTCCTTGTCTTCTTCATCCATATCGAACAACACCTCAGATTTCTGAGGGACATAACCAGCTTTCTTCAATCGGCTGATCATGTCATCAAGCATTTCGTAGATATTTGCGGTTTGTGGGTGAGATGAATCACCCTTCGCAAATTCATGGACAGTTCCATCTACCTCAATCAGGCTGCATCCAGGAAGTTTCTTTATATTCCTTTCTGCCATGAGTTTCCTAATTTTTTTAGCTTCTTCCCATTTTCCCATAGAGCTGTATAAGTTTGATAGAAGCACATATGTTCCTTCATCGTATGGACTAAGTTCTAGGAGCTGTTTAGCTGCTCTTTCTGCTGCCTTAAGGTTACCATGGATTCTGCAGGCACCAAGAAGCCCTCCCAAAACAAAACGATCTGGTTTCATTTGCATCTTCTGAATCAACTCCTCTGCTTCAGCTATGCGACCAGCTCTGCCTAACACGTCTACCATACAGCCATAGTGTTCAATGCTAGGCTGAATCCCATACACTTCAGACATTGAGTTAAAATGCGACAGTGCTTTATCCACTAACCCAGCATGGCTGCAAGCAGCCAATACCCCAACAAAGGTTATTGCATCTGGCTTCACTCCACTCATCTGCATCTCATGGAAATGCTCCAAAGCCTTCTTCCCTTCACCACACATTGCAAAACCAGAAATTAACGTTGTCCAAGTCATCAAATCCTTCTCAGGCAGTGTTCGGAAAACATCCGATGCAATGTCTATGCTCCCGCACTTGGCGTACATGTCAACAAGAGTCGTTCCCAGGGCAACATCCACCTCAATTTTCTGCTTTTCAATATAGGCATGCAGCCACTTTCCAAGCTCTAGAGCTCCCAAATTGCTGCAAGCAAGCAATAAACTCACCATAGTCACCTTATCCCCCTTTTCTCCCTCGAGTTGCATTCTACGAAAGAGTAGGAACGCCTCATCATAATTACTTTCATCAACATGTCCATTGATCATGATGTTCCAACAGAACAAGTTCTTCTCAGGCATCTTCTCGAACAATTCTCGCGCAAGTGATACACATCCACATTTGCAATAAACATCCATAAGAGCCGTACTGAGCTTCAAATGCGACCCAAAACCATAATCCTCAATGTACCGGTGCACCCATTTCGCAGTTTCTAAATCCCTCGCCATCCCACACGCAGTCAAAACATTAAGCAAAGTAACCTCATTAGGATCCACATTTTCCCTCTCCATCTTATCAAAGAGCTTTAAAGCCTCAGTTGATTGATCCCACTGCGCATAAGCGTCAATCATGGTCGCCCAAGACACCACACTTTTGTCACTCATTTTATCAAACACCTTCCGTGAAGAAACCAAACACCCGCAATTCGAGTACATGTTCATCAGAGTGTTCTGAATGTACGAATCGGAAGCGAAGCCTAGTTTGGTAGATTGACAATGCAGCTGTTTCCCTTCACCCAAATCCTTACATGACTTGAACAAAGAAGGGAATGTGAACCGGTCAGGTATCCAACCCTGTACAATCATTTCATGGTAAAAAGAAATGGCCTCCCGATATAAACCCTTGTTCGTATAGCCTCGGATAACCGAATTACAAGTGAAACCATTGGGATTGGGGATTTGGCTGAGGACTAAACGGGAATAAGTGAGGTTTCCGGAGTCTTCTAAAGCCGAAAAGGCAACGATCTTGCTGGCGGTGAATGCGTCGAAGAAGAGACCATTACGGAGGAGCTGTGCGTGGATTTGCTTGAGCTCAGACATGCTTGAGCAATTGTCAAGTAACGTAAGACATGGGTGTTGTTGAGCTTGGTTAGTTTTAGTGGCCGCCGTGGTAGTTGTGACCGTTATGGCCGTTGGTTTATGTAAGAGTGGATAGTCCGAGAAGAAATGTGGTCTAATGTGGTGGAGGGAAAGCGGAGCAGCCATTGCTGCTGCCCTATCTTCTTCCTGGTTAGTTAATACAGTTAAAAAGTGATTCTTCAGCAAGTAGTAGTTTTCTTCTGGTAAATATGAAACTTCTTTTAACTTTGATCGCGACACTGAGGGAGGCAGTTAATGCCGTTAATTTGGTGACCAACTCTGACATCGACATCGGCGGAGAGAATCTGCAACATTTTTGGCTGTGGGGTTGGTTCGAGATCGACCTGCCTGCAACTAGGTATTAGTAGAGACTCGACCAGGTAAAACAGTAATTTTTTTATTCCAATAAAAATTCTAGAATAGCAATGAGATCTCAGAATTGCAATCCTCAAAATCATGGTTACCCAAAAATGCTTGAAGAACCTTTCTTTGGTGAGTTTGGTCCCTCCCAGCTGTGCTATCCACCATTGTTGTTCCTAATATTATGTTCTGAGCAATAAACGGATTAGAACTAGAGTTAATCTTAGTATCTATAGATAACCAACTATAATAGTCATAGTCAGATCATCAAAACTATAATTGTGTTGCGGCCGTGGTGTGATCCATCAAAACATCTATAACAAATCACATATACATTCTCTAAAAGGATTTGAAACACAAATAAATTCACTTGTGTTGTTGTTAAACAAATAAGGACAGTTTTTAACAATTAAGGACAATTTTTTCTCTACATGTCATGTGTCTTGGTTTAATTTACCAAACTAACCATACACTAATTAAATATGTTTTTAGAAGAGAAAAGTCTATCCTTTTAAGATTTTTCAGTAAATGGAATACAATAGCAGTTTTTCAATAACTTAGTATAGTAGCAGTTAATTCCAGTAGAAGTAGTAGCAGGGATTAGCATTCCAATAAATGGAATACAGTAGCAGGTTTTTAATAACTTAGTGTAGTAGTAGTTAATTCCAGTAGAAGTAGTAGCAAGGGTTAATATTCCAGTAGAAATAGTAGCAGAGTTAACATCCTAGTAGAAGTAGTAGCATACCAGTAGAAGTAGTAGCAGAGGTTAACATCCGAGTAGAAGTAGTAGCAGAGGTTAACATCCGAGTAGAAGTAGTAGCAGAGGTTAACATCCCAGTAAAAGTAATAGCAGGGATTAACATCCGAGTATAAGTAGTAGCAGATGTTAACATCCCAATAGAAGTAGTAGTAGGGATTAACATCTCAGTAGTAGCACAAATATGCTTCGTCAATCCTTTAGTTCTACTACTGCTTGAAGACTAAGAACAATAAAGGTTAACTCTACTACTGCTTTATTCTCCACTTCTGCTGCTGCAATTAACCACTTCGACTACTATTGCTTGAAGATTTATCCTTCAATTTTGCTACTGTCTTATACTTCAATTCTTCTACTGTCTTATCCTCAACTTTTGCTACTGCTGTCTCCACTTCTACTGTCTTATATATCATCCACTTCTGCTACTATTGCTTGAAGATTTATCCTCCAATTTTGTTATTGTCTTATATATCCTTAAATTCTGTTACTGCCTTATTCTACTACTGTCTGAAATTTCAAGTTCAAACTTATCGCACAATCTTACCACCATCTGCATATCTAGTAATTTTACCAAACTAGCCCTGCATAACTTAAAAACATTTTCTATAATAAAACTTAGATTCATTAATAAAAAAAAATTAATCAGATACAATTTACAAACACGCTCCTATTGTCGATTGCTAAAACTGCTACGGTCTATTGTTTACAAATGCACTGCTACTACCGACTGTTTATAAACGCATTGCTACTACCGACTTTTTACAAACATGTTGCTATTGTCGATTGCTCATCTTGCTGCTGCTACTTCTCCCGTCATGTCTTGTTTTAGCTGTGACTGCACTTGTTGGAGTTAGCTGTTACTGCATTTGCTGGAAAGTTAGCGCTACCACACTTTCTAAAGGTAACCTATGCTCCTCAAGCTGCTACTGCACTCATCATCGCTAAGTTTTGCAACTGCATTACTACTTGTCAAATTCTCCTACTAAATTCGCCATCATCAAGTTCTGCTACTACACATGTATTCGACCAATCATGCTACTGCATTCGTGTTAGTCCAATCTTGCTATTGCATTCGTATTGTCTAATTATGCTACTACATTTGTTGTACTCATACTCTTTCAATATTGTTACTCCTTCAGTTACATCAAAACCCCCAAAGTGCATCAACTCCTTCCACAACAATACACTACTAAGGATAAGATTGAAATTTGAGAGTATCCAACTAAAACAACAACCATTTGGGTTTCTAAGATCATATTCAAATTATCAACATGGCATTACTTCAAACAACATACGTCAAAGTAATTGGTCCACTGAATCGAGTCAAAGCAGGAGTATAAACCACAACATAAAATTCAAAAGTGCACAGATCCACATCACTTAAACCATAGTCCTTCATTTCATCAAAAATTGAGCAAATACAGTAGATTAATCACCCATTTCAAGTTCTGATTCAAATATCACAACAACAAAATCATGATCTAATTGTACTAAATCACACGTAGTGACAGAAAATCTTTAACAGATCAAAGCATAATCTATATCTATCCAAAATCCAAATTCTCCTTTCTATAAGAAACATGGCTGATCTCAAATCATCAAAAAAAAAAATGGCTGACCTAAATTTGATGTAGGTTACGATGAAGAAGAAGCTCTGATTCCCTGCAATCCTTCCCGGTCTTCAATTCCATCAAAAAACCTCCTTCAATTCCTACCTGTCAAACACTTCCCTCCAATTTCGCAAAGCCTCAAGATCATCAAAAGTGAAGGTCGGGTTCAGCTATTTTTTCTCAACTCCATCTCGCCAGAGAATATGGAACTCGAGGGCATGATCTTCCATGGTTTCTCCAACAACGCAGTAATAGGAGATCGCCGGTCTTTGTCACGATTCCGGTCGATTCCATGAACCCGATCGACGACGGCACAAGACGATGAGCCAGTCATTCAAGGCGTTGGTTGCCGCTGGAGATGAAGGTGTGGAGAAATAGATCAGTTTAGATCGTGTGAGAAAGAGGAGAGAGAGAGAATAATATAAAATTCGAGGGTCACTTCAGTCATTTAATATTTAGTATCCGGGTCAATTCTGTTACTGTTGATTTTGGGCCTAGATCAATGTCCTTATGTGTATAAAACTTTTGAAAGGTGGTTTATTGTGTTTTGCTACTGTTTGAGGTAGTAATATGTCATTTTCTAAAACATCTCTGTTAATAGATAACGTAACACGACCGCAACACTTAAATTATAGTTACATAATATATACACACACACACACACACCCACAGGCCTTTTTAGATACAGACCTCCTTATTTATTCAAAAGGTACGGATTTCCTTAATTAACATATTTTTCAATCATATTTTCTCATTTCAACCATTCATCTTTTAAGTATATATGAGTAGATCATCTATACAAAATTTTAGCCAAATTGATAATCATTAAGGTATTTAAAATTATGAATTACACGAACGGTTCATGTTGAACAGATTTGTGATGTGTTAAGGATTTTCTTTCATCACCATGAAATACATACTTTGAGCTTAGTGTGTAGTGATATCTCTACTTTTGCCCTTTGGGCCAAGTAGAGCATGATGTTGTGATGTGTTGTGTGGAATGATGATGATAAACAAGTGTGGGGGAAGGTGACTTGTCAAAAGAAAAAAAAAATGCCACAAAAATAAAAACATAAAGAAAGAAAAATCAAAAGAAATGGCAGGAAGAAAAAAAAAAAAAAAAAAATTAGATTAAGTCCCTTGTTTGTGAATTTGGAGTTTTCTGTATGTTTGAAGGCCTAAAAATTAAATTTATGGCCTTTGTTCTTTTTCACAATGTTGTAAGGAGGTTGGAATGACGATGGGCCCAACATGATGATATTTGACCCTTGCTTTGGTGACATAAGGCGTGTTTCAATGCTCTGCTAGGTCTTTAGGAATTTTGTAATGCAATTCCTTACTCTTCAGCTCATACCCCAAGCCTATCCCAAGTATTACCTTGTAAAGTTCTTTTTGATCTAAAAGATGAGTAAAACTTGATCTGTGGAGTTTGTTGCAAGAGTTGAGCCTAATGTGGTTCATTTGTGTGAGTAATTGATTCATTCATAAGGTTTATTTATGTTGTCATGTACTTTTTGTTCATATAAGTATGCAAGGTACTTTCTCTTGCATACATTTGAGAGACTGAGCCAGAAAATCATGAGTGAAAAGAAATTAAGTGCATCTTTGTGAGGAATTGAGTTGGTACTTATTGACCCAAGAATTCGAAAGGCATATACTTGCTGTATGGTTTGATCATCCTTGCATAATGATTTGAGCATCATGGTTGTTAAAATAAATTAACTTTTAAATGAAATTGAGAGTTTTGATACATGATAGCTCGAATTTTTGTTGACCAGTGTGTGCGTTATAAGTTCTCTGAGATGTTTGGAAGACATTAGGTTTGTGTCATTTGTTTAGTTAGTCTTTGTGTTTGCTAGAAACTAGCAAAGCTTAAGTGTGGGATCTTTGATAGGAGCATATATAAATATACGACGATATGATGGTTAATTCCCCTCTTTACTTTATTAGTTTATCGTATTTTCCATTTGATTTAGTTATTTTTATGTTTATTAAGTGTTTCGGAGAAAAGAAACGAATATGAAGCAAAAGAGGAGAAATCTTGAATGAAAAGGAATCTATGTCGTGGAAGGAAAAAATTATGAGATCTACAGAAATATCATCTAACTTCGACAGAGGATTGTGATCAGCTCACAACGATCCAAATGACAAGTTATATATCAATAGAAAGCTACAAGAGTTACTTTCTAGAAATTTTTACGGATCGTCAATACCTATTTTGGAAAAGAAGTTATGATCATTTTAGTGGCCGAATGTCAGTCTGCCCGAATTTCTAATTTGGACCGAAACTTCAATTTCAAGGCCCAATCCAAATCAGCTGGCCCATGGACGGAAATTGAGGGTTCTCTAACCCTAATATCATCTGATACATAAGACGAGGAGGAGAGACAAAGAAGTGGGGGAGAAAAAGAACGCAAGAATCAGACGATCTATCTCTCTCAAGGATTCTCCAAGCTCGATTATTGATGTCTTCCTCTTCCATGAACTCTTGTGTTTTCAATTTTCATTATGTGTAACTAAACTCATAGTAGCCCCTTAGACATGATTCATAATATGCTTTGATTTTCAATTTGTTTTACAATTAATAAGATTGAGGTTTTGTTTACCGATTGTTCATCGATGAATTCTTTGTGTGTGCGCTTTGGAGGCCTACTTAGTATACATGCTAGGGTTCTAATACTTTGATTATTTGATGCCTGGGTCAACATCGGATCCCTGAAATTGTCCAGATAAGTAATCGGTAGTTTCATTAGCGAGTAGACGAAACCATAGGTTTAGCAAGGCGCTAAGTTTATTACGATGCCTAGTGATTGCTAAAGTCTTTTCATGCTCATGATCTCTTCTTGTTAAACCTAATAAACGTACATTAGTTACAATGTTTGAGAATAGTTTAGTTGTATAACACTTCTGCCTGACGTACACAGTAAGAAAGAGTACGTAATAGATTGTGCTCAAGCATACGAATCAATCTGAGCATCTTCAATTGAGTTAGTTGGTCACAAATTGAACAAAGTGTGTTCTATATGATTGTCGGGGGTGGATACTTCCTCCCTAGCTAGTCTCATCATCTTGATTCTCAACTAATTTGAAATCAGTTTTCAGTTTTCTTATCTTCTGTCCGTCATCTTTTCGTATTTTATTTCCCTACAAAATTAACTCAAAATCATCTCAAATTTTGTATGCTAGACTCTCTGTGTGTCTAGTACGTCTTTGTAAATTTTCGTGTTTTTCTGAGCAATCTAGGTTAGGTTTTTCTTTTATTTTTCGACTGATGTTCAACAGAAGCTGCAGTCACGTTTTGTGACATTTGTTTAAGCTTTTAGTTTAATTTAATCCTCTGCGGGAGACCCTTATTTCTCTATATTACAATAGAAAAATTTGCAGGAGAATAAGAAAAATAAATAGCTTTTAATTTAGCTATCAATTTTATGGCGCCGTGTCGCCGGGGATTACTTTACATCTAATAGCTTCTTTTGTTTTGTGTTGTTTCTTGTTGTGTTTTAGTTTTTTATTACTGTTGTTTATTTCTCTTTTCAGATGAATGCACACTCGAAGGACTGTGCAAGGAGAACTTACCCCTTTGGATTCAGAGATAGAACGCACTTGTAAGTTGAACAGGAAGCAATCGAAAGATTCTCAATTGCCAATTGAAGACATAACGGCGGGTTCTACTTCTCCACAAGATGAGGAACACAAGCAAATACCATCATCACCTACACATTCAATTCACGAGGACGAGGAGGAGAAAGTAGAGGAACCGCCAAAAGCTAAGATGACATTGAAGGATTCCTTTGTCCCAACGCTACAGACTCTCCATCATGCATCGATTACACACCACCGGGCAATCATTCATTTTCAATCCCTGTGCAGTTACTTGAACAACTGCCCAAGTATACGGGTTCACCATCTGAGGACCCTAATGTTCATATTAGGGAGTTATTAGACATATGCAAATTGCAAACTATAGCAAATTTTCCTCCTGAAGGGCTTAAGTTGCTTTTGTTTCCTTTTCTTTGAAAGATGATGCTAAACATTGGCTTTACTCTTTGCCTGCATGTATCATCACTACATGGGATGGAATGGTCAAGAAGTTTCTGAAACAATTCTTTCCAGCCCAACTGACAAAAAAACTGAGGAGGGAGATTCAGAATTTCACTCAAAAAGATGATGACACCTTATATGAGGCATGGGAGGAGTTCCAAGAGCTACAAAGGAAGTGTCCCCATCATGGTTGTGACTTGGATGACTTGGTTCAAATTTTCTATGATGGACTGGACACGAGTAATAGAGGCATGGTGGACTCAGCTTGTGGATGCACATTCATGAACAAGACCGGTCAAGAAGCATACAATCTCATTAATGACTTGGCTGACAATAACAGGAAATTTAGCACAAGGGACAAGTGACCTAAAGGTCGTGGAGTATACGAGGTTTCATCATCATGGAATCAAATGGTGGCAATGAAGAGAAAGATTGACATGTTGGTTAATGCCATAGGCAATGGCTCTAAAACATCTCCTCAGGTTTGCTCTATTTGTTCTTATTCTGACCATACTACTGATAGATGTCCTATGTCTCTTTGTCTGAGGAGCAGGTGAATTATGCGGGGCAACAAAGACCTAAATATGATCCTTACTCGAACATGTACAATCCTGGATTGAGAGATCATCCTAACTTTCGTTGGAGTAATAATGACAACGTGATTCGACCCCCTAAAGGTGCATACAATGGACCACCTGGATTTCAACAAGGATCAAGGCAACAACCATACCAACAAGCTTCACCTCAACAAGCTTCAAGTAAGTCTCTGGAGGATACGCTTAAGGAGCTGGCTCTTAACACTTCATCTTTTATGCAAGATACCAAGGCTCAATTTAAGGAGCAAGGGCAGTCTATCAAGAACAAAGTGTGTTGTATATGATTGTCGGGGGTGGATACTTCCTCCCTAGCTAGTCTCATCATCTTGATTCTCAACTAATTTGAAATCAGTTTTCAGTTTTCTTATCTTCTGTCCGTCATCTTCTCGTATTTTATTCCCTATCAAATCAACTCCAAATCATCTCAAATTTTGTGTGCTATACGCTCTGTGTGTCTAGTACGCCTCTGTAAATTTTTGTGTTTTTATGAGCATTCTAGGTTAGGTTTTTCTTTTATTTTTTGACTGCTGTTCAACAAAAGCTGCAGTCACGTTTTGTGACATTTGTTGAAGCTTTTAGTTTAATTTAATCCTCTGCGGGAAACCCTTATTTTTCTATATTACAATCGACAAATTTGCAGGAGAATAAGGAAAATAAATACCTTTTAATTTAGCTATCACACACACAGGCCTTTTCAGATACAGACCTCCTTATTTATTCAAAAGGTACGGATTTCCTTAATTAACATAGTTTTCGATCATATTTTCTCATCTCAACCATTTATCTGTTAGGTATATATGAGTAGATCATCTCTACAAAATTTTAACCAAATTGATAATCATTAAGGTATTTAAAATTGTGAATTACACGAACGGTTCTTGTTGAACAGATTTGGTTCGTTCATTGTAATCATATAGTTTCGATACCTTAACGATTATCAATTCGGCTGAAAATTTGTAGAGATGATCTACTCATATATACCTACAATGTGAATGGTTAAGATGAGAAAATATAATTTAAAAGTGGGTCAATTAAGAAAATCCGTACCTTTTGAATAAATAATGATTTTGGACCTGATAATTATATAATTAAAACTATATGATTACAATGAACGAACCAAATCTGTTCAACATGAACCATTCGTGTAATTCACAATTTTGAATACCTTAATGATTATCAATTTGGCTAAAATTTTGTAGAGATGATATACTCATATATACCTAAAAGATGAATGGTTGAGATGAGAAAATATGATCGAAAGTATGTCAATTAAGAAAATTAAGGAAAGTACCTTTTAAATAAATATGGAAGTCCGTATCTGAAAAGGTCTATATATTCGATTGAAAAATGAGTGTAAAGTGAAAATCCGCATCGTAAGAATAAATGCGGATATCCGCACCTGAGAAAATCTGTGTATGTGTGTGTGTATATATATTATGTTAATCCATTGGTTTAATTGAGTTTGAGTGTCTTAATGATAACCAAATTGGCTGAAATTTTACAGAGATGATCTATACATGCATTAGTATCTAAATACTAGACGGTGGGATGTGAAAATTTGGTTGAAAAGTGAGTATAAAGTGAAAATCTGCACCGTAAGAATAAATGCAGACGTCCGTAGCTAAGAATGACTGTATATAGAAATATATAAATATATATAAATAGCCCGTTGCTAAAATGTTCGACCGTAACAAATTGAAATTACTATAGTACGTTTCCTTGAGATCCAGATCGATCTAGTTTAATCATGAGGGGATATGAAAATTAAGGTTGAATTCTCTTTCTCACTCACGCACACTGCATATCTTCATCTCTGATTTCTGTATGTGTATGGTGAATGATTAAAGATCATTATTAACGTGATAGTGTCAGCAAAAACAACGGGAATTGGAGGGGACACAACCCTAGACCTTAAGAAATGTCTGTCCCATACACAACATGCATGTTCGTTCTGGTCCCAACTCTCTCTCTCTCTCTCTCTCTCTTCTTGTACCTCTCACAGTCTCACAGATCGAGTCCCTCTCTCTCCCCCTCTTCTTCTTCTTCCCCTCACAGATCGACTCCCTCTCTCTCTTCTGAAGTAGCAGTATCAGCAACAGTAGCAGTCACAGTTAGTTATCCCTACCACCGAAGCCACCCACCTTCTTCATCACCTTCTCAGATGGCCAATGCCAGCGCAACCAAAGCAGAGGAATAGTTTACGTGACTCAAACCCTACGTGTCCACAACCTATTACCTTCCTAATCAAACTTAAACTCTTGGTCCTCTCCCTACTCATCGTCCCAGGCTAGTCATCCTCGAGCATTACAATTTTCCCCCCTTCCCTTTTCACTTAATTCATGCTTTCGTTTTGGGTGATGTGAAAAATCTATAAATCTATCAGCTCTGTGATCTCTCTATAATATATTGCTCGATCTCTCTGGTCCCATATTCCTTGCATGCATGTTACCCACTGTTCTGGACCACCTGGCTTATACGAATCACCACCTCTGCTTCCTTAATCAACTCTTGATTATTATCCCTCCCTGGTTTTTTTGGCTCTCACTATTTTCCGGTTGTTTTCTACTTGCCTAGTTTCCTTAAAGAAATTTATCTTCTCTAGATTCCTGTGGGTAGGAGACAGTGATCCCCGTTCGAACACAGCGAGCAGCCGCTTCATGTTAAATTTTCGTTTAATATAGACAAGCATGATAACCATTGATTCACATCTTCGATGTATCGTTAATGAAACTTATTTTTTTAAAAGAAAATAATACGATTTTCATCAAGATCTTGTTCAAATCTGATATATACACCAATAAAAGTATCATCAGACTCAGAAAGAAAAAGAAAAAATCAATGGAAGTATTAGACTACACTTACCAATTAAGCTCAATCAATCAATATTTTGAGGTATTCCATTCAATTTGGCAAATCTTTCCTAATCACACTTATAGAATATGGTCTTGGCTATAAAAATGCGCGCACTGCAGTGAGACATATACAAATACATAGACCTTGGTGGCCACAAAGTTCACAGGTCCTAAGAATTGTGAAGAGCATATATATATATATTAATATATATATATATATATATATATCTTAATTTGATTCCCATCTCTGATTACTGGAAATGTAATATAGTAGAGAAGCGTGCGCAGATCTCTAATACTATTAACATTTTGGTTAATTTATAGCTTACAAAGCACAGATTCTTCGATTAGGTAGAACAAAGAAATGGAGAGAAAGGACCATCATTCCATTAATATGTAACAGCAATAACTTAAGCTGCAAATGGAGTATTGAAAATTATCTACGTTCCCTTTAAAGGACCTTCTGTAGTGGGCAATCCACGTTCTTGTAAAATACATATTTGATCGATGTAGTAATATCACGTAGTCTATCACGAACGCTAATGTGGCAAAGAATTGCAGTTCCAACTTATTCTTCTGTTATGAATTTAAGCATAAAATGGTAATAAAAACGAAAAAGATCGTGACATTCAAGGATCGATGTATGTCTCTTTCCAATCGCATAATTAAACCAAATATTATGTTAGTGTCCAAAATCATATATATAATAAGTTGGTCCTCCAAGTGAAAGCATATATTAAATTCATTATGTATTCGGATGTTCTTGTTCTCAAACATCAGAATCTTTTAGATTTGATTTTTTTTTACGCTGAATAAATCGTCTATCACTCTATTTTATTAATAAAAGGAAAAAAAACAAATAAGAGGGATTAAAACTAAAACCTCCGAATTAAATGATAGACCAGCTAAAACAAAATTAAGACATACCTCTAACATATGTTATTATTGAAAGCTAACTGCATATAGCAAACTATTAAAAACTAGATAAAACAGAGTCTTTGTTAATTAGGTTGCATGCATGGTTTCTACTAATCAACCAGTGAGTTGATGACATTTTAAAACACTGCATGTTAAACAGCGTATTGCTTCACATCGATTTGTTTACTCCATGATTGAGAAACCCAGGTGATATAAAACTAAAGTACAGTCTTCCATATATCCGTCGATTTTCATTTTAAGCTAAGTTTGTTTGATCGTCTGGGTGACTTAATTAGTTCATTATTAAGTCATCCTAGTTATAATTAATCTTACTCGTCCTTGTCTTAGTACTTTAGTATTATGATGATATGACATGCATGTCTTGATTAAGAGCAAGTTGTGGATAACTAAATCAGATATGTGAACCTTTCCTTGTCTTAATTATGTAAGTAAGAACGCTTTCATCCTTTTATTTATTTATTTGACTCACATTAACAATGACACCCAACCCATGGAGGGAAATGGATTAACAAAACTAGTTAACAATGACCCCTCGATAGTGTCTTTACATGACACATTTCTACCTGATGTGAAATTCACACAACAATGACAATGACACTATCTTTTTTCTTTATGAAAATACTACAATTATTGAACTTAATTAGTGTGGCACCTAATTAATTAAACATGTTGTAAGGTGCAATTTAATCTATGTTTAGGTAAAATCAATGTGATCCCACAAGCTGCTTAATTAATTGATGAGATAATATGCTAGGAGCCTAGGACTTATCTTTGTGAGTACTGAACCACCTTTACAAAACGAAAAGAATGATATATGTGATGATATTGTCTGTTTACATACAAAGTTGATCATTTCTTTGTTTATCTATTGCATATATACGAATGTATGTGAACGTCGATTTTTTTTGTTGTTAATGTAATTGGGAGGTTACCCCTACATTTATGTTGGCGATTTTGGTGTATAGTGTTTGGTGTGGTTGTTTCTTTTTGAGGTTGGCAGTAAAGAGGTATCAAGGTTTTGGATGGAGTTAGGAATATGTTATATTTGGACCATTTTTGGTTTATTTTTATTGTAATCGCTAATATGTGGGTAGGAAGGAGTGTGTGGACTTCTTGTCTATGACACCACCGATATCTTCTATGATTGTAATGGTTGATTTTATTATATAAAGTTTTACATTTCTAAAAGAAAAAAAATATATCTTTATCAACATTTTATAATTACTCAAATATTGACATGCTACGATGAAAGTATCAAGTTTCGAGTTAACGAGTTCATGATATATTTTTACTTATAATACTCCATAAGACTCGTAATTTCTTATGATGTTAGTGGTAAACAAGTGATTTTAAAATAATATGTTCTTTTGGAATTAATCTTTTTACCGGCTTTCACATAAAAAGTACTTTTTCTTCTTAACTAAGGATTAAAATCTGTGCAATATATCCGATATATCCTCCGATGTCTCCTTTTTTCGAATGACCGATATATCTATAGGAGTCAATATCTTATCTTCTACTGTATCTACGATATTTCCCCGATATTTCTCCGATACCGTCAAATATCGCCGATATTTAGGAAATATGTTCGATATTTTTGATATATCACCGATATATTAAAAAAATATTTGTAAAAAAAATTGAAATGATATCCGGAAAAGAAGTAATTCTCTCGAGATATATCTCAATGAAGAGTGTGAGTCTCGAGTGATATCTAGGATAGAAGTAATTCCTCGAGGTATATCCCACTGAAGAGTGAGGGTCTTGAGTGATTTCCAGAAGAGAATTAATTCTTTCGAGGTGTATCCCAATCAAGAGTGGTGGTCTCGAGAAGAGCATGATTCCTTTCGAGAGATATCTGGGTGCAGATCGATCTATTACATAATTATCAAACTTGGAGATAAGTTGATGAATATTTACACTTGAGAAAGAGAATGACTGAATGAGTATAATTAAGAAAGATAAGGTGTACTGGTGAGAAAGATAATGACTGAAAATTACGATCATGCCTCTCATGATCATGACTATAGAAGTACTAGGTATGGAGCGCAAGAGGATATCATGTATTGGAGGAGGACTAGAGGTCCAAATGATGATCAAGATGTTGCTTCAGTGCGCTAAGTTTGATTCTATCAGTTTAGATAGTGGGACTGGAACCTCAAATGAATCTCAATAAGACAACAATCAATATGGTTATAATGTTTATGGCTCTAATCAATGCGCGGAAGTCAATGATCAGTTATCCAGTTGGATTCATCCTTACTATCCACTTATAGGGGAAATAGTCGGCTACTACAAAGACATATATAATTATCATATTCAACACTACAATTCATATTATATGAGTTATATGTCTTGGTCTGATTATTGTATTTTTGTGGACCAGCGTGTGTTTTATCAACAATCTAGATTCTCATTCTAGATGTAGATGAAGTTGATGCTTGTAATATTTATATATAAATCTAATAAATTAAATATTTCAGAAAAAAAATTCTTCTCAAAATCCCGATATTTTTTCCTGGGTTTTCCCGATATATCTGAAATTTTTTTTTTTTCAAATGACCGATATATACACCGATACCGATATTTTATTCCTGTTCTTAACATATCATGAAGTCTCATGGAAAAAGAGTACTTTTGAGTTTTCACTCATGAAAGTTCATATGAGAAATAATTCATCAACTGAAAATTGTACATTCAAGGGGTCCCTTTGATGGATTTCTTATATGCAACCAATCATTAATATATTATCTGCATAACACAGCATTAAACCACTCTCCTCAAGCAATAATTCTCTCATTTTACGTGCATTATCCTTAAACTCGAGCTGTAGTATCTAACTAATCAAGGTAAATTAAAAGACATGCATAAAGCTTAATTTTTACCCCATTTTCATTCAATTAAGTAATCAAACGGCAGCTGCTTCTATACAGAGCCATCAGCAGTAATTTAGTAAGTACTGTGATCAGATTGAATTTATATTATTTTAGTGCTAATTATTACTGTATTTATGCACCTGGCAGCAACAGATTATTATTCAGAACTAAATTAACCAATATCAGGGAATCTTTGTTCTATCTTGAGGCTTAGTTATAAACTCTCGATCCAGACCTAGATATATAATACTTGGATCTAAACCAAGGCTGCAGCCGTCTTCGAAAACCTCAACTCTGAATTCTGATCCAGTAGAAAACTCAGGGACCGGCAAAACTATCCGGTGGAAACTAAACACGTATACTATTTAGCTAGCTAGGGTTCACCGCAGTCAAAAGAGTCGTCGTTACTATTTCCGATGATGATAACATGCAATAATGGAACAAGCACTTAAATATTATCATCGTGAACGTTGACCGGCCCAGTTATCTTTGCCGCCGGATTTCCAGACACGGCGGCCTCCGCCTGACGTGGATGACTTGATTTATTTATTTTGGATAATAGAAAACCATGCACTAATACTCAACGTAATACCATCATAATATTATCAAAATCATTAAAATTTATAAAAATAAAAATAAAGTATATTCACTATAGATTAGGTGGGTAATGGACCAGTGGCACACGTCAGCAGTCAGCCCCTTTCTCTATCTATCCTCTGTCCCACTCTCTCTTTCCTACTCGGTATCATATCATCTCAAAACTCCCGTCTGCCCTTCACGCTTCTCCTTCCTCTTTCACTTCTTCATCCCCATCATCATCTTCTTTCTTTTCCTCTTTCCCACCTTATCTTTCTCTTTCCCACTCTCAGACTCTCACTCACTCTCTTTCTCTCTCCGTCCACCATGAGATGAGATCAGAATCTTTATCTAACTAAGTTCATCACTAGTCTCCTTTCCTGCTCAGCGATGGAGCCGTACAATTCCGGTGGCGGCGTCAGCAGCAGCGCGAGCTCGTCGTGTTCCTCCTGCGCTACCTCCATAACCACGCCGAAAGAGATGGACGGTTATTTGGCCGAGGCCGGGTACAAGGTTCGCTCCTCCGATTTACGACACGTCGCTCAGCGGCTCGAGCGTCTTGAAAACGTCATGGTTAACTCGCATGACGACCTCGCCCAGTTCGCTTCCGACGCCGTTATCTACAACCCTTCAGACATGGCCTCGTGGGTCGACTCCCTCCTCTCCGCCTCCGACTTCAACGCTCCCGATCTCGACTTCACTGACGCCATCATGACCGATCCGACGGCGGCTCTCCCCGCCGACACGTGGAGTGATATTCCTCCGCCAATCTCCACCGCTGCACAGCCGATGCAGAACCACCAGCAGATAACGTCGTTCACGGCGATGGAGGAAGATTCCGGGATAAGGCTGGTGCAGCTGCTCGTCACGTGCGCCGAGTCCGTCCAGCGCGGGGATCTAGCTTTGGCCGGCTCGATAATCGAGACCATGCAGGCGCTCCTCACACGTGTCAACACGGCCTGCGGTATCGGAAAGGTTGCCGGCTACTTCATCGACGCCCTCAGCCGCCGTGTCTTCACTCCCCAGAGCGTCACCTCCGACGGCGGCTCGGCTCACGAGAACGAGCTTCTCTACCACTACTTCTACGAGGCCTGTCCCTACCTCAAATTCGCGCACTTCACGGCGAACCAGGCGATCCTCGAGGCTTTCCACGGCCACGATTGTGTCCACGTCATCGACTTCAACTTGATGCACGGACTCCAATGGCCGGCGCTGATTCAGGCTCTCGCTCTACGCCCCGGTGGGCCCCCGTTGCTTAGGTTGACTGGCATTGGACCGCCGTCTCCTGACGGCCGTGACTCGCTGAGAGAAATCGGTCTCCGGCTAGCCGAGTTGGCTCGCTCCGTTAACGTCCGTTTCGCTTTTCGCGGCGTTGCGGCTTCCGGCTTGAGGACGTGAAGCCGTGGATGCTACAGGTGAGTCCAAAGGAAGCGGTAGCTGTAAACTCAATCATGCAGCTCCATAGACTTCTCGGACCCGATTCGACCGGATTGAAATGATGTTGGGCTGGATCCGAAACCTGAACCCGAAGATTGTCACGGTGGTGGAGCAAGAAGCGGACCACAACAAACCGGGGTTCTTGGAGCGGTTCACGGAGGCTCTATACTACTACTCCAACATGTTCGACTCACTCGAAGCTTGTGGCGCCATGCAACCGGACAAGACCCTCGCGGAGATGTACATACAACGTGAGATATGTAACGTTGTATGTTGCGAGGGAGTGGCTCGTGTCGAGAGGCACGAGCCACTCACCAAGTGGAGAACTCGGTTAGAACAAGCCGGGTTCAGACCGCTTCACTTGGGGTCGAATGCGTACAAACAGGCGAGTATGTTGCTGACGCTGTTCTCGGCGGAAGGGTATCGTGTGGAGGAGAAGGAAGGGTGCCTGACAATCGGCTGGCATAGCCGACCTCTGATTGCGGCCTCAGCTTGGCAGGTTATGCCCTTGCCTGAACCAACCGCAACGGCGACCAACCCACTTGGGATTGTTAATCATAGCGCCAACCATGTCTAAATTTTACTCTCTTTTTTTGGAATTTTTACCGCTACTACTACTACTACTGCTTGAGGTTTATGTGGTATAATCGTGTTGCAGCAGCTATGAATTAAGGAACTATCCATAATAACCATGGGGTTTAGGTGATTAAAATTGCAGGACGAAAAGGAAATAGTTCTATTTTGTGGTTACCTTGTTAGTGAAGGTAAAGGCCTACATCCTGCAAATGGCTAAGTTTTTGGTTCACTTGTTCAGCCTTTGGAAACTCGAACATGTTCACTTATGAAACCGGGAAATATGTATGTAAGAGCATTTTCAGTAGTATTGTTAAATCAATTTTTTTTGAAATTTATCAATTTTTGGGATGAATAAGAGCTCTAGCAGAATACCTAAAATATTGCTAAATCCTAATATTGCTAAACTAAATTGACAAATTTAGCAACCTATAGAAGAATTGCTAAGAGAAATTTATATTTTCTCTCCATTTTTTATCCACGTGTAAGTTTATGATTCGTTAAAATATTACTTAACTTACACTTAACAATTACTGCTGGAGCACAATTGCTATTTCAATTGTTAAATATCCTAACATTGTTAAATTTAGCAATAAACTAATCTATACTACTGAGATGTTCTAAGTAGTACATTTATCTAATAATATAAGTTTAGTATCTCGCTCGAACTAAGTGATCAAAATAGAGTGACAAAAACTATCATAAGTTAAGTGGTTGAAATGTTCGACGAATTGTTTCTAAAGACATACAAGTGTTAATCGAGTTTTACCATTTACCATATCTTACATGCAAATCACTAGAATTCACCTCATTTAGTCGCGACTGTTAACCAGATAAAACTTTCTACCTAATTCTTCTCATGCATTTTCGGTTTAGTTTTTGTGGAGAATCTCAGATTCAGAAAATTTCTGGACTGAGGTTTGAAATGACTAAACTGAACTCGTTTGGTATTTGCCATTACGAAAAGAAGAGCATATGTTGAAGCATGGCTCCAGGAGCAGTCAACCCACGCTAAGCAGGAGGAACAGAACCAACTTGCATCTCAAACTCGACAGCTTTATCCGTAAGTAGTAGTTGTAGGAGGCTGTCTATCTCGGTGTCTCTTGGTGACCTCCAAAATGGATTTTGTTGTGAAATTTTTTTTGAAGAAATTGTAGAACAAAAAACTTAAAGAGAAAGCACACTGGTACTGGAACCTAACGTATTCCATATAGGGAAGAAGGAATCAAATTAAGGGTCCAATCTAGTGACACCCTTTGGGAGCCCTATTTGTTCATTAGGTCTAGAAACTCGATCATAGAATGCTACATTCGACCAAACTCTACGCGCGCCTTTGGTTCGGTATGTGATGGAATTCGAATTGGAATCCATATCTGCATTCTCCACCTAAAGAAGCCTACATTATTCCTCCCTTTGATTTTATGAACAATTTAATCTCACCTATTTTGTTGATTTTATGATATATTAATTGTGTTGATATGTTTTATGTTATTGTGGTCGATACAACATAATTTTCAAGTTTTTAAAAACGAAAATGTCGAACAAGAATAATGGTCCGATCGGAACGGTTTGTTTTGTTTCGGAAACTACTGCTCTTTATTTTGTACGCATCCATTATTATGCTCGAAAATGAAGACTTCCACCGGAAAAAGAATAAGTGGTGGTCATTCATGTACTGTAATTGCTAGGGCCAGAAATGGAATCATAATTGATTGATTGAGGATGATCAACCTCGAATAGAAAGTCGGATTCAACTTTCGCAATGTATGAACAGAAGTGCACAGACACCTACAGCTTTAGCTAGCTTTCACCATTTCGTTGTTGGCCTGCATTTGATTCCCATGACTGTGATTCTCAACAGCTCTAGCTACATGATCGAAAAGATTGAATCCCAATTCGAATTCACCGCTGCACTTGAGCTCGAGTGGTTGCCAGTGTAATCAATCATGCGGATCGATAGGTGCATGTGAGTTGGCTAAGAATGGAAAAGAAAGAAGAGGGAGTACAAAGCCAACGGGACCCGTCGACGTAATAATGAACATGAATGTGGACTCGACACTGCTTTGCTTCACATGGTGGTAGGAGAGAGCTAGCACCGTCCTCGGGCCACCCTTTGTACCCATAGAGCTAAGACGTATTGCTTTGGGTGAAAATAGATCCAAGTAGGGGCAGATTTCCCAAAGTTCTTGTTGTTGGGACTTAGGAGCAACCCAAGGAATCTTCTTTCTTACCTGGCGATAATTTCGCCTCGATTGTCCTTATTTTATATTACTCGGAATAATTCATCGTATTTTTTTTGATAATCTGATTGTTTTTTTTTTATAATCTGATTACTTTTTCTCAAAGTTCTTATTGTTGAGACTTAAGACCAAACTAATAATCTTTTTTTTTTACCCGTCGATCATTTCGCCCGCTTGATAACTCTTATTTTAGATTTAGTTGAAATAACCTGTCGTACTAGATAATGTCATTACTTTATGTCATTATTGAAATTAGACATTTGAATCTACATTTTATTTCAGTTCAAAATAAAACTCGAACCAAATCTCTATGATAACAAAAACAACGACCTAAACATTAGGTGTAGATGTTTTTCCGTTTTTCATTTTCTGAAATTTCTCGATATTTGAAATAACCGTGTCACAATAAGACTCTGAGGCTTCTGACTAAATCATAGTGAGTTCAAGAAAATGGTAATCGGTGTGGAATCTCTTTCTTTCATCACTATACTAAAAAGAATGCCACTAGTAGGAGACAATTAGGTTTTGATAAGACGGAGGGGGTGGAGGAAAGATCGTTGAAACGGCCCGCGGGACATAGACCTAGCGTAAAGGGCCCACCGTTTGGCGTTTTATTTTTTTCAGTTTCACGTGATTCCGTTACGGAATGTTCGGAGCAAGTTGTAGGTGAAAAAAAAAAAAGGGGACCCCACCACGTAAATAACAGTAGTCATGGGATTCAGGGGCTGACAGTTACCTCCCACGTGTTGAAAACGACATCGTATGTCTCTATCAGGTCAATTTTTATGGTGACGGGGACAACTCTTAAATTAGAGATCCACATAATTGAAACAACTAAATATTACGCGGGCGAGCTATCAACAAGTTGGTCCACAACGAATTGACCTTGACGTGGACGCCTGGTTTTTCCACTGAATCACCAGATAAAAAACATTGCAAAATTTTGCCGGAATCAGTTTACCTGGTCTACCATCAAACTATTACTAATTCGATGATGATAATAAAAACGTTAATAATTATTTACATTAATATCAGAACGCTATGAAATTGTGTTTCATGATTTTTGAACTAAATGCGAGGAAAATGACTTTTTTTCTTTCTTTCTTCTACTTCTTCTTCTTACGGAATAACATGGTACAAGAAGGAAAAAGAACTTACAATATGGTGTTTAACAGAATTAGTAGTTAATTTTGTAATTAACATTTGTTGGTTCAATAGTTTCCCAGTTCGTGTGTTTCATGCCATGAATGAAGTATCAAACCTAATAGTCCGATACATCAGCCCAAATCCATAAGAATTGGGCTATATGTGCTGATATCTTTGAAAAAAAAACGTAAAACAGAGCCGAGAGATGGGTTAGGCTGAGATAGAAATAGAGATGACGATCGACGACGAGAGCTCCGTCTACGTCGGCGGCCTTCCCTCTCAATTAAGAGAAATTCTCTAAGAGAATTGGGTTATCATCGCCGTTAAGGTCACTTCTCTTCTCTCTCAATCTATCATTGTTTTTCGATTTCTTATCCTTACGTTAATTTTCAGATTCATAGGGTTTGAATTTGGGGCTTTTTGATCGATCAAAGTAACACGAACGGTTTAGCAAAAGGCAATCCCGGTCCAGCAGCTTGTGGGGGGTGTTTCGTGATGCCTCAGGTGGGTTTTTAGGGAATTTTTGTCATTCGCTTAGATGAAATACTTCATTTTATTCTGAACTTTATGCTGTTATCTTGGCATTGAACTTGCTCATGATAGAGGGTGGGTCTATTTATGGTTGGAAAGTGACTCTGTTAGTGTGGTAGTTTGCTTCTCTTCTAAGTCTTTTTCTCCTCTATGGAACTTAAGAGTTCGTTGGAACAACTGTCTTTCTATAATCCGTCAAATGAACTTCCGTTGCAGTCATATTTTTAGAGAAGGAAATATGGTAGCTGACAAGATGGCAAACTTGAGGTTGTCAAATGCTTCATTTACTTGGTATGATAATCCTCCTACTGAGCTTCATGGTTTCTTGCAAGCGGATTATTTGGGTATTCTAAATTATCGGTTTTCATAGTGGGAAGATTGCCTGGTTTTTTATGGCTAGAATAAACAATGTCTTTTGGTATGTTGTTTTGGTTTGTAATTAGAATGGTTTTGGCCTAGTCTCTCATTCCTCATTTCATGTATTTTCTTTTATTATTATAAAAAAAATTCTGATAAGGGACGGGCGGTGGGTTCCCGGTTGTAGCGGTCCCTTCGGGGTAAAGTGGGTGCTCTGTCACCCACCAAACTGGTACAGAGGAGCTGATATCGCCTAATTCTTGTCAGTAATTTATTAAAAAAAAAAACGTTATATTCATGATTTCTTGACTTGTATAGGTTAATATTATTGAGTTTCCTATCTCAAATAGGTTAATACACAATTCAAACTAATTTATGCTTTTCCCCGACTCATATAGGCTAATATTCTTGATATTCCTATCTCTAATAGGTTTTTATACACAATTCTTACTAGTTATTGGAACTGTGTATAAATAAGGGTAGTGATTGCAACTTCATACATGTAAAAACCAACCAAACATTACACGAAAAGAGAGTTTAGGTGAATCACAATAATTGAGTAGCAAAGAATTAATCAGCTGCCAACTACTAGCTAACTTTCTGATAAGGGAGAGGGAGATAGAGAGAGCCTGCATACAATCTCCAATCTTTTTCTGGGTTTTCTCTAGAAAAAAAAAACTCTTCTTCATCAGATCTTCAGAACACTACAGATCAAGAAACATAGATCAAGTGGAACTCCGACGCGGCGTAGACTCTACAAGTATTTAGTACTTAGTGCAATTGAACAACATCAACAACTATGGATCAAGGTATGTCTTCAGATTGGGCAAATTTGCCAAAGCATCTTTTGGATTCAGTTGTTGAAACCCTAGTGCTACCATCACACTATGTGCCGTTTAGCCTTGTCTGTAAGTCATGGTATTCAGTAGCAAAGGATAACATACGCAAACATGAAAGGATGACAGCTCCAATGTTGTTGATTTACAGCGGCAAAAAAGACTATTGGAATGTATTCAACAAGGCTACTAACAAGATCCTTGATTTTCAAGTAAGAGTGCCAAACAGGAGGCTTTGTGGGTCTTCCAAAGGGTGGTTAATCTATGTGAATAAGAAATTTGGAATAACCCTTGTGAATCCATTCTTTAGGGTTAAAGGAAGGAGGAGAGATCAAACTCTCTCATTCGCCTACCTCACTTATGCCTCCAGGTTGGCAAAACCCGCAGAAAAGATGTGAGAATTACGTCTTCAAAGCTACAATTTCAGCTGATCCGATATCGAATCCAGAAGATTGCATTGTTATGGTCGCGCATATGGAAAGATTAGAGTTGGCTTTCATTAGACTAGGTAAGGACACAACATGGACGTATATGGATGGAAGTGATAACATAGTTCCAGGGTGCCGCATGATTCAAGAAGTTATCTACATTGAACGGACATTCTATACTGTGGGTTACTTCAATGAACTTCTATCTTTTGACGTTACTTCTCAGTCGTATTCAGAAATACATGTGATTGTTCCTGAAGATAAACCCATTGGGCTAGTCAAGAGATATATATTTGAAGGGGAAGGGAAAAAATTGTTCATGGTTCAAAGATACACAGACTATGTAGAAGTTGAAGAAGGTTTTCACAACCGGGTGACGAAGAAATTTAGAGTGTTCGAATTGAATTCAGCCAAGGGTGAGTGGGTTGAGAAAAACTCATTGGGGATATTGCTGTTTTTGTAGGGGATAACTCTTCTATATCTGTGCTGCCTTCAAGTCTTTCAGGATGTCGGTCGGATTGCATATACTTTAATCAAGATAGGGATCATATAGGGTACATGTCGCCGGCTCATGATTTTGGTGCTTATAACGTGCTAGAGAAAAGCTTCCTACAACTTACCCTGCTCATGTGGAGAAACTCATAAAGAGGAGCCGCCAACTGCCAATTTGGGTCATTCCAACTTTGTATTTTGAGTTGTAAAAGTTTGCACAATGAGTTCTTAATTCTTATTACTTGCTTTTTTGATTAGTGTTACTTGTCAACTATTTCTTTCCGATTTAGAGTTCGGTTCGATTAGAGTGTAGCAGCCAAGGCCTTGATAAAACGTGCAACTGTACAAGCTTAATATGTTGGCTGAATGCATTGAGAATTCTCCAGCTATTAAGAACAGGGGGTTCAAGGGATCAATTTTGGACGTGAGAAAAATATGAATGATGTTCAAGTTGTTAACTTCTTATCTCTATTATCTTTATCTAGAGACATTTCGATCTGTGAGGACGGATCTATATTATGACATATTCCTTGGGCTAAGAACGCCAAAAAATTAGGGGACCATGCCATTGAAGAAAGAAACTAAGAACGATTACAAGTAGTATTCGTTTTTTCTTAAGGCATTGAAACTCAAAATAAGCTGCTCAGGTAAGAACCATTTTTTACAAGTAAATAAGTTAGAAACATGAATTTCACAAATAATGTAGATAATGAAGATGGCATTCACATTTTTACTGGTGAAACCGTGAAAGCACCCGGAAGCTATTTTAGGCAGCACTACTACACAGATGAGGGACAAAACGCCAACTGCAGATGGAACTCGACAGCATTACTTTAAAGCACTAATGTATTTCATCCATTATGATCGAGCCCCTCAGCACCGAGATCTTCTTCAACTGATCGCAATGACAAGACCCAAGGCATCAATCTGTATCATTATAGATCAGATGAAGATGATATATGGTGTCAATTGAAACACTTTCTTTTATCTCAATCAGGAATACTCAAACCGAGAGGACTCCTACTTATCAGCTGTAACTAGATTCTTAGGATAAGTATTTTGTATTCCTGTATCTCATTATGTAACTAAACCCTATCATTCTACAATATCTCAAACACTAGATCAATATATATACAGAGGTCAGTCACTGATTTGTTGTATCTGACAATTCCAAATACTTTCTTCAAACCTCTATTCCTTATGGTGGGACAATTTTTCTTCGTCTCAAACTCCCTCACAAATGGCCTATGCATCTGCCACTACCTCAGCCACGCACTGTCAACTCCACCGCTTCAACCATTTGCTTCCGAAACGGTACCTGCAACAATCTCCTCCACCATCCCCACTCGAGCATCTTCTGATTACCTCTCAATCAAGCTCGGTCAAGCCAACTACACTCTTTGGTTAGCACAAATTCAGTCTCTTCTTAACTACACTCCTTGGCCCTTGGGCCAACCACATATATCCTTCTCTGATCTTCAAGTTGTTATCTTCTTAATTTCTTCATTACTTTACAACCTTCATATGATAACGATGGTTTCTGCTAGTAGCCTGGTGCACATGCTTTAGTAATGTTAATCTGCACCTGTAACATAAAGACAGAAGTCACAGATCAAAACATTTAAACTCAAAGCAACAATATCCTCCACCATCCCTGCAACAATGAAATCAATGCTTTGAAATAGATATTAACTTGCAAAGGTAGCTATATGCTTTCAGTTTTAGCAGTTTCCTTATTTGTATGTGTGACCCTCTTTGAGAATCAATGAGTATGACCTCCATGGTCTTCCCCTCACATGTCTTGTGAAAGGCGTTCTTGGATAGCAATAGCAGCAGGATCTGGATGTTCAAGTAGTACGCTGCAAGAACAAGATTGCATCTTGCAGTACTAGCTCCATATGACCTTTTCCAAAATCTTGCAGTACTAGCTCCATCTTGCAGTACGTATCAATATATCATGCAAGATATCCATATCCTTTAGAGAAACTTAAGTTTGGTGATTGGTGTGTATGTATCACTTGCATTATTTGAAGAACTGAAAATGATATATAAGGGCGTAAGTGATAAGTCATCAGCAAGTTAATGATTGTCCACAAAAGAAGAAAAAGTACGCACTAAGGGCACTTCTGAAGTTCTGATAGTGATTGGATACACTTTGGTTTCACTTATCTCCTTGTATGCATATAACATCCACGGCGGTAAAGATTTTCGTGCAATGAAACTCTGATCGCACAAATGTTATTGTTAATAGATTACTTTTTACTAGTGGCCGGTAACTACTTTTCTACACAAATACACAAGTAGTAGATGGACATGATATGGAATATATTGGCTACAATTAATGTGGGAAGTTATTCCACCAATATTGTAAATAGCTAAGGTAATAAAACTCGTAAATGACATACTACAACCATTCAAAATGTATAAAACAATAAACCATATTTTGTAAGATTTGGACAAGTAAGGTTATGGAATCCAAGGCCGCCAAAAAGAATGAAAACATACAAGTACAATCCCTTTATATTTCATGCGCAATTACAGATGTACGAAGCTTCGCTTGTCCAAATTCAAAATCAGCCACAAAAAATCTTACAATCTTCGTTGTTTGATTCTTCCTCTATAAAGCTTATAATGTCTATGTGTGTGTCATCGAGTCATGGAACTTATCTTGTGAGATAGACATGTTGTTCAGGTCAGTGATTTTGTTCCTCTTAAGCTTAATGTACAGGAAAAGATAAATTTGAGGGAGAAAAAAAGATATCGTTCTAGAAAATGTAATGTTGAAGAACAATAGTAAATTGTCCATCCACGAACTGAAGTAAACACTATCTAGATTTTTAGCCTCTACTTCTTTTTAACTGGTTTCAAAAATATGCATTTACATGTTTGAGTGTGGTATATTGATGCTATTTTTTGGTTCTGGGAGATTTTAAATCGTGTTTTTCCCTCGAGCTCTTCTAGTATCCTGTACCAAGTGTCAAACCTTGATATATATATATATATACACACATATAATATATATATATATATATATACAGTCCATATCCAGAGCGAAGCTTCGCTCTGAAATTAATGTGCGAAGGTCCTTATTTGACTCACTTTTCGGTCATATTTTTCGATCATACCCGGTCAGTGTCTAGATACATATCGTATGATCATTCTTACAAAATTTCATCCAATTTGGTGACCATTTAAGCCTCCATAATCATGATTTACTCTAACGGTTCTACTTGGACAGATTTTGTTCTATTGATTTATTTTATCTGATTCGGTATGCAAACGATCACCAAACTGGATGAAACTTTGTAAGGATGATCATACGATATGTATCTAGACACTGACCGGGTATGATCGAAAAATATGACCGAAAAGTGAGTTAAATAAGGACCTTCGCACGTTAATTCCAGAGCGAAGCTTCGCTCTGGATAGGGACTGATATATATATACAGTTAGATACTGGATTATAAATGCAAGTTGGTGTTTAGGGCACAACATATATACTGTTTTTTGTTATTATATGATCGTGGTGGTTGTTTGGTTTAGTGGTACTTTGAATATGACAATGACTAATTGCCATATGAAAATGATGATAGGTACCCTTGGTACATGTTATACATTTCATTATCAGTCACCTTATGTTTCTCTTTCAAGTTAAAAACCACAATCCTACACAACCTGCAATTGCTATTTCCCTTTAGTATTGAACTTCGGTTGCTTGCAGGGGACAGGAAGGCCGAGAGCTACTGGAGGAATGCTTGCTGATCACTGAGAAACATAAAGGCAAAGAGGACCCCAGCTCAGTGACACACCTCATCAATCTCGCAACTTCACATACGCGCTCAAAGAACTATGTGGAAGCTGAGCGCTTGCTGAGGACAAGTTTGCAGGTCTTGGCAAAGACAGTGTCACCCGATGACCAATCCATCTCATCCCCAATGTTGCACCTTGCCGTTACTCTCTACCAATTAAAACGGGACGAAGAAGCTGAACAACTCGCCTTCCAGGCTTTGCACATTCGTGAGAAAGCATTCGGAAAAGACTCCCTACCTGTTGGTACGTTATCATTTAATTCAGGAGTCATCCAAACAAGACTGACGTGTTCTAATGTACATTGCAGCGGAGGCTCTCGATTGTCTGGTGTCAATCCAAACAAGACTGACGAGGGACGACGAAGTGTTACTAGATCAGCTGAAGAGGGTTTTGAGCATCCAAGAGAAAGAGTTCGACCCCGAGAGCAAGGAGGTCTTGACAACCTAAAAAAAGTTGTACATTTCCTAGACAAACTAGGCAGGAAAAACGACAAGCTCTTTTTGCAGAAACGACTTTCTGTCTAGAGCGAAGCTTCATTTTAAAATTATAGTGTGAAGTTCCTTATTTGACTTACTTTTCGGTCATATTTCCACATCTCCACCGTTCAATTTGTAGTCACTAATGCATAGATCACTCCTGCCAAATTTCATTGAATTTGATGATCATTTGGGTTTTCATAATCGTTATTTACACAAACAGTTCTGAATAAACATATTTATGGTCCGTTCATCAATTTAATCTAATTCGGTACCTTAACGATTATCAAATTCAATGAAATTTGGCATGAGTGATCTATGCATTATGTTCTACAAACTGAACGGTGGAGATGTGAAAATATGACTGAAAAGTGAGTCAATTAAAGAACTTCGCACTTTAATTTCAAAGTGAAGCTTCGCTCTGAACATAAACTGTATATATATATATACACACACACACACACACACATATATATACAGTCCCCTTCCAAAGTGGGATCCCGCTTTGAAATTAAATGCGGGACTCCTTATTTCGCTCACTTTCAGGTCGTATTTCCACATCTCAACCGTACAATGTATAAAACACAGTGTGTAGATCATTCCTACAAAGTTTCATCAAATTTGAAGATCATTTGGGTACCTAATTAGATTAAATAATCAACAGAACAAAAGTTGTCTAAACAAACCGTTCGTGTAAATTACGATTACGGAAGCTCAAATAATATTCAAATTTGATGAAACTTTGCAGGAATGATCTACACACTGTGGTTTTAAACATTGTACGGTTGAGATGCGAAAATACGACTTGAAAGTGAGCGAAATAAGGAGTCCCACACTTTAATTTTAAAGCGGATCCCACTCTGGAAGGAGACTGTATGTGTGTGTGTGTGTATATATATATATTATAATTAATTACCGATCAATTGCTTGCAGATGCTGATTGAAACAGCAACAGCAGAAGATGGCATTGACGATGTTGGCTTGAGGGATATGATCCTGACTATCGGCAATGCCTGAAGTCATGTTAACCTACGGAAGAAAATAGAATCTGCAACTCATACTGTATGTGGTGGTTGGGTGGTGAGGCTAGGGTAGCAAGACGTCCTCTTGATAGTGTATGTAGCTATTGTATGTTTGTACACCCTAAGTCAGTGAAGCATTATACCCGAGACGTGTATCATATATCATGCTCTCTTGTACATCAGTAGTTTCCGACCTGTTGCCATACAATGTTGCCATACAATACAACTCTATACACTCATTACCTGCCATAAATACTGTCTTCTATACACTCATTACCTGCCATAACTCTTTTGAATTAGAATGTGTGTTTGAAAACATGAAGTAGTACACGTGAAACTCGTGTGGATTATTAGCTAGCTCCATGAAACTTGAAGACTCATGCAGTAATTAGTAACATACAGAGAGATCCAAACATTTATACTCTTACTTCTTCTTTGAAGCAACTTAACAAAAGAAGAAAGAGTAGCATTTTATGGTTGTTGTCAGCTACTCAGCTGCATGCGTATCATCAGGACGGACCACCCCCCAAGCATTGGGTTTAGGTTAATATATAACTCATTCATGATTTTCCTGACTTGTATAGGTTAATATTATTGAGTTTCCTATCTCAAATAGGTTAACACAATTCTAACTAATTTATGCTTTTTCCCGACTCATATAGGCTTATACACAATTCTTACTAGTTGGAACTGTGTATAAATAAGGGTAGTGATTGCAACTTCATACATGTAGAAACCAATCAAAGAAAGAAAAAGGAAAGAGAGTTGCCTAGCTAATTTTCGAAGGGAGAGCGAGATAGAGAGAGGCTGCATGCAATGATTACAATCTCCAATCTTCTTCTGGGTTATCTCTAGATAAACAAAACTCTTCTTCATCAGATCTTCAGAACACTACAGATCAAGAAACATAGATCAAGAGGAACTCCGACGCGGCGTAGACTCTACAGTATTTAGTACTTAGTGCAATTGAACGTACAACATCAACAACTATGGATCAAGGTAAGTCTTCAGATTGGGCAAATTTGCCAAAGCATCTTTTGGATTCAGTTGTTGAAACCCTAGTGCTACCATCACACTATGTGCCGTTTAGCCTTGTCTGTAAGTCATGGTATTCAGTAGCAAAGGATAACATACGCAAACATGAAAGGATGACAGCTCCAATGTTGTTGATTTACAGCGGCAAAAAAGACTATTGGAATGTATTCAACAAGGCTACTAACAAGATCCTTGATTTTCAAGTAAGAGTGCCAAACAAGAAGCTTTGTGGGTCTTCCAAAGGGTGGTTAATCTATGTGGATAGGAATGATGTGGATAAGAATTTTGGAATAACCCTTGTGAATCCATTCTTTAGGATTAAAGGAAGGAGGGAGAGATCAAACTCTCTCATTCGCCTACCTCCACTTATGCCTCCAGGTTGGGAAAACTGGCTTAAAAGATGTGAGAAATACGTCTTCAAAGCTACAATTTCAGCTGATCCGATATCGAATCCAGAAGATTGCATTGTTATGGTCACGCATATGGAAAGATTAGAGTTGGCTTTCATTAGACTAGGTAAGGACGCAACATGGACGTATATGGATGGAAGTGATAACATAGTTCCAGGGTGCCGCATGATTCAGAAGTTATCTACATTGAACAGACATTCTATGCTGGGTTACTTGAATGAACTTCTATCTTTTGACGTTACTTTCAGTCGTTTTCAAAAATACATGTGATTGTTCCTGAAGATAAACCCATTATTGGGCTAGTCAAGAGATATATATTTGAAGGGGAAGGGAAAAAATTGTTCATGGTTCAAAGATACACGGACTATGTAGAATTTGAAGAAGGTTTTCACGACCGGGTGACGAAGAAATTTAGAGTGTTCGAGTTGAATTCAGCTAAGGGTGAGTGGGTTGAGAAAAACTCATTGGGTGATATTGCTGTTTTTGTAGGGGATAACTCTTCTATATCTGTACTGCCTTCAACTCTTTCAGGATGTCAGTCGGATTGCATACACTTCAATCAAGATCGTGATCATATAGCGTACTTATTGCCGCCTCATGATTTTGGTACCTATAACGTGCCAGAGAAAAGCTTCCTACAAACTTACCCTGCTCATGTCGATAAACTCATGAAGAGGAGCTTGCAACTGCCGATTTGGGTCGTTCCAACTTTGTCTTTTGAGTTGTAGAAGTTTGCACATTAATGAATTATTATATGCTTGTTTGAAGCTTCCTACAAACTTACCCTTTCTCATTTTCTCACGGCTGCTGGCAGCGTTGGGGCCGACAATGCTTGCTTACATGGGTGGTGGATGTGATAGATTTGTTTGTATTGTTGTATTTTATTTTCGGATGTAGGACTTACGGAATGTAGATTAGTGAGCTTTTGGTTTCCTATCACTTTTTCTAATTTGATTGAGTTAGAGATCTGAGATTCATTCTTTTTTTGTTTGTATCTTTTCGACTTTGCGTTTGCATGCTGTGTAGTTGGGCTTGTTTCTTGATTAATGTTCTTTCTTAAGATGTGCCTTTTGAATTATTCATGCATGTTAGCATGTGCACTTTCTAGTTTGATCTCTCTCCAACTATTATATTACGTGTTTGTTATCTAATGGGCCCAAACCTCCGCCTAGCCCGCGTGATCCACGCACTATTTAGTATTAGGTTTTTTAGTAAACTACATTTTAGTTTCTAACCAAATTTTAGTTTACAAATACATCCTTTACACATTATCTTACACATATAAAGACAAAATTTTACAATTAAGGACAAGTTGTTATGCTGTTGACATGTGTCAGCTACAGATTTATAATTTTATTCTTCATTAAAATTAAAACAGAGTCAACTGAACTAAAAGGGAGTCAATCAAGTAATGCTGATTGTTATTGCTGGCTTCTACTACCAATCAGCCTGCTACTGCCGACTTATACTACTAATCTGTCTGCTACTGCCTACGTTGGCTACTCATCCCACTTTGCTAATGTCGATCAAGTAATGTCGACTGCTACTGCTGGCTTCTATTACCAATCAACCTGCTACTGCCGACTTATACTACCAATCTGCCTGCTACTGCTTACGTTGGCTACTCATCTCACTCTGCTACTGTCGATCAAGTAATGTCGACTGCTACTGCTGGCTTCTACTACTAATCAGCCTGCTACTGCCGACTTATACTACCAATTCGTCTGCTACTGACGACTTCTACTACCAATCTGCATGCTACTGCCTACGTTTGCTACTCATCCCATTCTGCTACTGCCTACTTCTGCAATTCTCAGTCTGAAACTAGCTGCTACTGCATATCTTGAAGCTGACTGCTACTGCAGATCATGAAGCTCGTTGCTACTATCGACCGTAAATCTAGCTGCTACTGTAGACTACGAAGCTAGCTGCTATTACCGAGAAAAGTTGAAAATTGTTCCAACCAGTAGCAAAATGTGCAGATTCTCACCATCTAGCTGCTACTGTGCAATTTTGCTGCTACTGCAAAATCTAGTTGTTACTGTGAAATTTTAATCAGATTCTCCACCATCTAGCCATGAATCAACCTACAACTAGAGTGTAGATCTTACCAACATATGTGCATAAATCATGTATCGATGAGTATCCGTCTTTAAAGATGTGGTGGAGGACGAGGTGGAGATCTCCGGCAAAGATAAGGATTTGTCGACCTGAGATCGCTCCTACGACGTTGAGACAGTGGCGTCCTTATCGAAGCATCGTTGTCATCAACATCAAAGCGACGTCGTTGTCGTCGAGGTGGTGGTGGCGTCGCCGAGGCATCGAAGCGGTGTCGTCATCCTACACTCAAAGATAGACCACTGGATCATCTGAGAGAGACCTCGTCACCGTCTTCGTAGATCGACGAAGAGAGAGAGAGGTTTGTGTTGTGTGGTTAAAATCTGAGTGATAATCTTGTAGTTTTTTTTTAAAATAATGATATTTTTGTCACTTTATCTAAAATATTGGGCCATGTCCGTTTTATTTTTATGATAGGCCCAACTTATGTGTCTTAATTTGTATAAATATTCTAACAATTGGGTTTTTTGTTTTTTGAAATTAGTTTATTACTTGTATGTAATTTACTCTAGGTTTTTAAGTTTTTTTGAAAGGTGAGCCAATGCCCGATCAAACTTGTGACCGCCTAGCGGTGCCAAACCGCGTAAGGCCCAGTTCTCCATATTTTTATTTTATTTAACAGGGAGCTTCGAAAATAAGGTGATGATCCCCCCAAACGACTTGTCGTTTCTTTATCGTCAAAAATATATAATTAGAAAAATTAAAATAGACAAAAACAGAAAAAGAAAAGATAGCCGCGAGGCGGGAGAGGAGCTTTGACTGAGAGAGAGCTCCGTCCACCGAGGACAGTGTTCGCCGAGTCTTCGATCTGTACGGCGCCGTCGTCGCCGTTAAGGTCACTCCACTTCTCTCTCAATCTGTCACTGTTTTTCTCCTTCGTTAATTTTCAGCTTCATAGGGTTTGAAATTGGGGATTTTTGTTCCGATCAAAACTTTTCTCTTTGATTTGCAGAGGAAAATGCTACGGCTTCGTTAAATTGAGTGATTGTCTGATTCTGTTTTCATGAAATTGAGTTTGTATTTGTTTTTTTCTCTTAATGCAATTTGTTGTCATTGTGGAGGTTTGGATTTGGAGTGACCTAAGTGAGGAGTAGAGGAGGGAGATTAGGTTTCGGTGGAGGGAGAGTTTCCGGCGGTGGGATGTCGAGAGGGGGAGGAGCTGGGGGACTTGGGGTAGGAAGCATGAGATGGAGTATGATGATGTTAGGGAGAGGTCGATGGAGCGCGGCGATAGGTACATTGTTCGGTCGATGGAGTGCGGCGATAGGTACATTGTTCGGTCGATGGAGTGCGGCGATAGGTAGCTTTGTTAGGCAAATTGTTGCAATTATTGTCACATGAATGTGGAGTTTCTTGTTTTTGTCCTTAATCGTGAACGTACTGCATATGTAGGTTAATTTCCAAAATCTAATGTAAGCACTTAAGTTATTCTGCTTACTGATTCCAAGTGTTGCGCCTTCCATTACAAGAAAAGAATATAAAAAATGAGAATCTGTTGGCGTTTGAAATTGCCTGTTGGATGTTCACTATTAAAAAAATGCTTCCTATCTTCCTGACCAAATAGACCCGAATGCTTTTAGGATTTTTATGTCTTCTGTATGAACAACAGTGTCATCAGTAGTGTAGTAATTGGCATTGGAATAGAGTTTAATTTCACCATGTTCTGGTCTTTTGCTGCAGTTCAAACTCAGTCGACCGAAATGGTAGGGAGCTTTTATCCCATTCAAGTGATGATTTCAATGATCAGGGAAGTACAGCAGTTTTAGCATTTCTTGCTGCGGACTGTGATGCTGTGTATATTTTTTTTTTCCTGTTCTCTGATCTACAGTTTTGCTTTCTTTATGTCCTGTTGAATATCTCAGGTTAAAGAACAGTTAAAAGATCCACTCGGAGGCTTGAAGAATTGAAAAAGGAGGTTTGTTTTCCCCTGAGAACACGAGTAGTTTAATTGCATGTACCTTAACGGTCTCCCTATTTGATGAACTCGAAAATAATGAACTAGGTAGGTGTCATATCAACTAAAAAAAAGCCAGAATTTTGGTGGATTGGCATAAATTCATTCATTTGCACCTCCAAATCTTGTCCATAAACCTACTATTTTGTTACCTAGATTTTCTCAGTTGCAGGAGAAACTAACAAAAACAAAGGCCAAACCTTGTGCATCCAATAGGGGTTGGCAATAGCCAATTTGATAGTTGAGTACTTTATACAAACGATCTTGACTTGTTCATCAGAAACTATTGCCTGTTTGAATGCATGAAAACCTGCTCCCATGCTCACATGCCACACACGTGCACACACACTAGGGAAACGTCCAAAGCCTAACTGCAACATGGCAGTAGCTGAATTATGTTATGTTGTCAGACTTCTGAGATGGAAGAGAAGTTAGAAGATGACGGAAGACTGGTTTTGGATTTACAGAAGCAATCTAAGGTACTCCCAAGAGTTTGATAACTCAAAAGTTACGTCTAAGCTCATGCACTCTTTTGCTTTGTTTGCTCAGTTAAGTCTTTTTATTTCACATGCTAAACTTGGTTCTGGTCTCACTGAGACAGGAGCTTGAGGATGCATTGGGTAAATGCAAAGAAGAATACTTCACACCAGAAGATGCAGTTGACGAAGGTATTGTCAATCAGATTGCTAGTTAGTAAACTCTGCAGAACATTAACTGAAATTAAATGTATGTTGTTTCATGATCTGCAGCTACATGATTGCTTTATGCAAGTAAAACATTACAGAGAAAAACTTAAAAGCCGTGAAGATGAACTTCAGGTCAGTGATTTTGTTCCTCTTAAGCTTAATGTACAGGAAAAGATCAATTTGAGGGAGAAAAAAGATATCGTTCTAGAAAATGTAATGTTGAAGAACAATAGTAAATTGTCCATCCACGAACTGAAGTAAACACTATCTAGATTTTTAGCCTACTTCTTTTCAACTGGTTTCAAAAATATGCATTTACATGTTTGAGTTTGGTATATTGACGCTATTTTTTGGTTCTGGGAGATTTGAAATCGTGTTTTTCCCTTGATATCTTCTAGTATCCTGTACCAAGTGCCATTAATTACCAACCAATTTGCTTGCAGATGCTGATTGAAACAGCAACAGCGGAAGATGGCATTGACGATGTTGGCTTGAGGGATATGATCGCCATCTTCCGCTGTTGGCTTGAGGGATATGATCCTGACTATCGGCAATGCCTGACGTCATGTTAATCTACAGAAGAAAACAGAATCTGCAACTCATACTGTATGTGGTGGTTGGGTGGTGAGGCTAGGGTAGCAAGCCGTCCTCTTGATAGTGTATGTAGCTATTGTATGTTTGTACACCCTAAGTCAGTGAAGCATTATACCCGAGACGTGTATCATATATCATGCTCTCTTGTACATCAGTAGTTTCCGACCTGTTGTCATACAAACTCTTAGATGGATAACCTAAATACTGTCTTCTATACGCTCATTACCTGCCATAACTCTTTTGAATTAGAATGTGTGTACAGTGTGTTTGAAAACAAACATGAAGTAGTACACATGAGACTCATGTGGATTATTAGTTGGCTCCATGAAACTTGAAGACTCATACAGTAATTAGTAACATAGACAACCCAAACATTTATATTCTTGCTGCTTCTTTGAAGCAACTTAACAAAAGAAGAAAGAGCAGCATTATATGGTTACTGTCAGCTACTCAGCTGCATGCGTATCAGAAGGACCCCCCCTACTCACACAAGAAAGGATGATGCATCAAATAGTGATCCCTAAGGCATTGCAAATTAGGGAAGTCAGATAGTAATCCCTAATCCGGGACCATGCCATTGAAGAAACTAAAAACGATTACAAGTAGTATCCGTTTTTTCTTAAGGCATTGCAACTCAAAATAAGCTGCTCATGTAAGAACCATTTTTACAAGTAAATAAGTTAGAAACATGAATCTCGCAAATAATGAAGATCTCATTCACATTTTTACTCGAAGGCACCTCAAAGCTATTTTAGACCAACGCAAACTGCAGATCGAACTCAGAAGGAATTACTTAAAGCACAAATGTATTCCATCCATTATGATCAGCACCGAGATCTTCTTCAACAGATCGCAATGACATATTCCACCTAGCATTTGACCTGTATCATAAATTCATAATAGATCAGATGAAGATCATATACGGCGTCGATTCAAACACTTTTCCTATCTCAAACAGGAATACTGCTACTTGGCAGGCCAAGTATTTTGTATTCCTATAGTTATTCGTTTATGCAACCAAACCCTATCATTTTACAATATCTCAAACATTTGATCAATATATATATTTGGTGTATCTGACAATCTTATGGTCCTAGGACAATTTTTCTTCTTCTCAAACTCCCTCACAAATGGCGTCTGCATCTACTACTACCTCAGCCACTGTCAACTCCACCACTTCAACCATTGCTTCCGAAACCGTACCTGCAACAATATCCTCCACCATCCCTGCAAACTCATCACCAAAGCTTTGAAGTTCAGTCTTATCCTTCTCAAGAAAAAAGAAATTCAGTCTCCCTAGTTCTCTCTCTCTATATATGATAATCCTACAGCAATTCACTCACTAATCAAAATTATTGATTTAGTAAGCCTTTCAGGTTCATTAGCTCAAATGACGTACGTTGATTATTAGGCTTCGATTTTATTTTTTTACCTAACAAAGAAAATTGTTTTTATCAATTATAACTAGAACTCATAATAAACTCGTTGTTTGTTTGATAAAAATTAATTATGACTAAAACTAGAGTTTCACTCGGCAAAACTGATCGATTAATTGCCGTATATATGTGCTGTAGCTATATGAACAAACGTGGCATTTCCTACTCATCCTGCATCCTTCAACTCATGCAGACAAGCCTGGTCAGCAGCACGTAAATGAACAAGTCAACATATATCAGAAAGTTCTGATCGATCGATTATCGATCAATTGATGCAGTACTACATATATATCAAAAGTGAACAATAATCAATATCAGAAACACTGAACTAGTTATTCTGCTGCTACTACCAAAATATCAAATTCAAACCCATACTAGTTTCCTTTGTTTCTTCCCATTCGATACATAGGCATTTCGTGAGCTGTGTGTTACATTTTCTTCGAAATCGGCCAACTTACTACAACACTGTACAATATGAAATGACCAGCTTCGTTGGATGAACTTGGAGGTCACATATTCATCTGCACAATAACTAGCCATGCATATGCTTGATTGCTTTTATTATATCTCACCAACTATGTTCATCTGTTTACTTCTTCTGAGAGAAGAGAGCTTTCCCATGATTTTTATCACTCACAAAAATTGCTGCAAACGCAGGCAAAGCCTTATTTCTGAATAAAATTCACAATGCACATACTCTTGTGTGAATTAAAGTTTCAATAACTCACAACGCCCCTATTAAACGCAAGCAAGCTGGAAGCTACTAAATTATAAATGTTGTTCTTAGCCTTATGATATCTTTCCTGTTCCGGCCACCTGCATGCTGCAGCTCCTCTTGAGCAGCTAATAAAGCTCCTCCATTTTTAGCAGAAGAGTTTAAACACTAAGCCAGTATGCCTCTCCTCATCTTCTCTTGTCTTCCTATATATAATATAAGGGTTGCCCTTCAGTTCACCACCACCACCTCTTGCAGAAGCTCCACCACCTCCTGCTTTATCCTGGCCTCCTTATTGATTTGCTTCTCGGTAGATTCCTCTCTCTCTCTCTCTCTCTCTCTCTCTCTCTCTCTCACTCTTGTTTTTGACTTCTTTGCAGCAATGGAAGAAGGTGTCAAATGCTATTTCTGCCCCCACATCTACACTGGAAACCAACCTCTGATGTGAGGCATTTGCAGGACCATGGCTATGTCTGTTGTTGCGTTTGCGGGAGCTACTACCCCTGGGATCAAAAGTCAAGGCTGAAAGCTCACTACAAGGGAAACCGTGATCACTGCAGGGCATTTGTGTTTTGCTACAAAACTAATTGTCTAATCCGTATACATCCGAATGAAAGTGATCATAAGTGCATCAAGCCACTCAAGCTGGTGGGAGGTGAAGGAACCGGCACTTCCGACCCGACCGGTCAGATATGATGTCTAGGCCTCCAACCTCTCATGTCAATCTTAAGAGTGATGGTCTTCTTGGACCTCCTCATGTTTTCCAGCTTTTCTTTTCTCTTAGTTTGTTTGCTGTTTGTTTCTCCCTTTCTAGTTTTCTGTTTCCTTTAGTTTGGTTTCTGATATAGTTGTTTCTCTTGGCTTAATGAATGTTTCTCTGCTTTGTTTATGTATACTTCATTGAACCAAAAGGAAACTGATAACTATGTCATACTCTCGTCACTTAGCTTCTACTTTCAAAACTAAGGATAATCGACACATCATTAAGCAGCTGTTATCGACTAATTATCGACCAAATTTGAATAATGAATCTAACAATTCAAAGCTCTGAAACTATAATTTGGAATGATTTGTCTGTGCTCTAATTAAGTGCTCAAGATTATGATCATCAGTGCATTGTGCTTCACTGGCGTGCCTGCTGTAATGGTTATAGATGACACATATATATATGGACACATATCGAACAAGCTAGCTAGTCTATGTTTTCGTTTTTATCAAACAGATATCATCACCATCACTATAGATATATACCATTACCGGTACCATCACTAAATGATCTCTTATACTTGAATCTTTGATCTACAGGCATCAGCATCATATAGCCTGCAACCAATAAATAGAAAACATACTCTAAGTAGATAGTAACTTGTAAAGCTAGCTTTTGCTTTAAATCTTGATAGTTTACTCATTTGCAAGCCATTGATGATAATTTTGAAATCTTGATCTACTTCTGCAATTGTGGCCCCTTTGATACAGATGATTGTGGTGCATTGAGATAAGAACACAAAGGGAGGTAAAACCATATATTCACTAAAGTGACAAGAAGAACCTATGTAAATTCTGTGTTTCTGGTACCAAGCATGATCAGCAATATGTGCCCCGGCCCCTAAAATAAAGATGTCAATGCATATCTCTGTTAGAATATGCTTCAAAAGAAACCCAGGTAACACTTAGCTTGATTTCTAATTGTGACAATGCGAATAGGAAATCCAACGCTTACCAGTAGTCAGTATAAGCAATTAGAAACTTAAAAACCAGTTAAAGAGCAGTGCCATCAACTTACATTGAGAGGTAAAAATTGTTCATTTCAATAGTGAACATTATATTTGAGTGGAGATAAACCATTTTCTAAAAAAAAAAAAAAAAAAATTGATCTCATGCATGCTTCCTCTGTTGGAAAAATTAGAGTGCAAGGAAAAGAGTACAAAATGAAAGGGATATAACTCATTGTATGATATTGCTGAATTTATTAGGGGATATAACTCTTCTATATCTGTGCTGCCTTCAATTTTCCAAAACCTTGTGAGGAAGCAGTACTCGGCTTAACCTATACTTAATTATCAATGTATAATGCAAGAAATCCATATCCTAATTGGAAACATACATATAACAGGTTTTAGAAACTTAAGTAGGTGATAGGTGTCTGTGCTAGGATTGGAGAACTGAAATATGAGAAGGGTTAAATGAAGAAAAAGTTAATGCTTGTCCACACGAAGTTAATGCCATCACCAAGTTAATGCTTGTCCACAAAAGAAGAAAAAGCAACGCAGTAACTACACTTCTAACAGTGATTATATACATTTTTGGTTTCACTGATCTCCTTGTATGCATATAACATATATCATCGATCGTAAAGATTGATCTAAAGAATTAATCTTCGTGTAATGAAACTCTGATTGTCACAAAATAATGAACGTCTACGTTATTGTTAATAGATAATATGACTACAATGTGGGGGAAGCTATTCCACCAGTATTGTAAATAGCTAATGTAATAAAACTATAGCAAATGACATGCTACTATAGAAAGCAGAAACTATAGTGATGATCACCAAACGACTTGTCGTTCTTCATCATCAAAAAAGAATAAGTAAAACGAAGCAGAGAGGCGGGAGAGATAGAAATAGAGATGACGATCGACGACGAGAGCTCCGTCTACGTCGGCGGCCTTCCCTACGACGCCACCGAGGACACTGTTCGCCGAGTCTTCGATCTCTACGGCGCCGTCGTCGCCGTTAAGGTCACTCCACTTCTCTCTCTCTCTCAATCTCTCACTGTATTTCGTTAATTTTCAGCTCCGTAGGGTTTGAATTTGGGGATTTTTGATCCGATCATGAATTTTCTGCTTGATTTGCAGATTGTGAATGATAATACGAGCAGAGGAAAATGCTACGGCTTCGTTACGTTTCGGAGTCCACGGTCGGCGATCGACGCCATCAACGACATGGACGGCAGGGTGCGTGATTCTGATTCTGTTTCTATTTTCATGAAATTGAGTTTGTGATTTTATCGATTTGATTCTGTTATGCAATTGTTGACATTGTGGAGATTTGGATTTTGGATCAGACTGTGGATGGGAGAGTGGTGAGAGTGAATGAAGTGAGGAGTAGAGGAGGGAGATCAGGTTTCGGTGGTGGGAGAGGGAGAGGGAGAGGAGGGAGGGAGAGTTTCCGGCGGGATGTCGAGAGGGGGAGGAGCTGGGGGAGTAGAGGTAGGGAGAATGAGATGGAGTATGATGATGTTAGGGAGAGGTATAGCGATAGGTCTATGGAGCGCGGGGATAGGTACATTGTTCGGTCGAGGGAGCGGCGGTCTGTTGAGTATGAGGAGGAGAGAGATGGGGGATACGGGCATGGAGGTGCTGATCTTGAGGTAATGAGTGACCATTTCTCGGATAGAGATCGTGGGAGGGGTAGGGATTTGGAAGATATTGAGCAAGGAAGCAGCAGAAGCCATGAGCGGGGTTGGGGGAAGAGAAATCGTACTGTGGAATCTAATAGGGAGGGGGAGATGGACCAAACGGAGCATAGGAATGATATTGTTGAAAAGGATAGAGGTCAACATTCGAGGAGGCGGAACGGGTAACATACACACCTTTCTTCTTGTTCCATAATTTTTGCTTGCAATAAAACCAGGAGGTGGAACGGGTAACATACGCCTTTCTTCTTATTCTTAATTTTTGCTTGCAATATACACCAGTCAGAGGAGAGCAACTTAGCTTCCTATTTAGATTGCGTAAACAGGAAAATTGTAAATCTGAATTTGATAGCTTTGTTAGGCAAATTTTTGCAACTATTGTCACATGAATATAGAGTTTCTTGTTTTTGTTTTTAGTCGTTAAAGTATTGCATATGTAGTTAAATTTCCAAAATTTAATGTAAGCACTTCAGTTTTTCTACTTGCTGATGCTTAGTGTTGTAGTTAGCCTTCCATTACAAAAAGAATTGAGAATCTGTTGGCATTTGATATTGGCTGATGTTCACTCTTAGAAAAACTCTTCATGATCAGATAGTAGTCCTGAATGCTTTTAGGATTTAGATATGTCTGTTGTATGAACATTGCAGCCACCTTCCCTTTATCGTACATAGTCATCAGTTGTGTGGTAATCCTGTTTCTTTAGATGACCAGTAGAAATAAAGTTATGAGAATTCACATAAGTTGGCATTGGAGTAGAGTTTAATTTCACCATGTTCTGGTGTTTTTGCTGCAGTTCAAACTCAGTCGATCGAAATAGTAGGGAGCTTTTATCCCATTCAAGTGATGGTTTCAATGATCAGGCAAGTACAGCAATATTAGCATTTCTTGCTGCGGAGTGTCATGCTTTGTATTTATTTTTTCTTATTCTCTTATTTACAGTTTTGCTTTCTTTTTGTCCTGTTGAATATCTCAGGTAAAAGAACAGCTTGAAAGATCCACTCGGAGGCTTGAAGAATTGAAAAAGGAGGTTTGTTTTCCCCTGAGAACACTAGTAGTTTAAGTAATGCTTATACCTTAACGGTCTCCCTTTTTGATAAAGTCAAAAATAATGCATTAGATAGGTGCCGTATCAATTAAAAAAACCATAATTTTTGGTGGATTGGCATAAAGTCATTCATTTGGCACCTTCAAATCTTGTCCTTAAACCTACTATTTGTTTGCTAGATTTTCTCAGTTGCAGGAGAAAACTAACAATAACAAAGGCCAAAACCTTGTGCATCCAATAGGGGTTGGCAATAGCCAAATTTGGTAGTTGAGTACTTTATACAAATGATGTTGACTTGCTCATCGGAAACTATTGTCAGTATGAATGCATGAAAACCTGCTACCATGCTCACACACACACACACACTGTTAAAACCTCCAAGCCTATCTGTTAAAACCTCCAATCTTACCTGTAACATGGCAGTAACTGAGTTATGTTATGTTGTCAGACTTCTGAGATGGAAGAGAAGTTAGAAGATGACGGAAAACTGGTCTTGGATTTACAGAAGCAGTCTAAGGTACTCCCAAGTTTTTGATTACTTAAAAGTCACTTCTAAGTCTTTATTTCACATGCTAAACGTGGTTCTGGTCTCACTTTGACAGAAGCTGGAGGATGCATTGGTAAATGCAAAGAAGAATACTTTACACCAGAAGGAGCAGTTGACCAAGGTATATTAAATCAGATTGGTAGCTTGTAAACTCTGCAGAACATTACCTAAAGTTAATGTGTTGTTTCATTATCTGCAGCTACATGATTGCTTTATGCAAGTAAAACATTATAGAGAAAAACTCAAAAGCAGTGAAGATGAACTTCAGGTTAGTGATTTTATTCCTCTTGAGCTTAATGTATAGAAAAGATCAATTTGGGAAAAGAAAAAAAGATATCGTTTTAGAAAATGTGATGTTGAAGAAAAATAGTATATTGTCTATCCACGAACTGCAGTGACCACTATCTAGATTTTTAGCCAACTTCTATTCAACTGGTTTTAAATATGCATTCTGAGATAATGAAGCTATCAAATTCCTGTTTGAGTTTGGTATATTGATGCTAATTTTTGGTTTTGGGATATCTTAAATTGTGTTTTTCTCTTGTTCTTTTTTAGTATCCTGTACCAACTACCAAGTGCCATATATACCTTGATCTAACTTAAAACTAATTCCCAACCATTCTGCTTGCAGATGCTGGTTGAAACAGCAACGGGGGAAGTTTCCATTGACGATGTTGGCTTGAGGGATACAATCCTGACTATTGCCAATGCCTGAAGTCATGTTAAGCTACGGAAGAAAACTGAACCTGCAACACATACTGTATGTGGTAGTTGGGTGGTGAGGGTAAGGTAGCATGCAGTCCTCTTGAAGTCTTGATAGTGTATGAATCTTTTGTATATTTCTACACCCAAAGTCAGTGAAGAATTAGCTTATTGTATCCGAGATGTGTATCATATATAACATGCTCGCTTATACATCAGTAGTTACCGTCCTGTTGCCATACAATACAACTCTTAGATGGATTAACTAAATACTGTCTTACTATACACTGATTACCTGCCATAACTCTTTTGAATTAGAATGTGTGTTTGAGCATTATGCGTCTTTCCGGGATCGAACCCTAATCTTCAGATTTTGGGGGTGATTCAAAGCTATCTGAGAATATCTCCTGTCAGCTAACAAGTTATGGGTTTGGCCTCAGATAAAGAGAAACAAAATGTTGTTTATTACATGCTAAAACTCCACTCATCAGAAACAGAAGTGTGCATTATTCGTCTTAATAGAATCTCAGCCTAAAGTTAACTCTCACTCTCCCGATATATTTCACATTAAATAATGATAAATTTAGAATCAAACATCTTAATGACTTAGTCCTCACTGTGGAACCATACAAAATGGTAACCCTAACCTTACTCCTAAACCCTAACCCTAAATCTTAATCAGAACTTGAGTGTGATCTGACTTCCATTGCTTTCCTCACGGTCTTCGGATCTCCTGGCTGCCATGCCTTTCTCACCACTCTCAGTCCCAGCCTTCCAGCTCCCACTGTCAGACTTTCCATCTTCAATACTCTCGGACCGGTCACCATTTCCTCTCAGGTCCGACTCCGGCGAGCTTTGGGTTCGGGATGTTGTGCCGGCTCTGTACACGTGGAGCTGGTGGTGGAGCGTGTGGTGGTGCAGCTGGTGGTGACCTGACTGTGGTGGCTGCTGTGCCGTGGTGTAGAAGTCTTGTGGCATTGGGGTTGCACAGTAGTGTGTAGGCGCGTGGGAGGCTGGGCTGTAGAGGGCCGTGGGCCCATTGTGACCCCCCGTGGCATACTCGGGTGGAACCCAGATGCCACCTAGGACCACCAGCTGCGGCGTTGGGCCTCCGGCTGCCTGTGGGCTTGGGCTGGGCCGTCTAGTATGGAGCCTGTACTTCTGTAAATAGATAAAAAAAACGTTAATATTTATTTGATCAGATATTTCATTTTATTTTGAATTAACATGCGTCTTATTTTGGTTACATTTTTATTTATTTATTTCGAAATAATTTTAGTATTTGTTTCAATTTTTGAGAAATTCAGAATGTACGGTGCATATTATGCAGGGTAGGGTTGTGTTAGAGGTTCAAAATCATGAGGTCCATGTTAGCCTGCATTGTTTTGGATCTTAGCAGCAGAAAAGACTAGACAGTCTGATCCTGTTATGTATGGTCAAATGGGTACCTGCAGATGACTTTTAACTTCATCATTGGTCAAACCGTCAACCTTCATGAGCTCCCTGATTTGTTTTGGTGTGGCCACTGTGAAAAAAGCACAAAGAAACAAATCAGATATTTGACCAATATTATCATAATGATTCCTATAATGATTGTACGTGTTAGCTAGGTTTCTCATTATATGATTACCTTGAGAACCACCAAGCATTTGAAGGGCGCTAACGAATCTCCGGTGCAAGTCCGGCGACCAGCACCGCCTTGCCTTCCTGTGACTACTGTTTTGAGTACTTGTGTTGGTGTTGGTGGTGGTGATAGTACTTGTTTGGCCTTCAGTAGTCTTGCCTTGTTGATCTTGATGAGTAGTACTAACCACACTGCAGTTAATACCATTCTCACCTAACTCGGAGCATTTCTTGTCCTGATCCATATTCTGGCCGGTTTTGTTCTCCGGGGAGCTGAGAGCCAACTCCGGAAGAGGTTGCAGATTCGGTGATGGACCGGAGTTGCGAATATCTTTGGAAAATGGATGGAAGGCTCCTCCTCCATAAGATCTTTGCTGCTTGGTGTCTAGGGCTAGCTTGGGACTCACATTGAACCCCATATCACCTTGCTCTTTTGGTTTGGTTGCATCAGCTTGGCTCCATAGTTGGACAGAGGTCATCCAGTTTGCCTTATCAGAACTGTTTGTTTGCTTCTCTGCGCCTTCAGAGTTTGAATGTTTCAGAGGGATGAATTCTTCAAGAACCGGCCTAATTGGCCCTTGGTTATTTGCCGACGATGATCTGAAAGCTTGTAGCTGCTGCCTTGATGCCTCCACAGCTATAACAAAATCAATAATCTTATTATCTACAATGCACTGATCATTTATTTTATGTTCATGTCTTTATCTTTATGTTTGTTTATCCTTCTTTTTCTGGCTTTAAGCACTCTTTGGAAAATATGTTGAGCAAGCTCTAACTTCTATAAATGAAAAAGAGATAAAAGAAAAAGGGTTTCTGAAACTAACTTCAAGGCAAATGAAAAACAAAATGAATATCCATTGGTGATTTCATAACATGAACATGAACATGAACTCTGAATTATATGTACCAGTAGTGAGAAGCTGCATGGAGAGAGGAAGCTCGCGCTTGAAGGCATCGATCTTGAGACGCTCTTCTTCAAGACGAGAGAGGATCTCTTCGAGCTGCTTCAGGTCATGATTCTGTGTCGTTGACGCAGCCTGGTGATGATGGTCGCCAAATGATTTGAGGAGCATGGAATAGCTATGAGGCTTGCACTCAAGGCTTAGTTCAGAAGGTGATGCTGCGCCCATTTTCGAATTAGTGAACGAAACTTTTACGATAGGAATAACAAGATCTCGCTTTGGGTACGCTACGAGAAAACAAAAACAGTGTTTTTAGAAGATATTGTTGATCATGCTGAGCAACAACAACAGGGTATGTGGGAACAAACAAGAGCAAAAGAAACTGTTTGGCTCTTTCTAAATTTCTAGCAAAAGCTAGAGGAGGTTGGAGAGAAGATAAAGAGAGAGAAAGGTAGGGGGTGGTTGCTTCTGAACACAATGAGGATCGAGGTAGGATCGTCTTCTTTTTAGGGTGAGTTCAAGGAATAAAGTGGCCATGGTGAGATAGATGGAGGATCAAATTTAGAGAGAGAGAGAGAGAGAGAGAGTGAACAAAAGAAAGCTAGAACAAAGCAAAGGGATAAAGAAGGATGGTAACTTCTTGCAAAAGAACAAAGGCAAAATAGGAGAGGAGGAAAAGCTCAAAATGAGAGAGAAGAGGAGGAATCAAGGTGTGTCTGACAGTAGAGGGTCATGTGCTTTGAGCTTTGCTTGTTTTATTAGAGATGCATAGACTTTCATGGCTTCTCTGTATCTCTTTGTTTCTGTCTACAATGAATTCAAAATTCACCAATTTTTAAAGATGATTCTTCTTCTCACTGTGTTGGTACTTTTATCCCCTCTAGCTTTATCTTTTTAATTATTTTCTTAAAACTTTTTTTAAGCCTTTCGAATCGTACTGGGCTACTATATACGAACCGATTATTCGCATGTATATATAATTTAGTTTCAAGTTTATACCCTGCAAATTCTGGTCAGTACCATTAGTGGACTCTACTTCCAATAGCATTAGTTTGATTAATTAATTAGTGCAGAAAATGGGGATTCCTTAGGATATATGGTTAGAGAAATGTAACTGGTTCTAATGGAATGATTTAGAAGTAGCCACCCCGTATATCCGCATCAAATATACTATCAGTAATACAAAATGTTAAGAGTTATGTTACTGGAGCTGCTAGCTTTGAACTTTTATTGCATTGTATATACGGTCTTATAACGTTTGAGTTGTAAGACTTGTCTTTCATATAACTTAGTAAAATTCGACCGCACGTACTCCGACACTTATATCATGCTCAAATGAATCACCAATACTTGTCGTTCATAGCTCTTGTGATTAACGTACGTATGCTCAAAAGGTGTTAAACATCTTTAGAAGCTTTAGATTTACGCGTATCACCAGTGGAAAAGATGTATAAGCATGCAGTCTACAGAATAAAAGGGTATAAAGGAAGGAATGGTTGATTCCATGGTTGTGATCTTACGCATCACATCGAAAGTGCAACTCCAACCCTAGCTCCAAAGTCGAAATTAAGCTTTAGCAGCAGATTGTAAAGACTGGACACGTATACGGCCTAGTGGTACTTTGGGTTGTCCTTAACAAAGCATGCATATCTTATCATTCACATAATAATATGTATAAATGATTCTATGATGATTACAGGTTAACATGAAAAAAGGGCATTGGAAGAGAGAAGCTAGCTAGGCATATACTGAAAATCATCCCATGCATATTGGTTTTTTACCACAGAGATAAAAAGAAAGTGAGCGAAAAAGAGGACATATTCAAAATGAGATTAGTATCTTTGTAATATATCTAAGATAATATATATTCCTCCATATGTATGCAGCATGCAACTTTCTTTTTGGTTTCAAAAGTTGCATAATTGCTGTGAAATTGATCGAGTGCGTTCAGAGAGAAGGTGAATAAATTAAATTTAGAGATGAGGGAATATCTAATTGAAAGATGAAACATTCAGGTATAAGAATAAAAATATTAAGGCTCTAAGGAAAGGAATATCTTCCTTCCAATTCTACGACTCTAAATTAAGGGAACAAAACCCACAAAGCTTAAAGGGAATTTAAAGACCATTAGCAACCCCAAAAAAGAATTTAAAGAGAAGAAGATTCTTCTGCTACTCACCTTTGATGAAGTGGGTAGGAAGGTAAGAAGATTCTCTGGAAAAATATTGGAGGAATTTTTCTGGGGTTCTGAACCTCCATAACAATTTATCCGGATTCTCCATATTGTGTTTATGGTGCTTGAATTGAGTCGAAGGATTTTTTTTTTCGATCTATACTTAACTGCTAGTAATGGTTAACAACTCATGGAAAGTTAATTTAACTTTCAAGTACAAATGAAAAAAGAGAGAGATACCCACTTTCTTATTTCTTTCTCAAGATTAATGGTGAAACCATGAGATCCCAATATTACACCAGGGAAATGATATATATACGACCATAACGAAGTATAAAGAGTAATAATATTCATGTCAATATGAATACATGCATGATATAATTAGTCTCCTCCTTGTTTAGTGATTACATGCAATTTACACCCTACGCCTGAATCGATCTTCCACGTCTTAAGTAATCTCGAAGAGCTTAGAATATGATTGATAGCAATGAATAACTTGCTCTCGTACTATATACTACTCGGAAATCAAAATATAACATCGCGTAACAACTAACAAAGGATTGTAAAAGTTTTGATTCTAATAATCTGGCTAGTTATTATGCAAATATCATTCCTATGCGATTCTCCACTCTCCAATACTCGTCTTCGGTACCGAATGTTATAAACAAATGCCTCTACCAGCACTCTAGCAGTGTAGTTCTAGAATTACGCAACAAGGCAACTAGTATACGTTATCAACTATATATACGTATATATGTTCGTGTATAGATATATACCACAGCCTTTGTTAACTAATCTAATGCATCTGCTTAATGCATTTGCATGCTGCATGCGCGCATGGCTTGGGACATTGGGTTCATTCTGCATGATATAAGTATGATCATGAATGGTCAATTAATATATATTCGAGTTTTCTTTGCAGCCAAATATTTTCTTGACGACCCTTTTCTGGTGAGAACGATCACCATGTATATATGCATGAGGATCGAGATTGCAGATTGCATCGAATTCTCTCAATCCTTTTTTGCTGTTTCAAAGAGAAAGAGAGAGAGAGAGAGTGCTATATAATGATGGTTAGTCACTTTCTGGAACGAAACCAGTCTTCTCGTACAAGCTACCTTCCAACCCACACCTTTTCTCCAGATTCTCTCTATCTATCTATCTCTTTGTTCTGTTTCTGCTGTTTCCAGAGGGAAAGAAAACCAAAGCAAAGAGAAAGGGAAAGAGATTCTCCCGCGACACGTGTCGTGATATTCCCCCATATCTTGTTCATCTGAATATCCCTTTTGTCTGGGCACAAAAATAAAGGAATATTCCCACCACCCTCGCTAGCTCCGCCTCCTTTAGCTTTCCCGTTCCACGATGTTCATATTCAATCTGTGTTGAAAACAGAAACCGAGGCCAAGAAGCCTGAAAACCATGTAACATTAACAGCAAAGCTTGTTGCTGAAATTCATATTCATATTCTAGAGTGTAATTAAGAACCGGATTCACCCATGCGAAGCGAATTCCATCATCGATCTTGGATCCCCTACTTATCAACTACTAACTCTCTTCCTCCATGCCCTAATCAGAAACCCTAGCCTGTTTTCACCCTTCTTACCCTAACAAGGGCTTTAACAACTTCTTCTTTCTGCATCGATCGAAGTTTCCAATTAGTTTCAGCTCACATGGCGAAAAAGTTTGAATTCCCAAATACCCTATATCGTATATTTCTTTTCACAAACCTATGGACAACTCCTTTTATGTAAAGCCTTAGCTAGCCCCATTTGATTGAGGACCACTGTTCTTTCCACACATAATTTCCCTCCAACGTTTAACTTTTCTCAAACCCTCACGTTAAAGTTCATATCCCTTTTCCTCCTCCCTAGCTTGTAACAAGAAGCTAGACGGGAAAATAATACAAAATCTCTTGCATGTAATTGTTAATTAGTAATTATTATTATTGGGGTCAATAACTCGATTATGTTCCGGTATTTCTTCTTTTTTATTACAATAAGCTGAAATAAGTTGATTATTAGGGGTCAGTAACTGATTATTGGGGGTCGGTAACCAAGTTATTAGGGGTTAATAACTAATTATTGGAGGTCAGTAACTGATTATTGAGGATCAGTAAGTTATTATTTGAGGTTTGTAACCTGATTATTGAGGGTCAGTAACTGAAAATTAAGTGATTATTGGGGGGTCAGTAACTGATTATTGGGGGGTCAGTAACTGATTATTAGGGGTAAGTAACCGAGTTGTCGATGACTGGAAAAAATTTGAGTTACTAGAAGTCAATAACCGGCAACCGAAAAAATTCCAGCAACCGATGACCGGAGTTTGGCGACCGGCAACTAAAGTCCGGTCAGGTTCCGGCAAAGTCTTCTCACTCTTTCAATTTCTCTCTCCTTATACATGTTAAATTGGTGAGGGTAAAATTGTCTTAAAAATATACAAAAATTACTATTTATTATGACTTTAATATAGATTTGTATATTTAGACACAAATAAGAACACTTTATATTGGAATGGTTCATGTTTATTAAATTCATTGAAATAGACAATAATGAGTTTAAATTAGTACTAAATTTCATTTAAGCGTACAGTTTTCGAAGAATAAAAACCTAGAAATGAAATGATAGGTCCAAATATAAAACATTCACATCAACCATGCAAAGTAAAGAAAGGAATTACATAGACAACAAAAAGAACTAAAACTTCGATTAAAATCAGATATTAAGTACCAACAACAAAGAAGAATTTTCTCTGAAGCAAATCCATAACGTTGCATTTACCTTCCTCTCATAAACACCATACAAGAATATCATTGATTTGTCTTGCACAAGCCATGGATCTCCACCTCTCACCGGCATTGCTTCCCTCCCTCAGATCTGACCCGGCCTTCACCAACCCAACGAGCTCCGACGACGGCTCAGAGTATGGGCCTCAATGCTTGGAAATCGCTCAGGTTTGGTGGCTACTGTTGCGGCGGTGGAATTGAAGAATATGGTCGGCACGGTGATGAAGCTGAACCAGATCCCGAAGATCGGAGCAAGAGAGACGCCGGTCGTTGTGGTCGTCGTCTAGATCTTCATCATCTGAATCGAAGCATCGGCGTTGAGGCTTTATCGGCGTCGGCGTCCTCGATGTCGAGGCTTCGTCGGCGTCAGCATCGTCGTCGCTGTTGAAGATGAGAGAGAGAGAGAGAGAGAGAGAGAGAGAGAGAGAGAGAGAAGAGAGAGAGAGAGAGAGAGAGAGAGAGAGATGAGAGAGAGAGAGAGAGCGAGAGAGAGAGAGGATGAGAGAGTAGATCGGGAAGTTGGGTTGGGTTGTAGATGTTAGGTTAAGGGTAATGTTGTCTTTTTGATAAAATAATTGAAATGGACTCATATAAAAGTTTTTCATTGGAATGAGTTCTTAGATCCTTATTTTTAACTAAATAGGCATTTTGCCTAAGAGTAAAGATGGAATAATCAATACATAGCACGTACGTAAGATAAATCACTCCGGCCACAATTGTTACAATTGTTTTATTTTTCTTACATGTGAGTATTACAGATTAATTAGCTAACATATGCATGAACATACGTATGTATGCATATGTATTCAGAATTGAAAATTACTAATATTTACTATACTTATAAAGAAAACTACTATTGATAAAGTAGTTTGGGGTGGGTTCACGTTCAAAACCAATTAATAATGGGTGGAGTTGCTCAAATCCTTATAAACTCACAAGCAAAGTCTCATATTCCCGATGTGGGATTGATATATCAACACGCCCCCGCACGTGTGACGAATTTTTAAGCCTAACACGTGGACAACATTTGGGTGACGTGGAGTGCGTGTGGCCATTGGGGTTCACACGTGGACGTGGGTAACCCACTCTGATACCATGATAAAGTAGTCCGAGGTTCACAGCCAAAATCAATTAGCAATAGATGAAGTGGCTCAAACCTTTATAAACTCACAGGCAATGTCACATATTCCCGATATGGAATTGATATATCAACAACTATAAGGTCACATATATATATGCAGGAAATGTGACAATGATCAATCAAGATCGAGTCGTTCAATCCTTGTTGGCATGACCAATGACAATGTTTTGAATATGGATACGAAAATAATATTAGATTCTATTCTATCAAAGATCGAATTTATCTAAATCCACTTTCAGGAAGTGATTGTTTATGAGGAATTCAAAGTTGTATCAACTTGTTTCAAATTGGAGGCTAAAATCATAAGAAACGAATGATCTTTGCGAAGCATTATAATGAAATATTCTTGATCAACTTTGCGGAAAGCCAATGAAAGGTACATTTAGGGGCTGTAAGGTTTGCCAAATAGAATCAAGATGAACTAAAAAAATCAGATGCATGAGCGAAAACGGATTTTCTGCTAAATTCTCTATTCACTTAAGATATATTCCTCACTTTGGCATCAGAATTTCATTATTTTATCGACCATCTCCATTATTTGGATACTTCATACTTTTTGTTTTGTTTTTGGTTTTGAAATAATGAATACTTCATACTTATCTTAACTAAAAGTTGTGCTGCGTTGAAAATCAGTTTCTTGAATATTGTACAACCAGAGGAGTACTTGAGAATTTCTACATTTTTCCTTAAAAAGATTGTGTGTTATCAAATTGGTATTCATATATATTCTTAATTATGATTCAAAATACTTTAGTTGAATGCCAATATCCTATAATAGATATTAGGTCTTGACCAAGATTTCAAGAATAATGAGTGCATGTAGCATCTGAAACAGGAGAGGGTCGACTAGTATGGAATTAGAATCACTTTGGTCGGCCTCATAGGAAAAGATTATCAACTACTAATTTATTATCACAAAATGAAAAGGCACATTTATGCTAGAGTGTCAAAGAAGACACGAGCATTGTATAGGAAATTATACTTCTTATACTTTATATATATATATATATATATATATATATATATATATATATATAGTTCATATCCAGAGCGAAGCTTCGCTCTGAAATTAAAATGTGAAGTTCCTTGTTTGACTCACTTTTTGGTCATATTTCCACATCTCCATCATTCAGTTTATTGATACTAATGCATAGATCATTAATGCAAAATTTCATCGAATTTGATGATCGTTTGAGTGTTCATAATCGTGATTTACACAAACAGTTATGGTTATATAGATTTATGGTCCGTTCATTGATTTAACCTAATTTGGTACCTAAACGATCATCAATTTGAATAAAATTTTACATGAATGATCTATGCATTAATATCAATAAACTGAATGGTGGAGATGTAGAAATACGACTAAAAAATGAGTCAAACAAGGAACTTCACATTTTAATTTCAGAGCGAAACTTCGCTCTAGATAAGAACTATATATATAGAAACATCGTATAAGAAAGTCTATGAGTAGTGTCAAAACTTTTTAATTATCTGACTATGAACATCAAACTTGATCTGCACATCGGAAATCCGGAATCGGTCTTACTACCGATCCCAAGTTTCAACGTCTGATGTAGAACTCATGCCGGAAACTACAAATCTACAACCAAGATTGCTGTATAAGAGTTCAACACCTTTCTACAACTCACTGCATTAGGCAAGATCCTTTTGTACAGAAACTACAACAATATTATTCTGAGAGAGAGCAAATCATTCACACATAAATGGACCCCAAGTGAAGCCCAATTAAATGTAGCCCCAATTCATATGATTCTAGCCCAATACAAAAAAACGGTTGGGTTGACGATAATGCCCTTCCCGTTTTATCTAGGATTAACGACCAACCCACCAACCAACCAAACCAGTCAACCGTATCTTCGTCTATCTTTGCTCTGTTTCTCTTCACTCATGGCTTCTTTACCTTACAGAACAATCCCAAACCCACACCCTTCTTCATCCAAAAACTCCACTCCCATAGAAACCCACAAAAAATCCCAAGCCCAATTCCCAAAGCTACAAGAAAATGCAACCAAAAACCAAACCCTGTCAAAATCTTACTTCACTCAAATGTCCACACTCTCAAAACAGAGCAAAATTCAAGAAGCAGTAGACTTGATTATCCAAATGGACCTCCAAAGCCTCCGCATTGGTCCTGAAATCTACGGCGAGCTTCTCCAGGCGTGTGTCTACGACCGAGCTCTCCACACCGGAAAGCAAATCCACGCCCGGATTATCAAGAAAGGTGAGAACTTCGCAAGAAACGAGTACATTGAAACCAAACTAGTAATCTTCTACGCAAAATGTGACGCTGAGAAAGATTCAAATCGTTTGTTTCGGAGAGTTAGAGTTAAAAATGTGTTTTCTTGGGCTGCAGTTATTGGACTAAATTGTAGATTAGGTTTTTACAAAGAGGCATTGCTAGGGTTTATGGAGATGCAAGAAGATGGGTTGTTGCCGGATAATTTTGTTGTTCCGAACGTGTTGAAGGCTTGCGGCGCGGTAGAGTGGATTGGGGTTGGGAGAGCTGTTCATGGATTTGTGGTTAAGATGGGTTGTAGTGAGTGTGTTTTTGTTGCTAGCAGTCTTGTGGATATGTATGGAAAATGTGGGGTTGTGGATGAAGCGAGGAAGGTGTTTGATGAAATGGGTGAACGAAATGTGATCACTTGGAATTCGATGATTGTGAGTTACGTGCAGAATGGATTGAATGAGGAAGCTATTAGGGTGTTTTGTGATATGAGGGAGGAAGGTGTTGAGCCTACTCATGTGACTGTGTCTAGCTTTCTTTCGGCTTCGGCTAATTTAGGTGCCGTGGAGGAGGGTAAGCAAGGACATGCATTGGCAGTTGTTAGTGGACTTGAACTGAATACTATTTTGGGGAGTTCTATTATAAATTTTTATTCCAAGGTTCGTTTGATTGAGGATGCTGAAATAGTTTTTAGTAGGATGAATGAGAAAGATGTGGTTACTTGGAATTTGCTTATATCAGGGAATGTGCAAATTGGGGAGGTTGACAAAGCTCTTGAGATGTGCCGCTTAATGAGACTGGAAAACTTGAGGTTTGATTCGGTGACTCTTGCATCCCTAATGTCTGCTTTTGCAGATACTAGAAATTTGAAGTTTGGCAAGGAGGCGCATTGTTATTGTATTAGGAACAACCTTGAGGATGATGTGGTTGTTGCAAGTACTATCGTAGACTTGTATGCGAAATGTGATAAAATTGATAATGCAAGACGCGCTTTCGATTCTGCGACAACTGGGGATCTTGTACTGTGGAACACACTGTTGGCGGCTTATGCAGGATTGGGACATAGCGGTGAGGCATTGAAATTGTTCTATCAGATGCAACTGGAAAGTGTCCCTCCAAATGTGATGACTTGGAACTCTCTGATATTTGGTTTTTTGAAAAATGGCCAGGTCAGTGAGGCTCAAGATATGTTCTTGCAGATGCAACCGCTTGGTGTCGAGCCAAACCTGGTCACTTGGACTACTATGATCTCTGGTTTGACAGATAATGGTTTTGGCCATGATGCAATTCAGGCCTTCTGTCGGATGCAAGAAGCAGGAATCAAACCCAATGTTGTGAGCATAGTTTGTGTACTCAAGGCTTGCATAGAAATAGCATCATTACAGAATGGAAGAGTTATACATGGGTATTTGATTAGGCATTTCCTCTACCTTTCAACCCCAGTTGCAACCTCTTAGTAGATATGTATGCTAAATGTGGTAATGTAGAAGAAGCAAAGAGAGTGTTTGATATGGTTTCAGGCAAGGAGTTGCCTATCTATAATGCAATGATCTCCAGTTACGCGTTACATGGTCAAGCTGTGGAAGCTCTTGCCCTATACCGACGTTTAAAGGAAGAAGGCTTACAACCAGACAGTGTAACCTTTACTAATGCCTTATATGCATGCAGCCATGCCAGTATGGTGACGGAGGGTTTAGAGCTTTTGGATGACTTGCTATCCAGTCAAACTGTAAATCCAAGTATTGAGCACTACGGCTGCGTGGTTAGTCTTCTTTCTCGGTGTGGCAATGTGGATGAAGCATTTAGGCTGATCGCCGCAATGCCTTACGAGCCTGATGCACAGATATTGGGATCATTACTTGCAGCTTGTAGAGAACAGAATAACATAGAACTAGAGGATTATTTGTCGGATCAATTACTGAAGTTAGAGCCAGAGAATTCTGGAAACTATGTAGCTATTTCAAATGCATATGCAGATGCAGGAAGATGGGATGAGGTGAAGAAAGTGAGGCAGTTAATGAAAGAAAAGGGCCTGAGAAAGATTCCTGGATGCAGTTGGATACAAATTGGAGAAGAAATTCATGCATTTGTTGCTGGTGACAAATCACACCCTGAAGCTGAGCAAATCTATATGACATTGGAATTGTTGGAATAGAATTGATGTGCTTCAGTATACTCATTGCTCTAAAGTTCATGAACTAATGAATTCTGCAGTGGAACACAGTTCATGAGTTGTTCTATTTCACGAATTGCTGCTTAACATATGGAAGGTTTAGTGTTTAGCCATGAATCTAGTGTTTAGCTTTCACAGTTTCAATTGGTAACCAAAATCCTAGACCCGGATGATTGTGTTACAAGAAATAAATCCCTGATCATATGTAAATCAACAATCGGCAAAACACCAGATGTAGTATTACACAGAATAATTCTGGTTTAGAAAGGCAATAATATTTTTTCTAGATGACAAGTAAAAAGAGCCGTCTGTGTCATCCGATTAATGAGATTAACACCAAGTCTGCACAAATTCACCCCAACTCTAAATATCATGATTCTTTTTTGATGCGAAAAGAAATATATTAGATACTGAAATCTCTAGGGCGACCCCAAAGGATGATGATTATCGATTTGAATTTCTTCCATACCTATGAACTAGTTTGTATCAGTTAAGTCCATACCTAAAGCTTTTTTTTTTTAGGGTAGAAGGGGGAAAAATAATAGAGCTTACCTCATTCTATATGAAACGAGCTGAAATCTTCCTTGACATAGAACACCAGTAGTACTTCCAAATTCGAAAACTTGCAACCAATAGTTTTCAAAATTTCAAAACTTAAACTTAGAAGACAAGAAACTGATCAGAACTGTATATACACAGAAGGTACTTGTCAATCATACTTCATCATCCAACCCCCACTTCTCCTTTGTCTTTATTATTATTATTTTGCATCTTCTTCTTCTTCTTTTCTTCTTCTTCTTCTTCTTCTTTTTGTCGGGGCGGAGCAATTGAGTGATGAACTGTCACCCTTATATGGTAGAGTTTACTGCAACTATACAAGAGAAACCTTAAGGTTTAGGCTCTATAATCACTCATATGGTAGAGTTCACTCCTAACAAGCAACTATTAGGTCAAGAGTTGGGAAGAAATGCAGCACTCTTATATACATGTTATTATGTGATTAGGTTAATAATACACTGAAAACTTGGCTAATCTAAAGGTTAAGGAAACCCAGAAAAGAGGTAATTGCTTCACTACAAAGAGAGACAGCTTTATCAAATTGGAAGGACCACAGAATAATGTTTATCCAAGAGGGCCATGGACCAAGCTTAGCTTTTTCAGTGTCATGCACCAGTTTCATTGGTTTTTCAAGTTTCAATAATTTTCAAGTTTCAATAAATCATTTTTCTTTTGTGAAATGTTGGTGTGAAAGACAATCTTCCTCAAGACTTGAAATAGGGTTAATCATAGTACCCCGTCTCATTCCATATTAGGTTGATCATGGTACACAAAAGTTTCGAAAATGTGACGAACGAACTCAATAACGATATAGTTAGATAAAAACACAATAACAATATTCGAAAAATAAACAACGACAAAACCAAATTTTGATACGTGATCTATGGCATGTTACTTAAGTTATCTACAGATTCCACACCAACACAACTACACAAGCACATAAATCAGGAAGCATCTACATCAAAAGTCTCAACAAGAAAAAAAGTTATTAATTTTAGTGATGTATAGTCAATGTCATGGTCCACATTCATACACACCAGCAATGTGCTATGTTTATAACCCCGACTCTACCTGCAGACGCTCTATGCCTATACAAATTAAACATCCCCCTTTCAGAAATGACTTCATCGTTGGAACTAAGCCTCTAATTCGCAACTACAATGTGCCTGCATGATTCAAAAAAGGACACGAATCCTATTAGTGAAAAATAGGGGCTGAAATCGACAACTACTAAATGCCCCTTGAAATCTATGGTCGAAACCAAATTTCAAATGACATTAACTTCAATATGGTATGGTTTAGGTTCGTTGTGTAAGTGTTTCATGTTAATGTTTCATATCATATCGTAAGTGAAAGATGTTAAGTTGGATGTTGAAGCGGGTTCGAGAACATAAAAACGAAAAGAGAGATATTAAAGACTAAAGAGTGGGGTAGGAGGTCGTGTAGATCAACGGCTGACATCACAGATGTGTCAAAGGCTCTCCCTCCCTTTTTTTTCTTTTAAAAAGTCGGCCAGGCAAGCCAGGCTGTTCCCCACCTCACCCTATTATTCCTGCACTTACCCCAATAACGCAAGCCGGACAAATCCTCCGCCACGTGGCCGACTTTTGCTTCATTGCCAAAAAAAAAAATAGTTACCCCACCGACAGGTGGACCCAAAACCACCGTATACACCGCCGGTACCGGTGGCGCTTCCCAATCATGTGTACTCAAGAGGACCTACGTATGGTGCTCAAATCACAATCATCACCATTGAATGCAACTGAGTGTTCCTAAGCCTCACCTATTTAGGGCAACAATTTGTCGCTCAAGAAAATGTTACAAAAATTGTTCATTTGATATTACAGTTCCGAATATCGTTCATTTATTTGATACATACGATCGATATTGTTAGGGTTTTGGACTGCAAAAATGAATCATGTTACTGTTCAAGCTGCACTTACCCCAATAACGCAAGCTCACTAGAGAGTTATTGCAAGAAGAACGTCATTGTTCAACACCCATTTGGGAGTAAACTAACCAAAGGAACAAATTAAGAGAAGGAAACTCACAAAAAAAGCCAAGTGTATGAGACAGAGATTGTGAGACTTTATAAAGAGAAAGAATTAAAAAAAAAAAAAAAAAAAAAAACCCAAGTCCATCAAATATTGTCAAATTCCAATCAGACCATGGAACTCCCCCAACCTCCCAACATCATCAACAAATTAAAAAACCTCCCACCTATAAAAATCATTGCAAAAATTTAAAAAAAAAAACCAAAATTAAAACTAAAAAGAGAAAAAACAGATATTGGCACCAACCATACCCATACCCACCTTCCATTTCCGATCCCTTTACATTTGTCCCTTCTTTTTTAAGACTCACTTAAGGCGTGGGTGTGACACTCGGTGGGGTTCTCGTCCCTTGGGGAGGCGTATGGCCGTCCGATCCTTTGACGGATCATCCGACGACTGTCGTAACCCGTCGTCGGTTTCGGCCCGGTTCATGTCCTCGATCATACGGACCACCTCTTGCATCGCGGGCCGTTGATCGGGGACAGTGGACACACAGGCCATAGCTATTTGCAAGAGCTGCACCATCTCCTCCTCGATGTTTTGGAACCTCATTAGCTCCACGTCAAACACCTCAGCGGTCCATTCCTCACGGACCACGGACTGGACCCACCTCGGTAGGTCTATTCCCTCCTCTCCCAAGGAAGCCTGATTGGGTGCTTTCCCCGTTAAAAGCTCTAACAACAACACCCCAAAGCTGTACACGTCCGACTTGAACGTCACCTTTCGGGTCTCCACGACCTCCGGGGCGCGGTAGCCCGCGACTCGGTTAGGTGGCGTGGAGGTCCCGAACAGCGGGTTCAGCCCGAAGTCCGAAATCGTCGCGTCGTGGTCCGGTCGAAGCAAAATGTTGGAGGACTTGATATTGCCGTGGACCACTTTACCCGCCACGTGGAGGTGCGTTAAGCCTCTCGCGGCACTTAGCGCGATTCTCATCCGGTTGTCCCAGTCCAGTGGGGTGCGGCCTGAGCCTCTACTCCCTGCAAAAACCCAAAACACTGAGTTCAGGCCACCGTGGTCATTTTCGTAACTTCCACCTTTTAGGTCATGAGAGATGCTACACTTTATAAAAAGAAGGAAAATAAAAAAAGCTTAGAGCCAAAGTTAAAATGATGTCGGTGACCTGTGACCACTGTGAATGATGACGACCACCGGTTCATTTCTGTGTTTCTGAATATTAATCTTTTAAAAAAAAATTAAAATAAAAGGAAAAAACAATGAAACCGAAACAGTAGCTGCCACACACAGAATGTTTGCAAAGAAACGGCAATGGAAATTAAACAAATTTTTTTGGTATTTCGGTTTTAATTCCGGAAAATATTCCTGTGAGACCAGAAGGAATATATGAATACTGGGTCGTATATTAAATAAAAACCAGAATTAACAAATTAAAGGCTGAAACAGCTCAACCTCCCACCATGAAAGAATATTATCCCAGAAATTATGGTATGCATTCACAATCAATGACCAAACCCTGATGACTACATTCAATCTTAGATAAAATAGCATATAATCATACACAGAATTCAAAACAGCAATCTAAATTTCAGACTTCTGGGCTAATATTTTAAAAAATAATATAATAATGGAAAAAATACGAGAAAACATACCATGAAGAAGAGCAGATAAGCTACCGGCGGTCATGTAATCGTAGACTAGGAGTTTCTCATCTTTGGAGAAGTAGAAAGCCCTCAACGGAACTACATTATCGTGCTTGATTTTTCCGAGAACCTCCATTGTCATATCGAACTCTTTCTTGGTCACCACCACGTCTTTCAGCCGCTTCACAACCACCGTGGTGCCTTCTTCCAGCACCGCCTTGTACGACGTCCCGACGCTTCCTTTACCCAACACCTCCGCCGAGGCCCTCAGCAAGTCCTCCAAGTCGAAGCTGTAAATCCCGCCGTTGAAGAACACTAACTTGTTCCTCTCGGCCTCGGTAGAGGCCCCGGTGATGTCGTCCTTGGAGGAAGACGTCCCGGCCTCCGCCGTGGCGACGGAGCGCGCCGCGGCGACGGGGGTTTGGGGGACTTGGGGGAGCGGTTACGGCGTCGTTTTCGGATGCAGAGGAGGAGAATCAGGAGTAGAAGGCAGAAGGCTAAAATGGAACCGATTACGATGGCGACTATGGCGGCGGTGGAGAGCTTCTTGGACTTCTTGTGGACCGGGATTATCGGCGGAGTCAGCGGTGCCGGTGCGGGTCCCGGGAAAAAAGGGTTGCACGACCGTAATGGACCGTCGCATAGATCTAAGTTTCCGGCGAATGCGGTGGCAGGAAACTTGGCTAGGCTCGCTGGGATCGAGCCGTTGAGCTTGTTGTTTGAGACATTGAAGCTGTCCAACCCAGTTGAGATACTGGGCAGGCTGCCGGAAAACTCATTGTTTTGAAGAAACAGTCCGGTAAGCTGCGTGAGGTTGTTCACCGCAAACGGGATTGAACCTGTGAAGTTGTTGGCGCTGAGATCGAGCCGAACCAGCCTCCCTAATCGAGTCAATACCGGCGGAAACTCCCCGGTCAACTCATTCCCCTGGAGGTAGAGATTCCTTAGAAGCGTCAAGTTGCCGAAATCGGAAGGCACTGAGCCAGTGAGGCGATTGGAGCGAAGACTCAACACCCGGAGCTGACCCAGCCGGCCGAGCGTGTTGGGTGGAATCGGACCCACAAGGCCATCACCCGGCAGGCGAACCGAGTACACAAATGACTGGTTATTGTCGCACTTCACTCCCACCCAGCTGCAGGCCGAGACGGAATTGTTCCACTGGAGCCGTTTCGCGTGCGGCATCTGGTTTATGAACTCGAGTAGGGCTTGCTTGTCCTGAGTCGGCTCAGAATTGACCCGGCCGCCATAACCCAGTAGCAAAAACGTAGCCAGAAGCCCAACCACGCATCTAAATCTAACACTCATCTCTCTCTACCTTCACAACAAAACAGAAGAAAAAAAAAATGTAGGGGGTTAATTTCTTCTAATGTGGCCTATATAGTGGTGGGTTTCTCACGGCGGTTGTTTAGGATGGAACAGATGATTTTCCGGCGAAATCCCATAGAGTGGAGTGAGTGGTGACTTGTGAGGAAGAGCGAGATAGAGAGGGTTTTGTAAGAGACAAGGTTTCAAGGTATCACGAGGCCAAAGGAAAGAAAAGTGAAAACAATAAAGCTGAGAGAAAACAGAGCCAGTAAGCTGGCAAAATAGTAGGAAACGTTTTATTACTAATTTAATATCGTATTGAATTAAATCAAAGAAATTACGAAAATAACGTACTTTGATTTTTTTAATCGAGAAAAAAACGTACTTTGATTTTGTCTACAACACAGTACGCCCGCGTTTAGGCGCGTGGGTTGTGGTGGACTTGCCTTGTGGCGACCATGCGATTGGGGTTGGGCTTTTGGCCTGCGTGAATCCAAGTCCGGTGGAAGACAGCTCAAGTCCCTCACACATTCATATACATAGCAGCCGGACCTTTATTTATTAAAATTGAATAACAAAAATAATGTTTTAACACTAAAAACCATATCGAGCTGTTAGTATGGAACCTCACTGGCTCACTGTATATAGTTTGAGACTCTACTCCAGTTTATAACTAGCAGGTCTGAGTGATTTTTTAGTCTCTGCCCTCGCGTAAACAGTCTGTTTTTGTTGTGATATTCTCGTAGATCTTAGTTGTATACTAGTTATATTTGTATGTTACTAAACTTGCTAACATAACCGAGATGATTTGTTATTGCACTTTCTATTAAAATAGTATATTATAATTGCAAGACTCAGTTAACGAACCGAGGTGAAATTATATCAAAAATAAAAAACTCAATCAATTAAATCATAAAGTATTCAAAAAATTATGAGTCTCATGCATTATGATTATATTAAAAGTGTGAAATTTTGACTTTTCACTCAACTAAATAGATGATGTTTTTACGGTCTCACTATAGTAAGAATTGTGAGGACTCACTTGGCTTGTATTGATGAGATTAAATCAAAGTAAAAGACGTAACGACAAGGTTGTGAAAATCAGCTTTTGACTTAGTGAGAAATTTTTCAGCGTACGGGATGACCACGTGACAGTATAAACGTGGTCTTACATTCCATCAAATATTGACACATGAATTTTATTAAAAAAAAATGAGAAAATGCCCATTTAGTACTATTTAAACCCTTTATTTCTCATTCAAATGACAATCTTTTTATTAGCCTATTTCAATATAAGGTGGTAACATTTTTTATGCCCAAATGCACAAATCTTTACTAAAGTCTTAACACAAACCATATTATTTAAGACTATTTTACCCTCACCCCTTAAATATGCATAGAGAGAGAAAGTGGAAGAGAAAAAATACTTGGCCGGAACCTCACGGACTCCGGTCACCGGTCACATCGGTTACTGACCCTCATAACTTGGTTATTGACCCCCAATACTGATACTGACCCTCAATTAATCTCCTAAAATCAATTACTGACCCTCAATAATCAGTTACTGCCCCTAATAATCAATTACTGACCCATAATAACTTAGTTACTACCCCCCAATAATAAGTTACTGACCTCTAATAACTTAGTTACTGACACCCAATAATCACTTACTGGTCCTTAATAATCAGATTACAAACCTCAAATAATAACTTACTGACCCCAATAACACTTATCAATCCCCAATAATCACTTACTGACCTCAATATTCAAATGTAAGAAGAAAAAAAAAAAACTCTAACTGACTTGGTTCATTGCTCTGGGCACCCATATTTCTTCTCTGGGCACCCACCTTCCCGACGGTACACACCGGCCTCCTCCACCGACCTAATGAGCTATGGTCGGAGCCATCGCCATAAGCTACATGAAGTGATTGAGTGGCCGAAAACCGGGCACCCGGCCTTCACCGACGCTCCTTGACGGTAGGGCAGCGGTTCCGGCAAACAAGGAGATCTAGACAATTCCGACGATGGGAGAAACAACGGTGAGAGAGAGATAGATCATTAGAGGAGAGAGGTGGAATGGTTGCTGCAATTCTCGTCGTCGTCGCCGAGGAGAGATCTCGCCAACGGTGGCTTCGTCGTTGATGCGCGTCTCTGTTTCAAGGGAGAGAGAGAGAGAGGAGGAGGTCGATAGGTTCGAGCGGAGGTGAAGGTTTGAGGAGGAGGAGAGGCGGCGGATCGTCGTCGTCGTGTTAGTCGAAGGTTTCGGGTTTTTGGTGGAGCGACTTGGCTATGAGAGAGAGAGAGAATTTTTTTCAGATCGGGGCCAAAGAGAGAGGTACGATTGAGTGATGTGAGGGTAATATAGTCTATTTCAAGAGATTGTTTAAATGGGCTGCTGGAAACGATTTTCATTGGAATAGATCTCAATATGATACTTTTGTGGCAAAATAGGCATTTTCCTAAGAAAAATTACATCAGCTGTTTGTCAAAGGCAAAAAGGCAATTTTAGATTTGTTAGTGTTTTTTAAAATCTAAACTCTAAACCCTAAACTCTAAGCTTAGACCCAAAACCCTAACCCCTAAACCTAAACCCTAGTCCAAACTTAACAAAGACCTATGAAAGTCATTTCACAAAAAATAGAAAATCTTAGTTTATTTTTAGTTGTAATAAATCCACGTGTCAATATTTGATTGAAATGTAAGACCACGTCATACTGTCACGTGGTCCTCATGTAGCATCTATAAAATTTCTTGACTGATGTGGAGTTGAGCTAGACCAAAACTAGCATTTCACCTTATAATTATCGGGTTAAATTCTTGATATCTAATTACTCTATCTAACAAAGATTTGTTAACAAAATCATAAAGATCACTAAAAGATTCGTAATGTTTTTTTGTTTGAAAGAAAGATTCGTAATGTATTGAAACTTCCTTACAAAAATGAAATCTCGATCCTTATTGTAACATAATTGTAAACAGTAATATGATCATTTACAATATGATGTCAAAGTCAATAGTAACAAACTTAGCCACGAAATTACCATTCAAATTTCAAATAAACACATAACCAAACTCCTAATTTTGAATTATTCTTCCTTTAATTTCTCCGGTTATTCATCAATATAATAGGAGTAGTATCTGTCAATTTTCACATATGTTGGTATGATCCAGTACGTAAATAATTGATCTCAACTGTCAAGTCTCACCAACTCGATTAGCTAGGCAACTTTATACAAATTAAGTACCAATAATTTTCCATTCAATTAATCCCAAGTATGATTTGTGCTTTAACATTACCTAATACGTAGTAATTTGCCTTAAAAATATATTAAATGGGTGGGTAACCAAACTACAGTACCTTTCACTGTGTATGATGGAATAATTGGCTTTCTTAAGCAAAGAAAAACAAAGGTGGTTATGAAAATTCATTCGTTTGTGTAAAAGACAAAGCGAAGTAGTAAACTAAAACATTCTACGATCAGTTCATCATCACTGTGAATCGAAAACAGCCATCGATGAGGACAAGAAGGTCTCGACGGAACCCTAACTGACCAAAAACAGCCACAGTGTGATGCAACAAATCTCCAAAAGCTGGATGTAATATACATGGAAGTAGTTGGAGCTTGCTTGCTGCATGTGCTTATATATATGAAGCTGCATTTTGAGCTAGCAAGGGCTAATGCATAAGAGACATATTTCCAATAGGGTAAACTACCTCAAAGCCATACATATGGGTCCTTCAGATAAGGTTCAACAGGTTTCAGATGTCTGGATCGATGAACTCCACTTTGATGTCTGATGGTCGTGTTTAGGGTCGAACTTGTACATTTTACTAGTGAATGTCGCGGGTTATACCGAAATGACACAATAATGAACGAATGTTTGACGGTTAGCTAGCTTATTATCGACCTAAAACAGTAACGGTTAGGGTTATGTGGACTTAGGTCGGGTAAGCCAGTTGCCAACCCTGTGCCATGCTTGTTGAGAATCATCATGTTCATGTTAATGTTTGAATTTTTGTTTTTTTTCTGGTGTAATAGTATGCTGTTAGAGGCTAAAAAAAGAAGAGGAATAGACCAGGTAACGTAGACAAAGGGCCAGCAATGATATCATAATATGACGATGATGGAATTGGTAATCGATGGAGGACCAAGTCCAGCAAGCAACCGGCAAGGATTGATTCTCATAATGTTAAAGCCATATGGCACGAATGATACAGTTTCCCACGGCTAACTGTCCCTACGCTGGTATGATGATCAAGGAGCGTTATTGACAGAACTTAAGTGAAAACGACTATATACATGTGAGGAAGGTGTTCGATGCATTGTCTACGTGAAATCTAATCGAGCAACTTAACTCTTTCATCTAACACACACATTTCACAGTAATATATTTCAGGAAATAACTTGGGTGATCAGTTATGGTTATTTATTGATGACATAAACACCAATAAAAATAGACAGGTGTCAACAATAATTATAAACAAACATGTCAAATACCAAAAATTCTCTTGTTATGTCCTTAAATTACAGCTAAACTTTTTAAAATAGACACGTGTCACATGTTTATTGGTTGTGGTCACTTTAAGATGACAAAACCTCGTCACGAAAATCGGGTTCTATCTTTTAACATGTTATCATATATTTTTTTTATATGCGCTGCATTATGGAGGAAGTAACAATATTTCAAAGCATAACAAAACCTATGCTTAAAATCGTAAGCATAAGAATTGATCTTCTTTTGCATTGGAATTGGTCCCCGGCCCCTTCATCCATGTCACACATACCAGCAAAACTGATTATAAATAAAATCTCAAGTGGTATGTATCAAACAAAGACAGGTTAGATGTCAAGCCAAATGACGAAGCCAAAGTCCAAAGACATCATGTGACCATGTGTTTCACTCCTTATTCTCACTCTCTAATTATAAACAAGAAAAACACATTGCATTTTAGTCTCTTTGGTCTACACAGAATAATTGATATAGTACAGATAACAGATCAACTGAACTATATAGATTGATCTTCCGGTGTTTCCTCTATAATTGATTCATTTTCTTTCTATACATCATCCTCCTTTTTTATTATCTACTGCCTGCTGCAATTTATTCCCCAGTATGGCAGTACTCTCTCTGTCAGCTACCAACTAATTTCTATCTACTGATGTAACTTTTTTTTCGGACGTTGCTGATGTAACTTGATACGCAGACTGGTTGAGGGTGAAGATTCACAAGTATGGTAATAAAACAAAATGTTCGATGAATTGTTTTGAATAAACACAACGAGTTACTTTACATGGACGTTAGTTTCTATTCTAGAAAAGAACAATTCATGAATCTACCACCACCAGAAGAAATGGATATCGAGCTACCTACAGGTGCTCGGAAGATATTAGTCAACTTACATGTAATGTCTGTTCAGATCAGTGGATGAACGCATGAATATGCTAGCAGCTGATAAACTGATTGTGACTAATTGTACATGCGTGTTGTTCCTCGCACAACTCATCAACACTTGCATTTCCTGGTAGCTAAAGGAACTAAACATGTCTGGATTTTGGATGTGTAATCGATTAACCCAACAACCTCTCTGAGTTTAACTGATATCTTTCCACATTGTCTGGATCAAAGTACCTGCGTATTGTTTATGTTAGATTAATATAGATGATCATATATATATAATGTTAGGTAGCTAGTAAGTACAAGACGCATTGGTGATCTAGTTGGTAGAGACATGCAGATAGTCTGTAGTTTGTATATATCCTCCATTATTTTACACCTAGCTGCTTTAAAAATCCTGGAATCCTTGGTGTTTCGAAATAAATGCCAAGAGCAGGAACCATAGAGATGAAGAGTAAAGTACCACATCGATTAGGATGTTGTGATAATATGCTGAACATAACCCAATGGGCTTCAAAGTTTTCAGGAAAAATTCACAATATTTTGGAGATGTCAGAGGCCAGCCCAGTCAGTACAATCATCAGAGATAACCAAAGGCCGGCATTGCAATGTGCAAGTTTCATTCTTTCAGCGTTACAGTGACTTGTGTTGTGTCACTTGTGCGTTCTTCAGGCCAAAATTCTTTTGATACAAGAACACAACACGGTCAACACTAAAAGCCGAAAGCTCTCATTTTCAGATGGAAAGTTACACATCAAAGTTGTAGGAGCTCCAGGTCTATCTACCATGTAAAAATATCTGTCACTTAATTTGGAAACAAACCAATCCAGTTTCGGATGAGGCTAGATTTCCTTGGATAGATTATCGATATGTGTGGCTCATTGGTTCCACGACCACCAACAACACAAACCATTAAGCAGTTTGGAGCCAAGCTCCATATGCAAACACCCCAATCCCTCACTTCACTATCCCAAGTTTAAATTTAAACCCCATCACCCTTTTGATCTTTTGCTGTTTATTGAATCCCTCCTAGGTTGACCCAATGTCTTCCTTGTCTAGATTTGCTCTCAAAGATTTCAAGTTAAATACTTGTGAAGCTTATTGTAGGCAGAGTCCTTGTTTATCTTCAAGGAGGCTCCCAACCCATCTTGGTATGTTTGGTTTCTGTGCTTTTCCTTTCTGCGATTGTGTTTTCTGTGCTTTCTGGCAATTGGGTTCAGTTTGTTTGGTGATTGGGGAGCCAAAGTTTACTTCTTTTCACTGTTCCCACTTTGTGGGGACTGTGACAGGTTTCATTGTTTGCCTCTGTTTCATGTGTTTTATTATTTTGACATTGATTGGTTTACAGACGTAAGAGGTGAAATTTCTGTGCCGGAGAAGGGAAGAAGTTGTGCAATTCAAAGCAAGACATGGGGTCCGATTGCTGCCGGTTCTTCTATAGTTCAAACTTCAAGGTGTGCGCTTTAGTGTTGTTTTGATAGTGCTTGATGAAATGAGCATGTATGTGAATTGTCTATGTGATCAAGTACATACTTTATTGATTTAGTGTTGTTTTGATAATGCTTGATGGAACGAGCTTATATGTGAATTGTCTGTATGATCAAATACAGACCTTATTGATTAGTATGCTACTTTGTGGGAACAATAGAGAAGCGTAGTTCACTTTTTAAGCAGACCCGAGAAAGCTACATTTCTGTTCTTTAGTTATTTTGGTCCTTGGAGACGTTGTATGCACCAAAAGGAGAAGATATAACCCTTACTTGCTTAGAGAATTTGTCCGAAGCAATTTCTTTAGCCTTTTAGCTCTTAGTTGCTCTCAGATTAATATGTTATTTGTAGTCAAATCCAAGTTATCTTATGTGTAACTCAATCTTCAGTCTTTCTGATCCAACCCACCAGATAGTACTTTCCACTTACCAGTAATGCTTCCAAAACTATAAAATGTCTTGGTTTAAGCAATTAATTACAGAGGTGGCTGCTATTTTCATGCAATTTTACGGCATCTTTGATTCAGTTAGTAATATGAGCTTCGTTGTTAAGAACAGATCAGTTCTACATTCTTTATATGTTACTTGTATGTGTAGGAACTCCAAAATTCTGTGCAAGGCTGCGACAAATGCATCTGGAGATCTTCCCACTCCTAGTGGCATGAGCCAGTATGAGAGAATAATTGAAACTCTGACAACTCTATTTCCTCTATGGGTGGGTATCACATTACACTATTGTACATAATTACTATGATCATGTCTTCCCTATTCAGACTTTCTTTCTCTTACAAACAATGTCTCTGGAAAGAGTTGCGAATTTTGACTCCTGTTCCATGAATTAGGTCATAATTGGCACCATAGTGGGATCTACAAACCATCTGCTGTAAGATCTCTTTGCATTCTCTTTGATATACGACATATCAACTAGTGTATATCTAGCTTATTGTTGGGGTTCCTACAGGTAACTTGGTTGGAGACAGATTTTTCACCCTTGGCCTTGGTTTCCTCATGCTTTCTATGGTTTGACGTTAACCTTTGAAGATTTTAGACGATGTTTGCGTAATCCTTGGACTGTGAGTATCATCTGCTTCTATTGACTTGGTGAACTTTGACAGAAAGAAATAGCTAGTTGTATTTATTGTTATATTTTATGCTGCAGGTTGGTGTAGGATTTCTCGCTCAGTACATAATCAAACCCTTACTAGGATTTTCCATTGCCCTGGTAAGTATTTATGGCTTTTGTGTAATTTACTCTTGAAATGTATGTTTTTGCTATGGAGTTTCTCCTTTAAATCATTTGAGATCATATAACAGGTACTACTATCGGTATGTTTTGCAATTATATGTAAAATTTTGCTAGTGCAATGTACCTTAGCGCAACAGCTCATTCTACCTCCCTTATTTTTAAATACTCTCTTCCCATACAAAAAAGGGGGAAGGTGGCTGCTTCTTCATATAGACGTATTATGGATGCTATAATGATGAACACAACCTTCTAGTGTATTCAAGGCTTTTTCTCTCTTTTCAGATGCTAAAGCTTTCTGCACCTATTGCTACTGGTCTTATTCTGGTTTCCTGCTGTCCTGGGGGTCAAGCATCAAATGTTGCAACATATATCTCAAAGGGAAATGTTGCACTATCTGTTCTCATGACAACGTAAGTTGTATGCCATATAACTGTCTGTGAAACAGAAATCTAAAGCTTTTGCTGTATCTGAGTAACATGTGTTAAACTATTGATTATCTTGTGGACTTTATGTAGGTGTTCAACAATAGGAGCTATTATTATGACACCGCTTCTTACCAAGCTGCTTGCTGGCCAGCTTGTTCCAGTTGATGCTGCGGTAAGTTCAAACATGATGGATGTTCATTGTGATAATGATGATAAACAAATGTACTCATTCCATCTTTTCTTGTGTATATCTGTCATCGAACCGTGTGAATTATGAACCACATAATGAACGAAAGTTGTTTACACACTTCTCTTACCCCATCCTATAGGATTCAGCTTTCAACGGTTTTGGGGGGGGAGGTGTATGATAATTATGGTAAACCGAACCCAACTATAGTAGTAAGAAAATGAAAAGATTTCGACATTTTGTGATTATGAAAGCTCGTTTTACTACTTTGCAGTAGGATTAAAGATTCTCAGTACTACCTACTGTATACAGAAGTATTGACTTTGATATCTTGTATTATCATCTTTGCAGGGCTTAGCACTCAGCACTTTCCAGGTTGTTTTAGTGCCAACAATTATTGGAGGTAACTAAAATGTGTTTTAATTATCAAATCAAAATATGAAAATGCATCTGGACATTCATGATCTGGAGTACCTGCTTCATGTGACAGTACTGGCTAATGAGTTCTTCCCAAAGTTCACTTCAAAAATAAGCTCAGTGACACCTTTGATTGGAGTAATTCTCACCACTCTTCTCTGTGCAAGCCCGGTAAGCTCACACATATATTGGATTGAGAAATTCACAATGAAAGTTGCAGTGCATATCAGTCTAATGAGGCAACGTTATTTTTATCATTTTTATAGATTGGACAAGTTTCTGAAGTATTGAAATCACAAGGACCGCAATTAATACTCCCGGTGGCTGCTCTACATGCTGCTGCATTTGCCATTGGCTATTGGGTTTCAAGGATATCTTTCGGTGAATCCACTTCTCGTACCATATCCATAGAGTGTGGGATGCAGGTAAACACATTACCTTACTGCTTCCCTGTGTTCTACCCACAAGATCATTGTTCTCTGACAACCTTGCAAATCTCTAAAATTCCAGTTTGGTAATCTCTCAAATGTAACTCTCCCCTAACTTATGGTTGTGGTAATTTCTTTCGCAGAGCTCGGCACTTGGGTTTTTACTAGCTCAAAAGCATTTCACAAACCCCTTAGTTGCGGTCCCTTCTGCTGTTAGCGTTGTTTGCATGGCGGTATGTCTCTCAAAATCTTTTGAGTTAAATTATGAAGGTTCTCCGAACTAGTAACTCAATTTTCTCGTAACTGTCCAACTTACAGCTTGGCGGCAGTGGTCTCGCCGTGTTCTGGAGAAACAAAGGCCTTCCTGTTGATGACAAAGATGATTTCAAGGAATGAGAAGTAGCCTCATCTTTTGCTAGTTAGAGAAGGTTGTCTTTCATTATCGGTCATGCTTGCATTATTAGACATCAGTTTTTTGTGATTTGGAAATGCTTGGATTCAGGTCATTAGAACTCATAAGTCATAACATGGGACAGCAAGGGAAGGAATTTCTTTGTTGATTTTGGACATTATTGAAGGCTTATTTTTTGTGTGGCAAATGTTGTGCCACAATTCAGGTTCAGGTGTGACCATCTCTTTACAGTACCAGTAGCTTATGATGATTAGCATTAAGTGAGTTGTGACCTGTGTCTATGTGTGGTTTGGTTTTGGTTTTGGTTTTGGTTTAGGTGCTTAATTGGCATTAATCATTGATTATTTAAGCAGTAATCACCTTGATTATGAACTTATGGATTAGAAGGCAGACCATCAATAAATAAAGGGGCATAATCATACTCCCAACCACTTTACCCTTGACTTTCAGAATACTTTTGGCCAGTCAAACTTTTGTTCTCCTCTTTTTCTGGGATAGGTAAGTAAAGAGTAAAGACACATTTTGACAGACAGGTAAACCATAGAGACCATTCTGACACTGTCAATCTTTGAAGGATCCATCTCCATCTTTAAATAGGATATGCGATCTTTTTCAAGCCCAACATCCGGTGAAAATGTGCTCATCTTTTTCTGATTCATCCTTTTAACCTGTTCTTTTGTTTGTCACTCAGCCCCAAGATCGTTGTTAAAACCATGTGCCATAATTGAAAATTACTAATCTTGAGTTATTTATATTTACAATGGGAGAAGGTTCTACTAATTGAGAAATTTATGCTCAAGATCGAAACATGAATGAAGAATCGATGAATTTGTCTTGACATTACTTACTTCCTTAAAAAAAAATACGTCAGTTTCACTAATAATCTAACAATATTATAGATGATGACCCAATTATATAAGTTGATATCAAACAAGTCAACATTTTGCGGCCATCTATGGAGCTTCTCAAGTAACACTTAAAACTTGAAAGTCATAAACTAATTTCGAAACATCTTTTCGTTGTTAAAAACTTTAACAATTAGAATCACTCAGTTATACAAATTTGTTAACAGAACCATGCTTTGGTCTCCATGGCCATAATCCATAGAAGAAATTAAGACATGCATCCTTGCCAACAAGTTTTGTACTAAGTTTTGGATGTTTTGATCAAAACAATAAAAGAAAAAGAAAAAAGAAGAGGATGCATGAACTTCTCCACACCGCTTGCGTGGAATTGTACCCCATAAAGAAATAAATTAAAAAGAGAGAGAGAGAGAGAGGAAATAATAGTATAATATTGACTCGACAAGGAGGTTTTGGTATTGTTCAACTTTATAATAGAACAGAGTGAAGAAGCCAGAAGAAGAAGGAGCAGAAGAAATAGTAAGAAGAAAACAAAACCCAGAGAAAGCAAAAAGATACAAACTTGAAGAACATTTCTAGAAAAAAGGATTCGATATCACTACCCATCATGGCTTCTCAGGCCAATTGGAAGCTGATAAAATGTAAGCACTTGTAATTCTCATTAGGGTCTGAAATTTCTGCTTCCTTTTCTTCATCTTGTTGTTGTTATCTTTGTTATCGTCTCACTTGGGCTATAGGGGTTTTTGATTCTAGGGTTCTTCATTTTGGGGGTTCTATTTGTTTCTCAATTCCCAAATGTTTTTTTTTTTTTTATGAGCGTTAGGTTCTTCCCTGGGTGTTGTTGGTTGTTCTAATTTGATTAAAGGATCATGCTTTTGTAATCTGTTGCCTGTTTGTACTCGAAGGTTTTTAATTTATGATCTTATTGTGTATTGGGTATTTTTACATGTTTTGGTGATCTAGTTGGTATTTGTTGCCACATTTGGTGTATGTAATTCAACGGGGTGCTGTGTTCATTTTCTTCAGTTCTGGTTTTGGGCTCTGTTTTATTGATTTGAGGGTTGGGTTTTGGAGATTCTTTGTATTTGCAGTTATCTCATATATGTCATCGTCTCCTGAACATAAGCTTATAAAGAGGAGTTAAGTTTAACTTTCAGTTTCTATTTTGAATATCTTTTAGTGAAAATTGAGAATTAAGTGGAGCCCAGATCATATGGAAATTGAAACTCCAGAAAGTTGTTTGTTTCTTCCTACCAGGAAAATATGGCCTGATGTAAAGTCTTCTGATGTTTCATATGGGTAAAGGTCAATTAACGAAAGGATTTGATTCAGATTTCAAAAACTAACAAGCTAAATTTTTGGCATTTCATTTCATTGTCTTTGCATTGAGTTCGTCGTTTTAGCATCAGTTTAGATACCATGTTTTGCAATTTAATCCCTCTGTGTTTCTCAGTAGCATTAAAGTTCTTTGAGTTCTGACATGTGGGCATAATTATTTGGATCATAGGTTGGATGTTTATATTTATGATTACCTTCTGAAGAGAAATTTACATGCTTCTGCAAAGGCTTTTCAAGCTGAAGGAAAAGTTTCTACAGATCCTGTAGGTAAGAACATGGTTATAATGCTAAAGTGAAGAGATTTACTGCACATTGCAAGTTCATATCCAAATTAATTTTTCTTCTTCTTCTTCTTCTGCTTGGATTGTACGTTCATACCAGCTATTGATGCACCCGGTGGCTTTCTTTTCGAATGGTGGTCTGTCTTTTGGGACATATTTATCGCTAGGACGAATGAAAAGCACTCCGAAGCAGCTGCATCTTATATTGAGGTGATTATTTGGTTTCTAAGAGTTCGTATTTGTATCTCAATTTATGTTTGTGGGTGTACTTTTTACTTTTGTTTTTGGGAGATTCGAGGGCGTGACTGTTGCATCTTTTATTTGGTGAAAATGGAATGTTGCACTCTTTTGGGAGAACTCTCTTGAAGGGTTATAAAAGAATGAACATCATGAGATTCATGAATTTTTGACACAACTATGGAGATCTAACGCCATTTTTTGTTTGCTGTATTAGACTCAAGTGAACAAGGCTCGGGAGCTGCAACAGAAGCCCCAGCAGAATCCTCAAATGCAAATGCAGCATCTTTTGCAAAGGCATGCTGCTCAGCAGCAGCAGCAACAACAACAACAACAACAGCAGCAGCAGCAACACCAACAACAACAACACCAGCAACAACACCAGCAACAACAGCAAAGACGGGATGGGACCCAACTTCTTAATGGAGCTTCCAATGGGCTTGTTGGCACGGATCCTCTTCTGAGGCAGAACTCTGCAACTGCAAATGCCACAAAAATGTATGAGGACAGATTGAAGCCTCCCATACAGAGGGATGCCTTGGATGATGTGGCTATAAAGGTAATTAGTTTTACCTAAATTCAGACTTACTTTCATAGATTCCTTTCATCTATTGACGCTTTCATCTATTGACGATATTAACCTTGCAGCAAAGGTTGGGTGACAATATGAGTCAGCTTATGGATTCGAATCGTGCGTCATTGGTGAAAGTAGCCACATCAGGTGGCCAGTCTCCTGGGTATTTCTCTTGAACATTTTATATTTATCATGACCTAGTTTTATAATGTAAAACATCCTATGCACGGAACTTATGTTTAACACGAAATGAAAGCTGTTGAACTCCTTCCTTACAGTCAAATGCTGCATGGTACACCTGGAGGTATGTTGGGGAATCTTCAACAAGCTCACAATCGGAATCAGCAACACCCTGGATTGATGCAGGTAATTATCAATTTTGAGTCTGTTTCTTACCAAATTTTATCCGCACAAGTCCTGTTTTCTTATTTTGGGACCTTTGTGCATGGTGAAACAGGACATAAAGACTGAGATGATGAACCCAAGAGCTGCTGGTCCAGAAGGATCGTTGATGGGTCTCCATGGTTTGATTTATATGTTTTTGTACTAGGAAGTAGGAACAACTGGATTTAATTTGGATATGAAACTAGAGTAGTATAATAAACTAGTAAAAGTCCTTGTGTTTGATATGAAGATAGCTCTCTTGAAATTCCCTAATTCTTAGTGGAGATATATTGGCATTCATTCACATGGCATGTAATATTAGTTTTGAAATCTGATTGGAGTTTTATTGTGAGATTATAATTCTTCGCTTTACCAATGAATGATTCGTTTGTTCATGTTAGGATCAAATGAAGGCAGTAGCAATTTGACTCTGAAGGGATGGCCTTTAACGGTAGGGTTCATGATACTATTATTTCCATTTCTCTCAATTTTGATTCCTAGTTTGTATAGAAATGCGATCATTTATTGATAACTACCATGAACTGGATTGTCTGATCTTCATTTGCGGTTTTGTCAGTTCATGTTTTCTTTTCTAAAAAGATTTAACATTTATTTTTCCTTTTAGGTTCGACCTGGAATTCTCCAGCAGCAAAATTCCATGATGCAGTCCTCTCAGCCCTTTAATCAGTTTCAGCTCCAGCAGCAATTTCTACTTCAGGCCCAACAAAATTTAGCCTCCCCATCTGCCAGTGACCTGGAAACTAGAAGGCTGACAACGCTTCTCAGTAGGAATATATCTAACGTTGATGTACCTAATGCAGGATCACCTGTTCAAGTTGGTTGCCCTGTATTGCCTGGTGCAGATGCAGATATGCTTATGAAGGTATTTATGGGTCTGAATTTTGAAAACCTCATGATTTAATTATTAGTCATTTGACCTTCTGAACTTTAAGCTTCCAGAATATATTGGCTTATGTGAATAACCAACTTATCAGTTACAGCAACAGCAGATGCAAAACAACAATCAACACCAGCAACAACAACAATATTCACAGCATCCGTTTCCAAGTCAACACCCTCAGGGTTCAAATCAACACCTCCAGCAGCAAGACAAGATCATTGGTGCTGGCAGCATTACAGCTGGTGGTAGCATGTCTAACTCCTTTCAAGGCAATGATCAGGTTCGTTTATATAGCTATATATGCTTTCAATTATGTCTTTCCAATTCTTCAACTTGACCGTTTCAGAAAAAAATGTCCTGCAAATTATCTACACTTGCAGCAGTTCTTTTTGTAATTTCTAAACTACCGATTCCCAAGTGTTTTTCATCTGTGTATATCCATCTGTATTTGGTGATTAGAGCTGAAGTAGATCTATCCGGGCTGGTTTTCTCATTTATTTCCATGTTTGTTAAAGGTTCCAAAGAATCAAATGGGGCGAAAGAGGAAGCAGCCAGTGTCATCTTCAGGTCCTGCCAATAGTTCAGGAACTGCTAATACCACTGGACCATCCCCTAGTTCACCTTCAACTCCTTCTACTCACACAGCAGGAGATGCGATCTCAATGCCAACTTTGGCCCATAATGGCGGTTCCTCAAAGTCTTTGCTTATGTTTGCTTCTGATGGTCTAGGCTCAGTTGCCTCAGCACCAAATAAATTGGTATGAAGCTAGTCATTGTTTCATCAACTTATTTGCTTCAATTGCATTTGGAGTGCTTATTAGGTCCCATCTCTGCTCAATAGCAATTATTGGCATGGACCATTGGGTCGGAGTCTGGTTTATACATTGGATGGAGGAATGTCAACATCATTTCTATTTTTTCTCCCTATTGCTAGGTCTTGAGTTTTATCCTGCCAAGTCACTTGTGCTAGGCGTAACATGCTAGGCTTGCCTCATATCACCTGTTAATGCCCTTTGAGAAAGTGCAGATTAGTTCATTGCAACATATTTTTCTTAGCAGTTCATTTGACTGTCAGTAACTAGGGCTGTATATTGCAGAATGATATGGACCGTTTTGTGGATGATGGATCTTTGGAGGATAATGTTGAATCATTCTTATCACATGATGATGCTGACCCTCGGAATAGAGTTGCTCGGTGTTCAGATGTCAGCAAAGGTACGATCAATTCTGACTTCTTTATTGATCTGTCGCAATATGTATGGTTTTGCTTGTCTTATACTAAACACATAGTAGAATGCTTTAACACTTTTCTTGATGAAACTAGGCTGCACTTTTTTTGAAGTCGGGGTTATTCCTGCAAGTGCAAGTAAAGTCGAGTGCTGTCACTTCTCAGCAGACGGGAAAACACTTGCAACTGGTGGGCATGACCGAAAGGTGAGTACTAGTTAGATTGAAGTATTTACGTAGGACTGGGCATGAACACTTAGATAAATTATGCTTTTTATTTTTAGTTCTGTATATAAGAAAAACTATATTGCCATTATATGAATGGTAAATTTGAAATACTGTTCCAATTCATATATTATATTCATTATTTCATGTTGGTTTTATTGTGCAGGCTGTATTGTGGTGTACAGAATCCTTCAACATGAAGTCTACGCTTGAAGAGCATACTCAGTGGATAACAGATGTTAGATTCAGTCCTAGTATGTCAAGACTAGCTACATCCTCTGCTGACAAAACTGTCAGGGTTTGGGATGTTGATAATGTTAGTAAATATACTCTCCTGTTTTCATGTTCAAGGCAATAGTTAGTTTTATTTATCTCCGACTCGGTCAAATATTGATTTTGAACTTGACTGTATTTTTACTTTTTTGGTCGATAACCTTTTGTGATTGCTAACATTATGCTTCTATCTGTACTGAATGCTTACTAAACTGTGCAGCCTGGCTATTCACTTCGTACTTTTATGGGACATTCTACAACTGTTATGTCACTTGACTTCCACCCTACTAAAGAGGATCTTCTGTGCTCTTGTGATAACAATAGTGAGATAAGATACTGGAGTATCAAGAATGGTAGTTGTGCTGGAGTTTTCAAGGTATAGCATATGGTGTTGGTATGTTTAATAGTTTGGTACTTTGTTTAGACAACTTGAATATATTTTTTTCTATTTTATCAGGGTGGTGCAACTCAGATGAGGTTTCAACCTCGTCTTGGAAGGATGCTTGCTGCTGCTGGTGATACTCTTGTCTCCATACTTGATGTAGAGACCCAAGTCTGCACGCTTAAATTACAGGTTTGTTGTGAGCTACCCGATACTATATATGATATTATTGGTATCGACTTTTAACTTGAACACAAATGGGTAGTTGTACTATCCACATTCTTGCTTGAATGAGGTGTTTGTCAGCATACTGCAGTTATTTGTTACCTTTTTATTTGACAATTTGAAGCAATTCATGCAGTTCATAAAGCTGTACATGCAGCTTTCTTATGTCTTCTGTTTTTAGTTGACTTCATAAGAAAATGTCCGATGAATGCTTTCTGATTTGTATCTTGTGGTGTTGTCATATAGGGTCATAAGAACCTTGTCAATTCTGTGTGCTGGGATTCTTCTGGTGAGTACCTAGCTTCCGTGAGTGATGACTTGGTTAGAGTGTGGACGGTTGGCTCCAGTAGCAAAGGCGAATGGCTTTATGAATTAAGCTGTTCTGGCAACAAATTTCGGACATGCGTATTCCATCCCACTTATCCATCATTGTTGGTGATTGGCTGTTATGAGGTGAGTTATTGCTTCTCTATCCCACTAATTTCGGAATGCCTATAAATGATTCCGTGCTTATTGTGATTGTGTTTATCCAGACATTGGAGCTTTGGAACATGACGGAGAACAAGACAATGACGCTGCATGCACATGACAAGCTAGTGTCGTCTTTGGCAGCATCAAGTTCTGCTGGCATGGTAGCTTCAGCTAGCCATGATACGTGTGTGAAGCTATGGAAGTGATTTAGTCTTCTTCTACCATAACCATCACGCATCCTGAAATAGTCGGCAACGAGTTGCTTTTGCGAGTTGTCCGTGTCAAGTTACTATGTTATAGTAAGTATACATAAGACGGGTTTTAGATCTAAACAGCCCCAGTTTAACCCATAGGAGAGTTCACTGTGATGTCAGAAACAAAGTAAAACGATGTCTATCTTTAGACAACCTCAAGCAATATGATGTCAATCTATGGTTCGTGCTGCTTTTGGAAATCAAAGCTTATTAGTTATCAACTTATCATTATCTGACTGGCTAGTAATTTCGGCTTCCAAGTTTGCATTGTACATTTTGAAGTAGGGTGTAGACCAACAGTGAACAATGATCAGTCTTTGCTGATGTGATTGGTAACCGTCCTGTATGTCTGTCAAACCACAAAAATTAGCGAAAATGCCAAAAACATGGTTTTTAAATCCCAATCCAATGAATTTTTTTTCTCTTAATCTATTCTAATGATTCTTATCAACCATCATCTCTACTATCCGATCTGAAACAGCCAACCATCTCTCTCTCAACCATCTCTCTCTTGTCGGAGTTGACTAGATCTCTAACGAGTTCTCTCTTTCCACTAAGGCGGCAACAACGTTGTCATGAAGATTTCCGAAGACGAAGGTCGTAGATCAAAACACGGGTTGACGCCGACAAGATTCGAAGCAGAAGCAAATCCAGAAGAAGTGGGAGGAAGAGAAGCGTGAATTAGAAGCCAATTTGGCGTTGCTCCTCGTGTGACATCGCAATCGGTGGTGGTGCTTTGACCTCCATGTCAAACCCTAACGCCGCCGAGACCACCACCTCTGCCGCGCAATCCTCGGCTCCAAAGCCCTAACCGACGAGGAGAAAATCGAGAGGTCGTCGGTGTTGTTGCGGTTGAGGAGGTATTCGCTTTGGGATTTTGCGGCTCCGATTCACGTCCTCTCTACCACTAGATCGTGACGCTCTCAGCCAAGGATAAAAGTGTTATCAAAGAGGTTTCTGTCTTGGTTAGCTCTCACCTTTGCTCTCTAACCGCTAAGCCGTAATGATAGGGTGCAATGGTTATTTTTGGTTAATTTGTTGCTCAGTTCCTATGTTATTAGTGTGTTTCTTTCATGGTTTGATGATTACAGGCGACATGCATGTATATTGAAGAGTAATAAGTTGATTATTGGGGGTAAATAACTGATTATTGGGGGTCAGTATTGATTATTAGGGTCAGTACTGATTATTGGGGGTCAATAACTCGATTATTGAGGTCAGTAACTCGATTTTTTTCTGCTATTTCTTCCTTTCTGGTATTATTAAGTTGAAATAAGTTGATTATTGGGGGTCAGTAACTGATTATTGAAGGTTAGTAACTAATTATTGGGGGTCAGTAACTGATTATTGGGGGTCAGTAACCAAGTTATTGGGAATCAGTAACTGAGTTACTGGTGATCGGAATCCGGCGACCGAAAAAAATCCGAGTTACTGGGGGTCAGTAACTGATTATTGGGGGTCAGTAACTGATTATTGAGGTCAGTAACCAAGTTATTGGGAGTCAGTAACTGAGTACTGGTGACTGGAATCCGGCGACCGAAAAAAATATGAGTTACTGGGGGTCAGTAACTGAATTACCGATGATCGGAATCCGACGACCGGAGAAAATATGAGTTACTGGGGGTCAATAACGACGACCGAAGAAATTTCCGACAACCGGTGACCGGAATCCGGCTACCGGAAACCGGTCACTGGAATCCGACGGCCGGCAACTGGAGTCTGGCGGCTGGTGACCGGAGTCCGGTGAGGTTCTGGCCAAGTATTCTCTCTCTTCCACTTCTCTCTCTATACATGTTGAAGTGGTGAGGGTAAACTTGTCTTAAAAATATATAATTTTTTTATTTTTTATTATGATATTAATAAATATTTGTACATTTGACATAAAAAAAGTTACCTTATATTAGAATGAGCTCATGAAAAAGATTATCATTGGAATGAGAAATGAGAGGTTTAAATTAGTACTAAATAAGCATTTAGAGTTCTTGAAAGATTAGGTGCATGATCTATGTTTTGATGTGTTGTCAACTACATCTGTTTTAAGGGAAAATGCCCATTTAATACTAATTTAAACCCCTTATTTTCCATTCCAATGACAATCTTTTTCATTAGCCCATTCTAATATAAGGTAACCTTTTTTATGCTCAAATGCACAAATCTTTACTAAAGTCTTAACAAACCATATTATTTTAAGACTATTTTACCCTCACCCCTTAAACATGCATAGAGAGAGAGAAAATGAAAAAGAGAATACTTGGTCGGAATCTCACCGGACTCCGTCTCCGGTCACCGGCCGCCAAACTCCAGTCACCGGAATTTTCCCGACCGCCGGACTCCAGTCACCGGAATTTCCCCTGTAACTAGTTACTGACCCCCAATAACCAGTTAACGACCCCTAATAACCAGTTATTAACCCCCAGTAACCAGTTACTGACACCCAGTAACCAGTTACTGACCCCAGTAACCAGTTACTGACCCCCAGTAACCAGTTACTGACCCCCAGTAACCAATTACTGACCCCCAGTAATCGGTTACTGACCAGTTATTGACACTCAGTAACCAGTTACTGACCCCCAGTAACCAGTTACTGACCCCTAATAATCGTGTTACTAACCTCTAATAATCAGTTACTGACCCCCAATAATCAACTTATTTCAGCTTAATAATACTAGAAAAGAAGAAATATCAGAACATAATCAGTTACTGACCCCCAATAATCACTTACTGATTCTCAATAATCACTTACTGCATTATTAAGCTCTCTCATTGTTTCTCCAAGTGACCATAGCACCCAGCCAGTGATCGATACAATCGCTGAAATTCCTCAATCAACTCTGGCTTCTTATGGGAATCTTCTGCAACATTTTTTAGGCAAAGAATCACCATCTCCTTTTATCAGCTACACCTACCGCAGAGCCATGCACCCTCACACATCGGATCTACTCCCTTACCACCCTCATCGAAACTGCTTCACCTCCAAGTTATTAAGGCTGCCAAAAACTCAACCTCTCTCCGCCACTCCAACAACCCTTATGGGCGGCGCTACTCTCCATCCCCTCCCTCAAATTCCACACCCAAAACTAAAACGCCATCGTTTCGCACCTCCCAACCAACCTTTCAATCCAGTCGTTCCATGACGCCGAGAATCTCAACCTGAAGCTCGTTGCCGATCACCCTCTCCGCAACAACTTCCTCGCCTCTACAACGTCTGGTTCGCTGCCGACGCCATGTGCGTGTACCAATGCAGAACCCTAGAGCGTGTTGCCGCGGCTGGGTCAAAAGGGATCACGCAGAGTCAACTCTCCAAGGAGGTTGGGATCACTGGAGAAGGACGACGACGTTTGGCGAGCAGCACAGCGTTTTAGATCTGCTGCCGGGGTCGGATGAGGGGACTCGAGAAGGAGGTCGTTGACGAGCGGCGTTGATTTCCGGCAGCGGTGGAGGAGGTTGCAGAGGAGAGAGCAAAGGTAGGCATGGGCTGCGTCGTTGCGTCGTCCAGGAGAGAGAGAGAGAGAGGAGAGAGAGAGAGAGAGAGAGAGAGAGAGAGAGAGAGAGAGAGAGAGAGAGAGAGAGAGAGAGAGAGAGAGAGAGAGAGAGAGAGGAGAGAGAGAGAGAGAGAGAGAGAGAGAGAGAGATGGTTGGTTTCAGATCGGATAATAGATGGATAGTTGATATGAAATAAGGTTATAAGAATCATTGGAATGGGTTAAGGAAAAAAAAATCATTGGAATAGGCTTTAGTTTTCAAATATTTAGGCATTAGGGCATTTTCTCCTATTTTAAGTTTTTACTAATTAATTGGAATCCGAAGCTAAGGCAGGGCAAATTCAAATACATCTCCAAGACTCCAAGTCTCCAACCATCCAGAGATGGATAGTCACGCAAATTCAAATATATTTTCACGCAATATATAGTGAAAATGTACGTAACTAGTGTTCAGTAGCCGACTAACTAGTCATTTCCGCTTTCAAGTTTACAATATACAAGTGATCAGAGGAAAAAAGGAATTAAATGAGTTCAAAGTATACATGTACACCAAGTAGCTAGGCTTTTTATTCATATATGAATGGTGCATGGTCTCTGTCATTCCTGATCAACTCAAGTGCCCTGTTGAAATGCGTCCCCTTGATACCAAGATATTCCTTCCAAGTTACCGGCCGATATAGGGGAGGATGATCTTGGCCGATCAACTTCATCGGCGGCGATATCTTCATGTCATACGGTGGCCCATAGAAGTAGGCAATGGAGATGCGGTGATGTAACTCATTGACAACCGCACGGTGCATTGTAGTCTTGAACCGTCCGTTGGATAGTATGTGCATCAAATCACCTACATTGACTACAAGTGCACCGGGGATCGGCTGAACGGACATCCAGCCGATCCCTTCCTGGAAGACCTGCAGGCCACTTATGTCACACTGGTTTAGCACAGTGAAAATTGAGGTGTCTGTATGAGGAGCCAACCCCATGGCTCGGGTCGGGTCTGGACAAACCGGATACGAGTTCAATTGCAGGACCTGTGGAAACTTTGTGCTGCTCCTTTTGGGCCGGTTCAGCCATTCAACATCTTCCTTGTCCAAGCCCATGATCCAAGCATCAGCCGTATCAGTTTTCCAGATAGGCCCTTCATCTTCTTTTGGTACTCCTCCATTACATCACTGCAAGAATAGCCACCTTCAGGGTTAAAATCGTCAAACATTGTAAAAATATCTGACTGGTCAAAATAGGACTGGTCAAAATAGGGATATGTGACAGGCAGGTCATGCATTTCATGCTGCGAGTACGTACCAGAAGTGAGTTTGGACCGACTGGTCATCTGGCCAGAGTTGAGCAGCATGTTCAACCGGTGACCCCATGATCGTGAAACCCTCCGACCACATCAACTTTGAGAAGTTAGCGGTATTGCCGGCACTCCCGTAACCGCTGAAGCTCTCTGGTGATCGGAGTGCCCGGAGTTTTTGGTCTCTAGGCAGCTCAAACAACCCACGGGCTTGTACCTCTGTTTCTTGTACCAAGTTCATTGGAACGCCGTGGTTGGTGACTTGGAACACACCCCATTGCTCTGAGGCAAGCCGTATGAGCGTGGCGGCGTTCGGGTCGTGTAGGTCTATGACGGGTACGAATTCTGTGAAAAGGTGGTGGTCGGGGGAGGAGTCCCAAGTGGGGGAGGAGTCCCAAATGTGGGAGTCGGGTAATGTGTCGACGGAGTTGAAGTCGAGTGGGATGATATGGGAGAGGTTTCGAGTAGAGGTTGAAGTTGAACTCATGACTTAAATCTGAGGATTTTAGCTACAATGCTGATGATGAGTAACAAATGTTGCAGCTAAGGGATGATGTTGGTTCTTATTTATAACATGCTTTGCTAATTGGGTAGTTATCAGTAGTACTTCTTGCTTGGCATTCGTTACCTTGGTACGTGCTAGCTAAACTTAGCTGCACATACACATTTTCTTGTTATAGACTTGCAACCATGAAAGTCGGTGCCTGATATTAAAGAGGCCGGTGTCTTGTAAAACTGGAAAACGAGTTCTTTTACCGGCCAGTCACCGGCCTTCTTTCGATATAGATCTTTTATCTCCACGGGTTTCTTCCTCTTTAGAGAAAGTGTGGGAAAACGATGGGGATCGAGGAGAGTACGTTTCTGCAATGTTTATATAGAGTAACCGTACCTAGTTATGGTCTTTTATGCTCTACATGCCTGTCAATTTATACTTACATTACTCGATTTGGTACACCGTAGGAATTGAACCATCCTCAATCTGTTCATACTTCAACATTTTCTCTTAAGGGAATGATTCCCAGGCTGAAAAGAAAGACAAAGGAGATGACTTGTAGATTGTGAAACTCTCCCACAAGGTCACAACATGTTGTAAGAAACTAATGCACCGGCAAAACGGTTATTCACAAATTAGTATGAAATGAAAACTTTCAAGAAATTGAAGCACAACTTAAAGAGAGTATATAGTTCATCGTGATGACACATGCCAAATTTTGTCAATACTAATCTCTTTAGTAAATTTCTCTTACGATATTATCTCATTACTAGTAGATTATGATTTTTAAGTTGTATTGCAAGCCACAGTCTGCAAAAATATTAAGTTTTCTAATCTTTATGACTTTCCTAGTTCACTATGAAAAATCATAAACACTAGCGGATTTAATTTGAGTTCTGTCAGTTCTATAATCGTTTTAAAAGTATGATTGAAGAGTCGACAAACTTTGGTGTAAAAAAAAAAAAAGCGATTTTGACAAGAAAACCGTGTGTATAGTTCACAGGAAAAATGCTTTTAGATTTTTTTGAATGAAAGGAGGTCAAACGATTTTATTCAATAAACACAAGCCCTATTACACAGTGACCCGCCCTTACAAGGCTGTCAAAAAGAGACACCGCTAAAACGTAATACAACTCACCTATTGAGTGAAGCTCAAGGGGGAGTAAACTAATAAACTACTGACAATAAATTTTTCCGCAGCATCTATTAAAATACTCGCTGACAACCTTCGATCAATAATCCCGGCAATTCCTTGCAGGTATTGATCACAAGAAAAAAATTGGTACCGAACTAACAGAAGTCCTGGGTCCTAAATTTTTATTCTAAAACCACATGGATCCCAAATATGAATCCAAAACTTTAAGGACCTAGATATATTTACTCTAGGTCCCAAAAGACTTAGGCCCAAATTCAAAGAAACACCTTGAGCCCACTTCCCCCTAGGGTTTCCCTAAGCAAACACCACGTCTGTGCAGCCGTCATTAGTGCAACCACAACGTTGTCCCCAAATGCATCGCCACTTGATCCAAACGAGGTTTCATCGCCCGCGCGCCAATGTGAACCGTCGCGTGCATACACGGTCGACCACAACAAGAGTATCTTTTCCATTTAGCTTCAAGAGATTCGGTGGGACGACCAACATCTCTTTCCACCAAGAGCAACACCGCCGACGAGGAAAAATTGAAACCCTTCTCCTCCACCAAGCGACACATTGGACCTCCACCAAGATGGGTGGAGCAATACTAGAGATGTGCATCTTGATGGACCCTGGATCCCATATTTGAATCGGATTTGCCTGAGAAAATCGTCGTCCTCTCCCATCATCCCTGAGCAAAGAAACAGCAACAAAGCGTCGCCAGGAGGAACATAGAGAGTTGCAGCAGGCCGAGGCTTGCCCTAGAGAGATTCGCGAGACCGAGTGGCTCGTCAGCCAAGAACTAGGATCAGAAGCGACCTTGTTCAAGAGATCCAGACAGGAAAACCCTAGAAAGGGTCGCCGCCAAAGTGAGAGAGCGAGAGCTCTCATCATAATTATAGTCGAAAACGGCTGAGGTCGACATAAACAAATTACCCTAGCAGAGCGCTAGGGTCTAGAGAAGGCAAGAAGCTTATCAGATTAAAAAAAAACGCTTTTAGATGAAAAATGACAATTTTGAACAGAAAACTTTTATCCGAGAAACATGCAGGATTTAATCCAATGAGATCAGAGAATCATATAACATCATCAGTGTGCTTACCATGGGTGTGAGCAGCATTAACCCATCATTACAAAATGCTACATTTTTAATGTGCAGTAATAATTGACTCGAAGAAATGTTCACATTCTAAATGTATCCAAATTTCTTTACAAAAATTTATATTCTGTAACACAAAACAACAAATCAAAATCATGAATACCGTTTACACATAAGAATTTCCAGCTACCAAGTAGCTGTTATTTGCAAACTCTAAAAACAAAATCTGTTCTCTACCTGTAGCTATACACACTTAATCAATAGTTCATGTTGTTTTTTTCATACTATGAAATGAACTGATCAAACCTATAATATAGATGATGTATAGTTTCTTATCATCATCTCCTCTGGAAGTTGAATGCTTTTATGGCATAGGCAAAAATTATGGCAAAAAGAATGCAGAAACCGACGACCATAACTCCGGCTACACCTAGGAAATCATGCCTGTATCCGAGACCAACTTTGAGTACCAGCCTTATCGGAATTGTTGTTTCTCCATCTGCTAGCTTCACAAGACTGTCATCGTCACCGTACTGCGAAACAATCAGGCCATACAGACTCCAGGCTACAGGGTTTGCCCAGTAATACCATCTCCACCACATTGGGATTCTCTGAATTAAGCATTATATATACCAAGAATTTATTGTGTTAGAGAGACTAGCCCAATGATGTTCCAATTTATAGCACAAAGAAAGATAGAAAGCAGGGGAGTCACTCCTGTTACCTTGTGAGGAATCATGAAGCCACTGAAAAGATTCCATAGCATGTAAAATGGAGCAGCTATTATGGAAGCTACGTTATGATTTGGTGTGACGGCTGTTGTCATCATTCCGTATAAGGTGAAGTATAGCATTGTGAAATACATGAAGAATAAGTACCAAACAAACTTCAAGAGTGTCCAGTCAAATGCAGCCGTGGAGTAGAAAATGGTGCAGTAGATGACTGCTTGCGCGAACACATAAGGGAACTCTATCGCAACCTGCACAGAAGATCGATTCATGATTAACTTAACCTTTGGGAGTATCAAGTATTATGCCTGAACAAAGTGGATGAAGGTTAACCTGAGCAAATGCAAATGGTAATGCCGAGTACATCCCAGCAGCTCTCTCTCGATATGAGACAAATCTTTCTATAGAAACAACAGGTTGAACAGCAGTGGCATTGGTGATTCCACTGAACAGGATTGCTGCATATAGGGATCCCATGGCATTTAGTAAGTCCTGCTGAGTCTCCCTGTGTACAATGAAGGAGAATATGGTATGCTTGATTCTATTGTGAAGTTACTTTAAACCAAAAGATAGGCACAGAAAAAGAAAGAAACCTCTTTGCTCCAAATCTCCAACAAATTGTTCCTAACATCAAGGAGATGATGACGGTGTAAAAGAACCGAACTGCGGTGTACTGAGGGTTCCGCCAATAAGACAGATTTTGCTTCCATAGACAAGTGAGAAATTGTTCAAATGATGTCTGAGAGTACTTGGTTGGAAAGTTTAATTCTTTGGAATTAGCACTTGGCTTGCTGAGGTGTTCAACCAAGTCTATGTTACGTCTGAAACAAGGAAAGGAGGTATTATTAGATGGAGAAGCAGATAAAAGCTAGCTACCCGGCTAAAATTCATGAGAAGTGTTCATACTGAAACAAGTTTGATCTTCTGTAAATTTCTGCGAAATCCACCCCCAGACGGCTTTCTTCAGTTGGAGAAGTGACATCAAGCATCCATGCAGCAGGATTATATCCAGGCCTGATCTTTTGTACTCCTTCAATCGCCTGCAGATATAGATATGCATATGTCAATTTTGTAACCCTTATATACCTGATAGAACATATTCTAACATACATTCTGGCACGCATGATCTGACCTCAAAGTACTTGATGAGTTCAGAAGACTTGGGTCCAAGTGGACCAGCATATATGAGCTGACCTCCGCGCTTCAGAAACAGAAGCTGCAATGATAGACGATTAGGAGGATCAATCAGATATTAACGCAATACGGAACTGATTAGAAATATGCACTCAATTATTAGAAAGTGATAGCCATAAAAGAAACAGGAAGCATGATACAAAAAATACTTAGATCATGAGAGAATACCTCATCAAAGGATTCAAAAATGTCTATGCTAGGCTGGTGGATTGTGCACACTATAGTACGTCCAGTATTGACTATATTCCTCACAGTCCTCATCACAATGGCTGCAGACCTTGCATCTAGCCCAGATGTGGGTTCATCCATAAATACTATAGATGGATTAGCAACCAGCTCCACAGCTATAGTTAGCCTTTTTCGTTGTTCTGTTGACAAGCCATTCACCCCCGGTAAACCAACCAGTGCCCCTCTTAATGGAGTGAGCTCCACAAGTTCCATCACCTCCTCTACAAAAGCCTGTAATTTTCTTTCTCAATATTTTAGATGCTGCAATGATCTTATGATAAAGACATACAAATAAAAATGCAAGTATTTTATGTGAATACCTTCTGCGTATCCAAGTCAACTTCTGATGGCAAGCGAAGCCAACTAGAGAACATAAGTGATTCAACGACAGTCAAGCAGGGGGAGTGAATATCAGATTGCTCACAGTAACCGGAAATTCTAGCGAAAGTTTCTTGCTTTTTTGGATAACCAGAAATATTAATGCTCCCTTCTATGATCCCACCAGTTTTTCGGCCAGCTAACACGTCCATGAGGGTGGTTTTGCCAGCACCACTTACTCCAACCAATGCTGTAAGCACCCCGGGCCTAAATGCTCCAGTTACATCAACCAACAGCTGCAATCTCTCTTCTTGTATTCCCTGTTGCTTCAATTCCTGTGGTTGTACTTGGATCAGAAAAGATATAGTTAACATGTTTCCAAGAATAGACGATGCAAGCGGATAGTGTTAAACACTCACCAGTGGGATATCGACATAGTAATTGATATTGCTGAAAGACATGGAAAGTGGTTGAAATGGGAGCACCATTCCTCTCTGCTTAAAGTACTTTCCTGCTTAGAAGATGGCCAGAAAGAGAAACTAATTAAGACCTATGTATGTTTAACTGAAAAGGACTATTTGGAAACAGTTCAATCTTCAAATTATTATACATACCATTAAGTGACTCTGAATGCTTCAAGTACTGTCTCAGCTCAATAACAACATTTTCTCCTGTTCTTCTCCTTCTCTCTCTTCTAGCTCTTCCTTCGACACTACAACTTGTTGCCTCCCCAAGGCTGTAGTACATGTTTAATATCCATTTCATTAGGCTTGTTAACATTGTCTGGCTATATGTAACGCCAGAAGTAAAATGAAGATCAAGTAGAATTTATAAGCAGAAGTAACTTACGGTTCAGGTAAGCAAGGAAGAATGTGAATAGAAAATTGAATAAAACTGTATATCCAAGCAAAGCACCAGTACCAATCCAAAACCAGTATCTCTCCGCAAACAAACTGCGTGCTTTTAGTAATGACTGACCTAATGAAAGACCGGTCTCATACCCATCTCCCTACATAAATAACATGATGGATTAAAAAGAATCTAAATAGACTTTTAAAATCTAACTCAAAAAATAAATGAAGTGAAATGAATCTTCATATTACTGGCTCTCGCCTATGCATATCCAGCTTTCTAAAAGTTTGTGCCATGAAGCAAAAGTAATCACAAGTTAAGCGAGTATTTACTTCTGGAGAGGTTGACAATGGTTTGGTTGAGATCTCTTACAAGAAAAACCAACTGCAATGCATGGATAACATATTCTTTCTTTTCTGATGATAGGCTTTGCTGGTATTTCTACCGCCAGCACAAAACCTTCCCTCTTATGACTAGCAAAATAATTTTTAACTTTCTATAGTCCAAATAAATGAAGGGATGTGAAATCCACACACCTCAAATTGTAATCCGCACACCCATTTTCCATTTTTAGTAATCATTTTCATATGAAGACAAAATTTAAATCACTAAAGACAAAATTTAAGTCACTAAAAATAGAAAGTAGGTGTGTGGATTTCACTTCCCTAAATGAAATGGGAAACTTACCTTATTCCAGGAGTGTCCGAGGAATTCATTTACAGAAGCTGCATTTTGAGCATACATCAAAGGAGAAAACCAGAAACCCCAAATCCACCATTTTGGTATACGATCTGTCACAATTGGATAGAGAAATGAATAAAAGTATGGGATCACATTGGAAAGACACAGAACTTGACAAAATGTTTACCTCTAGAAATGATGTACCCTCCAAGAGCCATTACAATCAACATGGCAAAAGATCCAAAAGTGTTGGCAACTATCATATTTCGACCCAAGGATCCCATAAAACGGAAGAGAGCTGTGGACATCTGGTGCAGAAGGAAATATACCAAGAACTGCCCAAAAAATCTGCAGTTTCATCAACTTAAGAATCTCATCACAGTGCTAACATTCACAATTCATGCCAAGTACCAAGGAAAGATATGATCAATTTACCTAGAAATTGCAGGATCATATCCAATGACATAGTATGTGATTGCCACCCAAAATCCAGACTCTACGAGTGAATTTGGAATACTCAAGAGCCAGGAAGGAAGAGTATACACCCAACTTGGATAGAAGTGCAAGTCCCTATGCTTGTAAAGCACTGGAAGCTTGGCAACCAACATTGGCACCTCCATAAAGCCATTAAAAAGAATAATAACCATGGAAAAGTATAGTGCCCCGAGATACAAGGCTGCATCATCAATTGTATCATGGTGCATTTTTGTCCGGCAGAAAACACTCATTGTGACCAAAGCAACAAAAAGAAGCTGGAAGACAGAACATAGTACTTGCAAATCAGTATAACATTTAACCTTTCAGATTATTAAGCTGGTAAAATATTATTGCCTTTTGAAGAAACAAATAATTGTACAATTACCTGAACGAATTTAAATATATAAATAAATGCATTTCGCTTCATCAGTAGCACTTGCCAGTTAAAGCTTGTCTTGAGAAGTTCCATCCTCCTCATGCCATAGAGAGAAGTTGCCAAAGCTGCAGGGTGGTTATAGCGTTTATCAAAAGGAACTTTCAACTCTTCTGACAAATTCTTCCCATCTTGAAATGAAGGAAAAGCTTCAACAAACTTTGCTGGTGGTATGTAACGGTATGGAAGATCAGGATTGGACCAGTACTGCTCTTGATCCTTCTTTGATATAACCTGTGTACAAGGGAAAAAACAATATATCAAAGACTTGTAAAAAGATAATAATTTAAAAGTCCAAGTAGGTAGTTATTCACAGCTTACTTCTTGCAAGAAGTCAGCCACATTCTTTCGCTGGGGACAACTAAACCCCATGTATGAAAAGAAATCAAGAGCAGCTTGCCGAGGTCCCTGATACACGATCTGACCCTCACACAAAAGTATAACATCATCGAACAACTCATAGGTCTCTGGAGCAGGTTGAAGTAGAGATATAATAGTGGTGGAATCAAGTGCATGAGTTGAATGCCTAAGATACTTGATGATTTGATAAGTAGTGGAACTGTCAAGCCCAGTTGATATTTCATCCATGAACAACACTCTTGCTGGACCTACTAGTAATTCACCTGAGAATCACATAGTTTCTCCATCAGCAAACAGCTTTACCTTGCCAAAAAGATATAGCACCTAAAATTGAAACACCAACTATGCACCTGAAGTAAGCCGCTTCTTTTGGCCCCCTGATATACCCTTGAGCATTTCATCTCCTACCAACGTATCAGCGCATATGTCCAACCCTAAAATCTTTGTCAGAAATATGTTAGTACTAGGAAAGAGAATCAAAGAAGAAATCTTGATACAGCATAGTAGGAACTTCAATAACTTGAATCGAGAAAATACCTTCATGATGTACTCTACCACAAGGCTAGTCTCCTGCTCTCCAAGAGCTAATGACTGCAAAACATCATTGCATCAGTAATCGCTGCATATCAAAGGAATCAAACATTTCTATCCAGAAACAAGTACCTTCATGAATATATCAAGATCACCATCAGGTTTTATCCTCGCGATCTTTTCTCTTCTTGCAAGTTCTACTAGCATATCTGTCACCAAACATTCATGTCAGCATTTCATCAAAAACAAACCACGCACCAATAAGTGGACATTTCCCCAAAGCTTACCATATTTGAATCCAACACCTTGACACCGTCCTGCAAAGTCAAGAGTCTCCCTCACAGTCATCTCGGCCGCAAACCAGTCCTGTTGGCTGACATAGGCCGCCGTCCTCTGCGGCACAAACTCATTCAAGCCATGGCCATTGTATGTGGTTTTACCTGACATCTTCAAGAAGTGATCAAACACCAAATGAGTACTAATTGAAGCTGCAGTCACAAAATCAGCAACTATCATAACATTCATGACTATGCAAGACACAAAAAGTTAAAGCACTACCTGAAGACCAGTTCCAAGGCGTCCGGCGAGAGCCAATAGCAGCGTCGTCTTGCCAGAGCTCGGTGGGCCCAATAGCAACGTCAATCTAACACACAACAGCAACAGCTCATTACACCACAGATCTTACTACACTGAAAATTCACCACTTCAGTACTACTTGAAGCTAAATTATATACCTTGAAGGTCTTATAATCCCACTAATGTTGTCTAAAATCGTTAATTTACTTCTCTTGCTCCTCAATAACCGTAATTGCCTCAGTAGCGCCTAAATCACATTCACAAAAATACAAAAAAATTAATCCAATCATCACATATGTAACAGAAACTGAATAAGAATTAGAAAAGAACAAATCCAAACCTCGGTCATATTGAAAACGAAATTCGGAATAGTCGGCAGTGCCCTGCTTCCCACATGAACAAAAGCTTCGACCTTCAAATCCTGAAACCGCACCTCGATCTTTGGAAAGTCCAAATCAACTCTGTAACACCCGAATTTGATCCAAACTTTCAGACTTTAGAAAACTAAAATCTGTTTAGTTGCTCGAAAATAATGACTTACGCATTGAACCGGAGTCGCATTTTCTGAAAGAACTGCTCGGGGTCTTGTTCGGCCGAGTTAACTAGCCGATCAAGCAAGAGCTTCTGCTCCTGAGCCCGGAGCTCACTGACGTCAACCTCCTTGGTATCTCCCACAATGTTCTTGAAAATGCCACGTCGGACTCGGGAGTATGTCGGCAGTCTCTCCAGCGCCGCCCACCGTAAAGCCTCCTCGTCCTCCCCCTCCTCCTAAAGGACGCCGTCCTCGCAAACGCATTCTCCACCGAGTTCCACATTATGGTAGAAAACCCTTACAATCTCATCTGATCTGAAACACTGTGATAAAGGTTAGAGAGAATGAGAGAGAAGAAGAAGAGGGTAGGGTTTGAATGAGGAGATAGATAGACTAATGTTCGTCTCTGATTGCTGGAAATGGTGGTTGGAGACTGCATTAAATAGTCTCTCTTGCATTAAGTTTTTGGTTTGGTTTTTCTTCTTCTTCTTCTTTCTCTAACTAAAAACAGTGAGGGTATAGCACGTTAAAGTGTTTCACATTTTTTGCAGGGACATGAATAACAGAGAGGTCTCTCATCATTTAATAGCCGCGGGAAAGATATAAAACGGCACGAGTCGTCTTTGACACCCCCCACTCGCCTCTGTCTTTCCATTTGCTTTGGAAATGGAAAGTCTTTTTCATCAGATGGTTGGGAGCGGCGCGTGAGTTGGCTTCGCCGGGAAAGTGTCGTGGGGTTTTGAGGTGGGAGTTTGAATGAAACGGCGGGGAAGGTGGGATTTTGCTGGTTTTTTTTTTTTTTTAACGGTGAGTTAAAAAACGGCGGGTAGGAGGGTGTTGGCCGTTTAAAAGTTTGATGTTACACAATTGCACCTTTTTATCCGAAAAATGGGACAATTTTGTTGCATGAGTATGGAAGAAAGTATGATTTTTTCTCGCCTAACGGATCTACTAAACTTTCTCACCAAGGTAATCTAAATGTTCGATTATTGATTATTACATGTTATGTCATACGAATACTAAACTATGTTTCTTTTTAAGATTTAAGGTCTAAAGATGCTCACCGTAAATTCGTTCTTTTGATTTTACCGTTTACAAACTATCTGGCTTCTATATGACATTCTAATCATTGAAGTTGCCTGTGAATCTATGAGGGATAGTAATGATAGATGACAGTAAACAAACATAAGGACGAGTCCATGTCATTTTCTTTCAGAGCTTCATTTCACCATTATGGCATGGCAGCTCTTACCAGAAAACGAAAGTATCTTTTGTTGTATTACCAAAAGAGAAAAGTAACTTTTGTATTCTGGTATATATATTGTAGGTAAAACTCCAATAACCCCCCAGCTAACTGTGATCTCAGCAATTCCTACTATATATATATGATCTCAATTCATAAACAAATATATAGTTAGAAGTACCTGTAACTACCTCTAACCAAATAATTCATTCCTCATATTAAACCAAGTCTAATTCATTGATACACAGGGAATGTGGTTGCTACCTTACTCATTCAAGCCTCTAAGTTAGCTTAGGATTTGAATATGTGCATTATTCAATATGGGAAGTAGGAGATGGAGATAGGTCTATAGATGAGAAGAGGGGCATCCATGGATTTATATCATCTGGATTAGTAACTGGTCAAGAAAAGGGTTTTGCTTCCTGCCAACTGCATTCGATCTGCATATTATTCCTTCGCACGCAGCGAGCTACTTGTAGTTGGCAAAGACGTTGAGATATTAATGGTAACTAAATGCATGAGGACCCGCGTGCATTGAAATATGTACAAATGAACTGATAATAGTGCTTAATATTGATGCAGCAAGGTAGATGATCAATTATTTATGCATGTGGTGTTTGAATCAGTGGAAGAAAATAGAGGAAAAACCCCATGTGAATATGTAGTTTTCAAGATCGAACTTATGGTGGTGGAACTTATTGCTAGTTGGCAGAAATTTCATGATCGGTGTGCAGAACTTTGAAGGCAAATAGGTCTGGAATTTCAATAGTATTGACTGCTGTGAATCTGTGATCGACTCCTGGGAACAAATCGAAGAAGTACTCATGGATCGATTACAGTTACGAAATAGTTACTGACTAGCTCTGCTAATCTGCAACTCTGCTGTGTTTTTGCAACAGATTAATGAAGATCGAGTTAGGGATATTTTGATCCTATCAAAGCTGTAGGTATTTGCTCCGCCAAATTTGACAGAAAGATATACGATCCAACGAAAGTGATGGATCAATGCATACATATGCATATATCGTATGTGTTTACTTTAGAGAAGCCGAATCCATTTCGTTTTTTCATTTTCCATGTCCCTGCCGGTTAGACCATTACTGCGGGTCAGTTAGGATGAACCTTGCACGTCTTAGCTTTTGCACAAGATTAAGACAAGTAAACAACACTGTTCTCCCTGTCCTATTTCTTCTATTCATGACCGACAAATCTAAAGTAGACAAGTTAATTTACCTCACGATCAATCTTAATTAACCATTGCCCACTGCTCTAGCAAAACATGTACGTAGTGAAGAAATTTAACAAAATAAAAGTCTACTGGTTGGTGAGAGTGGTTCACAAAAATCACACTTGTCTTGCATGTAGCGATTCGTATATACCATACACAGAACTGGTATACTTAACTAGGAACAACATGATAGCAACACCATTTTTAATGTACACATGTTTAGTGATCTATTCAAAAGCGCACTACGAATTCTACTGGAGGAACAAAACTTCGGTCATCCACAACATATCTGCCTCCATCTACTTCCAGTTTCACCTCAATTTTTATTGGATTTTCTTCTGTTATGACCACAGTAAATCATTTTAAAAAAACCGGGTCATGAGTTTTTAGTTCCGTCAACTCTAGCAAAGTATTTTAATGAAAAATTAAAAATATGTAATTTTGACCGGAAAAATCATGTGCTATAACCCATAAATTTGAACGAAAAACGAAAAAAATCGGAGAAAAATTTAGTTTTCATTTGAGGACTTATTTGTAGGGATGACAATAATTCCCAGCGGGTAGGGTACCCACGGGTATTCGACCCTAACATGAAAGATATACGGGTATAAACGGGTAGCGGGGATGGGATCCCCAGTATTCGGATTCTTAAATCGGGTACGGAGCCGGTATGGTATTTTGATATTCGTCCTCATCCCCACCCATTAAAGATGAAAATATTATTATATATAATTATATAATTTATTATTATATATATATTTATATATAATTTATAAATAAATATTTATGTAAAAAAATTTGTGATTCTCTTAATAAACATTTAATGGACCTTCCTTTTTATCATATTTTTTATTCTCTTAATGAAATTTACTGGTATTGTTATGTTTTAACCAAGACTTATATTTATTTTTATTGGATTGAAGCATGAAACTTATTTATTTTGGTATTTGATTTTAATTTCATACTTTTATATAATTGTATTTCATATTTAAAAAAAATTAATTTAATACATAATTGTTAACGGGTACGGGTATGGATATGTAAACGTAATCCCCAAAGGGTACGGGTATGGGGAATCCCTATTATTCAATTACGGGTACGGAGACAGGTACGGGGATGAGAAATGTAAAAGAGTATGAGTACGGTATTTTGATCCCCGTACCCTACCCTACCCATTGCCATCCCTACTTATTTGGTTGGTCCCAAATAATAATATGTACATGACATCATGATTAGAATTTAGAAATTTAGAACACAGCATTCGGTGCCTTGCTTATAATTTCACTAAGACCAACCGTGAGGTCCGGCCCAATTTACACCTTATTTCTGCGCGTCGGGCCCTTAAATGCTTGTCATCCAATACATGGGCTGCGCCACGCGTGCAGTTGGGCCCAACTTACAGTCCTCCAAAACGTCGTCGTTTACGATCCAATACATGGGATGCTCTCGTTCTAGAAACAGAACGAAGAAAACAGGGCGGTAAAAAAAATGGAGGAAGAAAGCTCCGGCGCTCTCTCCGACGCCGCAATCGAAACCCTAAGAAGCCGAGGATGGTGCTTCGGCGACCTGGAGCAAGTCCAAGCGATGATCCTCATCCACTCCGCTCTGGCCGACGACACGCGCGCGGTGGTGAACTCCGTCGAATCGGAGCTCCTCAACATGGATCTCAAATCCGTCGGAGCCAAGTGGTTACCCGACCCGGTCACTCTTCGCAAGTCGTCTCATCTTCTCGGTCCCAAAGTCCTCCAGGTAAACACGCCTTCATCGAATTTTGTTGCTTAGGCTGTGTTTGGCTGGTTTGAAATTCATGGATTTTTGTGTTTGATTTGATCAGATAGCTAGGGTTAGAGACATTACGAGTAGCAATGTGGACGATTTTGCGAGAAATTCGAGTCGGCGGCTCTTGAAACTTGGTCTCAGTGATGGACATAGTGAGGTAGCAGCTATAGAGTACTCGCATATTTCTTCATTCTCTGATGACGTCGTTCCAGGCACTAAGGTACTATCAAAGCTGACTTTGATTAAATTCTTATGGATTTATCTTGATGCAGTAAGAATTGAGAAGCATTAATAATAGTTAGGATGATATCGAATTAAGTTAATGCAGCTGAGAATAGGATGATATCGAATTAAGTTGATGCAGCTGAGAATTTTATTAGAAAGTTTGGGAATTTATCGAAAAGTTTCTGAATTTTCTTTGTCTTGCTTTGTTTAGAAATCCAGATATAAATATGCTTAAGCTGGAATAACATAATTTGCAACACATAGAAAGCTTTTTCATACGTACATATTGAGAAACTTGCAGCTCTACTTCCTCATTTCCTACTCATCGTGTTTATTGTATGTTGCGGGTGATATATATTTAGGATATGTTTTTAGTTGTCTGAACCCATATCTGGAGTCATTACTTAATAATTGTTATGTGTTACTGCCTTTTGATTTGCAGGTCCGCCTGGAAAATAAAGCTGTGATACGGAATGGGATTGTATGTTTGACTCCTAAAGTCTTGACTGTGTTAGGAGGTGTTGTGCAGTCCCTTTATGAAGAATGGCAGATGAATAAAAAGTATTCAGGTTTTTCACGTTCGACTTTAAGGCTTTCAAAGGAAAGTGATGGTAGTGGCCCTCCTCCATTTGAGAAGTTGCAAGTTGGGGCACCCAAAACTCAGTTTCCTCAGCAGGAGAAGCCTTGTCAGTACTTCAGCTCTTGATTATTTAAGATCTTATTAAATAATAATGTGATGTTCAGCCGATCATTATTAGTAATAATGTGCAACTCATGGGCAACATGTAATGATTTGCAGATCAGTCTAATGTTAACACCAAGAGCAGCGAGGCTACTTCCAGATCTTCTGAGATAAGACCAACTGGAAAGCAGCAGCAGAACCTCCATTCAAAGTCGAATGATGTTGATAATCCTAATAAGAAAAATGAGGGCAATCTAAAGACAGATTCTATTGAAGAAAGAACTGAAGAGAAACCTAGTAGCTCTGCACCAAGGCCAAAAGAAGGTGGAGCCTCATTTAAGTCCAGCCTGCAACTATTTTCTTATTAATATGTTGCAGTACTTGATTATTGCAATATTATCATGTCATTCTAATGTATCCATGGCCTCTACAGTTGTTGAAGCTGTCCCTGTTCAAAACCAAGCAGCAGCACAGAAACTCCTCCAGAAATTGAGTCATCAGAATCAGGATAGCAGGTATTCGAGAGGTAAAAAATATAGAGGCAAGGGGAGGGAGGAGGAGGCAGAGGTATTCACTTTGGAAGAATGGGAAAAGAGGAAAGCTGGTGCAAAGCCTTCCCTAACCGCCCCTTCTGCAGACCGTCGTGATGAAGAACTTGCTTGGCAGCTTCAAAATCAATTTGATTTAGAAGATTCTCATGTTAGTTTTCTCGCATCATTAAGTCTCATTTTTGTTTTCGTATTTCCTTTTGTCTCGCAAGTTTTAATGTCGTTATGCTGCAATTTCAGGCACAGACGGGTCCTCAAACTGTGGGGGCAGAGGATATTAAACTAAGCATGTTTACGTATGAGAAGAACGATGACTGGGGTAGTGGAATGGGAAATGAGAGGAGAGGGAGAGGAAGAGGAAGAGGGAGAGGTAGCAGAAGGGGAAGGGGAAGAGCATGGGAAAATGAAGACGGCAGTTACGAAATGGAACATGAAAGGAGTGGAAGAGGGAGCGGATGGGGAAGAGCAAGGGAAGACGGTGACACTAATGGAATGGAACATGGAAGAGGCGGAAGAGGGAGTGGATGGGGAAGAGGAAGGAAGACGATAATAGGGGTTACGGAACAGAACATGGAAGGGGCGGAAGAGGCGGAGGATGGGGCAGAAGGGATGATGACGGCGGCGGCGGCTATGGAACAGAACTTGGAAGGAGCGGAAGAGGAAGAGGAAGGGAAGAGGAAGTAGAGGGAGATGAACTGAAACATTTTGCCTATATATCATGTTTGTTTTCCCTCCTATGTTACATTCCTATCCGTTTTATTTTGTATCAGGTAGTATTTGTTGTTGCTGAAATGAATTGGACCACACACTAGCTACTATAGTGGTTCAAGTTTAAAGAACGTGAAAAACAATGCCTAACCGAACCTAACATCACTAATCATAATTGTTACCAAGTTAAACATGCCCAAGTCTCAATTAATGAAAGCATATAATGGACCCAGCTACAGTCGCTCACACTTACTTACTACCTCCTAGTAGTCGTCGTCTTCTTCCTACCCTTGTCGTGAAGCGTATCCAAGCTTCTCCGAAAACCATGGACTCGCATCTAATCCAGCCCTTGATCGCCTTCCTAATCTCGGCCTTTGTGGCCGCCCGAGCCTACCGCAGGAAATCACTCGACTTTTCCGGCGCAGTCGCCGGCCTCGCCGTGATGACTCTCCACATTGCTGTCGGATACAGGTACTTTCTCCTCTGCTCATCTCTATGAATCCAAGCTCACAAGTCCTCATCTTTGTTTGCTCTGTATAGATACGGAGCTGTGTTGCTCGTCTTCTTCTTCACGTCGTCGAAGCTCACCAAGGTTGGCGAAGAGAAGAAGCGCCGGGTTGACCCGGAATTCAAAGAAGGCGGTCAACGCAACTGGTACTGGTTTTTTTTTTTTTTTTTTTGGGTAATTAATTGGTACTAGTTTGCTCTTTGTGTTTTCTATATGATCAAAATTCTGTTACGGTAGATTTTTTTTTTTTTTTTTTTTTTTTTTTTTTTTTTTTTAGGATACAGGTGCTATCGAATGCAGGGATTTCATCAGTGTTGGTTGTGGGGCTGTGGAGGCTGACGGGGTTGGAAGAGAGATGCTTGGACTCGAAGGAGTCGGTTTTGGTTACGGCACTGATGGGAGGGGTTATAGGACACTTCTCTTGCTGCAATGGAGACACTTGGTCTTCTGAGCTTGGAATTCTTAGTGATGATCAGCCTCGTTTGATTACTACTTTCAAGGTTCATTTCTTTACATTTCGCTGTGTTTTGTGATTAAATGCTTACGGTTTGCTTGCAATTGATCGACTGCTGCGTCTCCGGTTGTAAAATGTTTGAGCTCTGAAGTTGATCAGTTTCGGTGTTTTTGCTTTGCGATTTAGGTTGCAGTGCATCTTCTGATTTGGTTGAAATGACAGTTCTGCTTAAGTTTTATTTTCAAAAAAAATGTTGTGAATTGTTACTATCTTGTCTGAACGTAAAAGTTATGCTTGTGTGCCTATGATTGTAATGATTTTGTGGATACATCATCTAGCAGCTTTCCCACTTTATCCAATGGTTGTGTTATAGACGTGTCATGCATGTACGCCTGCATGCCAATTTGTTTCACATATTCTTGTAGAAGCCTAGTTTGCAATGCAGCTAGCTTATAGCTGGCGTGTTTCTCTTCTTCTTATTCTTTAGCTGTTACAAGATTACCAGTGTTCTAATAGTATAGTGGTAGTTGCCTTACTTTCATTGGTGATTTGTGGGTTCATCCAATCATGATTAGGACTGTGAATTGTAGATTTATGGGAAAAATATTTGGAAGGCTACAAGGAAACAGATAAGTTGGCCACCTGGATATGTAGTAGATGATAGATGCTAATTTTGCTATACATTGTTGGCAGCTTGTGCGGAAAGGTACCAATGGCGGAGTTACTAAAGCAGGATTACTGGCAGCTGCTGCAGCAGGGTCTGTTATCGGACTGGCGTTTGTGCTTGTTGGCTTTCTGACTACAAAATGTACATATGATGTAGCACTGAAGCAGCTGTTTGTGATACCTCTTTCTTCCCTTGCTGGACTTTGTGGTAGTGTCATTGATTCTCTTCTGGGAGCAACACTGCAATTCAGTGGATTCTGTACTGTTCGTAACAAGGTATGTGAAAAACAAATGCGATTCAGTTGTTACTAAGGCCAGAGTTGTATCTGCTTAACTCAGTTTATTTCATTGAGTTTATTCTTCAAATATGATGCTGAAGTGAACTCTTTCTAATTGGCTTTTGTAGGTTGTTGGCAAACCAGGACCTACTGTCAAGAAGATATCTGGCCTCAATTTTCTTGACAACAATGCCGTAAATGTTGTGTCTATCCTGATAACAACAATCCTCACTTCCATTGCCTGCATTTACGTCTTTTGAGACCGACTGGTTCAACCTACTATTATGAGTTGTTCAGACAGTGTTGATGCCCTGCACAACTGATCCATGTACTAGCACCGCAGTGTGTAACCCTAAACCCGATCGGAAAAGCAGTTTCTCTTGCTAACCTGAAAACTGGGGTTCACAGTGTTATGCAAGCTGATATTCTGAGAATCATGACTTGACATGATTTACTTGGAGAATCTTTGTTAAGCATAAGCTATCAGATAACGATGGTTTCCGACCTCAATCAGATATTTAGAACACAGAAATTATGCTTCTACTTTTCTTCAGTTCTACATTCCATCGTGCACTATCTTAGTAACAAGATGATATAAAACGCTTGAATATGGAAGACTAGTTCATGACTCTGCCATTAAGATGTCGAAATGATGCACGAGTCATCGACTTTCAGAAAGATAAGGTGTGTCCTCTAATGTTTTACAAAACCATTTTTATAAAATTGAATTGCAAAATGAAAATCAAGAGTTAAATTACAAGTTTTTGAGATCCTAATACTTGTTCGGTAGCAGTAACAATATTTCTAAAACTTTGAAAAATTAAAACCATGTTTGACACTCTGTTTATAACAAATCTTCTTCTTCTTTGAACAACAAGATCATTGTCAATATTTCTCATTATTCATGAGAGATTTACTATTTTGTTTGAGATATTGATTCTGAGTCCAGCGTTGTTGCTCGAGAACAAAATCTTTCAATTATAACAATATGAAATTGAAAGCTCTTAAACCTAATTACTCCAAGCTCAAATTTAAGAAGATAATTCAATCAGATCTGAAAGCCTTCGTTGTATATTCATCTTGTCCAAGAGAATTTATTTATATTGAAGCAGGAACTACTGATGAAGCTTTCAACCCAGATCATCCAAGTAATAATAATTACAAGGATTGTAACCTTCAATCTTCTCTACTTCATATGATTCTTCAAATTTCAATTGATTGAAAAAGATGAGGAATTTCAACTTTCTTCCATAAACAACATGGTACCGGTGTTGTTGAAACTTGTAAGCTCATGTAGATGTATATGAGAGGAGAAGTCTCCACTCTTGAGGATTCTATTTAAAGAAACAAAAAGCCTTCAATTAATTACGGAGTTTTCAGAAACAAGGAAAACGTCAAAAAGTAATTTCCTATATTTACTCACAAATCTTGAGTTGTATTTTAAAATTCATTTTACGTGTTTCTCGAGTTGAGTTCACCGAACAAGAATTATATGAGATTTTAAATTTGTAAAACGAAAAACAGTATCACAAAATGATACCGAACGAGCTCTAAGTTTTTGCTTGAACTTGGAATTTCTAGTGTTTTGAAGACAATATTCTCTCTACTTGGTGTTTGCTTGATCTTTCGATCATTAATGTTTTGGAATGACAGCTCTCACACTTGGTCTTTTGCTTGAGATTGCCAACAACACTTGGTGTGCTTGACCTTGCCGTGGACAAGGCGAGTCAGGCTAACGGTCAGCATGGCAAGTGAGGCAAATGGTGAGCATGTTCGTGCCTATGTAAGAGAGGCTAAAGATGCCCATGTTCAGTTTGGAAAATGGAGCTTGATAACACCTTGTTTTCAGTATAACCGAGTGCTTTTCTTCAATGTGTTTATGCTAGAGAAAACCACACAAGTCATTTCCGAAGCGTGTAAAATGACCCTTGTTACTCTTGAGGTTGTGCAGGAAGTTACTGCAGTCAAACAAACTGAACTGCATGAGCTTGTCCTCGTCTATAAGATTATCTTTTAGGTATGGACATGAGAAGCACCCATTCAACTTTTCACAACCGCCCACTTCTCTTGTAACGCATCGTCAACATTATACGACTCACTCATCGCTTTCATGATTCCTTTCTCATGAGCTTCAGGTGAGACTCACGTCATGCATGAGACTCTGTGATGCTCTTTGGATTCTAATCCTCAGTACCCTCCAAACCAAGATAGAAGTCAATAACAGCAAACAAACCTACCTCTTCTCTTTTATTATTTCCATACAGCTGTATGATTCCATTTCAGCACGGATTGTTGATGAACATGGATTGAATTATCATATGGGGCAGCATTTAGTTCAAAACAGAAAAGAACAACATGCAAAACCAGATTAAATAACACGAAGATCAAATGTACATTCAGATTGAGCAAGCCGTCAATTCATGGTAACACCATTCGGATTTATGTCCTAATCTCAACTCCACAACCAGCTAAAAATAGGGTTCATAAATTTAAACAGAAAAATGTGTCCAAATGGGAAAAGGAACAATAATTTTAGCTATACATCGATCTTCTATTGGCATTCGAAAGCCAATGGCTTAATATTCATAAGCATGATCGCCATCTACTTGAAACGGAAAAGACAGAATACAACTTACAAAAGAGGTGTCAATAAACACGACAGCAAGCAAAAGGGTCGGTCTGTTACGAGCTTTAGCACAGCAGGAACACCATCAACAAAATTCAAAACAACATCCAGGCACTAATACAATGCAGCTCATTGTTTTCCCAAACTTTGTCCATCCAACCCACACTGATTCCTAGTACTCGATCAGAGCTGTCACAATCCTGTTACTTGGGAAACTAGCAGACAACAGGACAAGTAGAAGGCTTGATGGGAGCTACAAAGTTACAAGCTACAACAGGTTGGACGCCAGCCGCAGTTTCCAAGCGTTCCCATGTTATCCTTCGCTTCTCGGCTGCAGAATTTGACTTAATATGTTCCTCCTCCAATTTACATTGGCAGGCAAGTACCAGCTCCTCATCCATCTCGCAAAACATCTTCCTCACATTCATTGTCAGGTTGAGTACTGCTTGATTCCAGTGGTTTTGGGTATTTCGCTCAATAGCTGGGAAGACAAGTGGCAAAATCACCTGTCGGTTATGCCCAATAAGGTTAAGGATGTGTTCATTGTTCCATAACAAGTGCGCTCGCTCAGCCACCTGAAAGAAAATGTGTCATACAGCAAGAAAACAAAGGAAAGGGATGACAATGGCACGAGTAACAGCTTCATCAATCGAATGGTACCTAAAATGTGATGCTATATCTACAAACATGGAGAAAATTCAAGAAACTGAAGTACTATGATAGCAATACAGGAATCAAGTTTGTAAAAGTTACCTGGTAATGGGAACTATTGAGGCAGCATCTGATTCTTCGGAACAGAGGGACCATGATCTTTTGGAACTCGTCCATGCTAGTCATTTCCAAAACCTCTTCTAACTCACTTAGAAACATCAACTCCTTCTGGCTATTTGTTACTGGCCAATATTTCAACAACCCCTTTATTACAGTACTAGCCAACTTTGGGTCCTTCTCTATAAACTGTACAACGCAATATGTCAATTGCTGGTGATAAATACCCACTGATTTTGGTTTGTGTAGAGGAATCAGAGCCCTCCACAAAAATATCTTGTGCTCTTCCTTCAATGGCAAAGCAAACCCACTAATTACACTCCCAAAAATCTCCAACAGCTCAGACATACCGTTATGCCTTTCGGTTTCAAAGACAAAACGATATATGATATTGCTGACAGCTTTCCGTATAAAAGGTCTGTGCACCATGAATTTTCCATAGATCCTATGCAGAATAGTTTTCAAGCAGTCTCTTTCTCTTGGGTCCTCAGAATCAAAGAGGTCAAGTAATCGCACGATAAAAGAATGATCTACATGCTTTTTCGCCACCTTTATGTCAAGCGAACTGTAACTGATAAACCGAACCAGTAGATCATACACAATTTGCAGATGTGACCAAGCAGGATCAAACATTGGTTCTTCATCTTCAGTTTCACCACCAGTAAAATTAGATCGGTACTTGGGTGGGAAAACTCTAAACAGGTTGGTTGCACACATTTTACACATAGCAGATATTGCTGGTTCAGTAAACTTTGTAGATCCAGAAGAAACAAAATCAACTAGTTCAATCAATGTTTCACGCTTAAGATCTTGCTTAACTGGATCACTAGAATCAATGATCTCGCAGCAAACGTTCAACTTACTGATAAATAGATTCTGCTTCTGTGGATTTGAAACCTCTTTGAAAGACAGATGAGGTTCCACTACCTCTGCTCCAGCTGAAATGCTTGCTGGGAAAACAGCTGAAGACACCCGCTTGACGACATTTAATTTGCTTGTAAGAGAACTCCCACCGATTGTACATTGAAAACCACTTCCCAATATTGGACTATTGTTGCCAGAGTCACTCCCGGTGGAATCTAGTGACTCTGATTTTGGCTTGCGAGGGAACTTGCTCAAAATTTGCTTGAGCATGGTGGAGTCCTACAGAATCAGTAAACAGTTAACATGGATTAATGTTATAGGCACAATCAAGTCAATACATTAATGAGAAGAAGAGAAAATGGTCAGCTTAGAGATTGCTAATTACAACAGGATTGCAAGCTATTCTAGGTTATCTACAGCTTTCCATAAGATTAACCTTTAGAATCTCTAAGTTATATCAGCTAGGAAATAATCCATATATGTGGAGTGGAGTTCAAACACAGTAACTACCATATGCTGTATACTAAGAATGTTAAAACCAATAACAAGAACTCAACCCCAGAAGTAGTCAAGGAGCAAGAAAAACACCACTTAACATCGCTAGAATTATAGGTCATTATGACTTAAGAAGTCAACGGCAGAACACCAGTGTGAAACATACACTGCGCTTTCGTTTGGGAAATGCAGTTCCAAAAATTTCATCAAAAAATGAAATTTATCATTTTTAAGAAATCTTCAAACCAGAGTCCAGACAGGATCTATCTGTGACCACATTTCTTTAGTAAAACCAGAACTAAAGACTACGCGAGTAATGAACATTTTCCACCAATGCTAAATTCAGATCAAACTCAAAGCAAAATTCAAACCACGAATCATCTTTAGCCAATAAAATCCTAATACACACTTCCTTACTAGAAATAACAAGCTACAAATGCAAGACTCATTTTGGCAATAAACTTTTAAATACCAAATGCAAGAAAGTTGTTAGATTTTGGTACAGCAACAACTGAAATCCAGATCTGAAACAAGAATATGAGAACCCAAAAACACAGTGAACTACACAATGGATCTACACCACTGTACATATGATAAACCAAGCACCAACCCCAGATCATACTAATCCCAAAACCAGCTTAAAAACCAAGAACTAGCCTTGATCTATACAATGCATACACTAAAGTTCATGTTTTTAAAAGAAAAATTTGAACTTGGGTCTATGGAGTTAGCTATAATGAACATCAAGAAAAGAAACCTGTATTTTGAGCTTCTGGGTATGAACGTATGAATGAAGAAACAGCAGAGAGAGAGACCCTTTTTCAGCAAAGCAGAGAAGCAGAGGAGGAGCTCATGATAAGCCTCAAAACTACCCAAAATGTAATCTTGGGGTGAGAAAGCAAATGACTTTACTTTAAAACCAAAACACACACAAGGCAGGAGGAGAAAGGGCGTGTTTGGATGTGAAAGCTTTCACCTTTTGAAATGATATTATCGATCTATATAAATGAAATGATACCCTTTTGGAAGTTGGACGCTAAGCTAAGCTCCTCTCAACTCTGACCTCCATGGAAGATGAATAAGAGGTCCTCGATTGAAGAGAAGAGAAGAGACGGTGTGGCATTTTCTGAGAAAATTGCAGGCACCAGTCTCCACCAACACTAAAGAGGTAAAAGAAAATAGTTTAATGGGAGTGTTACACAAATGAGAGTATAAAATATGGAAAGCTAGAAAAAGGAAAAAGAAATTGACAATATTCTCAACCTATGTTTGGCTAAGATGAATAAGATCTGAGAATGGATTTTCATTTGGTAAAGCTTTTGCTATTATTGCACTTTGTGGGGGTACCCAATGCAGCCTTATTATATGTACCAGGTAGCACCAACTCTGTTTCTTATCCATGGGTTTACTCATCTTTTCATTATCCTAAAAAATGTTGGGATTAGATTTAAGCATTCATTTAGGAAGGGTTAGATTTAGATAAGTAGTTTAGTGTAAGTTCAGCGAGCTACAATGAAACTTTGAAGATGTAAATCGTTATATTTGGCTGGTGGTTGGTATCGTTACTACCACATCTTTCTTCTTATAGATCTGTATCATGGTTGAAATTTAAAATTTATTTAGATTTACTTGTATTTGTTTGTTTGGTTTGTCTTTTTTGACTCGTTTTAAGTTTTTTGGTTATAGTTTTATTCTTGTTAAATATAAATCAGTACATTGTAAGAAGAAAATCTTTAAATCAGTAACTATTTTAGTGTATGCATACATTGCACTGATCTTAAGTTATTGCGCCATTAACTGACTGATGGGGTATATTTTGTCTAATCAACACTCTAGTCTTCATTCCAAACAAAGAAAAGGACAGCCATAATGATACTTGGTATCATCATTATGTGCAATCCATGGTGCTGGGACTTTAGGTTGAGAAAATTCAATTAAAGTGTTAATCAAAGATTAACATGTTCAGAAAAACAATGAATCAATGATGGGATCAACATGATAGCTAAATGACAAAAACAAAGAGCCTGCAGTGAGTCCCCTGCTTCTTGGTGTTCCTAGACCCACAGGAACAGGGTGTCCCTTAATAAGTTGGTAAAGAAGAAATAACATAATTGAATATACAAAGCATATATCAAATTGATGATATACAGAAAGAAGGTCTGACCAAGATTATTATTGGCTTCGGAGAAGCAGAGAACCGAGAAGGGAAAGATCAAATGATCCACTTAACAGTTTCGATCCTTGTGATTCTTGTTAAAATTGCATTGGCAAATCTGGATTTAACCCTTTACAGTATAACTGGTAGGCAGGGGTAACTAGACTTGCAAAAAAAAAAAAGAGAGCTGGAAGGCAAGGGTTTGGACTGCAATAATTGCTATATGAATTCATATGCATCAGCTGCTATGAGTTTGTTACAGTAAATAAAGGCCAAAACACAGTAAAATCATGTGAATATGAGTCCTCGGTGATGTAGCCTTTACCTTCATGGAAAATAGTATATTGAACTTTTAGCTTGACACCAGACATAAAATGGCAACAATAGCAACAATCATTGGCAAACTTGATTCGTTCTAAAATAAGGTTCACTCCTTTAGTAAATTTGATTTCACCTTTAGACAAAACCCACTGGACGGAGACCACAACAGTTATGCACCCTCTGGATCTGAATCTGGGAGACCATATCACCCATGCATGTATCCTCTGGGATATAACCATACTTCCACGAGGATGCATGACTACTGTGGTCTCCTTCAATAAAACCATGCATTATCATTCATAGTCTTCGGGCCGGAGTGCTAAGCAAATCATACTCCCAAAGTCGAAAGCAACAGTGAATCAGTCGAGTATTTACAACGTACATGCACTACTGCAAAAGGATACATAATTAAAAAAAATATACAATGATGATCATATTCTCGAATGAGCACAGAAAAGAGAGTGAAAGTAGGTCGATCTCTTATATATCTAACATATATCACCATACATATATATGATGGATCCTGTGATCGATGATCAGCTGGAATCTCCAGTACTTGGATCGATCATATCAATTTCTGACTACAGATTCTGAACATTTCATCAACCTGATACGTTTGCACGATTCCTTGAACATTCTGCACCCGACATTATACTCAGTTTTAGGAAAATTAAGTCTTAACCATCAACTATAATTACATGCATGTTATACAAGAAGTATCTAAAATGCTATAGCTTACTTCCAAGGAACATCTCCAACTAACATCCAGTCATTATCCTTATCTTCATATGTCAGCACATATTGATTATATTCCACCATTCCATTCTCTACTGCATGTTTCATAAGAAGCACCTGTTGCTTCCTATCATCCTCCATGTATTGCTTACCTGTAGAAAGCATCATCAGTACCACTAATTCACTATGCAATATTAAGCAGTAAGCTAGCTAGGTAGTTCGTGTAGTGCTCACCGTTTATGGTGAAGGAAGTGAAAATTTTCTCCATGGCTGTTAATAGCTCCTCATAACTTGTATACATCTCTAAATCTACTTTCCTCAGGTAAGGAGCTCCATCAGCTCCCACTTTCACATATTTACTGCTGCTGATGTTATTTAAGTTCTTGGAGTCCAAAGCCTTATTTCTCGTCGATCTCACCGGCGGCCACCCAACTACCTGATCCCTTCAATCCGCCAAACACCCACATAGATATACAGTACACAAAAACCATGGTTAAGAACTAATAATAATACACACACATATATATAACACATATAGATTATAATACGTACTTTGCAGTTGGGGCTTTCACGGCAGTAGTACTGTTTCTAATGGAAGAGTAGTTAGCTGCTTCCGACTGCTCATCCTCCGGTTCCTCTCCGGTAGAGCTAAGCAGGTCAAGGTCGTGAGGATCATCAAGGGTCTCTATGAACCCACGTTTCATCAACTCTCCGAAGACTCCTCCACCTGTGGAATAACCACGGCTTCCGCCACCAGGTAATCCCAAGGTCAGCTCAGTGTCCTTATAACTCATTGCCATCTTCCACACGCTCACGTCAGCTTTCCGGCGAGTCAGTCTGCTACTTAGATAGATAGTTTGCACTTTGCAGTACCTACCTGCACATTTTAGATATAAATAGAGCATAAGCTGCGTAGAAGATTCAATCACCTCCAAGCAAAAACCACCAGTTATGGTTGCTTTGAATCTTTGTGGCAGCAGCGGATTAGAAGTTTGTGCCGTCTGTCGGTACATTCAATCGGTATCAGTTGCTGTCCCTCTCGGCCAATATATATAAACAGTCATACTACTATATTCACAGAGGCTGGAATTTTTCTTTGTTTAGTTATATAAGGTATTTCCACATGAGCCGGTACATCTATATATGCATGCATTTGAATCAAATGCATAATGTTCAAGTATATTCTAACTTTTAAGCTTGCATCGTATATATTCCAACTATTGCATAGTGATGAAGATTCCCAAGCAAGAAAAGGAAATTAACGGTTAAAGGTTCTCATGTGAGTACTGTGAATAGGTGAAGATATTTGCGACCGATCACAGTTAAAACCAGCAAAGCCGCACACAGCTTTGGCATTTTCATTCAACAGTTTTAACTACTTTATTAGACCAATTGGATGTTATTTATACATGTTTTGTTAAACATACCATAACCTAACTTGGCCTAGGGGCAAGAGAGTGGTTATGTTCATTGGATTAGACGTCCATCGATTAATAATCATATCATCCCAAAACTCTAATCTAGAATAAGTTTAGATTCGTTAGCTGGATTGATATGAATCTAAACTAGGATTCTTGTTAAGTTTGCGCTGTTAGCCCAAATTGATCGGCACTAATTGAAGATTGTCATACACCCAAAGTTCGCTTGGACCTTAGTGATATACTCCAAAATTGAATTTGGGGAACAAATAATGGTATGCACCAAATAATTATGATTCCTTGCTCAGGGATTGCCGCCTAACCATGTGAGGTCTTCGGCTATGGGGGGTTGCAACTAATTCTACCAATTCATGTGCATTGATGCAAAGCTGTGAAAATGATATCTTGGTGATGACTTGGAGGTGGAGCTTCCTTCCAATATAAAAAGGGTGGTGACTTGGAGACGGGGCTAACTATCAATATAAAAGATCCAAATGTGAAACAATGAAACAATTTTTCCATATCTAACTAGAAAAAATTCCAAACATATACATGTCTTGCCCAGTTAACCAAGGACATTAACCTGGAGTAGTCTCCCGTACTGCTAAGGGTTCCAAGTGGCACATAATCAATACATTTTGGATTTCTGGGAGGCGCAAACCATCTAGGCCAAGCTGTAAAGCATAAACAAGACTATGTCGAACAGGGAGGGAGATAGAGAGCGAAGAAGTGCACAAGGGCTAATTACAATGGGGCTACATTTGATCCTTTTTTCTGCATATATAGATGACAGATCGGAAGAATATATATAGAAAAAGAAAAAACATATATGAATCCAAGAAACATGAGCAGAACTCTACACAAGCAATCGGCAAGGCAAACGGCAAGCGGGAAGAAGAGACTACTGTGTCATACATTCATTCCAGCTTTACTTTCACAGCTATGCGCTTTAAACTGGAAACCCACCCATAATCCCGAGATTGTTGGGTTTTTTGGGCCTCCAACCAGTCCTTCCCCTCACAATCTCAGACCCACCCTCGAGTCGAAGCAAGTGCTGGCACTCAATGTTGCCAGTACTTGCCAAATGCCCGATGTCAGCAGACACTGCAGATAGGGACTGAAGCACACTATCCCTACCACACTCCCTCCTATACTCCAGAGTCATTGAAGAAAGCTCATGGCTCTCCAAGATTGGCAAGGGAGCACTCTGCAGGAACAAGAAGTCCTTCAATTAAAGCATCATAAAATTAGAGGCAAAAGACGGATGGTTTTCAGAAATAGACACCTACCTCAAGGATCCAGCCAATGTACTTGACATTGTTAACATGCTGGTTGATATCCAGATCACTCCACCTAGGCTGCATAAAAGAATACAGTCGTGATGAGAAAGCAGCTAAAGGGAGAGAACAAGGACTATGAATAAAGATGACTGACTTACAGTTAAACCAGTACGGACAAAGTCCGCTGTATTGTCGTCAAGTTTCTGCAGTTTCCTGCCATCCTCCTCCACAACAGGAGGATTATTCACAAAGTACGGCTCTATTTCACCTCGAACCTCATCGGGTATCTTGGATAATCTCCTAGTCAGTTTATTCATCATCACCCACACACTGCAAAAACATCATAACACTAATCAATAAGTATGTAAAATACCATTCACTTTGAACCATACTGAATCGTCAAAAACTGTGTTGCATCTGCAACATGTGCCAAACATTTCTTGAATTTATTTTAGCGAAGAAAAAAGGAGAAAATAATTACCTGGAGGCTCTTGTTAATATTTGTCCTGTTTTGCAATCCTGGATAATCCAATCACGCCGCATACCATTCTTCCCAGAGGCACTAACCCAAGTGTCAACTTGAACAACATCACCCCTGTAACATAGATTTTACAAAATTCCATCAGGATAAGAGTCCCTTGAATCTAATAAGTAACAATTTCTTATTGGTTATACAAATTCATTGACTAGAACAGCTGCTAAATCTCATCTACAGTGGTATCTAGTTTGCAGCAGAAGTTTAAGTTAGATATGGTCCAAACGTAGTTTAAACCTGAACAGTTATTCTTTACCGAGAGGGTTTTAAACTTCTGATAGCTTCTGCATCATGCAAAAATCAATTCAATAGAGCCAGAATGCAAATGCATATAAATAAATCATGGAGCAAGCAACCAATAAAGCTCATGACTCGTTAAAGCGCATTAGTTATCTTTATTTGTAAGTACCAAATTCAAATATTACATTTTAGAGCGCCCCCTAGAACCTCAAGGAATTATTTAGCTTTTTAAATTATGTCCAAGACATATTCCCAATTTCCCAAACTTTAAATATAAATCGGATAACAAATGACCACAGCATGAGCAGAAGACACTTAAAACACCATAGATTCCAAAAGATTGCAAAATCTACAAAGCCAGTCTAAAAATAAATGAGTGATCATACAAATATAAACTAGGCTTTACTGGAGGAAGAGTAAAATGAATGCATGCATTTTTTACTTACCAAGTAGGATAGCGGTCTACCTTAACCTGCATTTTGGTTACCACCCATATAAGGTTTCTTATGGACATCTCTGGAGTTGAACCAAAGCCGTCCCCTAAGAGGCCAGCAGTTTTAACATGATTAAGCGCTGTTTCCTGCATACAGAAAGTAAATGATAAGCTTGTAAGGGAAGAAAATGCAATCAAGTACAATAAGGTGAAAACTGCTTTCTGACCACAACCTCATCAAACAAATTCATCTTCAAAACTGTAGAAAATAAATTGAAAATGTTAAGTACCTGCAAATGATTCATTAACGTCTCTATTGAAGCCGTTCTATCAGCACCTATTTCATACGATCTAATGGAGAAGTTCTGGCGGAATACAAGACCATCCTGAACAATTCTTCCCAGACCAAATGTGTCTATTAGCATATCAGGCCGCTTGGGTTTCCAATCAAGCATCATCCATTGTTTTTCAGCTGCCAAGAAGATTGTGGTTATAGCAGCAAGGAGCATACTCCAATCAGGTAATTGGTTAATGAAAGTCCGTGCAGGAGGGGATTGAGTAAGTCCGTGCATGTCATCCCCATGCTTTCCACTTTCAACAGTGGCCAAACCAACACTAGTGCCATTTATTTTTGGAGGGGCTTGAGCGTTGGCCTTTACCTGCAAACCAGCCACAGCAGATTTTGATTTGAGTCCTAACTTGGAATTCCCATTTCCATTCTTGGAATTCTTGGCACCAGAGTCGGGAGAAGGAACCGGAAAGAACGACGAGGTAGCAGCAGTAGCAACCATACTGACAATTCGATCAAAGTCAAGAGTCACCAATCCGATCACTGTAAAAGTAAACACCACACCTCATCAATATATTTTCAAAATAAACAGGATCCAGAGTTAATTAAATCTACTGAAACACCAGCCACGACACCAATAAGAAAGTCTAACAATTTACACCAAGACCTCCCTCAACATAATCCAACAAACACTGACAATCTTCTTCCTCACATTATATACAGGCAACCATACAGGTCTCTGTTTCAAAAGCCATCGAAAAGGCCAAAAAATATTGTTTTCTGCAGTTACCGCATGTGTTTTGTTTGTTTGGGAAAAACTGGTCAATAGAATACAGCAAACTTCAAAAGAAAATTACATCTATATTTCTCCGATCATCGGATACATGAGCAACCAAGGAGAACAAGTAGTCCGAAACTGGCTTCAAAATTTTTTCATATAAATTCCAGCTTCAATCATTGTTAACTACCCAAACCGAACCCCAAAAAGTAAAGTATCATCCAAAACCCAAAATCATCGGAAAAAAATAATAATAATTTCTAATTCCGCTCTAAACTACAGTCACGCAATCATTACTCTCTCTATCCAAACCCCGAAAATCACATACGCGTAGAAAATCAAAGCAGATCTGAGCTCTCACACATAGCGAGTGAGAACAAAATCACACAAATTCCATGCTACAGATACAAAATCAAAAATCAACACCACAAATTTCCGCTGCTTCTAATTACGTACAGAATCCACAGCTAAATTCAAACTTTTCAAAAAAAAAGGGCAAAATCCATAAACAGATCTCCATTTCCAAACCAACGCATTCTCATTCCGAATCGCTACAGCTCAGTCCCTCAAACCAAAACCAAAACGGCACCGTTTCAGATCAGACAGCGAAGGAAGTGAAACAAAAAGACGCGGCGCTTACCTGGTTAACGAGCTCCGGCGAGGTAGGAGAGAGTGCGGGGGAGGGACTATTGCGTCATTCCGGATCGGCGAACTGGTAGCTTGTTGTTCTGCTCCGGAAGTTTCTAGGGTTCGCGATCAGAGTTTTTCTGTTTCAAAAACACAAAAAGAGAGGAAGAGAGGAAAAACAGAGAGAGAGAGAGAGAGAGAAGCAGATTTAGGGCCAGCGGTTCTGTGGTGGTGGGGAATTGGCGTCCAGCGACTTAATATATACTATCCACCTGGCCACCTCTTAATCCCGCCTCATGTTCAACTTCCAATGCCCCAGCCTATTTACGCTTCTGCCCTTTCTTCTTTCCCAATTTTCATTTGCCTTCATTTATTTGCCAACTACTATTGTTGGGGGACCGACATTTTTTTTTAACTAGAAACAAAAAATAAAATATAATGCGTTGTTTAACAAACTCTTTTTTCCCTTTCCTTCTTAGTATAAAAAATAGCTATTTTTAGGAATATAATTTATAATGTGTATGAATCTCACTTCAATTAATGAGTCATGGAGTCTAGCTTTCATGTAAGAAGGAACCAAGTTTCCTATGTTTTTTCTGGTTAAAACTAGTTATAACCTACTGATTTTTATTATAGTGTTTGTTTTCACGGTTTCAACATTATCGATCTTTTTTGTTTATTTTATATTTTTTTATCAGTCTTACTCAAAAGGCGGATTGACATACTAACATACCGGTCGTTGAATATAGGATACTATCAGAGTATCGGTATTCTTATAGAAACATGTCTCGCAATTAAATAATCGATTGTGATTTGTTTCGATTGTCTTGTATATGAGATGACAAGATGTTACTATTTCAATCTTTATATTTAGTCATTCAACATAATTATACACATAACTGACTACACATGTCTGTTGCTATTGTTAAAAACAAAACACAAATTAAACTTGTTGTCTCCATCAATCTTTGTAGCTCCCAAACGTTTAACAAGAAATCTGTAACCATCCCATAATTAAGAACCCTAAAAAAATACCAAGAAATATACATAGTATTCAACAAAAGAAAATTTGACCTACGTATTACACGATGGGTGGCAAAGTATTTGAACTCGAATCATGCATAATTGATCATCTCCAAAAAAAAAAGATGGACAAGTAGCTCAACCATATCTTCACTTAAGCTCAAAATAGCTTCCACACACTCATGCTGTCATGCATATGAACAGGATATATAGTTCCCTATAATAATCAAGGATTTTTAGCACTTTTGATCTGTTGTTTTCTTTAGCCATCACATAATTAAATCTAATTTAATTTGGTCTTTGAAAACACCATTCAGTTCTCCAATCTGCCATCCCCTCACCCAACTCTTACTACATGTCATCACCATATCCACGAGACCTTTCTTGGGTTTTAAAAAACATTTAGATGAATCTAACTGGTACTTTGAGGTTGTTAATCTTCAGTTGGTGTTGGTGACGAAGAAAGGTATGCTTATTTTGACGACAGCAATACGAATCTGCCTTTGGCTCCTCCGGCCAGTTTTGACTCTTCATGGAGCATCTTTTGCTTCCTTGTTTATCACAAGTCAATTTCAACTTTGATCCCAACGACCTTCCATTCCTAACCATGCACACATTCAATTTATGAGTAATAATGTTAGCTCGCTTCTAATTATGCACAATTAGTTTGTATCAATAGTTTTTACAAGTTTCAATATTAACAATTATCTTTCCGAAAATAAGCTATGTTATCGTGTTTATAAACATTTTTGTTCTAATATATTAAGGATACATTTTCCTTAATAAGTTAGTACTTAGTAGCAACAAACTAGCCTTGCTTTGAGTATCGATATGTACGCTCATCTACTCTATATGACGTGTCACATCCAACTTGTGAAAAAAGACCGACATAACTAAACACTCTTTCAACTTTCCGAATCAATTATTTAAAAAGAACAACTAAATAGACATTGCCACAAGGCAGCTACATAGCAAGTAACTAGAGAATATACGTGGGAACGTGCTTGTGTTGTTGGTATTCATGTAGCTAATTAGGAAATCAAGAAGAAGAAAAAAAAGTAGGCAAACTAAATTGTTCCTAAGTTCTATTTGGTTCACCGTTGTTACGTTTCTTGTGAAGCTTTGCTAGGTAAAACCCAGGTTCCAGACGTTTCTTGACTGAGCAGCGAGAGTGGCTGACTCGTTATTACGAGAGCGCGTAAGGGTATAACTGTAACATCCCGAAGCAGCTTGAATAGCCGTTAACTAATAACCAGGCGGTCCAGGCCCTTTAAATTTGATGTGGGCCCCAAAAGGTTCACTTCCCTACAACGAGGCCACCATCAACTTAGGAGGGATACAACCTGGAAATACACCAAATTAAATATTTATATTTTTTTTTCCCCAAATTAATTATATATTATGGTATTTCATTTTGACCGAAAGTCATAATCATTGAGGAATGGGCTTTTTAGTAACATAATAATGTTGGGGTTTATATGAAATTATTTTTAAGATATAGTTTTCATTAGCGTTACTAGGAGAGTGATTGAAAGAGTGTCCATCCAAACAGCCATGTGAGATTGGATAAGGTGGGCCTTCCATCTAATTATTCCTCATTACTCTAATCATACAATAATTAAGAAAATCGGCGAATGAAACGCGTAATTCATATGATCGATTGATGTATGTGATTGCGTTGAACATATACTGATTTTTATAATAAGAATTTTCGACGCCATTCATTAATATACACCGATTCATAATAAAAGTTCTAGCGTCATTCATTAACACACGCCGATTTTTGGTAATGAACGTAATGTAAAAATCTAGTGTGTTTGATAAGGGATCCTTAAGCCATTATGACTCTTAATTTCAGAAAATTAAGGAAACATAATCAAGCAATCAAGCTTTGTAGAATTGTAGAGCTAAACTATAGGTGGACACTCGATCTCATTTTCGAGTTATCAGGAAACTTGTTTTGTTATTGCTCTTTGAAATTAATCAACGTTAACGTGCATAAAGGTCAAGCAAACTCTGCCCCTACACAAGGAATAGCTAGCTGAAGCTGTAAGACAAACTAGCTCACAGATATCTCATTGATCAAAAGACTCAAAGTGCTAAACTACATGCATGCAATACGAGGCTAGCAAGCCTAGCAGTGGATCCAGTACGTAAGTTGTGTCTTATTAACTGGTAGCTAGTTAAATAAGAAATAGCCGCGAAAAGGTCGCGCTCGCGCTGCGAAAATTTAATAAAAGATGAGTAATTTCTCTTGTTAGTAATTCAAATTATTCATGCCCCAGTTTGATAGGATTAGTCAGTAGTGTTCTTCGTCTGCTTGGTTTACGCTCAATTACACTTCAACTTTTCCGTAAGCTTTTGTCATTAGCTTATATATACCTGCTTTGATGTAGCTACTTAATCTATGGACAAAGTTTTGTTTTGCGTAAGCTAGGTTTGGAATTAGGGGACCATATATGGCTCTAATTGATTGATAAGCTCCAACTAGTTCATTTAGCTATGAAAAAGTCGTATAAATTAATTCAAAGTTATTCCTTTTAAATTGGTGCATGGCTTTTCTTCTGGACTGATGCATGATCTTTATTCAAAGGTAAATTGCAATGTGACAGCAGTAGTCACAGCTCATCACATTACATGATTGCAAAAGAAAAGACGAGAAAGGAGAACGAAATAAATAAAATAAAATAAACCCTAGTAAATAAGAATGAAAAAGACTTGTCAAAGCTCAAGGTCACATGAAGATTCTACGAATCTAGTGTTTCTGTGTTAGACAGGGATGTTTCCTGATTAACAACCAGTTTCAACGATTAGATTAACTAATTATATTTGGATTACGTGTATTTGTTAGTCGAGACTAATTAGAACTTTCTTAAATAAGAAGTTCAGTTTGTTTAATACATGTTGGTGTAACTGAGTATTAAAATAAATGAGCTTACGTAGTATTTGTTTTTATTTTGGTTTTCTTAGATGGTATTATTAAGGGTACTTAAATTGATTATCCTTAGATAACATCATTATTCTAAACCACAAACCAAACAAAACTACTCTAATACCATATAACACCAAACATGAGTTAATATTAGTACAACTTAAGATAACCCACATGAGTCTAAGATAGTTTTAACAAAAAAAAGATGTAATGTAATCATAGGTACCAAACATGAGTACGTATTATGTATTATAAGTTATGAACATCAGAACATCAGAACATCTACTATATATAACAAGTACAAGCTTTCTAAAGAAATGCTCTTTCTAATATGTTATATGGACCAGATCGATCGACTTGTTAGAGACTGACATATCGGTCTCAATCTGGCTAGGCTGCTTTGGCCTTGGTTTTTAATCGATTCTTTTAGCCATATCATAGATGTCCAGCACCGACTAATCATGGATTTATGGATACAAATATAAATCAATCACGAATCGATCAAATTGATCATACATGCCATGAAACCACGGGGACACACATCAATAATATTATTGCTCATGATCAACTATGTGTGCACATACACGCCTGTATAGCTCAGAGATTCTTACGTAAGTCATTCTCACCGCATGGTAACTATCATGAGTATTGCATATTTAAAAAACTCATTTAAAAAACATAGGTAACTTTAAGATTTACATTCTATTTGGCCTGTCTTACCGCCGCGTGATGAGAATTTCTCATATATAGCTTGCTTGTGAATGTTTTTTCTTCTTCTTCTTTGCATCTGACGCAGCAGAGTATGGAGGATTAACCAGCGTTAAACCCTAATAAGTGGAGAGCCTTCAGGGAAGAACTCTATAGGACCAAAACCTGGAACGCGCCAGAGACTAAGAGTTAAACTCTTAAATTTTGAATTATAATTCTTAAACTGAATGTCAGCTACCCAAAATGGTGCTTATATATGGGAAACAAAACCCTAGAGCGACTAACAACCAAACCTAAAAGCCCAAGGATTGAATTAAAATAAAATTCGAAACAACTAGGAAACATAAAAATCCCGAAAACTAATAAAACGCGGATTTGAAGTCCGAAACAAACTCGGATGGTCGAAAAAGCTCATACGTCGTGGCAAAGCAACGTGTCTTGTTCGTTGGGTCGTTCCGCTTTCGGAAAGGTATAATAATAGTCATTCGGAACCGAACACCAAATCTGCAGCAAACCGGGTTTGGACATGCAACGATCGATCTGTTCCTCGATTTCTTCTGCCATCCGTCCTACATCAGCATCTGATACACTACATGACATATCGATAGAACGTGCACGATGCATGTTCGTGCACGTTCGAGCAAAAGAGAAAGAAATTTAATGAATATATAAAACGAAAAAGCTTGGTGAGCCTTATGGTTGCAATATTAATTTATGGGTGCCAAAAAAACAGTTGAGAGTTTCACAGGTAACGATTCAATTTCGTGGAGAAGACGATGATGATGTGGTACATAGCTAAGTGAGATGTCACTGCTGCAAATAATTACCAACAACACATACAGTAGCTATACACACATATATTTGATATATATAATACGTGAATTATTAAGAAAGTCAATTCAATTTTGAAGAAAGAAAAGGAATTCCAAACGTGTTGGAGGATAGGATGTTGATCGATCCCGTGCTTAAGGGTTAATGTGGTTAGGTTAGAGGTTGTTGAACCAACAATACCCTAGCTAGAGTACCTGTGTGGTACAGGTTACATGTTTCATTTATACGTATTCTGGAAAACACAACCTCCGTCTCCTCGCTCAAGCAGCGCAGCAGCTCCTTTTTCTCTCTACAGCTAGCCTCTTCTATCCTACTCTTCTTTAGTCTACCCCTCATTCTTCACTTCTTAATTCTCAAGAAAACTTCAAGAACAACTCTTCAAGTTTCATTTTCTTTCTATTAAAAGTGTAAGTCGAGTTTCATTGATACGTAATTGGTTCATACACTTTGCAGGGTAGTATGAATTTTTTTTAGCCTTCAAGACACACTTAAATTTGAAGCCCATCCCATTAGCAAATCCTAGATCCACGTGTGATACATCAATCCACGCAATGGGAAATAGTTAAGGAAAGATGAAATCATACATGCTACATTTACATGACTACAAATTAAACCATGTTATTGCACCAGAGATTTCATATCCTCTGCATAAGACGCACTTCTTTTTTTCTAAAAATGGAAAAGGAGACAAAAATGAAGAAGAGAGATCAAGGCAAAATTGCAATTCCACTTTCAAGAGTTTGGTTTATAACGACAATTAGATCATGATAAAGATGGAACATCATCCCCTAATCGGTAAGAGGCCCGGAATTCAACTATGTGAAAAAACGGTTAGAATTAGCTAGAAGTAGTGTGGAACCAGAAGCACAAGATCGAACCCGAGAGATCAAACAAGTTCGGCACAATCAATATATATGGAGTAAAACAATCGCTGGCTAGATGTTGATATCGATCGGTTGTGAAGTAATGGTGTTATGAATGGAATACAACAATAAGGGAAAGGTTTCAGCCTTTCAGGGGTAGATGAAAGTGATGGAGAGGTGTTATTTGTTTATACAGTACGGTAGCAACAATGTAGAATGATTGCTTATTATTGCTGTTATTTAGGGCATGCATGTTTGCTTCGGATGCAAGTCATGCTCATTAATAGTGTACAGTTATCGCAAGCTAAAGATCAGATTTGGCTGAATAGTATTTTGCTCCTGCATGCAAAAATGTAAACGATAATTGGGTATGTATACCCATCAACTCTAAACTACAAAGAGATAAGAGATTATTACTCCTGCATGAAATATGTAAGCAAAACCAGAATATGAAGGATCATGCCCCAGCATGCCTACGGCCTACACGAGCAACAAAACCTTGTCTGATTGGAGCAACTGATCGTCCAGAACCGCACTTCTCGCATCTGATGAAACTCAGGCGACTCTCCTTCGACAGTACAGTGTCGATGCTTTTGCACCCAAGACAAATCACATAATCATTCAAGATTCGTCGACGTGAACCTTCCCTTGACAACTAGCCTCTGTTGTCCATCAAGAGATCCAATTGTCAACAGTTCGGCCAAAAAGAAATTCTGGACATGCTCTGGTTGCCTATATATGGATCGTCTTGCAACGATCCATGAAATTCGCGTAGACGGTTTTCTTTGTGCCCTCGCACAGAACTTGCGGAGGACTCATCACTTTCCGACGCTTCTCCCCGGCTAGCTCAGGATTATTCTCCTTAAGAATGTTGTACACTGCTTCAAGAAGCTCCTCATATTCCTCAATTTAGATTGTAAATTTTTGATTAAGGGAAAATAACATAGAATTCAGAAAAAGATCGATCGACTAGCTAGTTCTATATATGATTGTATGCGAACAATATATATATATATATATATAGTCCCTATCCAGAGCGAAAGTTTGCTCTGAAATTAACGTGCGAAAGTTCGCTCTGGAATTAACGTGCGAAGGTTCTTATTTGACTCACTTTTCGGTCATATTTTTTGATCATACCCGGTCAGTGTCTAGATACATATCGTATGATCATCCTTACAAAGTTTCATTCAGTTTGGTGATCGTTTGCACACCGAATCAGATAAAATAAATCAATAGAACAAAATCTGTTCAAGTAGAACCGTTGGAGTAAATCATAATTATGGAGGCTTAAACAGTCACCAAACTGGATGAAACTTTGTAATGATGATTATACGATATGTATCTAGACACTGACCGGGTATAATCGAAAAATATGACCGAAAAGTGAGTCAAATAAGGAGCTTCGCACGTTAATTCCAGAGCGAAGCTTCGCTCTGAATAGGGGATATATATATATATATATATATATATATACCATATATTGAGGTTTGTTTGCACACATTAGTGAGCCTTCTTTGATATAACACCCTCACAACATTAAGGACATTCATGCTCTGCAAATATTACTATAAGCATACAAATTCTATAGTAGATGGAACCCTTTCTTGAAGGTGTTTTCTTGCCTTCACTTCCTCTTTCACCATATCAGGTTCCCTGTCCATTCCGGGGGGCCAAATCCAACGCCGAACAGGATCAATAATAATCTTCTCTAGGGCAACAACACTCTCTATCAAGTACACGACATGTTTAACAGCACATTCATAGCCACGATAACCATAATTTCTACTACCTTGAGGCTATGATGAGGGAATTTGGGAGCTTTACTTACTGTTGTTTCGACATCTGTTTTTCGGAAGTCCAACTGCATAATTAAAGGGAAGAAGAATAGAACATATGATTCACTAAAGTTCTTCATTCAACTTATAAGCAAATCAAATTCACCTAAATGGCACATGTATATAGAGATGTATATGTACGTAACAAGTTTATGTACATAGTATGCATAAGATATACCTTCAGATATACCTTCAGTACAAGTCTGTGGATATGAAGACAAGCCTTCATCAAAGAAGAAAGATGATCTAGAGCCGAATGGTAATCTGTCTCAACATTTAATTCCAATTGCTTCAGATTTTCTAATTAATATGGGGAAGTCATAATTTTGGTTGTAGACCTGAGAACCAAACAAAGACTAACTACACAATCCAAATAACATAAGATCAAAAGATAAAAGAAACCATCACACACACACTAACTAAGTACTCCACAAATATTCAGCTTCAGAATCTCCAAATGAGAGAGACAAGATGAAAGTCTGGTAAAGGCAAGTGTTGTAAAATCAACATTATCAAGAGCTCTCTCAGATATATGGACCTTGATCAGAAAGGGCACGTGAGAGGGTTCAAATGACCCTTCTCACTTTTCCATAATTGTTGGTTGATACAGTTATTATTTTCATGGCTTGTATTACAATATTAGTGCAAAGTTTGAACCTCATACTAATTTTATTACATACTATTTTCATACAGTCCAAGAAAATATCACACAATATAAGCAATCGTCGTGAATATTATATATATTTTATATGAGTAGTGCTAGAGGGCCTTAATAATGTTTAAAATTTATAGCCTTAATCCTATGTGTCATGCCATGTAAGTAAATAAAAATATTTATTTTCAATTCCATATAATATATCTTGCCAAATCAAAACGTTGCCTTACCACTTTTACCATTTCTATTTCCTTTTACATTTTAAGGGGCGAATCAATGAAATTAATGTACTTTATTAGGTAATGGAAACAAATATTACATATTAATAGCAACCACTAATTATGTATAATATAAGGAATGTTTCTTACATCAATATATATGAAGATTAACTATTTTTTAAATAATAATTAGTTTTGTCAAATAAACTCTAACCCTAACCCTAATTCATCCAAAAAGCAATTATAATTCATCAAAAAGAAAACACTAATATAAGATAATTCGGATATAATTCATCAAAATTTTCTATAATTCGTCCAAAAAATAATTTATCTAAATGATTTATATACAGATTATTTCTATAATATACATGTATTTTTTTTATAATACACATGTTTTATAAATATATAATATAATGTTATTTTGATGTTATATTTTTTATATTTAATTAGATATTTAGAAGAAGGAAAGCTAAAATAGTTCTATTTTTCAATGAAAAACTGAAATTTATTAATCATTGTTTGAAATAGACCAAATGGTAAGATGATCTTTATACTTAAGTATTACATGGCATAAGTTTTTAATATGTGATGTGTCTAAATGATTTGACATGCCACATAGATTTGATGCCTAAAATCTTAGGCCTTAATAAGGCTTAGAATCATTTTTCATTTTATATAACCGTTAAGGGTTTAGGCGATACTAACTCCTCCAATACAAAAAAGAAGGAATAATTATGCGCCTCAAAGTACAATGGAGAAAGAAGATTGAAAAAATTATTTTTATTTAGTATAATTGCTGTTAAATTCTGACCCTTATAGTTCAGTTTTCTGGCTACGCCACTGACGTTACTAATACAGACAAATGAAACTATATTTGCGTTGCAAATCTCAATGCTTTTGAGGTTAGGACAACTATTTACTATCAAATACTTCAATGAGATTGACGCACCAACAACTCTTAAACAAACCAAACCTCTTGCATCTGTCACAGTTAATCTCTCAAGAACTGGACAGTTAGACAAGAAGTAGTCGAGAACTTCATCAGTCATGCCGATATGCTGGAAGCGAACAACCTTAAGGAATTTGAAACCAATGTTGTAGTGGCATGATTGTAGAGTTGGAAGGTCAGGATACATATGCTTAAAAGATTCACCTAATAAGTTATGGGAAATGCATAGTTATCTATGCCATATTCTGGTATAAGAAACTGCAGCTCAAGTAACTTGAACTCTCTTTTGCATTGCAAACTCAATCCACTTATCAATGGAATTTTTAAACCTGCTATGTAGAAAGAAGTAAGCCCTGAATCGTTCAATGTACTGGCCTTGATGCTGTTCCAACACACGATCCACCCAACTGACATATTTACGGCTTTTCCGATCTCTTAGTTCTTGTACTAGGGCTATGTAGCAGTGAAAATTATCACCAACAGAGAAGTCAACATCTTGAAAGTTGAGAGTCATGGTACACTTCCACAGATTCTGCCATTGCTTAGAAAGAACACTAGCAGCTGTTGCTTCGATCCTTTAGCGACAAAAGAGATACAATACTGACAAGAATTTCATGGCGCAATAAGCTGATTTGATCCAACAAGTTGTGCTTCCCTTTAGTTCTCTTTGTTTTTTCCAACCCATATTCATCCTTAAAAATCCAAAAACATAAAACACATGCGTCAAAAGATTAACCAGATAGGATATATAGCAAAATCCATATTCCTTGATCTGTTGCTTCATATTTCATGATTCCCAAAAGAGTGCGGCTATTGGGACCTCCAGATTTGCTCAATATACTTCCATCTGTTTTGACTTATTGAATTACAAATATAACCTCATACAAAATAACAATAATAGACATTGAATTAAAAAAAAAAAAATTGTAATCAGATTAGTATTCTTTCATTTTTTTGTTCAAGTTAACGATACAAAACGGAGTCTATAAACTATAAACCTGAGTGTAACCGTTGCTCAAAGAACTACTACACCTAATGGAAAATCTCCATTGACGAAGACACAATCCTCCGTTTTAAAACTTTCAGACAAGGTATCTTTTCAATACTAATATATATAATTTTTGTTTCGATTCATGATATGCTCTTCTTCTTCTTCCCCCTGATTTTCGTTTAGTTTAGGAAATGTCTTCTTCGTAATCTTCTTCTTGGACTTCTTCTTCCTTATCTTGTTCTTCTTCTTATGGAGTGGTGGTCAACGAGATTGGTCTTTTTAGGGGTTTTTTTCTAGGTTGAAGATTTTAGTGATATGGATACTTTTATAGGTTTTTTTTTTTTCTCTGGAACATTAATATGAAAATGTCATCGCTATTCTACAAGGGAAATGTCTTACTTTAATAGTTATTGTGAATGAATCTTCTCCTCGAGGACTTGCTTCATGGAGTGGTGATCAATGAGATTGGCCTTCTTAGGGTTTTCTTCTAGGTCAAAGGTTTCTGGGTGCATATTATTAATTTATGTATTTTATTACTTTGCAATTGATTGTGAAAACGATTCATGATTTGAATATTTTTTTTTAAATCGTTGTCATCGAAAAATCGTTCTTACAACTTGATCAAATAATAGAGGTTAATGAAAAAAAAATCAAGGAATTGAGGTTGCCAAAGAGGTTTTCATGAATAAAGAGAAGAAGAAAAGAGAAATCAAGCAATCGAGGTCTGACACAGATGTTTGCATGAAAAAAGAAAAAAGAATTAAAGTGTGGGAGGTGTAGAGAGTGAATAAGAGGTATAATGAGTAAATTATTAAAATATATATGAATAACAAACCTAAACTTATTTTAGGAATTTGAATGGAGGTTTAATGAGCAAATGCTTGTTTTTAAAAATAAAATGGAGGTGTAAAAAGACATGGAGGTATACTGAGAAAAACTAGAGATCCCAGTAGCCGGACTCTTCTTAAAATTATTTTTGTTTTTTCGAATCTATGCAATGCTAGCCATTTTAAGTTAAATTTTAATCAAATTAAGTAAAATGTTATTTTGGCTAGTCACTTTAAAAATATGTATGCATCAATGCTCTCTATTTTAGCTAGCATTACATCAACGTTATTCTTCAAATATAAATTAAATAGTTTTAATATATATTTATATATCACATAAAATATCTTACAATGAATGTATTAAATTATAGTTAGCCTCATTTAAGTTATCTCGCTAGCTAAAAGTTGTAATAACTTAAGTTTGGTTGGTTTGTTGGAGCTCCTAAAACATCCAAAAAAGCTAAACACGCTCTCTAAAATAGTTAAAAACTAAAATAGAGAGTGTTAAAATTGTTGCGATATGCAGTTGATTTGGATTTCCCTCTTAATAGACTACGTACTGCTGCATTGGTGTGTATGTAGATACAACTTTACTGGTTGGTTAATTATAGGGAATTCTTGCATTTTGTCAAAGAGAGACATTAGAGTGTACTGGCGCAATGAAGAAACTTCAAGACATACATTAAACCAAAATAAAGGTTGATAATAACAGATATATCTAATCCTCGTTAGACCAGATATATGAGTAGTAATTTTTTCATTCAAATTATGACAATCATTCACATTTCCGTTACATAATTTTTTTAATTATATATGTAAATCATACTCAACAAAATAATTACAATTAAACATAGAGTTATGAGTGTGCTTTTCAAAATTCAAACGTAAAGAAAAATTGCAAGAATCCCTATAACTGGGTACACTTGTACCTTACAATATTACATACCAAAAGAATTAATTCCAATGTTTCTCCTACAAGAATTGAATAATTAATGATAATTCCCTAGAAATGAGTCTATATTATCCTTATTATTACAATTTCGTAATAATTTTCAATATATATACATTTTGATCCCTAATTTTTGGCTTAATGGAAGTTTAGATTTCTACTACATATTCCCGGCGCCAGTAAACGCCTTAAACGTTAGAATTCCTACAAAACACTTTTTTTTCAAGCCGATCTATATCGCATGCATCAGAAACAAATCTTTGAGAGATCCTCTTCAGAATAATAAGAGAGAAATTTCCAATCTCAATCAAAATCAAATTGCAGAGTTATTTTCCCAACATCTCAATAAGCCAAGTCATGGTTAGTCTTTTCTTATACTTCATGCTTTAAAAATCCCGCATAGGACTTAATTCTACAAAATCTGCATAAGTATTTGTTTGATTTTCGTATCACTGTCATGTTTAATACAGTGAAATATCTAGTGAATAATCTTAGAACATCAGCAAAGGTTAAAGTTTGCATCATGTAAGAGACTTGCTAGATAATATTCAACCTACTCGCTAGATTGGTACCTTTATTGTAGGGTTCATGAAATTTGAATTAATCATTTCACATCCAGAGTAACATTCTATTGTCTCTAGTTGTTTCTTATTCTCAATATTTCTTTGTTTTTTTTTGGGTGTTTTAAGGACGATAGCAATTTGGGAAAGAGAAGGGAAAGTGAGGATAAGCATAACTACTTGGTTGACAGAATCAGTTTGTTGCCCGACGAAGTGCTTGTAAGTATTGTGTCTCTTTTGTCACTAAAGGAAGCAGCAGCTACTAGTGTTCTTTCTAGGCGATGGGAGAAGGTGTGGAAGTATACAACGACTCTTAACTTTCAAGATCCTGACCTTTTTGTTGGTGATAATTTTTACGTACTGCTTGAAACTTCTTGAAGAAAATATAAGAGATGAGAAAAGCCGTAAATATGTTGATTGGGTGGATCGTGTGTTGGTACAACATGAAGGCCACAACATCGAGCGATTCAGGGCTTTCTTTTTTCTGAACAGCATGTTTAAGAATTCAATTGATAAGTGGATTGAGTTTGCAATGCAAAAGAGAGTTGAAGTACTGGACCTGCAGTTTTTTGTAAAGCAATATGATTTTACCAGAGATAACTATGTATTTCCCCAAAACTTAATAGGTCTCGGTGGAGAAGGTGAGTCTTCGAAGCACATTCCGACACAACACTCATGCCGATACAACAATGTTGGTTTCAAATTCCTCAAAGCTCTTCGTTTGCAGCAGATTTGTATGACTGATAAAGTGTTCTTGAGTACTTCTTGTCTAACTGTCCAGTTCTTGAGAGATTAGTTGTGACAGTTGCAAGAGGTTTGGTTTGTGTAAGAGTTGTTGGTCCGTCAATCTCATTGAAGTATCTGGCAATAAGCGATTGTCCTAACCTCAAAAGCATTGAGATTTGCAACGCAAATATTGCTTCATTTGTCTATATGGGAGCTTGCATAGACCTGCTTATTAACAACGTGCCCTTGCTGATTGAGGTTTATATATCTGAGAGAGCTCTTCATTATGTTGATTTTACAACTGTTGCGTTCAACAGACTTTCATCTTGTCTTTCTCATTTGGAGATTCTGAAGCTGAATATTTCGGGAGTGGTTAGTAATTATTTTGCTGCTGGTTTTTTTTTTTTTTTCCTGAATTATGTAGTTAGTGTTTGTATGGTTTTCAGGTCTACAATCCGAATTATGACTTCCCCATATTAGAGAATCTGAAGCAATTGGAATTAAATGTTGAGACAAATTACCAGTGGGTTCTTTATCATCTGTATTCTTTCATGAAGGCTTGTCCTCATATCCACAGACTTGCACTGAAGGTAAATGTGTGTGTAGTGTGTACATTCATTCCATTTTGCTAAATTGAAGGAATTTATAAGTATAAATTGAATGCAAAACTTCAAATTTCCTACGAGATTGACAACGATTGCCTTAATCAGTTTCCTTTATGCAGTTGGAATTCCAAACATACGTTGAAACAATAGTAATCAAAGCTCCCAAATTCTCATATCACAGCCTCAAGGTAGTAGAAATTATGGGTTGTCGTGGGTATCAATGTGCTGTTGAACATGTCGTGTACTTGATAGAGAATGCTGTTGCACTAGAGAAAATTATTATTGATCTGTTCGGAGTTGGATTTGGCCCCCTGGAATGGACAGGGGAACTGAAATGGTGAGAGTGGAAGTGAAGGGAAGAAGGCATGCTAAGGAACACCTGAAAGAAAGAGTTCCTTCTACATTAGAATTTGAATGCTTATAGTATTTGTATGCTTATCCTTGAATTTTCTAGAGATTGTGTGCGTGTTGTATCAAACAAGAGGCTCACAAATGTGTGCGAAGAAGCCTCAATATGTTTTCATGTTTTCTTTTGGCTTACTATTAACTAGCTGTCTAGCTCTAGCCCATTTTTTTTACTTTCCTGAAAGAAAAAAAGTACGTTTATGTTATTCTCTTATTCACAAATTTTCACTCTGAATTTATCAACCGTGCATCAAATTTGTTTTCCCATACTTTGTATTTGCTTACCAAATGCAAACTACAGCCTTAGCAAGGCCAGAAACTCTTTATTAGAAGTTTATTGTAATTAACCACTAACAAAATCGAATGCTTGTTGTTTGTACTTCTTCTTGTTCCTGAGGGGCAGATTTAAGAGTGACTCTGATTCGAGCACCCTGGTGTAAGTTATACAACTCAATAGGTATATCATCTTCCATCACTACTCGTCCAAAGGTGAACCTAAAATAAGGTGGGAGATTTTGAATTTGGAGTCTCTCCAACTTCTCCCTCAAAGTCAGGACTTTGTCCGATGGCCGGACGTTCACTGGAATAGCATCCATTCCCATCCCAGTTATGTTCAAAGTCATGACCTTGTCCGATGGTACCACCAAGATAGTATCACCATCTTTTACTCCCAGTTTCCGGAAGGTTCTTCCCCCACCCTCGATCAAGTCTACACCGTCATCGTTAATGTTGTCAGGGCGAGGTTGGCGACGAAAGGAATATCCATTTGTTGGGAGAGGCCAACCCTTCAAATTTTCCGCCGTTGCTAATTTCTCCCGAATACTTTTCAGCGTATGCATGAGGTCGACTTTGATTTTCATAACATACGTATGATCAACAGAGGTGACAGTAGATTGTATCACTTCCTGCATTACTATGAGGTTTATCATATCTGGGGATTCAGGGAGCTGTGTCACACAAGACATAGCTAGCTAGGTAGTGATAAATATATGGATAGACTGATAGAGTGCATGTTTCTCCCGAATAAACTCCTCACACCCCTTTCAGAGTGGGATCCTGCTTTGAAATTAAAGTGCGGGACTCCTTATTTCGTTCACTTTCAGGTCGTATTTCCACATCTCAACCGTACAATGTCTAAAACACAGTGTGTAGATCATTCATGCAAAGTTTCATCAAATTTGAAGATCATTTGAGCTTCCGTAATCGTGATTTACACGAACGGTTCTGTTTGGACAACTTTTGTTTTGTTGATTTATTTAATCTAATTCGGTACCCAAATGATCTTAAATTGATCTAAGCTGGTGAAGTAAGATTCATCACAGAAAGAAAAAAGAAAAAAAACACACACAATGGTTTGCAGAAGAAGAAGACCCGCCATTAAATTGATCAGCTCTTAACAAATCAAGCTACCCAAACACCTGAATCCTTCATCAATCAATCAAATGACCACAACCCATAAACAATTTCAAAATATAATCGATCCTAATCATTCCAAGTCAAATACATATAAAAAAAAAAAAACAGAGAATGGTTAAGATGAGAGACAGAGAAAGAGTTTGAGAAAAGAGAGAAATCGGACCTGAAGCAGGCGACTTGAAGCAAAACGAGTGAGAGAGACGACGAGCAGGACTGTGAGCGTTCTCTAACGCTTCTTACGGAGTCCGCCCAATATTGGGGCCGCTCTGTAAGAAGGTGCGGAGGGGGATGCGGGGACTCTCTATGCTCATTTAATCGAGTCCCTAATTCATCCAAACACGGGATCATCACTATTTTGTTAGATAAGCAGTCCAGTCCAGTCCAGTGAGACAAACGTAACCTAAACTGTACGTTTGGTACCCATGACTAATTCCTTAAACAGTCTAAGACTCTGATGCTTGGCTTATGCTAGCTAATATCTGACCCATATTTGGTGCAACTAAAGACTAAAGAATAGAATTGTCCTAACAGATATCTCATGTTTGATAATGTTTGGGACTAAATTTTATAGACTCAAAAAAACATCTCATAACCTTACTTTCTAAGAAACAAATGGATTTGAAAGAATTGTTCATACACAACCAAAATAACCTTGTTCAATTCTGTAGAATAATAAGGAGCAGAATAATATAAGGCATCAATTCTGTAGGAAGCCGAAACTCATTGAAAACCTAACAATCAAGAAGGCCACGAACCTGTACGAACAACAGCAACAAGAACATGTAAATTGCAAATTTCCAAAACCTATATGGCTATATCTTCACACACCATCCATTGAAAAACACACAAAGATGAAAGGATGTTCTTCAATACACTGGCAAATATCTTTTATTTTTCTCATAAGAAACTGGCAGAATACTAGACTGGATTCAGAAAACTCATCGTATTGATTTGCTTAGGAACAGAAACAATCCATATAACATATAATAAAATAAATTTCAGTAGATATAAAACAGAGCGATTCATCACAGTAAAAGAGATACAGCAATTCCTACTCAACACGTCCAGCAATTCTAACATCCAAACTACCAAATCAATGAAAAAATACAAAGAAAAGCATAAACGTCTCAGAGAAAAAATACCCAGTCATAAAATTGATCAAATTCTGAGTAGATCAAGCTAGCTAGACACCACATCCTCAATCAATCCATAAAATAATCACAACCCATAAACAAATTACAGTAGATCATCGTTTCATAGTCTCTAGCAAAACGAATGACAGCACACAGACAAAGAAGGAAGTAGAGGGGTTGAAGGAGAGATTGAACAATAATCAACACAAGCTAGAGAGCATGAGAGACGAGAGAAACTAAACCTGAATTCTTCTCGACGAAGACTAAGCGAACGAAACGAGTGAGTGAGACGATGAGGCTGCAGTTAAGAACGAGACATGCAGAAAATGTGTAACTTTTCTAATGGTTTAGAAAAGACTTTTTAGAAAAGACTTCAATTGAACATTCTCTTATGTTAAGTACAAGACGAATTTTCTTTTCTAGCAGATTCTTTTTAAAAAAAAACTTGGACATACATGTAAGACGTGTATTAGGGTTCTTCGTTGTAAGTACGTGTGTGTATTTTTTTTAAAAAGGAAAAATAAGAAAGACTTGTCAATCGGATATGACCGAATATACTCTATGCATCTGCATGTGCCCATTAACGATTAACCTTCTAAAACTTAAAAAACTCGATTCATAAAATAATATGGAGTCATTGACTACAGAGATATAGAACACCTTGTCTGACTGACTGGGCTCCATATGAACTTTTCATAGTTCCTCATCCAATCAATATGACCATCCAATCAAAACTGTTGGCAAATTTGATTCCGTTCCTTGTAGAACCTTCACAATAATTGCTCGGTGTATAAGAAGTTGAATAAAGTTTTCTTCTCTTACCACTGCTAAAACTAAGAAGATTAGTTTCAGCAATCTGAAAGAGAGAAGAGAGAAATAAAGAAGATCAAAGGGTATGGCTGAGGCAGTTGTTTCAATTGTTACTCAAGGAATCAAGCCCCTCGGGGACTTGATCGTTCAGGAAGCGAAATTCTTGAGTGGAGTGGGCTATCAAGTTGAGCTTGCACAAGTCGAGCTACACTTGATGGGTGCCTTCCTTAAAGATGCAGATTCAAGAAGTGGAGATGATGAAGTGGTACGCATTTGGGTGAAGTTGATCAGAGATGTTGCTTATGATTTGGAGGATATCATTGAATCTTTTGCACTGAAAGTGGTTTTGAGGAGGAGAGGAGGTACCATCAAGCTTGCTCTCAAAAGCTTTGCCTGCATCTGTCGTGAGGGAGTTGATCGTCATAGGATTGGGTCAGAAATTCAGGATATCATGGACAAACTTTCTTCTTTAAGGTCGAGTTTGCAAAGTTACAACATAAGGCAAAGTGATACTGAAAGTGTCACTGCTTCTAAGTTTCAAAAGCAACGAGATCGGAGGCTGACTTATGCTCATGAAATTGAAAGTTATCTTGTTGGGTTAGAGGAAAGCACAGACATTTTGGTGAAGGAGTTAGTGAGAGAAGGAAAGCGTCACCGTATTGTGTCTATTTGGGGGATGGGCGGCTCTGGAAAAACCACTCTTGCAAAACAGGTTTTTCATCAAGATGTAGTTAAGCGTCATTTTCATTGTTTTGCTTGGGTCTGTGTATCTCAACAATGTGAAGGAAGGATGTTTTGAAAGAGATTTTGATTAAACTCACTTCCCCAACAGAAGAGCGAAAGGATCAAATTGCAAAGATGAGGAAAGATGAAATAGCAGAGGAACTTTGTAGAATCCAACAAGGAAAGAGATGTTTGGTGATCCTTGATGATACATGGACTCACGAGGCATGGCACTCTTTAAAAGCTGGATTTCCGGTCAATAAGGAAACGGAGAGCCGGATCTTACTCACCACTCGCAACAAAGAAGTTGCCTTGCTTGCTTCCAGAAATGATTATCTCCACCAACCTCAACCTCTTGATGAGAAGCAGAGCTGGGAACTGTTTGAAAAGATAGCGATATGTGAAAGTGACCGTACAGGTACGTTCTCTTTTTCAGCCAACTAAGTACCTTAGTAACTTAGTGTAGCATTTCAAACATTTTAGGCCCGCATAATAACTTGCATAGTTACATCACCATTTTATTTATGTTAAACCACATAATTACTTGCATTGAATCTTCTGATCGAAGAATGATTATTGAAAAGGAATATGACAAAGGGCCTCTTTCGCTTGATTAAGCAGATATATAAATATATAGTAACGATTCACCAAAAAGAAAATATAATACCGATAAAACTAATGATGATTTGATGTTTACAGCGTCTCTAAACACTTGTTCTATGCCGTACAATGATACAATCACCAATCCGATTTTTTTTTTTTTTTCTTTTCTTTTCCAGACTTGGAAATCTATGCCAAGAAGACAGAATTGGGAAAGAAGATGCTTGAGCATTGCTCAGGTTTGCCACTAGCTATCAGTGTGCTCTCTGGTCTTCTAAGTAGACGAGATCAAGCTGAGGAATGGGAAGCAGTACTTAGAAATGTTGATAAGTACATTATGAGAGGCACACATGTCCTTGAAAGAGAAATCTCAGGTCAAGAGTATGGTGTGTTGGGTGTCTTGGCATTGAGTTATGATGATTTACCATCTCAGTTAAAACTCTGCTTTCTGTACTTAGCCCAATATCCTGAGGATCAAGAGATACCGGTCAAAAGATTGATTCAGCTTTGGATTGCAGAAGGGTTTATAACTTCACCATCCGAAACACATAGTTCAGTGGAAATAATGGAAGATGTAGCATATGGTTGCCTTATCGAACTGGTGGAAAGATCTATGGTTCAAGATGTAAAATATGGTTTAACTGGGAAGGTGAAAACTTGTCGTCTCCATGATCTTATGCGAGACTTGTGCTTGTGGAAGGCCAAAGAGGAGAACTTCCTCGATGTTGTTGACTTTTCTTTGGGTCTGGTATTTAATACAAGACTAACTGGTAAGGTTCGAAGACTTGCCTTTTATCTGGACCGCAAATCTAAATGTGAGTTCAGTGGTAGCGATGGAAGAAATGGCCACATTAGGTCTCTATTATACTTTGCCCCCAAATACTTCGAACAAATGTGGAGCAAAAGAGTTATAAGATCAGTATTCAACGACTTCAGATTGCTTAGAGTCTTGAAGTTTGAAAATATAACTGGAGAATTCGAGTTACCGAAGACGATTGGGAACCTAATCCACTTGAGGTTTCTAAGTCTGAGGAAGAGCGCATTTCGTTCGTTGCCATCATCTGTATATAAGCTGATACTTTTGCAGACTCTAGATCTGCGTGGCGTTTTAGAAGATGGATCTTGTTTTGGGTTTGAATGGGAGAGGGAGATCAAAATCACAAATGTATTTTTGAATATGGAGCAACTGAGGCATTTATATTTACCTGCGAAGCACACTGTAAGCGGTCGGAAACTGTCAATTGCAAAGCTGTGCAATTTGCAGACGTTGGTCAATGTTAGAATTGACAAATGTAATTTGAATGATCTTGTTCGGCTACCCAATCTGAAAAAATTAGGCATAATTGCATCACGATCTAGTCAGTCGGAAAAGTTGAAAGAAATGTTGGTATCAGAAAGTATAACATATGAGCATCTTCGGTCGCTATCTCTGACGATAGACCCAATTTGGGAGGATATACATATACCAATAGACATAGTATTAAGGTGTCCTCATTTATACAAGCTGCGATTGGGAGGGAATTTGTCAGAGTTACCGGAACAGCTCTGGGGCTATCCAGACCTCACCAAGTTAACACTGAGTGGAACATTTCTGAAGGGTGACCAGATTGAAATACTGGAGAAGCTGCCAAAGTTAAGGGTGCTTTATCTTGGTCTTAATTCTTTGGGATACATATTCGAAACAATGGTTTTCTCCCAAGGAGGCTTTCCTCATCTGGAATTTCTTAGCCTTAAAACATTGTCGTTTCTCAAGGAGTGGAGGGTGGAGAAAGAAGCCATGCCTTGTCTTCACAGACTGAGCATTTTTTTGTGCCGGGAGTTGCGGGCAATTCCAGATGGGCTTCAGGATGTTACTACGCTCAAGGAATTAACGATTGACCTGATGCCCAGCAGATTCTGCAGTAGGGTTGAGGAAGGAGGAGAGGATTTCTACAAAATCAAACATGTGCCTTCTCTTATTATCACAAATATCCTACCCGATCAGCCAGAAATGGAGGAAGCTGCAGGGGCGTGTCTCAAGTGGTAGCGGGTCCAGCCGGTGACTCTCATCAGGAATCAACTGCGGATGGTACGTCACTACTCAATTTTGTCATAACCTTTGTATATATATTTCCATCAAATCCTCAAATCATATCATAGCGGTATGTGATTGACATATTAATTCCTGCTGGTATATTTTGATTATGAGCAGCTCCTCCTCCACCTGCTGATGAGGAAACAGAGGAAATACAAGCTTCATCCACTTCTAACCTCCCTTGTCAATAAACCCACAAGCTGCTGCTTTCTCAATATTTATAAGATCTTTGCAACTTCAGCCACACTGTACAGGTATGGCTCTTTCTTCTAGATTATGTTTTCGTTTGAATTTGATTTTTTATTGTATAATTACTATGCTTAAAGGTTTTGGTCTGGAGTGAGTTGTTTACTTGTAATATCAGGTTAGCGTCACTTTTCATACTGAAACTTTGTACTGATAGAGATGTGGAAGAGAAGAAGATTATAGTATAGAGGATCTAAGCACGTGCAAGATATATTTTTTTTTTTTTTCTTTCTTATACGTAAATCGTAATGTGGTTTATCATGTAGATTGATCTTCAAGGATATGGAGAAAGACACTTTGAGTACATATGTAAATATGCATGGATTATGCACTCATGTTTAATTTGCCAGAATTTATGTTCATGTAATTCCGAAGAACCTCACCGACAAAAAGAATGGGTTATATAATTTTGCAGCCGAAGGATGGATTTTACTGTGCAAGGAATTTCAAGGCTTTATAGAGCTCAGTGATGCAAATGCTGAAAGATTGGGACTATGTAGTTTCAGACTGTGATTTCGACACATTACGTTGCCACAGTTAATTAAGAATAAATTTCGAGAGAACATGAAAAGGGAAGAACTAGTGAGATCATGATGACTCTGATCAGGTATTTGATGATGCTACTTAGTGTGGTACAAGTAGCATTGTTCATCTTCTAGCTAACTGTTTGTTCTTGTGCACAGGTTTAAGTTCTTCCCTTATGAACCAAACATTGGGGTCATGACAATCAAGAATTACATCAAATTAAGGCTTATTGGTTCAGGAGGATACGGACAAAGCTGTCCTGGTTATTCAACAAAATCTGACTCGTTTTGCAAAGCGCTTCAGAAGTGAGATGAGATCAACGTATTACTTGGGAGGTTTTCCAGGTGAAGTATAAAAATTGCTCAATTATTTATGGTTTGAATTGATTGTATATTTGTGTAGTATTGTTGTTAATGTCATTATCTTCTTTTAACTATCCGAATGGGCAATGTAAGATACCAGAAACTCGGTATCAGAAACATGCAGGCGTACTATAAGTAGACAACTAGTACAATGTGATTAGTAACTTGATAGTGTTGTGGTTCTGATGAGAAGGTTTCATGCTAAATTAGAATTAAAAAGGGATGCATATATTCTATATAGAGAGAAAGGCGCCCCAACCAACAACAATTGTATTTGAACATTAGCTGATGAGAGAAAATGACATTTGTTTATATAAGACTTCCGTTTAGAATGCATCGACATCAATTGAAACAGTACTAGTTATTCTGAATGCGTTCTTAATTAACTGTATTGGTTCAGGAGGCAGAATTGTCGGTTCAAGAGCATGTTCTAGTTCCTGATCGCATAGGGATCTTAACTATGATCGAGGAAAAGAAGACTTGTTGGATACATAAACTGTGCATGAAAGAAACACAGGTCAGTCCTGAACAATGCTAAGATAATTGAATACTTCCAAACACATGCTATGGCCTCAAATCAGATACACAGACACACTGAAATGTCTTGTCTGTTTACTTCACTAATCAAATTGTTTCAGGGGTGAGCATGACTATCTTTGTTTGAAAACTTTCAACAAGCTTCACTGGAGCACTCATAATGTCATGAAGATTCAACTGCAATGAGTAGGGCTGCTACTTATGAAACTCAAGCAAATGACTGCTGATATGTTGCTAAGAATGCCAGATTGACTAATAAGATTGTACAAGAATTATTGCTACTGTATTTAGGATTTAAGTGTATTAATTTTTTACATTAATGTATAATTTGCAGACGTTGGTCAATATTTCACTTCAGAGATGTGATCTGAATGATTTTGTTGAGTTAACCAATCTGAAGAAACTATGGATAACTGAATCACAGTCTGGTCAGTTGGAAAAGTTGAAGAACATGTTGGTATCAAAAAGTGTAACATATGATCATCTTAGGTCGCTAACTCTGACGGCAGACCGATTTGGCGACGTACCAATAGACATAGTATTAAGGTGTGTTCTGATTTATACAAGCTGCAACTGGCGGGAAAAATCACAGGGCCGGCTACCGGAAGAGCTCCTGCGCTATCCAAATCTCACCAAGATAACACTGAAGTTAACAAAACTGAAGGATTACCAGATAGGAATACTGGAGAAGCTGCCCAACTTAAGGGTGCTTGAACTCTGGTATTAATCTTTAGAATCAGAAACATTGGTTTTCTCCCAAAGAGGCTTTCCTCATCTGGAATTTCTTTACCTTGATGCTTTGAATAAATTGAAGGAGTGGAGGGTGGAGAAAGAAGCCATGCCTCGTCTTCACAGATTGCGCATTCAAGAGTGCTCAAAATTGCGGGCAGTTCCAGATGGGCTTCAGGATGTAACTACACTCAAGGAATTAACAATTAACGAGATGCCCAGAAGCTTCTGCAGTAGAGTTGGGGAAGGGGGAGAAGATTTCTACAAAATCAAACATGTGCCTTCTCTTATTATCACACATATGTCACTGGAGCCAGAAATGGAGGAAAGTACGTCTCAAGTTGCGGGTCAAGCTGCAGGTGATGAGTCTGATCAGGAATCAACTGTGGGAGGTATGTGACTAATTGACTCTCACTCATAACTTAACCTTGTTTAGATATGATGATCAAATCCTAAAATCATGTCATAACCTTGTGTAACTTTGATTATTAAATTCCTGATGGTATTTCTTGATGATGAGCAGCTCCTCCAGCTGCTGATGAGAAAACAGAGAAAATGCAAGCTTCATCACTGAGCCCATACTTGTCTGTACTGATCTGAAGCTTATTATCTTTATTGGTCCGTATTTATATGCATATATAGAAATACATATTCCTTAAGTTTTGATCAACTAAATAATATACTAACCTTGTCCGGATGCCATTGCTTTGATCGGTTGACGTGGTCGATGAAATACTAGATCTTCTAGTCTCTCCAGTCTCCTTATGCTATATCTTAATGGGACAGAATATTTAGCGTATCGACTGTGAGCCTAGGAACCCTGTATTTATAAGATCAGATGTCTTAAAGTCTTAACCCATCGAGGATACAATAAGACACATCTTTATGACCTAGTAATCTTGACAGTATATCTCTAGGATTACATTAATCCTTTATTTGTCAGGTTTCCTATCAATATATTATTTCACATAGATAATATATTTACCGGATAATCATTATTATATTCTCAACTATTTGATCATTGACTAATTGGTTTCCTTAAGATTATATTACATGATATGTCCAATAGCTTACAAAGCTGAGCCAAACTGAGAAGCAATGACAGCATGTCTAGCCTCCATAGGGATAGAGGGGGAAATTGCAGCAAAGTCCCAAGAATCTGAGGCTCTGTTGATAATTGCAGCAACCGGAGTAAAAATCTCAGGATGCAAGTCATAAGGGCGAAGGTTCAAAGATGGCAGCCTAGGAATCCAATTATCCTTCCAAAGGTTCACATTAATCCCCGAACCAATCTGCCAGAGGAGCCCTTTTTGGAGAAGGGGGCATCCCTCTAGTAAGCTAGACCATGCCCACGAAGGAGAGGTCCCTCTTGTTGCCTGTAACATTTCACAGTTGGGGAAATACAGACTTTTCAAAACTCTGGCCCATAACGCCCCTGGCTCTGCATGAAGACGCCAACATTGTTTAGCTAACAAGGCAATGTTGAAATCCATCAAGTTTCTGAACCCCATGCCTCCCACATCCTTCTCACAGCCCATGGCCTCCCATTTCTTCCAATGCACCCCTGATGAGTCAGAATTACCCCACCAAAATTTGGATAGCGAAGAAGAAATATGATTACATATTGAATTTGGGAACTTGAACACCATCATAGGGTAGGCCGGCACTGCAAAAACTACTGCCTTAATCATAATTTCTTTCCCAGCTTGAGTAAGAGAAGAAGAATTCCAACCCACAATTTTCTTGTTGATCTTCTCCTTGACATACTTGAGTGCAGCCACCTTAGAACGCCCCCAAACTGTTGGGAGACCTAGATACATCCCCGGATCATCCACAGCCTTCATATTCAGGACTAAGCTCAAAAGATGCACTATCTCATGTCTTGTATTAGGATTGAAATAAAGAGAAGATTTATTCAAATTTATAGATTGACCTGAAGCCGTGCAGTAGAGGTGAAGCGCATCAGAGAGAGCTTCGCAGTTATACAGAAAGGCCTTTAAGAAGAACAAAGAATCATCCGTAAAGAACAGATGACTAACTAGGGGACAGTTCTCCGTTATTCTGATCACTCATCTTTAATACTTGTCCTTCAAAGATTCACCTTCTTCATCAAGACCTAATAAGTTTTGGGGAAATGCATAGTTATCTCTGGTATAAACATATAAGAAACTGCGACTCCAGTACTTGAACTCTCTTTTGCATTGCAAACTCAATCCACTTATCAATGGAATTTTTAAACCTGCTATGTAGAAAGAAGTAAACCCTGAATCGTTCAATGTACTTGCCTTCATGCTGTTCCAACACACGATCCACCCAACTGACATATTTACAGTTTTTCTAAACTTATACTAACTTTACGAACTCTCGCTTTAGAGGAGCCGGATCCATTTTTTTTTTTTATTATTTCCATTTCAAGTTGAGAACTTCTTGTTGCTATATTGGTTTGATATTGGAATTCTTTGCATGCTTATGTTTTGTTTATTTGCATGGAATATGTCGCATTTAGAGCCTAAGATATATGAAAATGATCTACTGAGGTGGTTATTGGGTGTCATTAACTATTACTAGGTTCAATAATCAAGTTATTAGGAGTCAGTCACTCGATTATTAGGGTTAATAATTCAATTATTTTCTGGTAAATCTTATTTCTATTACATTAAGCTGAAATAAGTTGATTATTAAGTGTCAATAACTGATTATTGGGGGTCAGTAACCGAGTTACCGGTGACCGAGATCCGGCGACCAAAGAAAATATGAGTTACTAGGGGTCAATAACCGGCGACCGAAGAAATTCCGATAACCAATGACCGATGACCAGAGTCCGACGACCGGTGATCGGAGTTTGGTGAGGTTTCGACAAAGTCTTCTCACTTTTTCATTTTATCTCTCTTTATATATGTTGAAGTGATGAGGGTAAAATTGTCTTAAAAATATACAAAAATAATTATTTTATTATAACTTTAACATAGATTTGTGTATTTGGACACAAATAAGAACACCTTATACTGGAATGAACTCATTCTATTAAATTCACTGGAGTAAACAATAAAGAGTTTAAATTAGCACTAAATGAACATTTTCTCTAACCGGACATTTTCTCTAAACTCATTCTATTATCTTCACTTCTGCAGTGCTTGGAATCCATCAAATAAGATGGACATGCTTATGTGTTGTTGAGTGCAAACAAGGCTCAGTGTGTTCATACTCCTATTTGCTTACGTTTTATGCAAATCAAAACCTAAGATTTGTGACAAAAAAGTGAGAAAAACAAACGAATATTACTGCAAGCGGATTACAATCGAAAGTAAATTACACCAACAAACTCGACTCAATATACTTGGAGAGAAAATGAGAGAAAATCAGGAACCAACTCGACTCAATATACAAGTGGGGTTTCCCTCTTTACAGGGAAAAACGGCATAATTCTGTCCCTCAACATTTCGAGAAAATTGCAAAAGCTACCGGTTGTCTACACTCGGTAGAGTTTAAGTATACAGGGAAAAACTGAAAGAACTATACAGTGTGTGCTATACAGAAATGTATGAGTCCTTTGAGTATATCTTGGAAACACTATGATAGCTGATCTTGTTTTCCATTTGATTCATATATAGTTGAAGCAGGAGGTCTCGATGTAGAAGGTTGTGGTGGAGGAGCTGTAATGGCATGAGTGAGTCTTGATGATGAACTTTCGATTAGCCCAGCAACTCCAGCAGCAGCAGATTGAGCACTTGAAGGAAGGAAAAGATCATGTTTCTGATCTTTATAAGCACTCCAAACCTGAAGAATGAGCATTTTCCAGTGAAGGATCTTGATTCAGTTTCAAACACCAGAAAAACACATAGTGTACCCCGTATACAAGAAACGGGTAGCCAATGATTCATAACCCAAAATCTTTGGAATTTTTAACATTTCAAGGAACCAATACTATAGCTAACATTTTAACATTTCAGATTAGTTCGTCAATTGAAGTTGTTACCAAATTGATAATTATCAGATTGGCAGGTTTAATAATCAATCCAATTTTAGTAACACAACCACACATAACCCATCCAATTCAGGTCAATAGGCAAGGTGATGAAAGATATATACATATAGACTTACATCTGAGGAATTCAACAAGTCCCGTACTTTAGTACAGTGGGCTCCCTCCGTCGCGAATGCATGCAAAACCTGGATCAAAAGATAAACCCACAATTCAAATATGCTCAGTGAACAAGAAAGTCAGACAACTCAAGTAAGAATTTAAACATGCTAATTCAACCCTGAAAACAAAAGAGTTCTTATCTGTGATTTCATTATGAACACAACCAGTCAAACATTTATAACATACGTCTTCTCTTGCTTGGTATCATATTCAAGACACTCTACTTGTCTAGGACAAGGTGTCCTCCAATTTTGAGCAAATTATCAATGAAAGGAACTCAAATGCCAATTCTTTGAAATACCCAAGTGATGAAGTAAATTGAAATATAGTATCTCTTAACGACGAAGGCAATGACAAACAAGACAATTAACAGCATCTTTTATGCAAATGTTCTAACCTCAATTGCTAGCACTCTGCCAATAGATGCTTCAGACTCATTCCACTTCATCTGAGAGCAAAGTCCATTCCTTCCCCCAGCTCTCCAATCAAGAAGGCCAAGAAGTACTTCAACAAGGCCAACCCTACATTATTACAGCTCATTAATACAAGAATTGACAGGCATGCAATTGCCTCAAAACCAGTTATTCAACTCTTCCAAATTTGAGCCAAGCCTACAGAACGCATCATTGTCATTTGGGTGTTATGCTTGTGCATGGTTAGCCTAAGTTGGCATTGGAAAGTCATCAGGTTTGTAAGATGCAGAAAATGCAACTCATTAATACAAGAAATGACAGGCGTATGTGTGCCTTACACCCCAATTAAATCAACTCTTCTATACTTGAGCTTAGCCTACAAAATGTATGCTTGTGCATAGTTAGCTTAAGTTGGCATTAGAAAGTCATCAGGTTTGTAGGGTGCAGAACATGCAACCATATCATGGGAAGATAAAATATACAATGCATCTATAATATGATCAATAAGTACTATTTCCACTTAGGTTAGCATTAAAAATCATCAGGTTTGTAGGGTGCAGAACATGCAACCATATCATGGAAAGATAAAGTATCCAATGCATCTAAAATATGATCATTAAGAACTATTTCCACTTACTTAAGTCCTTGTGCAACGAGTGCATCCCTAGCTCGGTTTCCAGCAACAACAACACGCTTTAGTGTCTCCAGAGCTAGTATGCTTCCACCTTGCCATCCTATAGCTTTCATTAGAAGAGGAACGACCTGCGTAACATAAAATTGAAAAGTGTCTCAAAAGCACCACAAAGGACACCAATGGTGCACTAACTCTGGTAAGAACTTTGAATCCATTAATAAAAAGCCAAAGATAACTATCCAATTGATAAAAGTCTGAATTGTAAATCGTTTATGCAAAACTTCATATATCAGCGCATGCAATTATTAGATACCCAAGTGAATATGTACATGGGAACAAAATAAGTTACGCACCTGAGGTGTTCCTACACTAGTTGCTGCCATAGCTTCAGCACATATGGTGCTAGCTGCTAGTTGATGTAGAACACGCAGACAACTGAGGCGCACACGTTCTTGGGGAGTTTGGGTAGGCTGTGTGGATCCATCATCAGACTCTTCTGCTCTATCTACAAAGTTTCCATTGTTCACCTTCCCCGATGCCATTGTTTCTCGTCTTCCTTCATAAGCCACAGCAGCCACAAGTTTGGGCACATAACCAAGATATCCAACATGATCTGCAAGGGCAGGATGTACTCGCAGTAATGAAACCAAAGCAGCAGACAGAAGCAAAGGAAGTTCAGGGTCGACTGCTTGTGATTCATAATGTGAGGCAGCAATGGATGTCAAATACTGGTCTAGCAGTCCCTCCAAGAACCTCTTCGGATTTCTGAGAGGGAACTTAGGATCTTTTAAGAATAACCTAATGTAGATTCCACCAACCTGCATGCGATTGGAAGTGTGAGTTTTCCAAACAATAAGACATGATTAATTGTACATATGCATAATCATGTGCTACCTGTGGCTCATCTCTCATTTCTTGCTGCCCAGATGCCTGCTCAGGTACGTCCCAGTCAACAACACGGCCTTTCATCTGTTCTTGGTATAGATCTGCTGCCATCGTTGCGATTTGTGCGGACAGAGAAGTGGCCATCGCTGGTGTCCATACAAGTTCTGGAGTCTCAGTAGTCTGTTCAAGGGCAACTACAACAGCTTCACCAGGTCCATCCCTAATAACTGATACCAAGCCATCAGGAAGAAACCTTGCTAGCGTTATAGCAACTCTCGGTCCATGCATTGGCTGCCCAACAAGCTTTCCCAACAAAGAGGCTGCAGCTGCTCTTTGCTGCAAGGAAATTTCTTCTGCAAATAATGATTTATATCATCAAAATTTTAATATTCCCAATTCAAACTTAAAGCAACAAGAAAGGTAAGTAAGGGACCAGATAAGTAAATACCTTGCAAAGGCAAAAGAAGCTCAAGAATGTAGACCACTCCCCCATGCTTGGCAGCTGCCCAAGCAAGCTCTGGTGTGCTTGCCAGAGCATATAGAACATGAAGAACCCCCTCACGACAACTTGGGGCTGAGTGAAGCATTTGCAATAGAAGGAGAAGACTAGATCCATCTGCAACCATAGCTTCCAAGCAGGGAGCATACGTAGTCAAGAGTGATAACACACTCAGGCAAAGTTGAGGTATGTTGCTTTCTGATGCAACAGGCACAGAGAAGCATTCAAAAAGAGGCAATAGCTTGTCTTTAGTAGAAAAAATTGATGCCAAATTCGGACTGCTTGTCAGTATGTTCTACACACACAAAAAAATATCACCAAAAAATAAGGTCAGATACATGGGTTGAATAGTCTGTTTGTGAATCCGCATAGACAAGTGAGTAAGATACCTTCAGTGAATTCAATGCAAACTTGAGGTTCTTGACCACTTTAAACTCTTCTGTCTCTGCCACTTTGCCGTTGGATACGGCCAAATCTTCAACTGGGGGACTATGTCCAATGGCAAAATCTTCAACTGGGGGACTATGTTCATCCACTGATACAATAGTTATATCACTGGGATGCTCAGATGTTTCAAGGGATGAGCCATCCTGCTTTTGCTCATTCTGAACTTCCGAGTCTAGAGCACATTGATTGTGTACTAGATATGATATAAAATCAATTAAGGCAATACAGAAAGCCTCTGGTTCACTGATTTCAAAATCCGGCTGATCATTGTACACCCTCAAGTAAACATTGCCAACGTAGAGTTCTTTTGATAATGCCTTGTACACAAAGGTATGTGAATCTTTCAGGTCATATGAACCGTCTGGACCCTGACTTGCACGTTGCTCATCCACAAACTTCAGTAGTTCTGCTCGGGTAGAAGAGTTCCAGATAATCTACAGACAGAAAGATTTTAAAATCAACCTTAAGGATATAACACCAAAACAAAACCAGATGAGCTACATAGCACCATAGCATACCGTGACCATATACTATTTATTTAATAAAAAGGCGGAACATCAACAAAAAAAAGGTAGTACCTCCGGTGACTCCAAGTTATTGTTTAATTTTGACAGTAGGTCCTTAGGAGCTTGATCTTTTAACATACTTGCAAGTTTTGGAGTCAACAAAGCTCTAAGGGCATCAGCTGCAGTCTGATTATATGGTGTTGAACTCTCATTACTACACAAACCACTAAGCCTTGACAGCGCCTGCGATGCACGTACAGCATGCATATTTTTTGCAATCTGTACACTAGCACCAACACCATGTGATTCTGTTGTATCAGATTCATCTGCAGTAGAGTCATACTGAAGCAGCACGGGCAAAAGGTACCTAGGACAATCCATTTACAGAAGTTAACTAATCATTGATAAATTAACAGACTATCGCAATCAAGTTTAAGAATCACTAACAAACAAGCACCATTTACATTGGCACCAAGAAATATCAAGCATATGAAACAAGTGTGAGGCTAAACTTTGTTCTAATGAACATGGACAAATGATCCTCACCGAAAGCCTGATGTTGGGAGTGGGGTTCTTGTAAAGAAATATTACAACTAGTTTCAATCCACCACTAGCATAAACCTATATTCCACTTGTTGAGGCAACAGTTAACTGGTTGAAAATTATATTTCGAACAATCCTCTAGCCATGAGATAGTCATCTCTATGGCCGCTTTAACCAGGCATATCATTGCCTTAATCGTTGGATCTTCATCCAGGATATGGATAAAGTCTTCTTTCCAGTTATATATTTATGTGTCTTTTTTTTTTTCTGAAATCTTTAGATATATAATGGAACTAAATGTAGAAAAAATTTATTAGTATAGAGGCCAGACTACAAATAGATTAATCTAAACAATTAACAATCTTGCAAAAATAAAAAATGAAACGTTAATTAAGTTGATGAACTGGCTTACCATAAGACACCAGCTTTAAGCAAGGCATCTTGTAGTTCAGTAGAGACAGAAACATGGGCAATAGTTTGGAGAGCAGCATCAACAGCAGCAGGTACAAGCTCAAGCTCAGTGCAGTGCACAATATCATCAACTAATCCAGAGTATTCAAGTATCTCAGCCCAGGCACTCTCAAATTGACTCAAAACACAGAAGGTGCGCATAACATTAGTAACAATTATGGCAGACGGTTCATTTGCAGAAGTAGTTGGCTGAACTACACACATGCAACGGGAAAGGAGATTTGCAAGAAGTTGTATGCCACCATCCCTCACAAGCTCTTCACCATTCAATGAAGAAGATGCACACCTAAACATTTTAAGAAAAGAATTTATATCACCACTATTTATCAAATAATTCAATTCCAATAAGGGAAATCTGGAACCAGGGGTACTTACGTCAGCCAAATAAGCTCTGATGCTGCAACAAGGAGAGGTGCTCTCTCTAAGGAAAGAAAATTGTTATCATCCTTGTCCACAGTAACTGCATTGAGCAACATTGGATAACCAGCATATTTAAATGGTTCCAATATATCTCCATATCTTCTGTACAAGATGCATTGTCCTTTCAATAAAAGCAACAACCGCCAAGCTTGAGGGCCTTGCAAGCCTTGCATAGTGGCCTACAAACATTGTCAGCATTTTTAGCAAACTCAAAACAGATAGATGATAACATTTTAGACTTATGATTATAACTATAGTTTTAAGCACACTAATATAGACGAATACCAAAAATACAGTTCTGTAGGCAGATGTTTACCTGCAAGCGCTCGTAAGCTTTCTGCACAGCAAGAAACTTATCCCTTCCTTCAGGATTTTTGTCTGGATGGTATCTCATGGCAAGTTTCCTATATTGTCGCTTAAGCTTTTCTTCATCGATATTCTCAATCTGCTTGGTTATGCTGGAAGTATCCTCACCCATCTCAATAGAATTCTTGATATTGGCATCGTCACTTGACACATCTTCCAAGGAAATCTCTAATATTTTGCAAGCTTCTTCCTCAGATAGGTCCATCGGTCTTCTTGTAAGCTCCTCACGCCACATTACCAGTAAGGATTGTAGAAACTCAACATGTTCAACAATTGGCCAATTTGGAAATCTAATCTCATCACATAAGTTCCGGAGGTAATAACGGTGACACCACATTTCATCTCTTAGCTCTGGGTATGTCACTGGCGGCATAGGAGCATACTCATACAGACAATGGCAGTGCTGTGACAATTTCTGGGGAAAGTCACCAAGATGCTGCAAAACCTGGTGGAAAGAAAAAAGTTTGAGTTCATTAATATCCTCTTCAGGTATATTAAGCAAACAAAACACATGAGAGTTGTGGCCTGGAATGTTTCAATTACCTGACGTATCAGATTTTCTGCTCGCATTTTGTGAGTCCATATAATCTCTGGGGTATCGGAATCAGATACCATTGCAGCTGCAAATGCACCTGGACCACTACGCTCTAATACATACAGCAAAGATTCAGGGAGAAGCCCACCCAATACACTGCGTTTTGCCAGAGGTAAGGAAGAGGAAACTGCAGCATCTTCACCACCATGAAATGCTTGGTGAACATGAGTCACTGAAAAAAGTTGGGCAATTGAAAGGAGATTTGATCCTGGATATGCCAGGGAAAAATAAAATGCGCCTGTACTGTATAGACGAATCATGGCCTTGGGATTTCTGGTAACAACAGCCTTCAGTAATGCAGCAGCACTCTCTACAATACTTGGTTCACCAGATAGCATGGCCTATATTAAGTTGGACGATAAAGAGTGATATCAAATAATCTATCTAGCATTCTTCTTCAAAACACCAACATAAGCAAATCGAAACAAACAAGCTAGAATCACCTGAGCAATATGCGGAAGACAACGCGGACTTGACAATATCCTTTTTACTCTAGGAGTTGGGGTAACTATTTCTCCAGCATCGTCTAAATCAGAATGTGCAGATACCATGCTGTGCAATATGGACAATGCCGCCTCCCCGACCTGGATACGAGAGCGAAGTCAAGAAAAAGAATGAAAAGAGAAAAGACGAGAATAAAAGAGTTCTTCCAAAGAAAAAAGGAATAAATTCACCCGAGATTAGAAAGCATATGCCGATAACACTTTATGTTCTTTCAATCAAACTGATCTAAAATTCAAATATAAATGGTCATATAGAATCATAAAAAAAATTTCAACTGAACTATGAGCCAAGAAACTGGGCATTTACATATTCATATAATAGCCATATTTCTAAAATTTTCACAATGTCTAATTATTCAACACCATCGGCAGAGAAAAATGACAGGAAATGAAAAATGAAATTCATAGTAGATGAGATTTAAGTTCCATGTATGTTATAACTGACCTGAGCTGGCGTTAGAACAGGAACTCGAACAGCTAGCGCCCAACGAAGTTCACGAATATCACGTAGTCTCTTCCAGTCTAGCATCCCAGAAGCCCAGCACTTTGTTGTCCAATCAATTGCTTTCTTGGACCAAAATCTTCTTATGGCGTCCTTTTCAACAGGACCAACCTGTGCTCCTTCCTTGTCAAAAAACATCCATTCCTTGAGTGGTTCCATGAAGGCAGTAGCAGCAATCAAATTGGATTGCAAAGGAATAGCTGTCCTTTCAGAAGCTTCATGAACAGCTGTCAGCATGTCAACACCTAGCACACATCCTCCAACCAAGACACAAGCTTCCACGTTTGATAACACCTTCATTAACGCCTTCACAAATGGTAAAATGTACATAAGTTACGAATGAAAGGCCATTGTCAGCTTAAGATAAAACTGACTATCTGCTTCATTTAATGAAACACTCAACTATTACATTACAATAAGGCTCTATCAGTCAGCTTAAAGGTGAACATATAAAACAATAATATATGGTGGCAGAATTTCTTGTGTTGATGTACTAAAAGGAACTTCATATCTTTTTCAAAAGTGAGAAAAATAAAATGTGAATGTAGAGGCTTTCCAGTAAATTCTAAAGCAGTCGGTCACATGGGTGCACTAAAAATAATAAAATGCTGAGCATATAAAAATAAAATACATGTTTAGGCCAAAAATAAGGTAGAACCCATGTATTGTTTCATGTTATTCTTGGGTACACAATGCAAAGATGCAAATGATGATTAGAAGGACCGCAAAAGTCTAACAAATAGATGCACTCCATATGACCAGCTCCTATAAAAGAAGAAAAAAAAGTACCATCAACAGGACTTATGTCAAGATAATAAAACATTGTGCACCTTCAAGAGTAATAGAAGGCGGTGCCTCAAAGCCCTATCATCTGTCCTGTCCAACAGAACTGTAATGTGAGCAGTACCCTCAAAGGGACCTACTGTTTTGTAATGCTGTTCATATACAATTGTCATTGCTCTTGCACAAAGCTCCCTGACTGAAAATCCACCTCCACCACCAAAACCATCTAGTCTTCCCATGTCGCACCAATCATCAGATGCACCCATTTCATCTGGAACAGCACCATCCACTGTAAGCCCAATGTCTGCATCGCATAGGAAACGATGATAGAGTGCCCGAAAGAAGGCAACAGGATCGCGCAGTGGAAATTCTTGTGCCCTGCCACTACTGCCACTCTCAAGCAGCAAGCGCAGATAATACTGACCCACACAAACTTCTTTAGACAAACTAGGATATCTGACAGAGAACTCAGAGTAGTTCCAAGATATCTGTGGCACACTATCTTGGCCAGTCATATCAACTGTCGAACCTCTAGGTACAATATCTTCTGTGCGCTCCTTCTCAACATCTAACTTATGAACCTCAGCCTGCAAGGCCTCCCTTAACTCTTGCCTGGTACGCTCATTCCAGATCAAATCTGCACGATTATGATCAAGGCTAAATGCTCGCCAGAATTCAGGCCAATTACAAAGAAGCCTGCCAGATCCCACAGGAGTGTTTTCCACTACAACCTGAGCAGGGGCAGGGAGGCCCAAATTCTGTGAACCAGCAACATTGGAGTCAGAATCTGTTGAGATTGCAGCACTTGCTGCAAATGAAGCATGACCACCTGTTGACTGAGCATCAGCTGAAGCCACAGAAGATGTATAATTGCTTTGTGGAGCCCCAGTAGAAGATACTTCACCAGTCAAGTTTTCACCAGTCTGAGCACCAGAAGATTGAATGGTCGAAGCCTGTCCAGAATTTGGATCCATTGCAGATCTTTGATAGTTGTCAGACATTTTCGAGACATCACTACTTGTCTGTGTCATGGGGTCATTCACATCATAATTGTTTGCAGAAGGCAAGGAATGTTCCTGGGACGTTGCTCCTCTTCCGGTTCGACCTCTCCTCTGTTGAAGTAAGCGTCTCTGTCTTCTACTGGTCAAGGAAACATCTTGATTAGAATCTTCTGATAGGACTCCATCAGATTTTGTGTGCAAATAAGCAACAAGTCCAGGAGGCAGAACTCTAGACAATAAATCTAGAGCGGGTTGATAAGAATCTGCCCAAAGAGCAACAAGCTGTCGACTAACCTCACGTCGCTCACCAGCTGGAAGGAAGAATGCATGCAATAAATGCCTCAACAAAGCACCATCACGCAATGCAGCATCACGCATGGACTCTGCTGCAATTGCATCTTCTTCAGCAATTGTACGCATAATCACAGCCACTGTTTCCCGAACACTCTCAGCAGGATGTCCAAACAACGCAAACAGACGACGCTTCAAACCAGCTACTTGGCGTAATAGTTCAACAAACACTGGGTACTGTGTTGTCTCACCATGTGGATCACATATCATTGCCTCAAGAACCTCAACAACGGCCATTGATAATAGTGGTGATACAGACATAGGTTTCAGTCTATTGGCAAGTATAATGACATAACCTTGTTGAGCAAACAACACTGACTTTGTGTGCATGATTGTGGCATGCTGCTCACCTTTAGAATCTGTCAATATATTTGTATCCCCAGGGCCACCACCAATAAGAACTGCAATAAGGCCTGCAGCTTCAGCGGCTACACCCTCTGAACCATTTCGGAGTAAGCCCATTATTCTTCCAACAGCAGCAGGAAAAGACATGACATGTGAAGCAGCAGTTCTTGAAGCTAATAGTCTACGTAAACAAGCAATAAAGCCCATGACTGTTGCAGCTGCTTTAGGGGAAGGGGGTGGCAAAGGAGGGGACTCTGGAGGAAGATTTGGCGTAGCTGGAAGCATTGTTATTAAAGCCATCAACGTCACCTCAGGTACTTCTATGTTAGGAGGGACACCATTATACGGTATACATGCATTGAACTCTCTTATTCTTCGCCAGAGCTTAGCTCTTGATCCCGGAATGGAACCACCTTCAGCAACTGCATCTTTCGCAGCTGCTGCTAAGTGCTTCAAATGCATGGATGCACTCTCCATATCTGCAATAGGCCGTTGAATTCCAAATTGTAAATTGACTCTCCCACAAGGTGGATCAATGCGATGGCCAGGCATCGTCAGTCTTGGTAACACAGTCACAGCACATTGACCCTGCACAAGTTATAGCCAGATGTCAGCCAAACAGCATAGGGTGGAAAGTTATGGCAAAAAGTGCTGGGTAAACCCTTTCAATACCCACAAGAGAACACATCTACCTACTTCTGTTTGCAACAAATCACGAACTGCCGCAAGTAAGCTATCACGAGAGGTGCTTGCATATACCTACAAGATACATCACAAACATCAGAAGCATGATCCTGAAAGAAACCAAAAATCAAAGTTAAGTGTAACTCAGTGCTCACATGGATGGGGCATCCATCATTGAACTCAATTGCAAACATCTGGGGCTCCTCAGTAAATCGAACAAGGGCATTTACTGCAGATAAGGGTCGAACGATAACAGCCTGCAAACATCTAGTGACTATTCTCAACATTTGATAAAATTCCACAAAACATCACTCAGATTTATGCACAAGTAAAACCACAAGGGACTTAAAGAAAGATTAAACTTTACTCTTTTCCTTGGATAAAGTCATTACACATCTAAACATGCATACAGAACTAAATTATAAAATAAACAACATTCAAAAAAAATCTATCAGCTTTTGGTAAAGGGAAAAAGGCCATAATTCTGTAGGGTTGTGGGGTGCTAGCTGTAGTTTGGGTGGTTTAGATGGAAAGAAATAAGAGATTATTTGAAACATATGGGGGGTGGAGAGGGAAGAACTGTGGGAGAGAGTCAAGTTTTGAGCGTCCTAAAGGCTTCTGCTTCTAAGGAACTTAAGGATTATAGTTTTCTTCCATTATTCTTAACTAGATTTAGCATTAAAAGATGAGCTGCTAAGCCTTTAGTCCTAGCTGCCCTTTTAGTTATTTAAAGCGGACTACTTGTCCGCCTCCTTGAACTTTGCCATTTTGTTTTAACAAAAAGCTGTTTCTTATAAAAAAAATAAAAAAAATAAAAAACAAAAAACAAAAAACAAAAAAACAGCAACAATAATAACAATCACAAAACATGATCCAATTCCAAGATTCTTGATCAATGTGTAATCTATGGTCCATGCTTAAGACAAGCCAATGATATATGTTTTAGTAAGTTCATCAGCTTACTTCATAGTTCTCTGGCCGTCTTTCAACCAGTGAAACTTTTGTAAGAATCAGTTGACGAGAAACAGCATCACCATGCTCCCCAAGTCCACCTTTTGGGCCAACACTCAAATTCAATCCTGGAACATTTAGAGTCCCACGAGCAGCAGAGCGCAATCTTGTCACAGACCAACCACCACATGGAGTTTCAGCTGCTCCAACTGCTTCTTTTGCTGCATCATCCATATAAATTTATTAATGAATAGCAAAATAGACCACTTTACAAGAACTAAAAGAAGTGTTTAGATTGCTACCCCTTCGCTTTATATACTCTGCTATAGTGAGAGACTGAGAAGTTTCCACAGTTAGTGATAACCCAACCATAGATTTTGCTGTTTTGGTCTGCATAAATGAATGTATAATAACATAAGTGCTGATCGAATAGGCATAGTGCAAAGTGTACTGGCCTGATGGCACTTCCATACATAAAAATCACTCCTAAGAAAATGAGCATTTACATAAACGTGTCACAAAGTCATAGATTCAACATTCCAAAGTCAATCATACCAAATTAGCAATGATGGCAGAATTTGTCGTTCCAGAAGCAGCTTGAAAAGCTTTTGATTTTCTTCCATATGAAGGACAAAGAATAAAACCTCCTTCAATGCCTTTCTTCCCATAAGCGTCAGAAAGAGAAATAATGGCAGGGGAATCAAAATCTCTAAAATCCAAGCACCAGCGAAGGTCTCCGCATTTTAAATCAACAACTTCAACCCCAACATAAGTAATTTTTAGTTTCTGCACAGAAATCAATTGTTCAAGATACTCATTTTCATAGTTGCAAAAAGTGAAATAAACATAAACCAGTCAAATAAACAGTACTAGCACTGATTTTGCAGGTTTATAAATTCAAAAATGTAAAAGCTCCAATTGGCACCTTAGTTTTATTATATTTTTCACCAGGCTTTAAATTGTTCAAAGTAGGTACATGTTCCCATTAAGTAAAGCATTGCAAAGGTTACATATGCTTGATAATACATAATCAAAAAAGAAAACAAACCAGATTTCATGATCAATCAACAAATTGTACCCAATCAACACTAATCTGGAAGACAAAAGAAGCTACACAATATCTCCATGATATCGAGAGCAATACTTCTGTCAAATATTTAGCATGTAAACACTTCTAAGACGAAATGCAAGTGCCCACACTTACCTCAAAGATATTCTAATAAACTTTTCCGGCATCTCATAATTGTTTCCTAGTGCTGGTTTGTATTCCTATGTATGGTTTCCATGGGTACATATGCATATATGATCAATGTTTTATACTACACATGTATGTCCCTCTAGAATTCTGAAAACAGTGTTCAATTCCACCTGTTCTTTTGTCCTAGCAATAACTACCACTACTAGCAATCCCACTCCCTATCTATCATATCAACGTAATAGTAAAGAAACACACATCTCCATTTTCTCTATAGCTCCAATCCCTAACTTCACAATCTCAGGTGTTTAGCTCTATAGCTCCAATCCCAAACTTCGCAATCTTACGTGTTTTGTATCCATTGAGCAAAGACTAGCTGTATTTATTACTCGAAACTATCCAATTATTAGTTACTGTTTCTTCTACTACTACCAAGTTTACCAGTGCCAGCAGTAAAGTAACTAGCAAGAGGAGTCCAACTTACATAAGCAACCCACTCGGCATTCCGGCGCCGGAGATGAAGCACTGGAAATTCCGCAACTACCCCCAGCCGACTGCCCCTAATCCTGTGCAGCTCCGTCAGTATGCTCGCCCTATACCTAGAAGAGAATTTCACCGACTTAAACTTCCCTCTGCCGTCAGTCCTCACACTCAAATTGAACTCACTGGAGCTCTCGTCGCGGCCGATGATCGGCGCGGCGGTGTCGAAATCCGACGACACGTCATACGAGTTCGTGACGGCGAGCGTGGACGGGTCCAAGGTGACGATCGCGGCGTTCGAGAGGCAGAGAATCCGCTTGTAGCGGCCGCGCCACGAGTGTTTCACGACTAAGTAGCGCGCGAGGTACTCCGGCTCTTCCACAGGGGCAGAACGGGAAGAAGGAGAAGAGGAAGAAGGACCGGAGGCGTTAGGTTGTTGGTCCATGCGTGACTGCGGCGGCGGAGGAGCGCGGTGGTGGTGATGATCGGAGACGCGGTGGCGGGAGACGGACTCTACGTGGGGGAGGTAGTGGAGCGTGTGAGAGGGAGGCGCATTGTTGCGGCGGAGGAAGAAGAGCCAACGAGGAGGAAGCGGAGAGGCCGCGGCCGGAGCCTGAGAACGAGACTGATTCGCCCCCAGCTCTGACGGATATTTACGGGCTGTGCCACTGTAGTGATCGGAATCGGAGAGCCCTAGCTGAGAGGCGGTTGGATCATCTGGATTTGGATCGAAGAAGAAGAATTTGGGATTATAAATTGAGAGAGAGAGGAATTGAATTTGGGAGAGAAAGAAAGACAGCTGGGAGGAGAAAGCTGAGTCGTGCTTCGCTGTTTTGGGGGACGTTTTAGTTTTACCCTACCCACATCCGGTTCACCGGTAAAGCTATTAACATTTTACAGTCACCCAAGGAGACGGTAACTTCTCGTCGATGACGTGGCGGGTATTCAACCCTCGTAAAATTTTTGGAAATATCAGGTCCCCGGTGTTTTTATTTTTCCCGTTTTCGGATACCGATAATTTATTTTTGACGATTTTGACATCGGGGGTTAATTAACGGTTTGGTATAAACTGTCGATACGTGAAGACTAAAACATTAAGACTAGTTTAAAACAGCTCTGATTCTGTATCGGAATCATTTATTATAAATAAAATTGAGTTAGTTTACTCAATGTATCGATACATTAATGTACTGTGAAACTTTTGTTGTGTCACTTAAGTGTAATATATTCGACTTTAGAGCAACCAGAACAAATCACTACCCGACTGGTTTCGCATTCTAACGGGGATGTAGCTTATTAAGGAGTGTTTATGTCTTGTAGCCCCTTATCTACAATAGGAAATGTCAATGCGTTCATTTAGAGTTACCTATCCGAACCCTAGTACAAATAACATGAAATTTATTATTGAAGAATTCAAGGTTGACACTGCGATCATTTCTGTTTTCAGTACGTAGTGATCAACAAGTTTTCAACTTCTACATGATAGTTTCAACATGATTTGGATCACCAGAGTGTATAAGAGAGAACAGTTGTGTGAAGTTGTGAGTGGCAGATTCAGGCAAGCAAATGCAAACGAGCATTGTCCCACTAGAATGATCAGCCTCAGCTTCCGGCAGAAAGACACAGACTTGTGGTGTAGGAGTGAGATCTATTGGACCAGCATATATAGGCCTCCCCCATCCAAAATCAGCAGAATCATACATTGCAAATCTAGTCCACTGAGTTATGGTCAGTTTCCCTCCAAATTCCAGCTTTCTTGGTCTGTCTACTTCAACATAGTCCACTGTTGATCTCAAGTACTCTTCGGAGATACCAAGCCGGGCTTCGCGAACCAAGTGAGTGATTTCGGAGAGCCTCCCATGAACTAGCTTTGTCACAGTGCTTGTGACACAAGCTAGACACACTGCATTGCCATAAAACCCTTCTTTTAGAGGCGGATTTTTGAGCTTACTACGGGCATTGGCAGAGAAGGTTAGCCTAAGCTCATAGTTCAATGGTTTTACATCAAGTGCTTTCACCCATGATCTCCACACATGAGCTGCCATGGCATCAAAAGCGCTGCATGCAACATTAGACATGTTATCTTTGGGTTGAGCCAGAGTTTTCAGCAAGATTTGAAACTCGCGGCTCACCCGGTAGCACTTTTGAACAGGTTTGGTTTGCCATAGACTCATTGTGAGGCTTGAGCCATCTTCGATTCTCATGAACTCAATGTGTGGGAATTGCACAAGTGGTGGGTTGCGAGGTTTGAAAAACTCTCTGTCCCAACAAGGCTCGGGGCTATTGATCAATGTGCCTGCTCTTGCTGTTGCAGCCCATGAGCTGAGGAATTGCATAGCACCAAGACCATCACAGATGCAATGGCAGATTCTCAAGCCAATGCTAAACCCACCACAGCTGAAATTAGTGACTTGAGCTATCACCAATGGCATGTCAAGGACTTTGTATGGTTCTTCATTTGGGAACCTAAAGATCAGTGGTGTCCATGCTGGGTTTGGGACTTTGAGGTCTCCTAGATCAGCCAGGGCCAGTTCGGAGTGTGCCTCCACCAACAGTGCTCCCTGTTCTTCACCGAAAAACACTTCTAGTTTCCCATTTCTGGCCTCCCTTAGCCTACCCGATAAAGGGTAGTAAGGAACCAACGCACTTGCAAGAGCATCATGTAGTGTTTTCATAACAGGTCTTTGGCAATGTGACGAGTAGAAATACACAGTTGGAGTGAAAACACGAGCTCCAACCATGTCATCAAGGTTCGAAAGGTAAAGAGTTTGGCCAAGAGCTGCCGGAATAGGTCCCGAGGGCTTCACCGGGGTCATTTGATCGATAGTGATGGGGATGTGCAGGTGGGGAAAATGGAGCTCTTGAACCCACGGAGGAGCCATGAGAGGTATTGCTGGAGGTACAAGCCATGAAGGCAGAGTAGTTGCATTTGTAGAAGGGAACTTTTGTCTTCGACATGCAAAGATTGGGCTAAATAGATGAGGATTTTAAAGTTGCAGGTATGGTACAGTTGGTAGTGATACCATACATGATCCAAAAAGAATATTTACTCTGGATTGAATTAGTCGGCATGAGAATCTCTTCTCTTCTTGGACAATTTCAGCATGCAAAAGAAAAACGAACGGAGAATGCATGAAATGATATTCGTCAAAAGTCTATCAACCAAAACCCAAGTTGCTTCTGCGATGTATTGTAATCCTGCTTATAACTTTCAGTTCTACATGAATAGAATTGTCTGTTTGGTGATGTACCCATGAAATGGCTCAAAGGGTTTAAACCCCGACTTTATCATACACATTTCATAGTGAATTGGAAGTTTAAACAGTTACATAATTACATATTCATGGCACCCAAAGCCTCTGTCACATACTTACGAGCTAACGCATGGATATATACTATTACATGACTCTGTGACATACCTGCATAAAATTTAGAAATCCACCAAAATTTTTGCCGACGAGAATCTTAAATAAACTTGCTGGCTTGAATTTTTCTTGACCATTCCAGTTAAGCGCTCTATTCCGAACTGCCTACCATTTCTGGTTCATTTAAGATCCAATGTGCTTCCACTTCCAGCAGCGAGACACTTTTCTAACATTGAAAGGCACCTCTATTCTTGTGGAAGGAGCGCTATCTCAATTTCTTGGAGCGATTTTCCTTTAGTTTCCACCACATTTCGTTTCACAAAAACCACGGCCATCATGCAAACAGTACCAAACATAGAATAGAGAAGCTGTGGGCCAAGTTTTTCAAGTAGTTGCAAGAAGAGCAAACCCACGAAGAAATTTATCACCTGAAAACACCAATATCATGATATCTTTAAATCATATACCAAATCAAAAAACTGATTGTCTGCTGAAGCAGCATATTGACATGGTGCTATGATGGTCCAGTCACCGCAACAATAAGCCTTTCAAAGTAACAGCCATGTAAAAAGAAGATGAACAGTATTCAGAAAGGAGAAAGATAGTTACCCAATGCACTGACATACAGACAGCCATTGCTTTTGCCCTGATGCGGCCAGGAAATATTTCTGGTAAAAGGAGACCTGGAACAGGACCTGCTCCTAGGGCAAATGTTAAAACAAACCTGCACATATAGTTATACATAACTTTAGCTTGCTTCTGCAGAAAGTTGAGTTTTAAATTCCCAAGTTATCTCGTAAATTAGTCATGTACATGTCATCTAGCATATAGCATAAGATTAAAATTCAAGATATTAATACTCACATCAGCATTCCACCAACAGATAGGTACAGTGACCCAGGGCCTGATGAATAAGAACTCGCTGCAACGACTTGAACAGCCATTGCCATTGCCTGGGAGGATAAAATGTATTACAAAAAGACCAGCAAGAACATAAGCCATATATATTTTTGTTCGAAAGCAGTTAAAATAGCAGTTAAGTCGTAGATGATATTGAGGTAAATTAAAAAGCTAATATTACAGTAAAACATAATACAAGAATATTTAGTTTCCCAAGCCCTCTGTCAGATGATTACATGACTCTTTATATTGCAGCATTGAAGCCCATTTTTTTTCAGCTTCTTTCCCATCAGTGTGATTTTAAAGAAATTTTTCAGTCTAATCTATATGGCAGTTCAGCTTCAACCAATTATGGTATGATATTTTACCATGCCAAAGAAGCTCCATAACAGTAGCACCTTCCTTCCTACTTTATCCATCAAAGCCATTGCGACAACAGACCCTGCAAATTTTAAGAGTCCATCCAGTCAAGAGACAAGCATGCTATACAATAGATAGGAGAGTATGCTACTGAAAATTAGAGTTACCTGATAAATTTGCAATTCCTATGAAGGCATTTGCAAGGCCTGATGGTACTCCGGCACTTTTGAATACAGTTGAGGAGAAATAAAAGATGGCATTTATACCAGATAGCTGTTGTAAAGCAAACAGGGTTGACCCAATAAAAACAACTGCAAAAGGAACATGTAAATAACAGAGAACTTCCGGAAAGCCGAAAGATCACAAGAAAGAGGGAAGGAATACACCATCGTTGGATGGCCCAACTATAAGCGAAACTATAGGAAATGCCAGAAAGTATTATATCTACCTCTGAAATGGCGGCCATAGAACAACTCTGAAAGGCTTACAGCATCTGTCTCATCTCCGCTGTCCAACTTGGCTAATTGTACCATTGCTGTTTTGACATGTGATCCACCGAGGAGTTTCTCAAATGCAGCTTCTGCCTCGTAAGTTCTTCCTTGCTATATACATGATAGACACAGTTCAGATTTGTATTCAGTAAAGTTCAAAACTGTAACAGTTCAAAATTTAGACGCTTGTCAAATTCCTAAACCGTAATGATGGGTAACAACCCTCAGAAAGTTTGTTTCAAACAATTGACACAGAACATCAGGCTATACTCTACATCTGTTTCACACAAAGCAACAGAACATAATGCATATGACCCAAAGAGATGGGTCTTTTTCCTTCTTCTTTTTTTCAAGTCAACACCATTAATTTGTTCTAACTAGTGCTCAAGAAGTTTAAGAAAAGGACAATATAGAATCAAACAAAAATATCCAGAAATGGTTTGTCGTATGATTATTGGTATGATATGAATATGAGTTTCCAAAGAACTTAGATTATCCGAGCAACAAGAGGTAATGGTGTATAGAGGAGACCTTATGTAGCCAATGTGGACTCTCCGCACAGAATACCATGGCTAGAGCAAGTATTGCTGCTGGAATTGTAGATAACCAAAAGCAAACACGCCACCTGACACATAAATTAAGATAGTTAATTTGAAATGGCAATTTGAAGTAGAGATGTAGTGAAGCTTATCATGTTTTTACCAGCCCGTAATTTCTTTCACAGGGATTCCAACAAGAAGAGCCCCCATAAGTCCAAGGCATGTTGCAATCTGGATGAAACTACCGTATGTACCCCTCACAAAAGAAGGAGAAACCTGCTCAGACAATGAGGAAACATTAGATAGGACAAGACACACATGGTGCAATAGAAACTAAGAAAAGCTTATGCTGATTACCTCAGTTACGTAAAGAGAAGCAACAGGAGGGCCCAGACCCATACCAGTCCCAACAAATAACCTTCCTATAAGCATACCAGCAAGAGTTTTGGATGTTGCACTGAAAATACAGGTAGAAACTTTAGCCACAAATCTTTCAACTTGTATCATTTGAAAACATGCAGATTTGCGCATACAAGATTTGTGGAGAAGTTTAACTAATAGTAGAGTATAAATGCAAGCAAACATGATTACCAACAGACCATACTCCGGGAAAGTAAAGGCCAACTTAGCAACAGAATAGCAGGGGAATGTGGATTCACAAAATCATTAGTGTATATGAAAGAGATTCTAACTCAAAAATATATCACCACTCACAGGAGATACCAGGAATCTAACTTCTAGACCAAAAGATACATTATATGAAGATAGACCAATCTAGCAAAATAAAGCTCCTTAATTAGAATGATAAGGATTGTGAGATAACTGATATTCAGAGTATCCATATCACCTGATAACAGCACCAATAATCATGGGCAATGCACAGAGTTGAAAAGCCCTACGACGTCCAACTCCATCAGCTATCCATCCACTAAATAATGATCCGAGAAAGGCACCTCCCAAGCATGTACTCACCACCAGACCTTCATTTCAGAACAAATTATAAAACCCATGAGAATAAATAGCATGATGTACAATCCGAATTCAGATAGGAACACATTACAAACAGAGGAAGCAATATTCACTTCATGTCACCTTCAGCCAAGGCGTTACCCTTGAAACCAAGATCTGCAGAAATGCTTTCAAGTGGTTCATTGACTACTCTGTCCAAAGAAAGATCCAAAAGCACGGTGTTATTACTTCATTGCTTCAACATAAAAGTAATATGTGAGAGAGAGAGAGAGAGAGGAGGAGGAGGGTGGGAGAGGAAAGGAAGTATCAGCACTAACCCGAGATGGTACCCGAACAAGAATGAAGATATAGTTGCCACTAGTACATGGGGTAAGGAAAGCTTCCATGAGGGGTCTGAAACTTCTGGAACCATACTTTTCTGCAAAAGAGCTAAGATGCAAACCAGAACTAAGATATTATCACTGAATTATACACATTTTAAGTCCCTCAACCATATTCTTGATCTAGATAACTTAAGTATACTCCACTCATGATATCCCCTTTTCATTTTCTCGCTCATCTCCAATGATCAGTTGCAAATTTATCAAAAAGGCAGAAAATTACTTTAACAGATGGAAGGACTCTAACCATGGTACAACAGTATTGACCTCATATAAGTACAACAAAATTGGACCATCGCTACAAATAGTGAAATAACACATACAGATGATCCATAAATAGCATTACCTGAGTTGTCTTCCACGTCTAAAGTATCTTCAAACTCTTTCGATTCCATATCAGCTGCATTCATATAATCTCTCGATGACAACCGCTTGTACATCGAGTATGCTTCACGTTGGCGGACCCACATAACCAAGCTGCAACCAGCCATTTTCACAAATTAGAGGAAACTAGAATGAAACTTCCGTGATTGACTGCAGGTAAAAACAAAATGCACTTCTGTACAGCATTTCAAGTGTTTTTTTGCGATTAAATTATCAACCGGTATATAGATCATTTCTAATGCATTTATCAGTTCGGATGTTTTAATCACACTAACAAAGGTGACGCCTCTAACTGAAATTTTTCTTAACCATTCACAAATTGAAACTGCTAACTGAAGAACAGAGATCACTGATTCGAAGCTTGATCATCAATACATAATTTTCATAACAAAACAAGCACATACACGAATTCTAACCAAGAAAAAAAAAATTCAGATTCAAACTAAACCGCGCTGAGCTTACCGAATCAAAACTGATCAATCCAAACGGAAACGTAAACCTCGAAGCTGCGATTCAACCGAAATCAAAATATACAGAAACGCATACGAAGCTTAATACCTTATCTACGTTGCGATCATCCAATGGATCTGAAACAAGAGCGGTGAACAATCGGAAGCCTCGTGAGAAATTTGAAGTCGGTGAGTCTCGCACTCACAGTCTCCAAGTTCTTCACGTCTCTGAGCTCCACCGAACTTCGCGCGAAGGCAAAAATGAAGTTGGCCGCGTAGAATTGAAGGTCCGGTGCGGTGGTTCTGGTGATGAAAATGACCAGTGAAAGAGAGAGAGAGATGAAGTGTCTCTGTTAATTATGGACAAAAGCAACACAGTACTCAACTTTTCTCCTCCTTTTTTTTCTTTCTCCAGAGACAAATATATAGCTGCGACAAATAAAATTAATTAATAGTGGATCCAGTGCGGTCCATTATGTTTCTAAAGAGGAGCGACGTCACCGCAGGTTGGTGGATAGTCGGGGCTCTATTGTCATTTCATATATTCAATGGTTCAGATTGTGCCAGGTGTTGAAGTGCAGAGGATTGGAGTGAATCTGATTACAGAGGATACTAGTTTTACATCCAGGTGTTGAATTGTTGGTGGTTAGTCGCTGTGACGTAAAGAACACGTGGGCTGTTCTATCAAGACTAATTAATCTTCTCTTTGTATTTTAATCCCTGAAGTTTGCTTAATTTTCTTGAAAGGCGTGATGGTAGGGCTGGAGGTGGGTCCACAACCGTTAAAATTTTAACGCGTGTACTGAGCTCGAGCATGTTAGTTTTGTTTTTTAGTCCCTATAGTTTTGTATTTGCAGGAATTGCAGGCGTTATGGCTAAAGGTGGGCCCCGAACCCTTGGCGGTTTAACGTGTGAGTGATTAGTGACTCCGTGCATGGTAGCGACAAGCTGCACATGAAAATTTGTTCCTACACCTCCTCGAAATTTTTACTTCCATTCGACAACATCTTTTACTTCTTTTCAGCCATTTCAATAGTCACAGCCAAACTGAAGGAGCAAATCCCCACCGCACCATCAGCCTCGTCGTGCGCCCCTCCACAAGCGGCGGCTCTCGTTACACCGATAACCCTGGTTTGTCTCTGATTCTCTCTATCTCATTCATTTTTCTTCTTTTTCGTTGAAAATAATCATCATATATATTATCGAAAGTCATAATGGCAAAAGTATATTGACTATAATGATCAAAATAGTGTCATTACATTAGCTTACTTATTTATGAGCTTAGTAGATGATAAAACTAGTTACACACAAGATACCAAAAGACATAAGACCAAAGCAAATATGCTAAATTACGGTACTTTAAGCCTTATGTATTCATCTAGTTGCAGCTAGCTCGCACAGTATGTCACGCTATCAATACTTCTTAGACTTTGAAATATACTTATATCCAGATTAGTATGTACGTGTGCGTCCAGTCTCTCTATTATTTATATATTTTTTCAATGTTATTCATAATCTTAACCGTTCAAAAGTTGAATTAACCAATAAAGATCACATATGCAAAAATCAATGTAAAAGCTCAACCGATTGCATTAAACAAATGGACAGTTTTGGTGAAAGTTAGCAGTCTCATGATTAGCCGTCAATTTGTTTTATTCATTCAGCTGAGCAAATGATTTTTGTTTATGTTGATTTTTTGCAAATGTGATCTTTATTGGTTAATTCAACTTTTGAACGGTTAAGATTATGATTGACATTGACAAAAATATGTAAATAAGAGAGAGTCCGGACGCATACGTACATACTAATCTGGACTCCATACACAAGTATTTTCCACTTTGATTTTGCCCTTTAGGTGAGGGCTTGATGAGTGTTAGGCACAAATTTCTTGAATTTGAGCCTAGACCCAGGCCCAAGGACCCGAGCCCAAACCTAAACCCGACTGGGAATCTCGCAGATCTTCGCCGCAACCATGGAATCCGGCGGCTACCTAGGGATCACCATCTTCCTTGTTTCAGCTTTTCGCCTTTCACTAGCAGAGACGCATTGTTTCATGTCAAAACTCTACTTCATCGTTAGCGCTCTTGATCTCGCCGGCGTCATCATCAAAACCAACTCGGTGAGAGCTCGACAAGTTCCTTTTTCAGTAGGAACCAAATCTTTGGTTGTCGCTTTCAACAAATACGGTGATTAGAAAGCCTCCATTTTGCAGCCCTCTTCAAATTCGGTGGCCAGAAAGCTGCAATCGACAAATCTGGTGCGTGAGAAAGCTTTCACCCAACGTCGCTGTATGAACAAAGGCCGAGAAAAAACGGCTTGGTATCAACGACGAGCGCCCTAAAAATGGCGACAAGCGCCCTGGAATCGGCGTTAAAAGCCATGGTTGGATGCCCAGGTCATGGTGGCTAGGGTTTGGGGGAAAAATGGAGAGGTTGGAGACGAGAGGGAGCATGGAGGCTAGGGTACATGATTCCGTACTTGTATATCCTCATTCGTTTTTCTTCATTAATTCTTCAAATCGGTTTAATTTTCAGATTTTTGAGATGAAAATTCTGAATTATCCTCACGTATCTAATTATTTACAGATACGTATCCCGCTGTATCAGACGCGTATCGGGTCATTTTCCGGCGTATTCCGCTCTATATGAGAACAAATTATTATTATTTTGACCGAAAACGGAAAAATACGGCTTTATAAGGCCCGATACGTCCGGATATGTATCGGTAAATAATATGATATGTGGGGGCAATTCAGATTTTTCATGATGGTTTTAGCATCCTCTCGGCAGAAATATAAAACGCGAGCAACGACTTGAGGAGCTCTCTCAGCCGCAATGGCAGCAGAGAAGGCTGAAGACGTGGCGATTCCGGCGGCAGCTCCGCGTGGCCGTTACGTCAACAAGAGGGCTCTCAAGAACAAGGCCGTCGCCGTCACCTTCAACGAGAAAAGTCTCAGGTACCTTCATACTAGACCCTGAAATTTGCTTCCTTTATGGTTTTGGTGAATTGGTTTTGGAGGTTTGGATTTTGATTTGGGTTTTGGTTTGTGAAGTGACTTTGTGTCTGGGTTTCACAAGAGGAAGAAGAAGAGAAGAAAGGAGGCTGAGAAGAAGCAAGGGGAGGCTCTCAGGCGTAAGCTTCTTGAGCTCCGCAAAAAGGTTAATATTTTTATTGAATTATTGAATGGCGGCCTTGTTTATGTGTTGGGGTTTTGTTCTTGACGTTTTTGTTAGTAGGGTTAGTGTTTAAGCAAAAAATTGGTGCTTTGATGAACTTTGTTGATTTGTGCTTGTTTTTTAACAACAGAAGCTATTAGAATCTGAACTTTGCTTATCTAGGTGTTATGTAACTGTTACTATGATAGGGTGATAGTGAAGAAGATTAAACTTCTGGCAATAGTTCCAGCATTATCAGTCAAACCCAAAGCTCATAGTTTGTTGACTTTTCCATATCATGTCTTTGGGCTATGAGAACTTTGGATTTGGTGAATAATGAACTGGCAATGGTAAAATGTAAAAGCAGGAAACTTGAAGTTTGCTCCCTTTTGCTTTAGAAGTGAATTTTGAGTTTTGCTCATTCCATCAGGAGATTCAACTGCTTCCTTCGGTTTTTTTTGGATCAATGACAATGACATTTAACCCAATTGGCCAAATTGTTGGTATTCTTTCTTCTCTTGGATTTGAGGACCAGTATATTCCTGCTATGACTTCTGTGCTCTCTTGACTTACAAAAGCTATACTAATTCAAGTAATTTGTTAGCCCAAGTCACCAGTAGTCGTTGCATGAACTAGAGCCATCTTTGAAGGAGTGAAAACGGCTTCTATCTCCCACCTCTATCTCCCACCTCTATCTCCGCCTTAGATAGCAGCTTCATCACTGTATGACAGTTTCTACAAACCCGCAATTTCTTCACGATCCTTATCATCCTTCCCTCAGGCAACCTTGCCAATCCAAAAGCTACTGCAAGTTTTTCACTGTGCATGACCACTGAATCTTCTTTGTCCTCTGCTTCTATATCATGCAAAACACTCCCAACCTCCGGCAATAACCTCCACCAACACGAAGTTTCAACATTATCTCCCTCAACTTCTTATAGGCCTCTTCTGTAATCTTATTTGATTTATCACCGGCCACATGACCTTGTCCACTTCTCTCACTCCAACACAGAGTTTTCTTGATCTTCTGGTCAGCCATTGATCTTCATTAGCCAACTTTTATTAGTTTGACATTTTTAACCTTGAAATCATATTATCTCAATGTTCTTGTAATTTTTTTTTTCTGTGTGTGATTTATGTATATATCTGATTGGAAACTTTTCGTTGCAGAGGAGACTAGAAAAGGAATTGGCTCTCTTTGGTGGAGCTCCCCCTGCTGCTGAGGGAGAAGCTGATGAGAATGATGAAGGAGATGCGAGCCAGGAGGAAGATGAAGAAAGTGAGCCAGATGCACCGATTTCTGGTATTTTTGAAAACTCTGTATTGCATACACGCCTCTTTATTGTGTCAGTACTTGAAGCTCAAGGCTGACTATCTTTGTTACTCTAGTGCTACTAAACCCTCACTGAAGAATTAGTTTTTTGGTTGTTGGCTTCTGGGATAGTAGATCTCAGTAATAATATAGACATTGGGACTGCACAGAATATCTGATCATATAGTAAATATGTAAATGAATTGAAATGCACTTTAATCAAATCTGTGTTACTGCACAGACTGTCTGATCATATAGTAGCTAGATATGGGTTGTGTTTGCTATTATATACAACATCAGTAAAGTAATAGATTTCTTTCCATAGTTGGGAAGATGAAAAAAATTTATGTAGTACTGATGGCAAAATGGCTTAATTCCCTGGAAATGCTCTAGTGTAAACAAATATAATATAGGAGTCATAACGATGGCCTTTTTCATGTGTGACATTAACTTAAATGTATCTGCCTTTCTGGTTTTACATGGATAGATGTGGATTTTGGTGCTTCATTTTACACTTGATATGCATTGGAGTTGACCTGTTTCATGTGTTCGAAGGTACAACAACTTATGACAATGGTGACATAAAAGTCACAGTGACAACAAGCGAGATCTCTCAAGAAGAGGAAATCCATCCAGTTAAGAAGACAGAGGCTGTAGTGCCAGAAACTGTTGGAGCTAATAAAAAGAACAATGTTCCTGTTAGCAAAAAGAAACCTTTCAAAAAAGTTGGAAAACGCAAATCAGGGCCAAAGATGCAAAAGAAAAGAGATAAGAGGAAGGGAAAGGAAAAAGGCTCGAAGAGGCGCTAGCTACTCTTACCCTTATCCAGTTCTTTGGAGTGTTGGATCTACCATGTGTCCTTGCTTTAGATATATATGAAGTACATGATTTCAGCTGACCAGAACTTTCATTTGGATTTCGTTCCGGATACTTTGAACAATTTGTGAGCAGGTGGAAGTGGCATTTGATCGAATTAAGATCATGCTTTCGGCTGTATACTAAAGTTTTCTATACAAGACTTTTGAATGAAATCGTTTCAGTTTTGCATTGTTAAGCATATTTATACTATATACTAACATTCACTGTTAATCTTCTCGAGGCCTCGCCGACGTCTCCGGACTTCCTAACGTTGTCGTTAGCCATCATGTTCCGGTTCAAAAATTTTAACCTGATTCTCTTTCGAAAAGTGAGACGTGTTATCATACAAGCTGACCCAGTCTCTTATAATCGACTAACTCATGGGTTTACCCAGTCTCTTAGAATCGACTAACCCATGGAACGACTAACCCATGGAACGCATATTTAATTTTCAGTTTTTCACCTATCTATAGTCAACCCTCGAGATATTATGCGCTTATTAAACACGTGCTACTATTGTAATATCCCAAAATACCCCTGTTATAAGTCCAAGTGTCCAACAACAACATCGCCACCCACTAAAAACTGTCGCCCTCTTTTGTAATTTCACTTCATACGCGCTGTTAAGGCTCTACATCACCCGCAACCAGCTCGGCAGCTCATCGCCACAACGGAAACAATGGTCTCGAGAAACGAGGAGCAAAGCCCACCGCACCATCAGCCTCTTCTCAGCAGCCTCGTCGTGCGTCCTTCCACCAGCGACGGCGGCGGCTCTGGTCGCCGCGGAAGCGATTACGATGACGGCGAGGTCCGCCACCAGCCTCCTCCTCCACATCAGTACACTCGTCCTGATCGTTACGCCGATAACCCTGGTTCGTGTCTCTGTTCAAATCGGTTTAGTACCCAGAGCCGTATTCATACTTAGGCTTATTGTATGTTTCAGTTTTGCTTCGTTTCGATTTCTGTATAGAGCTTATCTTGTTTGAAATGCTTTGGTTTAGAAAAGTTATGATTATATATTATTTACCTGGAATTATATATGCACTAGATCTATATAATTTTGGTGTATTTAGAATCTGATTTGATTTATATGTGAGGCTAGCTTTGAACAATCGAAATCGTGTGTTGAAACTGATTAGGATTTTTGATTAATAATTCTGAATTCGTGCTAGTGATAAAAATTAGGTTTTTAGAACGTTTTGCTTAAAAGGCTGCATGTCGAAACGTGTGGGTCTATGATTGACCACTTATACAGTGTCAAACTGTGAATAAATTATGCTGTTGTGTCTTACAGCTCTGAATCTTGCCTGCAAGAACTTGAATCTTGAGGGAAGGCATGTTGGTGTGAGTGCTATCGTGGATCATGGTCTTGGGGGATTATAGATTCATATTCTGGGTGTTTTTTGTTTGTGGAGATATCAGTGATGGGATGTGTCTGGTTCACATCCAGCAAGAGTTTTGTTTGCTGCCTATCAAGATTGGAAGTTAGAGAGGGATATGTGAGTAATGTTGGTTCATTCAAATTAAGATTAAGGCTGGTCTACTCAGGGATGCTACGGGAAGATGAAATTTTAGGAAAACTGCAAGATGACGGGAAATTCAGTTTGGTTAAGTGGTCCTGAGATATCTTTGTTTGGATGTGAGTGGCAACAAGGAATATGGAGCTTCTCTAGTTCGTTAATTTGTGGTTGGGAGGTTGTTTGTATGGATCTCATTTTTCATTTTTTTTATTCTTCCATTCTAATTGGCGAGTTGGATAGAGTAACTAGTATGAGTTTATGTTAAATTGGGTGTAGACTCGGTCACCTTGGGGAAGTTTGTTTAGCATGTCCACTAGGTTTTGGGGAAGGATAGAGGCACTGGCAACATAATAACGAGTTACTTACTTGGGTTGGATATGCCTTGATTGCTTCATACCTCTACTGTTCAGAATGGTTATGCATTAAAGTTCCTGGGGGAAAACTGACAAAACTTATCGCTTCTTAGTAAAATCTGGGGGTTCATAGTTGAATTTCATAAGAAAAAGAAAAAAAAAAAGCCAAGTTGGTCTGATTTACAACATTCAATCCGGGAGTGGGTAAACTGAATTATGTGGAGTGTTGAAGCTCTGGGTATTATTTTCTAGCAGTGGTTTTCCCGTGGGCATGTAAAAATTGGTTTCGCTGCTACTTCATGCTGGCAAATGTCAACTGAGTGTCTTGGGCCAAATTTGCTTTTGGATTATTGCACTCTGTGCTGAGTATCAGATAGGTGCATATGCATCTTCCAATTGTAGGCTTCAGATATGGTTAAAGTTTTCCTCCTTCTGACCGCGAATGGTGCATAGAGATGTGGTTGCTCCGTTAGAATGATTCTGGGTTTTTCCAATTCTGTGGGTATGTGGTGGGTCATATGGTATATTGGATTTGATTTTGGAAATATATGAATTCTCTGTAATTATATCGTCTCAATGGTGCCTTCTACCCTGTGTGATGTGGACTGTGAGGTTGACTTGCTTATTGCTGTGTTTTAATGGTAATATGCGTCAGTTGTTTGGGGGCAAGGATTTGAACTTCTTACTGTCTTCCACTCTTATAATATGTTTCTTTTACCTGCACACAAGAGAGGCCCTGAATGATGGCAACAGTCCTTGCAACTCCTAAACCCCTGGCTGCTACAAATATATTCTACTCCCATTATCTGTTTCTCTGTGTAATTTGGTTGTTCTCATCTAGCATTCGCTACCTTATTCCAGGATATAAAATACGTGGTGGTTCTGCTTCTCCTGTGCGTCGTAGGGATACAGATCACTACAGTCCTGAGTACGGTCATTCAGGTGGTCCACAACGCAGGCGTGGATTTGGTAGTGCACGGGATCCTGGTCGATATCGAGACAACTCACCTTATGCTCGAGGAGGAAGGGGTGCTGGCAGACCATTTGGTAGAGGTCTAGATGGGCCACGGGTTGGTCCTGGGACATTTAGAGGTGAAGGAAGTAGGAACAATCCAAATGTGCGCCCAAGGGAAGGAGACTGGATTTGCTCTGATCCTTTGTAAGTGACTTACCCTTATTTTTCTTTTGGTTCTTTTCCATTCCATTTATCTTTGAGGTTTTTCGGAAGTTATCTTTGAGGTTTTTATGATTCAGTGATCCCTTGCCAATAGAGATTGGCACATGTTGAGACTTAACAAAATCTTGTCACAAGGTTTGAAGAGTTAGATTTATGCAACTAAGCTGTACCCTAGTTGAATACTGTTCCTTGCATTAATAAGCTTTCTAGTAACCATATCTGTGTGAGCAAATGATTTTGTATTTTAGTAGCTACAAGCTAAACCCTTTAAGGAAGAGGTTGTTTTCTTATTCTGGCCGCTTGAGTTTGCTTTTAAGTTTCCCTCGAGTTAATGCATGTAATCAACCATGTGCAGATGTGGCAACTTGAACTTTGCAAGGCGGGACCAGTGTAACAGCTGCCACAAGTTCCGTGATGGACCTCGGGGAAGTCCTCGGAGGGGATACCCTGGCCCTCCGCCTCCAATTTCTCCACCAAGGCGCTTCCCTGGTCCTCCAATTGATCCTCCCCATGGAAGACACTTGAATGGCTATAGGTCTCCTCCTCGTGGCTGGGCTAGAGATGGCCCTAGAGAGTTTGGTGCTGGGCTGCCACCTCCAAGGCACGAAGACAGGTTCCCTGACCACCAAATGCGAAGAGACTGGTTGGATTACTCAGACAACTATAGAGGAAGAACCAAGTTCGACAGGCCAATACCTATGGATAGGGGAAATAGAGATCGCGGGCGGGATAGTTTCTTTGAAAGGAAAGCATTTGAAAGGCGACCACCATCTCCCCCTTCACCACCACCACCACTTCCTCCTCACCGTGGCCGATGGGCACATGATGCTAGACAGAGAAGCCGTTCACCGTTAAGGGGTGGCCTGCCACCAAAGGACTTTAACCGGCCTATGTACATGGATCGGGGACGAGACGATCGTCGTGGCATGGGGCGAGACCGAATTGGAGGTGCATACTAAAAGTGTGCCTGGGACACGTTTTGCAGTTGTAATTTTGTCTTTACCAGCTCAATTTCTATGTCTGTAATTTTGTCTTGACAGAGTGAGAGAGGTTGCGCATGGCTTGGTATTAGTTTTAGTGTTCTGTTCTAATTATTCACCGCTTACATGCTCTCTTGTGACTCAATGTTCTGCGGTTGATGTTGTTGATATGGAGTATTCAGTACTATTCTCACTTTGTGTCAATTTCTTACGTAAGAGTGCTTCTGGAAATGATTACTTGGACAGAGTCATGAATAGTCCTAAGAATTGTTTGCATTTCTATCTAACATAAGTTGAGTTTGCTGTTGGAATTCGGAGAAGGCCATGTTTTGTGTTTTTGGTGGATTTTGGGAGATTTCTCTGGTGCTGTCTAAGAACGAGTGGCCGAGTGTGAAACAGAGGTTGGGAAGTTTGAAATGGAAACGTGTATTTTTTTGTTTGATGACAACTTCGCAGCCACGTAAGCTTGGCCTTACCACCGGAATTGTCAACGTCGAGGTCCGACATTGTGGGTCCTTTTTGTGCCAACTTCACTCTCTACATGTACACTTAACCGTTTGACTGAGCCTTTATTTTTTGTTGGGTTACATAGTTCAGCTTGTTTCTAATATAACTAGCTCAAACTTAGATCTAATTTGATACAGCTTTGTTTTTAAATTACAGGTCACTGGCAATAACTTTTAGAAGCAACGTTACTTTTAAAAAAGCTATTACTAAAAACATTATAAATTAATTTTTTTTATTTTGACAGCACTTTTAAAACTAATATTTACCAAACAAAACTGTTTTAATTCACAGCTGATTATTTTCACAGCACAGCAACAGCCGTTTTTTTTTAAAGTCACAGCAATATCAAACTAGCCCTACCGGTTAATTGAAAGAAAAATGGTGGGTATAAAGGTTAAAAACATCAAGTTTTGAGTTTTAACCACAAAATGTTTAGATGAGGCTACCTATCAGCACTACAATATTTTGTAGGTTTACATACCCTCAAACTCACTTTTCATAATAATTCCCTAATATTTGGTGTTTCAAATCAAATATGAACTAAAAAGTACTATGAAAAGACAAATATATTTCGCATCACATTAAGTTGTTGTGAAATAGTAATACTTATATCTATATCCGCACTCGTATGTTTCACTTATTTAGGCATGCGAACTAAGCTGAAAAAAAGAAAAAATCACGCCATGAGAATAAGATAATGTGCACAAAATTGTATAATAGACAAGTTATCGCCGACTTATCATTTGCAAACACAGTGTAGATCATGAGTTCGAATTTAGGTAACACTAGGTGGTGTACCCAAGCGTTGCTTGGGGCTTGACAAATGCATACAAACGTGAAAAAAAAGGATCAAATATAAAAACTAAAAAGATGGTAAAAAGTCACTTAAACCCCTAAATTGTAAAGTTGTAATAAAACGAAAAATATAGACATAAATGTAAATTATTATGCATGTCAAAGTGAGTGGCAGAGATGTAATAAAAACAGAAAGAAGGACAAAATTGTAATTTCATGATAACACTGTTTAAATCGAAACTGAGATTTAATATATAGTATAAATATAGTAAGATAAGGGGTGCTTGGTAATAATTTCGGACGTCGACAATTAATTACCGCAGTAACAATGCAGTTTTTTTTTGGTCTGAGAAGACAGTAATAATTCGGTTTATTCGCATGGTTGGTTAGGTGAAAAATTCTCTCCGAGTTTTGTAATTACACAAAATTATTCTAATCCGACGGTCAATCCCTACCATACCCACACTCCTTATGAATACCCACCGTCTATACCCACCCTCCCCTCCACCGTCAGATCACCCCCAATCCCTCATCCACCGTCCAATATTCCCAAAATTGAAATTCAAAAGCCTGGAAGAGAGAGGGAGGAGGAAGACGAGGAGGAAGAAGAAGAAAAAGAAGCCACAACCAAAAAAAGAGGCGCCTTCGCTGCTGCCCCTCTTCCTCTCTCTTCTCTCTCGAATCTTCCCAAAGCCTCTCTCTTTTCTCCAATCCCCACATTTCAAACCCTAGATTTTTTCTCAACTCCCCAAACACTCTGTTTTTTTTGTTTTTTTCACAATCCGGCGCCGTTTCGATTGCGGCCACCGGCGGAGCTCCGGTTTCGAGCTGCGCAGCGGCGCAATTTGGGAAAGGTGGAATCTTCAAAAGGATTCTGATTGCTATTTCGGATCTGAATTCGGCGAATTTCGGCAGTAATCAGTGGGATTTGAGTTTAGGATTTTTTTTTTGGGCGAAAAATTTGAATTTTTTTTTGATTTCCGGTGAGGTTTTGGATTTTCCATGGGGGAAGGCGACGGGGCCGATTCGGCTCCGAAGAAGCCGCAATCGGAGGCGGCGCCGGTGGTTGCAACGACGTCGTCGTCGAGCGGGGAGGTTCCGGCGAAGAAGCTTGCGAGGCAGCTCGATTTCACGGGGTTTGGCGCCACCTCGGGGAGTGTGCCGCCGAAGCCGCAAGTGCCTCCGGTTGTGACGACTGTGCCGCCGCAGAGTCAGCCGAGGCCGCAGGTGATGGGGCTGCCGGTTCCGGTGCCCGTGCCGCCGCCGCAGCCACCTGTGCCTTCAGTTAGGCCTGTGTAAGTTTCTTGCTTTTTTGAATTTGTTTGGGAAAGTTTGGTGCTTGATGATTTTGTGGTCTGGTTATTGCTAAATAGTTCAATTCAGTAGTTCAATTTGATTGAGAAGTTTGAATTTTGGGATTGGAAGATGTGAGTTGAGCTCAAAATTGGAGGTGATTTGAGAGCTGTTGTTTAGTCTGTGAGCTTGTGTATTCTGGGGTTCAGTGAACAATGTTGAAATATTTGTTGAAGGTTTGATTCTGGAGGGTGAAGTTTTTATGTTGTTGGATGTTTTCAGATTGTTTGATGGGGGGTTTATGATATTGGCGTTGGACTGAAGTACTCAATCTGTAAATGAAATGGGAGTATTGAATTTGCGTTTATGAAGTAATTGCATTTGATCTATATATACTAGGGTGCATTTGGGTGCTATGTGTTGCCAGAAGCTAAATATGAGGTTTATTGGACTTTTCTTTGTGATAGTTTAGTATGGAATTTAGGAGTTCCTAAACTCTTTCTTAACATTTCTATAATTTAATGACATACTTCCCTAAGAGATATGAGGCTGTGAGCATCGACTGATGTTATTGTCCCTCTGCTTCCTCTTCAAAGAAAATGCCTTACCACATGGCTTTTGGGTGATTGAGTCTCTTTCCTTCATTGGTCAATTGCATTTCTGTGTTTGTTAAGTGAGTTGTCATTCAAGTGTAGATGCTAAGTTGCTATGATTGCTGATCTCTGTGTACATGTGATGTTCATTTATTGATGTAAAGACAAGGTTGAATTTTATAGTAATTACTGTGCATATTGGCACATCTGAAGATACATATGTTGGCATTGGAGTGAAAACCATTATTACAAGCTCAAGTTGGTTTACTGGTCTTATAAACAGTGTTCTTTTTGTTTCATAGGAAACCAGATTCCCCAAAAGCAAGACCAAGACCGGTTGTTGATAGTAAAGATGGCACTCCTAAGAAGCAAAAACAGTGCAATTGTAAACACTCTCGCTGTTTAAAGCTGTAAGTCCATAACTTGTTTGCACTTTGCATTTTGCTACACTTTGAAGACCACACTGACTTTTTTCCCTTTGACCTTAATGGTTGAGGTTGTTCATAATTCTTTTTTGTTCAAACAAAAAGGTTTATTTACATCAGTATTGTGTATCAAATAACTCTAGCACACACAAATACAAACCCTGATATAAAGTTGATATTTTTTCTATTTTGTGACCAGGTATTGCGAGTGTTTTGCATCTGGAATTTACTGTGACGGTTGCAACTGTGTAAACTGTTGCAACAATGTTGAAAATGAAGGTGCTAGACGAGATGCCGTCGAAGCCACTTTGGAGCGTAATCCAAATGCATTCAGGCCAAAAATTGCAAGCAGCCCACATGGACCAAGGGATAGTCGGGTATGTATACCTAGTGTTTGGATTTCTTTCCATGATTCACTTTGAAACTGGCATTACCGGATTACAAGGCCACATCATTGGTTATGCACATGATTTTGAGTCAATAAAGTGGAGTTTGACTATTTATCTATCGTGTTACTATTTAGCTAACACGTGTGCACTGTGGATTTTGCTTTTAGTATTATGGTTCTAGAGTCAGAACTTCACTGAAGTTCTTTTCTAACTTCATTCTTTTTTTCACTTCATCTCATGTGGAGTCTTGTACTAATAGGTTAAAAGCTAGGATTTAGGGTGCTCATCAAAGTTCTAGGACGATGTTTTTGTTTTCCTGGCTTGTACACGAGAGAACCAACTTATTTAGTGGAAAGCAGTTGCAATCCCGCCCTTTGTGCACCACTGGCTTTGGTAAGAGGTTGAGGACACAACATTCCTCTGAAACCAATCAAGACCTTAAGAGTCTATGGGAAAATCATTACATGCTCTATTTAGTTTTTCATGTTTTTGCTGAAATATTTTGAAATAAATGTATCCTTAGGAAGTCTGTGGAGCACATGCCTTGTTCTTTTTGATGAATTATTTTCCACTGTCTTATACCATCATAAAAATTGCCTTGATGGAAATGAACTACGTGTTTCACTCATGTAATTGAATTTTATATCTTATAATTAATTTATTGTTATGATATCTGCTCCGTGTCGTTTGCATACCTATTGGTGTCCCTTGGTACCATCTGAATGATAAGAAAACGGTAAATTTGGAAATTTGTAGGAGGAAGCAGGTGAGCTTTTGGTCTTGGCAAAGCACAATAAAGGATGCCACTGCAAGAAATCAGGGTGCCTCAAGAAATATTGCGAATGCTTCCAAGCCAACATTCTATGCTCTGAGAACTGTAAATGCATAGACTGCAAAAACTTTGAAGGAAGTGAAGAGAGACAAGCTCTATTTCATGGCGATCATGCCAACAACATGGCATATATTCAACATGCAGCAAATGCTGCCATTACTGGAGCTATTGGATCTTCTGGATATCTATCATCCCCAATGGTATCCAAGAAAAGAAAAGGTCAGGAACTCTTTTTTGGACAGACAGTCAAGGATCCGTCAGCTCATAGGATGGGACAGTATCCACAGGTAAATTTAGTTGTGTGGTATAAGTAATAACTTCTAAAAATTAGTGGTGTCAATCAACGGAAACAAAATTTCCTATTATGATGACCCCCAATCTCATTTTTTATCAGGCCAGGATTTAGCTATAATTATCAATGATATTTGCGAATAATTTGTTAACTTCATCTTGGTACTATTCTAGTTTGGAATACTATCATCAATTTGCATGCTATATATTTGTCAGGCAAACCATCTCAGACCTCCTGCACCGTCTTCGTCTTCTGCCCCTGTTGCTCGTCATGGTACTGCAGGATTAGGGCCTTCAAAGTTCACATACAGGTACGATTGGTGTTTTCATAAGCCACTGTTAATCTATATGATTCAAAACTAAGTTGTGTATGATCTTTGAAGGTCTCTCCTAGCAGACATCATCCAACCACAGGACTTGAAGGAGCTTTGCTCAGTTTTGGTTGTGGTAGCAGAAGAAGCAGCAAAGACACTTGCAGGTACTTTACAGGTTCATAAGATGACGAATCAGTGATTGAAATTTCTTGTTTTTCACTTTTTCATAAGGCTCTGCACTTAAATCTTCTCTTCCTTTATAATTCCAAAAGATGAGATACAGAAGATGGATGACACCACTTATTGATAGTATATGATTAAATCTATTAGTAGCAAATCATTTGTTGTGAGGATGCTTCAAGTAATCGCCTTTCCAGTAATTTTAATAGCCATGAAAATGTTGCTTTAGCTTGACCAAAATGGGTTGTTTACATTAATAATTATCCAATCTGTGCAGAACAAAGAAATGCTGCAGAGAAGCAGGCAGAAGCTTCCCTTGTTACAACCACAGAAGACAGGTTGCAAAGTCAAAAGGAATCTGATACGCAGAAAGCTGTGACTGATGATTGTTCTACAGCAAACCAAGCTGACAAAATCAGCCCTGAAGATTCTAATTCCGATGGTGGTGATGGGCCAAAAGGGAGGCCAATGTCTCCTGGAACTTTGGCCTTGATGTGTGACGAACAAGATACAATGTTCATGTCAGCTGCTTCTCCTAATGGGTTGATGGGGGATGGATGCGATACATCTTCTCAGTTGCCTAACGGACATGGAATGACAGAAGTCTATGCAGAACAAGAAAGGATTGTGTTAGCAAAGTTTCGTGGCTGTCTTAATATGCTCATCACTCGCGGAGAACTTAAAGGCAAGTCTACCCTTTTTCTTACCTCTGGATCAAGAAGTTACAAAATTTTTGATCATAATCAAACTGTAGGGGAATGTAGTTTCCTGGTCTTCGCTGTTATTACACACATCCCTCCTCTGTATGCTTTACGTAATCCCATTAGGATGGCAAATGTATTTGTTTTAGGTTAGGTTGAGATTCCTTTTAGTTTCAAGTCCACAAAGATTGATGCTTTATTCTTTCACCACTTTGACATTGGAAATGAATGGACTTCTTAATTTTTTGTTGTAGAAGCAGAGTGCGCATCTTTAGCCAGAAATGAAGCCGCAGCTCAAAGAGAGCAAATCGGCAATGGAACTACAAATCCAAGAATGGAAACAGGCAGTCGTCAGGGACCAATTAGCAATGGTGTTGCAAAAACTGCTGTCCCACCTACAGCCAGGACATCGCAGATGGTTAGTGCAGCTGTTCCACCTACAGCCAGGACATTGCAGATGGTTACTTCGGCTGTTCCACCTACAGCCAGGACATCGCAGATGGTTACTGCAGCTGTTCCACCTACAGCCAGGACATCGCAGATGGTTACTGCAGCTGTTCCACCTACAGCCAGGACATCGCAGATGGTTACTTCGGCTGTTCCACCTACAGCCAGGACATCGCAGATGGTTACTGCAGCTGTTCCACCTACAGCCAGGACATCGCAGATGGTTACTTCGGCAGTTTCAGCTCCTACTACTGTGCCTCCAAAACCTCCATCCGTTCCCGGAAACGGGGGAAATAAACCAAAAGCTTAAAGAACTGTAAAAAGAATTCAGCACACAAGATTTACCCAAGGTAAATTCAGTCGACTTGTCAGTGTCAACTGGCAAGACAGTACTAGGAACCACTCTTAGAAGGATCTAACTTTTGTTTTTGTTTTCTAAGGTTATTAATATATTGTAGATTAGAATTTTTTTGGCTTCAACCATAGTTCGATCCAAGTGGTGTAAAATGCAGGGCCTTGTAATTGCACATGATATCATTTTAGACTGTTACATACAAATTAACATCATAGCTAGCTTGACTGCTACAAGGTAGGATTTTTCATTTAATTTTCTACTATTTTTGGCCTTTTCTATATATTTCACAATTTCTGGAGAAACAGCGAGCATTCCTCCATTTATGGTGGAATAGTGGATGGAATATGTAACTTAATTTTTCTTGCAAGAAGTAAATCAGTTACTCTTTCTGCAGTTTCTTGTAGTGTTGTTGTCATATATTCTGTTAGCCTCTTTTCAGTGTTCCAATTGTGTGTTTCTCTTTTATCAATGGATTCTTGTAAGGAAATCTCTACTATGCACTTACCAAACATGAAAATGCACCGCCTTCCTCCTCTTAAAGCCTCCCATCCAAGAAATAAATGACACACTTTTAATTTTTTTTATATTTTCTTCGGTTGTGCCGCGATAACAAAAGTTAAATTGAAATGAATCAAAATGAAAAAAAAAAAAAAGTTTCATACGTCCTGTCTTTAACAACTTTTAAAAACCCTAAGCTTGGTTTCCATCAACACTACTGAATTGCAGAAGCTATTAGTTAGTTCCCTTTTCATTTTCTCATTCAAAGATTTTTAAGAGCCTTTTAGAAAATTTCTCAAAAAAGAAAAAAGAAAGAAAAAAAAAGAGACTTTAAGAAAAAAGAAAGACTTTTAACAACCGGCAACGACTTGACCCACCCAATCAAATCCAAGAAAGCTTCCACCTCCATGTTCCTCATCCGCACCCGATCCCTCCCATGTGAAAACGCCTTCACTACCACGTGGCGCACCAAAACTAATCGTAAAAGTAACGACTGGCTGGTCAATTTCACACACTTTCCGACTCCCAAAACCGATAGGCATTATCAAACCTCCATAATTGCACAGACCCATACTTGTGGTGTGATCTCATATATTCTTCTTCTTCTCAATCATCATCTTCGTTTTTGCTTTCTTCATTTCTCTTATCTTCATCGCGAAAACCCTAGGCTTGGCGGTTCGTTGATCCATGGCGAAGGTGAAGGTCACCATGGAGGTCGGAAGCGACGGCGTCGCCGTCATCACCATGTTCAATCCTCCCGTCAACGCCTTGGCCATTCCAAGTAACTCCGAGCTACCTCTTCACCTTCCGTCAACTCTTCTTCTTTTTGTTTTGTTTGTGCTGAGTCTCTCTGTGTTTGATTTCAGTTCTGGCGGGGCTGAAGGAGAAGTTCGACGAGGCGGCGAGGAGAAACGACGTCAAGGCTATTGTCGTTACTGGTAATTTATACTGATTTTCAGCTTTGAATTTGTACTGTTTTGGCTGGAATTGCGTGGTTCAGTGTCGATATTGGATATTGAATGCTTTTGCTATGTGTTTGTTGCAGGCAATGGAGGAAGGTTTTCTGGAGGTTTTGATATCAATGTTTTCGAGAAGGTTCATGCTACCGGTATGATTCGAATGAGCTTTTCTCTCTGTAACTTTAGTGTTGGATAGCTGAGAATTTTACTCCATTATGTTTTTTTTTTCGACAGGGGACGTTTCGCTTATGCCTGATGTATCTGTTGACTTGATGGTCAACACTGTTGAAGGTACTTAGTTACTCTACATAAGTGCTGGGGTCTGTTTTGCCACGCTGATTGCAAGATATTTTGATGACTGTAATAGATTCGAAGAAGCCTGTTGTTGCTGCCGTGGAAGGACTTGCACTCGGAGGTGGCTTGGAGTTGGCATTGGTGCGTGCTCCCGCTCCTAAGCAGACATTAGTTTAGCATTGTTAAAGTTTTGGCGTGTTAATTTTTTTTGTTTGAGTCTTTGTGCGATTGCATTTAACAAGTGAATCCTATGCAGGGATGCCATGCGCGCATTGCTGCTCCAAGAACTCAACTCGGCCTGCCAGAGTTGACACTCGGTGTTATTCCAGGATTCGGAGGTATAACTTTGTTCAACATAAGCTGTACTATAATGTCATGATATTGTTGACTGAAGTGTGAAAATACTGTTTCTCTTTAAGGCACACAACGTCTTCCAAGGCTTGCAGGGCTTCAGAAGGCAATTGAGATGATGCTGGTAATTGGTTCCTCGCATATTTAGTTTTAAAACAAAAAATTTTGTGCCTAGACTCTACCTGTTCAATTTGTTATTTTGTTTTAAGTCCATCCCATTGATGTCAATTTAGCCTTCTTTTTTAACTCTAGCTTACATCACTTTTCAGTTATCCAAGCCGATCATGTCTGAAGAAGGGGCAAAGCTTGGTCTTATTGATGCTATTGTGCCTTCTCAAGAGTTGCTGAAAGCATCTCGACTATGGGCTTTGGACATTGCAGAGGTGCGAAAACCATGGGTACGGTCTCTTCACAGGACAGACAAGCTTTGCTCCCTGTCCGAGGCCCGCGAGATTATAAAAGTTGCTAGACAACAAGCCAGAAAGACCGCTCCCAATATGCCTCAGCACCAAGTGTGCCTTGATGCGATTGAGGAGGGCATCATTCATGGAGGATATAGTGGAGTTCTGAAGGTAAAGTTGGTATTGTTGATATGATGTTTTCTTCCTTATCTTGATTTGGATATAATCATAATGATAATAATATTAGTTTATTGTTATTGGTATCATAATTAAGTTGCTAGCATATTTTATCAACTGTCTGGGAAGAACAGCTTGCATGCCACCCCTTCACATATGTTCTAACAAATGAAGTTTCATACAGGAAGCTAAGGTTTTTAAGGAGTTAGTTGTATCGGACACTTCAAAAGGACTTGTACATATATTTTTTGCCCAACGTGCAACATCAAAGGTACAATTCTTTTGCAAGTAACTCCTCAGGGTTTTGTAAATTAGTGAATAGCTGCATTCTTTCTATTTGTACATAAAAACTGATCTCCATCTGCTTCATTTTTTTGGTTCGTCTATTTTTTGATTGGTTCTGTTGTACCTTAAATTCTGAACACTTCAACCAAAAATTTGTTCCTGGCTCTACAAGTCCTATTTTGTTCCAATCATTTTCAATTCATTTGTGAAGGGTGTGTAGTTATCTTCTTTAACAAGCTATTTCTTTAGCCTCTTTCTTTTCCATTGTCTCATCTTCTGAATTGTGACTTATGCAGGTGCCCAAGGTTACTGATGTTGGGCTTAAACCAAGGCATATAAAGAAAGTTGCAATCATTGGGGGAGGTCTGATGGGTTCTGGCATAGCTACAGCCCTTATTCTGAGCAATATATCTGTCGTTCTCAAAGAAATCAATTCAGAATATCTTCAGAAGGGCATACGAACAATAGAAGGTGATTCACCCTCCGTGTTAACAGTCCATTCCTAGTTTTATAGCAGATTATCTGATGCATTTGTTTCGAAATCGTTGATAATGTACCCAAGCCTTTTTTTATTTATGCATTGGCCAACTTCCATTCTGAAAGTGTTGGATACTTGCTCATAGTTTTTTATTGTGACAGGAAATGTTAAAGGCCTGGTAGCTAGAGGGAAGCTGACACGGGATAAGGCAGACAAAGCTCTTTCATTGCTTAAAGGTAGTCTGGACTACTCAGACTTCAAAGATGTGGATATGGTCATAGAGGTAGGGACTGGTTTAGTGTGATCTTGAAATTTAAATGTGAACTTTGTCCCATATTTTCAATTATCATTCAGACATCATACCTAATGTTCATAAATACTGTTTGTGGTCGAACTGTCTAAGCATATACTCTCTAACCTAAAGTCTGTTTTTGATGATATTGAATGATCTATCTTTATCTTCAGACATTTGAAAAGTCACTTGATGCAGTTATGGCTTGTTTGCAGGCTGTCATTGAGAGCGTTCCTCTCAAACAAAAGATTTTTGGTGAACTTGAGAAAGTTTGCCCTTCTCACTGCATCTTGGCTTCAAACACATCCACTATTGACCTCAATGTAATTGGAGAAAAGACGAGCTCTCAGGATCGCATCGTTGGGGCACACTTTTTCAGGTAAATTGATTCACTCTTCGACCTAAAAATATGCATCTTACCACTTGGAGAAAACACACTAATAATGTGCTTTTAGAAATGTCTTACTCAACTACTAGCATTTTATAGTAATCAATTCTTTTATCCGGTTACCATGGAATGCTTGTTGATTACAATTTCTACTTTCTTTGACATGTCACTTTGATGGACAGTCCTGCTCATGTGATGCCTCTTCTTGAAATAGTACGGACAGAGAAGACTTCGGCACAAGTAATTCTTGACCTTTTGACAGTTGGGAAAGTAATAAAGAAAGTTCCTGTTGTGGTCGGTAACTGTACGGGATTTGCAGTCAATCGGGCATTCTTTCCCTATACCCAAGGCGCACATATATTGGTCAATTCAGGTGTTGATGTGTTCAGGATTGACAGGATCATCAGCAATTTTGGCCTCCCTATGGGTCCATTCCAGTAATTTCTTTCCCTTTCACTATTCCTCCGGGCTGTTTTTGTTTGTTTTCCTTCCAAATAATCATGTGTAATAAGTAGAATTTTTTGCGGTTATGTTTCTTACATCTGTATTGTTGATTGTGTCTATCTCTCTTAACTTGCAGACTTCAGGATTTGGCAGGCTATGGAGTAGCTCTTGCGGTTAGTAAGGAATTTGCTAGTTCTTTCCCTGATCGCACATTTAAATCACCATTGGTCGAACTCTTAGTCAAAAATGGGCGAAATGGTAATATTAACTTCACCAAACATCTTCATCTTCCTTTGTTTTTTTTGAAGGAGTCCTGGAATGTTTTTACATGTTTTTCGTTTGATTTCTTTGTACTTATGGCATTTCAGGTAAAAACAATGGAAAAGGGTATTACACTTATGAAAAGGGAAGCAAGCCCAAGCCTGATCTGTCTGTGCTACCAATTATTGAGGAGTCTAGACGAATTACCAATATGATGCCTGGTGGAAAGGTATTCTCCCTTTTCAGCTTACATTTGCACAAATTAGTGTTATAATTGAAACTACAGTAGTCTGTTACGGACTAAGTAGTTGCTTTCATTTAACCACTGTTGAGACAACCATGCTCATTGGATTTTCTGGGCTATGGTTTGCAGCCTCTATCTGTTACAGACCAAGAAATTCTGGAGATAATACTCTTCCCTGTGGTGAACGAGGCATGTCGTATTTTGGATGAAGAAGTAGTTATTCGAGCAGCAGACCTTGACATTGCATCTGTTCTTGGCATGAGTTTCCCATCTTACCGGTGAGTTCTGTTTTGACCCTTATATCCAACTTTCTGCATGAACTCAAGATGTTGCAAAGTTTTCGTCCAAAAAAAAAAATGTTGCAAAGTTGCAACCATTCTTTTGTTGTTCGTAAAACTTCATCAGATTCCTGTATTAGTTCTTGGACGTGCTCATTACAACTATTATTCTGTGTGGCAGGGGTGGCATTGTCTTTTGGGCAGATTTGGTTGGACCTAAGCATATATACGCTACTCTCAAGAAATGGTCAGGAGTATACGGTGATTTCTTCAAACCATCAAGGTTTTTGGAAGAAAGAGCAATGAAAGGCTTGCCTCTGGTAATAAAATCAACTCTTATAGAACTTGATTGCTTTTTAAAGAATGAAGCAATTCTCTGTGTATCGGTTTCACTAATATTCGTTTCCTGTCCTGTAGAGTGCACCCACCTCATCCTCATCCTCATCCTCAAGGTCACGCATGTAAGCCGGCACCCTCTGCTATTCAGGAAAATAAATTTTGTGTGATTGCTACCCTGTAGTATTGTAATGTAAACTTTGAATAATTCGCCATTGGTTGGTTTCCAAAATAAGCAAATAAGCTTTCACCTCCCTTTCTCCCCTCTCTGTGAATCATCTAATCATAGGCAAATGGTAAGCATAATGTTAACATATAGGTTCCGGAAGTGTCATAAAAACCGGATATCATAACGATCTGGTGAATGGTATTCAATATTTCAATGTGTCTGAAATTCTACAAGTGTAGCCAATGCCGACTTCCAGACTTCCAAAACGAAGCACAACCTTTTCCGATCTTTGATTAGTCCCGGCATATATATATATATTTTTTTTATACAAAACAAATAAACACTAAAAGAAAAACCCTCTCAGATAACCCGAGTTTACATCATCAAATAATAGAGTTCTAGTAGCAACCAATGGGCAGCTACCCATCCAAGTACATCCATTTAGAAGAAGATGACCTTCATGAGCAATTGCATCCGCCACGAAGTTCGTCTCTCTAAATATATGTTTGAAGCTAATGGAAGTAAAAGATATTCTGATCATCCTGATATCTTGAATGATCTTGAGAAGCCTCCAAGGTGTGTTAATCCTTCCATTAATAGCATTAATCACAAGTTTTGAATCGCCTTCGACCTGAATGTTGAAAAACCATGGTCTTTGGCTTTCACCAGACTGTGTCTAAGAACTGTAGCTTCAACTGTTGGAATTGTAGCATTTCTGAAGCTTTTAGCTGCAGCTAAAAGAACCTTGCATTTGTTGTCCCGGAACTCTTCCTTGTACGGATCCATCAAAGTTAATTTTAATGTGGTTGCTATGAGGAAGTGACCACCGTATGGTTGTAGGTGTGATTTGAGAAATACCTCCCTTAACACAAAATTTTTTAGCATAGCTTCATTGAAATGAACAACAGCATTAGTTGTAGCAATGAGATCCCTCAAAATAATGTCATTTCTCGCTTTTCAAATCTGCGAATAGATAATGAGAATCTTTGCAAAAAGATTCTTGATCTTTCCAAATCCTCCCGGCATAGTTCATTGAGTATTATTGAATCGGTTGGGATGTTTGGCCGCATAAACGACATGCCGTTTGGTTTCCACATCGAAGCCAATAAAACCTTTCCTCGATGAAATTCTGAGCGGCCAAAACCCCCCAAATATTAGTTTTGGTCCAAATTCAAATAATGTTATAATAAAATAATTTTATAATCGAGAAATTATATGGTACCTACCCGTATGTGATACAATGTGATAATATATTCGTATTTAAAGTGAAAAATATTAAAAAGTATAATGTGAAATCATAAAATATTGAAAGAGCTAAAATTGGCCTTCTCTTATGGAGATTATTAGAAATCTATGTATAAAAAATAATATTTTTGAGGGTTAAATTATAACTCTGGCCCTAATATAGCCGTCCCCTACTGGAGATGGCCTACTATGTCATTGGATATGATCCTGCAAGTTCAAGGTAAGTCAATCATATCTTTCCTTGGTACGTGGCATGAATGTGAAAGTTAGCACTGTGATGACATTTAGGTTGTTGAAACTGCAGATTTTTTGGGCAGTTCTTGGTATATTTCCTTTGTGATGAGATTTTTAGGTTGTTGAAACTGCTCTCTTCCGTTTTATGGGATCCTTGGGTTGAAAACTTGAAATATGATATAGTTGCCAACACTTTGGATCTTTTCCCATGTTGGTTGTAATTGTAATGGCTCTTGGAGGATGCATCATCTCTAGAGGTAAAACTACCATTTTGTCAAGTTCTATCTTCTCTAAAGATACATCATCACTTGTATATTGCGTTTTGAAAATTCTCTGTTGTGAATAAGTTTGGAGGGAGCAAGAAGGGGGGGAAAAGAAACAGATTAAAGTAGCTGTGTGCAGGTTTCCTTTCAGTATTTGGATTCCAAGTTTAATAAGGTTTCCTTGTCCTAGCGTATACAAGTAAGATTCATTCCTATTCTGAATAGGATTTTCTCATGCTGGGGTTAATGACTATATAAGTACTGGAAGTTCAAGTATCTCAGAGGCACCACAGATCGAAATCTTCAAAGAGGAATTATTCTTCTACTCTAAAATGAGCGAAGAGAGAGCACAACCAATCTTTGAAGAGGAACAACTACCTGCTGCTGTGATTCATAGCTGACAAGGATTCACAGGCTGCTGGAGACGAGTCTACTCAAATCATGCAAGAAAAACCAGAGGCTGCTGGAGAATGTCCGACTGAAAATGACAAAAAGCCGCTTTCTGAATGCATCTTATGCGGTAAGATTACTGATAATCATGACTTTTTCAATTGCCCCGACAGAGAAAGAATCAGGAAGCTGACTTCTTACTGCATGGTATGCAATAAGAAAACTGATCACGACACTCCCGATTGCCCCAAAGCAACTGAAGATGTCCTCAAGAACCTTGCTTTTTGCTCGATATGCGACAAGAATACTGACCATGACACTTTCGATTGCCCAAACGAAAATGGATTTGTATGGATCGATGGAGTTAAAATACCCAATGTTTGTGCTCTCTGTAGAGTGGTTGGTCATAGGGGTATAGATTGCCCTATAGACTCTGACAATGATCTTGAGTTTGGTCTGGACTCGTCTATGGATGACTGGTAATATCAGAGGATTTTTAAACTTGCTACGTAGTCAGTGTCCTTATTTTAGATATTTGTTTTTAATTCATGTCAAATGTCTTTAGTTTTCATTAAGTTTTTACCTCTTTTCCATACTTGTCTGATTAATTGCACAACCAAAAAACTATAAAAAGAATAACTTTTTTTTTTTTCCGGACAACTATAAAAAAATATTTTTAGGCCCCTTAAATTTTTGGGCCATGAGTCACAAGACTCTTCTGCCTCTATTCAAATCCGGGCCTGATCTTGAGTTTGGTCTGGACTCGTCTATGGATGACTGATAATATCAGAGGATTCTTAAACCTGCTACGTAGTCAGTGTCCATGGATTGTTTCTCATTTATTTGATGCATTAGACTTCACCAGTTTGATAAGGCATGGTTTCCGTTGTAAAACTCATCAAATTGTGTTGTGTGTGTTTTGTGTTTTACTTATTCCTCTGCAATCTCAAAGCTGTTATGTAGCCAGTACCATACATAAATGAATAGAAAGCTTATTGCTTTGGACTCATCTCATTTTCCTTTCCCTTACCCACTTGTACACATTGTAAATTAGAAAGCTGAACTAAAAAAAAAAAAAACAAGCATAGCTTCCCACACAAATCATGTCTAGCTGAAGCTACCATGCAAGCAGAACTTGATGCTGCCAAAGCAGAACTTGGTAGGAATGTCTGTTGTGATGTAATTGCAGCGTCATTGTCTTGGGTCGGACCGGGCAGGGCTTAGCCCAATCCATTGGTATGGCTTATGGATCGGAACAATAAAACGACATGCCGTTTTGTTTCCACAATCGAAGCCACAATAAAACCTTTCTTTGGTGAAATGCTGAGCGGCCAAAACCCCAAAAACCCAAAACACAGTAGTAGAGAAAGTGGCTAGTATCTCCAAGCCTCAGATGGCCTACTCCAAAGTCGTCTCTAGGTTATCCTCCAGATTCACTCTCAACAACCTCACAAAAACGACGTCGTCACTCAAATCGAGCCTTCACTTTCCGGCACCCGCTCCCGTCCGACGCACCGTTCGCATTTCCAGGTTATTCATCACTTCTTCCACTTCCGATTCTCATTAGGTTTTTCCATCGGAAATGAGTCATCCAAATCTGGAATCTCAGAAATTGTGTATGTTTGAATGTTAGGTTACCATTGGAATTGAGCTGCGTGGAGTCGATGATGCCGCTGCACAGTGCAATCGCTTCGGCTCGGTTAATATCTAGCTTGCCAATTCAGTCTCAGTGCTGGGGATTAGTTCCTCAAGGTCGGCCTATTTCCTCTAATTTAAGCTTTCACTGCTTTAATACGGTTTAGATTTGATTTTTTGGTCATTGAAGTCATAAAGAAACTTAAATTTTCGATCTCTACAGTTTTCGGTAGCTTAGCGGACTGTGATGTGTGATCTTTGCTGCTTTGTGTGGATTGATTGAGTTTCTAGTTGCCGCTACTGAATAAGCTTCTAAGATTGGCATGGTGGCATTTCAAAAAATACTCAGGTTGTTTACAAGTAGTTTATGGGAAAGGAAGATAAAATCCTTTATAGAATGAACACAATTTGACTGAACTATACATACACTTCCACAATCGACACTCTAATGAACTATGCATCAACAATGCACAAACAAAGTTTAGAGCAGATAGTGTTGATAAAGTAGAAGTGGGCTCAACCATGTTGGTCATGGGATCAAGAGTGCACCCTGGGTTCATTTGGGAGGAATGTTTCTATATCTAGTGCATTAGGGTGTTATCATATTGTGTGAAGGTTCCGAATACATTATATTAGTGTTCTTATGGTTATGTTAGCTTATCTAGTTGAACGCATCAAATGCAAATCCTTTGTTCTCAGATCATTCACTCCCAAATGGACCTTAATTCTTCCCTTTTCATTTCAGGAATTTCAATGCCTTTATGACAGCACTATCTCTATCAAGTTGTCTCGCAGAGATTTTGTTTTGACGGCAATGTAGGGCTCATGTTGACAGTTTTATTTATGGATTTTAGTAGCATGATCTGTTAAACAGTTTATTGGGCATCAGTGCTTGTCGATTTTCATCCTTTTGTTAGAATGCCTTTGTAAGTGAGGCTAAATCTGTTCCTGCTGAACCAAGCTTGGGGACTCTTAACTAGTTATTTAAGGGAGGTGCTCAATAATGTGTCTAGTTTGCTCAATATCAACTGGCCCCGAGTTACCTGTCAAATTTCAAAGTTGTCTGTCGACACTGGCATTGTAAGGTGATTCACGTACCATTTGAAGACTGCTGGACAGTTGCTTATTTCGGAATTCTTATTGCAATACTTTTGGCATAATCTTTGACAGGGTAAGGTAAAGGAGCCTGAGCCTCTTATTCGGATCTCATCTTTGTTTTCCCATTCAAATGAAATGCTTAATGCATTAGGCAATGCCTCAATTGATCTTGTTCTCGAACCCAGAATGTCTTTGATTAAGAAATGACTAAAAAGTTGTTTTCTACTATGCTAATGGAATTATAGACGATATGAACCTTATTAAGACGCTAATCACGTCACTCTCCACTTTAAACAACAGGGGCAATTGTGTAACTTCGACTTACACCTTTGTTACTAGCTAATCCATATCGGTATCGGCCCAGCAAAATCCTCCAAGGGCCACACATGGCCTCCTTCACCTCCAACTCACTGCAGCAAAAGCACCACCACCACCACCACCTTCTTCACTCCATCACCACCCTCTGTAAGTACCCATCTCCTCTCAACGTTTTTGAATATCACTGCCCCTCTCACTTCTTCACTTTCTCACCTCCCAAGCAAACACTTCAACTCAAACACACACTAAAACTCTATCCACTTCCACTGGCTAGAGGAAACATCAACCACATAGTTGCAAAGTTCTCCACCACCACCACCACCACCACCACCACATACCATGAACCAAACTCAAAGACCCTGAAGAACTCAGCAACTGAAAAACCTGTAAAGAACAATGGCAGTTCAGTTGTGGAGAAAAAGAGTGAAAAAACTAGGTTCATTAAACAGAAAAGTACAAGGAAGGAGGGTGTGTGGTTTAAAGGTGAGAGTAAGGAAAGAAAGAAGAGAGGTAGTAGTGATGGTGATCAGGTGGGAGAAGAGAAAAAGGGGAGATTGTCTAAGAAAAACAAGGTTAAGGTTAATGTGGACTTGCCTGAAGTTAAGATGAGAGTTGGATTGGATATGTGCTCAAAGAGAGGGGATGTAATGGGTGCAATCAAGTACTATGACTTGGCTCAAACTGAGGAGATTAAGTTGGGTCAGTACCATTACACGGTTCTGTTGTATCTGTGCTCTTCTGCAGCTGTTGGTGTTGTGCGTCCTGCTAAGAGTGGGTCTGGGACACGAACTTTGGATACCGTGGATTCGTCTGGTGAAGAAACCGTGGAGTTGAGTAAGGTAAGAGACTCGGAGAGTGGAAATTGGGATGATACCAGTGGAAGTGATGAGAGTGCTGAAAAAATGGAGGTGAGTTCAGGGAACAGGTTTGATGATGATGTGGATGGTGCTTCTAATGAAAAGAGGAACTTAGCGTGGTTTTCTAATGGATTTGTGAAACGAAATTCTCGCCTGTTAGATGGACTGAACAATCCTACCAAAGTTGGAGATGATGGTACAGGTCTAGAAGATGGAAATGTGAAGCAAGAAAGCAATGAGATTCGGGTTAGTGAGGATGTGAAGAAGTATGCTTTACAAAGGGGATTTGAGATCTATGAGAAGATGCGTTTGGATGGTGTCGCCATGAATGAAGCAGCATTGACATCTGTGGCTAGAATGGCAATGTCAATGGGGGATGGGGATATGGCATTCGATATGGTGAAGCAAATGAAGTCGATGGGAATAAATCCTAGACTGCGTTCCTATGGTCCTGCATTATCTGCCTTTTGCAGTAGTGGCGATATTGACAAAGCGTTTGCTGTTGAGAAACACATGTTGGAGCATGGTGTCTATCCAGAAGAGCCTGAACTGGAGGCCCTCTTAAGAGTGAGTGTTGGAGCTAGAAAGGGTGACAAGGTATACTATATGTTGCACAAACTAAGAACAAGTGTAAGGAGGGTCTCACCCTCTACTGCAGACTTAATTGTAAAGTGGTTTGAGAGCAAGGAAGCGTCGAGAGTGGAAAGACAAAATGGGATGAAAGATTGATAAGGCAGGACATTGAAAATGGAGGTGGAGGGTGGCATGGGCAGGGTTGGTTAGGGAAAGGAAAGTGGTCAGTTCTACGTACAACTATTGGATCCGATGGCTTGTGCAAATGCTGTGGGGGGAAATTGGCCACAATTGATCTTGATCCTGTAGAAACAGAAAACTTTGCTGAATCAGTTGCATCTATAGCTATAAAGAGAGAGAAAAATTCAAGCTTTCAGAAATTTCAAGTACGTAAGGTCTCCAACAATGCTTATTGCTTTTGATCTTGCATGGTTTGACTTTAAAAAGGCCGAAATTGTATTATGCAGAAATGGCTCGATTATTATGGACCCTTTGAAGCAGTGGTGGATGGAGCTAATGTAGGTCTTCTCAGCCAGAAGATATTCATCCCTTCCAAGGCAAGTAGCTTGATGCTTAAGCACATAGAACAGAATCTAACAGTGTGTTCTTAACTTCTTATTAATCATTGGTTCACATTAGTATGTTGAATTGTTTAGGTCAATGCTGTCGTTAATGGCATACGCCAGAAGCTTCCTTCAAAGAGATGGCCACTCATTGTTCTTCATAACAGGCGTATCACTGGAGGCCGAATGGATGAACGGGTTAATAAGGCGTTGATTGAGAAGTGGCAAAATGCTGATGCTCTCTATGCAACACCTACTGGGTCAAATGATGATTGGTAAACAAGTGATACGTGCATAGTTTGTACTTAAACTGTTACTTTAAATGTTTTATTGAATCAATACCTGATCTCAGGTTATCACTTGGATAACGCATATACTAATTTGAAGTGCCGTCATTTTCAGGTACTGGTTGTATGCTGCAATTAAGTTCAAGTGCTTACTTGTGACAAATGATGAGATGAGAGACCATACATTTCAACTTCTTGGGAATGATTTCTTTCCAAGATGGAAAGAAAGGCATCAAGTGAGTGGGGATCTCTAGGATAATAAGAATTATCTTTAGTCAACACTACACTTGATTACTTGGTCCAAATTGCTTATACATTTTCAGTCTGCCAAACTTGATTTTCTGTATAATTTATGATCCCTTTCATCTAACAACTCATTTATCATCTTTCATTGTAGGTGCACTTCAATTTTTCTGAAGGTGGTCCAGTGTTTCATATGCCTCCTCCATGTTCTGTTGTAATTCAGGTAAAAACCAATCAACTCTGCCACTGTAAGTTAACTCGATTTTGATTAGAAGGCTGTAGATATTGATGTTCCGTGGTGTAATATGTTCACAGGAATCAGAGGAAGGGCACTGGCATATTCCAGTTGTATCAGAACATGGTTATGAAGCCGAAAGAATGTGGTTATGCATCATGCGAGCTAAATCACGTGAGGCAAGGAAGGATTCTGCAACCAGGCCTAAGGTAATTTGTGAGTGTGACATTCATGGTCTTATCTACAAATATTGAGTTGGCAACATCAGATAGTTCAAAGTAAAATCCGGAAGGTCTAAACGAGTGTATTTCAGTTTAAAGTGGTACTCATAAGATGTGAAATGATTAGATTAACATATTCCTTAAACATTCATAGGTTTGTAGAGCATGATATTCTCTGCATCTTTATAAGTTATCGATTCTAAAGTCATACATCAAGTGTGTATCGTGCGAATACTTTGATGCTTGTTCTGTCTATGAATTACATTATCCATATCAGGTTGCTTTTCATTATAGTGCAATCACTGTTGTATTTATACCTTATCTGAATTTCTTTGTATGGAGTAGATGACGAGCCTCCACACCATAACAAGTCATTTGCTAGGTCAGCTATGAGAACTGGTATTCGGTCAGAACCGTTGAAAACTAAAAACCACAAATACACTAAAGACCGACCTCAGGAAATTCTCAAGAGTCTGAAAGCTATTCTATCAGGATCCACTATCACAAATCATCATTCAATACTACCAGAACTTGAGACTGCAGAGAAGATTGGTGGATGTACCATCGACTTTCAAATATGAAGGTAATTGCTATATTGCTGAGGACTTTCAACAAGGCACGTAGGTCATGATTAAACTCCAACGTTTATTTTTTTTCTATAGTTGGGAGCTGATTTTCTTGCTGGAGAAGTATGTAGATTTTCCACTGCAGAAAGTACTTTCTGCTATCAGATTTTTGTAGCTCAGAGCTAGATTTTGTTCTTCTCCTTTTGCACGCCTGTTGGTGCAAAGTTGAATTATTGAAAGAATGATAGGATACGTATGGACCATTTTCTGTAGCATTTGACTTCATAGTCATAGTGCGCTCTGTATATAATTGCAATTTTCTCTTGGGGTGAAATATGATAACATTTGATCCATGATTTTGATAATCTGGCCTCTTCTGAATGAGAATATAGATTAAGATGATCCAAATAGAATCTAATCACATTGTGCACTGCAGCTCAGCCATGAATCTCCTGCTGGAAGTATCAGGAAATGCATCAAGTAAATACAAACAAATCTGTAACTACAAATCTGTAAATAAAAACAAAAATTAATGATTTATAAATTCTCCTCACATGCATATTTCAGGTTTGATCAAGCTAATCTGTAACTACAAACAATCTCTATTAGTTAATTACCAAACAAAAGGGTTCGATTTGAACCGGAAAATCTCATAATTTTGTCATAATCCTATAGTAAAAGAACAGTTACAGAGCTTTCATCCTCAAGTCACTGTAGGTATTTACTTTGATGGAGTTGTCAGTTAGGTACTGACTCACTGCATGGTTTTTTAACGTTTTCTCCTATAAACTGAAAAGTAACGAACACAAGATCACGGGCTGCAGTTGCATTTTGTCACCTTCCTCCTTTCTTGAACATGCAGGGGATCATTGATGTATCCATAGCATAGCATGGGAGAGAATCAATCCTCTATTTAATGTGTGTTGTTTCTTCTCTCTTTCTCTTAGCTCAAAAACAAAACAATCCCACATTGCTTATCCTCCCACTTTTTACTCTTGCAAGCTTTCCAAAACCTCAGAAGAGGTTCAAACATGGAGAAGATGGAGGACTCTATACCCTGTTCAGGGAAACAAGGAGATTCAGAAGACGAGTCCAAGGAGGTTGTGAACTTTGACAAGTCTCTCCAGGTACATGATTTCCAAACCCCCAATATTGATTTGTATACTTCTTCTCTGTTGTTTGAGGTGTTAACCTTTTGAGTTTGAGTTTGAAGGAACTGAAAGACTTGAGCTCCCAACTTCATTATGCGGCTGAATACTGTGAATCAACCTTCTTGGCTGCCCAAGAAAAGAGAGCGTGAGTCTTGTTTGCTAAGCATTATTCACTTTAATGTTCATTGAGAAGATTGAAGATAACTAAATATATGTCTAAAACGAAGTAGTTTTAGTGAATGACTAGGAATGGTTATACTTTGGCAGTGTGGTGGAAAACACAAGAGAGTATGTATGTAGAGCTGTGATTACTGTAGTTGATCATCTCGGATGCGTTTCTGCTAACCTCAATGGCCTCATTTCCGAGACTAATGAATTTTCAGACGCCGAGCTGCGAATAGATTGCCTCAAACAAGTAACTTATCATTAGCTAGTTTTGTTCAAAGCTTCTGTACTTGTTGCATCATATCAGTAACTAAAGAATGAACTTGCTTTTGTGTTTGATAGAGAATTCTCCTGTGTGAACAATTTACCCACAAGCTTGCTCTCACAAGAACAAGATGGCATGAGACTTTGCCGAGGCATAGCGCACGTTTTCTATTTGCACGTAATTCTTCCACATACCATTTCACTTTCTTCTTTTACTACCATTAAAACCCTGTCACCAACATTTTCCCCCCTTTCTAAGTCTTTGGTTTTGTGATCAGCTATCAGACATGATGAGAAATCAAATGAAGATACGAGGTAAGCTTGTCATTGTCTAGATATTGTTGAAATGAATGGTCCTCAGTCCTGTCTTGAAATCAAATTGATGAGTTTGATCCATTTATGCAGGGATTCTGGAAGACCAGCCTTTCGGAAAACTATTGACAAGCATGAATTTGAGAAAGAGGAAGCAATGCCGCTTTTCGTGTACACTTGCTCACACAAACCATCTTTGTCCAAGGATAATGCTAATTCAGCTTTAGGTGACATTGTGTTTTCATAATGTACAGTATATATTTTCTATGATGAACAACTGTCTGTGATTAACATGGACTACTTCCTCCATGTAGTGCCTGTTCGTGATGGCCTATCAATCCTTTCCAGAGGTCCAAATCCTACATTTCATTTTCAGGTTAGTAATATTAGCACACAACATGTCATTTTAAGTCTTGATTTCATCTCATCTATGTCCTAAATCTCCATTTCAACACTGTGCTGGTGATCTGTTGCAGGAAACTCGGAAGAAAGGACGCAACATTAGGAAATCTGGGCAGGGTGGTGACATTTTTTCACTCATGAGACGAGCTAGACGAGCAATGTGAAAACTGAAAACTCCTGAAACGCTCCATATATGTATTTCCAGTGGTAGCCAGACTTATGTTGTGCTCATCATATATGTCGATCAGTCGATGCGAACATTATTCATATGCTTGTTAATATATGTAAAAGAAGGGGTAGCCAGATATAATATAGTCCAAGGCCCTCTGCTTCCAGTCATATCTTAAGCAATGCAACAAAGTTAGGGAAGCGAAATCCACACTCCGAATACTGTTCGGATACTATTTGGATGATTTTCTCTTTTATTTGGGTATAACAAAAGCGGGTGAATTAAATGAATCCTGCAATTACATATGGTAGCTAGTTCCTAGCTTTCTGGTCTGACCTCAATCCCTTGAACAAGGGGACCAGGCTGCATACCAGGACTATGTATATTACAACAGATCATTTCCAACTCCTGGTCTTCGTCTCCTTGACAGTGAAACTCACCCAGCTCCATCTCCAGCCACCATCCGCCCTCCCTTCATTTGGAAATTTATCTTCCTTGGTTATTTTTTGATAACTTCTTCCTGTTAGAAAGTAATGTGCATTGAAACATATCTAGAATGTTCTACATTGATCAAGATGTCTAGAGAAGTCAATGGAAGTCTAGAGTTACTAGACTAATCTAGATTAAGAGAGAATGATCATGTACATTAGCTAGCTAGTGTAGAAACATCTAGACTAATCATGCATGTAATTAACTATGTTGCTAGCTAGATGTATCTAGAAATGTCCAACAATGTCGGTGGCAGTGTCAAGGTCGGCTAACAAGGTCTATATATAGCCATGTACTCATGTAATCAAATGTAACAAACTTATGAATGAAAGAAGCAAGCCATTCAAGTTAAATCCTCCTCTCTTTACACTTTCTCCTCTATCCTCCTAAACTAGGGCTGGGCACGGGACGGGATAGACCAAATCGGGATTTGGTGAATCCGTCCCACTCTGGGAAGATGTTTTTAGAAATCTGTCATGTACGTCCCGATCCCGATCAGGACCGGGACGGGATCGGGATCCTGAAAAATTAACCCTCAAACAACATTAATGAAATTAATGAAAAAAAAATATTCAAAATCACACAAGTAAAAAAAAAGAACATTAATAAAATTAAAAGTACAAGAACATAAGTGCATAGGTGCTAAATTACATCTAACTTAAAAGTACTAAACATCTCACATTAAAAATTAACCCTCAAACAACAACTGAAAATATCTAAAATCACACAAGCATTTGGGGATCGAATTTGGTTGAGAGGCTGGAGGGAGTGGAGGCGTATCATTTGGTTGAGAGTGAAATCGAATTTTCTAGTGTTTAGGTTTTACTGTTTTAGACCAAATTGAGTGTGGTTAAATGCATTGTAACAACATGCAACCTAAAAAATCAAATATAAAATGATTAAAATCATGTATCCTAATATTACGGGACGAGATTTTTCGGGATAGTCCCGTCCCGTCTCATCTCGCCCGTTTCAACATTACCATAACGGGACGGGATGGGACGAGATTGCCATTTTCAAAACCTATCTCGTCCCGTCCCGCTAACTTTCGGAACGAGACCGGTACGGGATCAGGATTTCGGTACTAAGTGTCCAGCCCTATCCTAAACTAGTTGTCATAATAACCTTGTCCTAATAACATCTTCTCCCAAGTGTAGCTCCTACATACAAAGTCCTAAACACTTTGTCATAATAGCTTCCGCACATAACCACAACTTCTAATAGTGGCATAAACCACAATTTCTAACAGTGGTATCATAACCACTTTTAAAAACCATCACTTCCGAACCTTCTTTCCATATTAGCGATCTCAGCTTCTAAATCTCTTCTGCGTGCCAGAAACGAAGTGCGCTTCATGCCTGCTGTTTGTTCCTGCAAACCAGGACATTCATAATCAAAGCCATAAGCCTTGCACCAACTGTGACCACCACAGGCCGCCTAGATGATATGAATTAGAGACTTCACTACTAGCATTGTACACCAGATAAGCTTTATACGTCGTGTGTGGTGAGAGCATGCGCGTTTCGATTCTCCCACGGATTTCAAACCAACCTACCATACCATATTGCTCCGACGCATCCTTAAACCTGGACTGATTACTAGTCAGAGATTTCCGTCTCCAATATGGAGCAGTATTATCCCAAGCAATCCTGAGGCGCTTTGCAGCTATCATATAGCACTTCTTCCCGCTCCATTTGTCCAATGAAAAGCTCATGTTTCCGTCTTGATGAGGACGGGGTTGTCGCAGAGAGTCATGTAGAGCTCCTTCTTGGATTTTGAAAAGGGAAGGGAGTTGGACTGGGAAAGGATCGCGTGTGTATCACTTGGGATGAACTTGTCCCAGACTGCGTCGGATTCTGCGGCTGACTTGATAACCCTAGAAAGCAAGAGAGCCTGCATGCGTCTGGAGGACTTGTTAACGAGATCACGTGGGATATGCATCCTTCCGGCAAGTCTTGCAAGTCTAGCTGCTTCTCCGACGTCAGACGCCGCCTTTGTTCTTCGCCAACGGTGGTTCCGGCGACGTCAAGTGATCTTTTGGGGGCCATTATTGAATGACATGTTTCGGCCTTTCACTTTTATTTAGTATGGTGATCTTCTGAAACCTAAACCGATCGACAAACAAAGGGATTTGGACTATTTAAAAAAAATAAAAAATAAATTACATTAAGAAGACCCTCCCTTTCTCTCTCTCTCCAAAGGATTTGGACTATTTAAAAAAAAAAAAAAGAGAAATAAATTACGCCTCCCTCTCTCTCTCTCTAAGTCGGCCGCCAACCACAAAATCTCACTCTCATTCTGCGACGGTCTAACGCTAGGTGGTCTCTAGATCTGCTGAAGCCATATGACTTTTTTGCCGGATGAAGATATGTCAGCAACCAAATGCTTTGAGAGGTAATTTACCAGAGATTCTTAACAGCTTTTGATCAGCGTGGTTTTTTAGATCAGGTTTGGAGGTATGATACCATGGACTTGAGGAGCAGATCTGGTTTCATCTTCCTGATTCCATCTCCATCCTTATTTATTCATGGGAGGAGTTTTGGTTTGGTGGAGATGTTGTTTGGTCTCTAAGTTCGTGCGACGATGGAGTTTCTTCTCTCCGGAGTGTGCTTGTGGCTGCGCGGAACAAGGCGGCGACAACATCCCATGGCGGCGACGGCAACGACGTCTCACAAAGGCAACCTCATCTCACGACGGCGACGGCTACGGTGTTTCTCTTCCATGTCCTTCTTGCAACTGTGAAAGAAAGTTGAGCTAGGTCAACTGTTTTGGTTTAGGTTTAATTTCTTTTTGGGCTTTGGATGCTTTTTTATATTATAGTTTTACAATAAGTTTCTTTCATTAGGACTTTAAGCACTTTTGTGCCTAAGCACTTCTGTGCCTCATGGCGTCTTGGCATTATGAGTCTATCTTTCTTTTAGTCTTTTTTCTAGTTTTTCTAGGTGAGATCTTAGCCTATGATCTATTTGCTATTAGATTATAGGCTCCTTGTGAGCCGAAATTTGTAATGAGAATGCAACCCTCATACAAATCAAATGATCTTGATTGCCCTCTGTACACATGGTAGCGGATCGATTCGTATTATACCCTCTACTTTAGTACTAATGAACAAAATTGTCTTTGAGTTCAAAAAGAATCCTCTAGGACAACCAACGATTACAATGTCAAATAATAAGGCTCTCGAAGCCTCACGAGGAACCATATCAATTAAATACAGAGGCGAATTACAAGAATGCCCAAGATTAGCTATGGCATCGGGCAACAAAGTTCGCCTCCCTAAAAACATGTTAAATGTAATGAAATCAAAACTAGTAGCTAATGTTTTGATGTCTTGTAGTTTGATTAATCTCCAAGGCGGTTCAAGACGTCTATTCACTACATCTATCACCAACTTGGAATCTCCTTCAACTTCAACATTGGTGAAGCATTTCTCCTTTGTTTGATTAAGCTGTCTCTTAACGCCATAACTTCAGCAATTGGGACTGAAGCACTTTCAGCAAAAACTGGTCTTCCATTGTCATCTAGAATTATAAAGCCACAAGCCGCTGAATTACTTGTGACTGATCCATCAAAGTTAAGGGATTTGGACTATTGCTATTTTGCTAGTATTAAGAATTTGGCTCGGATTAGGTTAGGGTTTTTAGAAGAATTAACTAGTATTAAGAATTTCGCTGGAATCAGGTTTGGGTTTAGGGTTTTTAGAAGAACATATTGATGCTAAAAGAAAACCCTAATTAAAAACAAATCAGAATATCAGTATGGAAAGACCAACAAAGCTAGAGAAAAACTTGAACAAATGCGTTACTGTTAATTTCTAGAGTAAATTTTAGTTTACTCTTCTGAACTTTAGGTCTAAAATCAGTCTGATACCTCATCTTTTTTTTAATCAGTCATCATCCCAAACTTTCAAAATGACATCAATCTCGACCAAAATGACTAAAATAGCCCTTGTTAATCTTTTTACCTTAATTTTTTACCCTATTCCCTCTTCTCTCTCTCTATCTCTCTTCTCTTCCTCTCTCTTCTCTACGATCTCTCTCTCGCTCTCTCTCTCTCTCTCTCTCTCTCCTCTCTCTCTCTCTCTCTCTCCCCCGTAAGATCCGGAAGCTCTCCCCCGACGGCTCCGACCCGAAACCCAAAACAACCCGCCATCGTCGCTGCCACCGCGCCTGAAAAGCCCAAGCTCAGGCCCGCCAAGTGCAAGATTCCAGACACGCGCCGTCTCGGTTCCTCGAGCCGTCGGTCGGCCTCTCCGTTGGCGACGGCGAGGTCGAATCGGTGATTCGGCATCTCCGGAACGTCGATCCGCTCCAGATGCGCGCGTCTCGGTTTCCCGAGCCGTCGGCGGCCTCTCTGCTGCGACGGCGAGGTCGAATCGGCGATTCGGCATCTCCGGAACGCCGATCTGCTCCAGACGCGCGCCGTCTCGGTTCCCGAGCTGTCGGCCGGCCTCTCCGCTGCGACGACGAGGTCGAATCGGCGATTCAGCATCTTCGGAACGCGATCCGCTCCAGACGCGCGCCGTCTCGGTTCCCCGAGCCGTCGGCCGGCCTCTCCACTGCGACTGCGAGGTCGAATCGGCAATTTGGCATCTCCGAAATGACGATCTTGCACTTGGCGGGCTTGAGCTTGGGCTTTTCAGGCACGGTGGCGGCGACGATGGCGGTTTTGGATGGTTTCGGGTCGGAGCCGTCGGGGGAGAGCTTCCGGGTCTTACGGGGGGTGAGAGAGACAGAGAGACAGAAAGAGAGAGAAGGTAAAAAATTAAGGTAAAAAGATTAACAAGGGCTATTTTAGTCATTTTGATCGAGATTGATGTCATTTTAAAAGTTTAGGGACACTACAAAAAAGAATTCAATTAGCCACCGAAGTTTGCCACGGCTCAGTCTTGCCGTCGCCGTTGGTCCAATATTTGCCACGTGCAGCGACAGCAAACGTGCCGTCGCTAAATTTATATGAGTTTGCGACGGTAACCGGTAAGCCGTGGCAAAAAAATTTGAAATTTACGACATTCTTTTTGATTGATGGCGACGGCAAGTTATAGGCTGTGGCTAAAAACACGATATGACTAGGTTAAAATTTTTTGTACACAATTGAAAATTGCAGTTGTTTCTTCTCACTCTCTCTCGCTCTCCCCAAAGCCGCATCCCTCTCCCTCTCACCGAAAGTCTAAAACCCTATCTCTTCTCTCTCTCTCTCTCTCTCTCTCTCTCTCTCTCTCTCTCTCCACAATCTCTAGAGCATGAATCTGCAAAGATTTGTTTCTACTCATCTCGGGTGGTCTTGGTGGACTGGACAGAGTTATGGTCGGAGGACACAGCCTGGCCTTGACTCATCGGAGGACGGCAAAAAAGATGGTGGCTACGGTATATTGTGAGTCCACCCTGGTGGTCGGAGATCGGTGATAGAGGAGAGAGTCCTCCAGATCACTATCTCTCTCCTCCAGAATTCTCTTCTATGCTTTTCTCTCTTCTATGTGAGGACGACCGACGCTCGATCTATGGGTTTTGACCTTCCAGGATCTGATTGGTGAGTCAAATCCCTAATTTCGTCATCTCAGCCGTGTTTTCTTATAATTGTCTATGATTTATGAGGTATCTTGGTGAGTTATTCGCCATATAGTTTATACTTGAATCGATCTCTGTTCGCATATGATTTGGATTTAAAGGAAAAGATACGATTGGGTTGTGTCAATCTGATCTGTGACGTGGATTGAATTGAGTGCAGGAGCAGAGATGAAGGTCTGTTAGCTTATTTTGGCCTTTTTGGTGGTTGCCTTTGGGATCCCTTCAGGACTGTCTTACAACACAGCACCAACTTTCCTCTGGTCACCACATTACCATCAGTATGTAATTTGTATTAGGATCCCCTTCACTTTCTATTTCAAGTAATGACAATGCTAGTGTATAGAGCCATTCTCCTTGGAAATTTGGTCTAATAATGCAACATTTTGGTAGCATCCATCTATTTGTTCTTAATCTGCTGATTATATGCGTCCAAATAATAGTGTCAAGGCAGCTGTTAATTACCAGACTATCTCTCCAAAGGATTTGGCAAAGTCTGTGCTTTCAGAAGGGGCTGGTCGAACTTGCTGGTATGTATTTCTTTCGTTTCAGTGACAGTTTTTGCACTTCTTGTGATGTCTTAGACTTTATTGTCTCTCTTTTCAATGAACTGCTAGAAGAACAAACTCACTCTCTCTGAGTTTATATAATTTTTTTTTTTTTTTGCCTTTTCGTTGTATACCCTCTCTGAGTTTATATAATTTTGTAGTGTCCTAGCAACGAAGTTCATTAGCCTTTGGATCTTGCTCTTGTCTTTGTTGGTACATAGGTAACAACACTGGATACCCTCTTGTTGTCATGTGACCTTCTTTATGTGTTCCAAATTCTGATGAAATCCATTATATTTGCTACCTATTGCTATAGCTTGATAAATATGCAATATTGAGTGAATTGTTTCATAGGATTTATGACTTACCTGTGCTAACATGTACTATCTTGGATTGTATGTAAGTTTGAACATAATCCGCTATTTTAACTTTTCAAAGTACTTTATGCTTTTATATTTGGCAAATTAATGCATAGGTGATTTGCTAGAATCACCAGTATGCTTGTTTTGCATTAAGTATGAGACCAGGGAAGGAAGTGAACATAATCTTTTGCAATTGGTACATACATATTAAGATCATACAGAATCTGCTCATAAGATACTTCAATGAGGTGAATTCATTTTTTCTGTGTGTAGCGCCTCTTTGTTTCGCTATCTTTGCGTATATCTCTCTTAGCGATAAAGCCACATTGAATTTACTTTATAATATTTATGTGTATCTTATACCAGTCTATGACTGCTTGTACTTTAATTTGATTCTTATTTACGAAATTCACAGGTTGGATAATTGGATGATATAGTAGATATGTACAATGAAGATCTTTACACCATGCCTGATAAAGAACTAGCTTGTGGTGTTATAGCAAGTTCCACCAACTTATCTAATAAAAAGGTACTGTGGCATATCTCTTCTTTATTTCTTGATCATGAATTAATTATATACGTTATATATGTATTATATATAAATATATGTGTTTGTGTGTGACGTGCTCTACAACTAGTGCTCTACAACTAGCAGTTATGTATAATCGATGACTTATGGGGTAAATAGTAGCTCTAGTAAATAGTGCTCTACAACTGCAGTTTATTGTTTTTAACTATTCAAATCGGTATTTTCTCTAGACAAAACAAAACAATTGAAACTTGGGTGCATAGTTAAATTCAGTCCCTTCTGATTGAATTTTATTGGTACATTTTCTACCATATTGTGATAACTAATGTATGCTCAGTCGTTGTCATGCCATATAGATTTTGTTGCTCTAAGAACTTATTCTTCTCTATCATGTCTCAAAGATTCATTGTTAGTATTTCAATAGCTGAAGTTCAAACTTCCCCAATATTCAGTCTGATAGATGTTATAACTGAACTTTTCCTTCAGGTTGACAAAGGTGCACGTGGTCATATGTATTTGAGATAGTCGTGATGTTCAATATGTATATGACACTGATGGAAGCCAAGCAGTAGCTACTAAAGAATCCCTATTGCTGGTATAGTGATACAATTTAAACTTTGGTTCTGGAAGCTTTGGCTTAGTTGGTTGCACTTAGTTGGTTTTGTGTTTGTGTCAGGAAACTAATTGGTAGAAACACTTAGAGGTTGATGTGCTTGTATTGATAATTCTGATGTAAGATTGGCAGTAATTTTGAGACATTTAATTCAGTGTAACAATTTTTTTTCTAATATGTTTAATAAAATAAAATAAAAATAGTTTGGCAAGCTAATACGTCAGATAATTTTTTTTTATTTCATAAATACAAGTTTGTGACGGCCTTTGCCGTCGCCACCAATTGGCGACGGCTCGTTGCCGTAGCCAAAAGCAACAGCCACGCCCTCAACGGCGACGGGAAAAATGCCGTTGCAAAGCCGTCGTCGTTGCTCTTTGGCCACGGCAAAGTGGCTTTTGGCGACGGCATTTTTCTGTGGCTAACTGAATTTTTTTTTTGTAGTGGATGAGACTGATTAAAAAAAAAGATGAGGTATCAGACTGATTTTAGACCTAAAGTTCAGGAGAGTAAACCGAAATTTACTCTAATTTCTACAAGCCGATCAACTCATATCGATCTAAAAAGAATAATCAAATCAATGCACGAGTCAAATTTCACTCCAACTTCACCCTAGTCATATTTCACAATCAGACTTCACTATCCTCAGTTGGAAGGAAGAGAACTATTCATAGAAATACAAGTATTATCCTAGTAATAACCAAGATTATTGTGTCTTTCTCTATGTCTATCTGCCCTCTCACTCCTTGTCCTTCTCTCTATTGCTCAACTCTTCGTTGTTCCTCAAATCAATGTCGAGCTGTTGGACTTCTTAGACCACTCAACTTCTCGAGCTTTTCTAAATATGAAAACCTCTTGGTGCTTACAGCAGGTGGTGGTTTGCTCATGATCTTATCACTGTCTTCTTTGTAGGAACTCTCCTTGTTATTCTTCTCCGCAAAGTTCTCCGTATCTAGATCTTGATTCCATCCCATGAAGTCAAACAATGTCTTTGAACTCGGTGTCCCTGTGCAACTCAACCTGTCAGGATCTTCTGAGGCAAATGAATCCACTGAAAGCCTCCTGTTTGCTTTCTCCGCTCGCGTTTTCTTATCAGCATAAAGGACATCATCTATCATCGACATGACATTAAATGCCAAGCTTTCTATTACCCTTGAATAGCTCTCCAGGATAGCATACCCGACATCCTGTTGATATGTACAATAAGCATGTATGGTTATTACTTAATCATTTACTTCATCCTATGAAAATGTGTATATGATAATAAAGAGTAAGTATTTTCTTTGTACCTTATTGTATTGGATTTTACTTATGTCAAGTGCAGATTGGGGAATTCCTGGGAACTTCTGTTGATTATGAGTAAGACAGTCTCTGCTCTCTCTTCAAATCGTTCCCTCTTCTCGAAACTCACCCCAGAACTCCATGAAGACTTGCCATCCTTGTGGCTAATCTTCCTCTTCCAAATCACAATGGAGGCTTCAATCCTGTCTTTGAGGTCGAGCACTTTGTGCTCTGAGGACAAGTCCATGCTCATTAGGAATTCTAGAGGGTCAAACTGTTCCTCAGTTATGCTCTTGTAGATTGTATCACCCAAGCTAGCTCTACCATTCTATAAAAAAAAGTAAGATAGACAGTGAATTGGTGTAGTTTGATCAATATATGCTATTTGAGGTTTAAGAGTAGAATCTTGTATATACCTTGGGAAGGGATTCAATGTAGTTTTCAGGTACCTCCATTTCTGATAGTACTTGAGCATTGATTGCCATTGCTGCTTTTAGTACCTGGTTGACAGACTCCTTCTGAAACTGCAGCCATTTTCGACACTCATCCGATAAACCTTCTGATGGTACTTTGACAGTTGGTAACCACCATTTTTCATCATTTCTATTTGGTTTGCTACTTTTCTCATCATCTTGGGCATCTCTTTTCACATACCAGAACTCACTTGGGTTTGCAAAACTCTCCAGGTGTCCCTGTTCATCCACACGTAGCAAATCGTTAGAAAAAGGTATACAATCCAATTCTGACATGAAAGGAGGAACACAAAAGTGTACTTACAAGAAGCATGGCGTCGAGCTTGCGTAAGGCAGGGATGTCCATATGCAGATCCTTCCTTTGTTGAGTCACCATTATCTATTATCATTGATAAAAAAGAAGGTTTAATTAGAAAGAAACAAATAGCTAGACTTATGCTTTGAAACTTTGCATTATGTATATTGAAATAGACAAATCTATATGAACCTCCATGTTTGTTCCATTTTGTTGTGAAGGGACAAATTCAACAATGTGATTAGTCACAGACAGAAGCCAGCCAATTTCTTTCACCCATCTCGCTTTCCTATCAGGAGACATGGGCTCTAGTTTCCTTGTTTCTCCAAAAACAGATGCTGCATTGTCATAGACACAAGGATAAGAAACAATAAGAACATAACTCAGATATTTCCTAAGAACTTTCTGTAATGAACAAACTAAAACCAGGTATAAGGAAAGCTAGTTAAATATGTACCTGCTAGATTTGTTATGGCATTTGATAAAGCCAAAGCTGAAGTTACACCCTTTCCCCCACCTGACATGTCTTCACCCAAAAGCAGCTTCGAAAACCTTTCCTTCATCAATTCCATATCTGAGAAACATAGACAAACAAGTTAGTATCACACAAATGCTTAGAGATGATCATATGTTGAGGTTGTCTAATTTATATTACCTGATGGCCCGTTGCATTTAGGAGTTGCAATCTTTTCGGCTTGAGGTGATGGGGCTCTTCTGCAGCAGCACTTAACAATTGTTCATCCTCATTCACATCATGATCGAATACCAAATCCGGTAGATGTCTCCCTGCTTGGAACTCGAACATCCGTTTCAACTGGAAAGATTTCGTTTTCTGCATTGTTTTTTGGGTAGAAAAAGCTCGGACCATTGTGAATCAGAAACAAGCTAGGAAAAGCTAATGAAACACAAAAGCTAATGAAACTCTTGGTTAAAATCCTCTTTCTTGGGATACAAACAACAATATCAATATGTTGTTGTGTGGGAGAAAGAAGGAGAAATAAGTCGGGAGAGATATAGAAATGCTTCTCCCAAAACCGAAAGAGAAATGGGGAATGATCGAAAAAGTGTTTTCGTTTGGGGTTAATTTACAGTGTTGAGGTTTAGCAGCAGTGCAGAGATGAAGGCAGTTTTGATTTTCTGTTTGTATAGCTGTGGGGAACGTGGGGTGCATATGTCTGTGACAAGTAGAAAAAGACGTGAATTCTGAACAAACTTAACTAATTCAGGTAGTAACTTATTGAAGGGGGTTGTAGTTTCTCGTTTCTTCGAATGAATGGCCGAACTTGTTATTCTTATGTAAAATCCAAAATGGCAGTGATTTTTCTCAAACACTCAATCTAGCTATCTGTTTTTACCTCTTACCGTCAACGGCGGGCAACCGGTGGTTCTTTTATGATTATTATTGGCATACAAGAGTCCTGGGGTAGTAAGAAGTTCGTTGACTCCTTTTGCTAATCATAGTTTGTTCGCTTATAAAACCGTGTGGTGCATCTAGACCTATGATAATAGTAAATTTCAAAAGTATCTCGATACGTATCGCGTGAATGACAATAGTATCTCGACACATACGCGCATGAAATACTTCCTAGCATTACCACCATTATTATGCATAGATAAGAAGCTAGCGATCTAATAAAAAAGTTATGTGTAGGTTGTGATAAAGCTCTAATCAGAGCACATAACAAATCATCTAAACCCTTTTAGACAATGTATCAAGAACATACGCACCTTATGCTCAAGAATCCATAAACCTTTGAGATCCACCAGTTGAAGAATGTATTAAAACGAATCAAAGATCAAAGCTCTCTGCTATGTTTGCTTGGAAACCAAACCCTAATAACGACTCCTTGAACCAAGCAGAAGGCTTCTTCTTCTCAAAACTAGATAGCACAAGCTGTTGTTTGCTCTTCCCTTTCATTTTCACACCTTGCTTCAGTCCTACACTTATTCATTGGCAACATTTCACTGCATAATACAGTTCATTATATTCATTTTGTAGCCTTAATCATCTCCGTTATGCATAATTATCTCCATCAACATTTACCCTCCTCTGTAATTACATGAACTAATCTTATCCATCAGCCTCAATCATATCTTTCATTTTCATTAACCAGATTGGCTTGCCGTTTCTTAATATTTTTTCCATTTGCAGTCCATTTGTTTTTAACAGATTGCAAATTGTGAGAGAGTTGCTGCCCACTTCTCTCCTGTATTTAGAGACGACGTGATCCTCACTATCATTTTTTTTTTTCTTCCCATTATTTGAAAAATAGCTTCACGTACTAGACATGTTGCATCGTAGCCAGTTCACCAATGAAAGTCAAATATACAGGTGATATTTTTTTGAAAAAAAAAAATAAAAAGTCAACCAAAACCGACCAGACCAAGAAATAGATATCCATTGGGTCGCTGTAAGCCAAGCCCAATCACAAACCGAGGGCCTCATGCATCTAGGGCATAAGGCCCAAATTAGAACAAAGGTAAACCTGGGTCTTGTCCACTAGCCCAAATCAGTCATAAAGAACACAACTAATAATTAAAGCAGAAATTCATGTTTTATTTAAAAAAAAAATAGAAATTCGTGTAAAACTTATATTTCAAAACCAAAATTCCAAGGTCACTGGTTCAAAGTCTTTGAGTTGTTGAAATGAAGTGTGGTACTCTTACTAACTGTTATGTGTTGGTTTAATGAGTTGTTACAATCTTACGATAATTTGTTGAAAAATGAATTACACCAAATTGGGATACTAGGAAATTGAAATCCTTTCCCTCCATCAAAACTCGAGGTTCCAATAATAGCATGAAAGGGTTGTCACTCAAATCCTTTCCCTCATTAATATTGTACTATTTTCTGGGCAAGTGAATCTAGCCAAATATATATACCCCACTTGAAAATAAATTGTTCTAGCAACTACTTAATACCCAGAAGCACTCATTTTCATGTTCTTGTTGGTTCAAGTTAAAGATAAGACTGTTGTTGTTATTGACACTTGTTAGCTAACATAACTGAGTAGTGGTTAGAATTCAAATTTCAAAACCATAAACATATGGTATGGACCAAACAGTATTTAAGTATCAACCAAAAGGGGAAATGAGATTGGTGAAGATGTTTAAACTTATTTATGACAAGCTCACAAGCACCAAAAGAAATGAATGAAAACATTGCTACTTACCCCATCAATTACCATGCAAGAGTCCTGTGACTGTATTCAAATTTCTCATTTATGGTTTAACTACTTTATGTTAACCACAGACATAAGCAGAGGCTTTCTAAGACCTCTCTAGTATCCCAATCTGTACACAAAATCTGGTTGTGAGCATTGCAGGACAGGCCAAAACTTAAAAGTTGTTCTTAACATGTATGATTGGTTTTGTTTTTCTTGCTGTGTTTTTCTACCTGTTATGATTCTAAATTAGTTTTCTATAGAATTCTGCAGGCCGGCAACGCCAGAGTGGGATACTTTTGAGTCGACTTGTCCATGCACTTTAGGATGTTGATGATGAAGATCGTCGAAATTGTTATATGCACAAAATAGTCTACAGTATTATATATATCCAGAGGCTGCAAAATGCTTGCTATAAGAGCTGCAGTGATGTGCATACGTAGTATTTGCCACAGCCGCCCATGGCAGTCGATTAAATCAATATGGATGAGAGAGTTGCGACAATTAATAGAGTAGGAGTTGAATATGACAATGCCTCAAACCATACGCAACAGCCAACAAGTTATTTGATGCTCCTCTATTATTGTCCACAATCCATGGGAAGGAAGTAGGAAGCAAGTGAGATACACAACAAATCCTTACAAACAAGATCTAGTGATCTACTCAATTTCCATTCACACAAAGACAAGAACAAGAAAAAGCATACTTCGATATATGTTATAAAATATCAGTGCTACAGGACTAGAGTATGAGATTTAGCAAAAATCGTAATTAAATAAAAACATCGATAATTTACGACTCTTAAGAATATAATAGTTATTGAAACCCGACTAGCCTTTTTTGACATTTTGATTCTATTTTCTACTTTTAGATAGCCCTTCAAACAACATGTTAAAGGTTATTTGATGAAAGAACATAGTTATTGCTCGATCGGTGGTAGTTCATTTGCTAGTGTTTGATTCCATGTTTTGGTGTTTATGTACGGCAAACCCCATTATTAGTACCTAAAATCCTGCATTAAAATCCTGCATTGATTTTCTTGTCTAATAAACAAAGAAAAAGGAATAGCCCATGGCACCAAATCTTGGACTGTTTGCTCTATGCCATGTCCCCATGAACTTTCAGGTGAAGGTGGGCACACTCAATCTCTTCAAGTCAATGCTCCCAACTCCGCTCCTGTTCTCTGGATCTGAGTCACTCCCTTCTCACTCTTCCAGTTTCAACTTGCTAGTGAGTTGTTCTTCACATGGAACTCATTGCTTCTCTTTTGTTATGATCTATGAAGCTTTGTGCTTGATCTTCAAGCTTGTTAGTGTCTTTGTTCTCAACTTTGTCTTTGTTTTCAGGTAGATACTTGGTTTGAGACTTGATCAATGCTGAGAGAGAACCATCTCACAGTTCAGGTAAAAGGGTCTCAGTTTCTTTCTTGTAATTTTACTCTATGCATGGAAACTTTTAATCTTTTCAGTATTGTTTGAATCTTTATGCAAGATAAATTAATGGGCAGATGGCATTTTTTCCTTTGGCTTTTCTTCTGTTTCAAATTTCACTTCTTTTTCAAGAACAGTTTCTCTCTTTCTCTTTGTCTTTGCATTCGTCAGCTTCCTCATTTGAAACTTTCAAAAGCAGAATCTTCTTTCTTTTTCGCGTGATTTAACTTTAATTATTGTTTATGTTGGCGGCAACTAATGATTTGTTTCTTCTGTGTCTCACTTTTAAAGCAGAACCAAATTAGCATTATTCATGTCTGTTGCCAAAGACAATCTTCCAGAAGATTAGCTAGAATATCCAAGACCAAGTAAGTTTTTTCATTACTGATGATTTGCCTGTTTTAGTTTTTCCATTGAATTTGTGTGTTATTAGTGCTACTATACTAAGATATAGTAGAATTTGACATTCTGACTTTTTCTGATTGTAATTTTCTATTGCATAGAATATGCCTCAGGATGGTCCAAAATCAGCTGTGTACAGATCATTCATTACATGTGAGGATCCTAAAGGAGTTGTGGATTGTGGGATGAAAATGAGGAGATCCAAAAGCAGTGGTGGTTCACAGATAATGGATAAGCAGAAGAAGATCGAAATCCGAAGAAATTCGAAGAATTCAACTAATAGATCATCTTCATTGGAGTTGATCCCTCAAGAAGATCAGTTTCAGAGTTCATCAGCATCATCTACTTTTCAGCTGATGGAAGTTTCTAGAGGAGCTCAGAGGCTGAACCACATGATAGATTCCTGGTCAAATGAGAAGAACAGATTTGATCATGGCCAGTCCAAGGACATTGCAAAGGATTTGCTAAAAGGAGCGCTTGATTTGCAGGAGAGTCTTGTTATGCTTGGGAAGTTGCAAGAAGCTTCACAGTACATGAGTACCTTGAATAAAAAGCACATGAAAATGCCCCAAGAGCTTATTCGAATCGCTATGGAGATCAAGATTATGTGAAGCCAAGGGTTTCTTCTGAGGGATACTCTAAAAGGAATAGTAATGAGGAACTCAAGAAGGTGATCCGAGACAGCCTTGTGAGACAGAAATTGTTGGAAAATACAAGCACTGCTGAAAAGGGTTCTGCTTATTCTCCTCAAAGATACAGGGATTCATATTCAGAAAGTACTCCTTCCACAAGTTCAAGCCAGTCTTCTATGTATCATAATACTAGTGAGTATTCCAGCATTTCATCACAAAAGGCAAAAGGTCCAAGTCTGATTGCCAAGCTCATGGGAATAGTAGAGTACCCTTTAAAATCTTTGCCGGAGGGTGAGAAGGTTTCAAATCCGCAGAGACCTGCTTTTGAAATTGATAGGCCAAAGGTGAGGAAGCCCCAGACTGTATCTCAAAGTGTTGATCCAGAAAAGAGGACCTTAAAGGAAGTTCTTGACACGATGCGGTTTAAAGGTCTTCTGAGAAACAATTCTTTTGAAGAGCCTAAGTTTGGCATTCATCATTCTAGTCATTTGGAATTGGAGAAAAGGTTCACTGGTGTTAGTCCACCTATTGTGCTGATCAAGCCGATTTCTGTTGAATCCCCAGAAATGGAAGCAAAAGCACCAATTGTTCGGGGAGAGGAAGCTTTCTACAACAGAAGGGTGCTTAAGAAATTGAGATCACAAGAAGAGGTTTCTCTGAAAACAATGAGTGGTAAAGAGGGAGCTTTGAAGTCTGACAAAGTGAAACAAAATCTTGAAGTAGAAGAGACACCAAATAGAAAGACTAGCAAAGAAGGAGGAGCTGGAAAGCATAGAGGAGCAGTGGACAAACATGGAGAAAAAGAAACCAAGACGAAAGAAATGGCTGCAAGAAAGTTGAAAGCTTCTCAACCTGTACTTCACAAGCCACAGAAGGAGGCAATTGACAAGAGGGTTGATAAGATCCAAAAGGTGGCTGCTGTTAACAAGATGTCCGCAGAGAAGGATCCAGTGAAAGCTAAAACTGTGTCAAAAACAAAGTCTGAAGATCAAGAAAATGTGACATCGGCCAAGGCAAGAAAGCCAGAATCTGGATCAAACACCACAAAGACTCGAGTATCTCGACAACCAAGTACTGTGACAAGCACAGGTTCCAAACGTTCAACAGCACAAAATGCAGAGTCTATTTCCACCGAACGCAGAAGGAATCAGTTGAGGAAGGAACAACCAGTCAAGGAGCCTACAGGAGTTAAATCAGTTGTAAGTAATCCTCATAAAATTCCCTTTACTGGTCCAAACAAACTTTATTTCCTTCTGTTTTACTTTGTTCAAAATTATGTGTATCTCTGTTTTTAGTAGAAACTGAAGTGTCCAAACCACCACTTTACCATACAGGTTAACTTAGGAAAATAAGAAAGAACTAATGTGGTACACTTTTTTCATGCAGACCAAAAATGTTGCGAGTGAAGAAATTGTCAGGAGAACTGATATCAGTGATAAAAGTGAGTCTTCTCTGATCAGCTTCAATACTGATCCTGCAGTTCATCTCATTAAAAAGGAGGAAAAGAAGACCTATGGATCTCAGTGTGAAGGTATGGCACTCTTTTAAGTCTTCACTTCACTATAAGATGCCTAAAGTTTCATTTAGTATCTTGTAAATGCTGCTCAAGTGTCTGCATGGCATTTTTTACCTTTGTATATGGGAAGATTTGCATTATTAAGAGGGTAGGTTGTAATGTTGTTTTTCCTTTTAACCTTAGGGTACTGCAATAGTCTCCTGAGTTCTCTTTCTGAAGCTACATCACTGAGCTCCATGCAAGAAACAAATTCTGAAACTGCAGAACAAGTTTTTGAAGACATCGGTCAGAGTGGAAAGAATGAAAAAACAATTGGAAGTGAAGATAATCTCGGAGAATTTCTTTTGAACAGTGCATCATTTCTGAGTCATGCCGAAGAGTTTTTCAATCTTGATGTGAATGGCTCTACAATCTTCCAAACACCTTCTATCTCCAGTTCTGCAATGTGCAGCACAAGACTAGTTTTAGATTGTGCAAGTGAACTAGTCGAGTGCAAAAGTTTTCAACTTCCACAAACAGTTAGTCCTCTGTCACTAACATTACAAGGCAAGTCAAGAGTTAGCATATCGTTGGACAAGTTGGTGGAGGATGTTTGTAATGGGATCGAGACTCTGAGAAGATACAGCAAGCTTGCTGGTGAGAACCTTATTGCAGATAGCCTGTACTCAATGTTGGAGAGAGGTGTAATGTGCAAAGGAGTAGGGAAAGGTACATGGGACTTGGGTTGGAGGAATGGATTTTCTGGCGATGAAGCTGAGCAAGTAGTAAGTGACATAGAAAGACTGATTTTCAATGGACTAATTGAGGAGGTATTTGGATAATCATACCTAATTTTATACAGGTTTAAGGTAACCATAGCACCCTGTTCTTTTCTGTACATATATTCAGCCCTAGAGTTTAGGAAGTGAGAACTAAACTCTACCCTTGATTGGCATCTGGAGGCTATCATTGACTTTTACATATGCTTCTCAACAGTTGGATGACATGTTCTAACCTTAGAGGCAAGATAAAGGGGAAGTTCAGCAAATTAGGATCATAATTCTTGTGTTATTGTAATTTCGAAAGTTCAAATTGTATCCATATGTAATTTGCTTCAAAATTCAGAACTACTTTAAGAAACATAAAGATCTGAAACCAGTCCTTGTAGAAAACTATATGATATGACTTGGTTGTATCACTTGTATGCATGCTATGAATTCTTGTGTTATCTGAAAGCAGATAAACAAGAAATCCTACTCAGACATACTACCCCACATACATTACATTTTTGAAACCATATCAACAAGTCTATCTGTTCAATTCTGTATAGAAAGATTCCATATGGATAAAATGGATATAACACATTCTGTGAAAACAAAAGAACAAGCTAGAGTAGCTAGTTTAGTGTTGTCCAAAGGGTATGCATATCTGTGCTCAAATCAAGAGAAGAGACTGAATGACTAATTACTCTTTTAAATCACCAAAGCAGGCAAATTGAGCCTTAATACATCCAAATCATATGCATAAACAAGTTGTTGAAAGGTCACAGAACCCAGCTAGCACTAGTGTCTTTTTAGATGACTTGGACCAGTTGCAATGACTTCTTGGCTATGCTATATTCTTCAGTTATATGCATAATTGTGGATCTGAATTAGCAACCAAATGAGAACACTCACAATAACCACAAATTCACAGAACACTAACAAGACCCAAAATTGTGAAGAATTAATTGAAACAACTAATCAAGTCAAAAAATCTATCAAAAAAAAAAACTAATCAAGTCAAAAAAAGGGGATTAATGATTTTTTTTTTTTTGAACAGGAAAGGGGATTAATGATTAAGCACTGATATAATGCTGATGGATTACAAAGGGGCATCGTGGAGGCCGATCTGAGGCTCCACCAATTCAGAAGATAAGGACACTCATCTACTAGACTACTACTTCAACCCTTTACACAGAACTCGATCATTCTTACCAGGATCATGGACACTTTCATTACAGAAATATGAAAATTCCAATAATGCTGCCCTTATGATGATGAGGGTGCCTCTACCTAAGATCTCTGATCTCTTCTTCCTGAGCTAAATTCAAGAAGAAGCTCCCTTGAAAATAAGGAAATTAAGGGTCTCCAAACAGAAATATATGAAAGTCCCTGGTGTGTGTGTGAAGAAGCAACCAAAGTTGGATCCCACAACACATTGCCACCCACTCCCATACATCTTATCAAACTCCTGAAAATAACACACATCAAAACCCACCAAACAAAAACTTCAAAAGCTTCATTACTAATTTGCTAAAGTGAATTAAAGATCCAAACTTTGCAACAAAATAGCAAAAAAGGAAGCACCTTTTTGATGTGGGCAGCAATAGAGATGCAATCAATAACATCATGGAGATCAAGAGCTTCAGAAGCACAAGCCATGGCTTGCATCTGCATCTTCTTATCAGCCATATCTGTCTCCTTTACCATTCCTTTACCTTCCAACATATTTCTTCCTTTGATCTCTCTCTCTCTCTCTCTCTCTCTCTCTCTCTCTCTCTCTCTCTCTCAACACAATCCAAGACAGAACCGGAACTTACAACTTCCCAAATGTAATTGACTCCTATAAAACAAGAGACTGAAATAAGTGGATTTTGTTTGGAGATGTTTCGAGGTGGCACGTAATGTCTGTCAGCTCAACTTTTCTGAGCACTGTTTTGTCCGCATGCACTTCATTCCAATCCAGATTCTGACATTTCTTGAATCATTGTTTATCTCTCCAAATGGAAAAGTTCTATCCAGTAGAATATAAGGGAGTAGTTACTGCATGTAAATCTTTCAAGAACTCTATGATTGAGGTGGTAGGTGGTAAAATTTGTGGCTTGCCAGATTTACATGTGGTGAGTCATCGTCTGATCCATTGAACGCCTCTATTTACTAGGCACTTGTATAAAGGACGGTTATACCAATCGCATCAGCGAAGACTGGTCGTAGTTCTGACTCTGACTTTGTTCACCCATTAACCCATTTGATTGGGTCTGGGCCTAGAACATTTAAAAAACAAAGGCCCAAGGAGCCCTAATGTTCACCCAAAAAAGAAAGTAAACCCTATAAAAGGCCCACGTGTAAGAACCACTGATTTGAAGGAATCATTTCCCAAACTTTTCAGGTTTCTGAGTATCATACCTGACCGACGAGCCTCCGACCAGGCGATGAAAATCGACCGAATCCGACCCGATCGAACCAGAAAAGCGGGTTAGGTTGACCAAGTTCCCGGACCCGAGGCCACTAGCTTTGGAGCATTTTGACCCGATTGTGTCAGTTAATAAAGGTATTTCATTTCTGTTTATGCATGTCTTGATTATGCAATCGATGAATGTTCAAAACTCATCTGGAAATTTTGATATATTCTTAGATTTTTTGTTTTATTGTTTTGTCTTATTCTCACGTTTCCTTTGGGTATTTGGATTACAGTTCATGAGGAGGATAGGTTCCTTGTTTTAGCGTGTATGGAATAGATCCTAGTCCTATCCTGATTAGGATTTCACCACGTTTCCTTTAGGTATTTGGATTACAGTTTTCATTAGGAGGATAAGGTCCTTGTTTTAGCGTGTATGGATTAAATCCTAGTCCTATCCTGATTAGGATTTCACTTGCAGGGGGTCTCTTAAAAACTATTTAAAGGCTCAAGACCTTGACTCAGATGGCAAGGAGGACATGATCCCACAGCCTGAAATCCTGGAAAAACAAAAGGATATACAGCCTTTGATTCCTGGAACCACAACCACATCTCAGCTTGAAATGATCCAAGAAAAACCACAGTCTGCCGGAGACTTTCCGACTGAAAATGACAAAAAGCCGCTTTCTCAATGCAGGCTATGCGGTAAGATTACTGATCATGGCTTTTTCGATTGCCCGGACACAGAAAAGGTCAGAAAGATGTTTGCTTATTGCAAGGTATGCAATAAGGCTGGTCATGACTTTTCCGACTGCTCAAAAGCAACTGAAGATGTGTTAAACAAGCTTGCTTATTGCATGATATGCCGTAAGAACACTGATCATACACTTTCCATAGCCACAAAGAAAATGGATGGGTTATGTACGACGGGTTCTTCTACCCAATGTTTGTGATCTTTGTAATGAGTTTGGTCATATGGGTGAAGAATGCACTCTTGACTCTGACAATGATCTTGAGTTTTGATCTTGCGAGTGAGCTAGGATGATTGGTGATAATATGGGTCGCACAGGAGGATTCTCAAAGTTGTTATGAAGCCCTAAAATTGTTTAACTTTATTTGTTGTATTACACTTTGCCGGTTGATATTACATGTTTTTCAGCTGTAGTATTTGAATTTGTATTTTGTGTTTGCCCCCTGAACTCTACTCTTAGCTATTTTACTTATTCTTTGCTAGCTTAGCCCCTCTTTGCATTGTTGTGCTAATTTTTATCCGGTCAAGTCAACCCAAATCATCATTTACCTGAATAATACTTCGATATAGATACCCTAAGTTTCAATATAGTCTCACTGTCTTTCTCCCTCACTCTCCTCTGTTCCAATTTCTATGAATGAATTATGAATTCATACTTTGTCATTTAGTACACTTAAAGATTTCACATACTGAATGGAAATATACAAGCAGACTAGACACATATTGAAGCGAGCTATTACCTTCACTAACAAAAACCCTCGCACAATCTCAAACTACCCTGTTTCTTAGATCCAACACATCCTCGAGGCTCGGCTAACACACACAGCCCAGGTACTCGTAACCGTTTGTCCTCAACTGCCAAATCGAAGTTCCACGGTACGGGAAGGTTTGGAGGATCTTCTTAACACCGATCCAAGTAGGGTCTGGCTCATAACCACCGATAGCCGCAATGTGACTAAATATGTTGGAAGCATCATGCGGAGTCTTGCATACCAATCGTGAAAATAGAATCCGGTCTTCTCATTCAGACGGATCTGAGCTCTCGATGAGCATATCACCCCTCCATAGTCCTGTAAAAACACCGTATTGTTCATTATCCATAGGTCTATAAATAACTATATATATATATATATATATATATATATTATATATATATATATATAGTCCCCTTACAGAGAGGGATCCCTCTTTGAAATTAAAGTGAAGGACTCCTTATTTCGCTCACTTTCAAGTTGTATTTCACTCTCAACCCGTACAATGTCTAAAACACAGTGTGTAGATCATTCCTGTAAAGTTTTATCAAATTTGAAGATCATTTAGGTACCGAATTAGATTAAATAAATCAACAGAACAAAAGTTGTCCAAACAGAACCGTTCGTGTAAATTACGATTACGGAAGCTCAAATGATTTTCAAATTTGATGAAACTTTACAGGAATGATCTACACACTGTGGTTTAAACATTGTACGGTTGAGATGTAGAAATACGACTTGAAAGTGAGCGAAATAAGGAGCCCCTCACTTTAATTTCAAAGAGGGATCCTCTCTGAAAGGGGACTCTATATTATATATATATATATATTATATATATATATATATACAGTTTCTATCCAGAGCGAAGCTTCGCTCTGAAATTAAAATGTGAAGTTCCTTGTTTGACTCACTTTCGATCGTATTTCCACATCTCTACCATTCAATTTATTGATATTAATGCATAGATCACTCATGTAAAATTTTATTCAAATTGATGATTGTTTAGGTGCCGAATTAGGTTAAATCAATGAACGGACCATAAACTATCTAACCAGAACTGTTTGTGTAAATCACGATTATGAACACCCAAATGATCATCATTCCATAAAATTTTGCAAGGAATGATCTATGCATTAGTATCAATAAATGAATGGTGGAGATATGGAAATACGACCGAAAAGTTAGTCAAACAAGGAACTTCACATTTTAATTTCAGAGCGAAAATTCGCTCTAGATAGGAACTGTATATATATATATATGCTGCAGCTGCATCCCAATTCTTACCTAAATATTCAAGTAGATCATCTGTAAACAGATGTTTTCCATTCTTAGAGTTGAGAATCAGAAACAAGATCTCCTCAGTTCCTTACAGGCATCCAAGATATCAATGGTTCTCACACATTCCCATCTCCCATCAGCCACGCGATACGCTGTATAGAAAGATACAAACATGTATGGAAGAAACTCAGAATGAACAAAACAAAGTTGCAAGTAGAATTCTATTGTAGGGTTGTCAAAACATGCTTCTTGACATACAGGGCTCTAATCTACCTTTGAAAACCCTAGCCTCTCCCAACTGCACATTATGGAGATTACTAAAGTAAATCTTTTGACTGCAAAGTGAATCATGTTAACAATCAGCTGGATCCTAGCTATTGTTGCCATTATGCATATTCAAGCAGAGATTTTAATCTGAAATCTCACTATCCACGATTCTGTGTAGTATCTTACATCCAATAGCAATAAGTGGAGCACTCGAGCTATTATGGGCATCCTGTAGTGATGCATGTAATACTTGACACCAGATATCAGACACAAAATGGAAAACAATCAAAATTACTTAGATCTGAGTTGCGCTCGTTTATTTACCTCTGTTTATACCGATCCCATTAAAATCTTCAACTGCAATTTGGAATAAACCCAGCATTAGAATACAGAGAAAATAGCAGTTAATTGAGATTTAAAGAAACCAAGACTGAGAAAAGCACAAATGAGGAGGCTTACTTTTAATATCAATGAGTGGTGTCTCCCATGGTGGACAACCCCATGATCAAAAACTCTAGACAAATGCAAGGGCTTGAAACTTGAGAGGAAATGCTGCTCTGATCTGTGGCAGCTTGGTTTTGTCGTTGAGATGAAATGTGCTTATTTATAGTACCCCTTCCAGCTAGGTTAGGACCTCCCTGAGCATAAACCACACCGTTGGATATTGGTCAAGTTTCAACGGCTGGATATTGGTCATGTAATACTTAAACAATCATTTTTTCGCCCATACATGTCAACATTGAACTTAACTTCAAACATGAGGAATCAGGCAAGTGAAGTGACTGCTGAAACATATGATGATTGATGAAAAGGGCATTCCGATCCCTCGTTCAACATTAAGCTGGAAGTGCACATAGCCCCAGGGAATTCAAAAACAGGAGTTATTTAAGCTACATATGTTTCTAGATATATGTAATTTAAAGTAGATAGTAAGATAGTTAAAGTTTAAAAATTCACTCTAAACCAAGGTTACAATAACCAAGTGACCCAAGTTACATGAAAGTGATAAACCCAGCTGATCCAGGGCAACACAAAACATTCAATTGAACATCAGAATAAACTAATATTATTATCAGCAGAGTCCTTCAAGCGGTGGTGTGATCCAAAATGGCATATAGTCCGATTCGCAGTGATTCAGAGAGTAAAGTCGTGTGGTGGTTTTGTTCTCTAAACTGAAGATACCCATCTCCCATGTTGGGCCACTATTACAAGCATAGTAGATAGAATTCGGCTGGCATCCACGAAAGTTCGAAGCCAAAACAGACATTGAATGACTCTCACATACGAAAAGAGCTTCATCTCCAATGCTATCCACCTCATGTACTTGTGCATCAATGCCACCTGTGGATGCATTGTATCTTTTAGGTACCACTTGGGAAACTTTGAAGCTTGTAGCAGATACTTCCTGACGTGCCGAGACTCTTTCAACAAGCAATAGGTTTCCGTTGGTTGGTTCAACAATATATGCACAACTTTTAGGACTGATTTGAGGTTGAGTGTTCACTCCTTTTAAATAGCTTTCACCCGTATCAGCATTGAATCTCACCAGAGTATTTCCCCAGCTATTGACTAGGTAGCCGTAGTTTCTATAAAATACAGCATGAAAATACTTGGGATAACCTTTAGTACTAGGCCACAGTTTGGTCCAATGATCTCGTTGTCTTGCAATGTAAGCTGCTCTGTGACTATGACAGAAAATTGCTAAGACCGCATAAGTGTCCGGATGTAAAGTGGGATCGGCAGACAACATAACCTTTGGGAGAGATTTCGTTTCGTTATATTCGTCAGTCAAGTCATGAAGGGCTAGAGGAGGAAGATAAATCACATTCCGTGCGCCGTTCCGGTCTGCAGGGAACTTTCTAAGAGTTATGTTGGTCAGAGATTCGTCTATGGAGGCGAACCAACCATAGCCAAAGCCACAGTACTTTTCATCTGCAGGCACTGGTAACCTAATGTTGTTATACATTATTCTTTCAGAAACGCTGTACAATACTGCTCCTTGGGATTGTGCAGCACTGCTAGGAGGGATGACGAGCATGGGAAGTACTTGCTTACAACGCCAACGCTGAGTTGTTTGATTGTAATCTTTTGCAATTGAACTCCATCGTTCACACACGGTAGCGAAACGAACATGATCAAGAGGTTCCAAGAGCTTTTCCAACACAGAGAACGCAACTTCTATAAGAACATCTTTCCATTTAGAACCATCAGAGCATGCAGAATCACATCCGCCATGAGTCTTGTTTCGCAACATCATCAAATCACCTTAAAGAATAAATGGAAAGAATTTGTAATTGCAGGATGTCATGAGCTCTTCATGTTGTCCCTTTAAATATAAGTACTTAATTAGATCAGGAGTTCAGGACGCACTTTCTCCTAGTCGCATTAGTAGTTCTTTCTTGTACCTACTTCCTAGTTGCATTATGAATCCTGACCCTCTTAGGATTTTCAGACACCATCATTGAATTGTTACGTGCGAGAGTGGGACGATGAAATAGACTACATGCATGCCTATTGCCCAAGCATTTTGATTGGTCTTCATGCTGGGGATAATTATGACTTTTTGCCTCAGTATAGTAGTACTGTTATAAACTTATAATCGCTTGCAATCGAAGCATGCGAAGCTCATTCGGAGCGACCCAAATTCTGAGCAAGTCCTCATCTTTCTTCCTACCCACAATCTCAGCCTCTCCCTCTCCAAAACCCACATCTTCTTTCGAAGCTTCGCCACCATGGCCGCCGCCGACGAGTTCGTCAAGGGCACCGTCCATACAAACGGCTTCGTTTTGATCACTACTCGATCTCAACGCCTTGAACGTAGGTAACAAATTGTTACTTTCTTACTTCATTTGGTAAAAAAAACTGTGTTCAATTTTAACTGAAATGTGTTTCAATCTGCAGATATGGATTTGAAGTAAGGCAAATTCCCACTAACAAAAACAGATTATAAAATTCTCATCAACCCAATAACTCTTACAGATCTATTCTTATTAACAAAAATTTTAACTTTTTATGTTTTTTTCCTGACAAAATTACCATACTTTTTATATCACATCTCTCTCTCTCTCACCCACTCTGTTTCAGATCTTCTCTTCTCTCTCTCTCTCCTCTCTCTCTCTCTCTCTCTCTCTCTCTCTCTCTCTCTCTCTCTCCTCTCTCTCTCCCTCCCTCCTCCCACCCCAAAACTCGAGCCTCCACGGCCCAGCGGGAGTGCCCCGACTGCCCTCCATCTCCGGTGACGCTTCGACGGTCTAGTCCGGCGAGTCCGAGGACCTTATCGCGAAGATCCAGATGAGTCGCTGGCGAAGGAGGAGAAGGTGAAGAAGCGGCAAGGCTGAGGTGGCTGTTCTATTGTCCTTGCTTCTAATTTGATTTTGAAATTCTAAAAATTCGTTTGCAAACTTCAATTCCTAGCTGTAGATGTATTGTTGTTTTGTTTAATGATGGGGAAAATTAGATCTTAAAATTGAAATTAATTAGATGGTTTGTGTATTTGGGGTAATTGTGGTGTTCTTTGAAAGTGATGATGGTTTAAACTACTTTTTATGTAATTCTAGGCGTTGTGGAGGAGTTGAGGAGATTATGTGAAATTGGAAACAAGCTATGGAGGTTTGAATATATGTAGATGGAGGCATTGGGTTTCTTCTTGCTGTTGGGATTAATATATGAAGACACTGACAGAATAGATGTCACTGGGTTTTGTATTAACATGTTCAAGGCTGTAATGGAAGATTTACCGTACGCCACATATGACTTCATTCCCTTTGCAAAACCAGATGTCTCTAGTGGTGGCACTTACAATGACATGGTCCATCTAGTTTTTCTAGGGGTAAAATCTTTCGACTTAATTTTGAGTATAGATTTTGGTTGTAAATGATGTTTTACTCTTTGTGTTTATGTTAGTACTTATGCTTCATTAGTTTAGCTCATACTGACTCCAGTAGACCCTCCTACTGTCCCCAGAAGACCCCCTACTGCCCCCAAAGACCCTAGTAGACCCTCCTACTGCCCCCAAAGACCCTCCTACTGACCCTAGTAGACCCCTGGACAGACCTCCTACTGCCCCCAGTAGACCCTCTTACTACCCCCAATAGACCCCCCTACTGCCCCCAAAGACCCTCCTACTGACCCTAGTAGACTCTGGACAGACCTCCTACTGCCCCCAGTAGACCCTCCTACTGACCTCAAAAGGAGGTCATACTGCCCCTAGTATGTGGTCATACTGCCCCCAGTAGGGCTGACAATTTGGACCCTAGCAAAACCAACCAACCATGTACCAACCGTACCAAGCAAATTGTTATGCCAAGTAGTTGGTAACCGAGTTTTCGGTACAGTAGTACCGTACCAAGTTTGAGAAGTCAGTTGGTACATGGTACAAGTTTTCCTAAAATACAGTATACCGTGTACCAACCGAGTTATATTAAAAATAATAAAAATAATTAAAAACATTAATCCAAGCCGTTGATCACTTGATCTAACCCTAAGTCCCTCAGTCCCTCAGTCTCTATCCTTCTCTCGCCTCTCTCAGTCTCTACTCTCTCTCGCTCAAAGAGTCAAAGTCTCTCAATTCTCACCTCACCTCACCTCGCACCTCCGCCACCTCGACTTCGCACACCTCCGCCACCTCGCTTCGAGAACTGGGCAGCACCTCGCCTCTCTTGCCGTCGACTCAGCAACACCAAGGGCAGCGCCTCGACTCGACAGCGCCAAGGGCAGCGCCTCGACTCTCCGACGACTCCGTTCGAGAAGCCTCGATCTCCGTATGTATCTAACTATCTATCAATCTATGTTTGTGTGTTCTGTGTTTGTGTTACTTGTGTACGATTACTTCTGTGTTTGTGTGTTCTATCAATTTGGTTTTTGTATAATTTGTATAATTTGTGATGATTGATGAATATAATTTGTGATGACTAATGAGTATAATTTGTGATGAGTATAATCTATTAGATGTGTTTCACATAGGCTATGGACTCTTCCATGTCGTCGCAGAGTGGTTGTGTAGGCAATTCAAGCTCAACACCATCATTTTCATCTGTTGCATATGAGAGATGACTGCCGGTTTATAGGCTTCATCATCACAACACCTCTGCCACCTTCATTTCCACATGAAGATACTCTGTCCAGACTGGTGTTTAGCAGTTTATGTAATATCTCGGAAATTCGGTTTTCTATTTTTGAAAAGAAAATTATTTTCCAGCTATTTAAATTTGAATTTCTGTTATTCTTTAAATTCTTTGTAGTTTTTGAACATTATTCAAATTTTTGGTTTGTCAATTTTTGTCTTTCGAGCCCATAAGATTAACCTAACGTCGTTATGAGTTTGTGAGATTTTTTCGGATCATTGTTTGGATATTGAAACTATTTTTAATGATTTTTAGAATTTGGTATTATCTAAAAATTAATTGAAAATAGAAAAATATTAGTGGCTTGATCTGGGCCGTCAGATCATTTAAACCGTCTAATCTGCGTCGTTGGATTGGAGCATATAGAGGTCGGAGTGGATCAGTCCAGACGACAGCCCAGACCGACCCCGTCTCGAGCAGCGGTGGAGCTCGATCGCTCCGTCCGTCATCCGGCCGTCTCCCGGCGCAAGGCTGGTGTCCACGGCTTCATCTCGTCGTCCCCGACCTCACTATGTTCTTCGTTTTCGAAGAGGAGCTCCGGCGAGAGAGAAAAGAAGGAGAGAAGGATTTCTGGTTCGCCGGCCAACTTCCGATTCCGGCAACGGCGAGGAGAAAGAATGGTAGCGGAAGCTTCCTCTCGTTCTCGTGGTCATGTCCATGCCCTTGATTTTCAGATAAGAAGTCTGGAGTGAGAGATTCGAAATGGAGAAGGAGAGGCTGGGTTCGCCGGTGAGTCTCCGATTCCGGCAGCGTCGAGGTGTCTCACTGGTATGGATAGCTTCATCTCGATCTCAGGAACCTTTCCATGTTCCTGGTTTTCGAAGAGAAGCTCGGAGGAGAGAGAATCGAAGAGGAGAAGTTCTGGTATTTTCCGGCGAGAGTTTGACCGATTCCGGCGAGCTCCGAGTTCGACTCAGGTATCAAAGTTGGTCTATTCTTCGAGCTCTACCTGTTTATATAATTGGAATTGAGTTTTGTTGGGTTTGGAGAAAGTGAGGTTTTGGGCAGAGGTGGTGGCTGCTGTGCACGGCGGTGGCAGTTATTTTTGTAGGTTCTGGATTTTGAATTAGTATATGGAATTGATGGAGTGATTTGATATACTTGATTTTGATATTGGTGGAGTTTTGAGGAATTTGGAATTTGGGCAGTGTGTGCAGCTGCTGTGTTCGGGGCGGGAGTGGCGGATTGGCGGCGATAGTGGTGGTTTATATTTTCTGGATTTGGTTGAGCTTGGCAGTAGCATTAGAACATCAATATGTGGTTGTGTTGTTTGAATTCCAGAAACGGAGGAGTTGAGGGAATTGAGGGATTAATGATGAAATGTAGTATTTGAATGAAGAACGAGTTGTTCTTTATATTTTGGTATTCGGGTACAGGAAAGTTGGAAAGTTAAGGAGGAGGAATTGTTCAACTTAATTAAGGTGGAGGTAATGATAAGGTGTATGGCAAACCATGAGTTGTGCATAGCTTCACCTCTAGTAACGAAGAAGATGTGGTATAGTGTAGAAGATGGAGCATAGTGTATTACTTTGTTTATAAAAGATGGATACAGTATGTTACTTACGTTGATGACGAAAGATGTTTAATTGGTATTGTTTTGTAAAGATGAAAACTTTGGGTGTCCTTAGTAATTCTGAGGACTCCGATTGTTTTCTGTTTCAAACTACATTTGGAATGCTTCGCCGACATTCTTGGAATGAGGATTCGGTACGAGGATCGAATACGAGTAGTTGTAGTTTCAAAAGCAGAATGATAAGGATTTCAGAAAGCGTGTCGTTGAGTTACTAATTTTAGTTAACGTCAGAGTTAGCACTTAGATTCCAGGTAGGGTCTCTCTCGGGGAACTTTTGTTTAAATTGATAATTAGATTATAACTGAAATTGATGTTTTGTGTGCCATTGAGTGATTAACTCTTGATTGTTATTGTTTTCGATAAAAGTATGTGTAATCAGTGATTTATATAATTAATGTTATCGCTTTCCATAAAAGCATGTATTGGATGATATATTATGAGTATTGATATTTGTTGCATTCATAATGCATTGTGAGATTAGTGAGATTGATGATTATGGAGATATGAGAATGAGATCTAGATAATAGATACATTTTGTGTAGTTGAGTTTCCTCATGGGGCATCCAAGATCTATGATTAGCCCACACGTGCACATGTTTGGGGAAAGTAGGTCTATTTGATGGCAGACATCGATAAAAAGATCTTATAGGGTTCCGGGTTGGAAGGCCATGAGTATAACAAGACAACTAACAAAAGAGGTACAAGTGGTGAGATATTACTGATTTGTTAGGTCGTATATTGAAGACATCTACACGGTATAAGACGTGTAGACTCGTATGTCTTTGATGTATGGACTAATAAGCCAATAATCGAGTGAGGAAGTTCATTCGCATATATATATTGAATTGTTATTATTTATATAAAGCATTGTATGATGTTTGATAACTTGATTGTTCGACATAGTTAAGTATAACTAAAGAGGTTTGGCCCTACTGAGTATAAGTTCACCCCTATAGACTCTTGTTCAGGTACGAGGTACAACACGTCTTTCGAAAAGTCTAACTGTGACGTTTACCTGACGTGTACAAGAGTAAAAGAGTTACGGAAGATTAGAAACCACAAGACCTATTTTGTTTTGTAATTGGTTTTGTTATTTGTATTTCTATTTTATTTTTACAATTTCTAGAAAACTATTTGAAATTGTTTTATTTTATTTTATTTTTCCCGCTCACGTCTCGGATTCAGTGTTAGGTATTTGGAAACCACCGACACCGGGTCTGGGGTGTGACAGTCTAGCACTCTCTGGTGTAACATCCTGAATTTTAAAATATCTCAAAATTGATTTTTCTTCTTAGAAATAGAAAGTAGATGTCGTCACGAATTCATCATATTTTTTGATGGATTTTTCAGACTCCCAAACTATATTTAACAATTTTTTAAAATTTCGTTAAAATTGGTTCGAGTGGTGACGTGGCATCTTTTCTTTGATTAAAAGGCTGTTACTTAGTGATTAAGAATGGCAGCTAAATGTGTCCCGACCCTAGACATGAGTCATGTGGCCATGTGTCAAGCATAAAGACAACGTTTTGTTGTTAGTAGAGAAGTGGCTTAAGCTTGTAGGTGTTAACCTTAGTTTTTGACAAGTGTCACTTTACCATAGACCCAAACTATTTGACCGACCCTCTCTTGTCGGCTTAGCTCCCTATATATATAGATAGCTGATCTGATTTGATTTGCGGTATAATCTCTCTCTCTCTCTCTCCTTCAAATGTCTCTGTACGTTTTCTCTCTTTAGGGTTTTTACGACTAAATTTTAACGAGTCATAACTTTTGATCTGTAACTTTGATTCTGAATCCGTGAAGACCTACGGGTTCGTCTCGATGTTCTCTTTCTATCCTAGAAGTTTGGGTTAGATCCAACGATAGTTTTTAGATAGCTCGTTTTAAGAGGTTCGGTTTACGATCGGTACTCGTGGTGGGATTTCGATGATATCGAGGTGAGTAGATTTGTGTAATATGTTTAAAATATTCTTATTTTCTTTTAAAATAGTCGTAAAAGCATGATTTTGATCTATTTACGAAATATCTCTCTATTTTTATAGTGAAACATGTCTATTTGCGAAATATGCGGAGTTTATATATTATTATGCGTTGAATTTATTGTTTGACTAGTCATGGAACATGTGAACTTCTTGATTGGTTATGCCGAAGTAAGGATGTGACACACGGAGGTATATGACATGAAGGTCATTAGGTTCCCGTGGGGATAAATTGAAGGATATCCAATAAGAAGGGATTGTGCGATGTGATGAATTGCTTGATGTGATGTATATATGATATACGTATTTTGTAGCGTGTGTAAAATGACATGACTTTGCGGGCATATTACATTGGTCTACTCACTGAGCGCGTGGTTTTGCTCACCCATCCATCTCTAATATTTTTTACAGAGAAGTACTTAGATTTGACCGAGCCAGGAAATGGTAGCCGACGAGCCTAGAAGATAGTGCTTATTTTGTTTACGTTCTGCTTTGTAACACTCGTTCACGCCTCGAAAACGGCGTCCGGTGCCTAAAACCCACCGACGTCGGGACCGGGGTGTGACACCCGACCTCGCAGCATCACTCTTTCCCTGTAAATTTTGTCCAGTTTCTGCTAATTTGGACTTTTGTTTTTTCATTGGCTTGTGTTGTTCAATTTTCTGTGTTGTTTGGACTTTGGACATGTGTTGTTTAATTTTCTGTATAAGACTTTGGACATTGTTGGCTTGTTGCATTTGAAATTATATAATGTGTGAAACTTTGAATGTGTTTGAATAGTTTGATAATTGATAGAAGCTTGGTAGAGACCCAAAAAAATGATTCAAATGAGTTGGGTTTTTTAGTTTGTTGGGTCTCAATCTAAACTTGGTAGAGGCCCATTACCAACCGTACCAACTGAGTACCAACTAAGTTGGTATACCAACTTTGACGGTTGGTATTGGTACAAGATTTTGTCTACTAACCTTAAGTTGGTTGATATATGGTATTGGTAAATAAAGTCGGTATACCTACCAATACCAACTCTAGCTCTCAATAGATCCCCTACTTTCGTCGGAGCCAGTCAACGGTCGTCAGAGACCGGTCAACGGCCCCCAGAACCCGATCAACGTCATTGGTCGTGGGAATCCGGTCATAGAACCTTTATTTTATAATAGACTTTTATAATGGTCTATTGTAGTTTGTTTAATTCATTAAGGGTATAATTGTCTTTCTGCTGTTTAAGTTGGTTATTGGGAATTTTAAAATCTGATTTTGTTAGTGAGAATAAAATTCTTAAAATTAGAGCTAGTGAGCATTGTCCCTTTGAAGTATAAGAGCAGTGGGATGAAAATACACCACATGGGTGATATGAGCCCATAAACATGGAGCCCAGGTAAAGTAAAAACTGAATTAAACAAATAAAAAAACGTTGAGACCTCATCTGGACCCAAAACCTAAGCCGAAGCCAAGACTCAGGCGCAGGCCCAGGCCTAGGTCCAAATACAGATCAGAGTTGCATATTTGAAAGAGAGAAATTATTTGTTGCGGCCTAGAAGCATTTTGAGTCTATACTGGTTGAAAATGTTGGCCTAAACCCCTTTTCAGAGTCTTCTCAAGGGGTCGGGAATGATCAGATACTTTCTTAGTCTAGGGTTCCATACAACAACGAGGCAACGAAAATTCTCCAAATCATGATAATCATCAGCCAACAAAACCAGCCCATTACAAGTACCCACAACATGAAAAGACCGATTTGTGAACTCAATTGGAAACTCAAGATTGTAATACTCAGTAACAACAACAGTGTTATCATAATACAGAGAGCAAGAGTTTTTTACTTTGACCTCATGGACAGTATCACTATGAATGTTGTCGACAAAAAAGAGCTAGGTGTCTGAATTGAGAGTGTGGGTGAGGTGTCTGCAGATAAAGTCTGGGTCTTTGATGGTGGAGTCCCAAGATTTAGAGACAGGGGTGAATCTGACGAGGGATTTGACGGGTAGTCAGGATAAGACTTTGGGTATGAGATCTACATGGAGGGAATCGAACCGATTTGTGATGGCATCAAAAACGGACAAACCAAGCATAGAGGTGGATCCAGAGGTCAAGAGAGACTTGCCTTCATAGTAATCGTCCGGCATTCTAAAAGATCTAGAGAGCGTCGTTGCCCCCTGTAACCCTAGTAAACAGCAGACTCTCTACTCTCTGCTGAAAGTTGGTAAAGGAAGAATAGAGAAGAGAATGAACTAAAGTTTGTTACACTATCACAGCATCACGAGCGAAACGTGTACAGAAATGGCTAATTAACCAACTAAACAGACTAATTAGGAGCTACTAATTAAGAGCTAACAGAATCATTAATTCTAATACATCTTTTGAAAGTCATTGGTCCTGTTACTGTCACTGTCAGGGTTACATATAATACTTGACACCAGATATCAGACACAAAATGGAAAACAACACAATACAGAGCAGATCAAATGGAAAACAATCAAAATTACTTAGATCTGAGTTGTGCTCGTTTATTTACCTCTGTTTATACCGATCCCATTAAAATCTTCAATTGCAATTTGGAATAAACCCAACATTAGAATAGAGAGAAAATAGCAGTTAATTGAGATTTAAAGAAACCAAGACTGAGAAAAGCACAAATGAGGAGGCTTACTGTTAATATCAATGAGTGGTGTCTCCCATGGTGGACAACCCCTTGATCAAAAACTCAAAACAAATGCAAGGGCTTGAAACTTGAGAGGAAATGCTGCTCTGATCTGTGGCAGCATGGTTTTGTCACTGAGATGAAATGTGCTTATTTATAGTACCCCTTCCAGCTAGGGTTAGGACCTCCCTGAACATAAACTACACCGTTGGATATTGGTCAAGTTTCAACGGCTGGATATTGGTCATGTAATACTTAAACAATCATTTTTTCGCCCATACATGTCAACATTGAACTCAACTTCAAACATTGAATCAGGCAAGTGACTGCTGAAACCTATGATGAAAAGGGCATTCCGATCCCTCGTTCAACATTAAGCTGGAAGTGCACATATATAGCCCAGGGAATTCAAAAACAGGAGTTATTTAAGATACATATGTTTCTAGATATGTAATTTAAACTAGATAGTCAGATAGTTAAAGTTTAAAAATTCACTCTAAACCCAGGTTACAATAACCAAGTGACCCAAGTTACATGAAAGTGATAAACCCAGCTGAACCAGGACAATACAAAACATTCAATTGAACATCAGAATAAACTAAATATTATTATCAGCAGAGTCCTTCAAACGGTGGTGTGATCCAAAATGGCATATAGTCCGATTCGCAATGATTCAGAGAGTAAAGTCGTGTGGTGGTTTTGTTCTCTAAACTGAAGATACCCATCTCCCATGTTGAGCCACTATTATAAGCATAGTAGATAGAATTCGGCTGGCATCCACGAAAGTTCGAACAAAACAGACATTGAATGACTCTCACATACGAAAAGAGCTTCATCTCCAATGCTATCCACCTCATGTACTTGTGCATCAATGCCACCTGTGGATGCATTGTATCTTTTAGGTACCACTTGGGAAACTTTGAAGCTTGTAGCAGACACTTCCTTACGTGCCGAGACTCTTTCAACAAGCAATAGGTTTCCGTTGGTTGATTCAACAAGATATGAACAACTTTTAGGACTGATTTGAGGTTCAGTGTTCACTATTTGTACAAAACTTGAATCAGCATTGAACCTCACCAGAGTATTTCCCCAGCTATTGACTAGGTAGCCATAGTTTCTATAAAATATAGCATGAAAATACGTGGGATAACCTTTAGTACTAGGCCACAGTTTGATCCAATGATCTCGTTGTCTTGGAATGTAAGCTGCTCTGTGACTATGACAGAAAATTGCTAAGACCGCATAAGTGTCCGGATGTAAAGTGGGATCGGCAGACAATATTACCTTTGGGAGAGATTTCGTTTCGTTATATTCGTCAGTCAAATCACGAAGAGGAGGAAGATGAATGACATTCCGTCGGCGGTTCCGGTTCCAGTATGCAGCAGGGAACTTTCTAAGAGTTATGTTGGTCAGAGATTCGTCTATGGAGGCGAACCAACCATAGCCAAAGCCACAGTACTTTTCATCTGGGGGCAGTACTGGTAACCTAATGTTGTTATACATTATTCTTTCAGAAACGCTGTACAATACTGCTCCTTGGGATTGTGCAGCACTGCTAGGAGGGATGACGAGCATGGGAAGTACTTGCTTACAACGCCAACGCTGATTTGTTTGATTGTAATCTTTTGCAATTGAACTCCATCGTTCACACACGGTAGCGAAACGAACATGATCAAGAGGTTCCAAGAGCTTTTCCAACACAGAGAACGCAACTTCTATAAGAACATCTTTCCATTTAGAACCATCAGAGCATGCAGAATCACATCCGCCATGAGTCTTGTTTCGCAACATCATCAAATCACCTTAAAGAATAAATGGAAAGGATTTGTAATTGCAGGATGTCATGAGCTCTTCATGTTGTCCCGTTAAATATAAGTACTTAGATCAGGAGTTCAGGACGCACTTTCTCCTAGTCGCATTAGTAGTTCTTTCTTGTTCCTACTTCCTAGTTGCATTATGAATCCTGATCCTCTTAGGATTTTCAGACACCATCATTGAATTGTTACGTGCGACGATGAAATAGACTACATGCATGCCTATTGCCCAAGCATTTTGATTGGTCGTCATGCTGGGGGTAATTATGACTTTTCGCCTCAGTATAGTACGTAGTGTGTTATAATCGCTTTTGCAATCGAAGCATGCGAAGCTCATTCGGAGCGACCCAAATTCTGAGCAAGTCCTCATCTTTCTTCCTACCCACAAATCCCAGCCTCTCCCTCTCCAAAACCCACATCTTCTTTCGAAGCTTCGCCACCATGGCCGCCGCCAACGAGTTCGTCAAGGGCACCGTCCATCCAAACGGCGTCGCTTTGATCACTCTCAATCTCAACGCCTTGAACGTAGGTAACAAATTCTTACTTTCTTACTTCATTTGGTCAAAAAAATTGTGTTCAATTTTAACTGAAATGTGTTTCAGTTTTCAGAGATATGGATTTGAAGTACAAGGTCAAGAGCTATCTGGATCGGTGGGAATCCGACCCGAATGTGAAGTGTGTTTTGGTGGATAGCAGCTCGGCTCGTGGCTTCTGCGCTGGTAACATTGATTGATTAGTTACTTTGTTACTGCTGTAAATTGTTTGGTGTTGATTATAGTAGGTGTGTGGGAGTTTTTGTTAGAAATGTTTATGTAGCTTATAGAGAGTTACGAAAACCGCGGTAAATGCAGGAATGGATACTAAAGGGGTTGTTGCTGAAATTCAAAATGACATGAACACTCCTCTTGTGACCAAGATTTCTACATTACTGCTTGCTTTTTGAGCAGGTGATTACTTGATAAGGTGTTGGTTTTAGTTGTGCATGCTGTTACGTTTTGTGTTGTACGTGTATTGGTTTCTCTTTATGCTGTGTTTTTGTACCATGTCGGGTGACGTTTGGGTTGGCTTGTTATCTGGTTGATAACTTGGATCATAGTTTACCTGCAGGCGGTGATATGAAGCAGATCACGGCCAAAAACCAACTATCCGATATGATTGAGGTCTTGTTGTATTCTTGAACTATAGAGTAGTAGACTTTATAAATCTATACAGTTTACTAAAATCAGGTTAATATAAGACGACTCGTTGACTTTATGCTGTCTATCCAGAGATGTTCTTCCTATCTGAATTGAGCTGTTTTAACTGAAAGTACAGAAAAATTATATCTACCATTTGATTCTGAAACTAGACTCACTGTGGACAATTGATTGTCATTCTTCCCAAGGGCAGATGCAACTTTGGACATCAAAACAATTTTGGCGAAGTTCAGCAGTGACCCTGATTCTGAATCCCAACTAAAGCAGCTTTTACCTCAAATCACCTCATCATTTGAAGAACTTAAAAAGCATCAATCAAGTTCAGATGCTACCGGTAAGTTCATGAATGCCACTCACTCATTTATGAATAATGAAATGAACATCAATATTTGTACTTCTGCTATTAGAGAGATTGAATCTACCTTAAAAGTATTGGGCTTCACCCTCATATTCCTTTCAAACTTATTCTTGCTGATTCATTGTTTCTGTCACAGTGGTGGAGTGGGCTAATGAAGCTCTTCAAGGTATTAGAAAGGGTGCTCTTTTCCACTTTTCTTGACACACAAGTATTTCTCCAAAGTTGCATCTGCCCTTGGGAAGAATGACAATCAATTGTCCACAGTGAGTCTAGTTTATACATTTTCCATTCTATATCATATGGGCTTTGATAGCTCACTTTTTGTGGAAGTAACATAAATCACAACATGCATAATGTTGGTATAAGGATTGTTGGCTATCCCTTTTATGATCAAAACACATGACATAAGCTATTTTACATATCTTGATGGTAAAGATATCACAAGTGAAGAATGAAGACCTGTCAAGATCTCATGTACATCAGGTAGTTCATGCATATGCATCTCATGTTTTTCACTGAGAATGGCAGCTTTGCTTGTCATCCTAGATCGGATGATACCTCCTGGTGTATCTGTCCTAATCTATGGGTCTATATGTATGCATGTCTAAATGCTTTTGCTATTTGTGTTTCATTAGTTTAAATTCCCCTGTTTGAATTTAAATCCCCTTTAGCAAAACATTTGTCGTTGCCTGGTGCTTCAAGTCAGTCTAGGGTTGTGTAGTGTTTCCAACCCGTGACCACATGATTAGAGCTTAGAGGCTCCAGCTAGGTTGTGATACACAAACTAATATATTAGTTGGCTCCTTGTTCTTATCTCATGTACATCAGGTAGTTCATGCATGTGCATCACATTCATTCAGAATGGCAGCTTTGTTTGCCATCCAGATTTGGTGGATACCTTTGTTGTATCTATCCTAATCTCTGAGTCTGACTTTGTGCAGATTTAAATGGTTTTGCTTAAGCTTTTCAAGTATTTGAATTTCAAATCTCTTTTAGCAAAACATTTTTCATCGTGCTTGAGCTCCAAGTTAGTCTAGGGTTGTGTTGTTCTTCCAACCCATGAGCACATGACTAAAGCACTTTTAGGGCAGCTCCTTTTTGAGCCAGCTGGGTTTTGTGATACACAAACCAAGTTAGCTGCTGAGCCATGTGATGCACTGCCCAAGCTATCAGCTGGCCTATGTGTCCTCATATAGGAATAGGTTTTGTTGTGTCTCCTTCATTCATAAAACCTTTTGTTTCTTCTTATTGGACCATTATCATATAAGAGAGTTGTGTTTGTCTTTACTCTCTTGGAGCCTTTTGTTTGTCCCTTGGCCCTCTCACTTTATGAGTTTGGACAAGGACTAAAGTCCAAAAGTTGCCTCCCATTTTGGTGAACGGGCATGCTCTCATTTAGCTTGCACTTTGCCTATATATATGGAGCAAGTCTCTTCTGCTCCTTGGTTGTTCAAGATGTAGTTTTCTACATTGTTTTAGTTGGGTCTAGGTTTTTCCTTGTATTGCTCATTTGCCTCTAAGTCTTCCTTGGTGATTGTAAATCTTAGAGCAAGAGAGAGCAAAAAAACTCTTTTCATAAACCCATTAGCATTCTGCATATCATGAGTGATGGTAGTGCAGCAACCCCAGAAGTACTCAAGAAGGATCAGTTGATCGAGGAGAGCTGAGTTCTAGAGAGTCAGTTAAAGGCGTTAGCTGAGGTCTGAAGAATCCCTCTCATTAGGATAGCTGAGTTCTGAGTTGAGTATTCTGAGAAGTGTTCAAGAAGAATCAGTTAAAGGCGTTAGCTGAGTTCTGAGTTGAAACTTCTTCTTATACCTTCATATGTAAACACTTGAGAGACAAGAGAGGTAGGTCTAGACTAGTAGGTAGACTAGGCAGGATAACAAGTCGTTGTTGTATCCCTAGAACTATAATCTTGTGAGGAGTGAGGTGAGTCACTCAGAGACAGGAGAGATAGATCTAGACTAGTGGGTAGACTAGGCAGGATTGCAAATCGTCATTGTATCCCTAGACTATAATCTTGTAAGAAGTGAGTTTTACATAGTGAAAAGGTTTGTCCCTCAAGAGTTAGGGGCACGCAGTTTTTCTCCCTGGTGCAGGGTTTCTGCGAATAAAAAAACGTACTGGTGTTATTTATTTTACTTTCCAGTACTTGTTCTTTTATTTATTACTACGTCTCCCTGTTATCAGGATAGCTAAATGTTTGCTATCTTGTGAACGGAATTGGACGAAAAAGTAATAAAGGCTTATTCACCCCCTCTAGGACCTTCACATAATGAATTAATAATTCTGTACTTGGCCAAATCCAGCTGACTGGCTTCATGAAAACTGAATACCGCATTGCCTTAAGATCATCCTTGCGCAATGACTTTGCTGAAGGTGTGCGCGCAGTGTTGGTGGACAAGGATCAGGTTTGTGAATAGATTCCCTTGTGTTATGGCCAAAGAATGTAGATTGTTAGAACTTAGAACTAGTTTATTGAATCTCTATTGTTGGCCATGCAGAATCCGAAGTGGAACCCATCACGGTTAAAGGAAGTTAATGAGAGCGAAGTGGAAGCTCTGTTCGAACCATTGAGCCCAAATGTGGAGGAGTTGATTGTGTGAGTGGCATTTGAAAATGTACTATCTTGCTTCAGCAGTAAACATTAGACTGGTTCTGCATATGCCATTGGAATATATTGAATCATGAGGCAAATAAGTTAAATATACAAGATAGAATGGCATTTCACTTCGTTGCTTTGAATGCTTTTGAGCAGTGTGTTCTTCATGTAATTTGCCGATGAAAATGAAATATTGTCCTTAAAAGTGTTGTTGCGGACACAACTTGTTCAGCACAAGTTTTATCTCTATAAAATTTTACTGATGCGGAAGTTTCTTGTTTCACTCTGCGGATTGGGCTTGGTAATGTTCCGGTGCTGATTGCATTTCAGAGAAATGAAGTGCTGATATGGCTTGAGGAATTCTCATTGGAGTAGCATGTTCAACATTGTGCTGCAAGAATGTGCAAGTCTAATGAAATAATGATACTGGTGTTTTTTTGTCATTTAGATAAGGTATATTTGCAAACGAGGAATTCTACCATTCATTATGTGTACTTGAAGACACTGTAGCCACTAATTCTGGGTACTTGGCATCTTAGTTAACGTTCTTACTTTCAATCTCACATCCATCTCTATGGGAATCAATTCAGGGACACCATGGAGTCTAGACACAAATAATCATGAGAGAGACTTCTGTACTTAGCCTATGTCGAATTCCTCTCCTAGTATCAATTTCTTGGAGTGTCATCGCTGATTAATCGAAGGTGAATCATGTTCCACAAGTTGACATGTTCTCAACGTCTAAAGGACCTTTCAATAGAATGTGTAAAGCAAGACGTACACAAGCATGAAAGTATTCACAATTAGCAAAGACAATTTTTGGCCATTCTCCATATTCCAAAGCTTGTAAGCAACAAGCTTTGGATGCAGTTAGAAACTTTACCACTTTGCAACCACAGCAACCACAAGAGATTGTGTAAACGATTAAGATAGAGGGTAATCTATTCTGTTGAAATACTCTTCAGTTAAGACATCAGTATACCATTTACTCCCCCATAATTACTCCTCTTTGAAATTAAAACGAGAATACTGATAACTAATGATAAGCAGATAAGGTCTGATAAAAGATCCAAATTAAAAGCGAGTCATGTTAGGAATTACGGATATAGAGGAAGTTTAAAAAGTCCAGTCCGTGGATGAAGCGACTGAATTGCAAATCTATCCGATAGCTTCTCGCACTTCACAGCTACAAAAAACAATCTTGAAGGTCATGTGTCCCTATTTCTGGCCTGCACACAGTTGAATAATGCTTCAGCAAGTTATCTTATATAAATGGAGTCCCCAAAGGAATGCTGCATGAACGCACTGGAAGTGGCAGTAGATCACTTTTCAACAGTTTGTTCAGATATTTGTACGAACACAGCATAGAGACTAGAGAGTGATGTGAAGGGAACATATGTGGTTCACAGACTCAAAGTTGATGGCAGATATGTAGGATGATAATCAGCTCAAGATTGCCAAGGCATGTAATGTAAAATGGAGGTAAATGAACCCAAGAAAGAAAAAGAAAATATTATGGAGATTGAATCCAAATATTGATAAACAAAGAAAATCTACAGAATTAGAGTAGCAAGTTACAACTAATACTCTGTCTTAATTTTGGTATCCCACATTTCATCAGCTTTCATATGATGCTGCATATGCAAGTAGTAAAATAAAATAGCATGATTTGTGCCCATACTCATATTCAAGTAACAAATAATCATCAGAAACTGCGACAGTATCAACCAGATAATATGTTAGTTGGATTGGGTGGAATATTCAAAGTGACAAATACACATCATCAACACAGATAATACAATCAGTTAACCTCATTGGGAGACTCGGGACATATACACCAGAAAGACATGAACAACAAACTTGTGGCAAAGAAAAAATATAATACTTGACACACAAAGCAATCAAAGCAATCAGCATACACAATATCCAACTTTGTGGCTGAGCCAAAATCCAATGGTCATAGATCATATAAAATTAGCAGCATATGCATTAATATTAGAAGCTATCAGCAAAAGTAAGTTCCAGAAATAATCACCCTACTTATTCATTGCCTCAGCAAGAATCTGCATCTTTACATCCAAGCAAGACGAGGCTCTCTTCATAAGAGTGAACAGAGCTAAGGTCCCCTCCAGACATCCCTAGATGTTTAACCTCTTTGCTCACCATGTCAAGGGAAACTATCTGGCCATCCTTGAGTAACAACATCACTTCACTACTCTTCCTAAAACATAATTCCCTGGCTACATTAGTTATTAGATCATGTAGACCAAAAACCATCAACTGTGTCCATCGCTGCTTCTCACTGTAGTCCTCCAGTACCCAATATTCAAGTACAGACTTGCTTGAAACCTCATTGGTCACAAACAGAGCAATAGATCTATCTCCAGAAACAGACAACCTACAGTCTAGTGTCTCCTCCAATTTCAAGCCCTTGGGCAACATTATCTGTCCAAATGATTCAGTAGGCACATCAAATGTCAAAATGAAATAGTCCGACCATACTATCCCGTCTATCAAATTCTGAGAATATACCCACCAGTGTGAAGTGCCCCATGGACCAAAATCTGAACAGGGGAGTGATCTTGAACAAAAACACATTGAAGATCAGGAGGACTGACCGTGCTCCAAACGCCTTGGCGAGTGAATAACCTCACATGTAATGGGGCGATCATCAGGTCCAGGAAGTACTGGGCAAAAACGGGTGGTAATTCTCACAACCTTATAGTCTTCACCACCATAACCCAGACCAACCAAACCATAAGAATAATAAGAAGACTCCGAAAAGGGGTCGGGAAGGGTCAGATACATTCTTACTGCAGGTTCCATAAAACAAAGAGGCAACGAAAATTCTCCGAATCATGATAATCATCAGCCAGCAAAACCACCCCATTACAAGTACCCACAACACGAAAAGGCCGACATATGAACTCAATTGGAAACTCAAGCTTGCAATACTCAGTAACAGCAGCAGTGTTATCATGATACAGAGAGCAAGGGTTTTCTACTTCTTCGACCTCACGGACAATATCACTATGAACGTTGTGGACGAGAGAAAGAGGTGGGTGTCGGATTTGAGACTGTGGGTGACGTGTGTGTGGATAAACTTTGGTTCTTTGATGGTGGAGTCCCAAGATTTAGAGACAGCAGTGAATCTGACGAGGGAGGGATTGATGGGTAGTGTGGATAGGATTTCGGGTATGAGTTCTCGAGGGAGGGATTTGAACCGATCCATGTTGACATCAGAAATGGACAAACCAAGCATAGAGGTGGATGCAGAGGTCAAGAGAGACTTGACTTCATAGCAATGAGACTTGTCTTCATAACCATCGTCCGACATTCTGAAAGATATTGAGAGCGCCGTTGCCGCCTTAAACCCTAGTAAACACCAGGCTGTGCTCTCCGCTGAAAGTTGATGGAGGAAGAAGAAGACAATGAACTAAAGCTTATGTGTATCACAGTATCACGAGCTAATTAACTAACTAAACAGACTAATTAAGGGCTACTAATTAAGAGCTAACAGAATCATTATTTGAAATATAAGCACGAATTTCTTTTTTTCTTTTTCTTTTTTTTTTTATAAATAAAACATGAATTTCTGCTTTAATTATGAGTTGTGTTCTTTATCACTGATTTGGGCCAGTGAACAAGACCTAGGTTTGCCTGTCCCCTAATTTGGGCCTTACGCATTTGGCCCGAAAATACAAGTCATGGATAATGACTATAGTAGCTACATTACATTTGTTTCATTGTCTCAAAACCTGTAAGTAAATTGTGCAGAAAATCGTCTCCTTGATACCTCTCAAATCATATACAACTTCACCTAGTTCATAAGGAAGTACATACTACATAGTACCCATCATGAAACTTATTGTAGACTGAGTTGGTGGTTGGAAGAAATTCTTACCATCTCTCTGATTTCGAAGACTGACAGCATTGGTCACCCATGTAATGAAACTAATTATGCTTGTTACTTGAATCAGAAGAAATACCCTAGGAAAAAATCAGCACTTGAACTTGTTAAATCATAATTCAATATATGCTAGTGTCTGGCATAACATCTATATTTTTTTTGGACTGAAATATATTCTTAGATTGAGAGTACATGGAAATGATGGAATCAGGAGGCGTTGAATTTTTTGTTTTATTGTTTTGTCTTATGTTTACGTTTCCTTTGGGTATTTGGATTACAGTTTTCATTAGGAGGAGGATAGTTTCCTTGTTTAAGCGTGTGTGGATTAAATCCTAGTTCTACCCTGATTAGGATTTCCAACTTGTAGGGGGGTTTATGAAAAACTATATAGAGGCTGGAGACCTGGACTCAGATGAAGAAGCGTTCTTGATTCATGAAGCACACTCTTGGAATCAACGAAAGGAATTACTATCTTTGATTTGTAAACCAAAGCTTAAAATGAGCCAGGAACCAGAGCCTGAAATCCTCAAAGAGGCTGGACACTCTTTGATTCATATTTCTGACAAGGATTCACATGTTGCTGGAGACGATCTACTCAAGTCATCCAAGAAAAACCACAGGTTGCTGGAGACGATTCTACTCAAATCATCCGAGAAAAACCACCGGTTGCTGGAGACGATTCTACTCAGATCATCCAAGAAAAACCACATGTTCCTGGAGACTGTGCCACTCCAATCATCCAAGAAAAACCAGAGGACGTTGTTGGGGACTTTCCCACTGAAAATGACACAAAGATGCTTGTTTATTGCTTTAGATGCAAGAAGGATACCGATCATATTCCTGCGAGGTGCCCCAGCCGTCCAAAATATCCTAATTATTGCATGGTGTGCAATAAGAAAAGTGATCATTTAACTTCTGATTGCCCCTACGCAACTGAAGATCTCCTGAAGAAGCTTGCTTATTGCATGTTATGCGATAAGAACACTGATCATGACACTTTCAGTTGCCCTGACAAAGAAGCTGGATTGGTATGGTACAATGGAGCTTATCTACCCAATGTTTGTGATCTTTGTAATAAGCTAGGTCACTTGGGTGAAGAATGCCTTCTTGACTTTGACGATGATCTTCACTATGATCCTCCGGGTAGTGATGAGGATTGGTAATATTATTGGTGGCTCATCTGAGGATTCTCAAAGCTGTTATTTGATTAGTTAGTACCCATGGATTGTTTTAATTTTATTTGTTGTACACACATTAGACTTCGCCAGTTTATTAGAACATGGTTTCCGATGTAGTGTTTGTATTTTTCTTTTTTGTCCCTGCCCTGATTTCTACTCCAGGCCTCTTTGTTTTGTCTTGCTAAGTTTTCATCGATCTAGAACACAGTTAGAGTGCGTATTGGGTTTAGTGTTCATTACAGCTAAATAGCCAATTCTGTTTCTTAACTATGGAGAACACAAGTAGGATGACACAATGCTATTCTCAGTTTAAATGTCTAAACTTGACGCAGCAGAAGTATGGAGGGCTAACTAGCGTTAAACCCAAATAGATGGAGAGCCTTCAAGCGAAGGACTCTATAGGACTAAACCTGGAGCGCGCCAGGAACTAAGAGTAAAACTCTTAAATTCTGAATTATAATTGATAAACTAAATGTCAGCTACCCATAAGGGTGCTTATATAAGAGAAACAAAATCCTAGGGCGACTAACAACCAAGCCTAAAAGCTCAAGGATTGAATTAAAACCGAATCCGAAAAGAACTAAGAAACATAAAATCCTGAAAACTAATAAAACGCTGATTTGAGGTCCAAAACAAACTCGGAAGGCCGAAAAAGCCCATATATCATAGCAAAACGACGAGTTTTGTTCGTTGGGCCGTTCCGCTTCCAGAAAGGTATAATAATAGTCATTCGGACACCGAACGCCAAATCTGCAGCAAACCGGGTTTGGACCTGCAACGATCGATCTGTTCTTCGATTTCTTCTGCCATCCGTCCTACATCAAAACTCCAAACAAAACTCAAGTTAATATGATTTATGATGAATAAGTGAGGGTATGTAAAACGTTATTTGTTCAAATAATTGCCTCAGACAGGCTGCACAAAACTAACAAATGATGGTGCTATCTTTTTTCTCACCGATATACAAAGTCTGATGAAGCTCCTTATGAGGCTCTTACATGGAGGACACTGCAGAACCAAAACATTGTCTCTCATTGCTTTGCTAGGATGGTAGGACCGTAGGAGGGTGTATTTGAATTCGTCTTTAGCTAATTAATCCGATCAATTCATCCGAAACCATCATTTAGCTCATTTATGCTTCTTATCTACAGTCCAAACTTTGTCAATTAGAGTTTGCATTTGGTTTAGAGTTCATTAAGGCCAATTAAGTTCCTTAACGAGAATACGATCATCTGTTAGCTGAGTGGCACAATAATCATCCGTTAGGCGGAGTGGCACAATGCTCGTTTAGGTGTCTAAACAAAGCTGGAGTAAAAATAAACTATGATAATCATCTGTCAGCTGATGATTCTTTTCTGGTTGTTAGACTCGTACTATATGAGCTAGTATTGCAATGATCGACGCAATGATCGACGCTTCATGGTAATCGATGCTTACCCCCTATGTATCGACACAGAGTCATAATGTCAAATACCTCTAATATGTTAAGCTGTCTGATATAAGAAGCTTGGAAATTGTGAATACGTTTGGAGATCGAGCAAAAAGATGAAAATACATATTAACTGTAGTTGTGTGCGCGCATTTCCTTCCAGTATCTGGAATCCAGTTATTACAGTTTTCATTAGGATCCCAGTTTTTTTTTTTTTTTTTTTTTTTAAATTACAGTTGTTTTTCCTTGTATTAGCGTATATGGGATTCCTAGTCCTGTTCTGAATATAAAGTCTAGTATTGAAACTGGAAGGTCAAAAACCTGAGAGGAACCACTGATCGAAAGCATCAAAAGGGAAACCAGTATTCTTCAACTCTAAAATGAGCAACAAAAAAACACAGCCTGAAGTCATGAAAGAGGAACCACTCCCTGCTGGACACTCTTTGATTCATATTGCTGACGCGGATTCACAGGCTGCTGGAGACGATCATGACACTTCCGATTGCCCCAGAGCAACTGAAGATCTCTTAAAGAAGCGTCGTTATTGCATGATATGCAATAAGAATACTGATCATGGCACTTTTGATTGCCCGAAAGAAGATGGATTTGTTGTGTACAAAGGAGTTAGAGTACCCAATGTTTGTGATCTTTGTAGAGAGTTGGTCATGTGGGTGAAGAATGCCGTCTTTTTGTCTTTTTGATGATGATCTTGAGTGTGATCTTCCGAGTGAGGATGATTGGTAATTTTATTTCTTGTATTAGACTTTTATCCAATTCGATGTAATATATGAGATATTTGAATAATGGATTTTTGAATGTTATCTTCATTTGTTAAAAGCAGAGGTATACATCTCAAGAGGCTTTTTTTTTTTTGGTCAACACATCTCAAGAGGCTAGGAATATGTAAATATGTAATAGCTAGATTTTTTATTCAGATTTTTGCTCTAGGGATTCATTGTATAGAGGTTTTCGTTTCTTATGTATAGTTGGGGTTCTAACATCGGTTGCCAAACCTGCAGCTTCCAACAATCTGATGAAGTACCATGTCAAATCAATCTCTCACCACTCCAGGCCTTGTCGAGCTGAGTAATCAAAGGCATGGTGATTATTGTTCCACCCTTTCTCCAAGTGTAGGCAATGCCAACAACGTAATTTCACAAATCAAATTACTACAATTTTCTCATGTAATTATAAACATTGCGAGTTTACTTGGGATCGTTTGCATATATACCAGTTGTTTCTAGACAAATCACCGGTATCCCATACTCGCTTACCCCATATGTGACCAACCAAATTTATAGAAAAATGGCTGGGAATTGTCACACTGTCACTCAGAGTGAGTCCCTGGCAGTGTGACTCCCTGCAGCTGATTATTTTCAACAGCTTCCTAGATCACTTCCATAGCGTCACACACTTATCATGGCTAGCTGAAGCTACCACGCCAGCAGGCAGCAGAACTTGATGCTGCCAGAGAAGACACTAGCTTGTCATGTGCATGCAGCTTCATGACAAGTCATTGCACAAGGTCTGGATAAACACAATCGCAGTAACCATAAGAGCAAGTCATTGCATAATAAATTTATTGAAAGGAAAATTACATTTTAGTGATTTTACCATGGCATCAGGCGTAGAATTGTTTGTCTTCTGATGATTAAATTCTAGTGCGAGAACCCTCCACGTTTCCTTTCGGTACTTGCAAGGCCGGTCTTGAGGGATTTAAGGCCCAGTGCGAATTTTTTTTTTGCCCCTTATATATATATATATATATATATAATTTTTTATTCAAAAAATACCGATTTCTTTTTTTAGGAAGAAATTTTGTGCCCCTTATATATGTTTAATGTTTTTGGTGTTTCAAACCTAGCCAAATGCAATTCGGAGATAACCACCACATGTGGTCGAGTTGGTAAGAGCCTAGGTGTGGAACCCCCATACCCAGGTTCGAATCCCAGCCAACGCTAATTGGAGTTAAATCCTAATTTATTCTTAGTAGCCAGGGGGGAAAAAGCGTTCTGACATGATCCCTCGGTGTTGATTAATCTCTAGACCTAGAAAGCCTTTGAGGATACCGTCGTTGACACTCTAAAAAAAAATTGCAATTCGGAGATCGAAATGAAAAATTTGGATATGGAAAACTCATAGCAACGTGACGTCGAGTCTTAAAAAATTGAAATTTATGGGGAGAGGAGATGTGAAATGGAGAGACGATGAAAAAATTTGAAAGATTGTGAGCAATTTATACAAGAGCTGACTAACTTTGTTTGATTGTGGAGAAAGTCAATAATCAAGTGGCCTCATTTATCTCTGTAAATTAATGTTACAAGTATATGAATTTAGGAGAAAATTAAGGGATAAAAAAATTAGTCTAAATTATCAAAAACGAAGACCATTTAAGTAGTTTTTAGAAGATATCAAAACGTAATTTATGAAAATTAAACGACATAATATGCCTTTTTGATTATGTTATTAATATATTTCTTTATTAATTATATATACTATATATGTATATATATAACAAATCAATAAAAAAAAGGGCCAAAATTTATGTTCCAGTCTTGAGCCCAGTGCGGGTGCACTGTTAGCACTGCGCCAAGGCCGGCAGTGGGTATTTGGATTACAGTTTTCATTAGGATAGGTTTCCTTGTTTGAGAGTGTATGGAATAAATCCTAGTTCTATCCAGATTAGGATTTTCACTTGTGGGGGGTTTCTTAAAGACTATTTAAAGGCTCGAGAGCTAGACTCAGATGACAAAGAGGAACCACAAAACCAGAACTGGCCCTGGGCATAAGCCAACCAAGCTTTTGCTCTGAGCCCCAAAATTTAAAGGCCTCAACAAAAAAATCAAACATATATATATTTTTTTTTAAATATTGAGCATACTAAACATCTAAACGCACGCATTTTCTTAACTCTTTTTTGATCAAGTGCGCACTCATCTTTCACTCTTTCTCATATCAAGTTCTCCTTGCAGCAGCCCTCGATTTTTTTCAGACGAAAGTCATGAAACCTTTTCAGGTAACTCTGTTCTCCCTCTTATAATAATCCCATGGTTTTGCAATTTTATCGTTGAGAACTTGAGATTGAGAATGAGAAGGGTTTTGATTTCAATTCGGAAGACTGATCTTAAGATAGGTTTTGGTTTGAGTGTTTGATGTTTGATTTAAATTCATAGTCCCTTTTTTATTTTCATTTCCTTTTATAGTATTGTTTTTCTTCACAAAACAACTATTGCCATATGAATGATATAATGCATGACCTACTGTGCAAACTGTAATATCATATAAGTTGTAACAAATGTGTTTTACCTTATAATTGGAAGTTATCATTGATAAAAAATAATGGTATGGTCGTATGGAAGTATATTCAATTACAATTTGGTTTGTTGTTTTTGTCAGGTTTGATATCATCATGTTATAGTAATGATATTAAACTAAAGTAAGGGTTTGGGTTTAAGGGAGCCACAATTTTTTGACGAGAGCCCCAATTTTTGTTTTCGTTTTGAGCCCCCAAAATCTCAAGGTCGGCTCTGCACAAACCTTATATAAAGGAAAAAAAACACTATTTCATTCATCAACAACAAAGGTTAAAATGATCCTACATGTATCCTACAGAAACCACAGCCTGAAAATCCTCAATGAGGAACCATGCTATTCATATTTCTGACAGTTCTATTCACAGGTTTTTGTCCACTGCTCCTTTTTTATGCTTCGTCTCCAACTGCATGGGTTTGGACACCATAATATTCTTTATCATTTATCAAATATGACATTTAATTTTCTCAAATATCTTAACCAAAAACATTGTAATACTGTACACACTTATTGTGGTAAAAATAAAATAGCGCGCACCCACTTGAGGTGCAAATAGTTCTAACAACAAAACCAACTTGAGATGGTATACATATACCCCAAGTCTTTTCGATTTATATTGGAAAAAGTTCACAACATTGTTACTTGACATACGATTCGCAAGTGATTCAATGTGTATACTTGATGAACTTTACAACATTGTTAGACATGCCATTTATATGTGACTTATAGCAACTATGCGATTTTTTTGTTCATTCAAAGTAAGCTGTATTCATATGGATCCATTTATTTTTTGATAATAAAAAACAACCACAAGATCTCTAGTCTCACTGTTTCATTCTCATTTCGATCTCTTTTTCAGTTCTTAAATCTAGAAATGAGTTCATATATACTTTCTTATCGAGTACTCTCGAAGATTTCATACTGAATGGAAATTCGGGACGAGATCAGACACATATTGTATGTTTGTAACCAGTTATGTTACCCTTAAAAACACAAACCCTAGCCTCAATCCTCTATCATCAAACTAACCTGCTTCTCATCAGACGTCTCAAATTACCATCCTTCTTTATAGGACGACCTTAAGCTCTTCACCGCAGTTGCAGGATGTTCATTTTTAACCACACCGTTCCACAATGGACCTCAATTCCTTCAACCCCGCCGCACCAGCTCCCATGCCAAACCTTTGAGCTAGCTTTTCGTGATCGACGTATTATAGAAAACTTTGATGATTCAATCGTACATGATTGAGTTGCGAAAACTTCTTCAATAATAAAAGCAAAATACATCTCAAGAGGCAAGGAATAGATTTTTTATTCAGATTTTTGCTCAATGGTTTTGTTGTATAAAGGTTTTCGTTTCTTCTGTGTCTCAGTTGGGGTTTTAACATCGGTTGCCAACCCAGCAGCTTCCAAAAATCTGATGAAGTACCATGTCAGATCAATCTCCCACCATTCGAGGCCTTGTCGAGCTGAGTAATCAAAGGCGTGGTGATTATTGTGCCACCCTTCTCCAAGTGTAGGCAATGCCAACAACCTAATTACACAAATCAGATTACAATTTTCTCATGCAATTACATAAAATTCTAGCTATTTCACTTGGGATCTTTGCATATATACCAGTTGTTTCTAGACAAATCACCGGTGTCCCATACTCGCTTACCCCATATGTGACCAACCGAATTTACAGAAAAAGTCACATGTAAACCAACTACTGTCCTCACACCCTGCAAAGAAAACCAATCGATCCGAAAATTTTATTCATCAAAGAAAATTAAAAAAAGGGTAGATCGAATTGTAGAAAGAAGCACTGCAATGCTAGAAAATTCTCATCCCTTAAATTCCATGAGAGAAATAGTATTACCGTTCCCCAAACCAAATAGGGTAGTCCTCCTAAAGCATACAGCAGAACTCCAAAACCAACTGGGTGAAGAACGTAAGTACGATGGATGAATCTATAATACGGCTGCCTTTTCAAATCATCAGCATTCTTTAGTCTTCTTTCATACTGCACAGTGTCATTTTGTTACTTTGCAAACCATAAAATGAGAGAGAGAGAGAGAGAGAGAAAGAGGGAGAGAGTCTGTGTGTGTTGTGTACATACTCTTTCAAACCTCAAACGGTGATTGAAGATCCAACCAATATGACTAAACCACAGTCCCTTAATGGGGCTATGAGGGTCCTTATCTGTATCTGTATATTGGTGATGGTACCTGTGTGTGCTAACCCATTCCACCGGACTTCCCTGCAAACAAGATCAAGCTAGGTTTGTAAAAAGCATACATAAATACTCCGCAGGACTTGATTAATTAGTAACTATCTAGTTAACGTTGAACGCGCGCACCTGAAGTGTGAGAACACCGCAATAGGCGAAAAAGTATTCAAGCTCTTTTCGAAGCTTTAAGCTCCGGTGAGCAAGATTCCTATGGTAACCTAAAGTAATACCTAGACCGGTAAGAAAATAGAGTACCACGAACAGCCAAAATGCATCCCATGTGAACTGAAATGGTGCTAAAAGAGCAAGGCAGTGGATAGATATAACAATGATCGAAGTTACTATATCAACCAAGTTCCAATCCCTCCCATGAAATTCTACCAGCGGTGTCACTCTCCAATCTACCATTGATAGACTATTAAGAGTGAAATAAGCAGTTACCAACCCAAACAAAACCCACCAAATTAAGATTACAGTCGTTGTTACAGTGATGAGTCCTTAAAATACTATTCCTGAGTCTATAAACTAACTAGGTGATATTTAAACTAAACTCTATATGATCGACTTAAACATGCAGTTATCATAACTTACTCTTATCAATCCTAAAATTAGAGATTTTGACGTGAGAAACTCTTTTCTGTTTGCTTAGAGCAAGTCCACTGCCCCTTTTTTATGCTTGGTCTCCAACTGCATGGGTTTTGACACCACAATATTCTTAATCATTTATCAAATATGATATTTGACATTTAATTTTCTCAAATATCTTAACCAAAAATATTGTGCACACTCGTTGAGGTAAAAAAATAAATAGCACCCTCTTGAGGTGCGAACAGTTCTAACAACAAAACCAACTTGAGATGGCATATATATACCCCAAGTCCTTTCGATTTATATTGGAAAAAGTTCACAACATTGTGACTTGACATTCGATTCGCAAGTGATTCAATTTATATACTTGATCTAACTTTAACAACATTGTTAGACATGCCATTTATATGTGACTTATAGCAACTATGCGATTTTTTTGTTCATTCAAAGTACAAGCTAGCTGTATTCATATGGATCCATTTATTTTTTTATAAAAAAAAAAAAATTAAAAATAAAAACAACCACAAGATCGCTAGTCTCACTGTTTCACCCTCATTTCGATCTTTTTTTTAGTTCTTAAATCCAGAAATGAGTTCATATATACATTCTTAATTATCGAGTACTCTTGAAGATTTCATACCGAATGGAAATTCGGGACGAGATCAAACACATATTGTAAGTTTGTAACCAGTTGTGTTACCTTCAAAAACACAAACCCTAGCCTCAAGCCTCTATCATCAAACTAACCTGCTTCTCATCAGACGTCTCAAATTACCCTGCTTCTTTATAGGAGGACCTTAAGCTCTTCACCGCAGTTGCAGGATGTTCATTTTTAACCACACCGTTCCACAATGGACCTCAATTCCTTCAACCCCGCCGCACCAGCTCCCATGCCACTAAAACAACACTGCTTCTGTGAGTTCTGTCGTCAATATACGTACATATCCCACATCAACAACCCTCCAAGTTTCTTTGAGCTGCGATTAAATCGTTGCTTATTCTTAGCAAGCTCCTCCTCATCAATACTACTGTCCATAACATCTGGATCCCTATAGCAACCTGGTCACTCTGGTAGTCGAAAATGTCAAGGAACGAAGAACCTTACCCATGTGCATGAAATGCCCTAATGTTCTAAACGACTCCACAAAAGGACAAGCTCCGTCAGTCCGTCCACCTCTTTATTCCTACCGGCCACCGGCCAAGATAGCAAAGTTAGCACTTCAGTCATGCCAGACTTCTCCAACACGTACTGCGGTGTGATCCATCCATCCCCACGTTTCATCAACAATTGCCTTTGAAGCTGCAGAAAATCCTTAATCTTGTTGCTAGACACTGCGGGATTCACATCCCTAACAATGCCGTTTTTCACATCCCTGACTGACTATTTCCGGCCAGTGCCAGATCGATGCGGTGGCATATGAGTCGTTGCAAGAAGCTGGACGACACGCTTCACGCTTGGCCTTGTCGAAATAGTTTCGGTCCTTGGTGGTCTGTGTTCTTGAGATCGTTAATTATGGAGCGCGCTGGAGGTGAAGATTAAGCAAGCATGAAAATGCCGTAGCTAGGCAGAGGTCTCATTGTGTAAAGAAGAAGGGACGGTGTCCATCTCTGTCGCAGAGTCCTAGTGGTTGATGGTTTTGGTTTGGAAATTGAAACCCTAGTTGTAGATGATGACATGCATGTACTGTCGAATACAGGGCTCAAGTGGCTAAGTACGGGCCGGCCAAACGGCGAATAGAACTACCCAACTTCCATCTTTAATTATTTTTCTTGTTTTTGGACACAGTATCTTGTCCGGAGTTTTTTTATATTTTTTTTAGATAGATATCTTTAGCCTCCGACTTTGAAGTTTCAACAGCTGGAAATAACAAAGAAGGAAGTCATCTTTGTTGCATTGATTAAGTTATCTTGACTAAGAAAACTAACACAGTATCGCTAGATTTATGTTTACTTTGCTACTCATTCCATTAACCAAGAGTGAGTTTGCAAACAAACCCAAATCATTTTAATCATGAGTATCCTTATTCAAGTTCGACCCAAATTAGTAATTAGGAAATTGGGGCACATCAAATATCCCTTGGAATCCATCATAATCGAACCTTCATCAAGTCTTGTATCGAAATCTTGTTGCTAAAAAAGAACATTACAGAGCAAAGAGAGGCTGGCGTCCAATCATTGGAGACAGCTCAAGCACAGTAAAATTGATTAATCCGCCCTCCTCAAACTAGTGGTACAACCCAACAACAACAAGAAAAAAATATTATTATTATTTAAATATTTTTAACTAAATTATAAACAAAACCAAAATTTGAAAAAATACAAAGCAAAAAACCAAGATCAGGAGAAGAAGAAGAAGCACCGCCACCTGGTGACCTGGTGTTACGCGGCGTTTGAAACGGCGTCGCTTTAATCTCTGGGTCTTTGCGGGTGATGGGCGACGAGAAGTCGTCGTCAATTGTAATGGCAAACAGAGACAGAGAGCCGCGAGATCGAGAGCTTCTCATTCCGGTCGCCGACTCCGGCGATGAAGACCTTTCTTCCAAGCCCTCGTCTTCTTCGTCTTCCTCTCACCACCTCACTGGCCGCGAGGTAGTTTCCAAATTTCAATTCCCCTCTCAAATTTTGATCAGGGCTAATCAATTGCTTTCATTTCTGTTTAATTTGCTCGGAAAATTGTAAAGGAAGCTGAAATTTTCATTCTTTGATTGTGAATTTGGGTTTGGAGGTTTGTGGGTTGATGTTGTTTGACCTTAAAAGAATGAGATTTATAAATTGGTTTGAATTATGATGAGTTTGATTCATTTCATATGCTCCAGCTAGAGCTAATTTTTGTACAAGCTCAGATGATTGATTCGGGTGCGGTTGGGCTACTCGATTTTAGTTTGTGAGATTGTATGGAGGGATGAATTAGGGTGTTGTGCTAGTTTGGTGCTTGTTGGATAGTTCAGGGTTTAGAGTTTTGCATGGGGCGAAGATTTTCTTCTTTTGTGGAATTGTATGTTCTGGGAATTATGATTGATTGAATTTGTTTTGTGGATGAAGTGGAGATACACCTCATCTGGTTCTTTCAGTGTGTGTGTGTGTTTGCTTTAGAATTGATTGGTATGCTCATTCTGTGTTTTATCATCTCTCTTGCAGACTTTCTACAAAGTTTTCAGAAGTTGGGCGTCAAAGAAGTTCATGACTGGATGGTATGAGTTTCTTCCTTCTTGTGCTTGCTTGTGCTCAAATCATTATGCAGTACTAGTTCCTGTGCATATGTGTAACTTAGTGTAAATGATCAAATCTGATGGAAAGTGGAAATGTATGGGTTCTTTCTTAAAGCTAAGCAGTCATGAACTCATGATCATTCTTGAAAAATTGGAGTGATAGAACTTGTTAAAGTCATTAGGTTGAGGTTGACATATTTCTTTGAACTCTTGGATTCTATTTTTGGCCAAAATAGTTGTACACTGTATGTCCTACCCTATTGGTAGGTAATCTCAAGAAATTCACATCTTAGGCTCTTACGAGTGTTCAAGGTTCTTGTATTTTTTTCTGGGATATTCATATCTGTTCCAAAATTCCAATTGTTTTGTTTCTCTTTGTACTTCATCATCTCATGTAGTAGATAGATTAGATAAAGCTTTAAAGTTAACATTTTCTTTCTTTTGGAGTGCTTAGTAGCTGCTAACTCTCATGCTCTTTTTCAGTGTGATCCTATTTCCAATAGCAATCACTTTCTACATAACTTGGTGGTTTATTCACTTTGTGGATGGCTTCTTCTCTCCAATATATGCTCAGCTAGGAATCAACATTTTCGGTAAGTACATTTTATTCTGCAACACATGGCCGTGACTGCATAGACACTTAAGTTCTGAAAAACCTCATAAATACAAAGTTCTAGTCCGTTGTCTTTTTTCAAGAAAACCTCATTGACACCTGGTTCTGTTCAAAAGTTTACTTATCATGTCTTTATCTGTACTCTTTGTTCTCATTGAACAACAGTTCGTACCCCTTAGAGAGAGGCAAATCAGGCTTGTGATGGTACAAGTCAAACCTGACCCTAATCTTTATCAAGTTATATATTGACTGTATAATCAATGAATTAGAAGTTTTTGTTTTTTCACAATGTTGATTTGATCTTTGAAATTCTGTGCACTTGTTAGGTCTTGGATTTGTAACTTCCATTACATTCATATTTTTGGTTGGGGTGTTCATGTCATCATGGCTGGGTGCATCTGTCCTGGGTCTTGGTGAGTGGTTTATCAAAAGAATGCCATTCGTTCGCCATATCTACAACGCCTCCAAGCAGATCAGTTCTGCCATATCCCCGGGTATGCTTTATAATATCTTTCCCTTGTTTGATGAAATGGATATAGAGAAAGGCAATTAATAATCTTTAGCTCTTTGGTATTCTAGATCAAAACACGCAAGCCTTCAAGGAAGTGGCCATCATAAGGCATCCACGTATTGGAGAATATGCATTTGGGTTCATTACTTCATCACTTACCCTTCAGGTCTGTGAATATTTTTTACATTCAGAAGCTACCTTTAGTTTTACACTGGTCGAATACTTCTTTCATCTGTTGTTTTGGATTACCAATATTCTATACTGTTATTGTTTGTAATTGATACTCATTCTCATTTCCCCAGCATGCATGTTTTGTTCAACTCACAACTCTTTAGACCACGGTCTTTGTTTGGTAAATGGTGCCTATGTATATTTACTATGATTCCTTTAGTATTTCTCCTGTTATTGTCGTTTTCTGTCACTTTGATTCTAAAGACTTGGTTCATCAGACTAGTTCTGGTTATTTCTCGGCCTAAAAATGATTGTGGATTAGTGCAAGACTGGAAGCATTTTGGATATAATGGTGCTTACTGTAGTCTGATCCTTGATAATTTCTCTTAATTACACATTATGTCCTGTTTCCTTATGATCAATGTTTTAGAAAATATGTTATCTTATCCATCGTCACAAAAGTTTTATACCGACAACTAGCAGAATAATACACACTATTAGAATAGAATACTGGTATGACAACTAGCAGAATGATATACACTACTAGAATGCAATACTGGTATTGTAGGTCAATAATATATTTCATATTTTTAACTTGCAGAACTATGATGGGGATGAGGAATTGTGCTGTGTTTATGTTCCCACGAACCATCTGTATATTGGTGATATCTTTCTGGTCAGCACCAAGGATGTGATCAGGCCAAACCTATCTGTACGGGAAGGAATTGGTGAGTAATCTATTTGCCAGTTTATGTAGATATATCAAGGCTGGGTCAAAAGAACCTGTTTTAGCTCTTAGCTCGGAATTTACCTACCAACTTAGAGTTACTATGACCCCCCTCCTGGATGACCTTGATCACATTGGGCATTCATTATAGGCGTCATATTGGTGTTGTCTGGATATACAAATAAGAAAATGATGTGGGCATGAAAGCTGAACTTATTATATAATCAAAATGCAATGACAAATGGGATCTTAATGAATGTGTTCGAACTGCATTGTAACAATAGATGGGGAAAACAGTTTGCATATATCAGTGCTCTAACTGTATGTTCATTTAATGCAGAAATTGTTGTATCTGGAGGCATGTCAATGCCCCAGATCCTGTCAACGGTTGATTCCCGGATTATGCCAGTGGTCAGCTGAGTGGAGGTGTTAGATGTTAGCTTGGTTGCTTCTTTTTTACCTTGTTTGGTTTCCCTAGTGTCGTCAGATTGGCCATGCACTCAATGTGATGCATACACAGGAATTCTTTTTAGATTACCCAAGATTCTGGTGACATTTGTAACATGGTTTGTCATGTTAGAATGTAGAAATTGTAGTGTTGGCTTGGAAGATATAGTTTTGATGGATTAATGAACATACAGGCTGTTCAGCGGTTTGATTTAACATTCCCTTGTGTGTAGAGCTGTATCTGCGTAATATGTTGTGTGCGAGATTCTCTTGCTGGACCTTTGCTGTTGATTATCTATAGACTCAACCATTTCGTTGGTAGAAAAGTATAGTTGATCCGGCTGTGAAGTAACTGATCATTTCGTTCCGAATACATTCACGAGTGTTTTATGCAATCTAGATGAACCTTTCGATATGACGCATATACAAGTTCATGAAATATGAGTACACTCCTAGCAACCCCAAGGCTTAACATATTAATCATCAAAAAAATGCTTTCATTTTTATATCTCATGTATGGCTTTTTGGTTTTGCTATTGCTGTGACTTTAAAAAAAAAAAATGTGTGTACTGTAAAAATAATCAGCTGTGAATTAAAACAGTTTTGTTTTTTTTATAAATATTAGTTTTAAAAATGTTGTCAAGATAAAATTTATTAATTTCTAGTGTTTTTAGTAAGCTGTTTTTAAAAGTAACATTCAGGTTGCTTCTAAAAGCCGTTGCCAGTGACCTGTAATTTAAAAAAAAAAAATTATTTTTCTTTCATTTATCAAACATTATAAAATCTAAAAATTCGGATAAAAACTGAAATTTTTAAAAACCAAATCGTATCAAATTAGAGTACACACATTCTGTTTAACTTTTCAAATAACTGAGTACACACATTCTATGATGTTTTACCAAAATGTAAAACAAAAGCCCAACCCAAATTTCTTACGAGCCCAATTACACAAACAAACCCTAGCTCGAAAGCACCCTCACGCCTCTATATAAAGCATTGAAGCAAAAGAACAACACCAAGTCCTCCTTGCTCCGCTGCTACTGTATCTTTAACTCTTCTTCACTGTTCTTTTCAATTTTCCAATCTCTGGTTTGTTTGTTTTTCTATTTTGTGATTTGGGACCGTGACGATTCAATTGATAAGGTCTCGTTCGTCGTAACTGGCCGCAAGGCCTTGCCGACCATTCTGTTATATCACCACCCATTATCTGAGTCCCTCTCTCTCTCTTTCCATCTTTTCCGATCTGGGTTTTGAAATCAGGGTTTGTTTTCTTTCCGGCCGATGATTAAAATTATATCAATGACAAGCATATGTCTGAATTTCTCTGTGTTGAACTCAAACTAATCTTCTCTATGAGGCGGTTTTATCTTTCTTCCTTCGTCTATTTGTTAATTTTAAAATGATTTGGGTTTCTTTTGCCGATGATGATTATATGGATTTCGTGTAATGTATGACTATCTATGATTACACACGTACCTATACTGCCTTCCTTCTGAGGCTTGTTTTAGTGTTTCTCTATCCTTGAATTGTTTCGTTAAATTTGTTCTTGTTTTTGAAAATGTATGGAATTTGATTTGATGGGTCGTGTGATGATTGATGCATAGTTCACATGAGTTTAACTGTGATTAAACATCATTTTAGTCTTTCGCTCCTATCTGATGACCCATTTATTGTTGTTGTATCATTTTAGTTGTTTCTTATAACATTGGCCAAGGATTGAAATTTATTCTTGACAAGCATATGTCCGAAACTATGTGTCGAAAAATTTGTATTATCTATGAGGCCGATCTTTGAACATTTTCTGTTGATTCTACTTGGCATTCAAGTTTCTAATTTCAGAAATGTAAATTGAAATTGGTATTTTAGGTTAAGCACTTGCAAACTTAATTGTGCTCAACTTTGCATTTTGTAATAGAGCGATGGACAATGATGATTTGTGTTAGGTCTCGTTCGTCGTAATGTCTCTTCTGGGACTTGCCGACTATCGTGATATATCACCACCCATAGTCTGAGTCCTTTAAGATCAACCTCTAGGGATTTCCTTTTTCTTCCTTTTCTTGAGTAACTGATCATGCGTAGTTTTAATTGTTGAAGTGAAGTGAAGAATTCATGATGGACATGTTGGACGATTTCAGCTGGATTATCATACTTTGGTTGTACTTCAGCTAGAACTAAACTCGGACTGAACATAGCAATTTGAAATTTCCCATGGTATCATTCTGAGCTAAATAACGTTCAAGTAGAGATTACAAACCCTATAAAATTCGAATTCATTTAGTAGAAAAACTAGGGTTACAAACTTGCAATATGATGTGTGAGTAATCATAAAGAAACCAACTTATATGATTAGGAAAATGAGGACATGAGTACATGACTTCTCCCATCTCAAATTCATTAGAAATTGTAGCATGGTTTTGTTCAAAAACAAAAAAACGGCACAGCAGTCGTAAAGACTTCTCTGAATCTCAAGTTCATTGGACTTCGGCATCTACATACCTCGCTCGACTTTTACATCGCATCTCGTCACCACATCTTGCACATCGCATCCCGGGGGTCATTGTGGCTCTAAGTTCAACTCTTGCATGTTATGATATTCAAGAATGTGTTTCAATTAATAGAACATCGAATGTCAGATCAGTCTTTATCCCAGATCAATCTTTTTCTACTTATTATATTGCGTTACGAATTTAAAATACTCTTAAGAAAAAAATTACGTTGTGGTATTTGAGTTCTTTCGGCTCAAGAAATGCTTAACAATCATCATCCAAACAATATTGATGAAGAAAATAAAAGCTTGAATTGTTGACCAAAATATTTTGATTTATAGCCCACATTTTCGAGTGAAAATCATTATTCTCAAAAGAAGTATTAACATTTTTGTTTTATTTTTTGCAGAATGCTCGAAGTTTTCACTGAATTGGTCATGAAGTGTGTAAATTTACTACAACTACTGCTCCAAACGACGTCGTTCCCGCCACCTAAACTCGGTTAAACATAGCACCAGTACCACGTTACGCGCGGGTAAACCAGAGAGAACCAAAACGACCGTAAAAATCTGCCGACACTTGGGTAATACAAGCCCACAGCTTCGTCTTCCGAACCTGGCAGTTGTCTCTATATCCAAGCAAAGCTCTCTGACTCACTCCAACTCATCACCCTCTGACTGACTCAGTTAACTGTAACTAACACACTCAATCACTGCCTTAATATCTTCAACTACCAATTCCCACTCCTAGTTTCCTTTCATGAAACGTCCCTCTCTCACTTTTCCTCCTCTTCAGTCTCAGTGCCCCCAATTCTCTGTTTCTGCTCCAAACGCTTACACCTTATGTGCTTCATTTCATTTGTAATGCCCAAGTTGGTCTAAGGCCTCAGTTTTCTTTTCGCAGTTATTCGATCAATTTAAACAGTTTCAGATACCCAATTTGCTCTGTACTCATAGCTTGTGTTTCATTTTCCTCAATTTCTCAAAATTTCCATCTGCATGTTATCAATTTCAACATTTTCTGTCCATAGCTTCAAGAATTTCCATCTGGGTCTGATCAGTTTGCTCTAAAGACTCAAACTTTTCGCGTCTCGTGGCTCAATTCTTCAAAATCTCTATCTGGGTCTGTTTATCTGATCAGTTACACACTCACATCGTCTCAATTTCCATTCTTGACATTCAAAGTTTCGGTTTTGAGCTCATAACGATGCACGCCAAGTCCGATTCCGACGTCACGAGCTTAGCGCCGTCATCGCCGCGATCGCCGAAGCGGCCAGTGTACTATGTCCAAAGCCCATCAAGGGATTCCAACGATGGTGACAAATCCTCCACCATGCACGCCACTCCGGCCTTCAACAGCCCAATGGAAAGCCCTTCTCACCCTTCCTACGGCCGCCATTCCCGGGCCTCCTCCGCCAGCCGAGTCTCCGGCAACTTTAAAGGGAGCCGGAAACGCGGCAATGATAAAGGCTGGCCGGAATGCAAAGTGATTGAGGAAGAAGGGGACTATGATGGGCTCTATGGGGAGAAGGGCTTTTCTAGAAGGTGTCAGATTTTGATGGCTTTGTTTGGGTTCATTGTCATCTTTTCCATTTTCTGCTTGATTCTTTGGGGTGCTAGTAGACCTTACAAAGCTCGGGTGTCTGTCAAGGTAATGTGCTTGTTCTGTTTTAATTTTTTCATTACTATTGTATTAAGAAATGAATTTTATAATGTTTGATGATAACATGTTTCTAAAGTCACATTCTGTCTGAGATTTGTTCAAGTTTGGCATTTGGCATAGTACTCAAAATATGTTGTTGCGCTTGTTTTGATCTTCATCTTTATGGACTGGTTGTTGTGTTTCAGAGCTTAGCTGTGCATAATTTTTATTTTGGGGAAGGATCGGACATGACTGGTGTACCTACAAAGATGGTGACAATGAATTGTTCAGTGAGGATGAGTGTGTACAACCCAGCTACATTTTTTGGTATTCATGTCAGCTCCGATGCAGTTAACCTTATGTATTCAGAAATTACAGTTGCAACTGGTCAGGTTAGATTTCTGGCTTGGACTATTGTTGGGTGTTACATGATGATGATGAGATTGAATTTCTTAGCTGGGAAAGTAATCAAATTGATCTTGAATATCTGCAAACAATCCAGAGATCGAGATTTTGTTTGAAGTGTAATTCTTTCAGTATGTACTTTAGCTTCTGTTTGGTGTACAAATTTCTGTAATTTTGGTTGCAAATGATGCAGTTGAAGAATACTATCAACCAAGAAAGAGTCACCGGATTGTGCTAGTGAACCTCCAAGGAGTGAAGGTACCTTTATATGGGGCTGGAGCAAGCTTAGCAGTTGACGATACCAATGGAGGAGTTCCAATGACACTCGTGTTTGATGTTCGGTCACGAGGGAATGTTGTGGGAAAGTTGGTGAGAACAAAGCACTGGAGGCACGTAAATTGCTCCTTGGTTGTTGACTCTCGTAAGACCAAACCCATCATTTTAAAAGCAAGTTCATGCGCATACTAGGGAGCACTGCCCAGCAGATTCCTCTACCTTGTTGTGCAATGCCTTCATGGAACTATAGCACAATTCTATTATAGTCACAGTTCGGCTTGTGATAGTGAATCATATTGTGTGCCGTCTGCTTGGCATGGAGTAGTTGTCATTCTTATCTTGTAATACAACATTGCAGACCTCTGCATGGAGGGTATTATACTAGTCGGAATTCGGAATCGAATAGTTATTATATAGTTATATTAAGTGTTTCTTTCAATGTCCATTTCCATATCCAAGCACCGCTGGCTGCAGGTTTAACTTGGTAAAACATTAAACTAAAACAAGATACAGTAAGAGAGTAAATTTTGATGTGCCAAATAAGTTACTCAACTTGAGGTTCAGATTTTCAATATACAACAATAAATAGGGCTTTTCGGGAAAAAATTAGCCCGAGAGAAATGTTAGACAAAATTTGAAAGAAAAAAATGGTCCAAACAGAGTCTTCCTTTTCAATTCAATGCTGCACCTTCCTTTGGTTGAGATGCTGGAATACTCCCTGCTTGTCTACAGCACATCCGGTCTCAAGAACAGTGGCGCCAATCCTTTTCGGGGGCCAGTACCGAAAGATAGATCTTCCCAAAATGTTCTTGGCTGGCAGTGGACCCCTAAACATAGACACAACTTAAACAATCAATCAACATGAAGAACCTCAGCATAATGAATAAACCAAATGGTCTCACAACTTGGTCTAGAATGCATTACCATACGTGTGAATCGTAGCTGTTATTTCTATTGTCACCCATCACAAAAACCGAGTTCTCTGGCACAGTCTGTGCAAACATAAACAGAAAGATGCAGAGTTAACTACTTGTGACATTCTTTTAAAGTTACAACCTTATCAAGTTTCATGATAATAGTAAAGAAAATAAGGATATAAGAGAAGAAAAAGAAGGTAACTATTAAAGTGATTCTTACTATAGGTGTCATAGTATAAGAAGGTGGTTCCAGGATGAACTTTTCATTTCTCTCGACCCCATTAACTATGAGCTTCCCATTGCGAACCTGCAATCAGTTATCCCTTAGCAGTTAATTTCACTATTTAGATACTGACGAAGAAATAATCTACTTAGCAACACAGAAAGGACACGGACTATTGATGTTTGTAAGTTAGCTTTAGATGGATGCATGTCTGAGTTCTCTGCAAGTCTGGAAGTTAAGGGACAATGGTTAGTTCTGTGAGCTTCAAGTAACATAGAGATTTTCCATATAGAATTACCCATGGTTTCATGGGTGAATGTGGCTAGACAAGTAGGAATGGCATACTAGGAAGATTTCTCATTTCTTACCGGAGAGAAGATCTAGTATTGTGGTTTAGTGTATTGAATAGAAGTAGAGTAGAATTATGCATTAGAAAAAAGCAACACCACTGTAACAGGACACAGCTCAGTAATCTCACCTCCACAGTATCACCTTCCTTGGCCACTATTCTTTTAATGAAGACGTCAAGGTCGGTATATCCTACTTCCTGAAGGACCGGTGGACTTTTAAAGATAACAACATCATTGGCACATGGCTTTCTGAAGTAATATGAAACCTGGCAATGTTTAGAGAAAGACATGTTATGTATATATTTTATCATATTCTCATCCAAACAGGTACACCGTAAGTAAAGAGAGCACACAATAAGCGGAACTATAGCAAAAAGTTCAGATATATTTCTCCAAGCTATGGCTTAGGCCCAAAACAAGAATACCAATTTACAATATCATGAAAATGAACATTACCAAAAGTATCAGCTTCAAGAAATAGTCAGGACAGGGGGTGGAGTATTCATAATGTGCACACCCAATCCAACAACATTAAACTCTTCAAGGCTATCACCCACAGAGTTTGATTGTCTATAGTTATGAGAAACACAGTAGGTTCTAATCTACTCAATCAGACCCAAGTTCGTAACTTATCAGCCAAGGCAGTCGTGAACATATCTGAATTAACATATTAACTTATGCAAAATCTCAGTCAGTATTACTGACTCGTTAATATTTCTTTCGACTGTCACCTTGATCATGTCTACCGAGTCTTATTACCTGCCCCGAGATACTTTTCTTGCTTAAGCTTATCCCCTGAAAGCTTAACCTTTCTATATCCTATTCCTTATCATTCTTCTAACCAAGTACCTAACTTCGTAGTATTCCATATCAAGCAAAAGTACCCACATTGCCCCCGAAAATGTTATCCACATTGTTATCATTATACAAGAACAACTGAACAAGTCCTATGTGCACCGATGACAACATTAGCCATTACAAATTCCGATTTCGAAACAAAACACTATGATCAAACCTTAGCAAACAGAACTCACAAACCATAAAAAACCGAAAAACCAAACAAAAATCGAACCTTTTCAGCTACAATTCTGTCTCCAACATCCAAAGTAGGGTACATTGACAAGGAAGGAATAAACCTCGGCTCAGCTATGAAAGACCGAAACGCAAGCGACACCGCAATTGCCGCAAACACCGTCTTGGCATCATCGGTAGTTATGTTCAACCACCCCGGCAGGGGCCCACTTTTCTTCTCCTCCTGCTCATCGTCGCCACCGTCACCGCCGCCTCCTCCTCCGCCGTCTCCGCCGCCGCCACTGTCAAAAGACACCTTCTTTTCTTCACCGGAGTCCTTTAAAGCTTTGCAGACGAGTTTTCTGAAGTGGGTTTTGATCGAGAGCTTGGAATTGTGGGTTTTGGGAAGTGGGTGGAGATTGAGGGATGAGAAATTGGGGTTTTTGATGGGAATGGAGAGGTGGGTGTGGTCGGAATTAGGGTTCTGGAGGGAAGGTAATGGAGGGAAGTAGTGTAGAGAGAGCATTCTCTCTTTGGCTCAATGACGGAGTATGCTCTCTCTGCAGATTGCACAAGCTTTTGGACTTTGGAGTATTCATACTATGGATTAAAATTCCAATATTACCCTTTTCCTTTATGTCAGTCGTTATATAGTTGTGAAAAATGTTTTTTTTTCAATATAGATTCTACTGATAATTATAAGATTTATGATTCGAAACCATAAATGAATTAGTTTATCTAAATTTCTGAAAGACATTTCTTGTATAGGGTCATATCTAAATTTCTTCAGTCACAAAAACAAAGTCGTAGGCTTATAGCTCACTTAGTCAGTCGTCATTTTGCAACAAAAAAAACATGTGTTCAATTATGCTTAATGAACCAAAGGTTTGTCAAAATCATGTACTCAAACAATATCTAAACCATGTAGGAATAGGGATCCTTTTCTTACTTGGATATATATTTCTCTTTCCCCTTTGTTTAAAAAACACCCCCACTTTCCCTCTATAAATACTCGCACACATCAAATCTACAGATTCTTAAGCCTTTGTCCAAAGTATTCACTATTAGAGTTTGAACATTTAGGTGAAGATGGAAGGCCGCGTCAACTTGCCACCAAAGATCATGCTTGACATTTTTTCAAGGCTACCAGTGAATCACTTGTGCCGGTGTAAGTGTTTATCAAGGGCATGTCGATCCCTACTCTCCGATCCTGATTTCGTTGCAAAGTACAACAACAATGTGTTCTTCCAAAGAAGGCGCCTCCTCTTTACTATTCTTGCTGACTCGAGACCAGGGATATACTCATTGAATCTCGACCAACTTCTCAATGAGAATCCTAATGTTGATGCTGGTGGTTTAGTAGCAGCAGCATCCACTGAGCTCGACTTTGTTTACGATCATCTTCGGCACCTTGCTCGCTATTGGTTTCCCTTTGTGCATGGTCCCTGCAATGGCTTGTTCTTGTCCCAGTTATATTTTGGAGACTTCAGTTACAGTTTGGTTAACCCTGCAACCAAGGAATCAAAGAAACTGCCAAAGATACCAATATGGAGACGACCAATGAAGCCTTTCTCTTTGCAACTATATGGAATTGGATTTGATCACTCCACAAACGAATACAAGGTGATTAACGGGCAGGATTACGGTGATGGAATTGTGTTTAGTGTCTATACAGTGCAGACTGATTCTTGGCGACAGATTGACGGCTTGTTTCCCTACAAAGCTCTCGGTTATGATGGAATCGTGGTGAATGGAGCTGTTCATTGGTTGGTGAGGAAGGTTGCAGATCGATCATTAGTGATTATATCTTTCACTTTAGCAAAGGACGAGTTCAGGGAAATTCCAGTACCACCCGTTCCAAGTACTCTTTCAATTAAACTAGGGGCATTCAGAACCTGGCTATGTATAACATTAGTATCAAAACAGACTAAAACCGCAACGAAGAAAAAGCAGACAACATATAATGAGTTCTGGGTCATGAATGAATATGGAGTGAGCGAATCTTGGATTACAATACAGGTCTCCAAACCATATAAGACGTTATCACATTCCGGTTTCTGGACAGAATCCCATGATCTAATGGTGTTTGATAGATCATCTTTGATTATGTACAATTTTAGTGAAGACAAATTTTGGACTCTTGATGTCGGCAAAGTTGGTACCTTTTGTAGCGTTGGTACCTATGTGGAGAGCCGAGAGCCTACCTTTCACTCACCGATCAAGAACACCTATTGATTACAATAATTCTTGTTTTCCTCAGACTATTGATTCCTACTTCCTATTAATTTAGCAGCACCTCCTCATAGTTTCAGATGCAGTTTATGTCACTAGTTGCTTTTCCTATGGTAAAATCACCTGGAATGCAAAGTTGAGTTCAAACAAAAAGCACATTACAACCCTACACAGTTGAGTACGTGTTGTGCAAATCACACTATGTAAAAGGGCTTCAAAGAGTCTTCATACAAACGACTAGTGTGGAGTGTGGAAATTAGACACATTGCTGGTTCTCTAAATCTATTCCACTCGAACCCTAGGAATAAGAAAATGTACATGTTAGAGTCTCAACAGGATTTTACCTTCCTTGAGCTGCTTCCTAGCATATGATGAGTCATACACATCCCAGCGACGAAACAGGTCCCCCGTCGTACCAAAAGACATTACCAATGTGGCCAGCTTCTGCCACTCCCTCTTCTATAAACAATCCTCTCTAGTAAATTTATCCCTTAACTTGATCTTCAAACAATTGTCCAAAAACACTTCCAAAACAATCAGAACCGCCTCAAGCTAGCACAAAACTAAAGATGCAGATGAATTAATAGAGGAAGTAGTTCACCCAGAAGTAGAGCAATTGTGGATCGAAGAAGAAGGTAATTGTGATGTGTATTGCTTCGATGTTGCAAAGGCAGATTTAGGATAGAGGAAGATATCCAATTTTTTTTGGAAAGAAGAAGGGCGGGCTCCCTTTGATACAACTTCATTTCATGGGAGAGCCTTGTCTGTGGACTTTAATCTTGATGGTGACCTGAAGTTAGTTTTTACATATGTATTTGATGGTGAATTTGAAAATCAAAACGAAATATATGTTTTTCTCATGTCTAACTCAGAAGAGAGAGCAATGCTACTTTGTTGTTTGGAGTTTCGCTTGCCCGTTGAATTCAGAGAACCCACAGAGTACAACTACCTCTGGGTAGTTACTAGAATCTTCTCTGGTATAGTACTCTAATACCCGATAAGGCATGAATTTAAAGCGGAATTTCCAATACCAATCATCCCAGTAATCAAAAGCCAATGGGACCAAAACTACATTCATCTTCCCCGACGCATATTTTACAAAAGCTGTGTCGTTCCAGTCCTGGTTGCTTCGGGAAAATCTGATCAAAATGAGACCAATTTTGCAATCCCCAAGCTGCACATGGGTTCTCTGAATTCAACGGGCAAGCGAAACTCCAAACAACAAGGTAGCATTGCTCTCTCTTCTGAGTTAGACATGAGAAAAACATATATTTCGTTTTGATTTTCAAATTCACCATCAAATACATATGTAAAAACTAACTTTAGGTCACCATCAAGATTAAAGTCCACAGACAAGGCTCTCCCATGAAATGGAGTTGTATCAAAGGGAGCCCGCCCTTCTTCTTTCCAAAAAAAATTGGGTATCTTCCTCCATCCTAAATACGCCTTTGCAACATCGAAGCAATACACATCACAATTACCTTCTTCTTCGATCCACACTTCCGGGTGAACTACTTCCTCTATTAATTCATCCTCTTCTTCATCTGCATCTTCCTCCACATCTTCATCCCCTTCTTCATCCGCTACTTCCTCATTTTGAATCTCTAACATATCTTCTTCATCCACTTCTTCCTCATCTTGAATCCCTAACTCTAGTAATATATCTTCTTCATTCGCTTGTTGCTCATTTCTAATCCTTGCCATATGCCTCATCCATCCCCCTAACGTTACCATTCCTATCCCCGGGACAAACCCTATTGTTGACCTGACTTCCCTGCTCGACACATATATTTTACTTCCACTAATAATATAAGAGAATGGAGCAAATTTAAACCCTGGACCGTCAAAATCTAAAAACAGAGGTTCTGCCAGTGGAGTACAATTCTTCAGCAAGGGGTCAAATACCTCAAATGCAGGATTAGCTGGTGCGGGTTCAAAAATGGGCTTACCAGACAGAGCGTAACGCTTTCCGCCGAGCTGCACCAGCAAGGGCCTATGCTTTCCTTGTCTGAAGGAAGTGTCCATCTTGGTGAAAGCTTGAGACTGAGGCTTAGTGTCGAATACATACAAGTTTTACTACAAGACCTCTCGAGTGCACCATACTCCAAGATCCTGGAGCCACCGGCGAAAACAATCTCGGACCCAAATACGCCGCAGGCGGCAAAAGCGGGGAGGTGACTACCATAGTCATAAGCCACTTGATGCATTGATTCTTGTTCTCCAATAGATGGCTCAATTGATGGCGCGGATGTTGTAAGAAGGGTAGGCAACCCCCTGTTCAGATGCATACATAGAGAGACTTGTGCAGACACTCCTCGTCCAACTCCAACGTTTCTGAAATGCTCTGCTCCAAATTCATCGTCTTCCTCATCCAATGCAAACAGCGAGGATTATTCTTGTAAAAATCAGCCTCGGTTTTTGTTTTTTTGGAATTGGGAGGTTCAGCCATCTTCCAAGAGAAACACAAAGAAAGGGAAAGGGGGTTTTCTAGGTCAGAATTTGCGGAGGCAAAAGCTGCACTCTTTGTACTCGTCTTTCTTTGGGTCAGTTTTGCAACGGCCCGGTACACAAGGCCCAAGTCTGAAGGGTTTATACTTTATATTGTAGTACATTCTAGTTCTTCCTGCAATAACTTTTGGGCACGTTACCTATATGAAATGAAATTGAAAATTGAGGGAATGATTTTGGTAGAGAAGAATTTAGCGTTTACTTACACATAATGCAATTGAATAGGTGTGGGTCTCATCTCCTAATAAGAAATCGATTCCTTGACAACCCTAAATTGTAATACCAAAAGAGAGGTGGGATTATGAATGATACCATCAAAATGAATTTATATTCCGAAAACCCTCTTTAATTTTATTATACTAATAATATTGAGAAATTTGTTAAAGATGCTAATAATTTCAATTTTTTTGTAAAGGTTTCTTTTTATACTAATAATATACTATTTGTGGAAGTTGTTTAATTTTTTTTTTGTATTTATAAAATTCTTTACTTGATTTAAATATAATATACACTAAAATGTATAAACGTATGATGTCTTAGTTTTGTTGTTCAACTCTTGCAACTTGCGGTTTGAAATACACCGAAATGCTAGTACTAGGCCCAAATGATTTTGATAAATCATGGTATAGAAGAGATTTATGTAAGGACGAGATTGCAATATACACAAGCGCACACGTAGACTCTGTAATATATTGTTAATATGTAACTACATTATTACAATCAATACACTGAATAGAAATAGTCCATTTGGTTTGTTGATTATACATAACTTATCAATTGAGACAATCAAAACAACAAACAAAACTAGATAAACATATAAGGAAAATTGTTTTGAGAGTGATCGAAATGTGTAGTTTATTTTTTTCATTTTTATTTTAGTAATTAAAATAGTAATTAATTACATTCATGTTCTAATTCCATGTGGTAAGTAAACAGCTCAATAAAATTGAAATCTCCACATACTGTTTCATTATATTTCATTCCAAGTAAATAAACGTATTATTAACGACTTAACGTATTTGATTGGCGTTTGAGTTTTTATTTACCTCACTAAGTTTTGATAAAACAGTTTTTTTTTTTTTTTGAAATAAGAAAACAATCTTCTTTACAAGAATTTTAAGTGTGACATTGAGCATGATCTCTTAACATTTGCAGCCTAGACAACAATTGTCTAATAAATTCTATATGTTTATGCATCATGCAATGAAATCCAAGATAGTTCGGTTAGTACTTAGTTGTGCCTTTTGATTTGAACCTCTTTCTGCCCCAAGGGCACGGGTTTGATTCATGTTTTCCTTTCTCCTCTTTTATATATTTTCTTTGTTTTATTTTCTGTTATTTTCTTTTTCCATGCAAAATTTTCTTTTTCTATCAGTTTTAGTATTTTCCTTCTCATTTGATTCCCTTTTTTTTTTTTTTCTCCCTTAAGAGAATTGGGTTTAAAGAGATATTGAAATATGATTTTGATAAAATACAATATTGTTTCCATGATTTTGTTTTGAAACATTATTGGCTAAAAAATTTGCATACAAGAGAGAAATTTAGCCTAGACCACATGTTATTCCTAGATCCGCCACTGTAGAGGATGTGATCCATGGCTCGAGTCACAGATGAAAGTGCAAGTCAAATTTGAAAAACTTGAGTACCGAACTTGTAAATAGTAGAGTTTAGTCACCGAGTGTATTCATCTTCTTTACTCCTCTCAGCTGTTCTTCATCGGTGAGTGAAAGATAAGCTCTCCACATAGATACCAACGCTACAAAAGGCACCACTTATGCCAACATCAAGAGTCCAAAATTTGTCATCACTAAAATTGTACATAACCAAAGATGATCTATCAAACACCATCAGATCATGAAATTCTGTCCAGAAACCGGAATGTGATAATATCTTATATGGTTTGGAGACCTGCATTGTAGTCCAAGACTCGCTCACTCCATGTTCCTTCATGACCCAAAACTCATTATATGTTGTCCATGTTTTCTTCGCTGCGGTTTTTGTCTGTTTTGATACTAATGTTATACACAGCCAATCTCTAAATGCCCCTAGTTAAATGAAAGAGTACTTGGAATGGGTGGTACTGGAATTTCACTGAACTCCTCCCTTGATAAAATGAAAGATATAATCACTAATGATCGATCTGCAACCTTCCTCACCAACCAATGAACAGCTCCGTTCACCACGATTCCATCATAACCGAGAGCTTTGTAGGGAAACAAGCCGTCAATCTGTCGCCAAGAATCAGTCTGCAACGTATAGACACTAAACACAATTCCATCACCATAATCCTGCCCGTTAATCACCTTGTATTCATTGGTGGAGTGATCAAATCCAACTCCATATTAGTGCCGAGAAAAGGGCTTCATTGGTTGTCTCCATATTGGTGCCTCTGGTAGTTTATTTGATTCCTTGGTTACAGGCTTCATTGGTTGTCTCCAGGAAGCAAACATCAAGCAGCAGAGTTTTGATTCATACAAACCCAAGTCGCCACAAAAGATCACATTTGATGATAGGCGAGCGCTGCAAGATGAATCTCTACCTCCATGGTTCAGGAGGGATGAATCTCTACCTCCATGGTTCAGGAGTGGGATGAGGGTTGATGCACCTACAAAAGCTACTGAGATTGATGATGAGATGATTTGGGAAGGCATCAAGATTAAGGAGAACACTGCAGAAGCTATGGAGGAAGATGATGAAGATGAAGATGTAGATTGGGAAGAGGGATGAAGATTATCCAGATAATGAGATTAGGATTATGAGAAGTGTAGCAAATAGGTTTCCTCGTTTCTTCTAGGTGATCTTTGCCAATATTAAGAGAAGATTTTCAGTACATTTTTGTCAAGTAAGGTGAAGTGTGTCATGTACTCATTTTCTAAGAAATGTTCTGTGTCGATCAGAGTTCCATTTAATTTCACATACGTATGGACAGCAACTACCCTCAACTATCCAACATATACTACAGAATCATGGAGCTTAATTTGACTTGCACAATCAGCTATACCAATAGAAATGGTAGGATTTATACCTGTTAATCGCAAAGTATCGGCTAGGCCAATAATCATGAACATCTGAAACTAAGAAACCAATGTAATCTTCAAAGGTAGCATGTTCTGGGGGATTGTTGAAGAAGTCCCACATCAGAAGAATCACAAAATATGAACATTTATGTGTTTGACATCACGATTGTCTTCTTCTTTGTTAACATATATACACCACTCTACATGTACTTTCAAACTTCCTGCATATCCCAACTTGACTTTGAAACTGCCTCTTGGATATAACCAATGGCTGCACTCTCAGTGCGGAAGTATGAGTAATGCACATGGTTCTACTAACATTCTGCATACTTTCAGATGAAAATTCGAAACTTTTTGAAATCATCTGGCCTCTTATGTTAGCAGCAGAGCTGCCATTATCAGAAACAACCACTCCAGGTATCTGCAAAGCATTAGGATAAGTACTCAAGGTTTGTTTCCGACTAATGGTCTCCAAACTCTGTTCAGGTACCTTGTTTAGTGTGACTTCTGAATCATCTTCTGACTCATTGAGGAGTCTCATTGCTTCATCCATTAAACCTATAGCACGCCAAGCCTCAGCAACAAGCTCGATTGTTCTCATTTCAGGAACAATACCCTTCTCTTTCATTATATGAAGCAAATCTTCTGCTTTCCATGGCTGCCTAGCTTCTCCATATCCCCATATTAGAGTCTCAAAAGTTTTTACATTTGGGGCGATTCCCATTTCACACATTTTCTCAAAGAGATCCCAAGCATGCTCCATTTTTCCAGCTGTGCACCACCCACTGATGATGGTTGTGAAGATTACAACATTTGGGTGAACACCAGATTTTCCCATGAAACTCAGAAGTGACTCTGCCTTTCCAGGATCACCGGCACGCACATAGCCTTTTGCAAGAATTCCGAACGCATGGATGTCTGGTTCAATGTCTGCCTTTATCATGTCATCAAAGATATCCTGGCATTTTTCCATCAGCCCTGCTGAGCTCCATGCATTCATTATGGTGCTAAATGTTATTACATCTGGTTTCATCCCAAATTCTTCCATCAATGTCAGTACCTGTCAAGTTATGGTTTTTGTGAGTAAACCATTCTATGAGTGTCATAAAAAAGCTGTAGAAAATTTTGGAAAGGCAAAATTTTCATAAACAGGACTAATGTATTAATTGAAATCCCAGTATTAAACTCACCTCATCAACTCCATCAGTGTCTGTAATGTTCAGAAACCCCTTGATGAGCGAGTTGAAAATGACAAGATTCGGATTCACCCCAATATCCTTCATTCTATATACAAACTTCAAAGCATCTGTCATGTTACCTTCTTTACAATATCCATTTACAACAATGCCACAAGTACGCTCATTGGGATTCACTTTGTTGTGTTGCATCTCCAACATCAACCCTTCAGCTTTACTGGTCTCTCCATTCTCAGCATAAGCCCTTGCCAATGTGTTGAAAGTGACTGCATCAGGTTGAATACCAGAAGCAACCATCTTATACACCACATTCCAGGCTTGATCTAATCTCTTCTTGTTACACCAGGCTCTAATAAGAATATTATATGTCCTGTCATTCGGTTTCGCTTTCCCATCCTGCAACATAAGCTCTAGCAATTTTAAAGATTCTTCAGGTTTACCAGCTATTCCATATCCTTTGATAAGGGTGTTAAAAGTGCTGGTTGTGGGCTTACATCCACTCTCCTCCATTTTCCGAAAGATTTTCATGGCATCATTTACATTTCCAGATTCCGAGAAAGCATTGATCATGGCATTGAAAAGTATTGAATCAGGCTTCATACCATTCTCCTCCACTTCAGAAAGGAGCAAGGGAATTGACTTGAAACGCCTCTGGCGGGTCAAGGCAGCTACAAGAGTTGTGTATGTTATAAGAGTTGGCCTATGTCCTTCTTCTACTAAATTATTGAAGATAGAATGCGCTTCATGAGGCTTCCCTCTTGAAATTAAATTGTTCATCAGCTTTGTTCTTGAACGAACTATGCGACAACTGTTCTTGTCCAAACAAACAAGGCAGTGGGATACCAGAGTTGAGGTTGGTTTTACTTTGTCCTTGCCCAGGTTTGGTTCCTAAGAAGTTCACAGTGAACAATAAACTTGATTCAAAACATGTTCATTGAAGCCATGCCTAATGGAGTTCACTAAATTATAGCACTAAATATTAAGAAGAACAAGTCATTCTCAGTCTAATTAGTGGTAGTAACAAAAATAATGAAGAGATATAATGCACGCTGTACCATAATACTAAGCTGCAAGATCTAGTAAACAAATGAGTTCATGGCCAATATGATACCCTGAGTGAAGATGCGCTACTACTAATTGTTCCCTCTTGGTGTCTACCCATGATTCTTCAAGCACCAAGCTCCCCCAAGCTGTTCCTCAATTTGTGAGTTACCTTCTTTGATCAAATAAGATTTCAGCTTGCTGACCATGCCGAGGCCAAAGCTTGTAGAGCTGAGGGGATCGTTAGCTGGTCATTTCCTCCTATGTGAAACCTATTGAGAAATGAAGAATACCATAAGCACAGATAGTAGTTCAAGAAGTTCAAATCTATCAGGATAAAACAATGCTGTGAGATTAGATTTGAAACATGCAAATCCACTTAAAGACTCAAACTTTCACTGCAACTCAAAGCCAAAATAACCACTCAATCCTATCTGCCCAACAATTCAACACAAACAGAACTGAAATCCAAACTTTAACCCCTATAAAACTGGGTTCTTGAAAACAATCACAGTTCAACACTACGAATGCTAAAGAAGTATATAGCTTAATCTGAGCTCCCTGGTGGAAATCAGATCAGTGAGTTCAAAAGTTTCATCTTCTTAAATGAGGTACTAGATTGTTTACCTATTGAGCTGAAAGTGGCAGAGCTCAGAAGGAGAGGTGGAGGTTCATGGTTGGTTGCCCAGTTATGCATGTAACCCAATGCAATGTGTAAAATTTGAAGTGGCAGAAGAATTGTATTGTAGTCTAGCGGTGTGCGTTTGTGTTGTGACATCCACTGGAGATTCTTATCCACAAATATTATCAGAATGAAATTCTGGATAAATTTCTGAGGCTGTTAAAGGAGGGAGACAAAAGTGTTAGTAGACTATTCTGGTGGCTAAATTTTAGAAGACCATACTGTTATGTACCTCACTACGTGTTCACCCAGATTATCAGTCTCTCTTTACACTACGTCCTCTCTCTAGGAAGACACAGAATGTGTGAAGGAATTCCTACAAGATCTGCACCAAACCAATCTAAGAAGTCCAATAGAAATACCAAACCCGTCTAATCAGAAGAAAATATCATAGTTGATACACATCTAGCGGGTGAGTTAACTAGAGACGCATCTAACTATACACTAGTTGATGTACAAATATTTGAATTACAATAATATCACTAATGCGCTACAAACATTCATTCATGTGATCGTCATAAACACATTATATTTGTTCAAATCACAATTTAGACGACAAACAACTTTAACGCGTTAAGCACATGACTAACTATATTTTTGCATTTTAAAGAAAATCTTGGACGCGGCATTTAAGTGACATAAGTTTATTTTTGTACATAAAAATAAATAAACAAAAAAACAAAACAAAAAAGGAGGAGGGGAGACTCGCCAGAAAGCAAGTGATGATTCATGCTTTATTGATTCTTATTTACATGAGAATTGATGTGTTTTGTTTATAGACATGGAGATTCTTAGGACATCAACATTGATGCAAAAAAAATATAAAAAGAAAGGTTAAAGATCGTATGTCTTATAAGATACGGGGTAGTTTGAGATTGTCTGTTGAGGGTTTTTGTTAGTGAATGTAAGATCTCGTTATATATTTTCATTTAGTATGAAATCTTTAAGTGCACTAAATGATGAAGTATGAATTTTTTTTTGGTATTATTCATACAAGTATGAATTCATTCATAGAAATTGGAACAGAGCAGGAGGGAGGGAGAAAGACAGTGAGACTACAAAAATTAGCAAGACAATACAAAGAAGGCCAAGCTAGCAAAGATCAAGTAAAATAGATAAGAGTAGAATTCAGGGCATACACAGAACACAACTTCAAATACTATAGCATGTACTATCAAACTGGCAAAGTCCTAATACAACAAATAAAAATTAGAAACAATCTACTGGCTTCATAACTGCTTTGAGAATCCTCCTGTGCGACCCATATTAGTACCAGTCATCCTCACTCAGAAATCATACTCAAGATCATCGTCAGAGTCAAGAGTGCATTCTTCACCCACATGACCAAACTTGTTACAAAGATCACAAACATTGGGTAGAAGAACTCCGTCGTACATAACTAATCCATTTTCTTTCGGGCAATGGGAAGTTTTATGATCAGTATTCTTACGGCATATCATGCAATAAGCAAGCTTGTTTAACACATCTTCAGTTGCCTTTGGGCAGTCGGAACAGTCATGACCAGCCTTGTTGCATACCTTGCAATAAGCAAACAACTTTCTGACCTTTTCTGTGTCGGGGCAGTCAAAAAAGCCATGATCAGTCATCTTACCGCATAACCTGCAACGAGAAAGCGAGAAAGCGGAAAGTCTCCGGCAACCCGTGGTTTTTCTTGGATGATTTGAGTAGAATCGTCTCCAGCAAAATGTGAATCCTCTTTGAGGATTTCAGAAATAGAAATAGCAGGGAGTGATTCCTCTTTGAGGATCATGTTAACCTTTGTTTTTACAGAATGAATGAAAGAGTGCTTTTTTCGTTTCCTTTCTATCGGTTTCTTTTCTATAGGTTGTGGTTCCTCTTAGTCATCTGAGTCTAGCTCTCGAGCCTTTAAATAGTCTTTAAGAAACCACCCCTACAAGTGAAATCCTAATCCGAATAGAACTAGGATTTATTCTATACACGCTAAAACAAGGAAACCCATATCCTAATCCTAAACCTATCCTAGGATTTATCCAAATACCGAAAGGAAACGTGCACACACCACTAGTTTTGGTTTGTACTTGTTTTCGCTCTCGAAACTTGGTTTCTTTTCGGTAATTGGATTCCTCCTTTCATTAGGATTGGTTCATTTTCTATTGTTTATGGTATAAATTGTAGTTTTGTTCTGATTAGGATTTCACTAAATTGTAGTTTTGTTCATGACTATTTAAAGTCTCTTACAGATGATCAAGAATGGCAGAGCATGCTCCAGCTGAAGACATTTTTTATTTTGTTACTTTTTAGTCAGGTTGGCATATGTATACTGTGCAATCATTTTACCTTTTTACTTTTGAAGTGCATTTACAATGTTGGAATTGTGGAGAGTGATGTAGCCATAAACTTTTGATTTGACATGGCATTCGCTTGGATATCTAAATCTATTCAAGGCCAACGAGTAAATCAGCCTAAATCAAAGATCCTTACTTGTGTCTCGTCTTCTTCCTCTCTTTGTTGTTTCGTCTTTTCCTCTCCTCTTCTCGATTCCTTACTCTTCTTTCCGGCTGTGTCTTAGGCTCTTAGGCCATCTCCGGTAGGAGAGGGCTATATTAGGGCCATGGCTATAATTTAGCTCTTAAAAATATTATTTTTTATTCATAGACTATTAGACCATCTCAAATAAGAAAGGGCCAAAGTTTAGCTTCATCAAATATTTTATGATTTCACAATGTATTTTTCAATATTTTTCACTTTGTCTATAAATATGTTGTCATATTTATAAATGTGGGTATCACATACGGGTAGTATATACATAGAATTTCTCACTTACGATTTATTTTATTATAACAATATTTGAAATTGGACCAAAATTAATTTTTGAATTATTTTGAGATATAAAATATTTTACATATGTTGTAATTATGAGATGAAAATGAAAACATCCAATAAAAATTTGGCAATGCCATAATTTGAGTGTTTATCAATCAACCCACATGCACACTTTTAATTTTTTAATCCGATTTGGGACCACAATTTAGTTTGGCATGGGCTAGCCAAAGGGCTATGTTTGGCCCTTTGGCCCTTTCATGGCCCTTTGGCCCTCTCCTGATTTATTGTTGGAGACCAAAATAAGGCCAGAATTTAGGATTTAGCTCTATGGCCTCTATTACTGGAGATGGCCTTAGCTTTTCCTTTCTTCAGCATCCTTCTTCTTAGTAAATAAAAATAAAATAAAAACACTCTCTCATCTTTGTAGAAAGCTAGAAATGGTTTTCATTGATTCAAAAGATTTACAAACTATATATATATATATATATATATATATGTAGTCTCATTCCAGAGTGGGATATATATATATAGTCCCCTTCCAGAGTGGGATCCCGCTTTGAAATTAAAATACGGGACTCATTATTTCGCTTACTTTCAGGTCGTATTTCCACATCTCAACAGTATAATGTCTAAAACACAGTGTGTAGATCATTCTTGTAAAGTTTCATCAAATTTGAAGGTCATTTGAGCTTCCATAATCGTGATTTACACGAACGGTTCTGTTTGGACAACTTTTGTTTTGTTGATTTATTTAATCTAATTCGGTATCCAAATAATCTTCAAATTTGATAAAACTTTGCAGGAATGATCTACACACTGTGTTTTAGACATTGTACGGTTGAGATGTGAAAATACGATCTGAAAGTGAGCGAAATAAGGAGTCCCGCACTTTAATTTCAAAGCGGGATCCCACTCTAGAATGAGACTGTGTGTGTATATATATATATATATATATATTTATATAGCAGTGTTGCTATCCTAGCAATTGCTAATTAGCCTAATATCAATGCTAACAGTAACTGTCATATCTAGAATATATCAGTAATCAAGGAACTTGATTTGGGGAAGAGAATCTGCTTGATTGAGGCAGTGAGTGAATACTTCTAACATCTTGATTCTTAGTAGAAACTCCCAGTTGCTATCTCTTAGCTAGAACTATAAGCACCACAATTCCATGTGCAATGCCATGAGCTTATGCGTGTATGTCGAGAGTTCTCTATACTATTGTTTTAGCGACTGTGACTAGATCAGATTGCATTATTCGAATTTTTCACGTATAATCATATATTTATATACGACGTGCATATTCTAATCAGAAACAAGGACTATATATATATGAACTATGAACTATGAAGTAGTATAAAACCAAGTTGCTAGACTAAAAATTAAAAAAAGTAGTATAAAACCAAGTCAATATGTAAGACGAAACCAAAAAGCAGGAAGATCAACAATGGAGAGCAACATGAGGGTTGAGCATTTTGTGCAGTTTCTTTTGTTTCTTTGTTTAGTAGGAACCTGTACTTCGTCCCGATCTGATCACAAGTACAGCTTTGTGCTTGTTCATGGAGCTAATCACGGTGCATGGTGTTGGTACAAGGTCGCAACTCTGCTGAAACAGTCAGGCCATAACGTTACCACTCTAGACCTTGCAGCTTCCGGCATTGACCAAACCCAGATACAACAAGTTACTTCTGTTGCGGTTTACGTCGACCCCTTGATGAAGTTCATGGAGTCTCTCCCGTCAAAGCAGAAGGTTGTTCTGGTTGGCCACAGCATGGGTGGAGTTCCCATAGCTCTTGCCATGGAGAGGTTCCCTCACAAAATTTCTGTTGCGGTTTTCGCCACAGCTTCCATGCCTGGTCCTGATCTCACGTACGTTGCTATTCGTCAAGAGCTTGGCCGTCATTTGGATTTTGTGGACTCTCAGTTCAGGTTTGATGATGGTGCTTCCAAACCTGCAACCTCGGTGCTTCGCTCTCAAGATATCCTTGCCCCATTCTTCTACCAGCTATCGCCACCGGAGGTACATTAGTATATATATATACATCAAGTAGATGCGTATAAATATGCATATATACAAAGTTACGTGCATGTTACATTTCATCTTTACTTGGTTGGTTGGTGATGATGTATTTTTTACATTGGATGCAGGATTTGACACTAGCGCTCACACTTGTGAGATACGCGCCAACTGTTAGAGAAGACATGAAATTTACAAAGAAGAAATATGGATCGGTTCGTAGAGTGTACATAATGTGCGATCAAGATCTTGTAATTAAGGTGGATGTTGCAAGGTTTATGATCCAAAATAATCCTCCAGATGAAGTCAAAGTGATAAATGGTTCTGATCATATGGTCATGTTCTCCAGACCACTGGAGCTCTTCTCCAACCTCCAGCAAATTGCTGAGAAGTACTCCTAAGGAGAAAGATCGACATCATGAGAAGTACTGGCTACCATCATGTAACAAAACTCTTATATGATGAATGTGCAAGAATAATCTTTTGCCAAATAAAAAGTTGAAAATTCTCCTATGATTATTAGCAATGTATTGAAACTTATTTGAAACTTGCATTATGTATGATCTGGATGACCATCAACTCATCAAACTTATTAATCATGCATGATGCATATCCCTAGATTATATTTGATTCTGTACGATCTCATATCTCTGGTTACTCCTACTCGATCTCTCTCCTGAGTCTCGAGTTCTCTCCCATTTTGTTGGTTGCACACATATCTGTACGTTGAGGTATGGACTAGACTTAAGAGATCGATATGCAACTAGATCTAATGTGTGTAGCTGAGATCTAATCTGCAATATCTATTGAGAAAAGGTTCTGATAGTATTGAGGAATTAATACTTCTTTAATTAGCGTAAAGAATGCAATAGATCGACCAATTTTCGATCAGCTAGCTATACATTGGTGTAGTTAAAATGGTAGATGAAGATATTATACTGAAAGGTTCACCATCTGAGTTTAGTACTGTGAGGATGATGGCATTGTTTGAACCCAAAATGGCCAAACAGGCATCATTTACATTTCCAGATTCGGAGAAAGCATTGATCATGGCAAATTCTCCGAGGAGCAAGGGAGTGAAATTTAGATTCTTATCCGTAAATGTTATCAGTATGAAATTCTGGATAAATTTTTGAGGCTGTTAAAGGAGGGTGACAAAAGCTTGCAGAGACTGTTTTGGTGGCTGAAATTGAGAAGACCATACTGTTTTGTAATTCACTACGTGGTCACTTCGATTATCTTTGTCTCTTTACACCACCTCTTTAGGGAGATAGTCCGAGATACTTGAGATTGTGTGAAGGAATTCCAACAAGATGTGCACCATTTAAAACCAATTGCAATCTAAGAACTCTGATAGCTAGAAATACCAAACCCATCTTAATCCAAAGTTCCAAACAAAATATCAAAGTTAATATACACCATTTCCTAGCAAGTGGGTAGCAGTGGGTGAGTTGAGAAGAATCTTTGGATTTATTTGACTAGAGAGTAGAGACACTTCCGTCCGACCGTACGTTCGGTAGTTTATAACGTATTTGTATTACAATAACGTGATTAAAAAAGTCTTTATGTTACAAACTTTTGTGTATTCGTCATCGTAAGTACATTATATTTGTTTAACTCTTATTTTTAAAGATAAATATTTTGATATATAAAAAGAGAAACGAGATGAAATGATATTTGTCTCATTTTAACAAATATTTAATGAATATGTATTTAATTTCCAATAATCGAATAAAAGATTCACCCTGTAGAAAAATCAAAATTGAAACCAAAATAATAAAAAATAAAAACCCATCAAAATGACTAAATGAGGGGTAAAATGTTAGAACCCCTAGCAAGGTGTTGGGTTCATAAATAGCACAAAACCGCTCTGAAAGCCAGAACCTTTAAACCTCTTGATCACCCAGAAACAGGGTTTTAGGGTTTTGGATGATGATGAAGGTTTGGAAGTGGTACCAGGGCTGCCTCTCTCACCACCCATTGAAGACCCAGGTCATCAGCTCCGGCGTACTCTGGGGCGTCGGCGACATTGCTGCCCAGTACATTACTCACTCCACCACAAGAAACCGTCTTCAGCTCTCTGTGAGTATTGTTAACCCATTTTTTGAATACCCTAAATGTGGGTCTTGATTTTGCTTGGGTTCTGTGGTTTCTGAACTGGGTTTAGCTGCAAATGCCTCATTTTGGGTTTGGGATTTGGTTTTTGGAGAACTGTTTCCAATTTGTGTGGTTTGGCTGATTTGAGTTTACTTACATTTGGGTAGTGTTGTAATTTCACATGGTTTAGGTTGGTGTAGTTTTTTTTGCTTCAAAGCATTGGCCTTTCATCAGAAATGGGTGCATTTTTAAGTGTTGTGGAGCTCCATTATGTATAGAGATTTCAAGGATATCATTGATATTGATATGTAGTAAGGATAACATAGAAATAGAAGCATTTCAGAGTGTTGGTAATTAGTGGTTTCATGTTGTGGTTCAGTTTTACTGGATTTACGGATATCATAACATAGAAATAGAGATTTCAAGGTGATGATGGCCAAATTAGAGCAATGCCATGACGGAAAATGGGTGCAAATGACTTCATCTCATCTCTGTTGTTTTGATGATGAGGATTGAGGAGAACTACAACCCAAGGACTAGTTTTCTGGTTGACCTTTTATCTCTTTCCTATGGCTCTTATAGACATAATGGTGATTGGTGAGATTGCATCACTATGAGTCTAGGACAAATGATTTCATATCCATATAATGTTCGTTATTAGGGATTCTTAAATGCCCCTTGTGCATTTGTCTCTATCCTACTTGGTAGTCAAGGAACTAGGTTGATTGGTTTAATGAGGCGGCAGAATAAAACTTCAGTTTAGTAACTGAACCTTTCAAAGGAAAATTGAACCGATGGGGTCACGTGCAACATATAAAGATCCTTCTGTTTTTGTGTTTTAGCCTTGTAAGTATGTGGATCCAAATGCGTACCTCTTTTTTTTTGTTCTTTCTAACATAAAATGTATCTGAATAAGCAATGTGGCGTTTTGCCTCTCCACTGAACTGCTGCATCAAAACTTTAGCAAGTGGTAGACCTAATTTTAAAGAATGCAGCTAAAGTTTATGAAAGAACTTGATTGGTTTTAAGTTCAATTCATCTTTTTGTGGTGAACTAGTAGTAGTTATTCCTTTTAAATCCTCGCCCTCTACCTATGTATGATGATCTTGTATCTTATGTAGCATGACAAAGCTGAAGATTTCAAAGTTAACTGGAAACGAGTAGCTATCACAAGTACATTTGGCTTTGCTTTTGTTGGACCCGTTGGCCATTTCTGGTATGTTTTACTTTTCCGGTATCTTTTCTGTCAGGTACCTGATCTGAGATCTGATCTATCTACCAAAACATAGGAAGTATTAGTTAATAACATTATGTTTACAGGTATGAAAACTTGGACAAATTCATCAAACTGAAGCTTCTCCTACCATCTAACTCAGCCCGGTTTGTTGCTGCTAAAGTGGCAATGGATGGTCTTATCTTTGGTCCCCTTGATTTGTTGGTATTTTTCACCTACATGGGATTTTCTACTGGCAAGAATGCTGAACAAGTGAAGGAAGATTTGAAGAGAGATTTCATACCAGCCCTTATATTGGAGGGTGGTGTGTGGCCAATTGTTCAAGTTGCAAATTTCAGATATGTTCCTGTGAGGTATCAGCTCCTCTATGTTAATATCTTCTGCCTGTTGGACAGTGCCTTTTTGTCATGGGTTGAGCAACAAAAGGATGCCGCTTGGAAGCAGTGGTTAACATCTTTTACTTCTTTTAAAGACCGATGAGGTTAGGGGTAGATTATGATTCATCATCTTCACCACTCATGTATTTCTTTCCTTCTATTCAGTTTAGTGTACTGCAAACCAAGAGAATGTGTTTGGGAAAGAAAGATTTTAGTGCCCACCATAGACTACAACCTGCATTTTGAATGCTGGAATTTGTGGAGAGTGATGTAATTGTTTTCAAGTTGTATGTGTTCACTGTGACTTGTACAATGAAAAGAACAACACAGCTTAGAGTCCTTAGACCTCTGATTTGACATGGCGTTTGCTTGGATATCTAAATAGTCTTTAGGGATCTTTTCAAGGCCAACGATTAATGAGAGGCTAATGATGCCAATATTCATGCAAACGAGCAAGGTTATTTCCATATTGGTGTTTCCCCTGGACCCCTGAAAGAGAACTAGGGCTCCTCATTACCAATTCAATTTGGTTGGATTATATTGTTAACACGGAATAGAACTTGATTTTAGATCCTACTTACAAGTAGATCACCTCAACAATGTTACAAATTTATACAAAATGTTTCCCCACAGGGAAAATTGGGGTTGAGTTCACAAGCAAAGCCGAGATTTAGCACATGAAAACCTACTCTGCAAATTGGAACACAATCTGAAGGCAATCCAAATAAAAAGATTGTGAGCATATTCAGGTTGTGCATAATGGGTGATCAGGTAACCTATAGCTACAGTGACTAGACAAATGAACTATGGTCTCCCCCAAGTGGTACTTTCGGCTTGAATGTTGCAGAGACCATTAAGCACAAACAGCCTTGGAAGTCGATGCTCTGAAAAGTAAAAAAAAAAAAAAAAAAATGATTCAGCATTAACTGAGAAATGTAAACATGTTTAGAGGTTTAATTAATGAAACCGGAAGGAGTATACATACTGGTATGCTTAATAGAAGTCCTTGACTATTGACTAGCACAGGCAGGCCCCTTCTTGCAGGAGCAGGGATAGATTTCAAGGATTGAAGAGCTCTTTGTGCTGAAACTCTTGCATAGTCTAGACATGTGTGTGTCTCATCTTTTCTTAGCACTACCTTCCTGTCCAAAGAGTTGCTTTGTTCTTGAAGGTTCCCTGAAGTACGAGACTTTGACAAGTCGGAAAGATACAGCCAATCCTGTTCACTCATGTTACGCATCTCAAGCACCGTGTCATGGCCAACTATACAAGATTTGCAACCACACCGACTTTGCCCCTCCAAAGCTTCCTTGGAAACTTCACTCAGTTTCCATGTGATGAAAAATCGGTTCATGAAGCAACATATTTGCCCGAGGGAAAGTGGTTCACTGGGTGATGTACTAACAGATTTGATCCCATGCTTTGTCTTGTAGTCAGCTTTGACTTCACTCTTAGACTTGAAATGCTCAATCTCTTCCTTCTGCAATGAAAGAAGTTTTGTATGGGTTGACTCACTAATCATACCAAGCCTCCTCGCTTCAGTTAAAACTGAATTAGATGTTACTTCTAAGAAAGGCACATCTGATGCATTTGGAACCAAGCGATCTGCATAGGATTTGCCATCAGCGATAATTTTCTCTATCTCATCTGGAGTAGAGTGTTCTTGTTCTGCATGAAAGTATTGATGGGATAACCCCACATTTGAAGGCAGAGGAGAATCAACAGAACAACACACCAGGGCTTTCATGCCTCTAGATCCAGGAGCCGGAGAAAGGAAGCAGCCAGCTGCGCTAAGGGATGTCTGCACAACAGGTAAAATGGAAAAAAAAAAGCTCAATGAAACCAAACTTTATATCAGGGCTCACTCAACACTATGATGCATATCAAGTTTATTTGTGTCAGAGTTGATGAAAGCAAGTGTACCTTGCATGGGAAACTACGGATGTAACCAACAAGCAATTTTGAAGTATTACCTCTAAGAGGTCTGTGCCTTTGTGAGATGAACTGCAAAGCAGCATATCAGTTACAACATGAACATAATTCGTCAAAAGATAAATTAAATATAAGTATGGCATAAAACAACTAGTATCTTCGTACCTGCAAAACTAAGGAAATGAACTTTGACAGGCATATGTCCTCCACTTTTGATTGATTAAGAATCTCTAAATCAATAACTGCATATCCTAGCTGCAGGCAGCAATATTAAATGAATATTTCAAAATTCTTCAGACATATTTACACTATAACCAAAATGCCTAGTTGGCTTAAAAGTTGTTATCAGTTATCACAAGGAAAGGTAAAAGGTATTAAAGTCAAATGATGCTTACATGCGAAACAGTCACTGCTTTAGACATCAAATATCGACAAACATAATCAATATATACGCGTGTTTCCCGACAAGCAGAAATAACTGCTTGTAGTTCATTTTTGAATGCACCTGGGAGGAAAAGAATAAGAGTTAGTATTCTGAAAATGCCAAGCCTGTGTTTGCAAACAAGTAATATGACATCCCAATGGGGTTAATGTGAAGCTAACAAAACATGCAAGAGAACATTTTTGCCTATGTTCCTCAGAACTCACATGATGCATCCCTTAAGGACATTCGAATTCTATTACGAGCATATACCACGCTTTGATTTGTTGGATCTTCCACCCATTCCTGATCACTCCCTTGGCATATCTACAGAAATTACAAAAAGAACTTATAATGGTACCAACCGCAAATTTAAGAGAAACTTATAGTATAACAGATAGTAACAGAGCTCTATTGCACTAACCTTGTACATATCTTCCTTTGAAAAATCAAGGAGTGGTCTCACAAGAAGAATCCCATAGTTTCTAGAAACTTCAGTATGAGAATGGGTGTGCGCAGAGAAAATTTGAGATGTGAAAGGCATACCAGCAAGTCCAAGAATACCACTATTGCGAGATAGTCTGATAACAAATAACTCAGCCTGCATTGTTTCGTAGTAATCACTATATGTCTAGCATCTGTAACAAGCTGGAATATTGAAATAAATACAGAACATGAAACAATACCTATATCATAAATAAAATGTAATACTGTTTTTCATTCAAAGATTGCAACTTACAAACATATCAACACACAAACAACATACACAGCTGCAGAATGAAAGTTGAACTAAATGGCTGTAGCACAAACCTGGTCATCAGCATGATGTGCCGTTAGTAACACACCAATCTGGTTCTTGACACAAACATTCTGAAATATCCGGTACCTGCATTCAAATCCAACATCACAAAAGCTGCTAACTAAATACTATCCAATACTCTAATTAATCCACCAATGCAATGCATCCACTCATTCCCAGTAAAACACACCTCATTTCGCGAGCTTCTTCTTGCACATGACCTTGTTTCGGCTTGCCATCGGACCAATCACAACAGGCAACATCGCTTCTGATTCCTACACAAACTCCTCATTAGCTTTTCCACTTCTACCAATCCTCAAACTAAATTCACTATCAGCACAAAGGAAAAGTACCCATTTTCGCGACACGATTGGAAACAATGCTGGCCTCTTCAGTGCTCTCTTCACGCAGCCCATGGTCCACAATGATGGCCAGAACCCCATCAATGAACCCCTCACCATCACATTTACCATCAAGCCCCTGGCCTTTCCAGAACGCAGTTAAAGCACACAAGGCCATACTATCAGGCCCTCCAGAAACTCCAATGGCTAAACACACAAAATCATATAAAGATTCAATCTTTCATTCTCATAACCCAAATAAAAATCCATCCTTTTCAATTTTCACAATGAAATTCAAAATTTACAGAGCAGAATTGAGAAAAGGTTTGAACTTTAAAGTGAAGGAGGAGAGAACTGACCGACTCGGTGATGGGGTTTGAGGCCAGCCATGTCCATTCGTCTGGAGAAAGCTTCCTTGTACTTGGCCAAGTCCACTGCAGCGACTTGGGTGGTCTGCGAGCACTTGCAGTGAAATTGGCGGGAAATGAAGGGGAGCTTCCATAGAGGTGAGGGTAATTTGGGAATGGAAAAGAGTAAGGTTTGGGTTCTGGTTTGCGACGATAGGATAACCCCTCCCGCCATTGTACAAAAGCTTCATAGCTATGTCAGAGATGAAGGTTTTATAGAGCCGTTGATACGGTGCGTTTCACCTCTGAAAAGCTGGACCTGGGCCAATGGACTATAAAGTGGGCTTCATAAATGTGCCTACACGGTGCGTTTCACCTGTAACAGTTGAATACTTTACACTCATGCTTCCTTGAGCTGACTGTGACTGAAAAGTCAAAGACATTTTATGTGATGTATGAGTATGCAAAGCTTATAAAAGTAGCTCGTTTATACCATATCACTATAATCTTTTTTGCAGGATGAATTGTAAGCAAAATTGATTCAAACTCTTTTTTATGTAATGAATAAGGGAAACTTGTACCCATGCAGCGCTGCATACTATACAGCCTGCTTTCAAGACAAAAAAAACTTAAGTTTATAGTGAATGAGATATTCTTCACATCACATAAAATGTCGGGGATATCATATGCTCTCTCTCTGCTCATATTTTACTTTTGAGATTTTGCTTTTAGCAAAGTCTCTCATCTAATAGTACTCCTTGAGAGGAGAGAGAGAGAGAGAGAGAGAGATGATATCCCTTGCGTTTTATGTGATGTGAATAATATCTCATTCACTATAAACTTGTAAGGCCAAGTTCTCTTTAGTCTTTCAATTTTCTTTCTAGCGGTCGAGCAGCTTCACTCCTTCTTAGATGAGTGTGAATGAATATCAAGGTAGTGGCCGGATGCGCCCACACAATGCCAATGTAATGGTAGTAATCCTTTCTTTTAATACTTAATGGTATGAAATGTTTAGGTTTATTATATCCCTACAGAAAGACATATTAAAGGCGAAATTAGAATCTGCCCAGTTTCGTAGGTCAACTCCACAGAACCTACAAGATAACCCACTCGTTGGAAAATGGTGAAATTGGTACCATTGGAAATGTTTATGTGTCTACTCATAGGTCAACCATTTAATCACACCTATCATATTGAGTGAGTTATGACTATTTTTGTAAAGTAGGACAGATCTGTCAGAGTATCTGCTTTTGCAAAACAGTCAATTTCGACAGAGCTTTGTGATTAGCTCAAGATAAACTAGGTTATGGGTCTTGCATGGTTGGAACGCTATGGGTGTCTAGTTTCCAATTTTTTTACGGTTCGTCCATACATATTGTATCAAAGAAGTTATGACTATTTAAGTACACGAAAGTCATACCACGCGTGAATCTGATTTTAAACGCGAACTTATGTTTTGAGTTGTTAGACAACTTTCTCCTTAAAGATAAAAATAATGCTAAGTATAGCCGGTTTGATCTAAGGATAATATGGCTGGATTTGATGACTAAATCGTTGCCCAAGTCTACTTTTGAAGTATGTGAAGTGCATTGGCTTGCGCCGTTTATTTGAACTTCGAGATTGAGTTACTAATCAGGAGGAGTCGTTGTGTAGACATCAGGGGAGTCTACATCACATGTTAACTTTAAATGTAGCTAGTGTGTTGCGCTCTTTTTCCCTTCGTCTAAGTCTTTTGTTTTACCTACGAGGTTTTTGTTTTACTTGGTAAGATTTTTACCGAGACAACACTATAAACACCGTGACATATTAGACACGCGACACAAATGTGAGTGTTTAAGGAAATTATATTTCCGTCATTCCGTTATGTGTCTTACCCTAATAAACGTAGGATTAGGTAATATGTTTTCTTATTATAATATATTACAGTATTGATTGATCTTCTAGATCTTTTGGGAGACTTTATGTAATGCCTATAAATAAACATTTCTATCAATGAATGAGTAAACTATTATTCTCGTTATACTTTGTTCAAGGACAACATTTTTATTTCACACAGTTTATTTCATTCATTGATGAAGCTTAGCATCTTTGTAATTTGTTTATTTCAAATAAACAAATCTGACTTTTCCTATCATCAAAAATTATGTAATGTTAGGGATGCACAATTGCACAGGCTACCACATGGGTTTAATATAGAAAGTCAATATAGTAAGTGTCCGGGTTTGGTGCCAAATAATGGAAGTCTACTTTTGCCGGTCAATAAAAAATGACCGATGAAGTCTAATAAAAAAAATGCTCTGAGCACTGTCTATTGACTTAGTGAAGCTATTTCACAATTTTTCCTCAAAAAAAAAAAAAGAGAGAGAGAGAGGCTATTTTACATTTTTACTGACTGTTATATTATTTAGGATCCTATTATTTACTTAAATTAATTTCAGGCAGTATGATGGTGAAACCCAATCCTTATAGTTCATTTTTTGAAGCTACCTGATTCAGTCTTTTTCTCTTCTCCTCTCAATCTCTCATTTTCATTTTCATTCTTACAGATGGTTCAACTTTTGCCAGAACGTGTGAACAAGCTATGGAACAAATGGGATGTCCGAATAATGGTTGTAAGCAGCCTATGCTTGCAGATCATTTTGACAATCTTTGGAAGCCGACGAAAGTACATATCCAGAAACTGGATTAGAGTTGTCACATGGGTAACGTACTTATCTGCAGATTGGGTTGCTACTGTCGCACTAGGAATGATATCTAACTTTCAAGGAGATGATCAAGCAGGTTCCTCGCATCCGAACAGCATGATCATCATGGCTTTTTGGGCACCGTTTCTTCTAGTGCACCTTGGCGGCCCAGACACCATCACTGCTTATGCGTTGGAAGACAATGAGCTCTGGCTAAGGCACCTATTGGGGTTAATTGTCCAGGTTGCAGTAGCTTTCCACATTTTTCTAAAATCTTGGACATCTAGCACGTACAACCTTTCGGTGTTAGCATTACCAATATTTGTTGCTGGAATTTTGAAGTATGGGGAAAGGACTTGGGTGCTGTGGTCTGCAAGCCGTGAAAAATTCAGTAACACGGTGGACATGTCGCATTCTAATGGAGGTCCTGATAATAATTTGCACTTCGATTCTGTTGATCCTCAAGCTAAACTTCTCCATTTTGGCCACGAATTATTCAAGAAGATCGTAAGGCATCTTTACTTAAATCTCTCCATTGATCGTCAAGATGTTAAACTCTGCTATGATGTGCTTTGTGGTTATTCATCAAAAGATTCAGAAGATGTTTTCAAACTTATGGAGGTCGAACTTGGCTTTATGTATGATGTGCTATACACAAAGGCAACCATAGTTCATTCTATCAGAGGTATCATTTTTCGCTCCATTACCCTGTTCTGCTACATTTCCACATTTGTAGTCTTTTGCACCCACATTGACAAGCAGCTTTACTACACCATTGATGTAACTCTCACTTACTTGTTGTCTGCCGGAGCCATTGCTCTTGAGCTATATTCCATCATTGTATTAGTCTTCACAGACTGGACACTATACTGGTTAATTAGCAACCGAAAACACACACTAGCTGACCGGATGTATAAAGTGATTTCTTCATCCTTTCCCTCAGAAGTGAGATGTAATAAGAGGTGGTCAAACTCCATGGCACAATACAATCTCATTGATGTCTGCTTAAAAGTGAAGGGCGTCCCCAAGCATGTTGGAATCAAGAGGCTCATTGGCATCTGTGAAAAGTCCGAGAAGTATTGGTTTATGACTTTTGAGCATGTCTCGAAGGAAATGAAATTGTATATCCTTACGCAACTGCAAGATGCTCGAGCACTCATTCGAGATGGAAGAAATGTTAAGGAAGTCTTGAATCGGAGGGGTAGTCAAGCGCTACAAGATAGAAATTGTTTAGAGCAACTCAGTTGGACCGTGACTGGCCCTCGCTTACCATTTCACAAGAGCATTCTTTACTGGCATATTGCAACAGATATATGCTACTATCACGATGTTGACACTCAAGGTATCTCTCCTACCTCCAAACTGAGCAAGTTATTATCGGATTATATGGCGTATATTCTTGTCATGCGCCCTTTCATGCTGCCGAAAGGAATTGGGCAGATTAGTGTTCGAGACACCTGTTCTCATGCTATTGCCTTTTGCAAAGAGAGAAGAAGACTCATCACTAAGAGAAAAGATGCGCGTCGAGTCCTACTGCAAGAAGAGAGCATAGTTGCACCATCAGGGTTGGAAAAGTCGGTTTTATCTGAAGGGTGCAGGCTTGCGAGACATCTGCAGTGCTAGATACAGAAAATGGGTGGAACAGCGAAGAAAAATGGAAAATGATAACCCAAGTGTGGGTTGAGCTGTTATTTTATGCAGCAAGCGAATGCGGATGGGAGCACCATGCCCAACAGCTCAGACGAGGAGGTGAGCTTCTTACTCACATATGCCTTCTAATGGCCCATCTTGGTTTGAGCGAACAACTCCCCGGAAAACCTAGCTAGATCTTCTAGCTTTGGCATGAAAGAACTTCCTCAAGTTATCCCGCCAAGAAATCAAAAGAAGTTCATATGTATGAGTACATCTTACATATTGTGTTTCTTATTTTTTCAAGTGAATTTCCTTTCATTTTTTTTGTTAGTACGAACCGAGGGCAAACAAGGTTGCAGGATCTTTCAGTCAATTAATTGGCTCCATTTCATATTTTCATATTGTTGATGTATTAGTATTGCCTTCCGAATTTCTTGACAAGTAATTTTATACACACAACTCTAAATAAATAACATACACTTGCATCAGATAAATTTATGGGTAAGTTAAATTACTAAAAAAGAGAAGTTGGAGTACAGCCCGAATTTCATCTTCGTATCCTCCTTTGTTTGTTTCAAATGGGAAGCAAGAAATGATCGCATAGGGAAGTAAATCACCTGTATCCATCAATGAAAAAAACTGACACGTGGAGTTTCACTTAACAAACCTTAACATAACTCTAACTCTGTTAGTCTTTTGTTTTTAACTTTCTACTAAAACTATAACAAAAGCATTTCCCACTCCACCGATTTTTCCTTCTTCCTTCTCCAACCATGTTCAAATCCCTCTCCATCTTTCTTATCTCTGTCTCTTTCAAAAACTCCAACATATCTTATGCCCAGTTTTCAACCTCGATCACAACCAACACTCACCCACAAGGCCACAATTCAATCTTAACTCAAACAAATCCCCCAAATATACTCACTTCAATAATACAAACAAAATTTCCCCAATCGATTTCTTTCTCTTTTAGCCCCAAATTATTGTCTGCAAATTCAAACACTTTTCGTGGATCAAATCCCTGCTACAATCCTGATTATTACCAACAGAATTCCACAGCAAGCATGAAATTCTAACCACGAAAGCACTCGTCTGAGACGAAGCCTCGATCACTAGTCCGGCCCAAGATAAGGCTGTAAAACGGCGAAATAGTCGGATCCTCGTTGCAAGTAAATGGGTCGAAAGACCGATTATGGTGATGGTTTCTGATCTGATTGTATATGATCTGTCTGGATTTCTGGATTGAAGAAAGGAAGAAGGAACAACGTAGAGAGTGGGATTTTTTTTATTGGCCATCTCTTTTTATTTTTCTTTTTCATTCAATAAAAAGCAAAAAAAAACAAAATCAATATTAACAGTGTTACAAGTCTGTTTAGTTGGTTTTCTATTGATGTCACATGTTTGGCATTGGAAAATCTGGTACAAGTGATTTACTTCCATCGCATAGAACATAGATAATTAAATAATTCATCTCTTTATTTAGAAACCCCTTAAAAAAACATAACAAATTGGTCAAATATGAAATACAATTAACCTAAATAATAGTATAAGACTACTACTAGCAAGTAATCAATAAATAATATAAGACGTAATACAAGAAATAATATAAAATACAAAAACATATAAATTACGACAATAACACTAGCACTAATAAATTACTTTATTACATTCATGAAGACGACAACAAAAGAAAAACAAAAAAGGAAAGATACGAAGGAAGGCCCATTTATTACGTATGAGAATCTAATGATCACAACATCGCAATGATGATCACGTCCAGAATAGCAGCATTTGAAACCGTTCCTTCAATATGTCTCGGTGAAATTGCGGGAGTCCAGTTAAGTATAACAATATCCCAAAAGGAAACAAGACCAGATTGGCAGCAGATAGTGCAGCCAAGGTCCAGTAGTAATTATCCAGACGACTCGTGTTTAATGTGCTCTGGAACCAAGCGGGTTGTATCTGACCTACAATGTAAACTGACAACACACCGCACAAAACTCCGACTCCATTAACACTCTGAGCAATGCCTTCTGAGTATTTGGATGCACGGCCCGGCAATTGTTTGAAGAACTGGGCCATGCACGACCCCGAAAAGCCTTCAGCCATTCCGAGGAGAATAAACTGTGGAATCAACCAACCTATAGACATAGAAATGATCACGTCAGGCTCATCAATAACACCCTCGGTGCTAACCACGCTCACCTTCGGGTCTCAACTTTTGCAGCAGTGATGCAACACAGTGTTGCAAATATCATTGACACAGAAGTCCCAAGCAAGGGCTCTAAAGAACACAACTCCATTGGGATATGCAAAAGTAGTTTGGTTGCCGTCTGGATCAATGGAAGTGCAGTAATTGATAAGTTAAAAAACCAAAAATAGAGATTCAGGTCGGTTGCTTGTTCAATGAAGAACGTATTTCCCATAGAAAATACAACACTTATGAGGAGAAAGTTGATGCATATCGGAACTACCCATAGGGGAGAGATTCCTTCCTCAGAAAATATCAATTCTAGAAGAAACTCTTGTACAGGTGAAGGCTGCTGCGGCGGTTGATGATTTACTTTACTACTGAACAAGATAACAACTAACGATGCTACGGCAAACAAGGCTGGGATCCCAAACTTAATCCACCACGCCTCTATATAACCAATCGCAAAGATTGCTACTACCGGGATGAGGGTTAAACTAGTCCGAGACAGTAATGCCACACAAAAAGTAGGGCAAAATGACGGCTCATATGTCTGTCCATAAGCATTGAACTGTTCATCAAGCCATTCGTCTGCCGTGTCACTCGCTGATGTCAACAGATTGGTCAAGGAGTATTCTCCAGCTGAGACCTCGTGAACACAATCTGCAACAGCTATCAGAGTTAATCCTATGTAAAACAGAATTTTTTGTACTTGACCAATGCACTCTGCCTCCTGTTCTGTGCAAGTGCCGGTTGCCAAGGAAAGAATTGGTGGTGCTGACATTGTCAACATTACAAAACCCTGTATTACATATAGATGTAGTGATCAAATTAGTACATATATATACTCAAAAATCATAATCGACCACCATCGTAGTGTTTCAAGTGTGTATATTGTTAGAATACAAGGCTATCAGTTTAGAATGTATACATATAAATATCTAGAGGGCCGGCCCTGTGTCCATAAAGGCCCAAGGCAAAAATATATTTGAGGCCCCTAAAAAAGAAAAAGAAAAAAAAGAACTCAAAATATTACAAAAAATCGCGATCTTCTTTTTCTGTATTGATTTGGACGTGCGCGAGAACTGAAAAGAAAGAGTAAGAGATGCCAAGTCTTCTACTCTTATTCTAACCGTTTTTTTTTTACAGACCTATATAAAAAAATATTTGAGGCCCCCAAATTTTGAGGCCCTAGACTCAGACCTGGTTCGTCTTGCCCCAAGGTCGGGCTCGAATATCTACAAGGTACTCTTCTAACTGTTTGTGGTGGGTTTAATGAGGCCACTATACACTCTTTAAGATAGCTCTCGTTGTAGCTTTTTGATAAAAGTTTTAATAAATTCTTATCTTCAATCAGAAAAAAAAAAAAAAATTATCTACAAGGTAATTTATACATTTTAATATCTAATATCAGGCCTGAAAAATGAAGAGGGTGTTTGGAAGACAGAACCAAAAGATGGAAAATGTAAACTTTCAACTGTATACTTTTTGGATGGAAATTAATCAAAATTTGGATACAACGGTGAAATATACAAATGAAAATGTAAACAACAGTAGCATAGGACGTGATGGGGAGAGAAACTTACAGTGGTATAGGCAAATCTGGTGAGCAAAACCATGGAATGGCTAACCAGCGTCTCTGCTTTGAAAATTAATTGCATAAGCAACGGCAATATGGCAACGGCCCCTGAATAAACATTGAGAATTTGAGCAGCATGCACGATGCTGAGCTCCCACACACCAGTCAAGTATGTAGCCATTACGGATATCATGAATGTGCCGATTAGAGGATGCCATACCGAAGCTGCAGTATATTGCATGAAGAAACAAGGAAACATATATTAATTGTCAGTTGGGAGTTGGGTAATTGGTTATCAGAAGTAACTAAAGCGTACATAAAGGTCTACTTACCACACATCTTCAGCAGCTCCTGACATGTTAACATTTTCTGGGCACTATGCTTATAGCTCACTTTCTATTCTGAGAGGAAGACAGAAAGACGATCAGTTACTTTCAAGAGGCTAGGACTCTCTTCACTTTAGCACAGACTTCACTGTGATTTATAATCAACTCTTCACTCTAGCAAAGACTTCACTGTGATTTATAGTCAAGAACTTGGATTATGAAATTTCAATATTCAATGACTTGTTACCTAATAAGATCAAGTACTTACCTAATAATCTTTGCCCAGTAGATATTCTGTTTATATTTATTTTCTATTTTAAGCTCAAAGTCTACGAAACCCAACATTAATGTATTAACAGTTTCATATTTTGTATCATTTTAATTTCAAATTACAATGCATCGCCATCTCTAGTATCAAAACCATTGCCGTCGTTAGGGGGATAATAATGGACGGCAACGGATCCTCTACAATCCCCTGACGAAGATAACGGTTTCAATACTGGAGATAGTGATGCTTCTGTGATCGGTGTTTTCTGTGATCGGTGTTTACCGATTTGGGCTGGGCCCCTGTTTTTGGATTTGTTCTGTGGGTCTTCTTAGCCCATAATTTTTATGGTTGTTGTGTTGTTATGTGTGTTCTGACTGTTCTCCTTTGTTGCTTTTTTTTTAAGGCATATTTGTATTAAATTGGGCTAGTTGCTCTTTTTAATATATTTCCTTATTTGATCAAAAAAACTTAAGACCCCGAGAGGTACACATTCCGAGTCCTTTCAACTTATTCTAGTTTTTTTTTTTTCTTTCACTCTCTCTTTCTTGAGAGGCCAAGAAAGTGGTGATGATTCGTTTTTCTCTCGAGTGGCAGAGGTCGGTGGTGATGGGGACCTCATCTTCGTCGTCTTTTCGACATTCAAACTTAGAGGCAGAGATTGAGCTTCGTCTCCTCTCTGAGCGTGAACATGGTGGTAGGGAATCTTTTGGCAGAAGAGGGTGACAGATTGATCGGCAATTACGAAAAGAGTTCTTCAAACTCCCGGTGTCGTCAGTGAAGGAGAATCGATTTGTGGGTGGTTAACGTCTCTTGCAGGCGGCAGAACTGGATTGTGGGTGGTACCAGGTCGGCTGTAGGGTGAGGAACATGATTCCACCCGAGTTTGGGATACATGTTTGTCTGCGTGGGAAAGATAAAGAAGGAAGATGGGTCATGTTTGTGGAGATAATCGTGTGGTCGAGTGTCGGTGTTTTATCGCTTATTTTTGACGGCACGAAACTGTGGAGGATGCCACCCGATTCTCTCTGGGTTAGGCGCCATCAGTGGACCGTCAAGCTTTTTTCTTCTGTCACTGGTGACGCTAGCCTTCCGGAGAAGGGTAGCAACTTGGCTTGACGAGGGATCAAACGTTGTTGCAAGGTAAAGGTCCTAAGGGCCGGATGAATAGGTTTTTTTTCAAATTTTTGTTAACTTCTGTATTGAGGATAGCAATAACTTGTACTATTCCAGATTCACAGGATACGAGTTTATATGAAGTAAATTGTAGCAAATAAAGAAACAACACAAGAATGTTTTTTACTCGTTGAAACCCTGAATACAGGGAAAAAAACTGCGTGTCTCTAACTCTTGAGAAACAAAACTTTCCACAAACATGGTAGTTCAGTTTTCTAAATTGCGTGTCCCTAACCCAGAGAGAGTTGTGATACACTACCACAGTGATATCCTTCCTAGTCCTAAACTATTTTGATTTTCAGAAAGTCTACTTTTCTGAGATTTTGCTCATCTAAATGGTAGACATTTCTAATGAAAATAGTAGATGTGTCTTATGTTAAATGTAGACTTTGTAACTTTTGCCTTTAATGAGTTCAATCTCAAGAACCATTTTAATTTTCAGAAAGTATACTTTTCTGTGATTTTGCTTATCTAAATGGTAGACATTTTTAATGAAAATAGTATATATAGAGAGACTTAACAGAGAGTTAACGGTGTTAGTTTGTTGTAATCTGCTACAGTAAGTCAAAACTGGTTGGGTATGTATACCTTAAGACACACAAGTGGAACCCTAAAAAAAAAAACACTCATTCCAACCTTTTTCTTATTGGATCTCTTTATAACAACATCTCGATGATATCATTATTACTAAATAGAGAAACCAAACTTGACGAAATCAGATCAGATCTCCTCATTATTTAGATCCAGTCTTTTTTTAAGTTCATGTCTTCATTGGCTGCAATAAATAATCTTAGATATGACTCAATCAAGCATGGACATTTGACTTTGAAGACACATTAAAGTTCCTATTCATAATCTAATCATGTAGCAAATGAATGTACTACACTACTATAACCTAGCTGTCTCTCTTGCATCGGCAACAAGAATATTCAGATTGCAAATATAGTGCCGGCGCCCGGCCGGGATGGCGTTTTTTTTTTTTTTTTTTTTTTTTGCGATAGAGTAAAATTACTTCATCGATTAACGAACAATATAATTTACAATATACTATAAAAATAAGTCCTCCACAATAAGAGGACAAGGGGAAGACCCAGATTCCGCCTAGTATGTTGTGCTCGACATATGCTAATGTGTGTGCCACATTAGTATCAAAAAAAAAAAAAAATGTGTGTGCCACATTAATTATTGGCAACGAGTCTCATAAAACCAAGTCTAGCAAAAGAAGCTAGCTGGGAAAGCTGCAGTCCTTCTCTCATATCTGAATTAAGGAAAGCCAAACTCAAAATTCTACAAAGACCTTGTGCTCATTACCGCAAAAATTCCATCAGACGAAGCATATCATAAGTCACTACTAGAAAAGAAGGCTTAAGAGACCAAAATTTTCAAGGTAAAAAAATTTTGTCACTTAAGTCAGTACTCAAGCGATAAAAAAAGAATTCATCTATGTTGCCATTTAAGTCGGTACTTAAGCCACAAAAAAAGAATTCGTCTATTAAGTTGCCACTTAAGTGACGAAGATAAATTTTTGTCACTTAAGTTCTCACTTAAGCGATGAAACCAAAGACTCTCACATAAGTTGAAACCTTAGACGATGAAAAACAAATTCGTAAAAATTTAATGTTTTCGTCGATTTAGTGTCTATGCATAAAAAATTTCAAAAAGCACGACAATGTAAACTAACTTATTTTTCAATTTTTTTTGTCAAACTAATAGAGTAATCAATATTAGAACTGTGAACGTTGACGGTTCGAAAAACGAAATCACGAATAATCATTTTAGTTTTGGGATAGCACGATAATCTGTACCTTATGCTCAAAATCATAAATGTATTTATTGTGATATCACATAATGAATCCTTAATGCTCTATATAAAAAGTACATCTTTGAATTTTTCAAATCCACGAAACACTGTCCTTGAAATGGTACATTTCTTATTTGATGTCTCAAGCACTGGAATCACTATTCTTCTACAACTTTCTTTTAAATGGAGAGAAAAATAGTAGTTTTGTCCCATATGTAGTTGACAATTAACGTAACGTAGAAAAATTACTTTTTTTTATTGAGAAAAAATTTTATTAACTTCAGACCAAATAGTTATATAAGTAATAATTATTAAAAGAGAACCCTCAGTACATCAAACATTACAACCAACAATTGACAGTACTACAATTACATTACTACATTACATTACTATCAGCAATTACGTAACATAGAAAAATTACATTTTTAAAATAAAAGGTAATGGGAACCAAGATTATAGTTTAGACATTCCGAACGGAAAATTATTTTGCTTCCACTTTTAAAACAAATACGATGTTGTTGTATTTGAAAATCCTCGCGTTCGTCTCTAAAATGTCTTCCCGATTGTGTTCTTCCCCACATTCGATTAAGGGTCCGCCCACATTAGATGTCCAAGAACTTGATACTTGATAGCTATCACAAGGAATGTGCTAAAATTTACAGACAGAGAGATCAGGCATGATAGAATAATGAAAACTTGCATTTCGAAGTGAGTATATAATCAGTAATGCTTTCAAAAGACAATTTTGAAAAAGAGATAAACGTTTTTCATTCTCACCAGTACTTGAGATATGTATTTGAAAGCATTTGATTAGTCAAAAGCAATCCAGAATCGGCAAGAGATTGATCAAGTCCTCAATGACCTGTTAATATCTGATAAAATTGAAAGTATAAAACCAGAAGTTCAGAACTCCCTACTCATCCTTAGGAAAGCCACTACATTTTATCAACATAAAAAGAATGTGCTTCACAATCCATGCATTGTTATATATAGGACCATCAGGTCCTAGAATATAAAGATAAAACCAAGCTCCTAAAACAATGTGCAGCTTATCAAAATATCCTCTCCCAAAATGTATCCCCATCAGAAAATCGATCAAGCTAGGCAGGAATTTTCAGAAAAGAAAAATGGAAATTAAAAGAAATTCGTCCAAAAATTGTGAGACATTGAATTGAAGAAAGAAAATGTCAAACCATCAGAGCAATAGGTTTTGGAAAGAGATGCAGATGCAGAGCTACAGTATCTATTATGAAGAGTAACAGTCTAAATCCTGGATAAACTATATTCAGTAGCGAAATCCATCTATACGCATAAACTAACCACAGTACTGGATGCAGATGCCAGATAGTTGCCGGTACGTTCCGACTTGCAGTGAGTAGATGGAAGCTTACAAAGAAGCTTACCAGAGATATGGGGTTGCAAAAGTTACTGTCTTCGACGTCAAAGACAGGTATTTTTTAAAAACACAACACACCAAATACACATACTTCCTTACTTCCTTTTTTTTTTGAGAGGAAACATCAGAATTTTATTCAAAACATAAACTACGATTTGTTGTAAATAATTAGGTAGATGACTGTGCTTGGAAGACTATGTAGTATGCATACACCTTGGAGATCTATTGTAATATCACATGCATGATGAATCCTTAATGCACTACACATAAAGTATTGTCTTTGAATCTTTCGAATTGATGAAATATTATCCTTAAAACGGTAGATTTCTTATTGGAATTGTCTGATGATTTCTTGGCCGATGTTTCAGGCTAGTACTAGAATCACTATTCTTCCATTATTTCCTTCTAAATGAAGAGAGAAAGGAATATTTTGTCCGATATGCGGTCGACAATATGACGTAATGTAAAAAAAGTTACACTTCTAAAATGTTTTAATACAAATACGATATTGTTGTATTTGAAAGTTCCCACCTTTGTTCCAAAATGACTTCCCAATCGTATTACTCCTCAATTCCATAAACGGTTTCCTCCACCAAATTTTCCTCCCAATAATGAACAAAATTTCCACAATTCATCGTCGGATGTACTCCGAACTTGTTTATATGACAAACACTGCAAAGCGGCAAATTGGTCCTCGAATATATTATTTTAGTTACCTCCAACATCACATCACATTCACACCCTAAAAAACAAAAACAAAAAAAACAAACAAACAAACAAAACAAACTAAATTTTTTTTTGAAAAAAACATGTTCATTATTTTCGAGTTATAATGCATATGTCCGGTTGCATTATGTCGATAAGTAGGAGAAATTCATCTAACAACACTGAAAATGAAATGCAATGAGTATGATATATACAAATCATTATTTGTATGAGCTGAGGGAAATCATGGTTCCACATATATCAAATGTTTCCGTGGGAATGCAATCTATACATTTAACCACTTGTCGTAGCTTATACCATAATTTAAGTTTAAACACCAACCAAACGCAAATAGTATCTTCGTCCCATCCAGGACTAGAGTTTTGTGCCAGAAGGGAAAATGGCGGCCTTGGCAAAGTCATAACCAACACAAGAACAAGACATGTCTTTAGATGTCCAAGAACTTGATAGCTATCACATTTTACAGACACAGAGATATCAGGCAGGATAGAATAATGAAAACTTGCATTTTAGGGTCAGTATGTAATCAGTAATGCTTTCAAAAGAGAATTTTGAAAAGAGATGAACTTTTTTCATTCTCACCAGTAGTACTTGAGATATGTATTTGAAAGCATTTGATTAGTCAAAAGCAAATCCAGAAATCGGCAAGAGATTAATGAAGTCCTCAATGACACTGTTAATATCTGATAAAATTGAAAGTATAAACACCAGAAGTTCAGAACTCCCTACTCATCCTTAGGAAGCCACTACATTTTATATCAACATAAAAAGAATGTGCTTCACAATCCATGCATTGTTATATATAGGACCATCAGATACCTAGAATATAAAGATAAAACCAAGCTCCTAAAACAATGTGCAGCTTATCAAAATATCCTCTCCCAAAATGCATCCCCATCAGAAAATCGATCAAGCTAGGCAGGAATTAGAGAGCAAAAAGATGAATTTTCAGAAAAGAAAAATGGAAATTAAAAGATATTCGTCCAAATTGTGAGACATTGAATTGAAGAAAGCAAATGTCAAACCATCAGAGCAATAGGTTTTGGAAAGAGATGCAGATGCAGAGCTACAGTATCTATTATCAGCAGGAGTAACAGTCTAAATCCTGGATAAACTATATTCAGTAGCGAAATCCATCTATATGCATAAACTAACCACAGTACTGGATGGATCCAATAACAATAAAAGTAACACGGTCCCAAGCAATTTGATACAATCCATAAAGCTATGAAACACAGCCTCTTCCCAGTGACATCCCCTGTCCTTACCCTATATAATAGACACTGCTGGTCTATGCTTCACATTTCAAAACAGTTGTAACTCATGCAATTACCCTTAAACTCTTTCAGCCTAGAACTACCATATCCCCTCCTTGAGCTAACAAATGGGGGTAAATGAAAACCTTCTTTTCTCAGACTATGGATTCCTATTTCCTACTTCCATCCTAGTAATTTAGCAGCACTCTCAAGAATACACATGTCCCACTAGTCCACTACTTAAAACTCCAAAAAGGGGTCAGCCAAAGGTACAAAACTAAAGTAGCATACAAATCAAAGACTCATGCCAATGAATCTGGTGTTCAGGTCTGACTGTGCATGATATCTCATTAAAGGACAAAGCAACCAACCGTATCGGGTCTTGGAAAAGTGTCCGGGTTAGTGTGGTACTGGAAGATGCGAGGAGGCATGAACTGGAGACTGCAGCAATGTCTTGCATCCCTTTCCAGCTTGGCCATATCAATCTCAAATTCAAATGGTAAGACAACCCCTTGTGTCTTATGAGTTCCCGGCTCATTCCATCTAGGTTTGTCATCCCTTGGACATATGAAATGAGTGATAACAATGCAGGCTTTGTTACCACCAATGTGCACAATATCAGAAGCTCCAGGTTCACCCAGCTCCCAGAAACACTCTACCGGCATCTTGAAATCCCCGATTTTCATGACAGACTCTTCATTCCCATCCAACCCTGTCACAAGATAAACTCCCAGCCTATTCACATGATTAACCCCAAACAATATCTTTTTGTTTCCACCAGCCCCCGGCAGGTCCAGGACTAAAGCTTCCCTGAAAAAAGGAAAATGGCTGCCTTCACACATAGTGGGGACTCGTCTCCAATCAGACTCAGGGCGCGAGACATCAAAGCAGAACACCGGGCATCTGTCACCGGACACAAAGATCTTGGTGCCAGCAATCACATAAGCAACGGCATGACCCAAGTCATATCTAGAGCCGCGTTGGAAGAATGGAGGCTGGGGCAATGCCGACCAAGTATCAAGCTCCGTGTCGAATACCTCAAATGCCGGAGGATCCGGCTCGCCGTTGTAGCAAAGAGCATACAATTTGCCCCCAATCTCCACCAACAAAGGCCGAATCTTGCCTCCGACAAGAGCAGCATCCATTTTCTTGATTTCTTTCGTGATTTCTTGATGCTCCGATGTTTCGAAGGCGTACATTTCTCTGTGCAACACCGAGTCCGCATCCCGTACTCTCGCGAATGTTCCGACGGGCCTCATGCCGCCGGCGAAGACGATTCGGGAGCCCTGCATCACGCCGCAACCCACGTGTCCGGGGAGATCTGGACCAGCCTTGTAACCTACTTGCCGCAATTGCAGATCGCCGTCGGAGGAGGATGACGACAGCAATCGGGACAGTTTGATGGCGCGGATGACGTAAGACACCGACGAACCCTCGTGGTGCTCGAGGCTGCATATGTAGAGTGACTTGTTCCTCTCCGACTCGCCCAGCTTCAGCTTCTTCTTCTTCTTCGTTGTTATCTTCTTGTGCTTCTTCCCCTTCTCCTTCGGCTTCTTGCTTTTCTTCTTCTTCTTCTTCATCGCCGCCGCCGCGAGGTTCTGGGGTTTTTTGGGCGCCATTTTCTTCGCTTTCTCCCGGTTTTTCATTTGATTTGGGGGAAATGAGTCCACTCACTCCACTGTGCCCTATTTATAGCAACTGGGTTGGTCTTGTTAGGGTTAACCCAGAAAATCTAGAGCAATGAACTTGAATTTGTAGAGAAACTTAAAAGCAAAATGTAAATAGATACTTCATTTTGATGATTTTTCCTACAAATGCAAAGTTGGTATATATAGCTAGAGCGTTGTCAAGAGGGACACTAGTCTGATTCATCACCTGTCATTGGTAGCAGGTTACAGATTTTGACATAAGATAACAACGTTATTAGTGACGTAGTCGGAAGCATTAAACTATGATTTTACTGAAGCACGATAGATATGAAAACACTAACCCCATAGATGTAATTTCACTTTTTAAAGTTGTTTCAAAATAGTCGCTTTATTAATATCGAAAATGAAATCAAACATGTTTAAATACCGGTATGATTTATGTGGGTATGAGGTCTTTGGTCCGAACATAAGCTTGTGAAAAAACTCGCTCGATGAGGGACAACATTAATTGCTCCTAACCTTGGAGTCATAGACCGGTAGCTCACTCGGCCACCATAATCCTTGAAAGTTTGGGCCTTGCGTATTGGGCTGTTGCAAAACTGACTCAAACAAAGGAGTACTTTTTGAATCAAAAAAGAGTATAGAAGTGAAGAACTGTAAAGAAATGAGAAGACTTTATACTCAAGATTTCGGGGAGTTATAAATTAATTTGGATTAATCATCATAATTTGTACTAAAAAAACACCTTTTCCTAGCCTCCTCTACCTTAACTATTAGAAGTTGAATACGATCACACCTATTAACGCCCAAATCTCTTTATTCTGTATTTTTTATTTTTTATTTTTTTAATTGTAACCGTATAAGTTTGAAAACTATAGTCATACCTAATCCGATGTGAACTGATATTTTTAAGAAAAATACATAAAATCAGTGAAACAAAAACTCTCTTGCTCCGATCTCGCTCAGATCGTATCCTTTCCTCTTGCCTTCCTCCTAAACCAAACCAAAACTTATCAACAAAAATATGTAAATGTTCATTTTTCAAGAATTCAAGTTGATTAAAAAAGTATCCATCATCCAATTGACACGTTCAATGATCATGATTGGGTTTTGTTAGGTTTGTAAAATGTATTTTCGTTGTAAATGCAGTTTATACATTGTATTGAGTTGTTTCATATAGTTTGTATATATTATTATGTTCATTATACTTATTGTTTTAAGGACTAAATTCAGTTTACCTCCTCAAACTTTATGATTAAAATCAGTTTAGTCCTTGATTTTTTTTTAAAATCACGTTGGTCCTTGTATTCTCAAATGACATCATCTAAGTTCAAAATTTGAATGTTAGTGTAAAAATGGGTGAGTTTGGTCCTTGAAAAATGACTTTTTTCATCGTTAGAATGTTTATTTGCTATATTTGTAGGTTAAGAAGCTCAACCCATGTCAGTTTCAAGTCAGCAAATGATATTATTTTTAGAGCCATATTAAAATTTTGGACTTAGTTGATGATGTTTGAGAGTACAAGGACCAACGTGATTAAAACAAAAAGTCAGGGACCAAACTGATTTTAGCCTTAAAATTCAAGGGGCTAAACTAAATTTAATCATTGTTTTAAAGTTAATTATTCAGTGGATATTAGTTTTCTAATTTGTTGTTTAGTAAATTACTTAATGTCTTTGCATCTAAATATATAACACTTAAATTATAACACATGAAATGACGACAAAACGGCACTTCCGCACGCGTGCACGAAGGCTGGTACAAATAAACCAGACTCGGAGGACTGTCTCGATCCAAAGCTTTCTATCGAAAAACAAAAAAGGAAAAAGAGAAAACAAAACCAATACCAAAACCAAGTGCTCCCAACATGACTACAGCGTGGGACTTGATAGCCCTCACTAAATCCTTTGACCACTTGTTCTCAGATGATGCCCGCGGGCAACTCTTCAAAGGGAATCCACAAAGTCCAGGATTGTTTGCATAGCTTTCCACTCCACTTGTACCATTCTGGAAGTTGGGGATTTGCCCAGACAGTTGATTGCTGGCCACACTAAAAGTTTTAAGCCTACTGAGCTTACCAAGTTCTGGAGGAATCTGACCCGTCAACTTGTTATTGTCAAGTTTAAGGACATTCAGAAAAGTACAATTGGAGATATTCCTGGGAATTGGGCCTGAGAAGCTGTTGGAAGAGAGATCAAGCGATGTAATGAAATAGAACAACTGATCAATATCCTCAGGAATAGGTCCACTAAGGTTGTTGCTCGAAAGATCTAAGCCTGTTAAGCTTGTACAATTCACTACTCCGCGAGGAAACTGGCCTGTGAGTCCCAAATCCCCAAGCTTGATATTTAAAACTTTGCTCTCATGAGGGTGCCAACACTCCACTCCCAGAAATTTACAGATGAAACCTTCAGTGTCATTGTTGAAATCCCATGAAGAGCTTAACATGTCTAGAGGGTCCTCCAATGCTGCTTTTATACTTTTCAAGCAGTTTACATCACTCTCAACACCATGGCTGAACCTACAACTAAGCAATAGCAATAGCACAAAAATGCCAAGATCCCGTCCATTCAACATACGCCTTAGGAAAGTTGCGAAAGCCATCCCAACTGAACCTACCAACCCCAGCATCAGTTAACACTGATACCTAAACCGAAGTACTTGCAACCAAATTAAGTTTCTGCCCTAGTAAATTACAACTACTTAGAGCTCAAGCTGAATCCCCACACAACTGCATGAAGTTAGATATATATAGCTAGCTAGCTAGCATCAAAGATACACATAGCATTTAATTGATTCAAGATATACGTACAACCCAAAGAAGGGGTTATTCCCTATAATTTCCACAAAGACTTGGAAGTTCAACCCGTCAACAAATCAAGAACTATTTGAACGTATGATACACACTTTCAAATTAAGAGACGTCTTTGGACATGTGTCGGTGAGACAAAGGCAACACGTGCAAACGGAGAGTATCCGTTAAGTTTAGGGCTTGGATAAATACGAGATTAGTATTTGGGGATGAGGGTAAAATTGTGTAGGTAAATACACAGATGTATTTATGTTTTTATCTGTGGGTGTGTTAGAGAACAGTTCGGGGTTAACTGTAAAGAGTGTCTGGTTATTAAAAGGAAAGAGGAAACAATAACCAAACTGAATCATCTACAATAGTCGATTGAGCTTGGCGACCAAAACGGGATCTAGTGAACTTGAATTTGTAAAGAAACTTAAAATTAATCAAAATGTAAATAGATACTTCATTTTGATGATTTTTCCTACAGATGCAAAGTTGGTATATATAGCTAGAGCGTTGTCATGAGGGACACTAGTTTGATTCATCACCGGTCATTGGTAGTAGGTCATAGATTTCGACATAAGAACGTTATCGGTTTACTGAAGAACAATGGATATGAAAACATAAAGAATCTCTACATAGAAGTTCTATATGTTAAGACGGGGTTACTGTAATGGATGTGATTTCACTTTTTAAAGTTGTTTCAAAATAGTCACTTTATGAATATCGAAAACGAAATCAAGCATGCAAGTGTTTAATTACCGGTATAATTTATGTGGGTTGGACATTGAAGGGGTTCTCTCCTACTAGGGTAATATGAGGTCTTTGGTCTGAACATCAGCTTGTGAAAAATATCTCTCGAGGGACATAACATATAATTTGCTCCTGACCTTGGAGTTGTAGACCGGTAGCTCACTCGGCCACCATAATCCTTGAAACTTTGGGCCTTATGTATTGGGCTGTTGCAAAACTGACCCAAACAAAGGGTACTTTTTGAATCAAAGAAGAGTATAGAAGTGAAGAACACTGTAAAGAAAGACGAAGACTTTAAACTGAAGATTTAGGGGAGCTACATTTTCACCGGAAAGACTCGCCCTTTTGTTTCTCCGATGCGAATTTTCCCGCCAAATCAATGAAGCACCGGCGCCGATCATCTTCATAATCCACCACCGTCGCCGCCACCATGACCGCTCCTCTGACCTCCACGTCATCACTCTCCCTCCTCGTCATCATCGTCTCCGTCGCCATCTCTCTCCTCCGTTTCAACCAGAATTCCTCAACCCTAGAGCTCAACCAAACCCTAGATCGCCACCACCGCCAAAACTACGTCGTCCGTTCGTCGAGTACAAGCGGTGGGAGGACCACCGGGAGTATCTGAAATCGAGCGTCGCGGCGGCGGCGGAGGGATGGGACTGGATCGAGAGGAACAATCCGGCGAAGGATTACCCGACGGATTTCGGATTGGTGTGGATTGAGGAAGGAGTGAGGGAGCTGGTGATTGGGGAGATTGGGAAATTGGGGATGGTGAAGGATGTCAATGCTGACGTCAGGTACGGGAGGGGTTTGCTTAGTGAGGAGAAGAGAGAGAAAGTTGGGGCCTTTGTGGATGGGGAGAAGCGGCCGGGGAAGATTTCAACGGCGATGTCGTTTAGTGAAGACGGAGAGGAAAGAAATGGCTCTGTGAGCTGGAAAAGGGAGCTCTTGGCTGAGGTGACATGTCGTTTTTATGCTTCTGTGTTTAGTTATTGCGTTATTGGGTAGTAGGGAAACTTGGGGTGAAAGAAAGAACTTGAAAGTTGTGATCTTTATGCTTTCGGTTTATAGTTGTTTATCATGTGAAGTATAAAAGGGGTTATCTTGGTTGTGATTTTAGTGAAGGGGTTTTAGTTTGATTGGTTGCATTGTGATTGTAGTTGTTACTGTGGTGGAAGCTCATGATGCATATAATTTTGAACTTGATAATGGGAATTAGGTGTTTCATCACTTTGTTGCTCTTAGTGAATGGAGAAGTTCATTTGGGAAATTTCTTTTTCTGTGTTGATCCTTTTGTACTGGTTGTTGGTGTTTATGCCTAATTCACTTCTTCTTAGTACCGTGTTACTTTTGCAGAGATCTCAAATAACTTCATTATTTGGAGCGGATTTTCTTTGGACAAAAGGGTATACCGGTAAGAAAGTCAAAATGGCCATATTTGACACTGGTATTCGAGCTAATCACCCGCACTTTCGAAATATTAAGGTATTGATTTCTGGAAAAAAGATGTCTCCATTCTTGTCACTGTGGGTTTTGCAGACCCTTTTTCCCCTGGTAATTACATTTATGTTTGCTATTAAAGTTCTGGTATTGACTTTTAAAGGATTATGTAGGAGCGGACAAACTGGACAAATGAGGATACATTAAACGACAATCTTGGACATGGGACATTTGTTGCTGGTGTTATTGCTGGTGTAGATGCAGAGTGTCTTGGATTTGCTCCTGATACAGAGATATATGCCTTTCGTGTGTTTACAGATGCACAGGTAATGACTTCGTACATTGGGTGAAACCCATCAAGGAGTAAATCACAAAGTTGCATAAACATTTAGTAATTGAAATGTAGCAAGATTATGAGAAGTTTGTATTCAGCTTATTGCAGGTATCATACACATCATGGTTTCTTGATGCATTCAACTATGCCATTGCGACCAATATGGATGTACTGAACTTGAGCATTGGTGGACCTGATTACATGGACCTCCCATTTGTCGAGAAAGTAAGGCTTTTTGTTATTAATTTCCTATTAACTTTCCAAATTTCATAAAGAACATTTTAGTGTGGTTGTTTGGACTTTTGTGAACTAACAGTCTACTCAAAGTCTCAAACACTTGTACGCATATGATGTAAAACTTATTTGCTTGACTCATGTTGCTTATTTTTGCACCAGGTCTGGGAAATAACAGCAAGTAACATAATTATGGTTTCAGCAATTGGAAATGATGGACCGCTTTATGGGACTCTAAATAATCCAGCAGACCAAAGTGATGTCATTGGTGTTGGTGGCATCGACTACAGTGATCACATTGCTTCTTTTTCCTCGCGAGGCATGAGTACTTGGGAGATGCCGCATGGGTAATTTTTTTAATGATTTCTTCTTACTTCTTATGGCTACTTTAATACTGATGTATGCTTTCTGGTGTTTCATGTCTTCATACATACAAAGTCTTATAGTTGAAATTCGTTTACTTATTGTTATTTCCCTCTTTCCCCCCTGATCTTAAATTCTTAAATATTCAGTAAATTGTAATATTTTGGCCCATGAGCAGTTTTTGTATTCTAGATTTCTAGTAAGTGTACAAACCGTTAACTCTGTAACTTTTCTATACCCAGTTATGGTCGTGTTAAACCGGATGTGGTTGCATATGGACGGGAAATTATGGGATCCAAGATTAGTACTGGCTGTAAAAGCTTATCTGGCACTAGTGTGGCTAGTCCTGTGGTTGCTGGTATGGTATGTCTGCTTGTGAGTGTTATCCCTGAAAGCAGTAGGAAGGATACTTTAAATCCAGCAAGCATGAAACAAGCATTGGTTGAGGGTGCTGCAAAACTTGGTGGTCCAAATATGTATGAACAAGGTGCAGGGAGGGTTGATCTGTAAGTTTTCGTGAACGGCTCCAATGATCCTTTTGTACAGATTACATTTACTGCTTTGTTATATCCGCATTTGCAGGGTTTAGTCCTAATTTTTAACATTTTGGTCAGGTTAGAATCATATGAAATCCTGAAGAATTACCAACCTCGTGCCAGCATCTTCCCTAATATTCTTGATTATACAGACTGCCCCTACTCTTGGCCCTTCTGTCGTCAGCCACTTTATGCAGGTGCCATGCCTGTTATCTTCAATGCTACCATTCTAAATGGAATGGGTGTAATTGGCTATGTTGAAAGTCCACCAACCTGGCAGCCTTCAGATGAAGTGGGGAATCTTTTGAGCATTCACTTTACGTATTCTAAGATTATCTGGCCTTGGACTGGTTATTTAGCGCTTCACATGCAAATCAAGGAAGAAGGCGCACAGTTTTCAGGAGAGATTAGCGGCAATGTTAGTCTTAGGGTATACAGTCCTCCATCACAAGGAGAAAAGAATCTTCGGATTAGCACTTGTGTGCTTCAGTTAAAATTGAAGATTGTCCCAACACCACCAAGATCAAAACGAGTTTTGTGGGACCAGTTTCACAGTATTAAATACCCTCCAGGTTATATCCCTAGAGATTCTTTGGATGTTCGAAATGACATTCTTGACTGGCATGGAGATCACCTGCATACAAATTTTCACATTATGTTCAACATGTTACGAGATGCTGGGTACTATGTAGAAACACTTGGTTCACCTCTTACTTGCTTTGATGCTCTTCGATATGGGACACTTCTTCTGGTAGATCTTGAAGAAGAGTACTTCCAGGAGGAGATTGAGAAGCTGCGAGATGATGTTCTTAATTCTGGACTGGGATTGGTTGTGTTTTCTGAGTGGTATAATGTAGACACGATGGTGAAGATGAGATTCTTTGATGATAACACACGGAGCTGGTGGACTCCGGTCACTGGAGGTGCAAATGTTCCAGCGTTAAACGATCTACTGGCTCCATTTGGGATTGCATTTGGAGATAAGATTCTGAATGGTGATTTTTCCATCAATGGAGAGCAAAGTCGGTATGCATCTGGAACAGATATTGTGAGGTTTCCGAAAGGGGGTTATGTACACAAGTTCCCTTTCCTGGATAGCTCTGAAAGTGGGGCCACCCAGAATGTACTTCGGGATCCTGAGATGACCATGGTGAGCAAATAAGCTACTTATTCACTTTCTTTGTTATTATTGTTGATCATGAGCCATAGAACTGAATTTTTGTTATTATCTGTAATAACTTTGTTATTATGACTTGCCACTGAATTATTCCCATCAGGAATTTTTGCTATTCATTAAACAGAGTTCAGGTCTAATTGAACTTATTTATATTTGTTATTGACTAAGGTGCCAATTGGTTAATGCAGGCAGATTCTCCCATTCTTGGTCTTGTACAGGTGGGTGAAGGTCGTGTTGTAGTCTATGGAGATTCTAACTGTCTGGACAGCAGTCATATGGTAACTAATTGTTATTGGCTCTTGAGGAAAATGTTAGATTTCACCGGTCGAAACATCAGAGATCCTGTGCTCTTTTCAAGCTCGGTCAAACAAAATTCACCTTTACATATGGAAGACAACCAATTACCGACTCGTAGAACAGATGTGAATTTTTCTACATATTCCGCTGTAGTGGGAAAGGAATTGATCTGTGGGAGTGACTCTGTATTTGAGATATGGGGGACTAAAGGTTACAGTTTACAGGTCAGGGGAACAAACAGAAGATTACCAGGCTCTTCTGTGACTAATCCAGGTGGAGGTTTGAATTCTACTGTCGAAGCTTCCCGTTTGAGCCATATTGAGTTGACGCTGGGAAATAGAAGTGATTCTGCGGGAAATAGATACTTGGGCCTGTTCTATGGAGATGAGGTAAGCAAACAAAATATCTGGCTACAAGGGTTATTGTAGTTTCATACTCTGATTCTATGAACAACCTTCTTTTTTTTCATTTATTCTGTCTGACCTTGGAGTTGATTCTCTTGCAGCTTGATATGCCTGTGTTAGCGGCTAGCCATTGGCTTGTTCCTGCGATACTTGCTGTAACTGGTGAGTGATCATAGACTTTCTGGTTTAGGAAAGAAGAATATACATATATTTAGATGCTCATCTAACTTCCGAGTTATGTTGCTGCTATTTATAGGTCTGGTGGTATTTTTGAGCTTTTGGAGAATTAGACAAAAGCGACGACGACGAAGGAAAGGATCTAGCGCTGGTCGATATTCTAATTTATAGTTCTGGAGGCCTCATATTTGTTATAGCGCTGCTCTTCTCGTACTGTTGCACTACCACAAATTTTCTTGTAACATCACTAATTCGAGTGTTAATGTCAGCTTCACAGGAAATGAGTTTGTAGTTGCTTATCTAGTTTGTATATCTCCTTTTTCGAGCTTGAAACAAGTGGGATTTGGTGTGGAAACTTCACCAAAATTTTGCAAGGATGATACAGATAAAAGCAGAATCAACATGAATACTGCAGCCCTTTTCAAGTAACATGGGGGAGTGGCAAAAGTTTCTTTTACTGTCTGGGTATGATTTTGTGATATTCATGTGATCAGCTTTGATGTGTCGAAAAAGAGAACAGCATTGTGCAGACTTGGTCCTAGAAGAGGAAAATGGACATAAACATCATTCAAAGCGTGCACGCATGTGTTATGCAAATGGTTCAAAAGTCCAGACCATTATGGGTGGGAAAGAGCATCCAATGGCAATAATGTAATGCCAAACAACTTGAACACAGCTGTATTCATTCAAAGATTAAGCAAAGAATAAAAGAATTGGACAAGTTCAGTTATACGACTCTTGTGAAGGCAATGGTAAACACCGGCTAACTAGGAAGATGAAAAAAAATAATCAATAACAGACTTAGTTGTGCAAATAAATCCCTGTCGATGAAATGATGGCCATTTAGGAGTGTCAGAATATTGGGGGAGAAGGTTGGTAGCTTTTTACAAGAAAATTGGTGCATCGTCTGTGTTAATACTCGGAGCTTCCACTGTAACCTCGATTGTTCTTATTCATCTTTCCCAATTCCATTTCTTGGGTGGTTTCCCGGGTTCGTTGGCCTTCACTGCTTGAACCAGATGGGTTTAAACCATATTCGCTGGTGGTGCGACCACCACTGTACTCGCTACTAGCACCATACTCCTGGCTTTCCAATGCCATCTTCCTGTGGTTTATCAAGTCCAGGTTGCGTTGCTTTGTGTCATAGGGCCTTGAGTCAAAGTCAGAGCTTCCATGAGAACTGTAGAGACTGCTGTGCCCAGGCCTGATTCCTTCATTCAAATCGGACAGAGACACATCTCCCTCTAAAGCACGGACAACCTGTTTGTTGTATCCCGTAATATTGGTCAGAAGATACTTAACAAACTCAACTCTAAAAGCTCTTGGTGAATAAAATTTTACCTGACTCATCCGTGGTCGACGCCTTGCAGAATGCCGTACACAAGCTGCAGCACAAGCAACCATACGAGCCATCTCGTTGTGGTCGTAACTATTCCGCAGTCTAGGATCAACCAGTTCATCAAAGTCATCTGATTCCAAAGCTCGAGTGAGAAGGGGCCTTGCCTGCAATACCAACATGTAATCAGGAAGGTTTTTTTATGGGGAAAAAATTTCTCAAGGTCCAACAGCATGGATGGAAACTCACCCACTCTACCAAACTATCATCCATGTAAGTTTGAGATGCATCAACAGGGCGGCGTCCAGTAACCAACTCCAGAAGCATAACCCCGTAGGAGAAAACATCTGACTTGTCTGTGAGTTTTCCACTAGATGCATATTCTGGAGCTAGATACCTAAGCAAATGAATACAAAAACATGAATCATATATCTAACGCAGCCAAGTGGATATAACATGGTTCACAAAAATAAGATGAAAGATATGGTGATGACACCAGTCACCTAATCTTTTACAAACAATTTTGAGAAACTGAGACCCTCTACTTTATAAGAAGCACATGACTGCAGTTGGTCTCAAGTATTGAACCAAACATACAAACTAATAGTTCTACGATTAACAATGACTAAAATCAGCTCTAGCAAAGAAATGCTCATTTGGGAAGAGCTATAAACAAAAGTAAAATACTGTTCATACTTTGGGTAAAGTCAATGATGATAACTAGTTCCACTGGCGATTATTAATAACAAAGGAATGGGTCTCTTGAATCTTACCCAAAAGTCCCCATCACTCGGGTGGAAACATGAGTATTAAGATCAGAAGAAAGCTTGGCAAGACCAAAATCTGCAACCTGCACCCAAAATAGTGACATTTAATCATAAACACTCCTTGCACACAGAACTTATCAAACATGAGCATTATATATAGTATATATTGGTCAGAACAATCTAAGTACCAATTTTGTAAGGGATACTTAGAGTTCAGGAATTCCCTTTTCTTCAAGAAATGTAAATAAGTAATGCTGTTATTAATTATTGCACAGTTCATACCTTGCATTCAAACTTGAAATCCAAAAGTATATTAGCTGCTTTGATATCACGGTGAATGATTTTAGGATGACCTGCATGTACACATTATTTTGATTTAAAACCTGAAGTACCAACGTTAATGAAAATTAAATGCAGGCTGTACATCAAACGAGGGACTTACAATCCTCATGAAGATATGCCAGTCCTTTTGCAGATCCTAAAGCAATTTTCAGTCTTGTGGGCCAATCCATGGTAGGTCGCCCTTTTCCTACAATATGAACAATATCATCAGATCATTGCAATCAGAAGTAATGGAATATGGTGAACATCTTCTAAGCAGAGCTCTTTTACTTGAATATTATTTGGAAATCCATAGTAAAAACGCATACCATGCAAGTGGAACTCCATAGTGTTATTTGGAACAAATTCATAGACAAGTAGTCTTTCCGATCCAGTCATGCAGTATCCAACCAGTGAAACAAGATGTCTGTGATGTACACGGCTAATAATTTCAACTTCCGCCTGGAATTCACGCTCCCCTTGCCCACTTCCAGCCTTCAACTGCTTGACCGCTACTTCCTTCCCATTAGGAAGAACTCCTTTGTGAACATACCCAAACCCACCTTGTCCAAGTAAATTGGAATCCGAGAACCCTTCTGTTGCCAAAGCTAGTTCCTCATAAGTAAACGTGCTTTTAGAGAATCCCAACGAATACCCTGGTGGTGGAGGAGGTGGAAGCGGAGTTTCAGGGCCTGAATAATTAGAACCAGAACCCCCACTGCTGTAAGGTTGTGGTGGTGGTGGCGTGTATCGTCCTGGAGAGTGAGGTGGTGGCCTGGATGCTACAGCTTGTGCTTGTGCAGAAGGCGGCTTCGGCATTGTGATTACATGATCTGGAGGTGGTGGAGGAGCTCCTTGATACGGGCGCGGTGGACCATAGTAAATTTCACCTGCCAAATACAATCAAACAGTAGGAAATGAGTGTTACAGCAACTCAACAATAGACTACCAGATTCTCACTAAGCCTACATCCTAATCCATACAAATCAAACTACTGCTGGATTGTGATGGACACAATGGCCAGATCAAAACCTCATATAACTTCGAAAACACATTTCTAGCAATCAATTGGTGAAAACCATGCACTGAATCTACAACTTTAAACCCGAAAAAACTAAGCAATCCCAGATCAGAAAAAATGAAATTTCAAGCAAAGGTGATACCTTTAGGGCCGGTAGGAGGCGGCGGCGGAGGCACATAGTACACAGGCTCCTCTCTTCTTCTCTTCTTCTTCTTGGAGCAGAAAATGCAGCAAAGACTGAGCACCACTAGAATCGCCACCGCCCCGATAGCGATTCCGACTATGACCCCGGTGTCCAATGACGAAGACGACGGCGGCGACGTCGAAGGCGTGGTGGACGGCGATTTCGGCGGCGGAGGGCTCTTGGTAGTGGTTGGCGTCGACGGCGTTTTAGGCGGTGGCGGCGATGACACGGTCGGGGTTGTTGGCGGCGGCGGAGAGGATCCCGGTGACGTCGGAGCTGGAGTGGTTGGCGCTGGTGGTGAAGGTGGGGTCTTTGACGGCGGCGGTGGCGAAGACGCCGGAGTGGTGGGCGGCGGTGCGCTGGGGGTGGTCGGCGGCGGAGCGGCGGGGGTTGTGGGAGGTGGAGCGGTTGGGGTGGTGGGGGCCGGAGCGGCGGGGGTGGGCGGCGTAGGGGAGGTGGTGTTGGTCGCCGGCGACGGAGCTGTGGACATTGCTAATGAGAACGGGCAATTGGGTGTGTGAAAATGAGGGAAAGGTTGAGTCTTTTGTTCTCTCTAAACAAGTAGAGAGAGAGAGGAGAGAGAGAGAGAGAGAGAGATGCGTTAGCTTTATTGGGTTGGGGTTTTTAATTCTGTAAATTCTGGTTCACGTGGTGTTTTGCTTTTGCTCTGCTCTGATGTGCTGTGTGGTTTTACAGAGAGAGAGAGAGAGAGAGAGCAGCTGGGGGTCTGAGACTGAAGAAGAAGAAGAAGGCTGGGTCGGTTTGGTGCTTCTGTTGAGGGTGGTGGGGTCTACACGATTGGTCCGCGTGCGTTGCTCCGTCTTTCACTCACTCGTCTATTTGATGTTAATTGAGACTTTTATTATTCCCCTTTTTATTTGGTTGGTGAAATCGGACGGCCTTTTTTGTTCTTTTTTTTTTTTTTGTATAAAAAGTGAAAAATATATGTTTTCAAGCTAGGTTGGTTTGATTAGCATGGATTCTCAACAAAAATAAATAAATTAATATTAGCATGGACTTTGAGGTTGAGGGATGAAAATGATGGGGGTGATGCTCATGATAGCAATTAATCATTAGGTTATAGAACATAATTGTGTTTAGTGTTTAGACACATGTTTGTTAGTTCATTGTACGAGTGTGAATGTTTATAATCATAATCACACCAAATACAAATGTCGTCATTATCGAAAATGTAGTAATAATTATGATTGAAGTCTTTCAAAAAATCATTGTATCTAAATTCAAATCCTTGTAACTTGCATATTAGCCTTGTAGTTTGAAATACGGAGTTATGTTAATTGTTTCTTTTATCTTAATTGGTAATCATTCTTTTAAAGCCTTAAATCACTATTACTAGAAGCCTAGAACCAACACAAAACCGAGATTATTTTCTATAAAACAAAGATCTCCAATCTAATTAAAAATTAGGTATTTACCATTGGGGTGATCTATTTTCCTAGGAAAGGTCACATATGGGATTCCAAGATAAACAAATTTCATATCTTTGTTTGTGACAGGGAAAGGTTGATAGCAGTTGATATTTTAAATCACATATGATGGTCCTGGAATTGATTCTGTTTGCTTTAGCTATCCAATTACATTCCTCCCCCGTTAGATCACTTGGATCTAATTTTCCAGACAGAGACTCCAAATTAAGTTCCAAAGAAACAAAACATGTATGGGACAAACTTGGTGGTATTCCACAGGCCATACACCATCACAAACCAAATTGCTGCTTCCCGTAACTATTGCTTCTTCCTAATTTCAAACTTGATTAAATGACCTAATCAAATTCTGTCAAATTTATAGAGGAGTGGTTATAGGTTATCTATCAACTCAAAGATAACTTCTTTATAGTCATTCCTACAACCAACATGATAATAAAGAGTCACTCAAAATCTAAATACAAGACAAACAAGAAACGGTAGTATATATTCTAAAACACATTAGTTATAATTTGGCTACAACAAACATGATAATAAGAGTCACTCAAAATCTAAATACAAGACAAACAAGAAACGGTAGTATATATTCTAAAACACATTAGTTATAATTTGGCTACAACAAACATGATAATAAAGAGTAACTCAAAACCTAAATATAAAACAGACAAGAAACGGTAGCATATATTCTAAAACACATTAGTTATGATTTGGGATCAAAAATGCGATCATTCATTCTAGTTATCATGTCGTCACTCTAGAAATACCCATGTCAAATCACTATATGCTCTTTTTCTGTAATGGGAAAGTGATGTATATGCATATCAGACCAAACACAAGAAGGTGAAAATCCCATAAAATCTTGATCATGATCATGTTCACACTCACTTGGAATCTCCACTAAATATTTCTTTAGCTTCCATGATTAACTCCCTTATAAACTAAAATACAAGGCAAATACGCGTAAATTTTGTCTACCTAGAGAGCTTCAGTATGAAAGTGAGTTGTACAAACAAATCCCCCATCAACAAGGTAAACCCAGAAAGCTGCATCAAAGCTAATTAAAAACAAATAGATTAAGTCAATGAATTAGGTGATCTATTATCTTTAACTGGTGTGATTAATTTTGGTTATGCCATTTTCTTATGGGAGTAGAGCAGTGGCTGTTACTCTAAGTAAAAGCCATGGCAGTGCAGCTGGACATGGCCTAAATATAGACATGCCAACCAATTCATTTATATAAATCATATTTGATGCTTTGACAATAATCGTCTTTATGAGAGAAATTAGATTCTAATTAATCCCGCGTCAACAGAACTGCAGAGAAGACTAATTACGATGATTAGAGTAGGATTTGATTTTGGTTTTTCTGTAAGAATTGTAATGTTTTTGAGAATATAGAATGATTGAAACGGCCGAAATAAGCAGAGCCATTTGACATTTGTAGGCATGAGAAGCTTGGTCAGAACCTCATAATAATTCAGAAAAGGTCTGCAAGGGATTTGCCGGCGATTATTGCATGTTTGTTTTGTTGGGTGGATCTAATTTCATGTTCCTTTTACTCATTCTTCATCCTTTTGTCTCATGAATTGGAAGGTTCCCTATCCTCTCAATTCCTCTGATGCATGCGTACATAACATTCATTCAATTTTGTACTATAATGCTTTGCCAACTTGGATGTGTTGGAGAAACTCATACTTGGTATCTTATGTTGTTCTAAATTAGAAAGACGATAACCTGTTGGTTGCGAAAATTAGCGAAGATAAAAGAAAGACTCTAATTTGAATTCGGTTGACATGTTGGCTCTTACTCGTATACGAATGTATGCGTATACTCGTAAAAAGATGAGTTAACATGATGAATTATTGTTAATTTTAGAAATATGAACTCCACACAAAAAGGAATGACGATGATAGAATGAGGTATATGAAAATCAAGTGTAGAAAAGTAGAGTTTCTGGCAGATGGTTCGAGTTCGAGATAAGGTGAGCTGGTGGAAGGTATATATGTTCAAACATGTAATGCTGCATAGTTGTCAGCTGGGACATTTTACCTGACAAATGTCATCTGCAAATAGAAAAGAAATCAAAACTAGTATATTTGAGGCAAAACTAAAAAATTATCTTATATTTAAGGATTATCATCTTTCCTGGGTTTGAAATTGGATTGTGAGGGGAGGTCCAATTGGCAAGAGCTCACATGGGATGGTATTATTGTGTTAGCTTCTCATAATTAGTGGCCATGACATTGGCTTTTTTCATTTGACTAAAGGTACGAGAGAAAGGCATATAGTTAATAGTTCAATCCAGCTATCTTCATTATCTTTTACTATAAGCAAATGGATATAATAAACTCACATCCTGCTGACTTTTTCATGGTTTCAAAATTTGCAAGTGTAATGTTCATGTTTGTTGTTTCTGTAGAGACTGATTCCTTTTGACAGTTGATCCAAAGATTCCAACCCAACTGCTCTGTAAGGCTTCAACTTCTTCCTAATAGTATAAGGAATAATAGACAGAGATACACATAGGATGAAGGTGCTGATTTTACTTGATGTAAATACTGTTACTTCTGAGATACAGCATATACAGTATGCTAAGTGGAACCAAATACTATTATGAACAAAAGTCTTTTACATATTTTCTGCCCACAGAGGTTGGATTTGTGAATGATATGCAGGTAGGCTCTTGATATGATCCAAGACGAATGAATGATTTACAGAAGATTAGGGTCCGAATGGATGCAGGGTAAAAAAATGGCACCCGACATTTCTGCGGTAACTTCCTGTGGTCTAAGTTGTACCCAGCGCTGTTTTGCAGCTGGTTCTTCACATATAGCATCTGCTTGTTGTACTTCATAGTGGTTTCGGTTTTGAGTTTTTACTCCTAGGTGGAAGTCTCAAGTACCGGGAAAACTGCTGCTTGTGCTAGAAAGAATGATGAAGGCGCACACAACAGAGAGTGAGAAGACTGACACCCAAGTGTTCTCTGTGTACATCTCCATTGCATCGGTGAAGTAAAATCGAGTACGGTTTTCAGCCCAGTTACGGATTCTGTCTGCTTCTGCGGCATATAAAGCCTTTCCCTGCAAGTCATACCACAAATCAGTTCTAGCTTCTTTCCAACTATGCATATCTAGCAATCATCAAATATTGCACTGCAGCAATGTTATGAATGAAATGAGCAGTCTCAGCCTTAAGAATTTCTCATGCAAAGCAATTTAAACTTTGGCCAGTACACTCATCTAAAGGGCAGCTAGACTCAACTCATAAATAACGAGACACTGAACTACAATTGATAAGAATCGAAGTTGATGTTAGGAATGAATAATCAGTGGGATGCATTGAAGTTCACAAATTTGTTTGACTGAACTCATGTGTGCACCACTTGAGATGGTATGACAGCAAGTATTAGTCAGAATTCATCTTCCTCAGCAGCAAGTAAAAGTTACCTGTTCATCAAACCAGCGACCTCGTCGCAGCCATGCAGTTACTAGAGCAAGTAAGATTCTAGGTGGTGTCAAATAATTGATGGACTTCCCTGTTCCCTTTACAACCCGCATTCGTGGAACTAAAGTTCTGGCTACTGTTTCGGGAAGCTCGCATATGAAGTTAAACATCTGTTTATTTTTTAAACTGGATCCACTGCAAACAATCCATATAAAATCCATCAGATCATAGCATGAATAAAAAATAATCAATACAGGAAGCAATTTGATGATTTTGATCTGCAGGAGCAAACTCATAAAATAATGAGCCAGTGCTTGGAAAATTATTTTCTGAGGGGATGAGAAGTGCAACATCATCTAACATAAGTGAAAGATTCAGTATTCCAGTGTACCTCAGAAGCAGATCAGTAAGCACCATTCCTGGAGATGCAGTGTGCACTCCTACTTTAGACCGCTTGCACTCCTTTAAAAGTGATGATTGAAGCTGTCTCAGACCACACTTGGTTGACCCATAGCTAAAGAAGATAAAACATCATAAGCACTAGTTTCACCCAGAATAAGCAATTTTACAGTTACATTGCAAAGGCACTCACACAGCTGTCAAAGGAGTACTTGATCCTCCAGAGCCCGCCCCATCCATATTGAATATGTGCCCACCCTTAGGCTGATTTCTCATAATACGCATGGCTTCTCGAGTGCAGAGTATAGACCCCACCAGGTTTGTTGAGACAATCTAACAAAATAAGGTCACACCAAATTAGTTGAACATTTCCAAATGATAATATGTTATCACCAGGTTTGACAGCCGATTAAGAACATAGAATCTCCTGCGAATGAATCATCATATCAAGCAACCAGACCATACATCAGGTAGCATTTCTGTAATATGTGATTATACCTGCTTAATGTCTTCATCAGTAAACTGAAGCAAGGGTCTAAATCCTTTATTTGCACCAGCATTGTTTATCTGTCAAAATCGTGTACAAGGTAGATGGTAAAACATTTGATACTGCTAACTATTTGCAATCTGCATTCCAATAAATGAAATTTCCAGAACGCAGAGTCAGCAATAAATTTTCAAAAACTCACCCAAATGTCAATGGAACCGAGTTCACTAATAGCAAAAGCTGCCAGCTTCTGCACATCATCACCTTCACAAACATCACAGGCTATTCCAACGACTTTCGCGTGCGCCAGGTTGTTTCTAGATGAGCCACCTGCATTGGCTATACCATCCTTTAGGTTTTCCTCAAGCTCTCTGACAGTTGCTTGTACAGACTCAAGGCTGCCCTAACCAAAAACTGAGATGGCATTAGTAATATTTCAACCACCATAGTACATGCGTCTTGATAAGTTTATGAATAATTAATGATCCAAATCTAAACACCACCTTCGAGAAGCAACAACCACGCGATCACCAGAAAGAAGAAATTCACGAGCAAGTGCTTTTCCAAGTCCCCTAGTACTGTACCAGCAAATCAAAACATCAGAATCACAAAATTGTTACAAAGCAGGCAGGGAGACGACAGCGAGAAGAATGAATCTACCTTCCACTAATGACAACATTACGCGGACCAGCGCGACAGTGCTCCTCTAGAACCGAATTAGATCCTATCATAGTCCCAATAATGATTCCTCCAAGCCAGCTGTACCAAACTAGAGTATTCAACTGACTGTCTCCACCTTCAGAAAATATATTCCCAACAGTTAAATAAGCCAGTCACAAATGGAAACAATACATATGATAAGAACACTCAATTACTCAAAAAAGTAACAAGCTTTTTAACCTGACAACTGAAACCCAATTGTTAGTATAACTCCAGTGCTCATCATGGTCACAATATACCTCCCAATTTGAACAGCAGCCTGATTGTTTCAGAGAGGTAACAAGACACTGTTAAAATGAATAATACATCTTAAATCAAAATTTCATGTGAAAATATCTATTACTACAACATCTTGGGCTTATTGCTCATTTTTCCTAAGCATTCATAAGAAGCTAAACACCCAACATAACCAAGCTTCAAGATTCAAACTTCGAAGTAGTTTCTTCCACCCAACAAGAGATTTAACTCAGAAAATTTCATGTATGACATTAGAAAAAATTCAAATACTACAAAATTTTAGCTTTAGATAACATTCATCATAAAGATTCAAACTTTAAAGTAGTTTTTTCCACCCAGATAGATAATTAACTCAGAAAATTGTTACTTGAATGAAAACCAGTGACAGTAAAAAGAGTACTTACCGAGGAGCAAACCTCCTCAACTTTAGCCACAGCCTTCTTGTATTCCTCAGTATGCCTAGACCTCAAACCCACACCACCCAAAGCGTAGACCTCAAACACTTCCAAACCCCACTTCCCTTCTTCAACTTCACCTCACCTTCTTCCTTGGAATCTTCAGCCCTGAAAGACCTACACAGCTGTCTGGAGCACAACCCATTACGACCCAAACCAGACGGGCGATAACCCGACCCGAAAACGACAGTTGGGCTCTGGTAGTGAAGCTGTCTAGGCTCTGTGGACATATGTGAAACCTTGCAACCATGGCCATTGGAGATAGTTCAGGGTCTGAAAGTTCATCAACCAAAAAAAGAAAGCTCCAAACTTTATGGATTTCTAAACTAAAAAATCATTTCTTTATGAAATTAATATGGGATGAAACTCATGAAAGTAACGTTAAACAAGGAAAGTGTTTAAGTTTGGTTTACAAGTTAGAAGTGAGATATTTTGTTTGGCTGGAGAGTGGTGGGGAGCTTGGGGACAAGAAGGTGTGTGATGACCACACGTTACGCAACCTGATCTTTGCTTGGAAATATGTGACACGTGTCGGGGTGGGTCTGTGTCATCGTGCCGTTTCTGTAATGGTTGGATTTTGGGGTGAAGAAGATGAGGCTTGTACTCGTTAAACACTGATTTGGTTTGAGTAATGGAATTGGTTTAGGAAGAGACGGAAGACTAACCCATCAGAGGTCCAAGTTTTGTCGGGCCCGGGTTCGAATCCGGTTTGATAATTCATCCGGGTACTTCTTTCTTTATGCAGGCCCAAGTTTTGTGCAAGGGTAAACCCTTCAGAAATGGAGTCTGGCGTGCTTATTTTGGCTTAGGGTTTATGTCGATTTTCATTCACACTCCTAATTTTACAATTCAAACTCATCGTTGTTTGCTCTTTTAATTGAGAATAACAAAATATAAAGTGCTAAAAATGGGAACGCGAGGTGATTTTTAGAGATACAAGCATGAATCATATTGGTCGGCTAGATACAATCATCTATTCACCTGTTATCAAGTTTGGCTCATGAACATAGTCATGATACTCTTATTTCGCTATATGAAAATGTTAAAATGAGAGTTTAGAGACTCATCTTTGATCTTTATGTTTCAATACGAATATCAAAATAAACACTCCTTATTATCAAACTGAGTGATTGCATAGTGTTTATTCACAATGAGTGAATTAAACCGAAGATGGATCAAACAAAGTGAAGTGTGTAATTCTATACATCAAGTAATCAACATGCATAGAGTGTGGTTAGACGACCAAGTTGCCAAAGGAACAAGCAAAACGGTGGACGACAACTTCTGCTTAGTTAGATCACATGTAGCCAAGAACAGGCCCGGACCTGAGATTTCTGGGCCTGAGGCAAGTCCGAAAAGTGGTGCCCTGTCATGGTTATACCAACAACAAAAAATTCCAAAAAGGTTCCAATTAATATAAACTGAAGATGAGAAGATCCAATACAGTACAGTACATGAAGGAAATGCTTCAGTTATGATTCATCCGACCAATCTGCCATACAAAACCAAAAAGATTCCAAACCAATATACACTGAAAATGAATAATGATACATATTTGATACTCTTGGCACCTCAATGTGAAATTGTGAACCAAGTCAACCAACTCTCAGCATAAATACATGAGCTGGGATAAGAAATTAAGAATGCCAACTTGAACATCATGAGCTTGAAGATGTTAATCTCAACTATCCATCTACAGACTACAGTACCATTACCATTTACCAAGAATCTATAACAGCAAGAAAAGGAAAAAAAAAAAAAACTCAATTCTCAAATTCTAAAACCCAATTCTATGAATGAAGACATTCAGATTTTGCATAATTTAAAACCCAATTCTCAAATTCTAAATTCTTGATCATATATACGGATATAAGTCATATAACATATAAGTACCTTTAAAATTGAAAAATAAAAAATTGATAAAGAATCATTAGATTCATTGTAGATTTGCAGAAAAGAATTAAGGAGGTATACGGTATACCTTGGAGAGTTGGCTGAGTTGCAGATCGACTTAAGTCTGCAGACTGGATTGGGTGGAGTCAGAGAGATTGAAATCATGCAGTAGGCTATTCAGCCTATCTAGAAAGGATAAATCGCTTTGAGGAACCGATGGATTTGAGTTCCAAGACATATTGCTTGATTTGCTTGATAACTAATGGAAATCGGAGATAACCGATGGAAATTCGGAGATCCCAAATTTTTGTGATCTCTGACTGTTGAGTATCAGAGAAGTCGGCGGAAGAAGTGGAAAAGTGAAAGGTAAAAAAAAAATTTGGTGCCCCTCATTATTTGGGCCTGAGGCCGCCGCCTCTTCGGCCTCACCTCAGGTCCGGGCCTGGCCAAGAATAAATAGCATATAATTGTCTTATTTTGGTGCTAAATAATTGGAATGGAATGGGACTAACATGAACTCATTAGTCTTATCTTATATTTAAGTTAAACCACAGTTAAGTGCCCAGAAGTTCTTTCCTGGCACCATGCCACCATCTATGCCAAATCATTGGTGGACTTCTGCACGTGCTTCATTTTCTTCTTGTTCGAACTTTCTATGTGTGTTAATTTAGTGCCAACAAAAAATAAAATACAATTCTTATTAGATATTTTTATGATAGAAAAAGTAACAACCGACTAATTATATCATCAAGTCAAAATAATATTGAGTCATAAAAATCATGTTTTTAACAGAAAAATCATGGTTACAACAATTTGACGAGTAGATAAGGCAATTTACTAAACAACCAATACATAAACGATGTGATTACAATTATGAAAACTTTACTCGATATTGTGTCCGTTTTGATTGTTTAGTACACTCTACCATTAACTAAAATATAAAAGATCTCTCACAAAGAGAAGTTACATGCTATAAATAAATGAAAGGGATAAGAAATCTTATATGGTATGCAGCTAAATTTAATTTTAATTTCGATCTCAATTTCCATTATTGTTGGCAACTGGAGCTATGGCCAAAAATAATGATTGCCGCGGTGACACACAATAGTTTTAGACAAGGGACAACCTCCGAATCCTCTGCCCCTCTAAAATCTCTGCTCCTCGTCTTTCTCTCTATTCAGTTTCAACCATCTTTCCCTTCTTGGTTTTTAGACCAAAGACCCCAACATGCAGAGGAACCCAGATCAACGGTCGAGATCCGCCAAGCCCACCACCATCCACGGCTACGCTCACTCCGGCGACCTTTCTGGGTTTCAGAAGCTGCTCCGAGAAAACCCAGCTCTGCTCAATGAAAGAAACGCCATTGTAAGATCTCATTCTGGGTGCATTTTGTTTGTTCCTTTTCTTCTGTGTGTTTAATTTGGTGAGTTGAATGCTTTTGATCATGTTATCATGTGGGATTTGGGTTCTTTAAGCTTTACAATGCTGGTTTTGATGATTAGTTGAGGAAATTTTGGACCTTTGTTGCATTGAGGAAGCAAAGGATTGATCTTTTTGTTTGGTGAAAATGTAACGTAGTGGGAATGTAGTGAATTTTAAGTACCCTTTGATGTTCTGAGCAGAAATTGGGCTGGATCTGCTGCTAAACATGAGATCCATAGTTCAAAGCACGAACCTTTATCTTTTGGCCAGTTCATGAAGTTAAGTTTTTTATACCGGGAAATGGTAGCGTAGAATGTAGCTAGGAAATGAGATTAGGACCACATTGGGGGTAGTTTGGAATAGATTATTTGAAGAGACTATACAAGATCACCACAACCCCAATTCACTTATTTCGTACTAGATTGCTCATTGCCGCGTAGCAGAGGTACATTATTCTCTGAAGTGCGGCTTTGTGAAATATTAAAGTTGGTAGTGACTGATGTGCAGTGAGAGAGTTCGGTGAGTTGTTTTAGTCATCTGTCAAAAACTAACAAACTTAACCACTTGATATTTAAGGTCCCAGTAGTACTTACATGATGAACAAAAAAAAACAATTCTTATACTTAAGGTAGAATGCTAATGTTTTTTGGTAGTGTGATTACACTTGAATATGAATAATCTGGTAAGGTGTCTTTATTCTCTGACAGCATCCACCGTTTCCTAAATGCAGATGGTACAAACTCCGCTTCATGTTTCTGCTGGTAATAATAGGTCTGAGATAGTTAAATTTCTTCTTGATTGGCAAGGGCCGGAAAAGGTTGAGCTGGAAGCCAGAAACATGGTACGCATGTGTTTTCTTTCAGCAGAATTTGTATTACATAGATCATTCTGAAAGTGAAAGTAAAGTTATATGCTTAATTAATAGATATTTATTTTATTTCTGGGTTTCCCAACATGTTTACTTTGCAGTATGGTGAAACACCATTACACATGGCAGCAAAGAATGGATGCAACGATGCTGCACAGTTGCTTCTTGTCCATGGTGCTTCCATTGAAGCCAAAGCAAATGTGAGTTCTCTTTTCACCTGAATTTATAATCGAGTGTGAGACTATTATGCCAATGTGTTAGTCTCATTTTAAAAGTTCATTCTCATTTGTCCATGCAGAATGGAATGACACCATTACACCTTGCTGTTTGGCATTCACTTCGAGCTGAAGATTTCTCAACTGTTAAAACATTGCTTGAGAACAATGCTGATTGTAGTGCCAAGGACGATGTATTGTTCGTTGCATTTACTTACAGTTTTGGTTTATTCTAATCAACGCCTAAAGTAATGCTCTGATATTATCATGAAATTGTAGGAAGGCATGACTCCTCTAAATCACATTCCGAAAGGCCGTGAAACTGAAAAGTTGCGGGAACTATTACAGTGGCACGTTGAAGAGCAGACAAAAAGAAGGGCAATACAAGCATGCAGTGAAACTAAAGCTAAGATGGATGAACTAGAAAAGGAATTGTCAAATATAGTTGGTTTGCAAGATCTCAAAGTACAACTACGGAAGTGGGCCAAAGGGATGCTTTTGGATGAGAGGCGTAAGGCCCTTGGTCTCAAAGTTGGTGTAAGGAGACCCCCTCATATGGCCTTCCTTGGCAATCCTGGAACAGGTAAGCAGTGCTAACTGTGTTTTGCTTTGTGGTTCTTAAATCGCAATGCATCTTTTTCGGTCAGCATTATGTGAATAGTTGTTATCAACAGGTAAGACCATGGTAGCTCGTATTCTTGGAAGATTACTTTATATGGTGGGAATTCTACCAACTGATAAAGTAACTGAAGTACAGCGGACAGATTTGGTTGGGGAATTTGTTGGTCATACGGGACCAAAAACTAGGAGGAAGGTAAAAACTTATGTTTTATGAAGGTCTTATTGTGGTTCTACTTTACTGTGACACTGTGACACAACTAATTATGAAATTTCTACACAGATTAAGGATGCGGAGGGAGGAATTCTTTTTGTAGATGAAGCTTATCGACTGATACCTATGCAGAAGGCAGATGATAAAGACTATGGGTTGGAAGCATTGGAAGAGATCATGTCTGTCATGGATAGTGGAAAGATTGTAGTTATATTTGCTGGATATAGTGAACCAATGAAACGTGTAATTGCTTCCAATGAAGGTTTCTGCCGACGAGTGACCAAGTTTTTTAACTTTAGTGACTTCAGTCCTGAAGATCTAGCAAAGATTCTTCATCTCAAGATGAATAATCAACCAGAGGAGAGCATGTTGTATGGATTCAAGCTACATTCTTCTTGCAGTTTAGAAGCTATTGCTGAACTGATTCGAAGAGGAGCAACAGAAAAGCAGTGTAAGGAGATGAATGGAGGTTTAGTGGATACAATGTTAGTTAATGCTAGAGAGAATTTGGACTTTAGGCTCAATTTTGATTGTATAGACACAGAAGAACTTAGAACAATCACCTTAGAGGATTTACAAGCAGGCCTTCAGATATTGTCACAATGAGATTGCAGGTTTGGGATAAGTTTAGTAAAACAACAGGGAAAAGGTCGTAAGATCTTTACACAGATGAGCTTTACTGGTTTTGCTCAGATTGATTCGAAGTATTTGTTTATCCAGCTTCCCCTATCCATTTCTACACGAGGTTCTGCAACACTTCACTGCTGGAGATATCTGTATAAACTCATGCGCAGTGCTTTGGACTATTGCAGCGCCTATTCCATTCTTGTGATTTATTGATGTAATTGGTATTCTTTGTACTGTAATCTTGTTTTTGTATCACCAATTCTTCTCTTCATTTATGAATTAGTTCCTGCAACTCTGAACCATTTTATACCAATATATAATTCAGCATATTGTTCATCACTTTGTAAATTACCCTTCTCATTTTGTAATTATCTTTATCATTTCACTAAGATTTGTTCTCTGATCTCCTCTTTCATCTTTTTCAATAACCTCCCAAATGTGATACATTACAACAAATAATTATTTCGTATACTCGATACACATCTCCTCTTTTATACATTTTCTTTGTTTTATTTTCTGTTATTTTCTTTTTCCATGCAATATTTTTCTATTTTCTATCAGTTTTAGTATTTTCCATCTCATTTATTTCCTTTTTTTTTCTCCCGAGAATTGGGTTTAAATAGATATTGAAATATGATTTTGATAAAATACAATACTGTTTCCATGATTTTGTTCTGAAACATTATTGGCTAAAAAAATTTGCATACAAGAGAGGAATTTAGCCTAGATCACATTTCATTTCTAGATCCGCCACTGTAGAGGATGTGATCCATGGCTCGAGTCACATAAGAAAGTGCAAGTCAAATTTGAAAAACTTGGGTACCGAACTTGTAAATAGTAGAGTTTAGTCACCGAGTGGATTCATCTTCTTTACTCCTCTCAGCTGTTCTTGATCGGTGAGTGAAAGGTAAGCTCTCCACATAGATACCAACGCTACAAAGGGCACCACTTACGCCGACATCAAGAGTCCAAAATTTGTCATCACTAAAATTGTACATAACCAAAGATGATCTATCAAACACCATCAGATCATGAGATTCTGTCCAGAAACCAGAATGTGATAATATCTTATATCGTTTAGAGACCTGCATTGTAGTCCAAGACTCGTTCATGACCCAAAACTCATTATATGTTGTCCATGTTTTCTTCGCTGCGGTTTTTGTCTGTTTTGATACTAATGTTATACACAGCCAATCTCTAAATGCCCCTAGTTTAATTGAAAGAGTACTTGGAATGGGTGGTACTGGAATTTCACTGAACTCCTCCTTGCTAAAATGAAAGATATAATCACTAATGATCGATCTGCAACCTTCCTCACCAACCAATGAACAGCTCCGTTCACCACGATTCCATCATAACCGAGAGCTTTGTAGGGAAACAAGCCGTCAATCTGTCGCCAAGAATCAGTCTGCAACGTATAGACACTAAACACAATTCCATCACCATAATCCTGCCCGTTAATCACCTTGTATTCATTGGTGGAGTGATCAAATCCAACTCCATATAAGTGCCGAGAAAAGGGCTTCATTGGTTGTCTCCATATTGGTGCCTCTGGTAGTTTATTTGATTCCTTGGTTACAGGGTTGATCAAACTGTAACCAGAATATGACTGGGACAAGAACAAGGCATAGCAGGAATAATGGACAAAGGGAAACCAATCAAGTGCATGGTTTGGAAGATGATTGAACATAAAGCGGAGGGGTGCTGGTACTAAACCACCAACATCAACATTTTGATTCTCATTGAGAAACTGCTCGAGATTCAAAGAGTATATCTCTGGTCTCCAGTGGTTATAAAGAACAGTAAAGAGGAGGCGCCTTCCTTGGAAGAACACATCCTTATTGTACTTTGAAACGAAATCAGGATCGGAGAGTATGGACCGCCATGCCCTTGATAAACACTTGCACTGGCACACGTGCTTCACTGGCAGCCTTGAAATAATGTCAAGCATGATCTTCGGTGGCAAGTTGACACGGCCTTCCATCTTCACCTAAATGCTCCAAACTCTACAGAATGAATGCTTTGGACCAAAGCTTATGAATCTGTAGATTTGATGTGTGTGAATATTTATAGAGGAAAAGTGGGGTGTTTTTTAAACAAAGGGGATTGAGAAATATATATATATATATATATATATATATATATATATATATATATCCAAGTAAGAAGAGGATTCCTATTCCTACATGGTTTAGATATTGTTCGAGTATAAACATTTAAGACAGGAATTCCTGGTGGTTTAGGAATTAGGAACGTATACAAACACCAGAATAGACCCCAACCCAGCTCATGGCTCTCTACCTAATGTATTACAGAACAAAATCAAACATCACCATTATATTTCACTTGATAATAGTGCCCAAGATTGTCTCAAGCACCACCCTCTCATACTGCTCATACTTCATGAGAGCTTCCGATATTGATGCAAATGCGGGATAGTTTGTGTAAGCATGCATCTCAGATCAGTTTGCCTTCTTTATAGGGATTCTCTATGCAATTTCTCAGCCTTGTTTTCTGCTTGAAGCCAATCCTACAGTTCCTCCTCATCAAATCTCCATCATCAGTATCAGGGATCTCAGGAGGGCTTAAGACGTTAAAGAAGCTTTCAATTTTCAGTTTTGGTTATGGTTTAGAATTCTTTGATCCCTTTCTTGGCTTCTTCAAGATCATCTGAGTCAAGCTGTCCTATAAGATTACCCAACTTTTTAGAAAAGAAGAATATTTAAAAAGAAAATAATTGGGGTTACAGAAGCAGTTAATAGAATAATGGATAAATAAGATAAATGAGGAAGGAACAATTCCATTGAATAACCATAAGATAAATATACATTGACAATAAACATGAAACATGCAGACCTCACTCCGACATTTCAGCTTGTAAATGATGAGACAAAGCTGTTGTTAATCCTAATCTGCAATTTTTTTTTTTGAAAAACAATGAGAATTACTGAATCAGCATTGAAGAACCAAAAACAATATCAGTCAAAGACCAACCTATGCATGATGAAGGTCTGGCTCGATGTGCATAAAAGCAATATCAGTCAAAACTGGAACCATGTCACCCTTTGTGAAGTCCTATTTTCAGCATAAAAGCCTGATGTCGGAGTGAGTGTGAAGTCCTATTTTCAGCATAAAAGCAATATCAGTCAAAACTGCAATACAAACATGTAGTGAGTAAAGACTCAAAGATAGTTGATGGAAAATCTTAGTATAGAAGATTATCAGCGGCAAAGCTAAAACAGTCCAGGATCAATAGTATCCCCAACTCAAATTCAGACCACAGTCGACATTGATATTCCCTCTAATCAGCATATCCAAGTTTATCCCCAACATGGTTAACTAAGATTCATCCCAGAAAGAATAAACAAGTACAGTTGATTCAGTACCCAACTCAAACAAATAACTGCGCTTCTGAATTGATTTAACAACAATGCAAGATCACTGTATTGCACCACTAAGAACAAAACCAAATTCATCTTGTTAACAACAAAAATCATAATTGGTCACAACGACTGCGTGAAAAAAACTAGACAAAGAAGCAGAAACAGGAGGAAAGAAAAAGAAAAAAAACAAATGTTCTTGTTAACTGAGCAATGACAGAAACAACAAGAGCAACACATTTTCTCTTTGATCCATAATTACATGTCTAACATTCCCACGAACATTCAAATCAATGAACTAACCGGAAAAAAAAAAAAACACAATGGTTTGCAGAAGAAGAAGACCCGACCATGAGATTGATCAATTCTTAGCAGATCAAGCTACTCAGACACCCGAATCCCTAATCTGATTAAAATGACTACAACCCATAAACAATTTTCAAAAGATAATCGATCCTAATCAATTCCAGGTCAAATACATATATGAACTTACCTTCATACTCCTTAAACAAAGGGAAGGATGGGGAGATCGAACGGATACGCGGTTCGGGAACGAGTCCGATCACTCCGATGGCCCCGATATGAGCATTTGTACACTCCAGACGTCTCCTACAACAGAATGCAGACATCAGTGGAGAAATGTTCACTAAAGCTAACATCAAAACCAGAAAGGTTATAAACTACCTCCCAAAATCTGAGGCCTTACATGATGGTTTATCGCTACCTAAGGAAACTCCGATTCAATCCGCCACCCAGCTGGGAGGCATCTACATCCGATTCAACGGTTTCCCAATCTATGAACTGTCAATCCTCGTCTATCTTACATTATATTTTACAACTGTGACAATGTTCGAATTAAATGATAAAGATCAGTTATGATTTCAGGAATAAAACATTAGATACATTAAGTTTTTTTTTTTTTTTTGGTCGTAATAGAAAACTTGTTAGAAGATCACAATGATCAAATAAAGTACAACAGGCACATAGGCCCGTAAAAGAGGCACGTAGCTCCAGCAAACATAAAATTTTAACATTAGGTCTAACCTAAATACAAGATAAAGCCTAAATAAAAAACAGAAACCCTAGAAACCTAACATTCTTCCACTGATAGATATGCCGCCGCACAATCCCACCACCAAATTCGAGCCAATTCTTGGACGATAGCAGCCACTGCTGAACCACATCACGCCACCTCCTCCGCCGGTTGGAACACAAACAGGACTCACAAGAAACCAAAGTAACCATAGAGACAGTGAAAACCAAAGTAACCATAGAGACAGTGATTGTCAAAGCAATTTGAACAGTCTCTTTAGATTGGACAAAAATTCGCCAATCGGTGAAAGCTTGCTTAAAACGTTTTCTGTGCAAATTGTTTGTGTTTTACTGGCAGTTTGTCAATTTTATGAGAAAACTGTTTGTTTTTTAGTGCCAGTTTAACATTTTCCGAGCAAACTGTTTGTGTGGAGAAGACAGTAGATCTGGAACTCGCCGTAGTTAAAACCATCCAAAGAAAGATATGGTGAAGCAAATTTGGTTGGTGGAGAAGAAGGAAACATGGAATGGAGATGAGTTGTGAGTGGAGAGAGACAGAGCTCACTCCATCACTGTAGATCTGATGAAATGAACGAGATGGAGTTGGTAGATGGCGAAGAGGGCATATCTGGATGATCAATGAGGTTGGGTGAAGGTGGAGATGGAGGTAGAGGTGATGGGGGAAGGGATGGAGGGTGGAATGGGTGGCGGGGGAATGATGATGGACTCTCAAACCAGCAGATCTGGAAGAAAATCTTCTATTTGTTACGTTCGTATGTTTAAAATACATTAAGCTTCAAAGATTCAAAATCACTCCGAAGTTGAGTACACAGTGTCCATAAACGTAGTTAATATTAACATCATCGTAAGTGGATATTTACGCATTGGGCTTGGTGCCAGGCCCAATTAGAGACCATATCCGGGTCAGTGGCCCATTTATTGGCCTGAATCCGGGTGACACCGATACTACATTTCACAAAACGCAAAAACCCTGGCAAAATCTCTGCAACTCAAAAATGGGAAAGAAACGCAAATTAGGGCAACTCGAAGCAGCGCAGCCACAACCGGCGGAGCCGAAGAAGCAGAAGCCGGAACCGGTCGTGATCTCAGTTGACGACGCCGGAACGCCTCTCGAATCGGCCAAACAGATCGGATTAATACAGTCGGAAGTGCTCCCAAACCTAATGAGGTCCCAGTAAAACCGGCAGAACAAGTCTTCACCAATCCGCCGGTGCCGGAGATTGAAGCAGAGGCAGCAGAACCGCCGCCGCCGAAGAAGAGGAAGAAGCCGAAGAAGCAGAAGCAGAATCCGGTCGATATCTGTGTCGACGTCGCCGGAAAAGCTTCAGAACCGTCAGAAGAGATCGGATTAATTCAAGCGAAACCACCGGAGCTGCCGCCCCCAAATTTAACGGTTGGAGTAGAATCCGGAGCAGAACTGAGCTCAAATCCGGTGGCTAAGATTGAAGCTAAACCAGCGGAGCTGCTGCCGCCAAATCCAGTAGCAAAAGTGAAATCCGAAGAGGCGAGGATGAATCCGGAGCCGAATGTTGAAGCGAAAACCGAAGAGGTGACAGTGAAGAAGAAGAAGCAGAAGCTGAGGGAGCTAATGGAGATGCAGAAGATGCAGAGTGCAGTGACAGCTCAATGTGGTGATGATGTGGAGAAAAATTGCGAGGCGAAAATTATCGAAGAAGATGAGCCACCGAAAAAGAGGAAGAAGAACAAAAGGCAGAAGCTGAGGGAGCTAATGGAAATGCAGGGCACAGTCACAGCTTGTGTTGATGATGTGGAGAAAAATGGCGAGGCGAAATTGAATGAGGTCATGCAAAAGCCAGGGCCAGTAGTAACAGAGATGAAGGGAGCGGAGGGAAAAGTGATAGCAGACAATGTTGAAGGGAAAATGAATGAAGGAGGGGAAGTGGAGATGCAGAGCAGAGTGGCAACACAGTGTGTTGATGTGGAGGAAAATGGCGAGGCGAAAATCAACGAGGAAGATGGGCCAGTAAAGAAGAAGAAGAAGAACAAGAAGCAGAAGTTGAGGGAGCTAATGGAGATGCAGGGCACTGTCACAAGTGTCGATGATGTGGAGAAAAGTGGTGAGGCGAAAATCAATGGGCTGCTCCCAGTGCCACGGATAACACAGACGGTCCGGGAAGTGGAGATGCAGAGCGCGGTGGCAACACAATGCGGTGATGTGGAGGAAAATGGCGAGGCGAAAATCAACAAAGAAGATGGGCCGGTAAAGAAGAAGAAGAAGAACAAGAAGCAGCAGTTGAGGGAGCTAATGGAGATGCAGGGCACTGTCACAAGTTGTGTCGATGGTGTGGAGAAAAGTGATGAGGCGAAAATCAATGGGCTGCTCCCAGTGCCACGGATAACACAGACGGTCCGGGAAGTGGAGATGCAGAGCACAGTGGCAACACAATGCGGTGATGTGGAGAAAAATGGTGAGGCGAAAATCAACAAAGAAGATGGGCCGGTAAAGAAGAAGAAGAAGAAGAAGAAGAACAAGAAGCAGAAGTTGAGGGAGCTAATGGAGATGCAGGGCACTGTCACAAGTTGTGTTGATGATGTGGAGAAAAGTGGTGAGGCAAAAATCAATGGGCTGCTCCCAGTGCCACTGATAACACAGACGGTCCGGGAAGTGGAGATGCAGAGCACAGTGGCAACACAATGCGGTGATGTGGAGAAAAATGGCGAGGCGAAAATCAACGAAGATGGGCCGGTAAAAACGAAGAAGAAGAAGCAGCAGAAGCTGAGGAATCTGCTCCTAAAGCCAGTGCAAGTGGTAGCAGTGGTGAAAGGATCGAACGAGACAGTGACAGTTGTGTTGGTGTGGAAAACAATGTCAAAAGGAAAATCAACGAGGCAGGTGTAGTAGCTAAGCTGCTTGCTATGCATGGGCTAACAATGGCGGTTGGAGAAGTGGAGAATAAGAAGCGGAAGAGGAAAGAGAATAAGATGGAGAACACAGACATTACTTGTGTTGATGTTGGAAAAAATGATGAGGTGGTCACAATGCCAGGGCGACCACAGACGATCGAAGAAGTGGAGACTAAGAAGAGGAGAAGGAAAGAGGATAAGGAGATGGGGAGCACAAATTCTTGTGTTGATGCTGGTAAAAATGTTGAGCTGCTCCTGAATCCTGTGCCAAATGTGAAAGGAAAACCCAAGGTATCCACCGCGAGTCAAGAGCTAAGAATCAGGATGAAGAAGAGGAGGAAAGCTGCAAGGAGGAGGGAGAAGTGGAGGATGAAGAGAAGAATCACAATGTGTGTTGATGATGCGGGAAAAATTGTTGAGGCGAAGACAAGTGAAGAACACAAAGAAGATAACAAGATCACAAATGCAATGCTAATTCTGAAACATATGGAATGGAGGAAGAAACAATTAGTTTTGGGCTTGCAACGAAAAGCTGTGGCCGAGAAGCGGAAAGAGAAGAAGAGCACAGAAGAAACGGTCAAAGAAAAAAATAAGGAGAGCACAAATGAAAAGGCCGAGGAGCAAATAATTGAATATCTTCAAGTGAGTGTTCTAATTTATCTGCAATTTTATTTAAAGTATTATAATTGCTACTCTTATAAGCTAAGGATTGCCTAATGCTTGTATTTTGTGGAGTTAGCTTTGTTTAATTATGGAAAACTAGGTGTGCATTCAAATCAATTTCGAGTTATTCGTCTTGTTTGAGGAAGTTGTTTAGGCTGGTTAAACGTTTCTGGGAATAGGGTAGTTATCTATAGTGATTAGTAGTTAGTGATATTTCTGTGTTGATGTGATGCTTGCAGGTATGTGTCATATGTCGAGGAAAAGGGCATATCATCTCGACTTGCCCTCTGCTGAATCAGACCCAAACAAATACAAGAAATCTGGAAACAAGCTTCCTGAGTGTTGTCAGCCTCTTCAACATGGTAATTTTCCCTTTTATTAATATTGCCAATTTATGTGCAGTTGGTTCCGTCTTTAGTTGCTTTGTGCCAATTATCATTGTTGTGTGATATCTCAATCCTATAAGTTTGTCCGGTGATAACTTGTGACTTTGTGAGTGATGCATTCTTTTTGAAGTGCCCTTTTGTTCTACGCAACTGCATGTATTTGGAAGTTTACATGAAAATGCAAGCCTTTACGGGTACAATGTAAGAAACTAGTTGGATTAATGACAGGATTCTCAAAATCTGGGACTAGTTTAGTGCTATAAACTCAAAGACTGCTTTTATTAGCCTCTTTCCCCTACAATTTGTTCTTTTTCATCTTTCAAAATACTTTGATCCCCTTGGGAAAACTCAATCCCTCAAAGAGAGTGCTAGTATTTGCCTCTTCGGTCTTCCCCTACAATTTGTTTTTGTCTATGAAAGTACATTGATGCCTTGGGAATCACAATGATGTTTATCATGTTTCTGACAAGTATAAGTACTCCCCATGGCAAAATGGAGGTATCAATAGTTGTGTTTCTGAAGATAGGGTTCAAACTTCAGTGCAGGTTTGAGTCTTGTACAATGGATATATATGGGGAGATTCATTGTACAAATTTTGTCCAGTAAGTATAGAGAACTTTTTTCCCCTTGCATATATATAAAGGATCTTAATGTTACCGTCACATATATGAGGTTGGTCACTGTATTCGTCTGTCTATGTAATGAAAATCAGATGTCGAGCAGGATATGAATAGACCATAGAGTGCTAAATGCTTGGTGATTGCAGATCTCCCTCAACTTCCTCATATATCCTAATATCTTCGATAGTAGTTGCTTTCTGAACCTATATGATTAAGGCATGTCAATAAGGATGGTGACAGTATGAGTGCTTGGTTTGGCTGATCTTGGCCTGGTACTAAGTTTTGTACTTTCTAATTCTCAGCGGAACTGAAGAACGGCGAAGCGGAGAAGTTGCTTGACTGTCCTCCTGAGGATACTTTGGTGCAAGATAAGTCATCTGATTGTAAAGAAGGCAAGTCCGCTGTGAAGAATGGCGAAGCGGCAAAGTTGCTTGGCTGTCCTCCTATGGATTCCTTGATGAAAGAAGAAACATCTGGTGTTAAAGAAGACGAGTCCACTGTGAAGAATGTCGAAGAAAGCAGTTGTACTCCTGAGGATATTGTCATGAAAGATGAGAGTATTGTTAAGGTTGATTGTGCTTCTCACCCAGAAGAGTGTTATGTTAAACCAACGATTGAACAGGAGGGCCTAAGGCAGTGAATCCTGTTGCATGATGAATTTCTTGGCATTCCATTTTTGTTTATGATTGCAACAGGCCAAAGCATCTTTACTTTTAATACTTGCCCCAAATCAACTCTCACCAGGAATTTTGTCACAGTAGTTGATACTTGATAGTTTATACATGAACAAGGACCATTCAAATTGAAGACCATTCTAATGTCAATTATAGATTTATAGACTCTTGTGTTTCTCATCTTCTTGGTAAGCATTTCTTTGCGTGTTCTTTCTATAACACTTGCCCGCAAGCATTGCTCGGATGTGATGGGTAGATACCAAGACTCTTGGTATGAAATTGTATCATTTTCCAGCTAAAAATTTTAGTATCCCCTTTTGAAATTAAGGCCATTTTTTTGTGCTAGTATTTTTGGTTCTCTTAAACTCGCAAGTCTTTTTGACACTTTATGCTTCATGCTAACAGAAAGTATGTATGTCGTTTTGTCAAATTTTCAAATCATAAACCAACTTCTCATGAGTTGTTAGGTCGGACTAACAACCTAAAATGGAGTAACGCATAAGAACCATATAAGAAATTCGAAAATATCTTCCAAGAATACAATTTTCTAGACATTATTATTTAAAAAAAAAAAAAAAAAAAACCAAACCGGTTCACTCAAATAACTTTAGGTTCACTCTTCACTGAAAAGCCTCATTTCCTCTTCTGTCTATCCAATCCAAACCCCCCAAACTCTCCCACTTTGTGGAGAGAAAGAAATGGTGTCAACAATTCTGTCATCAACCACATCCTCATATCCCTCCAATTCCAACCCTTACTCTGATGCCTTTCCCACCTTCAACAAATCCAGACCACCCTTGGAACTTTCCAGAAGACCCACCCTCAACTTCCCCAAATCCCTCAAGCTTGTTCCTTTCAGGGTCTTCAGCTCTGCTGGCCCAATTGAGGATGGCTCAGCTGAGCAGTTTCTGCAGAACAATTCAATTGGGGACTTCATGAGGTTCAAGACTGGGGCTGATGGAGGTACTGGGGAGTTGCAGACTGCTGTTGTGAGTTACAAGAAGAAGTTCCCTTGGTCTCTTTTGAAGCCTTTTCTTCAGGTATTGGTTTTAAAGGTGGAGTCTTTGGTGGGTTTTGGTGTTGGGTTTTTGGTACTGATTAC